>OX439354.1:2400000-3777883 GCA_949319445.1 Mythimna lalbum
TTACCTTAACCAAGCTATGATAATTAAATTAACTAGCTGTTGATCGATTTAGATAATGTGTCTGGCAAAGAAATAAAGGTCGAATTAGAAAAAAATAATATAATGTTAGGTTGGCGGCGTAACGAAGTGTTGTTTGATTTATAATTCTCGTTAGATTTGCGAGTGCTTTATCCTTAAATGGTGAACAGAAGCTCATGCTTTAATGGCTTTGCATACGTGCAGCAGAAGATCATCCGGGCCACATTTGTGAAGTACCATCTCTCATGCTATTTTTTTTTCATGCGCAAATTGATTAAGCTCTTCAGGACTAAGCAAACAAATGACACACGCAGTAGAAGTAACTGTGTAAATTATTATACAGGGTTATTTGTAAAACAATGGCAACCTCTCAGGACTATGTTACTAACATCATAAACAACAACTTTTGTTCTATGACTTTAAAAAAATATCATATTTTAGTTCATCAGATTTTCATAAAAAAAAATAAAAATATTTAAATAGAACGTTCTAAAAGTCACGAAGTCTATGCTGGCGTATCAATTTTCTAGTGTGATGAGTACACGAAAATGGTGCAAATTCTTTTTAGGTAGGTACGCTGACAATGTTTCGGAAGCCAGCTTACTATTATTACGAGAACAGTGCACGGGAGCCGTAAGTAGATACAGCAAAATAGAGTTGAAATGTGTTAGATAGAATAACGAAATCTTGTAGGTTTGTTTTTGGTAAATGTGTTATGTTTTGTGAAAAGTCATAGAACAAAAGTTGTTGTTTATGATGTTAGTAACATAGTCCTGAGAGACACATTATTATTATTATTATTTTCGGAAGTGTTTTTCTCGGCTCATTGTTAGTACATCAACAACATTGATGGGCCAAAACCAAGTAATTGAACCGTGTATAGTGTTTTCAAAATGGGAGTGTATTATCGTCCTCCAACTGCATGAGTGGTTCAACTATTCTGCATGTGTTAATGTTAATATGGCAGATTTTTATTATTTGGTAAGACATACTCAAGGCATTTTTAAAGAAGATTTATATGAAGTACTTCTAACTATTCTGCATTTTTAAACAAGATAAATAAACACTTTTGCGTTTGTATGACAACCAGAAGACCTCACATAGGTACCATCAGATGCAGCGGGATCGTTTGAAAGAGTTACCGTGGCAAATCTTATTCGCACACCGGTGCGTTTTAGCCGGTAAAAGTCTGACACACCTCACACTACTCTAGCAGGAGAAGTCATTTGTTGATTCTGTATCATTTATTTAAAAAAAAGAAAAGTACCATGAGACGAGATAGTGGACTTATAATATTGAAGAGAGTAGTATGGTTGGTAATCTAATTGTAACTTCTAATCAGTCCATTATAATAATAATAATATGCCACAACTATCACACAACGCGTCTAGTCCCAAGCTAAGCAGGGCTTGTGTTATGGGTACCAGACAACTGATAAACGTACTTATATATTTATAAATACATACCTACATATTATAAATAAATTACACCCAGACACAGAACAAATGATCATGCTCATCACACACACACACATAAACATTTGTCCTGGGTGGGAATCGAACCCACGACCTCCGGCATAGCAGTCAGAGCCACTAACCACTAGACCAACAGGCAAAGACCCCACCCCTTCCTTCATTATTATGTTTCTTGCGTGGTCTTACATATTATGTAACTGGTAAAAGTTTGCGAACCCCTAAAAAGCTATAGAGTAGTCAACATCGCATAAAATATTAGTCTAGCATCGCGGAGGTGTTCCACCGATATATCGCGCGTGTTACTATACTGTTGCATCGCACGACAAACTACAACCAGCCGGGCGAATAATAGTAGTTTATGTGACTAGGGGATAAAGCAGTGTCTTTAAGTCGCGGGCGGCATGTTGAATTCCGAACGAAACGAAGGTTGCTAAGTTTAATTCTGAACGAAAGTGAGGGATTAATATAATTAACTCCCGAGCATCGCGAGGGAGTTAATAAAGAAACCTGAGTGATGTGAGGAATTCAAGCCGCGCAAGACAAAGACAGCTTTATCCCCGTGTTGTATACTCTACTTTCTACACCATCTGTGAGATAATTAAAAGACAATTTGGTCGACGAAATCATATATTAGAGATATATAAGTATTAAGTATATTTACAAGTTTATCAAACAAACAAAATTCACTACTCCAAGATTCTACAGTTTCAATTTTCTAAAGTAAATTCTGTCAGTAAGCAGGTTTTATTCTATTTTCTTTTTTTTTTTAGTGGCCTGTTTCAATTTCGAGTCAACTTGTTCGATGCACGTACATTTTAATTCACAATGTTGACGATTTTTGATGTTCCACATTCAAATCTCATTATTCCCTAGGGATCGGCCATACTACATTATTTTCCTAGGAATATAATGACTTGCTTTAAGTTAAGTTTGTATGACGTATAAAACGACATTATCGAGCAGGTGGTGTAAAAACAATATAAAATATTAGGTATAGTAACTTGTGTTTGCGTTTATATCTAAGATTAGCTTTTGTCCGCAGATTCGACTACGTACATAAAGAAGCCAATGACATGATTATCTCGTACCAAATTTCTAGTTGAGTTGTATTAGTTGTAAACGCTTAGAACCATAAATAAAGAATATAACTTGACATAATGCATTTTTTATTAGTTTTAGTAAGCCTATACTGTTTCCAGCTACCGGTATTTAGGGCTACAGATACAAGAACCTCCTCACAATGCAATGTCTTCTGTATCCGGCCCTTGATCCAACCAACCAACGATAGCTTCGACAGATGGTCGTCGAAGCTTTTGGCTATAAGGCCATTGGCCGCCACGACAATCGGCACAATGATAGTCTAGTTAATTATTATTATTAATAGAGCTGTTCTTTACTCGTGTAAGCGAGTCGGCGCAAAATGAGAAAATTACATCATGAAATAATCTGGGCAGATTCGCAAACCAGTAAGAATTGGCGAGGTTAACAGCCCAAGGCTTAGAAGCAGCGGAAGTACGTCAGTATCGTCACCCAAAAACCGCTCTACAAAATAACAACTTCCTCCCGTCTTCATTAACTGAAAATGAACACGAAAACGATCTTTACTCCTCATTTTCATTAACAACCTTATTACTTCAACCTTTAACAGTAGACGAAGCAATTTCTAAAATAATTTGCGTCTACCCGCAGTGGTAGCGATCTCAAAATGACATTAGCTGTCAGGAAGGAAGCGAGCAGACGCGAGCCTTGGTGACTTTGTGCTCATAATTGCCCCCTTACGACATGTCATGTCAAAACGAATCCGCGACGGAAAAGAGACAGCGCTATTCATCTAGTATAGCTCCCTCTCTTTCTTACAACAGGAACCTGGTGCCATAGTAGGGGTTCTAAAGCCCTAAGGCTACGACTTCATTCCTAAAGTGTAATATAAACGTTTCTTGCTCACAAAGGACTCGGGGACCTCGTTTACATGAGACGGGAGGTAATTTCAGCAGAAGATAATGTCGTTAATTCTGAACGGATTAGATTTGGTACAGTATTGTTTTGGGGATTCGTTGTTAATGTTCAGATTTTAGTATTAAAGAGTAACTGTATTGTACCTATTGCGTTTAGGAAGAATTTACGGCTCACCAACAGTGTGACACACATAATATTCGCAATACACAACTACTGCAGTCAACCGCCGGATGGCTACTGACTCCTGTCAAATACATTACATCACTTTGTAACGAGACTACCCTCACAGCCAATACACCACAGTAACTATGGAGTTTCTTGTCGGTTCTTCTCCATAGGAAACGACCAATTGAAACTGTGCACTAGCTTCTGACGTTAATAAGTGCCAACAAAAAGAATTTATGTCCGCAAACGGCTAGTCGACTCTTCACGTGTCCAGAGAGCTGGGCTTTTCTTCGGTCAACGTATTTTTTTTTAATTCTTGGTAGGCTCCCGTTTGACCACCATCTAGTATTAGCATTGCTATCCAACGTCAGATCATCGTCCCAGAGTTCTGGGACGATGATCTGTTGAGAGTTTTTCTCGTTCACATCGATGGGGAGGAAAGATTCTGGAGAGGCAACCACGAATCGGAAGACACAGCGTTAGAAGGCCTCTCACAAGGTGGACACGCGGTGAGAGTCGCGGAAATCCGACGGATGCGAGACACTTTTGGAGGCCTATGTGGAACAGTGGACGTCTTTCGGCTGAAATGCTGATGATGCATGATGAAGCTAGGGTAGTGGAGAGAAAAAGAAAATATTATACCTAAGTAGGAAAACGTGGCAATGCTGCCAGTCTTCTGGGCACATTTCTGGATGACAGCGATGTGGAGGAGTACTTCGATGCCTAAATGTATTTTTTATTTTTGTATTCACAGCCAACCAAATATTATAGTTAGCTATAAGTTTTAGTATAAATAATTTAGTTTATAGTTAGTATTAACTCGTAAATAATACTTATATTATTTCTTTTGAAATTCTTGTTTTTAGTTCTATTAATTCTCCTTTTGAAAATCTTTTAGGCCTTACGAAAATTACCAAGATTGCCAACCCGTGCAAAACATAGAATCCCATAACAAAACTCCATTTAACTAAAAAGAAAAATCAAAACGATTCTACAAACGAAGTTAGGACCACAAAGAGCACAATAGCTCAATATAGGTATAACAAAGAGCTAGTCTGAACGTACCGGGATAACTAGATGAGCTCGGTCCGCCGGCCGCAGATATTAGACGCGCCTCGGGCGGCTCCATGGAGCGGTATGGCTGTGTCGCAATATAGAGAGACGGTTTTCAGAGATAGGGCGAATGAAATAAAATTTGGCGAGATTGACATGATGTTTGATACTGAAGAAGGGAAATTTGAAGATAGTTTTGAAGATTATAAGTAGCCATTAGGTGTGAAGGATGCAAAGAGAATAAAACCACTTGAGAGCTGATAGACCGATTTTGTCTAGGCGCACGATTCACCATTGCGGGTCGGGGGACGGGGGAAAATATAGCGGCTGTGATTGGCTGATGCAACAAAGTCACTAAACATAGTGATGGACAAGTAAATTTTTCAACAATAATATCGATATCGATAAAATCGGCGTCGATTAAATCTGCTTTTTTTAAAAAAAAAAGCAGAACTGATCACTGCAAATCAAACACTGATGTTCTAGACGATTTTCCACACCATTTTATCGAACAGGTACTAATTTTTAGGGTTCAATAGTCAACTAAGAACCCTTATAGTTTCGCCACGGCTGTCTGTCTGTCTGTCCGTCCGTCCGCAGATAATCTCAGTGACTGCTAGCACTAGAAAGTTGAAATTTGGTAGATACCAATATATATATCAATTACGCCGACCAAGTGGTAAAATAAAAAGTGAACAAAAAGAAATGTTTTATTAGGATACACATAAAGTGGGGAGTGATTTATTTTTTCCTGTCAACTCTAACGTGTGATATATTGTTGGATAGGTATTTAAAAATTCGTAGAGGTTTACTAAAATTATGTTTTGATAAAGTCAATATTTTCGGAAATAAACGCTCCAAAAGTAATAAAAAAAAGTGTCCCTCTAATTTTTGAACCATAAGTTTAGTAAATATAAAAAAAATCTCAAAAGTAGAATTTTATACTTTCTTAGAAAATCATTTTGAACTTGATGGGTTGAACAGTTTTTGAAAAGTTGTTCGAAATAATTTCTAACTTGTAATTTAACCGTATATGCAAGCATTTGTTTAACTTAGTTTACATATTTTACTATCCTAAACGTGTCTTTTTTTAAATAAAAAAAGATTTATTATATTAGGTTCACGCAATCCAAAACTACCACCTAAAACCCAACATACATAACCCGTCTAGTTTGTATAAATTAGTAACCCAATTTCCCAAGAGATAGCTCTATACTTTGGACTACTTCGCCCTGTTAAGATTTTTCCTGAGTTGATGGGGTCGGGACGGGTATGAGCTATTATATTGTCGAATTTTTCGATTGGTCTCTGGTGGTTTGTTTATGTATTTATTCTTACTCGTTGTTTGTCGTTCATTGTTTTAACTCTTAACTGGGGACACTTATTGTGACGGACGGGAAACTACGAAACCCTACACTGAGCGTAGCCCGACACGCTCTTGGCCAATTTTCACATAAGTGTCGTGAGCATGAGTCTAGCAGTCAAGTGATTGTATAGTCAGTAAAAGTCTGGCTTGCATGGCATGTTCTTATGGTTTGACCAAAGGATTTGGCGCAGAGCGCGAGAAGGTATTCTACGATTACCCACTAACAAAAAAAAAAAGAAAAATTCTGAGGTTTTACAAACTCAATCTCTCGCCTCATCAATATTAATGTTCCTCTACAAGTAACAACAAGAAATCTAAAATGTTAACATTAAAAGGTAACATTTTTTTATTCACCATTGAGAATCATCGATAAAATAATATTTTACAAATATGTTTTGAAGTTGTCACATCACTTCATCACTCAGTAGAAAGTACTTATGGATAGAAAGGGATAGACTTATCTAATATTCTAGTGAAAGTAAAGGACTTTTTCAAAAGACATCAACGCGGTATCACTTTTTTCGTAACCAACCAGTTTAGCTTGACCTCTCTAATTACCAATTAATGTAAATAAATATAAACATATTTTACCTACCGATGAAAACTTATGCCATCTTTTTTATAACTAGATGTTCTAGATGATTTCCCGCAACATTTAATTGCACAAGAACTCATTTTTGCTTCGGTTTTAGGCAATAAATGTTTTTTAAGGTACCAAAATTACGAAATGTGCACAGATCCAACAACTGGTCAGTACTAAGAAATGCACTGATATCGGCATCAAATATAAGTGCAAAATCATTTATGTGTCGTGAGCTGGAGTCACCCGTATGAGCGGTCAAGTGGTTGTATAGTCATTGGAAGGATGAGTTCATTGAAATAAGTCACTCTAGTGTAAATTTATAAGCTGTTAGAGGTCTTATTATGTCTGATATCATCACTTAATATTATAGAATTAAAGTTTGTACAAGCTTTTATTTAGTTTCACCTGTCCCGATGTTTGTCTGTCATCAAATCTTGTAAATTAAATTTGATCCACTTCCCGGTTACCGATTGAGCTGAAATTTTACATGCATGTGTAAATCAGATGACAATGCAAAATTATTATGACATGGAGCTGATCTGATGATGGAACCGGAAGGTGGCTATAGGAACTTGATAGTTAAACGACACAACCCTAACATCGAGTTTGGGGTCGTATGATTCGTCTTAACGAGTATCAGGTAATTATATAGGTATACCGAGCTGTAAAAGCTTGCTATAAAAAAAATTTTTTCATTAAGAGCTTGTTTCGTGTGTAAGGAGCCTAGGAGGTAATCTCTGAAAGTACTGGTTCGACAGCTAATTTTCACCGATAGAAAACTGTTTATTCTTGAGTGACATAGGCTATCTATATGTTATGTACGTGGGCGAAGCTTTGGGCAAAAGCTAGTAGGAGATAAGATGAATGAAATAAAATTTGCAGAGATTGATATGATGTTTGGTAAGTACCAAACCAAGTTTTTAAGTAAAAAGGTTTTTATGTTAAAGATTATAAGTTGCCTTTAGGTGTAGAGGATGGCGTCATTGAAATACGATATTATAGGCTAAGTTTAGAAGCTAAGCCCTCGGACATTGGGAGGTTGGCAGTGAAAAGCAACTACAGCATTGAGCCCATCGCACTGCCCTGTGGTACGCCAGCTTTTACAGTATGCACGGAAGTTATCTCTTCACGTTGTTTCACAAAAAAGTGTATGTCGCTTAGGTATGAAGTATGAACTTGTAATGTTATAGAAATTTATAGGCAGGTCCCGTTTTATTTTGAGACTGTTAGATAATAGTACATTACGATATAAGTGTGTAATGTTAGTGATTACCGTTGAGACGGTATTTAGACCCGAGCCATGGCGAGGGTCTTAAGAGAGCCGAGAACGGTAATAATTAATTACTCACATGTATCATACGACGTTTTTCAATACACTTGTGAAGAAAATAACTGTAAAACTAGTAAACTTTTGTGGCGGTAAAAATCTGTTTTCATATGCGAAATCATTTTTTTTTTTTTAATTTCCTCGTGGGGACCTGCGCCCATCCTGATACGATATATGTAGTAAAATTATGGAGGGGAAGAGGTTGAACAATAAGATTTAACCACATTATAGCACTAGTGCGTAATGGTAATCAAAATGTCACAGTTTGGTAATAAGTGACATTATTTACCTAAGTGCAATGCAATAATAGTCACTTTACGAGCAAGTGTTTTGAAAAGAACGTTTCGTATTCCGGTGCTATTTCAACCTCACAAAACTCCTCATTGAATCTTTTTGCACTTTTATTACATTTCACCTATCCTTTCATATAGTCATTGAGACTATAGACTATATACATACTTAATGTTCGAGTACCGTCTCACTGCGGTGGGTCTTTCTATCTTTAGAGCCGTCATTACAGTAACAGTGCTTATGTAATTCCGTGACTTTGACTATCCGTTATGGTTAGTCAGATGACCGCAGTGATGTTGAGAGCATCGTACGAATTGAATTAAGTGTTTTCAATGTTATAGAGGAATAAAGACATTACTAAGGTATTAGAAATGTCTTGCTTCTTGTGTGGCGATGTTTGACAGAGGTTTATACTCAGCAGTCGACTTCTTTCAGCTATATGAAAATGCGACGATGGCACTTCACATTTGTCAAACAAAAGAAATGTATACCTAAGCTTACTCTGCCTTATTACCTATGTTCTCATTGGGATTCAGAATATTTATATTGTCAGCAATAAGATCACCATTGTACTTATCCTGTAGATTTAAGTTTATATACGACATTATTTTTAATATAATACGCGTAACCTGAATTTTCCTAGTCCCGGTAGTTTCAGCTGTGTGTTGATATGTCAGTCAGTCAGTTTCTCCTTTTTTATATGTGTGTGTACTAGCTGATCCGGTGAACTAAATATCGCCTAACAGTCAATGAATGTAGTATATATATTCGATTGCGATGAAACAAGGCCTAAGTAATAGATCAAGTTACACACAATTTTAATGTATAAAAGTTATCTACATCGATTTCGTCCATTTTACGTGATGCGACAAATGATTTACACACAGATTTTTACTTTTTTGGAGCACAATAAAGTTTATTCAAATCTATTGTAATAGGAACATACTATACAACAAAATTCAATAACAGCACTGTCCACTGGTCCAAAAACTTTCAATTCAAATTCTATTAACCATTTCCCATCATGAGTCAGACCCTCAGTAACCTGACACCGGGATCCCCACACAATTAGGAGCCCTAATGTCTGAATGAGAACATCACCCAATGGTTCATGCTCCGTTTAGTCGCCAATGAATAAGTAATGTAGCAAGTCCCTGATGACTGACGAGGAATTTGGAAGTAGGTTTTGGATTTCTTTAATACTGAGTGTTTTAAGATGTGGGGGTTGGCGGATATTATGATATGCGTTTATAGTTTTGGATTAGATGAAATATTTTAGACAGTCAATTACAGTCTATCCTTAGACAGCTGTAGCAACTTTGGAAATAAGTAAGTTTTACAAATATCATATGCTACTCGTAACTATTCATGGTGATCTCTCTATATCTTTCAGTTCCGCAATTATATTAGTCATATCCCAAGTCCTATAATAAGACTAGTTTTTGCCACGAAGTTTGCGAAGAAGTAGCATAAGTCCTTCCATGGGATTCAACCTTACCCCGTACGCGTACCAAATCTCATCAAAATGGGTTCGTAAGTTTAACCGTAATAGCGTGACAAACAGATACTTAGTGTTACTTTTACAATTATATATCAGTCTGGATTTGATCAAAGTTAGTATCCGCAACATTTTTTTTATGATTTAAAGTAATGCTTGACTGCGATCCAACCTGACGGTAAGCAGTCATGCACATAGATGGTGAGGCACACTAGTTTATTAGGAACCTAATAAGTTTTAACCAGCCTTTTCTCAACAAGCTTGGAGTCGGCGTTATTAAGAACCTATTCACTCTAGCCTTGAAGTCATCTTCTAAATTATAATCTGACGGGAATTGCTCCAAAGCTTGTAGCTGCCTTGCTTTATCTTATATTTGCATTCCTTTTCCTTTCAATATCTCTGGCAAACATTCTGTCAGTACAACAAAATTCCTCATGCAAAATCTATATCGAAATTATTTCGTTAACATGACTCCACCGCCTGAGGGCCTGCGGGGGTGCAGGCTTGTGGGGTCGCGGGGGTGCGGGGGTACAAATCTACAGATTGGATCCGTTCTGAACAATATGTCTGCGGGATTGCAACTGATTCGATTTGTGCGCTGAGATGATACTCCGAGATTGTCAGAGATTACATTCTGTAGTGATGCTGTTTGTGTATAATGTGATGTGGGGTTTATTTGTTTTTAGATTGCCTTCAGTTTGTGAGTGGTTTTGGTAGAAATAGAAATTGGGTCCAAAAATTTTTAATTTTTCCCAATGATGAATACAAAGATTTTTTTAAATAATACTATAGGTAGTAGCATATTTATTTGAGCATTGGTGGCCGAGTAATCAATAGTGGCCGTGTAGAAACGGTCTCGACTTACGAGTTGTAGGTCGCAGGTTTAGGCCAGCCAGGCGCATTACTTTGTATAAGTTTTTTCATCTCCACTGCTCTCAAAACGGTAAAGAAAAACATCGTCTGGAAACCGGCATGTTCCAGAACCAAAAATTCAAGGATATGTGACATCCAACCGCACTGGGCCCGCGTGGTGGATTACGGCCCATTCCCTCACCTAGAAAGGTAGCCTGAGATCCAGCAGTGGGAACATATTAAAGGCTGATTATACTATGCTTTTTTATACTTCTTCTTGGTTTTTGGTGTTACTTTCAAGATTATACAGATCAGTACCCCTAGCCAAGTTACTAATCTGCAATAGTTAACGTTTGTAGAAAGCTTCAAATGTACGAGAATAACGTCATCACATAGAAATATAAACGCTCAGTCACGTGGTCAGAACAAAAGAATTGGCGGCAAGGTCAACTCGAAGCGTTCGACGCAAGCGAAACGGTTGTAACTTGACTAGGGGGGCTGATGGCAATGATGTGGCCGACGATGGAGCTTGCTGGCCTAAAAAAGTAACCTATTCAGTATTGACTTAAAGTCAGTTAGTCAGTTACTCAGTCGGTAGTTAAGGATAGCGCTCATGTCAATACCAACAGAAATAAACGCCTACGACTAGAGAAAAAGCATCAGAGCGGTGCAGCCTTGAGCTCGCAAGAGATAGAAGACAAACTTGATGCTTGGCAAAAGGAACGTGACACTAGTGCCTCAAATTTAACTAAGACCATATCGGAACAAACGACCTTAATATCTAAACTCGTCGCCGATACTGCTGAAATTAAAGCTCAAAACAGCAAAATTCAAGCATCCAACATAGAGATTCGACAGTCAAACGAAGAGATCATGAAATCGTTAGCATTCATGAACAACAACTTCGAGGATATAAAAAGAGAAACATTCCAGCAGAAAAAGATGAGAACAACGCAAGTCTCATTAAAACCGTTTGTAACATAGGCAAGCGAATTGGAGTTGACCTAGCTGAACCCGAGTTTCGCGACATCTACCGTCTACCTGGGAAGTCCACCAATTCTGCAACACCACGCCCAATTATTGCCGAATTTACCTCAGTTCAATCCAAACAGTCTTTATTATCAGCTGTCCAATCTTACAACAAAGATAAACAAAAAGAGGATAAGTTAAACACAGCATCTATTGGCATTCCGGGAAAATGTCAGCCTATTTACATCACCGAGCAATTACCTGCCAACGTCAAAAAACTGTTTTATCTATCTCGGGAGTATGCCAAAAAGTACGACTATAAATTTTGCTGGATTGCTAACGGCAGTATCTTCCTACGAAAGGTACAGGGAGATAAACATATTTTAATTCGCTCTGAAAAATGTCTTCAGGCTCTACCCACTACCAGTATGTGACTAGTTATTAAGTTCCTTATCATTTTTATTATTTCCAATTTGTTTTCAAATCTTAAATTCAGTGAATGTATACACAAACAACAGCAGATCTCACACACACACAAACACAAACTCAGAAACTCTCAATCTTCCATTACCACTATTACACAAATAACATACATCGAACACTTTCATAAGAACATCGCTTTAATATCATCACATACACTACATAGCGCCGTCCCTAATATTTTGGTGGTTCTGATAGGTACCCTCCACGAAACTAGTGGCAATGAACTTAGTAATAACATAAATCTCAATTCCAATGGCTACTATAAATAACATTAATGACGAGCTAGACAGGCTTCACCTAGGAAATTCATTTTTAATTGATCCAGAGGACTGCGTTAAATTCTCAAAACAAAATAACATTAAAATACTCCACATCAATATACGTAGTATAAGTAAAAACTTCGATAGTCTTCAAACACTTATCTATACCACTAAAGTTGACTTCGATGTTATTGTCCTGACAGAGTGCTGGCTGAGAAAAGTGTATAACTTACCGATAATTGACGGATATCAATCACACTGTACCTCAAACAACTCTAATCAAAACGAAGGAGTTGTACTCTACGTAAAAACCCAATCTGCCGCCACTGTATACGAACCCAACATTGTAAATGCAAATTGTCTTATATGCAAAATAGAACCGGGACTTGCAATTGTGGCAGTTTACAGGTCTCCCTCGTACAATACTAGAGATCAATTTGAAAGTTTTCTTAATGGCTTAAATGATGTCTACAATGATCTATCTAATTATCAAAATGTGGTACTTGTAGGTGATCTGAATATTGATATCAAGGAAGAACACAGAAACGACCGTAGTTTGGAATATCTTATCCTAAACGCCTCTCACGGACTATCACCTACCCATCTACTACCAACCAGATTAGAAAATTGTATTGATCACTTTCTCATAAAGACAAAATTAGACACTACCACCTTAATTCATGAATCCCCAAGCGACCACCGGTGGCCGCGCATCTATTGTCTTACTATTGTGTCTCTAATTGACGGTATCTGAAGGGTTAATTCTGGAATCACACATTACTGACCACAAACCGATAGTGCTATTACTTAATTACACAAACCTTACACGTATCAAGAAAACCACTGTATCTCGCACAAACTACGACGCTATGAAACACGAATTGGAGAATACAAGTTTTGCTGATATCTACAAGATTCGTGACGGTAACGAAGTTATGAACATATTTGTAAAAATTATCTCTACAGTTACAACTAAACACACAATACAAGTCACCCTACCAAGGAAACAACGAACCTTAAAGCCTTGGATCACCCCAGGTCTTCTAAAATGCATTAAGAATCGAGACAACATGCATTTAAAATCAAAAATCACTCCAGATAACTTAATCTTAAAAATCACATACACGCGTTATAGAAATTTTTGTAACAAATTGCTTAGAAAACTAAAACAAATACACGAACACAATGAGCTACAAAAAAGTAAAAACAACCCTAAATCCCTATGGAAAACAATCAAAGAAATCACCAACACTCGCCCAATTCGAACTAGCTCAGACAAATTGTTGAAATTATGTGACACTCCAACTTCTTCTATTAATAATGTGTGCACTTTTTTCACCAATGTTGGTAAAAACTTGGCCTCTAAGATACTTCAACATCAAACCACACCAAACAACAGCTATTCCCCTGAAACTTTAACAAAAAGTCGACCTTGTAATTCGCTTGTCATTACTGAAATAGACGAAAGGGATGTGGAAGCAACTATACTTCAGCTACGCAGTGACTGTGCTGTGGGCTGGGACGGCATCACGTCATCAGTCCTTAAAACGCATCGGCATATCCTGGGTCCACATATAGCTCACATCTTTAACCTCTGCATTCAGTCAGGAGTTTTCCCGAATGCTCTTAAAAAAGCAATTCTGCACCCAATTTTCAAGGGAGGGGATAGAAACTGTGTTAACAATTACAGACCCATATCGGTACTCACTTCTCTTTCTAAAATTTTTGAAAAGATTCTCAATAAACAACTTAGAAGTTTCTTAGACAAGTTCCATCTTATAGCTGACAACCAATACGGTTTTCGTCCAGGTGTATCAACTGAAGACGCGGTACTAGATCTTACGCAATTGGTTGCTAAAAAACTAGATGAAAAAACGAAGTGCCTGGGCATTTTCTTAGATCTTTCTAAAGCGTTTGACACGGTTTCTGTCCCCAAACTTATCTCCAAGTTGGAATCTTTGGGTGTCCGCGGCAAGGCTCTTGAAATTTTCACAGATTACCTTAAAAACCGTAGTCAGCAGGTCCAAATTGGTCCTAATTTGAGCAACGAGGAGCTGGTGACTTACGGCGTACCACAAGGTAGCATACTAGGCCGACGCTGTTTCAAATTTATATAAATGATCTCTGCAATATGACTCTCCCAAACTGCAACATATACACCTATGCAGATGATACCGCAATCATCGTTCATGGTCCATCCTGGGATGCCGTTAAAGGCAGCGCTGAGTCTGCCCTAGATAGAGTCATGCACTGGTTTAACTCTAACCTACTGACATTAAATCTGGACGAAACTTCATATGTCCCTTTCGCCATCCGCTGCAATATGAAACCACCAGGTACTTTCTCCATAACGGCACACTCATGTTCAAGTCCTTCAATACACTGTACCTGTCCAAAATTAAGAAAAGATGAGAGCGTGAAGTACCTCGGCATTCATATAGATAGCGGACTAAGATGGGACAAACACCTAGACACACTTACAACCCGAACAATGCGTCTTATCCCTATCTTTAAATCACTCAGGGGGTCAGCTGACTATGAGGTTCTCAAAATGGTGTATTTTGCGCTGTGCCAATCGGTGCTAGGGTACTGTATTAACGTGTGGGGTGGAGCCGGGAAGACATGTCTCCTGGGGGTTGAGAGGGCACAAAGGGCAGTTCTTAAGGTTATGACTAAGAAACCACGTAAATATCCAACTGCGCAACTGTATGCCGACTGTAAGGTTTTAACTGTACGACAGCTGTTTGTGCTCCAATCAATTCTTAGGGTACATGGCAGTTTGGCTCCCCTGATCCCAAAAAACGTAAACATATAATTCCCAGCACTCAACATAAAACGAAGTTTGCAAGGCACCAATTTTACGTAATAAGTACCCACATTTATAACAAAGCTCATGAAAAGCTACATATTCGCGGTCTCCCCAGGTTTAAACTGAAACGTACAGTAATTGAATGGCTGCTAAAACAGGACTATCATGGAACGGAAACTCTCTTAACCTACATCACCTAATAAATACCTCTTTATGTGTATCACTCATCAACAATCAGTCGCACATCCCTAACACACTACAAACATACACTCACCATACTTCACGACATACAACACTATCACAACACACACCCCATCCACTTCACGACACAATCATCAATCACTTACTCACACAATACAATTCACTCTACACTTTCTTACTCACACATTTTTAAAGTTTACCGCAAGATCAAAAATTTACCCACTTGACACAGTCCACTGGCACGTCTACCACAATAGAATTATACAGCATACCCTACAGCCGGGCACTGTCCCCTAAGATACAGGCCTAGCCTAGTTTAGGGGACAGGGTTGAACCTATTGTACTTATCTGCTTTATGCTAATTTAAGATTTTTAACTTATATACAGTGCAATGTACTTGAATTTTGTGGTAATAAACAATTATTATTATTATTAAAGCTTCCAGGAAACTCATTTCAAACGACATGAAAAACCGTCAGAAATCTAAATAAAAATCTCAAAATAAACCCAGTCACTCACCAAACTAGACAGAACAAAGGACAAGTAATTGTCATAAAAATCAGAGAAGCATTAAGTTGAACGGTAGTACAGCGGGGGCGGGCAGGGAGCGTGCTTAACGCGATAATGCGCCTCTATTAGCGACGCAATTAAAATTACGCGTATTTTTGCGAACAATTCTCGCTTAACTATATTTATCGCTTCGCCGCATCGGTACGGTCGATGCTTTATTCTGTCGCTGATTCTGTTCCTAATTCGATTTTGTTAATGTTGTTTTTTTTTTACTATTTGGCTCGAGTGTCTTCCTGTGTCTTATCTAAATAAAAGCGTTTATTAATATACTTTACTCTTTCTCCCCCTTTTCTCACTTTTTTTTTATTTGCCTATGTCCGTCTCCAGGGTCCTAACTATCTCTGTACCAAAATTCATCAAAATCTGTTTAGCCATTTAGGCGTGAAGATGTAACAAACCAACAAACAAACAAACTCACTTTCGCTTTTATTATATTAGTAAGGATAAGGATTAATTCATATTGATACTAGCCTGGTTTTGAAACTGGTTTTGAACTTAATCTCTTTATCATTAATCGAAAGTTATTTAAATTTATTTGCAATGATACGTATGTGCCTATTAATAATGACATTATTAGTGTTTAAAAAATGTACATAAGAAGATTACATATCTCCTGACCTATTTTGATGGTCCTAAATATTTGACATTAGTAATATTAGGCAATATGACATTTAATTAAACTAATTTAATTTAATTTGCAATAGTGGACCAATTAATTTTGAATTTATATTTTTGATGTAAAAATTTACTTAATCTCAAAAGTTACATGAAAACGGACAATGTTAGTTATATATTTTATATTTATACGCCTCTGGGCAAAACATGGAAGATCTACCTAGTACCTACCTGTAACACCTCACACACCTATGTTTACAAATAAATCATTCTGAATCTGATTCTGAACCTGCAGCCACCTACATAAGAGACGGTTGCCTTAACCACTGGACTATCTCGACAAATCAACCGAATGACCCGTCTATAGTAAAAGTGAAAGAGCAAGCAAAGAGTGTCGGTGTCAGAAGTCAAGCGGTCGCGAGCCATGGGAACTCCTCACGATAGCCATCTGTGAAGTTATGTAGCATGGGAACGTTGGGACCAGTGTTGTTCTAGTGAGCTGGCGTGTAAGCTTGCCAGATACTCACCTACTGAGTCCATTATTACTTTATTATTATGAATAGGTTCGCGTTTGACCACTATCTCACCTGTAAGTACCCCATTTTTTTCCCGTTGGGGAAAATCATCTTATGACAAAACCCGCTCTTGGGTGGAGCGGGAGATAGTGTCAGACTCTTACTGACTAAAAACCCCATCCCGTTCCTTCTAGCCTTCAAACCGGGGCACGAGCTTCCTTGCGGACAACCCTGTCCCCAGTAGGCTTCGACCCAGCTGGGCCCCTCCTGCTGCTGACAACTCCTTGAGGCACGTGGGAACAGTGCGCGCCGTCGACGTCTTGGACTTGGTCCATTACCGGACGATCGGACAGCGAGCTACCCATGGCTTGCCGTCTGCGAGCCCGCGTCTCGGAATCCCGGCGGCGGCGACGAGGGCGCCGTAGCCTGATGCGACCGCTTGCCATTCCTCCTCGCTCCGGACCATGGCCTCGACCAGGGCCCGGCGCGAGAGGTCTCCGCCGACCTGTAAGTACCCCTAGCCAAGTTGCTATTCTGCAATAGTTAACGCTTGTAGAAAGCGTCAAATGTCCGTGAATAACGTCGTCTCAACGCTCAGTCACGTGGTCAGAACAAAAGAATTGGCGGCAAGGTCAACTCGAAACGTTCGACGCAAGCGTGTGTAACTTGGCTAGGTTTTTAGGTGATATCTGTAGTAAGACATGATCCCCAATGTCTCCTTTATGGCACCTCTCCCCGATACACTTATAAATATATCACCGGAAAATTGCAAACTACTTAGATTGTAAAATATCGTAAGAAAATTTAAAAAAAAAATCCAAACAAAATACGTCTATGTCGGAAACTAATGAAAATGAATGTGATTTATCGTACACAACAATTTTTTCATAATATATCAAGAAATTTTAATCTAATAAACCAAAGGCTGGCTTTTACTTCGGTCAAAGGATAACCATTGCCATTCAGCGTGGCAATGCTGCCAGTCTTTTGGGTACATTACCAGTCAACAGCGATGTGGAGGAATTTTTCGACACCTTACTTTAAATTGCCATTTATTTTTTTAGTTCTTTCGGGTTTTATTTTTGTTTTTTAAGTTAGTTATAATAAATTTAAGTTTATATCTATAACTATATTTAATTAATAGACATAATAGAAGTTTGGTAAAATCAAAAGTAGCCTTTGTGTTTTTTTTTCGGAGAAAACAAAGACACAAAGGAAGATACTAGAAACGACCATTTTACCGATACACAAATTATTTTTGTTACTATTTTGTTGTAGAGTAAAGTTTATTCTATTTAACCGACTTCGAAAAAGAGGAGGGAAAAACTTTTTACAAAAAAAATTTAAACCGACTTCAAAAAGCACAAAATAACTTTAATTTCGGAAGTTGGTGTTAAATAACGAAGAGACAAGATTATGTATCTATTATAGAAACACCGACTTCCGAAATTAAAGTTATTTTGTGCTTTTATAAGTCGGTTTAAATTTTTTTTGTAAAAGTTTTTTATTTATTCTAATTATTAATTAATTCATGAATCCCCAAGCGACCACCGGTGGCCGCGCATCTATTGTCTTACTATTGTGTCTCTAATTGACGGTATCTGAAGGGTTAACCAAAAAACAGATAAAACTGACGATATTCCCGAAACGTAACATTCCTTGATAATTAAAAAATAATATCCAAAAGTTCATCAGACAGCAAAATGTCAACCCTTTGGCAGGCGCGTGTCCATCTCCAACACAAGTGGCTGGCGGATGAGTGCCGAGTGCTGAGTGCGGAGGGCGCTTGAAACATTTAACGAATCTCTCTTCATTATCAGAAGCGCTGGTCACTGGAAAAATGTGCTCCAATTGATTGGACAACGTAGGAATGTCAGATTGCATTTGGGGGACAAGATTTTTCATAATCGTCAGATATGTGTCTTATAATTTAGGAGTCTTCAAGGCTAGAATGAATATCTGTCGCGCCGGGCCTTGGGACAGACCATAGTCTGGAGCGAGGAAGAGTGCCAGGCGGTCGCCTCTTTCTGCGAAGCAGAAATGTTAGCAAAGGCAGTCCTCGCACCCCAGCCATTCTGATCCCGATTTCCGTTTACCGTAGGCACTGGCTTGCGGACAGCGAGCAATGGGTAGCTCGCCGTTTGACCGTCTAGTAACCATCCGGACCGAGCCCAAGTCGTCGACAGCGCATACTGTTCCACGCGTGCCTCAAGGAGATGTCACCTTGGGGACCCAGCAGGGTAGCAGCTCCGGATGAGCCCCGAGCTGGTAAAAGGTTGACACACCCTCTCGCTCCTTCTAAGAATGGGAATCATTAGATGATTTTCCTACATAAAAAAATTGCCCATATTAATTGCCTACAATTATGATAACTAATGCCCTATAAATGCATGTAAATGTGCATTAAAGTAAAATTTCAGTGCTTAAGTTCATGGTTTTAACGAAAATGTATAAGGGTGTCCATTATTCCAAGTTGTATACGTTTAAATTACAAATAAATAAGTACTTCTGTGAGAAACATCACGAAGTCAAGGCGGCCACATTTTTCAATACCAACTTCCAAACTCTCATGATCGCAAAACAATACACGAACAGAAAAAGAAACTAAACAAATAAAATAAAGTCACATTTAAAAGTCACTTCCATTTAAAACTCTTTAAAGAAAAGTCAAAAGAACTTTTAGTAAATCAAGTACTTAACCCTTGCAATGTTACATGAAGTCAAAATATAACAATTAGTCCACAAAGTTCCCAACATAACCGCAAAGCGACGAATAACCCTCCACTAATCAAGTAGTCCTAAGGGTTCGAGCGACCCTCGCAAGACAAAGGGTTGGACCTTCAACACAATTCAGCTGTATTTTGCAAACAGCACTCGATTTTGAGTGGCAATTGAAAAAAGTCAACATTTTAGTACGTGTTTTGTTTCCGTTTTAATTTAGTTTTTATAATTTCTCGTGGGAATGTGAGTTATGAACACAAGTTATGATGTACGTCATAACGTCTAACTCTGGAGTTAATTGGAAGTTTAAGTGTGAAGATCTAAGAGGATATTTAGGATAATTAGACACATTTTCTTTTGGGCGGGAAGTCATGCAAAAGAGATTTCACACCTGAATCTAATTCGATAATTACTTATATGAAATCGGAGATTATCAAACTTTATTTCAACATGGGAACTTGTAACTTGTAAACTAAAACCTAAAACAATAATAACCCAGAACTAATTAGACCTAACTCAAAACTAAAATATAGACCAGGTGTCAAAAAACTCCTCCACATCGCTGTTGACTGCTGTATCCGAAAGACTGGCGGCATTGCGCGCTGTATGGCCATTTAGATTTAGTTTGTTAATTTATAATTTCTAGCCCTTTTCATTCTAAGCAGCCCTGTTTATGTATATGTTGTGTTACTTATTTGGTGTACAATATAGTTTATTCTATTTTATTCTTTTTATTTGATGTTGCGCCACCCTTACATGGTGGACATTCCACCCATAAGCACAAAACGTTTTGTAAACACATTTATTGTACGCAGCTATGGAGTGGAATTTCTTGCCGGGGTCTTAAATCAAGAGTAAATAGGCAAGCGTGGCGTCGGTCACTTCGGCCACATCATCGCTAACTATCAGGTAAGATAGTCTTCAAGGCGAGCCAATCAATAAAAAAAAAAAACAATTATATTCAGATTTAAACGCTGTACATAAAGCGCTATGATTCATCTAATAAAATCAAGGATATTTTTATCATGCGTTTCTGGCCCACTGGTAACTACCCCGGACTTAAGAGTGGTCATGCGTTCAAACCAAGTCAGACACAATACTTTGTGTAATTTATTTCGTCTCCGCTGCTTTAAACGGCGCACCGTTTAGAGAGCATATGCCATAGCATAGTCGGCCTTATAATGTTCCCACTGTTGGGATTCAGGCCTCCTCTCTAAGAGAGGGAATAGGCCGTAATCCACCACGCGGACCTAGTGCGGGTTGGTGGATGTCACATGTCTTCGAATTTTTGGATTAATGATAATGATGATAATGATGAATCATAATGATAATGAGGAAAAAAATGGTTCTAGGATATGCCGGTTTCCTTCACCGTTTTGAGAACAGTGGTGATGAAATAAATTACACAAAGTAATGCGCCTGGCTGGGTTTGAAACCGCGATCTACAACTCGTAAGTCGGGGGGCCGTTACCACTCGGCCACCAAGACATAATTGAAGGAAAACATCTTAAGGAAACCGGCATGTCCAAGTACTAGGCCCGCGTGGTGGGATTGTGGCCACCAGAGGAGGCTAGAGTCTCAACAGTGGGAACATTAAAAAGCTGATTATGCTTATAAAATTCCAATGGTTCGACGCCAAATAAATCATTGAAAGCACACGGTAATCGAGTAAATGTCAGCGTGTATGATTGTGTGCCAACAAAGTCAGGGGATTTGCACACGGCCGCGATTCCCAGTTCATTACCGAGGATCGCCCGTTGAGGGGGCTTTGGAGGCAGGATGGGGTTATAGACGACAAGCTATGCACGGTCGGCGCAGTGGTAGAGCGATTGCCTGCTGCGCTGTGGTTCGCGGGTTCGATCGCCGCACGAAACAAATATTTGTATGGCCTACAGATAGATGTTCCGGGTCTGGTATCTTGTGAATGTGAGTTTACATGTTTGTGAGCGCACTCATTATAAAGGCAAAAGTAGTGTGGAGCAAAGTTTTTGAAAAATATTGGTACCTACATTGGACAGAAAAGTAATGAAAAGATTTTTCACCACAAATCAAGAAAGTAAGGCAAGTGAGTAGAGCACATTGTTCGCAGAACAGATGGTTGAGGGAGCCGAAAGGTTCTGGAGTGGCGGCCGCGTAAGAGCAGACGCAGCGTTGGTAGGCCTTCCACAAAAGCCGATGAGGGTAGCGGGATTAGATGGATACAAGAAACACAGGACCGGTCGTTGTGGCGACGCTTAGAGGTTGAATATGTCCTGCAGTGGAAGTCTTTCGGTTGAAATGATGAAGAAAGGGCGAGCATGCAAAAGGCAGTCAAATATGCAATGGTTTATTACATTCCAACCTTGTTCAACATTTAAAATATGGTAAATAGAGAAATGTAACGAATTTAACCCTTCAGATACCGTCAATTAGAGACACAATAGTAAGACAATAGATGCGCGGCCACCGGTGGTCGCTTGGGGATTCATGAATTAATATACTAAAATGTTCGAAACCGTCTGCACGCCATAAGATCAAAAGCTCAACTGGATTGATTTTGACAATTTTTTTTTTACCAGGAGAATGCTACTGTAACACTGAGTGGCATAATCTATTTTCACGCGAATGAAGTCACTGGCTAAAATTAGTCTATACTAATATTATAAAGAGGTAAAATTTGTAAGTTTGTATGTAGGGGGTAATCTCTGGAAGTAGTGGTCCGATTGCTAAAATTTTTTCACCGCTAGAAAGCTGCTTTATTCCTGAGTGACATAGGCTATATTTTATGTACGCGGGCGAAGCCGCTGGCAAAAGCTAGTTTAAAATAAAATCACCAAACAAATCGTACCTACATCTTACATAATTCCATCCCCCGTTTGTTTGTGTTAGTAACGGGGATGTTTTATGCGCCATCGGTCGCGAACTCACGATCGCAGTCACATTGATATTACGATATTTACCCAATCAGAGACAGGGTGAGGGTGGCATGCACGTTTTACTTAAAAGTAAGGGTTGCACGTCTTTTGAACAGAATGTTTAAAGGAAAACTAGATCTAAAGAAAATTGGCTAGCTGTATGAAACACATGACAGGCATCAGTTTGTAAAGCAGAGTAAAATACACTAACAGTTCCCTTTCACCCGCTTACAGCCAGCTGTAGTTACTTAAAATTAGAACATTATGACATTCTCATTACAATCAATCATTTTTGCTGAATGCTTTTACACAACAATAGTTTTAGAATATTGCAAAAGCGAATCACGTGTATTTTTATGTAAAGAATCTATATCCTTTCATAACTGTATCATAATTAATGGCAATGTTATACCTAAGCTTGTTATGTTACCTAGTGGCCAACACAAGTGTACATGGTTACCGAGCCATCCGGGCGATTTTTTCCTCCCGAACTACTTCCCGTTTTACTTAGTGTTCCTGGTCTACTTTTTTAATTTCTTTTTAGAAAAAATATGACATGATGTAAAAATGATTGGAATCGATTTGTTTACTGATTTTGACCAAACTTTTATTCAGGTTTCGCATATATATACCTACTAAAAATAATGTTATATAGGTACAGCAATTTGACGCTAGAGCATGCACAAGAATACTAATGCTAACCATAATCTTTTTTCATTAGATATAAACCAGTGCTTGACTGCGATCCCACCTGATGGTAAGTAGTGATGCAATCGTTGATGGTGAGGCGCACTAGTATATTAAGAGCCTATTCACTCTAGTCTTGAAGGCACCTTAATTATTAATCTCCTGTCGATAATTCGGAAAAAAAACATACAACAATCAGAAGTCAGAGTAAAATCATAAATAATTTATTGTGTTACCCAGATCTTTATAAATTCCAGCATAATTCACAACCAGAAAAATGCATACCATATATCACAGAGCTATAAATATAAAAATATTTCATAACTTTTTTTGGCTCTTCAGACTGCTCAATACGCTCCATCCTTATTGAGTGTATGAGAGGAATAAAAGATCAAGTGTCAATAATGCTCACTCAGACGGAGAATTTAAATTATATCGATTGTTAAATTATTTGTAGACGTTTTATCAATACATTAGTCACATGGAAGTACTTGATCAGCGTTTAGTTCAAACAGTTACTGATCAGTTAAAAACACAACTCCACCATTCCGGAAAAAAGCTTTCAGAAAAGAAAGTATCAAAGAAAATCCGTCGCCTGGCGGCCATTACACAAATTAGAAAAAGTAAAAACAGAACACAATTTGAATGCATTTCCCGCCAGTTTCGTGTTGCCATTCAAAATAGGAACGTATTACCGCGCCAGTGAAAAGAACTGTCTCAAATTACTTTGCATAGTCTGGCTCTTTCTAATACGTATCGAATTGTATTGCTATCCCTTTTTGCCGCTATACAAACTCAGATAAACAAATACAAAAGGCCTAATTGAGTAACTAGTAAAACGAACGGCTCGGTACCGTCCCTCCGTATAGCTTTACAAACTTAGACAGGCATTGTGGAAAATAAAAAACTTCCAATTATGAGCTTTAACGCCTGGAGTTAAAGATCATAGAACCATTTAGTATGAGTAGAGAGATGGTTGTTAGACAGTTTAAAATTTCGTCGAGTCGTTCTCAAGTGGTAAGGGAGTCGTAGGGAACTTAATTTGTCAACAATTTTCGATATTTGAATACGTTTCGCTGCTCACTGAGCTTCTGTCAGCTTTAAATTGTTTTCTTTTTTTTTCAAATAGAACTCGAGCTTGTTATAAAAATAAACATTAATTTTTGTCATATTTTATTATGAAGCTGATTGGATTACATTGAGATGGAGTATTGTTATTTCAATTCAGATGTTCAGTTTCGAAACTGTGATAATATTTGTTAGAAATTTTCATAAGTTTTAAAATATAGACAATTTTAGGACACAATGCGTGGAAACCAAACAAATAGCTTTCCATCAAAGTTCCAAACTGTATAGAGTAGTCTTTGTGATCGAGTTTTTGCCGATCTTAGATAAAATTTGATTTGGGGAGCCCCAAATCAAATTTTATCTATTCCTCCAATTCCTCCAAGTCTGTCGGTTTTCTATCGTTTACATTTCGGGGAGTGTGCACTGGAATTGCACAATCTAATTCCGCCAAGTCCGTTCCATCATCGGACCACAAGACGTAGTACGGCGTTGCGTCACCGGTACATGGTTGACATCCCACTCATACGCACAAAGCGTTTTGGGAACACATTTATTGTGCGTACAGCCAAGGAGTGGAATACCCTGCCAGAGTCTGTGTTTCCTGATAGCTACAACTTGGGGTCTTTAAGTCAAGAGTGAATAGGTTACTTCTAGGCAAGCATGCTCCATCATCGACCACATCATCGCTTACCATCAGGTGAGATGGTGGTCAAACGCGAGCCTATCAATAATAAAAAAAAATCCTCCAAGCAAACAAAAGCCATCGAAAATCAGTGAGAATGCGTAAATAGATTTTCAGTTCTTACTTGTAACTAAAAATCTAGAATGATGTGATCAGTAGATCTGTAGTATTAGTAGATTTGGCTTTTGTTACCTGATAATATAAGTAGGTAACAGAAATGTTTTGGGTCTTATGCTCCGACATCACTACACTACACAAGGAAAATCAAGACATGCGCCAGATCAAATAATGCAAATGAATCAAACTCTTCATTGTACTGAGAAAGGTGAATTCCCATTCAAGTATTTTTTGATACACAGTATTGTTCATCCACAACTTCGAAGAACATTTAAAAAACTAGCTTTTACCCGCAGCTTCGCTCGCATAGGTACGTAAAATATAGAAAATAATAATAAGTAGATAATAATAATAAATAATAATTAATAAGTAGATTTTATTTATAATATGTATTAGTTCATTATTTTTAAGATTATTTTATGTATAGTGTATATGGGCCGTAGTAGCCTAAAATAAAGAATTATTGTTATTATTATTATAGCCTATGCCACTCAAGAATAAAGCAGATTTCTATCGGTGGAAAACTTTTAGTAATCGGACCATTACTTTCAGAGATTACCTCCTACAAACAAAAAAAAAAAAAACTTTACCTCTTTATTAGATTTGTATAAATTATACTCTGGTCAAACCAGAGTAGATACCTAGCTCCTATATACGCACAAACAATAACATAAACGTCCGCTAAACACCGCTAATAAAGATTGACACACCACTCGCTAGGGAGGTGCGCACGAGTGGGCGAACTGCAAGCATCCGGCCAGCCAACCAATGGCGATCCTCCCAGCTTCCTCATTGCGGAGCGGATGACGGCCATCCGCACAATCAGGCCGGTAATAGGCACGTTCACCAGCATCCAGTTATGTGGGAACAATGGTGGTACAGTAGGTAGGTTTGTACTGACCACCAAGCTGGTGGAACTTCGTGAGAATGCTGCCAGGAAAGGGGTAATGACAGGATATGACAGGCTAGTGGACATAGTAGTAGCAGTTCATTGGATGTGAATCTACAAGAGAAAAGATAAAGCAGGAGTACTTCTATGGAAGAAAACAAATAAGAAGATATTTCCATAACTACAATAAAGGTAGCCAGTTACTTGTATCTGGGAACAAGGTTGGTACCTACTGTAGTGACCACTCGGTTGATGGAAGAACTTTTTGAGAATGCAGCCAAGGAATGTGTAATAAAAGAAAAAATCATTAGCAAAAGAATACATGGAAGGCTACACAAACCAGTAGAAATAGGATTTGTTCAAGAGTAAGTTGAAAGGTCTCGATATGCTGACACTTCTGGACATGCTGAATACTGAATAGGCAATAGACTAAAAAGACAGCGTGAATATTTAACGGACAGTTCTGTAGGAACAATGGTAAGGGTAAGCTGTAATGATGAATACAGCTAGTAACAGAAACTGATAATGAAGGAATCTGATAGGATTGTAAGTAGAAATGGTAAGTGCATTACATATAAAAATAAAAAATTGGAAAAAAAATATTTTTGATAGGTACTGGATTCACTTATTGGAATTTTTAAAATGAAACTCGTCGAATGGTATGGCAATGCATTTACAATGACGTAATGTAGCTCATGACTGCCAACCTACTGGGCCCAAAAACTTTGAAGAAGAAAAAAACCATCGATACGAGAAGAAGAAAATCTGAAGCACGAGGACTAGGAGCTACTTACTGGTCTTAGATCATATTGTGCAACATTTCAAAGGTCTATTATAAATTAATCTTTCAATTCAATACTTTGTATTTTTTTTCCCGAATACATTATGATGAAACTTTGAATATGCTACTCATAGAATGGCATAGCAATATGAAAGAAAACAGAGTTAGTGATAGAGTGACGAGTGACAGGAGAGAATGGAAGAAAAAAACGTGTTGTGCTGACCCCAAAGGTCACGGGACAAGGGCAGGAAGATGATGATAATGATGAGGAAGAGAATAGTATAGCAATCCATTCACAAAAAAGTATGATGGAGCTTGAGGTCTACTATATAGTTTATTTAGTCTCCGTAAGTATGACCGTGGCATCACCGCGGGCCCTAACAGACTACCAGCGCTGCGTTATTTATTTTTATAGATATCGCAGCATATGCTGAGTTAGGTGCCTTTTTGACCTTGCACAAATTCTTCTGTGTTTATTGTACCTATTTCTTAATTTATATTATATTTTTAATATGTGTGAGGTTCAAATAAACGGTTTTCTTTCTTCTTTCTTTCTTTCTTTCTTTCTTTCTTAAGAGCCTTCAGATCATGATTTTCCAACGTTTAAAAGGACCGACGAATTGATCCTGGAATCCAATATTTTTTGTTCATTTCAATATAAAGTTTTTATCATTTAATTATTTCCTACCACTTCAAACCTTCTGGCATTGTTACGGCAAATGCCCACGGACCGCTCACTTACATAAACAAAATAATCTCCTAAACTAAAATAATATATATTTTCATTAGGAACAGTTCACAATTCCGTTTCACACGTCAGTTGCCGTTCCAATAACAGACCACAATAATTACAGTGGTGGCGGCCATATTGGATTCAAATATTATTAATGTTTATTTGATTCAAGAAAAAAACAGTTTGAGCTTCCCACCAGAGGCTGTCAGTCAACAATTACGATACGAAACGATCCGCTTACGCACAATAGGATAAATAAACCAACTTTTAAACGGAAGCTTCTTAAATTGTTTTCTAAAAACATTTCGGGTCGTTAGTGTTTTGTATAGTCACTGGTGACGGCGGGACAATGGCGTCGCGACCGGCCCGGCCTCGGCTGACCGCTACCGGACGGACGCCTCACGATTATTATTTCATTTCTTAAATTCTTTTTTTAATTTTTTTTTTTTTTTCCTTATACCGCTGACTCGCTGACAGCCATCACAAATGCCCGTGAGTGGCGGTTTTTAACTCCAGTAATGATAGCAACTGTTTATTTTTGTTTTACAATGGCATTAAAGTTTCGAGGAATTCGATAATGATATGATGGAGTCGGTAACGAGACATGCAGAATAATGAATGTAGTTATAACGATTTGTTAATACATTATTCTAGTCTGTTCTAGTACTCGCTGACGGAATACTAAAGGTGATGAATGCTAAGGTTTTACACATTTCCATAAATAAACCATTTTCAGCTATCCATTATAAGGACTAAAACACTGGAACGCTCTTATCTAGTCTTTCATTGCAAAAAAGTTGTCAATTACCGAAGCTGCTTTTAATATTGTTTGCTTGTGTGTAAGTTTTTTATTTCCTTATGGTAAAACGGCTGAATAGATTTAGATAATATTTGGCACACGGTAGACCATGTTCTGAAAGAGGATATCAAAACAAAACGCAAGTAACAGTAAGCGATAGATACAAATACTGAGAGATGGTAGATAAATCTCTGCAAAAAATATCCACGAGAACATGTATATAAGATATTCAACGGTAACTAAGTAGATATAGAAAAACAATCTTTAAAACACTCCGGAAGCAATATGTGATCTACTTTCAATTGGTATTTAACACAATAATAAAACTATGAATACCAAAAACAAATTAAACCATACACAGGAATAAAAAATCATCGTAGAACACTTAAAAAAGTTTGCACAAAGATATTTGACATCCGCCAACCCGCACTGGGCCCGCGTGGTGGATTACGGCTCATTCCCTCTCCTAGAAAGAAGACCTGAGTCCCAGCAGTGGGAACATTAAAACGGCTGATGATGATGATGACAAGGCCAAACGCAAACAATAAAGTGCTTGAAAATCGGCAAAATCAAGAAACACGAACTTTACACTGTAATTGAAAGGAAAAAAATATTGATTTGGTGACAGTCACCAGGATCACACAAGTAGGTACCATAATAAAGTGACCTTCTTATGAAGCGGCAAAAAAAGTTTCATTTCAGCAAAGTTGTCTTCTCACAATTCTGGGCATTACAGTCAGTCCTAAGTGGTTCATTTTGACAATTGGGTTTTTTGAGATCTCTCTCGATGTTAGATCACCAAGGTTAATGGCGGCCTCTACCTCTCTTTGGTTTAGGTAAAATTAGGGCTGTTTTTACCACAGCGGCAGTTTTTCAGCAATGTTGTCAAACGGGAAAAATACTGTCTGACCCTGGAAGCTTTACTTTATTGGTGCCTTATGTGATGAACATGATGCTGAGCGAGCGAAATTACTACAATATCTTCAGTCAGTTGTTTATACATCTGACCTCTCAAATCATCGTCATCTCCCATTTAAAACTCACCTGCTTCTGCTTGTAAGTCATCAATTATTTCATAACTTTTGCTAAGGTTACCAGGGTCATATTATCGTATAAAATTACTAATAGTAATCCGTTACTGAGGAACAAAACAAATTACCCTACTTGAACACTGGGCTCCCCTCGCTTCAAGCACGAGGGGAATAGAGTCAACAACACGTTTTGTGTGGCGACAGTTGTAGCGAGTTCCTGGAGAAGAAAAACTTTACTAAATGTACCGTTTTTTTTAAATTGGGCCAATATGGACCTTGGAATCAGACCAAATACGATGTAAACCGCAATAGAACGGTAGAAACTGCAGGATTGTTGGAAATCTTTGAAAACGTGGTTTATATCCTCCTATTATAATATAGTTAAAAATTGAAATATTTTCACCGATTTTGAAACTAGAGCTGACTTGTCCATGAATTCAAACTTATCTATAAGGTAGCCTATTGCAGAAAACAGGAATTGGACTGGAACATATTTGATAATGTGGTTCCTTTTTCTTTTCGCAACACAGTAATTTTGAATCTCAGAAACTCAATATATCTGAGAATCTTTTTTTATGTTTTACACTATTTAATCAATCTTCTAGGTAGAGTAGAAATTATAATTATTAATCTCTACATCTAGGAACGCATTAGATTAAACAAGTCTGTTGTTATTATTTGTCGTTTTTAAACTATTTAATAATTGAGACCTTTTGTAAATGTTGTGCATACCTGTAAGTGACTTTTTTAGACAGGATCATCTCATATTTTTGTGATAAATTGTTTTGAATTATATTGTAAATAAGTCGTTGGTGTGCCTATGCAAATAAATAAATAATTAAAAGTCTTCAATGAAAATCATTTTTTCATAGCAAGCTTTGATAACGCCGTATAATTAATATTCTTCAAGACCATTTCAAAAAGCTCAATCACCATAGAATTATCTGTGTTACTATGGCCGCTTTCTGGTTTCATTGTCAGATCAGCTCCATGTCATAATAATTTTGCATTGTCAACTGATTTACACATGCATGCAAAATTTCAACTCAATCGGTAACCGGGAAGTGGATCAAACTTAATTTGCAAGATTTGATTACAGACAACCAAACATTGGGACAGGTGCAACTAAATAAGAACTTGTAAAACGAAATAAAAGATCCCTGTCACCGGCACCATTCCCCAACGTAATCGCGCGCGAAACTTATCACATTATGAGAAGGCGACAAATCGCCGGCGCCTTTGATCTGCGCGCGCTAATTTGACAATTACCAGTGACTGCCGAACCCAGTGCATAGGGTGCCTTTGAACAAAAATAACACATCGATCGACTGATATTGATTTATTACGGGTGCTGTAAGCAAAGATGATGGAAATCTTGCGATTAAGGACGAGTAAAAGAGAGATGTTAATAGAAGTTTTCACTGTAATAGAATATAATAGTGTTAAGAGACAAGAAAAAGATAGAGAAAAAGGTAAGGCCAGTGACCTAGATAGGCGGTAAGGAAGTGGTAAGTATAAGGGAATTAAAGATGACGATGATCATATATCAAATTCTATTCTATCAGATCTTGGAAAAAAATAGGTTTGCTGTTGCTGTTATAAAGGTTTCTTATTCATCTAGGATATTTTTAACATAGATTAGAAGAAAACCGACCAAATGCGAGGCGGATTTGCGCAGGAAAGGTTTTGTTACTTTTTGTGTATTTTTTGTTATAACGGCAACAGAAATACATCATTGTGGAAATTTCAACTGTCTAGCTATCACGGTTTACGAAATACAGCCTGGTAACAAACAGACGGACAGTAAAGCCTTAGTAGTAGGATCCTATTTTTACCTAAACGAATCATTAATTTCAGAAATATTGAAAACAATTTAGGCAGTGATTTATGCATACAGTGATTAAATCACATCTGAATCAATTGGCTTTGGAGAACAACATCAAAACGAAGCAAGCTGATCTCATACCAAGCATTTCTTTGAAGTATTTGACTTGTGACTTTTCATTTTATCCCCAAACTCTTTCTCCTCAATCACCCCTTTTTTCCTCAATATTATGTTAAAATGTGTAAAACACTCGTCAGCACCCGCACCACTGCGCACCCTCTCACACAAAGGCCACTGATGATGCCGCACGTGGCTGGTGCAAATTTACTTTATATTTTATGCAGTTAGCGTAAGTTGGTGACATGATACCGTGGGTGTACAGTGAACTATAATCGATTAGGATGGGACAGTAATTTGATTTTGTATAGAGATACTTTGATCCTGTATTACTGGGTATGGTTTAGGGTATGTGTGGTAGTATTTCCTATTTAAAAAGTAAGGGATACAAGGGCTGCTCGATTATTTAAAAGAGTGACTGGGCACTGAAGAAACACGGTTGATTTTAGTCGGGAAAAAATATGACACTGATCCCTTTATTTATTTATTTTTTCACTCAGAACGAGAAAACTGATTTCCTACTCAAAAAAACAAACTAAGGGCTATATGGAACTGAAGATAGGTTGTGAATATGACCAAAAATCATGTCTACACTGGTCTATCAATTATATCTATAGGTTTAATATATAAATAAAAGGAGAAAATGACTGATATATCACACTATCATTTTCCAAAATGCACCCTAAGGGGATAAAACGGTCCAAAGTTTATGTGGAGAAACCAATTTTCACGTCGGCGAAGCCGTTGGCAGAAGCTAGACTATACATATAAAAGGAGAAACTAACTGACTGACATCAATGCACAGCCGAAATTATTGGGGCTAGGAACGTGAATAGTTTTGACCGATATAGATATATAACGGGTGGTGTAAGCAAAGATAATGGAAATCTTGCTATTAAGGACGAGTAGAAGAGAAATGTTATAGAAGTTTTCACTGTAGTAGAATATAATAGTGTTAAGAGACAAGAAAAATATAGAGAAAAAGGTAAGGCCGGTGACCTAGATGGCCGGTAATCAAGTGGTAAATATAAGGAAAATTATTGGGGCTACGAACGTGAATTTTTGCACAAGGCTTACTTTTATGACGTAGGCGAACACAAAAAGGATTTTTCAAAATTCAACCACCAAGTGGATGAAACGGGTTCGAAAGTTTGTGTGGAAAAACCTACCTTCACGTAGGCGAAACTTCTCTCAGCAGCTAGTTATAAAAAAACAAATCTTAGTGAACTTTTTAATATGTCAGAGACCACGTTTTGTTCTAACAAAAATTCTTCGTTCCAGAGAGATGACAAACAAACCCGCAATCAAACCCATACCACTTACTCGTATTTCCAAACACAAAGATTGCATTAAGCATGCACCGGCGTCTATTGTCCTAACAGACGGCTAATTGATGTGAGCACAGGAAACTGTGAAGAGTGGTAGGCTGCATGGTGTGACCGCGTGGCGGCAAATGAACATATAATGCCGATCCTCCGCCATTTTGTGCGAGGCAATGAATAAAACGGCGGGAGGAAGCGGCCATGTCAAACGGTACCGATTTGTATGATGGAATGTAGGGTTGTGCTGAAATTGGTCTTTAATTTAGAATTGTTTTTATTGTGTATATAGCAGCTGCTTTGTTTTGTAATATCAAAGGATAGGCAGGCTAGCGATTGACTACTATCTAACATGATGGTAAGCGATGATGTGGTCGATGGAGACAAATTGATTACGTAAATTGCGTAGATCCGGAATCTTGTTTTTTACTTTATTATGTAATATGATGTAATCTATTGCCGGTGTGATCCATCGATCAGCCATCTTTTTACTTTACCACAGACTCAAAATCTGACTCGGTGACTGCGCATTGACAATATTCATATCGGTCGTTTATTGATCGATGCATGTGAAATCGACTATGTCTAATCGACTTTCTCAGTGCTTATTTTTCCAATTGTGTTTTGTTGTTTTTATTTATATATCTCTACGTATAATAGTTTATTGTTATTTATGTTTTGTCTATTTATTAATTATAATATAGTTTATATATATTATAATATAATTAAAGTTAATTTGTAATCCTTGCTGGCCGGTTGGCGTCTCATCGTCGAAAACGGCTGATGCTGAAAATCAGCGCTGTGGCTCTGTCCTGCACGAGCCCCAGCATTATGCTGAGCACTGGCCGTTTTGCGCTGATGTGACTCATATCCTATCTAGCTGATAGTTTTAAGTACGATATTGTTACTTGTTACATTTATTTATTTTTAGGATGTGCGTCATGTTGGACGCAAATAATAGTAGATTATGCACCGAGGGGCTAAAGTTGTGTCTTATGTCACGGGCGTCATATTGAATCTCGAGCGCAATGAAGGATTCGGGATTTAACTCACGAGCAAAGCGAGGGAGTTAATACAAGAATCCTGAATGCAGCGAGGGATTCAAGCTAGCCCAAGGCAAAGACACCTTTAGCTCAGAGGAGGATACTCTACTTTTTACACCTACTGTGAGAAAATAATAGTCACATTATTGACCAGCGGGTCATAATGAAATCCAGTACAACATTATTGACCGGCTGTGCCCCCGGCCCATAGATATAATATATTTCTATGCCCCGGCCACTAATGACTCACTTTAGATTAAGGTTGCTTGACATATAATTTGACATTTTCGAGCAGGTGGTGTGAAAACTCTTTTTTTCTTTCTTTTCTATGATGGAACTCTCTTGCCTAGAGGTAACTTATGCTCCTCTGATTTAGAAACATCGACGGGAAATTCCACTCCTAAGCTTTCTTTTTTCGGTGGGCAAAAATCATCCAATGACGCTCTTGGGTGGAGCGCGAGATAGTGTCAGACTCTTACCGACTAAAAACCCACCCCGTTCCTTCTAGCCTCTTCATTTCTCGATCGAGCTTCTTTTCAGATAACCCTGGCCCCAGTAGGCTTCGACCCAGCTGGGCCCCTGCTGTTGCTGACAACTCCTTGAGGCGCGCGGAAACAGTGCGCGCCGTCGACGTCTTAGGCTTGGTCCGTACAATTACCGGACGGTCGAACAGAGAGCTACCCATGGCCCGCCGTCCGCAAGCCCGCGTCTATGGTGGCGGAAGTCGGGATCGGAATCCCGGCGGCGCGGCGTCGGCGAGAGCTCTTTAGCTGTTCGCAAGAGAAAATCAAATCTTCATAAAACGTTTTAATTAACTTCCGCTAAACGCTTAGACAAAACAACACTTTTTTTCGAGATATTAAAAATATATTATCACCAATTCACAAGCTGACCTCGGTAAACTAGTAAAAAATAACAATTATAATGTTATAATCAATAACAAAGCTGGTTCAACAATACTGAAGTTGACCTCTCCTTTACACCTGTGCCATGAGAGGTCACTCTCTCTTAGCTTGATTGCATTTACTGCTTAACCTCGGAAAAATACCCATGCGCTATGGTGTTTAAAAAAAGAATTCTCTTTTATTTAAAATTCATTTTGAAAAACAAAGTGGTCCTCGTTGAAATACTTTACAGGGTTCATTAAGTCTCGCGACAGCCCTACCCTCAAAAGAATGTGCCCCGCAAATTGGTAGGTGAAATTAGTAGGCATATTGTCGCTGGTGTGCCATTGTCAGGGTTATCGCGTTTCAAGCGACAAGATGACATGGGAACCTCGTGAATGAGACGTTTGCCGAGTTAGCTCCAGTTTCATTGATTGTCTTATAACGTGTCTTGGAATGTTTTGGAAGAAATTAACTCGGGGATTTGTGGTGATGGTAATTTTTTTTATTGAATGGTGCATTGTGAAAAGCCCTCCATCGAGTGAACAAAATATTGGATACAAACAATATTTGTGATAAAAATAAAAACCAGACAAGTGTTACAGATGTGTCAAAGGTACAGACGGACAACACATCGATCATATAGGTTCCGTTATTGCCGAATGAGATACAGAACCCCAAAAATAAAAGACATTCTATAGAGGTTTAGTATCTTGAGTAAAAACAACTCAAATCACCCATGTCAAAATTTAGCCTTTAGTAGGCTTTACCGCCTCAATTGATTACTGATTATATATTATAGTCAGTAATCAATTACGCTAAAAATAATTATTAAGCAACTTTTCAAAAAAAAAATAGTTCACTACAACACTTTTTTTTCTCATGACCCCTGGGACAGATTTTGGAGCGCCTTAGTTTTCTGATTGATGTTGGCCTGAGGAACAAAATGCACTATGTGTGCATTCGGGACAGCACTTGGTTGAAATCCCTTATAAAGATTGGCAAAGTCTTTAACACTTTAACAGGTTTTAAGGTTATAGTAGGGTTTGAATAATACTCAACTTCAAATGCCCCAAGGTCGACTGGTAGAAAATGTGTTTCTAGAGTTACATTTTTGCATTTGAATTTATTACAAAAACAGGTGGTAGGTAACCAATGCTGGTGATGAAATCAATCAGTATTTCGCTTTGATGACAGTTTTCAAAAGCTCTTTACTAGAAATGCCCTTAAAGGTAATTCCACCTGTTCACAAACGACACCGACAGACGTTTCATCGCTCACTTCACTCCATTATTCAATAATATCAGAACAAAACAATCCACCGCCATGGCGACACATCCCCAGCATCAAATTAGCAGTAATCGCTTCAAATATATACAAAAAATGTCTGTAACAGGGAATCGAACCGCCATAAATTCAGTCAAAGACGAAATTAACACGCCATGCGTTTACTGACGGTGTCAACATAGCACTTTGATCATGTTCAAGTTATTTCGCGTTCAAGGATTTTTCCTTTGTCAGTCCTCGAATCGCGAGATGATTGACGGCCGATCCGCGGCGCGAGAACTGTTGGGCCACTCTGTATTTACCGCTATAAAACCCTCAATCACTGTAAAATCAACCTTACCACTGTCCAATAAAGTTCATTGGCTAAAATACCAATTGAAAATAGAACGCTGTTATCGCGGAAACTAAACAAAACACGCTCGCAATTCCAAAACTAAAAACCAAACCAAATTCGATCTTATTTGTATCAAGCCAACTCTCAAACTGATTCCCTTTCAGCAGCAAATATATCTTGGTGGAGATCTAATAAGTGCACAGGTTTACTCCGTGTTGGAAAATGAGTTTCCCTGCGGTGTTCTGGGCCCGAGGTGGAGGGAGGGGGTCGGTAATTGTCCCGGTATCAAAGCGGCGTCTGTGATGCGCGGCGCCTTTTGATTGTTTTTCCCGGGGCCGATCGACCGCTACTTTTTGCGGCCCTCACCTGTATGCGGTATCGGGAGTGCAGTGCAGAAGGTCTAGACTATGCTGGAGATAGATTGACAACCTGTATTGTGTAACCAACAAATAGCATATCATAATCAGTCTTTTAATATTCCCACTGCTGGGACTCAGGCCTCCTCTCTAGAAGAGGGAATGGGCTGTAATCTACCACGCGGGCCCAGTGCGGGTTGGTTCGTATAAAATACTGACAATGACAAAAATATATTGCTAATATTAGAGATAAACGTACTTTTAACTACTTAAACCATTTAATTATCACTTCAAACTATTCAAAAAGTATAACACCGTGTAAAGGGCGCGTAATTCTCTGTTTGACTGTCAAAGATGCTAGTGTGGTGGGCGATGATGCGCGACCAATAGAGTTGCACTCATTCATCGACATTTTCGTCTAACACTAGATGCAAATCGGTTGAGCTCCTTAATAGTCCTAAGTTGAGCACGAATACTTACAATTGCTTACTGACTGGACAGGTCCACTCTTTAAAGTGTCTCACTCCTCAAAAGACAATCTCAGACACTATTCTGCTTTCTTCCTTCTCATCTGATTTGATCATTACGTGTTTGCTGTATGGACTTTAAAATAAACTTTGACCAAGTAAGTTTGTTTCAGTTTTTTTCTCATGGTAGTCAGACATTGTTTTCATTAAGTTTAAAAAATATATGTAGAAATGTGTTTTTATAAACCTATTTGCAAAATAAATATCATCAGTGTTAACGGCCCCGACTGAGCAGTGGTAAGCCAGTGTTAACGGACAACAAACCCAGCCAGGCGCATTACTTTGTGTAATTTATTTCATCACCACTGCTCTCTAAACGGTGAAGGAAAATATCGAGAGGAAACTAGTATGTCTTACAACAAAACATATACCTACCTGTGACATCCACCAACATGATGAACATGCCAACATGATGGCATTGGGCCAACATGATGAATTTCGGCCCATTCCCTCGCCTAGTCTTCCAATAAGGAGACCTGAGCCCCAGCAGTGGGAACATTATAAGGTTAAATTATGTTACTATGATTATGTATGCGTCTATGGAGATGCAAATAAAACTTTACAGCATTGACCTAAACTCGTAAATGCATAAACGTTTCCTATGCTAGATGGATCTATAAAAGTCGAAAATGCATAGACCTCTCCTATGCCATAGATAAAGTTCGCGACAAGTGATAGGCAATTTCAGCCTGAAAGGACCATTTTTTGTGGTAGGAATTCATCAAATAAATTCGCTCGTCCTGGGTGGAGCGCAAAAAAGAGTCACACTTTTAATGAAAATTACTCTTGGTCATGGTAAGTCACCAGGGCCTCAAGTCTGCTATTACAACAGTGTCAAAATGGTCTGTCATTGTTTTCATAATGATTGATTTTGACAAGTTTTGGTAATCTGCTAATATAATGGCGTCATTATGACTTTCCAATGGATAACCACTGACAATCCATGGAATGAAATGGCATAGAATAGTAATCTCGTACAAAATAACAAATCAATGTCTGACGTATGCGGCAGTCTGCTAAAATTTTGACAGTTCCTTAGATCATTGAACTACAATAAGAACGTCATTGTGTAGTAGTAGTTATTGCTTTTAATAACCTTGATATTGTAATTATACCTTAGCTCTATTGCGTGACCATTGACCGATCAATGACAATCACAATGGAACTTCTGCAACTCCACCTCACAGTATAACTCCGTAATCGCGTATTATTTACGAGTAGTTTTCAGATACAAGTGATGATTATGTTAACGAACATCATTATTTAATTAACTAGTTGGTTACTAGTTAGTCCTAGTCACACGTCTTTGTTCTTGGCTGACAGGTTTAAAGTTAACCACACCATAATGGTATCATCATCCACTAACTAGATGTATGACGAGATCAAACGAAACCTGCAACTTTGTATGAAATAAAATCGTACTGCACTTTTTTCCTTGCCTTTTTAGGGTTCTGTACCAACCCCAACAGGCAAAAACGGAATCCTTACAGGATAAATTTGTTACCCGTCCGTCTGTCTGTCAGTCTGTCAAAAGCCTTTATCTCAGAAACGCGTGAATGTATCGATTTAAAATAAAACCGTTACTCAGGTCCCCTTGAAGCTGCGAAAAAGTCAAACTTCTGAATTAAATACGACCGTTTATGTCCCAAAAAATATATATTTCGACAATTTCAAAGAATTTGAAATTGATAGAGTAGGTACTTCCCGTTAATCTAGAATCCTGAATCTTTGGCATGAAGCAAGGTCGCATAGCAGAAGTATAGGAAAACAATTTTAACAACTGTAAATTTATAATTACGTCACAAAAAAAAAAACTTTTTCTACAATTCGGAGTTCTCTTTATACTTGGACGAGAAGAATTCTTATTGGAATCAAAATAATTAGGACAATTAAGGACACATGATTACTAGCGATTAATGATGATTCATTTACTATATTTATAGTACTAGAGTTTTTTTGGCTATGTGAAAACTCTAGTACTATCAAAAATGGCCACGACTTTGAACAGCTCATCGCAACTGGCATGGTTGATGGCAAACAACCAAGAGGCCGCAACTCAAAAAGATCAGCCCCCTAGCCAAGTTACAACCGTTTCGCTTGCGTCGGACGCTTCGAGTTGACCTTGTCGCCAATTCTTTTGTTCTGACCACGTGACTGAGTGTTGAGAGGACGTCATTCCCGTACATATGAAGCTTTCTACTAGTGTTAACTATTGTAGATTAGCAACTTGGCTATGGGTATAGGTCCTCTCTTCACTGGATACCCAATTGCACAGGCCCTACGGTTTTGCTGACATTGCTTTGGCGGGCTCAGTCCTTACCGGTTGGTCCGACAGCAAGCTAATAAAACACTGTTTGACTGGCCTGTTGGTCTAGTGGTTAGTGGCCCTGACTGCTATGCCGTAGGTCATGGGTTCGATTCCCAGCCAGGACAAATATTTGTGTAATGAGCATGATTATTGTGTTGCGTCTGGGTGTATTTAAAAATCTATAAGTATGTTTATCGATTGTCTAGTACTCCTAACACAAGCTCTGCTTAGCTTGAGACTAGACGGGCGTTGTGTGATAGTTGTGGAATATATTATTATATTACTGTATGGCATAGACTTCTTAAAAACAAAGTCACATCTAACAATAACAAATCAAAACAAAATTAAACAAAACAATACACTGTCTGCTGCCCATCATGACACCAGTTTTTACTCCATGTTTGCACAACATCTTCATATTATCTCGATTGGTTTCGAAACACAAATCAAACTGTTTGCCTCCTCCAAGTGTTCTCGGAAACTTGACGGACTTTTTCACCAACTGTACAAGGGAAAAGGTGTTTTTTTCTTCAATTTGAGTCAGTGGTCGTCAAGCTGAGGCTAAGTATACTGAAAAGATACTGCATCACCAGCCATGAGCTTCTACCCCTTATTTGTGTGTTTGAGCAATTGGCTACCACGCTATGTGTCGCGGGTTTGATTCCTAAAATTTGACATAATTGCTTTATGTCAAATTTTAGGAATCAAACCCGGTCTTACAGCAAAAGGGAATAAATCTGAAAACTGTAAATTTGTTGTTACGTTACAATTTTTTTTTTTTATTTATTCGGAAAAACCTTACGAGAATCCATTCCGGAATTAAACTATTTACATAAGTAACTTTGTACGGAACCCTCAGGGCGCGAGTGCGACTCGCACTTTTCCATTTTAGTTTAATTTTAATTTTTACATGCTTGTTTGTGTGCCAAATAAAATGCTTTCATTCTTTATTTTTAGAAACCTTGCATATTTACAACCACCCCAATATAACTCCTAGAAATAAAGAAAACACGAAGACAAAGTTAAATTGGCATCAAAGAGAAGCATCAAAAGCAAACATGTTGAGTACCCCTGATCTAGTTGGGCATGTTTGTGCGCAGGCGCCTCCGTCCGTAGCTGAATATTGTTTTAAAATCGATCCCGTAACTTGAGACCTCTCCTATTTACACAGTTTTAAACACAAGTCAACAGACATGATGTTACAGGGCTGTCTACAGCAGTCTTTTGCAGGTAAAGGGATTTAAAAGGTGATGAGAAAAAATCCCTTCCTTCATCAAGTTTATAGGCTGCCTTTTAATCTGTAGTTATATTATTTCATTGATAAATATTTTGTGCGTGTCCTTGTTTTCCTATTATTGTTACATACGGTGTCTACTTCTCTATTTTCTTCCAATTCTCAGGTATGCTGGAAGAGATTTCTTTAGAAATAAGCATGACCTCTTTTCCTCTTTTCAGCGATAAGACCGCCATTGTACCGATAAATTTAATTGTATGTATAAACTGTGTTACTTTTTGGTGTACAATAAAGTTTATTCTATTCTATTCTATTCTCTGTACCAATTTTTCTATTTCCTTCTTCTAATCTTTTATTTTGTGTCTGTCCATATATCGTTAAATAAATAAAAGACTAATTCTTTCAAAAATAGGGCTCGAGCCACTCGTTTTCAGTTTGCCCTTCATAAGGCGACTGTCGAGCTGAAACCCGACCTAAACATGTAGAACCTTGACGATGGTACTATCGGGGGCAGACTTATAGACGCTTCTCAGGACTTAGAGACTCTAGTCTCTCGCTTTAGAGACCTGGGTCTGAAGGTGAATTCTTCTTTTCGAAGTGCGAATTCTTCCCCTATAGTACTGAGACTCAGACACACTTTCCTCGCTTTAACTCCTTTCTTCCTGGCCTCAAAGAACTTTCATGCTTCGATTTCAATCTCTTAGATTCCCCTATTTTTCTTAATGCAGTTCCTGAAACGATTACTTCTCCATCGCAGCTTCTTCTTTCAGCTCACGAGCGTCTCTTAAGATCTTTGCGCGCAATCTTTCATATTTTCCACCTACTATAGTGTATTACATGTTATTCATAATTTTGACATCATATATCATCGTAGAAAGAAATCGTCTTAAAACAGTACCTATCACGCCAATAACACGGTATATCGACAAGTACATACAAGTCATAGACTCCAAAATAAATTGTCTTAAAATACTCGCAGTACCAAAAACGCCACCGACATAATATACCGACAAGTAACAGACTCTAATATCAATTGAAGAAATAAACTGTGCATCATGGTGCCAACCCTGGACATGAAATGTGTGCAGTAACGCGAGATCAGTGGTGGTTGTTTAAAAACATGTCGCGGACTGCAGCCAAGCCGAGGAGTTCGGACAAACACCAGAAGGCGACAGTTCCCACCGCCTTCGAGGAAATATCGGGAAGGAAACTGTTGGAAATTAAATTGTGAAAAGTCTTCAACTATTTTCTGTCTAATTTTCACTTTTTTTATTATTGAATATCTTTTGCCCGCAGCTTGACCCGCGTACAAAAAATATAGTCTACTCGTATGTCACTCAGGAATAAAGCAGCTTTCTATCGATAAAAAAATGTTTGCAATCAGACCAGTACTTCCAGAGATTACCTCCTACAAACAAAAAACAAACTACCTAAATTAGTGTCATTAGTCTAACTTTATTAAATTAGTGTAGAAATAGGCTCGCGTTTGACCACAATCTCACCTGATGGTAAGCGATAATGTGGCCGACGATGGAGCACGCTTGCCTAGAAATAACCTATTCACTCTTAACATAAAGACCCTAAAGTTTTACGTATCAGGAAACACAGACTCCGGCAGCGAATTCCACTGCTTTGCTGCACGCACATTGCATATGTTCCTAAAACATAAAGATAGATACGATTTAAATTAGATTAGTAATTACTGTATGTATTTATTTTATTGAATAAGTATATTATTCCTACCTTCATCTAAATGTAAATAGCACTTGATTACCAAAAACACTTAATAATATTATGTTTGCTTAACGTTTTAGTTATATTAGGATGATTCCTCTTGTTTTGAAGTTTTTTAGTCAATTACCTTCCCTTCTCTAGATATGTAACCTCTGCTTTAGATCATATAAAGAATCACACATCGTATAATTATGTAATAATCTTTTTTATTTATTTGAAATGTATGCATTTAATTATCGTATATTAATCAACGAGTTGCCCGGAGGCTCTAAATCTAAAGCATTTGGTAAATAGGACACTTCATCTTACTATTCATATACAATTACTGTCCCCTCACACGGGCCTCAAAAAACGCTAAAAGCGGCCACAAAATAAAACTAGAGGTCGCTGCAAAATGCAAAAAACAGCTGAAGCGCGCGACAGCTTGAGACTGGAGAAGCTTGAAGCGGCTTCAAGCGTTTTTTTTGTGGCGACACCGCCGCACACAAGCCACAAAAAAAGCCCCCTCAAAATGAAGCTTGAAGCGGCGTTTTTTTGAGGCCCGTGTGCGGGGAGGGAGGCTGAGACACGTTATTATTCTGTCAAACAGATGAGATAGATTGAGACAACTCGTGTCTTGAAATCAACAATAAGTAGGTAGCAATTTTTGATCTCGTGAATTTGCTTTCAAATGCATTTGCGTCTTTGTATGATCTAGCAGTATATTTTTAACATAATCTATGTATATGAAATATAGGCCAATTTTGTAATATAAGAGGCTTTCTTTTCTGTTTTGAAAGATTTATTTTTGTAACAGAAAGAGTAGAGTGACAGTAAAACATTTCGCCTGAATGATCGTTGAAAAAATAAAATATAACATGAATTAACGTTAGATATTTTATTAATTAAAAATGTTTTAGCTCCAAGTTTTTAAGTATATGTATAAATAAATAACGATATTGATATAAAAAATAGTTTTTTTTTAATTGCCATAAACTAGTGCTTGACTGCAACCCCACCTGATGGTAAGCAGTGATGCAATCGTTAATGGTGAGGCTTGCTATTTTATTAAGAACCTATTCACGCTAGCTTTGTAGACAACTAAATTATAATCGTGAATAGAATGGAAAGGATTAAACTTGAGAGACTCAAGAGAACTAGAGATACTTACAATAGAAAGACAATGAGAGAGTGAAGTTCCTTCTGCGAAGCAGTAATGCTTGCAAAGGAGGAGGCAGACCGTATCAGGCAACGGGGGCCCATCTGGGTCGAAGCCTACCGGGGTGGGGGTTATCCGAAAGGAAACTAGAGCCCTGGTATGAAGGCTAGAAGGAACGGCGCGGGGTTTTTAGTCAGTAAGACTCTGACACTGTCTCCCGCTCCACCCAAGAGCGGGTTTCGTCAATGATGATTTTCCCCGTCGACAGAAAAAAAAAAAAAAAAAGTGAAGTTCGATCTAAACAAACAAAATAATAAATTCAAATATGGAACACATTGATGACTGCAACAGTCGGGACCAATATTGGTTGGAATGAATTTAGTCTACATTATTATTTAATGGGTCCCGACTGTAATTGATGTCAATATGTTCCGTATTATAATTTATTACTTGTTTTATTGAATTTAGTTTAATAAAGTTGTTTACATCATTTCAAAAGTGCAATAAACAAATAAATATGGACCGTAGACAGTAGACACGTTGTCTAATTAAATACAATGTACTAAGAACGTGTAACGTAAGCTTGTCTTGTAAGACATAATCGGAGGACACGACTGGAATAAATTGACCGTTAAATAAACTGACGTTCAGTGGTATACATAAACGAACTCAGTAAATTGCGAACCGGCCTTGTCTAGTTTAAATTAACGAAAAAATTGACGTGTCAAAGTTTTATTTATAACTTACTAGCTTTTGCCCGCTCGGCTTCCCCGTTCGTCGGCTCTCCCGCTCTTCCCTACTCTACCTTACTATACCCTACTCTACCCTACTCTACCCTACTCTACCCTACTCTACCCTACTCTACCCTACTCTACCCTACTCTACCCTACTCTACCCTACTCTACCCTACTCTACCCTACTCTACCCTACTCTACCCTACTCTACCCTACTCTACCCTACTCTACCCTACTCTACCCTACCAAACTTCACATAAACCATCTACTAAATAGAACGAACAAAGCCTAAAAATTTGGTTTGGATAGGTGAGCCCGTTCTTGAGTTATAAAATAACAACGAAAAGTGGCATTGATTTTTATATATATAGACTAGCTGACTCGGCGAACTTTATAACTAATAAACAATGAATTTAATTAGGTAACTTTTATTTAAACTGATTGAACGATTGAGACCAATATATTTGACAGTTGCTGTCACTTTTTGATGTATTTGGATATTTTTCTAGTTTTTTTTTTTAATCTGCTATTCGGGGTGGATTTAATAGATAAAGCAAAGATCATCAAAATCAGTCCAGCCATTCGTGAGATATAAATACTGTGATTATCACGACTTCGTTTTATGTCTGTAGATTTCAAACACACATCAAAACATCATCTTACATTATGTTAAAGAGAAAATATTCAAAGAGCAGTGGTGGCCGAGTGGTAACGGCCCCCGACCTACGAGTTGTAGGTCGCGGGTTCAAACCGAAAAAAAATCAGCCAAATGACATCCGGGTGGGCGTGTTAGACTTTTAATGTCTAAAAAACCTACTCCGTTCCTTCGTTGCCTTTCACACCCGAGCTGAGCCTCCCTTTCCGAACTAGACCCTTGGCTCCAGTAGGCTTCCACCCTGCTGGGCCATATAGTTAACCGTTCTCAACTATCTAATCTTTGCACTACAAATACAAATGCATTTGAATTAATATCGTGCCTTATATGGAGTAATGTGAACACAACTTTTTCAATAACCCCATCGAGTGCGATCGCGATTAGCATCGATGGTGCATACAAAGGCTATGAAAGGTTGTAAGTTTTTATTTTAATCAGTTACTAGCTTCAACCAGCGGCGTTGCCTGAGTACCAGTTGGAAATTATCCCAGAGAAATGTGCTCACCCAACATTAAAAAACATTTATTTCAGACATAATGTCTATAAGTCTTAAAAATTATACCTAGTATAATGCAGAATTCCTGATTAAATTCACAATAATAATAATACTAATGTTACAATCTATCCATACAATAAACTTGTAGATGTTTTTAGTTGTGCGCGCATCACGTAAAATTTACGAAATCGATGTAGATAACTTTTATACTTACATTAAAATAGTGTGTAACTTGATATATTACTTAGGCTTTGTTTTATCGCAATCGGTTGACTATATCGAAAGAATCACTACATGAATGACTGTTTGGTGGTACGAAGTTCGCCGGGTCAACTAGTTTTAGAATAAAAATAAAGAAACTAAAATATAAAACAATTCGTCACTACATTGTGGTTTATTTATTTATGTACACACAAACACTTAAAAAAGAAAAGAAAAATGTGGTTTTTACCAGACAACCAGTGTTCTCTGAAAATTCCTTGTTACTTCGCCTATATACCATCGCGAACATTACTGCCTGATCACTTAAAAAAAAATCGCTTGAATCCTGCGGCGCGGTGCCAAACCAAACCGTTTGAAATGTTCGTTTTGAGTACAAGCAAAAATGAACATAGCGGTGGTCAGGCAGAAGTGTCTTTGATGGTACCCGTTTTGCAATCTCTATACCGAAATTGGTTCAGCAGTTTAGGCGTAAAAACGTTACAAGACAACAGAATTGCAGATAGACAGCGTTATTTTACTAATACCGTAGTCGGAAAATAGGTATTCCAAGGAAACATAATAATAAGAATAACGTTTATTGTTCATTGTTACAATAAATAAAGAATACCTTAAAACTATTACATAATCATTAATATTGTCTGTAGCTGGTTTGGAATTATACTTATATTTGGATGGTGGTCCCCAAACTAGGTATAACCTGTATCTTGGGGACCTGAGTTGAGTTAACTAACATAACAAACTAACAGACAGACTGAGTTACTTTCATTCATAATATAATTGTTATAAATGGGATTGTAGTCAATAGAATGCTAAGTTAGATAATTAAGATTAGTTTAAAGATAAAAGTGACATTATAAGTCGGTATCGATACACAGATCTGCATAAGAAATTATATGGAGTAGTGTAGTGTAGGTACTGGAGTGGAACTCCGGTGGTCAATTGTCAATGTTAATTGGAGGTCCAACTGAAGCATGAACGGGTCCATAAATTGATTCGAAATTAACATCGTATAAATAATAATAGCTTTATTAATACCCTACACAGATTTTACATATCTGGATTTGTGGAATGCGTTAGGACTTTAGGACACGAGCTGCTGGAAAGGGACTGATGAATACTTTCAAAATTAATTTGTTGGATGTTTTTTTTTTGTGGGCAAAAATCATCCAACGACAACCCCCGCTCTTGGGTGGAGCGGGAGATAGTGTCAGACTCTTACTGACTGAAAACCCACCCCATTTGTTCTAGCCTTCATACCGGGGCTCCAGTTCCTTTCGGATAACCCGCCTCGACCTTCGCTTCGACCTAGCTGGGCCCCTCCTGTTGCTGGAGTTGTCAGAAACAGGAGGGGCCTTGAGGCGCGCGGGAACGGACTGTTATCGAACGGTCGGACTGCGATCTACCCATTGCTCACCGTCCGCAAGCCCGCACCTACGGTGGCTGGAAAATGAGATAGGGATTCCGGCGGCTAGTGCGTGACGTATTTATTTCCGCGTGCGACCGCCTCCTTTGTCAGCATTACTGCTTCACATCAATATAATTACTTTCAGCACGATATAGTATCACAAACGTTCTCAAAGTTATATCATAAACCTCCCATTTTATTAAGTAATCTAAAAACAATTAACCAATTCCATTAAAACAAGAGCTTTCATTCACAATCCGTCAGTCATTACCATCACATCACATCACCCTCCATTCCGCCACCCTCTGTCCCAACCTGCAATTATAAGAGATGACTACATTTCGTTCCTTTGCCTTTTAATTAAAAAAAAAAAAAGATTACGCATGTTTTTTGCAATTTTAGTAACAAATGCATCAAGTGTGTAGGGCAACATGACTTACAGTTTTTAAAGTGAGTTCAGTAAGAAGGTTTTTGTTTGGTAATGACAAAACTCTGTTTTGATGGCTGCCCCTTAATTAGTAAAGAAGATGGGTTTGATGTTTTATTTGAGTAAGTCGAAGAAGGGTATAATTAATTTTGAAAAGAGTAAATTCATGGCGATTGAAACCTGTAGTACACGTGCGAGCAAGTAAAGACTTTTTTCACAATATATCTGAGTAGCTTTTGTAGGCGGGAATGCCCTATGCCGTTCAGGAATAAAGCAGATTTCTAAAAAAAAAAAAAATTGAAAAAAAATTAACAATCGGACCAGTACTTCCAGAGATTACCCCTATAAACAAAAAAAACCAACTTTACATCTTTATAATATTATAAGTATAGATAATTGTTTTTCATTTGCAAGCTTACTAATACTTTTGTGTCAAAATACAGTTCCTCTATGTCTCCTTTCATCAAAACAAAAATACAAAGAGAAATTCTATGTTAAAGTTTCAGCAAATTACATAAAGGTAAGTGTCCGTCGACGTATAACCACAGAAGCCGTTAAAAAAACTGCTGATTCACCACATTTTTATATCTCAACGATCGCCCCAAAATACACCATAAAGAATAAGAACTAACAATACCAGAGACACTCAATGACATAATTACGTTAACTCCCGCCAAAACTGTCAACTCACGCCAGAAAAATAGAACAAAAACTCTATGGATGGCGCCATGACACGTGGGAACTTGGAAAAACATAGATATCCCTAGTAATTTAATACTAAAATATTATTTTTTGCAAAGTTCTAATGTCGTATCGGAAGTGTGTAAGTGTTTGTTTAGGCTTGTCTCTGTAAAGTAGAATAATATTGGCGATGGCGACGCTGCACATGAGTGTATTCTTCATGTTGGTTTTGCAAACGATTAACTGTATTTCTCTTGTTGAGATGTTTGTTTTTCCCTTTTGAGAGTAAAGTGTTTGGTATTTTTCTACATTCAAAAGAATATCATTGAATTTAACGTGGTATACTGGAATTGATGACAATAAATATAAAACTAACTACAAATTAGCTATAAGAGAACATATGGAGCTGGAAATTCTAAACAGACGAAGTATTTAAGAGTTATGCTATAATCAGAAAAACAAATCCTTGAACTGCTATGGATCAGTGTGTTTACCCACGACAGAAAGAAGCAAGTATACGCGGTGACGTTCTTCGTACGTTTGGGCGCAATCAAAACAATATCATCCCATTATAAATGGGTTGACCAATTTAGATGCGGTTTTCTGTAAAATTTTTGTATTAATTGACGATTTGTATATGGTTAATAATAATACTCCACAACTATCTCACAACGCCATCTAGTCCCAAACTAAGCAAAGTTTGTGTTATAGTTGTATCCGTCGTTAGTCGCCTTTGCCAGGAGCATTACGTGCGCAAAAATCCTTACAAATATTATAAAAGCAAAAGTGAGTTTGTTTGTTTGTTGTTTACGTCTTCACGCCTAAATGGCAAAACCGATTTTGATGAAACTTGGTACACGGATAGATCATGTCCTGGAATAGGACATAAGATAACTTTTTATCCCGGAAGTATGATCCCTTGGGATAATTTTCTGCTATCACGTGGGCGAAGTCGCTGGGAGCAGCTAGTAAAATAAATATGGGGCATGTTACTCAATGATAAAGTAACATTCTACCTACTGATAAAATCATTTTGAAAATCAGTCCAGTTGTTTTTGAATTTATTAATTACAAACAGAAATCCAATATATTACCTAGTATAGATTATTAATTTTGTTTTTTTTTTTGTCACGTAAAACAGCTGCTGAAAGAAAGTTAAACTGTGCAGTTTTTGCAGCAAATCTAACAGACCACGTTTGTCATCCTTCCATTTGTCCATTTATCTTGAGTCAACAGCATCGTGGGCGATATCTATAAGGCTATAAGGTAATACCGTCTTTTCGCTCCAAAATTAGCACGCAAGTTAGACCCATCCCCCGGAGATGTTGGCACCAAGCACGCCAGTACTAGGTAATCATACGCAGCGTGTTAATAGCTGGTAGGAGCAACATGACGGCTCAGGACGGATGCCGTGGCGCCGGCGCTGACGAGCAGTTGGACCGTCTCAGGCGCACACCCATCCTACATGATGGACTAAGGGATAAACTTTCTACGGATCTGGGAAAAATGGATATCTTTCCTCTTTGTATTAGCTTTACCCACGTGAAAGTAGGTGTCTCCATACAAACTTTGGACTTTCTTTCATCACCTTAGGGGATTAATTTTGGAAAATTCTCTCATACTCATACGTCTTAAAAGAAAACCTTTTACAAAATTTGGTCATTCTCTAGTCCCAATACCTAGTTTCGGCTGTGCGTTGATATGTCAGTTTGTACTTTTATATATTACTTACCTTTAACCCGTGCCTTCGCACGCGTAAATGTAGTATGTGTCACTCAGGAATAAAACAGCTTTATATCGGTGAAAAGAATGTAGGAATCGGACCAGTACTTCCAGAGATTACCTCCTACAAACAAAAAAACAAACTTTACCTCTTTATAATATTAGTGTAGATAAATGTAGATTATAATTTAATTCTTATATTTTAAATAACCAAACCTCTTAACTTGACTTGAGTTCCTGTGTCCCCTAGATAGGGCAGAAGGCGTCTACATTGCGCCACCATCCCGTTCGGTCTAGAGCTTCCCGTTTCATTTCACTCCAGGTCTTCTCTATGTTCTTCGCCTCTATGATGACGTTCGTCGCCTGGTCTGCTTACGCCGACCACGTTTACGCTTTCCTTGAGGATTCTAGTCTAGGGCTATCCAGTTCCATTTGCGGCGTTTGGTCGTCTGGTCGATCAAGGAGATGTTCTCGGGCCAGTAAATACCGAGAACACGGCGAAAACTGCGGTTTATAATACGCTGTCTCCCATACCTTAGCCCACCATTTTGAAAGTGTAACACGATCGCCGCAGTGTCGTAAGGCGATAGCCCGACTAACATCCCATCACTCGGCTGCAGTAATGAACTGCCACAGTGTCAACACATTTCACGTATATTTAGAACTGAAGGTGCTCGATGTGACCTCTGCCTGATCTCTTTTAGGTTCGAGGGATCTGTGACGGGTTTCACCTGTCTGGTGAGGGTTCCGAGAGAACCGTGAATGATTGACAGGTTATGACTAATTTAGAAAAAAAAAATTTGTTGAGGGATAAACCAATGACATTTTAATAAACAGACATGTTATACACTCACAAATCAACCGAAAAATGTGTTCCGCGCAGCAACGACAGCACTTGTGGTATGAGATCCCTGTGTTTTATTTACTTTGGTATCATAATTGGTACACTTTCTAAACACACATAAAGGCATTTTTTATTTAATTTCGTAGCAGCGCGCAGCGTATGACTAGATCCGATGCGTGACACCTAAAAGCAAGGATCCCAATTAAGATACTTTCGAGTCTTCACGAGCTCAGAGCAAATCGGTTTATTTAAATATCATTGGGATAAACGTAATGATTTATCTTGATAGGCTGATTGTAAATTGTATAGGTTGAAGTTCTTTTTCTGGTGGAAGCTATCGGTGTTGTGGACCTCTCGCGTCCTACCCTGGTTCAGGCCGTGGTCACTGTCACCTTCTTTTGCAAAGCAATAATACAAGCAAAGGAAAGGAAGCAGCCGAAACTGTGAAACAGATACAAGCCTCAAGCCGAAGAAGCCTCGGGAGTCGTAAGACTATGTCCGGCCACAGTAGGACGGCCAGTATTGAGTAGCTCGCCGTCCGGACTTCCGATAAGGCCCAAGCCCAAATCCTGATAGAAATATCAGCAAGATTAACAGGGCTGATACCTGCCAGGGTTGCTGTAACATAAAAAATTATGTTGAATCCGCAAGAAATTAGCAAAGGCAAAATAACATGATGAAAGACTTTCCTCATGAGTTTAATGTACTGACGAAGACCATTCCTGATTTAGCTTTTCCTTTTTTTTGTCTTGTACCACTCACGAGGGTTACTATAGTCTCAAGTCTAGAGCTAAGCAATGTATGGCATTAGTAGGTCCAAAGGCCCTACCACGAACTCTTAACGCATTCATTTGACGACCCAAGCTGAATTGTTTAAGGGATGAAGCTATATAGGATGTACGTCTCCATCCCTCTTTCCCACTCACACGACTGATTTTTTTACAACTCATGGTAAGGAAGCGAAGTATGGCATTAGTAGGTCCAAGTCTGTAAACTTATCTACCGCCTAAAGCTTATTACCCTAACAACCCATCAACACATAATCAAGCCAAAACCCAGCCCAAACTACCAACATGCCGCCCTAATCAGTAATCACAACCAAATCATCGGTAACATCAAAATCCTAACGTAAACGTAGCTTAATGAACGATGGCCGGCACAAATTACTGGCCGCTCGCAAACAGACGGCAACAATCAACCCTTCACTGTTTGCGGGCCTCCCAGACCCCAGCTCGTGAATTATTCATACGACGTGACGGCTAATTGTAATGAAATTTACTCCCCCCTCTTCACCCCCGTACGTCATCGGTTTCTATGCAATTTTTTGCGCTAAGTTGAAGCGTTAACTTGAGATACCATTTTGTTGATATTTGTTCGATTCTGATATTTAATAAAAAATAAAATACATTTTTTTCAGACTAAAATAAAGTTCATTTAATAGTTAGTAACAAGGGTCTTAAATTTCTTTGGTCAAGCTTTATAAAAGCTATCTTAGTATTGTTAGTAACAACTTGGTCAAACAACAAAGCAGTCAAAAGATTAACTAAATAATGGATTGATGCTTTCAACATTTTCAAAACATCATTAAAATTGTGAGAGATTGATTGTGGCGTTGATTTACAATGTACAAATTAACATGAAATGATAACGTTCTAGGAAACTATAATTGTAGCGACATCTATGGCGCAACAAAGAAACTACAAAATCGGATTAGAGTTCTCCAGATGAACGATTTGAACATAATTTTGGTACCTACAACAGCCCGAAATCACCTATCGGGCAGTATGACACCCATCGACCGCTAATTTGTTCACGATTTAAGATTCAAGATCAAAAAACTATATTTGCTTAAGACTACAACTCGAGCCGACTTTACACGAACGAGCGTTACATAGCCGAGCGTGATGATTCACTCACATCACAAAATAAAGAGCACGCTTATAAAAATTGAAACTCGAAAATCGAAAGTAGATCACAAAATCCGCAAATCAATAATTCACATAGCACCATGTAACCCTACGCTGCGCACAGCCGCTAGCCGCTCGCGTTGAGAGCAAGACTCTTATTATTTTATTAGTTCACGCGCGATTTAATCACGATTGTTGGTTTTGGTAAGCTAATAAGCGGCGCGGGCTGGGGTGCGGTGACGAGTTACAAGTTATACAGTAACGGGGTCTGTGTGACACCAGCGCGCAGACAAACGGTTAACTTCGAACGGGTGGAATGTAAATAAGGAATTTGATTAGTTTGGCGTTTCTAGATCTATTGGATTGAACAAGAAGCTTGTACTCTAAAATTGCAAGATTTCTTCAGATTTTAGCATAGCATATTATTATTTTGAAGATAAGGCTATGCATCTCCCGTAGTCTAGGGGATGTAGTCACTGCGACGAAAAAGATCTATTGTCACTCGCCACCTTGTTAGAGTAACTCTTTTAGCCCGGAGGCTTCCAGGAAGTCTAGAATACTCCGTTTGTGGATAAGGGGCCCGCATTCACAACAGGTGCTTAGGCGTCTCCCTCTCCTGATTACAGTACCGGCAAACATCAGTGTCACTCAGTTTCATGTGAAATAGGTGCCTGTTTAATTTGCAGTGGCCGGTTAAGGTGCGAGCATAGCATAGTCGGCCTTAAAATGTTTCCACTGTTGGGACCCAGGCCTTCTACCTAAGAGAGCGATTGGGCCATAATCCACCACGCGGGTTTTTTGGATGTCACATGTCTTCGAAATTTTGGTTCTAGGACGCATTCCTCAAAACTGTCTCAAAACTTACTATGTTTTCCTTTACAGTTTTGAGAGCAGTGGTGATGAAATAAATTACACAAAGTAATGCGCCTGGCTGGGTTTGAACCCGCGACCTACAACTTGTAAGTCGGGGGCTCGGGGCCGTTACCACTCGGCCACCACTGCTCCCTTCGAAAGGAGATTAGTAATAATAATAGATAGGTACCTATTCGTTTATTTTCTCCACACAAGTTACTTAATGCTAGGGCTACAGTGGACCACAAACATGGAACTAACTTTAAAAGAGAGACTGGTGCCTATGATAGGTCTTATGAAACCTGTATTACAAATCACCAGGGCCCTCTCGCAACTATTAGCCTACTAAGTCTTAATTTTTAGGATACCAATTTTTTTTTCTAGGGTAAACGCTACAGTTATTGGCCCCTACACAATTATTGGCCATTTTAACTTTGGCGGTCTAAAATAAACAATTACCTACCAAAATAGTGCATTCATTGTTTACTGATTAACTACTATTGGTAACTAGTAGGCCTAGGCATTGCTTATTTTTGACTGGCCCGTTGGTCTAGTGGTTAGTGACCCTGACTGCTATGCCGGAGGTCGTGGGTTCGATTCACACCCAGGACAAATGTTTGTGTGATGAGCATAATCATTTGTTCTGTCTGTGTGTAATTTATCTATAGTATTTATGTATTTAGAAATATATAAATATGTTTATCAGTTGTTTAGTACCCATAACACAAGCTCTGCTTAGCTTGGGACTAGACGGCGGGCGTTGTGTGATAGTGGTGGAATATTATATTTATTATTATATTTATATTTATTTATTATATTTCGGCCCGCCAATAACTTTGGGCCAAAAACTGAAGTGTTATCCCTAGAAAAAAAATTGCCGAGAACTTACACAAGGATTGATAAGGGCAAGTATTTGAAAGGCCTAAATACGTCACGTTATTCATAAAAAAGAAAGAGATAAGTAAGTAAAACTTATTCAAATCTGCCAACAGAATGGATTAAAAAAAAACTTTTATCTTTCACCCTCAAAAGAATCCTTAGATTGTAACAATAGATGTTAACGTTTTGGTGTTGGCCACACAATGTCATTTTTTATATCGAGAAACAAAATTATATTTGACAGCTGTCAAACTCGACATTTTATTAAAAACCAACCCTATCACCTACAGTTTATAGTCCAAAATTCTTTGCGATGTATGTTTTTCAATAGTATTTCTTAAGTTGGTGCACAGTAATTTTGGGGAGAGCGGGGCGTTATCGCATTTCTTCGTGTCCATCTATTTACTAATGACTTCCGGCGTCAGGTGCTCCCCTTCCTCCCCTTTCTAATGATTTTTTCGTGTATTGTTCGATGTTTGAATGAAGAATACATAACGACCTATTTTTAAAAGGAGCATAGAGCAACTGGCATATTGTTACGTTTCATTTTTGTCTTTGGCCGTCAAATTATGAAAAGAGTATTTTGTTCATAGTTTGACTTTTCGGGAATTTAAAGTGACGATCAGTAGCTGTTTTATTTATTCGCAAATTGATTCGATAATATTTAATAACCAACTTATATGCAAATTGACTCAATTGATACAATGTAAATTGGTATAGGTACCTAGTATTGTATGTGAAATGCTGAAAAATATATGGCGCGTTCTGACAGTAGCTAGCTCTAGTAAAATAAAGTGCAGGTATTCTTCTATTGTGTATTCAAGAATATGAGACGATAATCTCCCTAGCCTTTTTTCAATATAGTTTGAGCTGGCCTCCAGTCTAACCAGTACCAGTATTTTACATGAAGCCACTGCCTACCTGAACTTTTTTTGGGGGTTTTGGATAACCTAGTACCTAACTGGGTAGCATTATACCCCTTGGCAAAACTGGTGGCAAATTTTCTGATTCTGACTATCCGTAACAACTAAGCGACTGTCAAAATTCTATACTTGTTGCCGGGACTAAAGCTCCACTACGTCGGGATCGAAGCGCTCGGAGCGGACGGAGTCGTTGCTTTGTATGGTACAGCGTGCACTGGATCTAAAATCGTCGATTCAAAATCCGAATGCAATATCGGCTCTTTGTAAATACCGCCACTGCGTGCGCTCCAATTCCCTAACGGCTTAACGTGATTTCCAAATAGCGGAGCGTCCAGTACTCCTAGCCAAGTTGCTAATCTGCAACAGTTAACGCTAGTAGAAAGCTTCAAATGTACGGGAATGACGTCACCTCAACGCTCAGTCACGTGGTCAGAACAAAAGAATTCGACGAAAGCAAGCGTCGAACGCTTCGACGAAACGGTACAACCGTTTGTACAACTTGGCTGTATGAGAGAAGTTCCAACTTGTTGGAGACCTTCCAACCTATCAAACATTTGTTCTGCGAACAATGTGCTATGCCCACTGCCAGTTAAGTTTGGCAAATCTTTGGGCTATATCGGTAACCCTCCTGCTGATATCATCATTCCAGATGTGAACCCTGGAAACTCCGACCATAGCCCTTTTCATTTATACACATGCTCAAAATTAAAAATAAAATTCTCTATCATAATTGCCTAATTGTTTTTACCTGTAAAAACATTTGTTAGAAAAACCAATCCCAGCTGAGTTTTTATTACGTCATATGATGATCTACCAACAGTAGGCACTAAACTGAATTTACATACTGCCTTTACATAAAACAATATAATATACTCTAACGACCCAACAATGCAAATAACACCAATTTTAGACACGGTATATCAATTACATATAAATCCACCGCCATTTTGAATTCTAACACCACACAACAAAGTCTAATTTCAAATACGTTATGCAATAAAGAACTAGGGTATCGCTTTCAAGAATATATTAAAATATAATGCGATTTGGAACCTTATTCTGTTGACTATAAAGTTGTTTTTCGCGCAGTGGTAGTTGAGAAGAAGTAGAGTATCACTTACAGGATTGGCTGACATCGACCCCGCCCAGTAGGGCAGTATCCATTTCACGCACACCTAAAGTCCACCCACCTACTACCAAAGAACATAACTACTTGTAATCGATACAAAAGCACATAGCCAATCGAAGACAACGCTTGTACGGAATAGGGACGCTCTGTGATTTATTATCTGTGACATTCTAAATTTAAAAAGTTCGAAAGTGACAGCTGTCAAATTTGAAATTTACTGTGGGGTAAACTGACGAATTGATGTAACGACTGGCGTTATTAAATAAAATAAACATCATGAATTAAATATTACCATTTTTATTTCAATAATTTGAATATAATAAGTACTTACAACAGAATTTAAGTAGCATTATTTATTTGTTGATAAAAAAATACTGTTTCTAAGCACCCTAATTAAATATTCAACGCGTCACATCTCAACTATCGAGTCACGCACGGTCCAGTTGAAATAACACGCAGCATCCCGTCTGTTTGGATAATCGTCCCGTTTAGAGGTAAACAGGTCTATTAACATAACAAACACGTCCTTTTATCTCGGACACAGAAACTCTTCTCATTTCAATATTTACCGAGTGACAGAGAGAAAAAATCGTTTCAAATTAGGTAGGACACCTTTCTATAAGTGGTCAACCTCACCACCCTAAAGAACCCATGGACAATGACAATACGTGACCAGAGACAATACAACTGGACCATAGAGTGGACACAAGTGGCCATAGAGCAAGTAGAGGCCGAATGATATCAATAACTCAATGTTGTCGTTTAGCCAGCTGTCTCGTTCGCATGAATGAATAAAATTATCGTTGAAATGTTATTTCTAGAGCTTTTTAATATTTCGTGGCTTGCTTCATATAATTTTATGGCAGAATAACTTATTCATTATTGGATGCATCGACTTTTATATTGGCCTAGCTACACTTAAGGCCCTTAATTTAGCTTTGAAGTTATTAGGGATTGCGATGTCGTAGCATATTATTTAGAGACATATGCTATTGTTGGTAAATTGTCCGCCATCTTTACGTCTCATATTTCTCTGGTCGAGAACAGAAAGCCATGACAATCAACTCATAACATTTTACGAGGCTTGCAAGAAATTTTAGAGAGACTAGGACCTAGACCATGACGTTTAAAGTAAGATTGTTTTAATCTTGTTTCAGTGTGGGTAAGAGACAGAGCTATACAGGTTGTCTAGCGCCATCTCTTACCCACACTGAAACAAGATTAAAACAATCTTACTTTGAACGTCATGGTAACCCCGTAGGTAATCGTTACTAAACAACAAACATGGCTTGGTAACAGCTAATAATATTCACAAAAGCATTCATAAATAAATTAATACAGTCGTACTCTGTGTGAATATTTTCCCGTTTTGTGGCACACCATAAATAAAAGTCGTAAATAGATAACGGCTGTCTGGGGCGGAAACGATGGCTGCTTCCGCCGGCCGGGTCGCTACTAGCGCCAATATTTTACAACTTCATAACACTAGCCTGATAAACATGTTTATCGGGTTGTATGTGAGGATATTTTGCATAAAATGTTTCTTCTATTTCTTGAATAACTTGATTTGTGATGCTTTATATGAACCACTAGCTTTTACCCGCGTTTATTAATATACTTTACTCTTTCTTCCACTTCTCTCACTTTTTTTTAAATTAGCCTATGTCCGTCTCCAGGGTCCTAACTATCTCTATACCAAAATTCATCAAAATCAGTTTTGCCGTTTAGGCGTGAAGACGTAACAAACAAACAAACACATTTTCGCTTTTATAATTTTAATTTGGATTTTAAATTGGGTACCTACAATTTTGTATTGTAACTAGGTAATTCAAAATTGTTCTATCTTCTTCTAATGTCTATCTCCTAATAACCCACAAAAGGCTTCTATTTATTTACTTAGGAGCAAATCATGGCCATATTATGATTAACGAATAATCCATTATTGATGCTAACGACAGTAGATCAGCTTATAATAAATTCTGTATGCTCACCTGTCTTGCTGTAATGAAAAGGATGCTTTATCAAAACATATAAACGATTTGAAAACCTCCTCCTTTTTTCGAGTCGCTTAAAAAGTTGACGCGTCATTTTCAGTATTTCTCTTGGCCTTATTACTACTTTATCATTTCAGAAATGGTCTAGTTACTCATATCATCTTTCAAACAGTTCATCTATAGTATCCTGGTCTTGCAATTTACATTGTAAGTAAAAACTTTTCTCTTTCTCAATTTCTTAATCATCTAACAAATCTTTTTCTAAACATAAAAAAAAGATTTTTCCGCGTCTGTCTGTTTATCTGCCTACTTTTCCTAAACACAACGATATTAGGTTCAAGTTTATTAGATTATGCTTCTGTGCAAAACCGGGGCGGGTCACCAATAAGTATTCTTACAAATAACATTCATTATGCGTTCAGCTAAGGTCTGGAATTTCTTACCGTAATCTATATTTTCCGATAGTTACAACCGGTTGTTTACGTCAAAAGTTAATTAGTATCAAGAGTGTTCACATCATCGCTATCCATCAGGTGAAATAGTGACCACTATCTCACCCGATGGATAGCGACGGTTTGTGGCTTGCGCTTAGTTAAGCGCGAGCCCATAGAAGTATACCTAAATCTTTCTTATATCTATGCGAGAGCCTATAAATATAAATACCTAATAAAATAAAGAACATAAAGTTCAATTGTTATATTAAAACTGCATTCAAATTAATAAATTACTAAAGCATCTATTTTTATTGAACCAATCAATTTCTATGGGTCGGTGAGTTTAATAGAGCATTTTATTTTCAAAAGGAGGCCGTAAGTAATGCAGGGGGTGGCAGTTCAATTTATCACGTCATATACTTCATCTTATAATTAACTAGAGTTCATAAGTCCTTTAGGAACAGAAGTTTAATTTCAAAGAAAAAATTGTGCCGCAAATATTTATTGTAGTCCATTTGCACTGACATCAATTTACAACATAATTTTGTTGTTGTACGAACATACAAGTTATTTACTTCCATTAGCATATCCTAAAAGACACAAATGGCTTAGAATGTGTAAATAATAATTTTTTTCGTAATATCTTCGATATCGTTTCACTAAGAGCTTATAAACGTTAACAAAATTTTTTGAAATTTAAAGAATATACCTAATAGCATAAACAAGACTTGTATTTGTTTTAAAAATAACTATAACTAGTATATTCTTCAGGCTTGCTTCAATATTAGCATAGGCCTAACTAAAATATGAATGTATTACCTACCTACTCCCAAAGGTACAAACTTTGTCTAGTGTCAATTACCCTACATTTTCTTTTCAAAAGAACTACGTCATGTCGAATGCTATTAGCCTATTGCATGTACGTGGTGTATCTAATCTAATCTTCAGCAACGTTTCAATTCGACACGGCAGCGTCGGCACTCCGTCTCTTCAAGGCTTTGGCATCTACATTCACTTATGAAAGCTCGCTCGGTTCGGTTACGTTACTAGTAACGCCATCTATGCAGTGGCAAGGGAAGTTTAGACTTCTTCTTCGACACCGGAAAATGTAATGGAGGATACGTATCATTTGCAGTGTAACAAGATCGTAGTGATATTTTAGGAAGAGTTTTTATTCTATTGATTTTTTTGTTTTGATTTCACTTTTGTTACCGACGGACCATATTTTGATGGCTAGTCGGTACTGAAAGTATACTTTCACTAAAAATAATGCTCTCAGAAAGTTTAGTAATATTTTACGCCACCAGGTATAGGTACTTAATTTATTGAAATATTATTTATTATATACTTTATTGTACCTACTTAGAACAAGAAAGAAAAAATACATATGTACCTACATACATACAATGGGTGGCATGCGATGGGGAAATTATATTGTGACTTGAAAATTATTTTTTTTGCCAAGAAACACAGTTACCAGTTTCGACTCATAAATTATTTATGAGCTGCTAATCTTAGCCACCATACATGACTTGGAAACATACCTAAATAGATCACAAAAATCTAGTTAGGTATCTACTGCTACCACATTTTAGAGGAAAACTTCTACAGCTTCATATAAAATAAATTGAACAAACAAAGCAACGCATCCAGTTAAACGCCCCAATACCTACATTCTCATAACTACATAACAAAACCTTCTCAAAGTCTGAATAATTGTCATCATTTCAAGCAGCTGAGTTGAGCCGGCGTGAAACTGCGAAGCGACGCGGGCGCCCTCTCGTGCTATAACGAAGCCACTCGGCCGACTGGCAGCTGCCTGTCACTTCTAGTGGAGATTATACTAGGTTTGTTAGTCGGTAGTCCCCCGGGAAAGTGGGAAGAAAAACCTGCACTAAATTGCGCGCTTTTTTTTTGGAGTGAGAGTTGGAGAGTTTTGATGTATTTTGTGGAAGATAAAGAAAATGTTTTGTAGGCCTATTTGTTATTTTGTAGATAGACTTTTTCTAATTTTCGAAAAAAATAAAGCAAATTTTTTGATAGATGTCGCAAATTAAGATACTTACAAACGTTAAGACAGAAATGCGTCCTAAAATTGGCAAGAAATAACATAAGAACGCAGTCCAATTAACACTCGAACAAAACACTTCTTTCACGTAAACCTCCTTTTAAAAAACCGAAGAGCCAATAAAAGAAAAATGAAGAAGAAAATTAATTGTTAACGGTGTTCTCCGCGTCATCAACGAGTGCTTCATTACTGGCACGGGCAAACGGGCAGACGCGGGCAGCCGGGCAAATTGGCTTCGTTAGCAGATACCCGGCCACCAGTTTTGCAGGCTTCAATGAATACTGCGAGATATGTTGTTAGGTGGAGTTTAGGTCATTTGTGAACACGTAGATAGGTATGCACCTACTTTGTTAGGTAGTTACTTTTATTCTACGTGAATAAATTAAATTTGGTATACTAGATTTAACTTAAAAATGTCTTGAGTTATTGAGCACGTTACTTATGTACACCATTAATAAAACATCTCTAATACTATTTAGATTTATATAGATACGCTAGCTTCTGCCGGCATATTCTTTCGCGTGAAAGTAGGTTTCTTCATACAAATTTTGAACCCCATTTCATCCCCTTAGAGGGTGGATTTAAGGAAATCCTTTTTTAATGCTCGCTTACGTCATAAAAGGAAACCTTGTGCAAAATTTAACACTCCTAGTCCTAGTAGTTTTGACTGTGCTTTGATATGTCAAACAGTCAGTTTCTCCTGTTATTCATATAGATGTTTAGTATCTATAACTCATGTAAAAATTAACCAGCTACTGTAAAAACGTTTTCTCAAACAACAACTGTATCAAAATGCGTTACAAATCAACAACGCAATACCCATTAGCCACTCAATATAACTCAATAACACGAGTCAATAACAGTTACGCTCACCCTACGCGTCGACAAAATGGCGCCCAATGACATCTTTTAATAATTCACGGGAATAAAGTTGAAAATCGAACGCAACATTATTTCAAATTACAACGTCATTGTACATGGAACGATTGAACACAATAGAACAGGGTACATAGACGGTGTAAAATAACATTTTGAATAAATCTTTTTATAGGGGGCACCATAATAGGTGTTACGAGCTCTCGCAGCGAGTGACGCACCCTCGTGGAGGAAATCAAAATGCTGGGCGAGGGCTTAGGAGCGGAGTGGACAGCAGACAGGAATTATTTTTTTTAGTATTTCTCATAGTTGTGAATATGCTGCTGTAGTGCTTTAACCGTTAGATATCTAGACGCCGTGAATCGGGACAAGTGGAGACGCATCGCGGAAGCCTCACTCGCCAACGAAAATGCAACATCGTCAACCACGACCACTCTGTCAAGAGTGAACGCCTAAGGAGGAGGAGGATCTAGATCTACGTAGCCTAAGGCTGCTCGCCCACGTCCAATAATCGGTGACCGATTTTTTGTAGGAGAAAAAAAGAACATACTGATAGCAATAGTGCAACGCACACGTCCTACAAAAAGTCATTCTGAAAAACAGAACAGTGTACAAATATACAAAATCGATCCGATTATCTGTCCTACAAAAAGTCTGACGTGGGCGTGCAGCGTTATAGTGATTCATGTATAAATATTTTTAATCCTAGGGTCATACACGTGACATGCATACGAGCGAGAAAGAGGGATGAAGGTATACACCTAATATAGTTGCATCCCTATAATAGTTCAGTTTAGGTCGTCAAACGGATCGCGTAGAAGAATTAGTGGTGTCTAACCCAAAAAAAAGTGGTATAACTTTGACGTATCTGTCTGTGTTATTATAGATCCTAAACGCGTGAACGGATTTTGATTAAGCATTTAAGTCAACTACTTATTGTAATACACAATCATCGTTTACTTTTATAAGTAGGTGGAACAATTTGCCTGCTGCTGTCTTCCCGTCCGATTATAATATAGGTGTCTTCAAGGCAAGAGTGAATAGGCTTTTAATAAACTAGTGCGCCTCACCATCAACGATTGCATCACTGCTTACCATCACGTAGGATCGCAGTCAAGCACTACTTATAATCAATTTAAAAAAAATCTAATGAACCAACAGATTTGATAACAGCTTTTATTACTATTGATAAGACGATCATCGAACCCGAGGACAGGAACTAATAGAACCATAAATCAGTCAGACCAGAGATGTTAGTTGTTGAATGGGTAAACTAAATACATACGTCAGGAACTCTTTATAAAGAGAATGCTTCCTCGCATCACGGCACATTTTCAATCATAAATAAGCCCCTCACGTCCGCCGAGCTCTTCAGCACAACACCTCGCACGAGGCAACGCGAACTCACAAACGAAGTTACACAGTCAAGTAGGTAACGAGTGGCTCTCGCGTATTGTACCCTGTTGTAATGCACTCAGGCACAATGCACGCACCAAGTTACCATACCACCGCACTAACACACCACGCGAAAATAAACCTTCAAACTAGTACGTACAACGTTGAAAATTCCATCTACATTTCCTTCAGAATCACTCAACAATCGCTCGCTTTCCCAACTGTACACAGAGTAATTCGCGTAACGCAGTTACAGACCGAACTCGGTGCATGCTAATGCCGCGGAAAAAAAAAAGAAAATTAAAAAAGTACGGACAGTTCGCTCCGGTACGACTGTAAACCGAATTGGCGCGCTTTTTCATTCATTTTTTCATGTGGAAGTTAGGATTTTAATGATCCGTGGATGCTTTTATTTGTGGACAGTGAACTGAAAGGAACCAGGATTTACGTATTATCTATACCTTGTAGACTCATGGGTGGTCTTTTTTCTACAGCTAATGGGTCTGTTGGGTTTTTCTAAGCTCTAACTACCTCGAGAAAGTAATTAATAGGAATGTAACAAAACGCCTATGCTACCGGAAGATTTGAGCAGTAGTACACCTATATCCATTTATCGCCAGTTGTTTTTTTTTTAATCTTACGACACCAAACGATCAGAAATCCACTAATCCGATATGTTACTGAGAAATTGCAGATAGATAATTCCAATAAACTTTGCCCGACCTGGGAATCTAACCCAAAAACATCACGTTCAGCAGGATTTTGACCACAATACCAACGAGGCAGTAGATATGTAGCTTATCTATCAAATAATAAATATCACAAGTAAACATTTGCTTACTTTAGCGAAAACCATAAAATCTTCTCAAACATACCATTTTGATATTTTCTGAGATTAATTAAAAGCATTTGACTAAGTCAACCCTATAAATTTTCAAGATTGTATTAGTCAGCACTCGTGGCAATTCACTCCAGCGCTAATAACTAGGTATAAAGATCTCTCTCTCTGTATTCAATCTACTATACTTGAAGCAGTAGTGAATAATTAGACCCAACAACTTAAGGAGTTTCCTAGGGACGTATACTAGGACCAAACTTATTTTTCGATATTATTATTCTGTATTGCCCAAAATGTGCTGTGTTTGTTTTATTTAGCACTCGCGTAGTATATCAAAGCATCACATCAAAATAATTTATTTAATTAATTCATTATTCTTCTACTATAAAGGTCATGCCGGCCGCCTTCCTTACGATGTTTCCCTTCACCGTTTTAAGAGAAGTGGTCACGGAATTAATTTCACAAAGTAATGAGCCTGGCAAGAGTAACGCCCTACTGCCAACACATAAGCCCTTACTACTGTGCCACCATCTGCACCACCCTAAACTAGGAAAAATGTGGCATACTTCAGAACCACAAGAAAAAAACGGTTACACCACAAATCACTTCAAATTACAAACCTTACAATCAATGCCAGTAACCATTGATACTCGCATAATACTGTATGAAGTTCTTAACAAAATAAACGCCTTGAATTTAACACCCAAACCGAGATATTTATCAAATTATATTATACAATAACTGGACTGAATAAGGATATCTTGTTGCCGAACATTTCTTTACCGTGTAATATGAAGCCTCATATTATAAGAAAACAAACATTTATATTTGCTGCTGCTTTAACACAATTTCATGAAGAGATGTTAGTAAAAGTGTTATTTCGTATCGGTAAAGTTAAGTTGGTAATAAATAGGTTTTTTATATGTCAGCGTATGTTACAGTAATTTTGCATTGTAGGTTTTAATAGGGTGTCGTTTGCGAGGTAAATCCGATTAGTGAGGTTAATGTTACATGAGAGACGAAACCGCAAGTCTGATTCATTTTATAATAGATATAGTTATGTAGGGCAGGGTATATTGTGTGTTGTATAATTTAATTTACTGTGTAGTACGGAGTTTAACCTAATTCTAGTTAGACCTGGAATATATGTAGTGTCCGAATGGACCCGAATTTCTTAACGGAATCTTCGGTAGCTATATCAATATCGGGAGAAATGAAAACCGAAACATTTTTTGGTTAAGTTTACTGAAATTTTACATATTTTCACACTGAAAGACACACTTGAAATATACCTTACTTTTACGCTGAAATATTCTTAGGTACATACTTAGGTATACTGACAATTAAAATTGAAGTTAGTGATTTGTTATAGTTAGGTACTCATATATAACAAACAAAAATCATACCAACGAATTTACCAAAAAAAATATTACAACAGACACACACACACAAACACACACACAACACAAACAACACAAACACTTATCAATCTTACACTAATATTATAAAGAGGCGATTGCGAAAACTTTTTCACCGACAGAAAGCTGCTTTATTCCGAGTGACATAGACTATATTTTGAAACATGAAATTGCGGGTATGTATAATGGCAGGCATCATAGTATGTAGCAGGGATGTTACGGAGCTTCGACTCCGGTTCCGTTAAGTCGGAACTTCCGATTATTATTACACCTTATTTATTTATTTATTTAATCTTCATGCAACACAAAGTACATAGGCGGACTTAATGCCTTAGGCATTCTCTGCCAGTCAACCTAGGGTGGTGCAGAGACATTATGGTAGGCGCATATACAGAAAAAATTATTTAAGAAAGAGCAAAAAAAGAATACATATATTTAAAATAAACATACATATATATTTAATATAATATATTATACTACATATATATTAATTTAAAGTAAGGACAGAAGTTTTGAGACGATTCTGCTATTGGTGAAGAAAATGATTCCGCAACTTCCGCTTAAATGCATACCGACTCCTTCGGTTCCGACTTCGGCTCCGACACTTTTAAATCGGAGGTTTTAATCGGAGGTCGAAGCATAACATAGCGGCGACGGCGGCCTGTGTCGACTGTTATGAACAGGTTCATAGATTTAATATAATGTGTGTTCTTGTTTATTTGGAAATAATATGCTAATTTTTTACATTGTTTGTGTTTTATTATATAATTAAAAAAAAAATTGATTAAAGAATGTTTTATTTGTACGTAAATAAAAATTCTTTCTCATGCCACCACTTCTGACCCTACCTCCGACTCCGATTCCGACTCCGATTCCGATTCCGATAAATCAAATTTAAAAACTCCGACTCCGACTTCGGTTCCGATAAAACTACCTCCGTTACATCCCTAGTATGTAGATAATAATAATCAACAATCACACTAACACATGAAGGATATTACCACGGTAATAGTATCATACAGTATTGTAACTCGGCCATATCGACGGTCGCGACTGTCTACATGCCGAGCCCATGCTACAACGGAGGCGCGTAGGTATAGTTCGCGTTTCGTCCGTTTTTATGAAGTTGGAATACTGTATGATATAATTACCGTGATGTTACCTACCGAATTTAAAATATTTCTTAACATCCAAGTCATATCCATGCTCAGATTTCCAACCAGCCAATACCTACCATAAACAACAATGTCTCCACTCTACATATCTCTGGTACATAAGGGGAGGTCGAAGTGTCAAATAATTATTAATCAGTTGACGAGAGGGCGCGGACGCCCCTGGCGGCGCGGCGGCACATTAACATGACAATCGCACGATCTGTCCCTTGGCACGGTATGGAGACGTCATCGTGTGATGCAGGATGGACTGTCCTGGTTTGAGATGGGTAGTTTTGGATTTGAACGGTTCCAGGTTGAGAGATTATGGGACATCTGAAATGTGTTTTTTCAAATTAGAACGTGTCAAACCAAACTAAACTTCAAATTCTCAATTTAGAAGTGGGAGTACTACAAGTACTAATAATCTAGAAATCTCTGGACCGAATCCGGGCTCAGGTTGGCCGCTGCAGAAATAATCTGATCAAATAGAGTTTGGAGGTATGTGGAACAGAGAGTAAAGTCCCGCAAACCTCCTTTGAAAAGGGAGAATCCTCCGACCAGACAGGATGTTATAGTCTGGTGGGCTACTGCCCTATAGTTGATGTCGGGCTGCCGTATATGTTCAAATCGCGCGGAGAACTTTGATGGCGCGATGCAGGATTTCGTATTTTCTTTGTATTTCTTATGTGGCGTCATAGATGTCGCTACAAGGGTATCCATGACCCATTATAAATACAGTGCCAGTATGGAGCTCTTTCTAGCACCTCCATTCCTGCCCGGCTTGCACAACTACCTGCACCTTCCACAACATATGCAAGGCCAACGGCAGAGGGGTCCAGGTGGCCAGAGAAGAATAAGGGAAGGGCGCGTAAACTATATTGCTGTTTTGGTACCATAACAAAAAGATGCTCCATAACTTTCATATAAGGAAAATTACCAAAATCCGGCCTTTTCATGTCTGTTCCGTCTACATCATAAAGTGTAGTCACCCGAATTATGTATTCACAATTAATAGATACCGTACAATGTGCCATTATGCCGCCATGTTGATCGCCCGCTGCGTCGACGCTGCGTTACCGCTGCGTTCAACCATCGTCCGTCCATGTTTTTTGTCATGATTGTAGGGATTCGTAGATATAGTTAGACATGTATCTTTGAGTATTGAACATAAAGCTAGCGTTTTCCATCTACTTTACCGGTCACGATGTGCCTTTCGAGGTTTCCACTGTCTTTCCTTGCGATGTGACCAAAGTATTACAGAATCTTGCGAAGACACTCGGACGACAACCTTTGAGGATATTTTTAATTCTAGCAGTATGAATACGTTGCTTCGAAATACTGAAATATTCATATAATAAACATAGCATAATCAGCCTAGCCTTATAATTCCGACAGCTTAGGCCCAGGTCTATTCTTTAGGAGAGGGAATGGGTAATTCGATCACCGCTCGAGCCCAGTGCGGATTGGTGGATGTCACGTATCATAAAATCATCGGTTCTAGGACATACCGGTTTCCTCACGATATTTTCCTTCACCGTTTTGAGAGCAGTATGGTAAATGTCAGGCACATTTACCTGGGTTTGAATTTGCGACCTACAACTTTTAAGTCGGGATTATTACCACTGGGCCACCAAAACTCAGTCAGCTATTCGTCAGTTTTGTTTTTTAGTTAGGATTTCATCAAATATCTCCTCAAAGAGTCTCAAAATTTTACTGACTAAAACCCACCTGTGTTCCTTCAGTTACCTTGGCGTTCCACTAGGGCCACAGTAACTCTCTTGATCAACCCTGCAGCCCTGGAAAGCAAAGCTTTACTGAGGCCTATCCATGTCAGAAACTTGCATTATTTTTTCGTTCTTCGTACTCCTCCGTTGTCTCCTCGTAAGTCCTGGTGAGAGACCTTCCAACACTTCGTCTTCCGGTACGAAGTCGCCACTCCAGAACCTTTCAGCCCCAAGGCACATGGCTTGCAGAACAGTTCTACTATTGAGCACTGTTATTTTTTGGCGATTTTTCAGGCTATGGTTCCTAACCTTGGTTCTTCTGCTTAGCTTCAATTCTATCCGAAGAAAGTGCATTACTTTGTGTAATTTAATATTTCATCACCACAGCTCTCAAAACGATGAATTAATGTCCTAGAACCAAAAATTCGAAGATATGTGACATCCTCCAAGTGCACTGGGCCCGCGTGGTGGATTATGGCCCATTCCCTCTCCTAGAGAAGAGGCCTTAGTCCCAACAGTGGGAACATTATAAGGCTGACTATGCTATGCTAACTATCTGTAGGCCACACAAATATTTCTGACTGAATCGGAATCAAAACTGCTTCAACCGTGCCGTCAATTAGTGCAGTAGTTGGCTGCTGCGCTGTGTGTGGCTTCGATTCCCGTACAGAACAAATATTTGTTTAGCCTTGTGTATGTGCGATTACCTGTTTGTAAACACACCCACAATACATAATATTTTAAATACGATACATGTTTTTGACTGGTTTGTTGGTCTAGTGGTCAGTGGCCCTGACTGCCATGCTGGTTCTTCTGCTTAGCTTCAATTCTATCCGAAGAAAGTGCATTACTTTGTGTAATTTAATATTTCATCACCACAGCTCTCAAAACGATGAATTAATGTCCTAGAACCAAAAATTCGAAGATATGTGACATCCTCCAAGTGCACTGGGCCCGCGTGGTGGATTATGGCCCATTCCCTCTCCTAGAGAAGAGGCCTTAGTCCCAACAGTGGGAACATTATAAGGCTGACTATGCTATGCTAACTATCTGTAGGCCACACAAATATTTCTGACTGAATCGGAATCAAAACTGCTTCAACCGTGCCGTCAATTAGTGCAGTAGTTGGCTGCTGCGCTGTGTGTGGCTTCGATTCCCGTACAGAACAAATATTTGTTTAGCCTTGTGTATGTGCGATTACCTGTTTGTAAACACACCCACAATACATAATATTTTAAATACGATACATGTTTTTGACTGGTTTGTTGGTCTAGTGGTCAGTGGCCCTGACTGCCATGCTGGTGGTCGTGGGTTCGATTCCCATTCAGGACAAATTATTGTGTATTGAGCACGATCATTTGTTCTGTGTCTGGGTGTAATTTATCTATAATTATGTATGTATTTAGAAATATATAAGTATGTATATCAGTAGCGTTGGAAGGCCTCCTACAAGGTGGACCGATGACCTGGTAAGGGTTGCGGGAATCCCATGGATGCGAGACGCACAGGACCGTTCATTGTGGCGACGCTTGGGGGAGGCCCTTGTCCAACAGCGGACGTCTTTCGCCTGTATTGATGATGATGATGATGATGATGATGATGATATATATCAGTTGTCCTATAGCACAAGCTCTGCAACAAAAAAAAATGTTGACTGTCGTTGTATTAACCATTTCAATAAATGCTAAGCACAACGTGATTAATTCTTACAAGTCAGGTACCTATCTCAAATCTTTCTTGTCAAAAATCGCACAAAAGTTATTCGAAAAGCATATTTTTCTTGAGATAACATTGTCTGTTCCAGAGATAAGTACAGCCTCCCCTTATATACAGGGTGTTACACAAAGGTGTCGGTGCGAGGGTCGGGAGACGTGACGACGCATCCTGTCACCTCCTTTTAGGAGGGTTCGTTGAGGAGATACAGGATGCTGTAATAAAGATCTAGAATTAAAAACAGCTTTAGATACGTGAATCATAAACTTTATAAAAATACACTCAGCCGAACATAGAACCTCCTTTTTGAAATCGGTTAAAAAATAGTTAATGCTTAAAAGTACAACCACAAAATAGATAGGTACAGAAGACAATCTCATGTATGTACTTCACTTTTTATACCTACTCTCGGTTGACGCACACTAATGAGTGTTTGAGCCGGAACTCTTCGAGGCGCTCCGAGATATCGTGTCCGTGAGCGGTGTCTATGTGTGCGTTGCTCGAGCGCGCTTTGTATGTAGATTGACTTCTGTACCTATATATTTTGTGGTACAACTACACTGCGCACACCTGTGCCAGACACGCCGATCTGTGCGCGTCGGTCTCCATACATCTATATATATAAAAATCAATGCCACTTTTCGTTGTTATTTTATAACTCAAGAACGGGCTCACCTATCCAAACCAAATTTTTAGGCTTTGTTTGGACTATTTAGTAGATGGTTTATGTGAAGTTTGGTAGGGTAGAGTAGTGTAGAGTATTGTAGAGTAGTGTAGAGAAGTGTAGAGTAGTGTAGAGTAGTGTAGGGTAGATTAGGGTAGAGTAGGGTAGAGTAGGTAGAGTAGGGTAGAGTAGGGTAGAGTAGGGTAGAGTAGGGTAGAGTAGAGTATAGTAGGGTAGAGTAGGGAAGAGCGGGAGCGAAGCCTTGCGGGCAAAAGCTAGTTTTATATAGAAACTGAACTTGTAGAGCTACACTAGATCCACGCCACGCGACGTCGTTCTACGTACAAATCAGGCGTGGTCCACGTGTGCGTCGGTCTAATGCAGTTCTAGCTTAAGAGGACAAAAGGCCCTCTCCGAGCTATCATCAATCTGAGCATGGTTTAGAAGTTTGTTGGTTCATCCAAAGCAATTGATAAAGAGGTAACGCGAAAAAAGAGTGATAACGCCGAAACACTCTGTTGGTATTCAGTAATTCCGTCATTTGCTCGAATATTTTACAAAACAACGACAATCACAATCGTTACCTGGAAAAAGGAATCACCATTTTAGCGGAAAGACGATCAGTGTTAGACATATGCCTCCCCCAAGTTCCGCCGAACGATCCTGTGTGCCTCGCATCCATCGAATTCCCGCAACCCTTACCAGTTCCATCTTGTACGAGGTCTTCCAGTATCGGTCGCCACTCCAGAACCAGAAAAAAAAACTGGGCAAGTGCGATTCGGTTTCGCGCACTGAGGGTTCCATACAAACTACTATTCTCGAATGTAGTCTCGAAGATATTTCCAAATTGCAAAAAAACATTTTTCCTATACCTGTGCTATAAGACCTTGCTTTATGCCAAACAGGATTCTGAGTACCTCATGAATCAATGAATCCTTTCAGAGTATCGAAATATACGTTTTTTGCAACATAAACGCCTGTATCTTTTTTATTCGTTAACTTAGAAGTTTGATTTTTTTCACAGCTTCAAGGGATTGCAAACCTGAGTATATTGTTCTAATTTCAACTCGATATCTCCATGCGTTCTTGAGATAAAGGGTCATGACAGACAGACAACAAAGTGATCCTAAGGTTTCCGTTTTTTTCTTTTGACAGTACAGTACCTTAAAAAGGAAAATCATCGTCATCACCTAACAACCTACTTACTCACATTAATCTAAAGCACGTCAGGAATGCACCATGACTTGCACACAGTTGTGCAATCACCCTTATTACATCCACTCATGTCTACTCATACCCTAAGTGGTGAGGATTGAGCGTACGAAAGTTATCTGCGATCGTTACAACACATTGTTGGGTCACGATCAAATTCTAAAGTAAATGGGGGGCCATTCTTGATTTGTGCTTAGATGTCGATATAGTTGTCGATATATTTTTGTAATGTCTGACTTGTAAATGGTTTAGGTACCTCAGCATTATTTTTCTTATGTCAACGAGATTTTTATCCGACTGCAAGATTTTTAAGATTGATAAACGAAAGCTCGCTGGCAGTGATTTGATGTTTAAAATTCGCCATTGGAAAACCTTGGGCATACGATTGGTCTCCAAATGAGGTGAAGCCAATCTAGTAAGATACATCAAAAATCGCCAAAATGAGCCCGTTCACCTCGGCTCCTGCTTTTCTCATTATATAGCCCTGAAGTACACCGACCGCTTTTAGGTCTTAGGAGTAGAATTTTCCTCATACCTTACTTTTAGGCGGCTCATTGAGTCACCAAAATAAAAAAAAACCTACTCCATCGTTGGCCACATCAACGCTTATGGTGAGATGGTGGTCAAACGAGAGTCTATCCGTAATAAAAACAAAATATCTCTTCCTGGTCTTGGATGGATCGAGAGTGAAAGTCAGACTTTTACTGACTATAATAGTTCCTTCAGTTGCCATTTGCGTTTCTGGGCCAGTAATTTTTAAACATTCCCGTAGATACATAAATGCCAGTATATCATCAATTACGGTTTCTATTTCCGACATTCTTTGTAGATAAGTCTACAAAAAAATGGTAGAAATTTGGGTAGTAGACACTACCCAAACCGCTACACTTATTTACTTCATATTGAAACACTTCTTCGCTATCAGATTCCCAGTTATTCTCCTCCAAATAGTCCCCCCATTAGTCCAGTCTTAGTTTAAGCCAAACAAAACTAATCCCTGCACTTAGAGAGCTACCTACAACAACTCAAACCAACAACACTCCTCACAAATTTTCTCACAGCACACTATACAATTAACTGAATATTAAAACGCACTTTGCAAATCACTTCAACATATTACACTACCTCTTCACTCCACTATAAGCGCATTGTAAAATAACAAACGCAACGATAATAACACACATCCGCAACTCATTGCTCCTGACATTACCGCAGGCGTTTCTGAGTATCAAATCGAAAATCAATTTTATCCTTTGAAAGGTAGTCTGGGCAGAATAAACGTCACAATAACTATGGCTGGCCTTTAGTCGTCGTTAGCAACGGTGACTGGGCATTTCTGCATGTCCTTTTGCTACCCATTGAGAGTGAATATATCTATTATACGTTGCACGACGTGACCTCATCAGGTATTCTATGTAGGAGTCTTGGTCGTGAGCGAATAAATAGGTTTTAAGTGGTAAATGTAATGAATGACATTGGTGATTTGAGATGAGCGTGTACAGGTAAATGTGTGATGTGTTCAGTAAATTAGGTTTTGTTAGTTGACTAGATACCTAGATTCCTAAGTTAGGAAGGTTGACTTTGTGGTAATACATTCAATAAAAAAAAAATGGGTAAAGGCGAGTCGGACTCACGCACTGAGGGTTCCGTACAAACTTACCTATGTACCTAAATATATTTAAATTCCCGAATGGAGTGTCGAAGATTACTCAGAATAGCATTTTTTTTAATGACAACAAATAAGTACACTGTTTTCTGATTTATTCCTATAGGTGCCAGTAGTATGAGACCTTGCTTTAAATTTCAGGATTCTGGGTCAACGGAGTATTCGTATTTTGCGATATAAACGGCCGTTAAACTTCTAAGTTTGATTTTTTCATAGCTTAGGGGGACCACAGACCATATATGGTTTTAATTTCAACTCGATAACTCCACGCGTTCCCGAGATAACGGTCTTGACAGACAGACAGCGAAATGGTCCTATAAGAGTTTCGATTTCTTCCTTTTGAGGATTTGAGATTTTTTGTGATTTTTAGAATTCCGTAAAGCCTAAAAATTACAAAAAATAATACACCGTAACAGCATGGCTTTACAACATATCCTTAAAAAGACACCTTCCCAAATCCAGCCTACTTTCCTTAATGTAACCTAAATATGTCTGTGACATGATCCTCTCATGACGGCTGAGTGCCCAGCGCCTCAGACCTCACTTAATTTGTTTTTAAATAAACCCTCAGGCCCATGGGCGCGTCTCCTTGTCGCGACGAAACAAAAACGTCTGTTTCTACAAACATTGACCCTTTTTATAATCGTTTGGTGGACTACTTCAATATCTAGTCTTGTTTTTTCTTTATTATAAGTCTCTTTTACGTTTAGGTAGGTTATTTTTTGTTTGCTGTTTTTAGTTAATCCTTTAAAAATCGCGTTTATAACATCTTATTATTATCATTCACTAGATTTTGTAAGGTTTGAATGCATTTATCATCTTCCTGACCTTGTCCTGTGTTATTTGAAGTCGGCGCAATACGTTTTTTTTTTCCATTCTATCCTGTCACCCGTCATGCTATCATTAACTTCCTTTTCTTTCATATCACTTTTCAAACAATTCATCCATCTTTTCTTTGGCCTCCCTCTCCTTCTCTACCCCAGGTTTGAATGTATTGTATTCCATAAAACCTTACCTTACAAGATTGCCCAACTGATTTGCCTAGCAACGTACTTTTCACAATTATTCAAAAAACAAGCAACATTTTTTAGTTGCGTTTATAATTAAATCTTAAGAAAAAATTTAAATGCATCCCTGACAATATGCATCTATTTTTTCCTAATTTCACTCCAGTTGGCTGTAATAAAATGTTGATAGTGTAATTTGCGGAAAAAAATTGGTATGTTTTTTTTTCTGTAATTCGATTTTTAATTACAGCTAGTAAACCACTGCTACTTTATATATATAAACAAGAAAGATCGGATACCTATCCAACGCAAAATCTCTCACAAATGATAAAATATGATGGTGGGCAAACTGGGCAATGTCAAATTCGTCTTCACCAAGCAGTTATTTCGAGTTTTCGACTCTGCCCACCAAAATATTACTTTTAAGATTGACAATAGCGAGCTTAACCCACAATTGGGTTTTGATTAGGATTGTGTTAAGCTATGATGTGTGAATGGCATAAACAAACAATATCGGTTGTACCTTAGGCAGGGCGCTAACGTATGTCTTGTGTCAGATACAAGCTACCGATGAATATTTGATTTCTACAAAACCAGTATGAAATCACCCACTCCCTGCGCATACGTAAACATTTTTTGTGTCAACTTTCTTCTACTTAGCACATACTCATGACGATCAAAAAGTATTCGTTGTCGGTAACTGAAAACTAATGCCTTGATCACACGTACCGAGTAAACGAGCGAGACAGTACTCTCAGCCGAATACTCGGTAAGTATGAACAAAGCGCCGAGTGCACGACCGAGCGCTTATTTATACCTACAACTCACTTACCTACATCACTGTCTCGGCCGAGCAACATTCTACTGTGTGATCAAGGCATAAGTGTCTACATTTGCGCAGCTCCTTACAAATGTAATGCCTACCTCCTTATTCAAGTGACCTATCTACCTTTTCTCAGATAACGCTAATTGACATATAAAATTCTTGATTGACACTTAATTAACAAAGATAGCAAAAAACAGAACTTTAATAATAAAACACTGAGGGTAGCCTACAAATATCCGATACTGCAAGTAAACAACAAACAATCATGTGAAAACGAGACAGCGTAACCCACTTGCAGTATGTGTAAACAAGACAACAAATCAATGCAACTATCGAACATCGCTAATTAGATAGTGAACGCACTTTGACAGTTATCCGCCACTAAACAAAAATTCTGATCCAGAAGATCCCCTCCACAAAGACACTCCAACCCGATCAATTAATATTAGATACGCTAATCTACCTACAACAGCAGAGCGAAACTCTGTGTGTTTTACTAAAATACGTGTAGAATTGTCTGAAAATAAACCTGAGGCCCTAGAATGCAAAGGACCTGAAGGTTACAAGTGTGCCATCCCACCATAGAGAGGGAATAGTCTTTGGATCACCTGTGCCATCCCACCATAGAGAGGGAATAATCTTTGGATCACCTCAAAAACACTAACGAGTAATTTTTTCTTTTGAACAAACTCTTTGATCCTTTGGCTACCGAGTGATGTAATTCAATTTTGGATGTAGATGACAGCTTGTTATCATCAGATTTCTACTTGTTATCATCAGATTTCTAAATTGCTAAAGGTTAGAGTATACCTGACAAGTTTGCCTGTACAGGTAAACAGGAGTGTGTATGTTGTACAACTGTGCAGGTTTCCAAAGGTTGCCTGACAGGTATAACTATAACACAAACCTATCAGATATACCCTAGCGTGTATGACTACCTTAACTGTAGAAATACATGTATTTACAATTTAAAAAAACTCGCCTAATAGTTTTAGACGAGTTTTCTCAAACAAGAGATTCACTCTCATACACATTTACTTAAATGTTCCATTTTAAGAGCATCAGTTTGTAACGCACCTTCTGCTCCTAACCTGCCCAGTGTCCACGCTTATCCAACACGCGTGATATCCGCTAGCTTCGAACACAACTTTGATAAAACTGATAAGGGCGCGTCGGTTCTGTCCATTGGAGTAATTTATTTAGACCTTTGAGCCTATCACGACATCCATTTACCGTTTCACGTCTTGTGGCTCAGTTCCTCAGTTCTCATCACGTTGGCAACATGAGTGCACGAAGCTTGAAAGTTTTACAAGTGATATCTGGGTGGCAAGCGGTAGAATTGATACTGATTTGTGTGTTTGTGGGCATTTGGCAAATCATCCAGATTTCTGTCAAGAGACTGTGGAAAGGATACAGGAGGAAGGTGGAGAATGCACCGCCGGTGGAGCTGACCGTAGACTCTTCGATTGGAACTCATTGTTATATTAAAGTTATGGTGAGTTTTGAATTTAGAAATGATTTTATTTCCATGCGTTGGTATTGACAAACCACGCTAATCTGTGTTATGATATAGTTCTCTGATTAATTAGATTGATAGATATATAATTAAAACTATTAAATTGTAACCTTCCACAGTCACATACGATATTGATAATAATTATCTAATTTATAAAGCAACTAGTTGTCTAATATATGTCGTGGTCAGATCTTTATGATATGGTCAACTGAAACTGGCCAAATCTTTTAAACATTAACATTTGATGATATGTTAATACTCGTTTGGCTTTAGCATTGATGTAAGATTTCAATGATAATAAAAGGTCTAAAAAATGTAGGCCAAACCAAGATTGAAATATCATCAAACTTTATCAGTCATCATCAATCAATCAATTCATCAATCGATAAATTTTTAAGATCTAGTTCAAAACGTCAGCTAGATGACAAAAAGTTGGACATCTTAGCAAAGTTGAAACAGTACTTCACACCGGAACAGCTGCTCAAACTTTATCAAGCTCCAGTTGGATCATATATTAGCACTACTCTCATCTTTCGTAATGTCAGATAACAGCTCAGTGGAATCGCAGTCAAGCACTAATTTATATCAATTAAAAAAATCTTGATGTGCTGTAGTCAGATAACCCAAGAGACGATCAGCAATGATAGACTCGGCAAATCTCTCTCTCGCAAATCTAGTCAAATAACCCAAGAGATGATCAGCAATGTTAGACTCGGCGAATCCTAGCTCCAAATTCTTGAGCATCGACGCAGAATTGCTAGCCTGTCTGTTTTCTATTGGTGACATCGATATAATATTATGATCGGTAAAATTTCGAAAAGTGTGTGCCGGAAATCAGAACGCTAGACATACAGCGATGCTTCTCCGGTAGACATACCACCCATATGCTCAAAACCATTTTGAGAATACTTACATTCATTGTGCCTACAGCTAAGGAGTAAAATTCCCGGCTGGACTCGTGTGTTTCCTGATAGCCACATCTGGGGGTATTAAAATCAAGATTGAATTGGTTATTAACAGGCTAGCATGTCCATCGTTCAACACATATCGCTTACCATTATATGAAAATAGTAGGCAATACTATACATACATACAGTATATTTAATCAACAATAAAAACATTTGTATAATATTGGCATGTCCATGAGACCATGACCAATGTCAACTAATTATTTATAGGTATCATTTAATTTATTATTGATTAAATACACTGTTTTTAATAAACACTTTCACAATCTGTACTGAACGAATTGGTTTACATACCTATTACACAGATAGTACTGATAAACAAACCAAAAGAGACTACAAAGTATCTTTTTTTGTGGTAGGAATTCATCAAGTAAGTTCTCCAATTCTGGTTGAAACCCCACTCTTTTTACCAAAACCTATAACCCACCTATCTTGTTTCAGTTGTCCTATGCGTTCGGTCTTTCAAACAATCCCGCAGTTTTCTAGCCATTACTAAATATAAGCTGCTAAACGAAATGAGCATTGTCACAATTGGTGACGGTGACGGTGATCTCTCGCGTCTAACCCTGGTTTAGGCCATAATCCGGTGCGAAAGGGAGTGAAAGCGTTCATCTTTTGCGAAACAGTCACGTGATGATGGTTGGAAACGTGAGGAAGCGGATATCCTCGCACCCCGCGGATTTGGATTAAATTAATACACAGATGTCTTGAAATAGTACAGGAAAACCCAACGCGGGCGAAGCCGTTAGCAGAAGCTAGTAATATCACGATCGTCATCATCTGTCTACTGCTGGACTTAGGCCTCTTCAAGTGTCGCCCGAACGGTCCCGTGCGTATCGCACTTCATCTTTCAGCTAGATATATAACACAATTAAAAATACTTCCTATAAATGACTAAAGATGAGCCCTAACTTTGTGAGATGACTAGCTGACTGCGCTTTTTTACGAACATGACGCAGAATATAATCCTGTGGCAGGTTTTAGGAAATGGTTGCACATAACAGATTATAATATCAATTATCGACAAAATTATAAATAACTGGTAATGCAATCTGACTCATCGTTGGACAATCCCGGCAGGAGCAGATTAGCAGGTGAAAAAATATGAATCATTGTGACGTTTTTTTCAATGATTAAATTATAATCTCAGTCATCCATTACCTTCTTGACTTTGGATTTTGGCCACTCACTACAGTAGACCTTATGAATATCGTCAATATTTTTAGCTTTCTTTGTCAGCATTTAGCAGACCACGGCTGGACATAGCATAGTATAAGCCTTTTGATGTTCCCACTGCTGGAACTCGAGCCTCTGCTCTAGAAGAAGGCATGGGCCGTATCTACCACGTGGGCCTTATGCAGATTGATGGATGTCACATGTTTTCGAATTTTCAATTTTGAACATGCCAGTTTCCTAACGATGTTTCCCTTCACCGTATTTGAGAACAGTGTTTGAAATAAATTACTGAAATTAAGTTCCACCTGCTTGGGTTTGAACTTCGAACCCAACGCCTTACGACTCGTAGGTCGGGGCTGTCACCATTGGGCCACTAAAGCCCTTGCTGCCCTTGATCTCTTTGCTGGACTCGTAGATCTCCCCAATCGCACAACATTTATCATTTCTTAGTAACTCCTACCCAGATGCTACCTCTTCTAGTACGATCTGTCCACGTAGCTTGAGTAATCCGTGATCTACACTTAAGAGGGTCCTTCTCCACTCGCTTATCGTAAACATCGAAAATGTTTTAAAAGCTTGTTACTTTATTTAATGCAATCCAACGCGATGTTTGACGAAAAGGCAACGCAAAAAAAGAGAGATAACGCCTGAAAACTCTGTTAGTATTCGGTAATTCCGAGATTTACTCTAAAATTTCACAAAACTTACTCCAGGAAATAGCTGTTTTTTTTAAACCCTTAAAAGTTTTTGGAAAAAGTTGTCATCATTTAGAATCTTAATAAAAATTGCAAGGTCTCTAGAGGATTACTTTTTTGACTTTTTTAATTTTTAAGCAAATTATGAAGTGTCAAAGTTCATACAAAATAGGAAATTTTCAGAGGTTTTTACTGGATTAGTTTTACACAGATTTAGAAATTGGTTTCTTTAGAAACCTAGATAATATCCACAAGATACTGTGTTTCCAAAATATCTAATGAAAAGTGTGTAATAACGTCATTATCAGTTATGAGCGGTTGTATGAAAAACAGTGAAAATGTGAGTCATGATGCACCACCTTAAGAACGCGTCTAATCTAACGTTATCCAGCCCATTTCCAGCCAGCTGCTTCTATGAGATTTATTATCAGCTTTGATTTGATGATGATGAACTTTCTAACTTTAGCTTTTCTTTATTTTCAGGGAGTCAAGTACCACTACGTGGAAACAGGCCCCAGAACAGGCCAGAAAGTACTGATCCTCAAGGATGCCCCAGATTCTGGCAACCTATGGGGCCCGAACTGGTCTAATGCGGTGAGACGTTTGGCAGAAACCGACCATCATGTGGTGACCCTAGACTTGAGAGGAACAGGAGGCAGTGAAGGAGGGTCCAGGAGTGATCTGTCTCCTCCGAGGGCCGTTGAAGAGCTGTCAGCATTGTTGAAGGCTCTTGGAGTGTCAGAGAATAGACAGGCGGTAGTCATTGGATTTGGAATTGGTGGAATGCTTACATGGTGAGAATTTAATCCTTAATCTAATAGCTTTGTCGCAGCCACGAGCGCTACTGGTCGCATAAGCATCTTAATAGGCCTATAATGTCCCTAGGTGTCCTGCAGGGACAAAGACCTCCTTGAACCAGGACTTTGGGACCACTCGCATTAATGCGGCAAAAAATTGACATATTCATACACATGTAAATGTCGATAGCGATTTCAGGTCGCATTTCTATGTTTATCTAGGACATTACTGACACCCCATGCCTCGGCGAGCACGTAAATGTACTAATTCCAGCTGTTATTCGTAGATGTTTGACAGTCCTTACAGGTATTCAGACGTCAGAACCGAGCCGAGGTATTCCGTCGTGAGTCGTCGTGATGCGTGGGATGCATGTGCTATCCAAGTAGTACTGGGTTACACCCAGTAACTAGATTATAGAAGTCTGATAGGAAGTTGCTCCCATGTAAATCACAGGTATTCAACCACATCCGGTTACTGGTTAGACTGGAATCAGAGCCCAAGCTAGTTGGTAACAGGCTAGGAAACGGCGAATCACAAGATATTTTATTACACAGCAACAATGATAAACTTGTCAAAAAGTTATCTTAGTTAAAAAAACACGCCATATTAAAAATAGCTTGTCTTTAAACCTATCGAGTTAAAAGTAGATATTTGATAAGTTCTTTAAAAAAAGCTGTACCTACTTACTGGTAAGGTATTTCGTAAACATACACATAATAACATCAGTTATATTGACAAGATTACGTAATGCTTTTAGCCTTCCGATTCTACGAATATTAAGGTAGGTAAGGAAGGACAGCGTCATCAGTTAGTTACCAGGGCTGTATCAACCATGTCTGTGCCCTTAGACGATGCAATTTTCGGGGGCCTTTTTCAGTTGTTTGATCTTATTGAAATCATCATTTCTTTTCAAGTTAATGAAGGAATATGATAAGTGATAAGCACCTAATTTTAATGATTCTTCATTCTGTTTCAAATATCTAGTATTTATTAAGCCCGCCTATGTACCACTACTACACACACACATGAAGTTTAAAAAAATACTTAAATGAATAATAACATCAGCATCAGTGCCACTTGACTGACTCTCAATTCCTCAGGAACTTACAGCCTAATGGCCAGATTACCATATTATATTAACCCCCTTTTCTAAAGTGGGTGATCGACGTACAAGCCTGTACCGCGGTTTTACTATCTTGACGAGCCGCGAGCCGAGCTTCAAAGGCACAAAACCGCGGTATTGCACCGGCGAGCTTTACCAACGAGCCATAAGACCGCGGTTTTACTCGCCCTTCGATCAGGGCCTTAAGGTATTTTAACCTTTCGAATAACGTAATTAGAGACACGATAGAAAGACAATGAGAGAGCGAATGCCGTCTGCTAGGGGTTTAATGAATTAACATGAGAGGAGTAACCAAAGATGACGCTGGAGGATTAATCAGATGATGACACAGACCGTACCTACCATCAGAGTTCAATGTCCAGAGTCCAGTTGCTATTTTACATCATTCGCAGATTGTATCTAATCAAAGCCTCACGCGTTACCCGAACTCTGTACCTTACACTCTATTTTTGGCAAAAAATATGTAAACGAATATAGGTACTTATCAGATACGGCCGTTGAACGGGCACGTATCGTCTGCCTTGCGTCTGCGCAAGTACACCGGAAATTATCGTACGATGTGTTTGTTTGCTGTGACAATCATTACGATGACGTCACGAACTGCCCTTTGGACAGAACTGTAATGAGTGTTTGGACTTCTCCGAAACAGTTGCTAATGCAATAAGTGGAGGTACTTATGCAAATAGTCTTCTGCGAAATGAAAATCGATGAAACGGATTATCTATTTTTAACGGAGCTTTACGACACCTCACTCTCTGATACTCTGATACATTGCATAGCTTTAATTAGAGGCCGATTCCCTCTCCTAGAGAGGAGGCCTGAGTCCCAGCAGTGGGAACATTAAAAAGGCTGATGATGATGAATTAGAGGGTAACAGTTAAAGCTGTGTACAAACACCAAACTTGAACATTTGGTTTGTTCGTACGAACGGCATTCTGAACACGAACGCGAATATAGTTCGAATCGAGTTCGCGCATAACAGTCGTGAACTGTCTTAGCCATGACAGTGTCATTGAAAGTGGTCGATTGTGTAGTAGAAGTTTTTTTTTTGTTTTGGTACTTATAGAACATATTAATACGATCGCCGTAAACATATTTGACGAACAGAGTTTTCAATGTCCGTTGGTGGTACACATGTACGAATCAAGTTGTGGCATATGATGCAACGCAACAAATTTGTTCGTTCGTAGGGACACTACGACATATACCACATAACCCATATCTACAATGCAATTAGTCTAATGACGTTGCGTTGTGAGTCTACAAGTAAGATAGATTATAAGGTCAAGTATAATTGATAGATATTGAATAATGACGGCTATCCGGCGCTTCTATCTACAACTTTCCCTCTTACGTCCCGATAAGACACTGATATGGAGGATGTTTTTGTTGCATTCTCTGATTCAAGAAATTAAACATTACTTACGTAGCTAGACAATTAATCGTAGCTCCACGTAATAATAGATGTAACAACAAACTTGATGGTTGCTTTTCTGAAATCCTAACGGTATTTGAAAGTGTAACTTTTTCTTTGTCGTTCCTTCACACTAAGGACAAGTCATGCTGTGTTCTGCAGTATGAACCGCTCGGTATAATAGACAAGAGGCCTTGTAAATAGTGTCAATCCATCTTGCGCAATTTCCTTTGACCCTGGGCTTGATTGATTTGGCCCAGGGGCGAAGGAAATTGCTAACTAATTCTCAGTCTATGCTTCTTGAACGCATTGTTTGTTGGAAATAACTGATTTTCAAAAACTAAAAGCAGGTCTCTTGAAAATTATTGTATAAGATTGAAAGATTACTACTATCCTACTTAAACTACCAGAAAATCAACTAATTCCTATATACCCAGACCACCCCCATGGTGGTCTGGGTATATAGGAATTTTAATCTTTATAACTGGAATAGCTACGAATGTACGTATATTACGCAGACTTATTTTTCTAACAACGTGTCTCCTTCCAGGTACCTGGTGCACTCTCGCGGCCCTCTGATCAGCAAGTTCGCAGTGATCAGCGCTCCTCATCCGAATCTCTACTGGCAATACCCACCGGCCCCTTTCTGTCATCGAGCTCTGCAGTTCATACAGGTTTGTATTAACACCAACTTCCTAAACGCCCATTGATGTATTAAAATCGACTTGACTTTTACATATACGAATCTGATCCGTACCTTTCGCGCAAAATCATAAAATGCATCTGAAAAATATAATAATTAAAGATAAATGTGATTTATTAGTAAATTTTGTAACAGTACCTATTCAGTATATTGATATTTCAATAGAATGAATATGCGATGCGTCGAACCTAACCCAACCAAACAAATATTCGAAATTTTAAACACTCGTTCTTATTCGATTTAATAACCAATCGAAATTATGAACGTGCGACTCGAGTATCTAGATATTCGATTTATAGTGGTCGATCAATTGATATTTGATTATTTGAAATTTACACTACAAATAGCGTAAGAAATGTCCACATCATCTCACCCTAACCATGGTCTAATCACATAGACCCTAAACGTTCAGGGCAAAGCAGGAAAACCAAAGAAACTATTAGGGCATAACCAGGTCTCTGAGGTCACCTGCCCAAGCTCCTGTTCAGGTGTTACAGCTTTCTTATTTTTTCAGATACCCTTGCATATTAACCCATTGTACTTGCTTCAGTGGCCGCACTTCCCCGAGCGCTGGCTGGCTGAGGGAGAACTGAATGACCGTGAAGGTAGCTGGGCCTGCTCTAGGGCTTGCGACTGGACTGGTGCGCTTAACTATGTTAGAGGTAAAGTTATATTGAAAATTAAAATGACTACAGGAGCTAATCGCTTTTATAATACGCAAATATATGATACAATCTCCGTCACATCGCCTCAAGACGACTGTCTATGACCAGTGCGTGTTGCCAATGAATGGCAACTGAAAATTGGTAGCTTACAATGGGCCTCATCAGTAGGCTTACAATCACCCAAAGGGCAATAGAGAGGGCTATGCTTGGAGTTTCCTTGCATTATCGCATTAGGAATGAAGATATCCGCAGGTGAAACCAAGGTCGCTAACATAGCCCAAATAATCGCCAAACTAAAGGGGCAGTGGGCAGGGCACATAGCTCGTAGAACGGATGATTGTCGAGGCCGAATGGTTCGGTTTCCGGTTTCCTTTTCAGAAATTCCCTGTCCAACTTCTGCCAAGTTTTATGGATATACCTAGCAGTTACTAGCCTTATGATCATCACTCTCTGTATATTTACAGGAGCAGCCTGGTGGCAAGTAAAGAAAGGTCTCCGGACGTCCGCCCCTGCACTGCTAGTGGGTCACAAAGACTCTGCTGGTCAGCTAGTGGCCAGTGCACAGTACTGCGCGGCCTCCACGCTTCGACTAGTCACCAAGCCTGATCCTAGCAGTAAGGAACTCGCCGGCGTACTGCTAGATTTTCTTATAGGTGAGTTACTGAAGTGGCAAACATGAGAAGAAAGCGTTGGAAGGCCTCCCACAAGGTGGACCTATGTCCTGGTTAGGGTTGCGGGAATCAATGTTTAGGAGATGCACAGGACCGGTCGTTATGGCGACATTTGGGGAAAATCTATGTCCCACAGTGGACGTCTTTCGGCTGAAATAGTGATGGTAATGATGAGTTTCTTATTTCAAACAGTACTTAAACCGCATTTTGGTCCCAGGTGTATATTACAACGTGAGCCTAAATATTGTCATCAATCAGGTAGAAATCGAGGACCCTGGCTGCCGTTGCCTTTTCCCACAGGAACTTAACTAAGCTGGGAAATCCTGGCAGGGCTACAGGGACATTTGAAAAAGTTACCATGGATTGCATCGCTCCTTACTATCAGGTGGGATTGCAGTTAAGCACTAGATTACATCAATAAAAAAATATATGACTCCTCCCACTCTAGGAAAAGTGACAGACATATACTGACTAAACCCACCTGGACTTCTGTAGTTGCCCTTTGAGTTCCAAGGCCAAAGTAACTCTTCCGAACAATTGCGCAGCGCAAGCAGGGCCTTCTGTAGACATACTGTAAACTGGACTAAGATTAATGAAAAATCTTTCTGTAAATATGAAACAATGTCCTTTTCTTTTCCAGCTAAAGAAAAACTAATAGAAGAGGTACCGAGAGGGCTGATGGGCCGTGTGTTTGGTGCGGTCGCCGACAGAGGGCGCGAACTCACAGCTAGATTAGTGTTGCCGCCAACACAAGCGTGAATTTAGAATTACCCTCTTATAGTGAGATAACTGTGGATTACAAAGTGTTTAAAATGATTGTGATGTTTTTAAAGTGTACAAATGAATGTGTTTTGTATGGATATGTTTTATACTTTTAAGAAAATAAGCAGTGATATGAAATAGTGTCGATGTTTTTGCGGTGTTTAAAAAAAGTATGCATAGATGTTTAGGTAGAATGCATAGATCTAGTTGTCTTTGAATTCATAGAGTGGCAACTTAATTATATTTCACCTGTATTGAAATCGTGAAACAGGCGCTCCTCCATTTGATACTAACGCTTGCCCGTGACTATGTCTTCGTGAATGTCGGTTATTGTAGACGGTTCAGACTTACTCCGTACCAAATTGCATGAAAACTCAGTTCAGTAATTTAACCGTGAAAACGCAAGAGACAGACAGTTACTTTCACATTTATGATATTAAGGTTAGTATGGAATTGTTATAAAGTTTTGCTCAAATATATCTAAAATAAAAAAAATAAAATATTAAACAGCATGTCGAATATGAATGTACCTTTTCGCATTCTTTTGCAGTCACAATAAAGGTAGAACTACACTGCTCACACGTGTGCCACACACACCGATCTGGGCGCGTCGGTCTCCATACATTTCATATGGAAACCAGACTTGTAGAGCTACACTTGTAACACGCCACGCGACGTTATTCTACGTAAAAAACAGGCGTGTTACACGTGTGCGTGTTAGCAGTGTAGTTCTAGCGGACTTTGCCATATTAAATTTATCACAATGATAGCAAAGTCCACTTTTGAACTTATAAATCCCCAGTGATTAGTTTTAAAACTTTTGTTTGTGTTGTTATTGTTTGTTTATCACGCTGTAAAAATCATAATAAGTCACCATTTTGTTTTGTAGCATGATTTCTTATAATCTTATGGATACATTATATTTTATGAACATAATAATGTAAAAATCTACCTCGGTTTGTGTTATTCGTGTAATAATTTTCAGAGTATCCGAATTTCTTCTTTTAATTCATTTCACGTTTATGAATGTTTGCATAAATGTTTTAAATGTTATAAAAGGCTTGTAAATAATAGTTTATAATAATAATAAGTAGTTTGAAGCATGTTCTAATACCAAAGACAATATTAATGCCCGATTATTATATTTTAATTCGTTTTATTATTTTTTGTTATGAAATTTATAATAAGTATGTTTAATTTAGTTAATATATTTTTTTATACTTAGCTTGACTTTTAATTTAGAATAATGTATTATTATTAAATATACAAAAAAAACATAATAATTATCTTATTTTTACAATTAAAAAATGAAATGATACATTTGAAGATATCCTGCCCCCTAGCCAAGTTACAACCGTTTCGCTTGCGTCGAACGCTTCGAGTTGACCTTGCCGAAAATTTCTTTTGTTCTGACCACGTGACTGAGCGTCATACCCATACATTTGAAGCTTTCTACTAGCGTTAACTATTGCAGATTAGCAAATTGGCAAGGGGTACTGTACTTCTAGGAGTAAGAGAATGCTGGATGAAATATTCAAATAACTGAAATAACGCAGGCTTAAAAAATATGTACTAGATATATGTGTTGGGTATGTTAGTTTTTTGACCGAAAATATTCCACAATTATCACACAACGCCATCTAGTCTCAAGCTAAGCAGAGCTTGTGTTATGAGTACTAGACAACTGATAAACATACTTATATTTTTCTTTCTAAAATGAGGATGTTTTAATAATGAAAACAAAAAGATGTGCAAACGCTTCTTTAATACGCAATATGCTCCACAAAAGCTAACCATTCATAAATTTTCGCTATCATATTATATTCACAAATCTCATATTACATATAATAATATATAGAGCGACCTACACTCTCTAGGGCGCCTCGACTGCGCCAAAAAGGAAGATTTTATATCACAATAGCTGTTTAGACAATTTGACTACGATTATATCTACAGACATGTTGTGACAAATGAGACACTCTGTATTTACAAAAGATACAGAACAATTTGTAGAAATAACTACGTAGCTACCAAACATAAGATCAATATGGAAGAAAATACAGAAATCTTATAAGATAATAGTTGCCATAACAAAAAAAAATATTTTACAAAATAAATCTCGACAGACAAGATAGTGAAAGCTCCAAGGTATGTCTGCCAAATTCAATTTTTTTTTTAAGTTTTTTACAGTTTGCAAGTCAGTGACAGATTCTAAATTCATTAAAACTGATATGCGACCGTAATGTATTTATTTAAAGAATTATAATCATAAAAAATAATAAATTTTAACTCTATTGAAAAAGTCATATTGAATGACTTTTTTATGAAATAGAGTTAGCTGAACTGAGAGGGCTGTATTGATGATTTTAATAATTATAACTCAGTAGAACCATATTTGTTACGGTCACATATTATATTTTAATGAACATATAGATCCTGACACTGACTTAAACAAATTTGAATTTCGCGGGTTACCCCTTTTTTAAGGTAGAAAATCATCTGATGACTTCTCCCACTCTAGGGCGGAGCGGGTGGGCGTGTCAGACATTCACTGACTATAACCACACCTTTGTTCCTTCAGTTGCATTTGCGTTCTAGAACAACGGGTAACCTTTTCTGAAGTCAACCCATAGCCCCAGTAGGTGAAACCCTGTTAGGTGAAGCCCTGTTTGGCCTCTACAGTTTTGCTAACATCTCTTTGAGGCGCGAGTGGGACACTATGCGCCTTCGACGACTTGGGCTCAGTCCGTACGGTTACCGAAGCATTTACCTAAACTACAAAAAATATACAGAAAAAAATAAGTTGTCTCATTTGTCACAACTAAAGAAAAGCCAAAACACAGTTAGGCCAGACATCGAGTAGGCACAAATCCTTTACACAGAGAATAACAGAAGGCTGATATAATACTTAGGTGAGAAAAACAATGTTAGATTCTTCAGAATCACGAATTTGGCTAAAAATTTCACTGTTCAAAGTTTTTTTCCTTTCTCTTGAGATTGCCAATCGTCCAATGACTTCTCTCACTGTAGAGTGGAAAGAGAGGGAGCGTGTCAGTATTTTACTGAGTAAAACCACACCTGTGTCCTTTAGTTGCCCTCTGCGTTCTATGACCACAGGTTTCCTTTTCAGAAATTCCCTGTGCCCAAGGAATGCAAGTGGATTTTTGTTAGTAATAATCTGCCACGCCTTCTCGCTTCACGACTCCCAAGAGAAGTTACTGAAGCTGAAGAAGCTACCTCAAAAAAAAAGCTTTATGACAGGCTCCAGTTTAGTCCATGCAAGTTAGAGTAACTCCAAAATATGCGCAAGAGAAAAACTATAACTTCTGTGTATATACTGTACACAGAAGCGACTAATTTAGACGTGGGCGAAGGCGTATCATCAAGGCCTTTTTCTTTTATAAATTCGAAAACGAGACAGCGATTGTCACAATCCAGTTTTCGACCACATCGTCGCTTACCATCAGGTGAAATAGTGGTCCCTTTGGGTGTGAGGCAAGGGATCACCACTTCACACTTCGCCCACACCCCTAGCCACGAAGAAGAACCAGTATATTAAATTGTATATGGTTTTTATTAAACCTATTTTACACCATAAGTTTTATTTCATCTTCTTTTAAACCTTGTGTTACTAAACAATTGATCTTATCCTCCACTAGACTGTACAAAAATGAGATGGGATTAGATTCTACATGATTGTCGTTATGGGATGAAATTGTAGCTTGACCATTGATGTGAACTGGATCAGTGAAGTCTTCTCATCCAATATACCAGTGTTTCAAGACGAAAGTCTATGACTAGTGCGTGTTGCCAGTAATGATATATGGCTCCGAAACGTGGTCGCTTACAATGGGCCTCATTAGACTTAAAACCATCTAAAGAGCAATGGAAAGGCCTATGCTCGGAGTTTCCGCGCAAGGTCACATCAGAAATGAAGATATACGCAGTAGAACCAAGGTTACCGACATAGCTCGAAGAATCGCCAAACTTAAGTGGCAGTGGGCAGTGCACATTTCTCGCAGAGCAGATGGTCGATGGGGACGAAAAATTCTGAAGTGGCGATCGCTCACCCAAAGACGCAGTTTTGGCGCGGCCTGCCTCAAGGTAGACCGATGACCTGGTGAGGGTCGCGGGAATCAGACGGATGCGAGACGCACAGGACCTGTCATTATGGAGATACTTAGAGGAGCCCTATGCCTTAATTGAAATCTCATGAGAACCTTCAAATTATATTCGTCCACTTATGTATATTTTCTTTGAAACATGGACATGACATGTCTCTCTGGACAAGTCTGCCGCATGCCCGAACTATGGGCAAAAGTAGAACAAAGTTGATGCCCTGAAACCGTGCGACAGGGTCTCGGGAGACCATGAAGGAGATGGCGAACTAGACAGATTCCACCAGAACAGGCAAGAGGAAGGAGTGGAGGGAGGCCTCTGCCCAGCAGTGCGACAGAAAGGCTAAAGACTAAAGAAAAATTTTATATTTTCTCTGAACTTTAGTTTACTTGAACTCTGATCGTCAGAGCTACAATTCACCCCATAAGACGTGAAACGAGGACTAGATATAAGGCGGGGGGTTTTCAGTCAATTTTATCGATACAATTTTGAATTAAGTACGTGTTACGGAGAAATTTAATGGGATTTGGCACATTATAATTTTATTACCATGATTTTATTTAGTTGTCAGTTGGCGTGTGTATGAAGTGAATTATGGTTATACTATTAGTAGAGATATGTTTTATATACTGGCAGTGTTTCACCAACCTTCAACTAAAAAAACACATGGTACAATTAATTTTATTGTTACATTAAACTTATTATATATACAACACAATTATTAGTATATGCGAAACCTGAATATAGTTTGTTCAGAATCAGTAACTAAATGGATTCCAATACATAGTTTTTACACCATGTTATATTTTTTTCCCAAAACATATTTAAAAAGACCACCGACACTAAGGACAACACAGGTCACGGCAGGTCATAACGGACATTAGGCGGCAAAACATTCCATTAGTCGCCTGGATGGCCCCGGTGACTATGTATTTTTGCGGACAAAACAAGCTTATAACTTTGTGATTTTTCATGATGCAGTTATGAAATTTTGTACATAGATTCTTTACATAAAAACACTAGTTACGTTTTTCGGGTTTCTCATATACTGAAAACTGATGTTGTACAGCTCAAGCATTCTTCACACAACACAGAAGCTATACCTCTCTCACTCTGACTGTTTTAAACTTAATAATAAATAACTATACAGTTTAACATATACAACTTAAATACTACGAGAATAATAATACAGAAATACTGGCTTACAAATACTGTTCAAAAATATATCTCACTCGCGTTTGATCATTAAAGAATAGAATAAACTTTATCTCACCTGATAGTAAATTATGATGTGATCGACACTTGCCTAGAAGTGAACTCACTGCATTCTTGACTTAAAAATGCACTTTTAACTACCTGAAAAATTAAATGTGTCCACCACGCCACGGTCACAAATACTTGACAGATTAAAGAACGAAACCGTAGCCCGAAACATGTGATGCCGAGACCACAGTTTTGCTTTATTGACGTACAATTTTTAACCCAATCATTAAATTCAATATTTCTCTATCTGAGACTCTGATACGATTTATTCGTTTCATAACCTTTTAACTGCTTAAGGTGGTGCATCATGACTCACATTTTCACTGTTTTTCATACAACCGCTCATAACTGATTATGACGTTATTACACATTTTTCATTAGATATTTTGGAAACACAGTATCTTGTGGATATTATCTAGGTTTCTAAAGAAACCAATTTCTAAATTTGTGTAAAACTAATCCAGTAAAAACCTCTGAAAATGTCCTATTTTGTATGAACTTTGACACTTCATAATTTGCCTAAAAATTAAAAAGTCAAAAAAGTAATTCTCTAGAGACCTTGCAAATTTTATTAAGATTCTAAATGACGACAACTTTTTCCAAAAACTTTTAAGGGTTTAAAAAAAACAGCTATTTCCTGGAGCAAGTTTTGTGAAATTTTCGAGTAAATCTCGGAATTACCGAATACTAACAGAGTTTCCAGGCGTTATCTCTCTTTTTTTGCGTTGCCTTTTCGTCAAACATCGTGTTGGATTGCATTAAATGAAGTAACAAGCTTTTAAACCATTTTCGATGTTTACGATAAGCGAGAGGAGAAGGACCCTCTTAAGTAAAAAACACAATTTTAATTTTTAAAACATCATCGCCTGATGTTTTAAAAATATGTAAAATTAACGAGCAAGACTAAATTTTTGCCAGTATTTGCAAGTAAGTCCTAAATAAATGGCACATTCTAGTTGTCACAATGTTAGATACGTATATTTCAGTCGTTCAATGTAGATCTATGGGGTATGGAGAAATTATAATGACATCGGTATTTTCTAGACCTGTTCATTTTTTATAATGGCCAGAATACAGAATAGATAAAGTTGTTTTTACCTAAAGTCCGTGGAAATAACATAGAGTTGATAATTACCTCCTTTATAATGCTGGAATCATGAACATAACGATAAAATTGAATTAAATTATTATACTGAAAAATCTTTTTATGATTTTAGAGTTCCATACTAAAATCTGAACATAAAAGTGCTTTGTTTTAACTTACTTCTCTTGAATTTTCTTCTCTATAGAGATCTACGCTTTGGAATGAAGCTAAATTGCTCCACTTTTTTTTTGACTGACCAACATTTGACTATTCAAAAGTGCCTGCAAATGGTCTAATTGAAATAAATGCTTTTGATTGATTTGATTTAGTTCAAATGTATTCAAAGCACAATAAGTAACTTGAAATTTCATTTCTGGTGTTTTTTTTTTAAATTAATTGGTCGTAATGTTTATGATTCTGGGATTTTACAAGAGGTATTATCAACTCTGTTACTTATTAGCATGAACTTTAGGTATACTTTACCTTTTCCGATCTTATCTTGGTGAAAACACATGAATTTTGTGCCTTTCCATAAAAATCACTAAATGACGAGAAATAATAATTATACAATAAAAAATGCATGTAAGTAGTCAACAATTCTATACATTAGTATAAATCTTTAACCACACCATTTTAATCTAGCACACACTAGTATAGTGTTAAACGTCTATTAGCAGCTCGAAATATATTTATAAACAATAGTCCCTTTAAATAACAAAGAGTCTTCATTACTTTAAAAGTCCAAAATCACTAAAGGAAGGCTAGAAGAAATCACCTAAAACGTACTAATAGGTACCAAAATGCCTTTGTTTTAAAAAGTCTATAGTTTTCACTATACAGTAGTTTCTCCTTTCGACTCAACGTCTGACACAGCTTCGCTGACACAACTGTCACTATCCGGCTTCAAAGTGACGTCACTGTTCAACGTCACATCAAGCCCCGTCTCTTTCCTCGGGGTTCTTTCTCTGTCCCTCTCTCTACTCGTGATCTGAGTATACAGCTCGTCTATCTCACTCGCGAACGAGACTGGACTGGTGTCGCGATTGACTTCAGGACAACTCAACGCGGGCGTTGGAACGTATTTCCCTAACTTCGGATTGCTTTTTATCGTTTTTCGCCAGCCTGGATCGTAGTTCACGTACTGGCTTTCGAGATTTGAGACATCTTCATTGCTAAAACTGATTTCGTTCGGACACATTGATGACGGCGAAGGAGCGTATAGGCCATGACTTCGGATACTGACTTCTGACATTTGGTAGTTAGGGCAGTATATGTCGCTTTCGTTTTCAAATCCTTGCTCGCTAGCGTTTGTGCTGCAAGTTTCAAAATCATACGTCGTTTTCGCCATAAAGAATGAATCTTTATCATCATCCATCTTTTCTTTAGATCCCTCCATGTCCTGGCTCTGTAGTAGATTATCTAGTTCTCCAGAACCAGCTTCTAATCGCTGAGGCGTACTAGATCTGTTGATATCATCAGAATTCATGGTACATTCTTCAGATATGTCTTGTAAGGACTTATCTATGACGTTCTCTTTGTCTTGTTTCCCAGGTTGTAGATAATCTATGTACTGTCCAAAACTTTCTGTATCTGTGATCTCATTTGTTGAACATAAGGCACTATGGGTTTCTTGACAAGACGTCAGTTCTGAATGTGTGTTTAGAGTTTGGTCGGAGCAGGTGTGAGGCATAGCTATTTCAGATGCTGAGCTGTATTCTAGGCTGCACTGTTGGGATATAGTTCTCATCTCTGGTTGTTCGCTTGCGTGGCTTTGCAAACATTCTTCGGACACACTGCTGCGCTGTCCGTTGAAGTTTTTAGGTACGTTAGCTTTAACTACCTGATGTTGAGGAACCAAAGTTTCTGGCACATTTGTATAAATGTTCATTATTTGTGTTCTACTTGTCTTTGGATCCTCATTCTTGTTCCACGCTTTTTTATCTGTGGAATAACTTTTGTAATTATCTTTAGATTCCTCTTCTAATAAGTTAGGATTCAAAACGTTTCTAGTTTCTTTGATACCATTGTTTGAACGTTCAACGTGTAAGTTAGTGTTATTTACTTTAGAACCTGAGTTTATAATGTTGGCAACACCGTTATAAGCTTCTTTAGTTGGCAGTGGCAATGAGAAATGGGAATCATTATCACAATCTCTCCTTGTGGGTAGCTCGAGACAGTTTCTCTTCATATTCTGCCGTTGTTTCTTAAAGAACTTTTTGGCTACATTCATTTGATTTGGATTGTAGAATATCTCCGGCCCTATTGTACCGTTATCTGGGTACGTCATCATGGAATTGTTTGACCTGTATTGCTGTCTGTGCAAGACCACTAAGTTGATATTTGGGGCTTTTCCGTTTGTATTTTTCAGTGTATCTTTTTGTAAAGTTTGGCCATTTAGTTCAGCACCTGCTTTGTATGTTCCACTGTTGTTTGTTTTTGAATTTGTTCTATTAGAACTTCTGCTGCCTGATCTAGATCTATTATCATTAGGTATAGGTATTATAGGAGGAGTGTTGGTATTATTTGTGGTAGGCAAATTCTGCTGATTAGCATCAAAAACGCTTCTATTCCTACAACACTGCTTACTCTTCTGTAGATAGCAGTGCATCATAGACCATTGCGCTCTGACGTCACTTCTTGCTATTCCGTAGAAGAAGAGAATAAAAGTGCCTAAGACAGTGGCGCAAACAGCGTAAATAATACTGCATATATCTTCTTGATATGGTAGGTATGCAGGCAGAGGTCGGTACACAGCGATGGCCCCGCACGACCATACAGACATGTACAAACACATCACGATCACTTGAGCTCGTAACTGTATTATAGGGGTGTGTTCTATATCTTCTAGTTCCGAATCTAATGTTGATTTGATACTCCGTCTTTCCGCTCTTTCAGCGCTCTGTGGCTCCCACATCTCTAAGTCAACATTTTCAGTAGCTTGTGTACCTTCGGATAGCTGCACATTCATATTTCTTATAGTACACCGTATAAGGAGAAACAAGATTAACAGAAACACTAACAAAATCCCACCAGGAACGAATAACGCGCTCAAAGCGGGCGCCGTACTGAGAAAACATTGAGAATACCCTGCATAGTCTTTTAGATTCACTGCACCTGATATACCACACACTATTAAGGCTATACCCCAACCTACCAGGTACAGACCTAAGATAGGTTTCTGCACTGGAACATCAGAAGGAATTTCATCCTCTGGCGTCCTAACTGGGTTATGTGTCTTAGTCACCCATTTATACATATTGCTCGCAGAGACACACATCCACAGCAAACACGATAGTGACAAATAATGTATCAGGAGCCCGAGAATCTGGCATAACTTGACATCTTCAGTTTGGTAGATGCCGAGGGTGTACATGAAGCAGAGTAGTCCTATAGCGATCCATGTATTTATGAGTGCGTGTTTAGTTTTCTTGGCCATCTGTATGGCTGGGTAGCACATGATGTAGGTGAGGGTGGCACAGCTGACGCAGCCTATTAGGATAAGGCTACCTACGTATACGGCAGGATGCGAGACCTTGAATCTTGCACCATCAGTTCGAGCCCCGTAGATGCCAGTTTCCACGTTCTGTAGGAGCCCTACGTAGGCTAGTTTAGTGCAGCTTATTATGATCATTTCGGAGACCACGTGGGAGATTTTGCAATCTGTGGAAGATTGTTTTGGGTGTTAGTTTGGATTGTTAGCTCTGAAAGGTGTAAAAAAAGATAAGGTATAATCTTTTTTTTTTGTTTTTAGTAATATTCCACTAGTTTCATACAACGCCATCTAGTCCCAAACTAAGCAGAGCTTCTGCTTTGAGTACTACACAACTGATAAACATACTTATATATTTCTAAATACATGCATATTATAGATGACTTACTTCCAGACACAGAATTAATGATCGTGCTTATCACACAAACATTGGTCTCGGGTGGGAATCGAACTCACGTCCTCCAGCATAGCAAGGCCACTAACCACTAGATCAAAAGGCCAGTAAAAGTAACAGAACGGACGAAACCAATTAATTATCCTACGTAAAAGAGAAAACTAAATAATAATAGTAATATAAACTATAGTCTATACGCGTTAAGAAAATAGTGACTCATCATAGTCACTCAGCTTAGCTATACTCCTTGACCAATTAGATCATAGTAAATTAGAAAGCTGTGTTCACATTGACCAGTTGATTTAAGCCCTTCAGACAATGTGGACGCGTCTTTTGTCAATTTTAAAAATTAAAACCTCATCTATTCGTAACAATATAAGTGAAAATTTTCATTATAATGGTTACATTTTAAAATTAATGTTTTAACATACTCTTAGGCACAAGTGTATTCGGTACACCCCGGTATCAGTTACCATAAACCTTATTCTTACGTAATAAGGCATAAGTTCGACGGTATGCGTCGTACTGCATTCGTACACTGGTGCCTGAGAGGTTAAAGGAGAAATTGACTGACGCATGTCAGGTGTAAATGAGTGTGATATTTTACACATGGTTCACTTTTATGAAGTAGGTAAACACAAAGAGGATATTTCAAAATTTACCCCCTAAGGGGATGAAACAGAGGTCAGTCATGCGGCCGAAGCTACTGGCAGAAACTGTTGTGTAATAAAAAGTTTGCGATAATATTAATGGTTTCATTAATACCCCATTATAATACGCCTTTACTTTACAGCAGCACTGATGTGTCACTATTTGCTTGACGTGAATAGACTATAGCATTAAGTAGCTAATAAAATATTCCATAATACCGGAGGTGTTGTCCTGCCAGCGCCGTGTGTGCGGCTCCCACACGGCGGCGCGGCCGTCCACGCCGCCCGTGGAGCGCGCGCGCACCGTCACGATCACGGGCTCCAGCAGCGCGCCTACCACGGTTACGTTCCCTGAGACAAATCACCACTCTAATATTTTACACCACTGTTTCAAGAAAAAAGTCTATAACTAGTGCGTATTGCCGGTGATGACAAACGGCTCTGAAACGTAATCGTTCACAATGGGCCTCATCACGTTGTCGACTACTTAACTAGACTTGGCTGGAGCCACACGCGGCCCGTTATATTTATGTGCGAGAGCATTCAACTGCACGCCTAACGAACTCTGCGCTCAAGAGCAGGTGGATCTGCGAGTCATCGCACGTAATACTAAGGAAACATATTTTAGAAATGTTTCAACTCGATTCCTGTTGATCATTAAGGTCTACATATGGCCACTACTTGCAACAATGTATTTAGCTTTAAATTTTGTAATGTTTCTGTTAAAAACATGCTGTTTTTAATTCATCATCATCATTTCATCCGATAGACGTCCAGTTGGACATAGACCTCCCCCAAGTGTAGCCACAAATATCGATCCTAGGCGTCCCGCATCCATCGGATTCCCGCACCCTTCACCAGGTCATCGGTCCATCTTGTAGGAGGCCTACCGGACCGCGTTCTTAATTCCACCAATATAATCGTTATTATTTTACCTACATTTGGAATATCATTTCTATTCACCGCTACATAAACAAAATACTCACGTAATTGAAACCCAACAACAGGCGAAGTGATCTCAATATTCATATCTTCTCGTTTCGTGGATCTCCCATAGTAATCTTTGGTTCTATGCTGCGTCAGGCGCGCATCTGAGTCAACATCATTCACCGGTAGCAAGGGGAACAGCGCTGCGTCTTCGTACACCGAGATGACCAGGTCTTGTGGGTGGGACTGTAAGAGGACCCCTGAGTCGGTCGTGCTGTAGAGAAGAGATTGAGGAATCTGGAATAAAATAAACCTTGTTTTAGATTTTATGGACTCCTACCTAAAGGGTTGGCCAGAAGTGAAAGAACAGACAAAAGTTGAAGAATGGAAGGGAGGTCATTGCCCTGCAGTGGACACAAAAAGCTCATAATGTTGTGTGTATTGACTGGCCTGTTGGTCTAGTAGTTAGTGGCCCTGACTGCTATGCCGGAGGTCGTGGGTTCGATTCCCACCCAGGACAAATGTTTATGTGATGAGCATGATCATTTGTTCTGTGTCTGGGTGTAATTTATCTATAATATGTATGTATTTAGAAATATATATGTACGTTTATCAGTTGTCTAGTACCCATAACACAAGCTCTGCTTAGTTTGGGACTAGACGGCGTTGTGTGATAGTTGTGGAATATTATATTATTATTAATTGGTCGTGGCTAAGCTGAGTGACAATGATGAGTCACTATTAAATTAACGTGGATAGTGTATATGTACCTGCACACTGGCGTGTATGAGCGCGTCGGTGACGGTGAGCAGCGGCGCGACGGTGCGGTTGGTGGTGGTGCAGTGCAGGCGCGGGGCCGCGTCGCGTCGCGCGCTGTACCACACGCACGTCGCACCGCTGAAGCCCTCGCTCACGCGGAAACGTTCCACGGCTAGGTTTGACTGGAACATTAAAGCGTCTATAAGTCTCCCAGGCCAAACTTGACCAGAGATCGCCCAAGATAGAGAGATTTGGAAAGAGAAGGGGGAGGCTTTTGCTCAGCAGTGGGCCTGTATCACTTAACTAACACTACTGACTACCTTCTGTCCCTGTATGTTGGCGATGTGTTGCGATATCTCCTCGGCGGCGCGAGCGATGTCAGTGCACACGCCGTACTTGGACTCGGCGCGAGACAACACTGACATGCTGATGTTCATTGTGGAACTTATCACGTCGAGCAATGTTGGACCTGGAAGAAAAAGTTGGTCACACATTTAGTTTTAGACCGATTAATCGCGAGCCCCACCTTGAGGCTTGCCGTGCTTAGGTCTTGAAGCAGATCTAGTTCTAGAGCAGTAAGTAGGAACAAAAAGGGTTTTTTTTAATAATGTATCGACTCACGTTTGACCACCATCTCACTTGATAGTAAGCGATGATGTGGCCGACGATGGAACACGCTTGCCTAGAAGCAATCTATTCACTCTTGACTTAAAGACCCCTAGGTTGTAGCTATCAGGAAACAGACTCCGGCAGGGAATTCCACTCCTTAGCTGTACGCATAATGAATGTATTCCCAAAACGCTTTGTAGGTATGGGTGGGATGTCCACAATGAAACGGTGGCGCAACGCCGTACGTCTTTGGGTCCGATGTTGGAACGGACTTGGTGGAATTAAATTGTGTAGCTCCAGAGCGTACTCCCCGAAAAGTAAACGATAGAAAACGGAGGCAAGCAACCCGGCGTCGATGCTCAAGACTTTGGAGTTTTTACTTCACAAGTGCATCATTGCCTATGATCTTCTTGACACGCCTTTCAATCGACTCTAGTGCCTCAAGCTGGTATTTGGCTGACCCATCCCAAAGATGAGAGCAGTACTCTATACAAGAGGGTCTTCAGTAAACTGAAAGTTTGTCAGCCTCTTACTGCCGAATTCGATGCCCCTAGTCGCCCATGAGGCTGCCAGTGATCTAAATATCTCCTCGAGAGTGCTTGTAAATAATTTCTGAGATGTTAATAAAAATTAGTAGGTATAACAAAGTAACCTCCAGTAGTGATGTCGCTGAGACTGAGCCTACGGCATACAGTCTGACATGCCAAAAAATTTACTGACTGATCTCCTGAGGTATTATTCTCGTTAGAGGCGTAACGTTGACTAATTTAAACGTGGGCGAAAGCGCATCAGCGAGGCCTTTTTCTTTTATAAATTCGAAAACGAGACAGCGACTGTCGCAACCCAGTGTTCGACAATTTCGCACGAGCTTATCAACACTAATATTATAAAGAGCCTCGCCCACGGCCTCGCATCCAAAGGGGCCTCGACTCTTTACAACGAGGGTTTTTTTTTTATAATTTACAAGCTCGCGTTTGACCACTAATACACTTGATGGTGAGCGATGACCACATGTCGAACACCGGGTTGCGTCATTCGCTGTCTCATTATAAAATTTATAAAAGAAAAAGCCTCGCTGATGTTTTCGCCCTCGTATAAATTAGTCCAATCTACGCCTCTGCTCCAAGACGTGTTATAAAATTAATAATTGCTATCATTAACTATAGCTCTTATAATATAATATTAGTACCGCTCAGCAAATATTCAAAACGTTTTACATTCAAATAGGAGGTAATCAAGGCGAGTTTTTTTTTTATATCATTCAATGACACTGGACTTAAGCCAAAAATATGAAAATTTAAAATATTTATAAATATAAATAACAATTAAAAGATTATTGACATTCGTCATCATTACACTGTTTAAATAAAAAGTGTTGTCCCACACAACAATCTGTAGGACATAATAATAATCGTTCGGTGCGGGAATCGAACCCGCGACACGCAGAGCAGCATCTATTTGCCAACCATAATAACCACACCCCTGTACAATCCGTGCCATCAATTGGAGCAATCTTAATTGAAGATGTTAATGAAGTTGAAAAAGGCGAAATTTTTTACTGGTTACATCATACATCCACAGTACATTTAATTTTATGTATAAGCTGTGTTACTTTTTGGTGTACAATAAAGTTTATTCTATTCTATTCTATTCATGAGAGCTGTGGTGGCCGAGTGGTAACGGCCCTGACTTACGAGTTGTAGGCTGCATTACTTTGTGTAATTTATTTCATCACCACTGCTCTCAAAATGGTGAAATAAAACATCGTGAGATAATCCTAAAATTAAAAATTCGAAGACATGCGACATCCCGCATTGGGCCCGCGTGGTGGACTACGGCTCATTCCCTCTCTTACAGAAAAATACTGATTCGAATTGATAAAATATTTTAGTGTTGGATAGCCCATTTATTGGAAAAGTCTCATCATCATCAACATAATTCCAGCCGAAAGACGTCCACAAAGGCTATATATAACATGCTAGAAAACATTACACAACAACCCACGGGAGCGCAGTAACTAAAGACGAAACCGCAGGGGATAGCTAGTGTGTAGATACAATCATTAAACTGCAAAATAATAAATGAAGACAAAACAACTCACCAAGATCTTTTTCCTCTGCAATATACTGCATATAATTCCTAATAGCTTTCCCTATGAAGTACACATCATCAGGATCAATAATCTCAGCTAGCGGATAAGTCTTCTCCTGAATCAACATGGCCAATCTCTCCGTAGCATTGACAGCAGAAAATTGCACCAAACTCACATTTAGAAGTGCAAACTGTTGTAGTAGTTTGGTTACATTGCTGATATAGGAGCATTCAGTCGTATTAGCGGGACCCCATGTAGCGTTGGGACTACAAGTTCTATAAGCCACTCCTTCTCCACTCCTACAGGGTACCGTAGTCGTATGGTTTAATAATAATTGAGGCCAGGAATACAGGCCTTTGTTATCAATGGTGTAGTTCGTAGGACAGTATCTCGTAGAATTTGACAACACCAGAACTTCCACAGTATGATTATGCCTGATATGATTCTGGTCGCTATACATACAGGTCCAGATCCCCATGTGATGGTTAGTGATATTCGGGAAATGGACTGTCGTCTCTGCTAAGCCTTCTTCTTGCATATCCGTGTTGGTAATGTTGACGTCACAGATTTCCAGCATAGGATGCGCCCATTTTAACTCGTATTTGGCCAACACTGAGGCGAAGGGGGCATTGCAGGATAGAGTTAAGGTATCTCCAACAAAAACCACTTGATCATGCGTCGGTTTCACGATTAAATTGTTCCCTGACAGTATGTTACCGCAAGCTGATCTGTCGATGAATATTTTCAGTTTTCTCACAATCTTGTTGACCATGTTTTCGGGGAAGGCGCATTTGGGGTTTCCCACTAGCTTGACGCTTGTGTTCCGTGACCAGTCTCCTACCCAGAGGAGGTCGCAGTCGCAGATTAGTGGGTTGTCAGTTATGTCCCTGTAAAAGTCAAATATTAGAATAAGTCACAGTCAGACAGACAATTCGGATTGGTAGTTTTATCGTATCCTCATCGCCAGGGTCACAGATCCACAACCATATACTCTGCCTCGTTAGCTCTTCTGTCACGTGTGGGGATAACAAACATGTGTTTGCGACTGAGTACTCCATCTCGTTTAGCTTTTCAATCCCCATAGGTGACAGAAGAGCTTACGAGGTGGAATATTTTTGGTCGTGTATCTGTGACCCTTGCGGAATAAACGCGAGAATGTAGGATATATCCGATCCGACATAGGCCGTTAAATTAAAAAAGAAGTACCTACAGGCTGTTTTATTATTGTTCAATTGATTCTTATTAGATAATTGTGACGTAAAATTGGTGTACCTTTCAATTTCAACTGTGTAAGTATGTGGACTCATTGAAAGAAACACAAACTCGGTACAAAATAGCTAAGAATTTAAAGAAATTCTTAGCCATATTGTACCGACTTCGCGTGTTCGCTAAGGTACCGAGTTCACCAGTTCGCTAATTAGCCAATGAGAGAAGCTTGCCGAGAATGCTGCCAAAAATGCTACATAAACTTTAGAATATGTTACATCCACGACGCATCTTTCATATTACTACTTTCTTACTTGTCGCTTCTAATTCTGATTCTACAATATCTCCATATTAATTAATTTCCATATTAAAAATTTGCGTATAGTTCAACTGTAGACCAGTCAACTACTCGTATACGCAAAAGCAAAATAAAAATAGTAATCTATGACTAAATTAGTACTCTAAGCAGTGAGCTTAGTTGATCTTTTACTGCATTGAAAAAGTAAAAGTATATAAAAGTTACATACATTCCAAAGTCCGGACTAAGCGTTTCGCTTCATCATTGCTGTCTTCCCGTCCGATTATAATTTTGGTGTATTCAAGGCTAGACTGAATATGCTCTTAATAAAGTAGTTCGCTTCACCATCAAGTTTTACATCACAGCTTATCTTCAGGTGGGATGTCAATCAAGCACTGGTTTATATCAATAAAAAAAATTGGCAAAGTGCAAGTTGGACTCGCCCAAGAAGGGTTCCATGCCGTCCTTAAGAAAATTCGGCAAAAAAGTCGCATAAGCTGTACGGGATCCCCCCTTGATTATTTATTTTATTATGTTTTTAGTATTTTTTGTTATAGCGACTACAGAAATATATAAATTGTGAAAATTTCAACTGTCTAGCTAAAGCGGTTCTTGAGAGAGTCTGGTGACAGACAGACGGACAGACAGCAAAGTCTTAGTAATAGGGTCCCATTTTTATCCTACGGGAATGGACCCTAAAAAAAGAATATAAGTTATAAGCTTCTACTCACAATTGTTTCAGTCCAATGAGATAATCAAAGGTCCCAGCTGCCATGGCAGAGATGTGGTTCTGTGACAGTATGAGGCGCTCCAGGTTGGTCAGACCCTTGAACATCTCCTTGTAAACATTGCTGATCTGATTGAAGGACAGGTCCAGGCGCTGGATTGATGTCATGTTGTAGAATGCATCTGACTCTATGAGGCTTATCTGGTTTCTACTGAGATCCCTGGGAAGAAGAAGTATTTATGTTAGAATTGATGAAATAAATTACACAAAGTAATGCGCCTGGCTGGGTTTGAACCCACGACCTACAACTCGTAAGTCGGAGCCATTACCACTCGGCCACCACTGCTCTCTTATCTTTAGTCGATTGTAAAAAAATACATGTTATTATCCTTCTATATGTTATCACAGCTATGTCAGGTCTATGATAAGCTTGATAAGGTGAGATACTATGAAGTGTAGGTTATCTAAATAGTACACAGATCTTATCTGGATAATGGGCATGCTTTTAAACTTATGTTAGAACATGATGTTATGTTCCACTATTAACATTGTCAGTATATGTATGCATAACTAGAACATAATAATATAACATTTCTGAATAGGTCATCTGTACAGACTACAGAGTAGGTATGGTATGATGTGGTATGTTAAGTATGGTATGGTATAGTGTGGTTAACATTGTCAGTTAAGTATATGTATGCATAACTAGAACGTAATAATATAACATTTCTGAATAGGTCATCTGTACAGACTACAGAGTAGGTATGGTATGATGTGGTATGTTAATTCATGAATCCCCAAGCGACCACCGGTGGCCGCGCATCTATTGTCTTACTATTGTGTCTCTAATTGACGGTATCTGAAGGGTTAAGTATGGTATGGTATAGTGTGGTTAACATTGTCAGTTAAGTATATGTATGCATAACTAGAACGTAATAATATAACATTTCTGAATAGGTCGTCTGTACAGACTACAGAGTAGGTATGGTATGATGTGGTATGTTAAGTATGGTATGGTATAGTGTGGTTAACATTGTCAGTTAAGTATATGTATGCATAACTAGAACATAATAATATAACATTTCTGAATAGGTCATCTGTACAGACTACAGAGTAGGTATGGTATGCTGTGGTATGTTAAGTATGGTATGGTATAGTGTGGTTAACATTGTCAGTTAAGTATATGTATGCATAACTAGAACGTAATAATATAACATTTCTGAATAGGTCATCCGTACAGAGTAGGTATGGTATGATGTGGTATGTTAGGTATGGTATGGTATGGTATAGTGTGGTATTGTATGGTGTTTATCTTCTTAACCATGCAATAGATTTGAGAACAAACTAGGAATCAGCCTGTGTGTGAACCATGATATATAATTTTTGGAAGGAAACCTTGGTCCTGTAATGCAAAAGGCAATGGAAAACACAGGTGTGCTTTATGTCAGTAAAAGTTTGATACACTTTCACTCTATCCTAGAGTGAGAGAGAATAATGTTGTATATCAAAGATAAAACGGTGTATGTCCAAAGAGTTCAAAAGTTTTTACAATTTTCTGATATTTAAAAAACAATATCCAGTAATTAATTACATTTATACTGTATAATAAAAGAATTAATTCTATAACATGGTCCAGATTTGTGGCCCAAATTACATGGGACAAACCAAACTAGCTGAATGTTAATACACATACTTTGAATACACTGCTATCTATCCCTATAATGAATACAAGCATAACACTATGTTTATGTTTTAAATCCAATACAGAACAGCTGCTATAAATCTCAAAGAATCAAATCATTCGCAACCCAATTCCCATTGGTAGAGATCACTCAACATGCATTACTCACAGCATGTATGTAAAACGTTTCTAGATTCATGTAAACAAACATTGAAATGTATGTCATTTAAATCTGTAATTGACATGAAGTTGGCTACATTGCCAAGCTGAAGCTTTAGTAACTGATCAGGCCATGAAACACAGATACAACTGAACCATAACATATCCTGCTCTCTTGTTTATTATGACACACATAATAAAATGTTCTATCAGATTCAGATCTGAGTTTATGACCCCATAACATGTTTATAGCACTAGTGTGTTATACTTACAGTTTCTGTAAATTAGGCAGATACAGCTCTCTTGATAATGTTGAGATCGCATTGCCTGATAGGTTTCTGTAAAGAAAATGAGGTTTTTAGAACGAAACAGGATGTTGAGTGTATTAAAAAATTGGACAGTTAAGTTACACTTACAAGCTCACTACTATGGTCCATAATTTACTCAAATCTATCTCTTTGAGCTCGGTTAGCTGCGTCGGGCTCCCGCCACATTTGAGCCTCAGCAGCTCGCCCGGCTGGGGCTCCGTTAACGCCCCATCAGCCGCTTTGTTTCCCTTACAGGTACACAACGAAGGACAGAATCCAACGGCTCCCTGAACCCACAATAACTTTAAAATAACTAGCGCCGACCACTTCATGATTCGTATCCTCGATAAAACTGCAATTAAAACTATGGCACGACGCCAAATACGAAAAATAATCGCATCTTCACAAATTCTTTACATTCATCAATGACATTTCTTAACTATCCACGTAAACAAATGTCCAGACGTCTACAACTGATATGCCACACTAAATCCGTCACATTTCTCACTGCATTGATTATATTTCATTTATTTTACAAAAATAAACAACTGTAAAACAATACACAAGTACACATCCGACATTTGTAAAATTTGACTGATTGTTTTTTAGTTAAACAATTTCTGGTTATGACTCCATGTCTTTTAAGACATTTTTGTAGGATTTTTTTAAAGAATGAGATTATTCATTTTTACTAGATCCTTTCAAATATTTTAGTCGAGTCGTATTTGACTTGGATCCAAATTATCTTTTTTCCATTTAACGAATTTTTAAGATCTGCGAACACTTTAAAGTCCAGTGGATTCTAATCCAAGAGAGTGTTGAGCGCAAAGAAAGCGTCAGGGGTAATAGATTGGGCTCAGTGTAGGGAATCCCAGAAACAGCGAATCTTTTCTGCCTCTTATTATAGGTATTCATCGTGTCGTGGAGTACACGAACATCTGTTTTGCATCTCCTTCCTTCCTTCCTCCTCCTGGTGAGCAAACTCCTCAAAGCAAGAATAAACGAAATCTGAAATAATCGACTAACCTGAAAAAAATAAAAACGAAATCCAACTCGTGTTTTTTTAGTCTACGATCGAATCAGTTCTGCCAATATTGAGAAAAAAAACATTAACATCAAAATAATTCAAAAGTTGAACCGTTGCCGTTTGTTTTGTTCGTTCGAGTTCGTTGATAAATGAATTATTTTACAATATAATTGATGAGTTTATTAACTGGTGTTTAGATATAAGGTTGAGAAAATGTTAGAACAACGAATTTCGGACAACGACGTGTCAAGGCGAGACATACCCTCGTTTATTGAACCTCGGCCTCCGCTGATACAAAATCCGTTCATGCGACCTAGGCCACAGAAGGGAACTAATTTGTTGGAGTTATTTGAAGAAGATTCAGAGATCGAGGAGCCGGAGTTAGTGCAGGTGTATTTGAGACTGAAACCTTGTAAAGTTCCTAACACTTTGTACGAAATTCGGTCAGACAGATGTCTGGTCACATCGTTGGACACTGCGACAGCAGGGCATGGGCGGCGCACCCAGCACAATGTTTCCAAAATGTACACTTTCTCCAAGATCTTTGGCGTGGAGTGTAATCAGAAAGTAAGTTTGTTTTGATTAGTTTTTATAACAGCGACCTTGAAGAATGACTAACAGTTTCATCCAGTTAATAAAAATATATTATTTATATTCATAATGGATCTGTTTTTTATCTTAAGGACTTTCTAAATACTTAGTGCAGTTGTTTCTAGTTTGTATACTCAGTGGTCCTATTAGAAATTTACATAATTCTTACTAATATTATAAAAGCGAAAGTGAGTTTATTTGTTTGCTACGCCTAAATGGCAAAACCGATTTTGATGAAACTTGGTACACGGATAGACCATGTCCTGGAATAGGACATAGGATACTTTTTATCTCGGAAGTACGTTCCCTTGGGATAATTTTCTGCTATCACGTGGGCGAAGCAGCTGGGAGCAGCTAGTGTTCATATACAATAATTGTTATTGTACTAGTCATTATTTATTTATCATAACAACTTTTTGAAAGTCTAGAGAGGCTACTATCCGTATGTTATAAAAGGTTAGAGTTGACTGATCTATCAATAAGAAACAGGGTAAAAGCAAATTAATTTTGAAATGAGATTTCATAAAATCCTTTGATATTTTAGGAAATATTTGAATCTGTGGTCAAAGAAAATCTACGAAAGCTCCCAGATGGCCAGAACTTCACGCTCCTAACTTATGGAGCCTCCGGATCAGGCAAGACATACACACTCATGGGCACAGTGGGTGCCCCAGGCCTGGTTCCTCGCTCCCTGGAGTATGTATTTAGACTGGTGGATGCTGCACAGCAGCCTGCCTTTAGACCTGCTGAGAATGGTGCAGAGAAGCTCAGTCATCATGAACAGGATTATGAATTACAGGTTCATTTTTATGCTTACCTAACACTTTTTTTTAATTTTTTTTTTCAGCTTTATTACAAGTTTTATCTCTTCAGAGGTATCTGTCATTGTCTTACTATTGTGTCTTGACTACCGTCAATTAGAGACACAATAGTAAGACAATGGCAGAGCGAATGCCTGCGTTCACTTAGGGTTGGAAAGTGATTAGGCAGAATTGACTGCGATTGTACATAGACGGCCAACGCGATAGCAATAACGAAGCAATCTAACGCAGTACACGCGTATTCTACGTGATTCAGCGGCTCGGGCGTACATGCGAAGTAGCCACTTTAGCCACTTTTTGTATAAAGCAAGTCCCTGCACTGCACCAAAATTGACAAACCTACTGAACGTAACGCTTCGCTCATCCCTGCACCCATGCGTGGTTGGCTACGTAGGTCACCACAATATGGTTATAATTAACCTTTCCGACAAAGTAACGTGTTTACACGTAGGTACCGAGTACTCGGCCGAAAGCACTGTCTCGAACGTTTACTCGGTACATGTGATCAAAGCGTAAGGGTCAATTCCCGAGAATTCTCGAGCAGATAATTTCCGGGAAATTCATTGGCATTTTTCCCGGGAAATGGGGAGCGAGTGCCCAGAAATTACTCTCGAGAATTCTGGGATCTCTGAGAAATTCAAAAACCTCGACAAATCATGAACCCTAGGTGAAAGGAACAAGGGTGAACGAGGAGACGCAACCGCGGCGATGGAGATATGTAAGCACGGGGACCGCTGGTTCATCACGCGCCACACCGCGGTTCGTGAGCTTGTCCCAAGGCGAATCGTTTACTTTTCATTCCGATTGGTGGGCTTTTCATCAGGGAGTTTCATTTAAAAAAATACTAAATGGCTTGATATGGTTACGATTCGTTTCCTTGAATTGACAATTTTTTAAGTGGAAAAATCATCCAATGACTCTCCAATGGCTCTTGGGTGTGTCAGTTTTTTTACTGACTAAAACCCCACTACTGTTTCTTCGTTGTCTTTCATACCAAGGCCGAATTTTCCTTTCAGAAGCAAACCCTTGGCCCCAGTAGACTTCAACTCTACTAACGACCCTACAGTTTGCTCACATGTTCTTGAGATACAGTAAGCGCCATCGACGACCTTGGGCTCGGTCCGGACGGTAATGGGACGGTCGGACGGCGAGCTACCCATTCAGAGGCGTGAGGGTCGCTCCTTCGCGCGTGCCACCTAGCAAAGGCGGAGGCCATACTCCTCCTTTGCTAGTGCTATCAATTGTTTGTTCCATCCGCGCCGCATCGCTTCGCAATCGCGTTGACCTACTATTGAAACTCTTTTTCCCCAGTGGGTGAAGCGCCTCCGCCACGTGTCGGCGCCGCTGCGCGACAAGTACCGGCGCATGAGCGTGCAGCTACACAGTGACCTCACCGTCAGCTCCATTGACCTGTCCAACAGGATCCGACACTATGTTTGGGTAAGGCTTTCAGTATTATGGTTTTTCGTCCACTGTGTAGAGCAGGGGAGGGAAAAATTGCACTGTATGTGCTCCTAGACTGCACAGGTGTCACTGAAATACGCTCGCGAACCTTATTTTCTTAATTCTCTATTCTGCCCATGTTAGTAAAAAAGACGCATCTAACTTTTTTTTCCAAATTTGATTTTTTTTTTTTTTTGAAAATGCGCGACTGTCTGTATTTTTTATATTTTGCTAACTTTCTCCAGTGCAGTTTTAACACAAGGAAAAGGCCCGATTTCCCGTTTCATTCATTAAAACATTTTTTATCCGTTTTCGTTTTTGTTAGATACATCTTTTTAACTATCAGGGGCAGTAGTAGCCTGTGTCACTCAGGAATAAAGCGGCTTTCTATCAGTGAAAAAATCTGATTGCACAATTCATGTATAAAGGCGAGCTTAATTACAACAATGAGTTTTCTTCCAGCAAACCCTTGAGTGACAGACAGAGGTCACATTCCAGGGTATGATCCAATGTATAAAATACATATAAACCTACTTATCTTACTTAAACTTACTTACCAACTAGCTTCATTTGCTCAGTCCATTTAGCTCCCATATAACATTGGCATATTTGCTCAAATTAACACAAATTTGAACTGGGTCTGTTACTTAAAAGAAAGCCACTGGAATCACACACCATATATTGGTGATTCCAGTGGCTTTTGTGGATAAAATGCTAATTAAAATGAAATACTTTTGCAAAACTTATGCCCATTTGTTTTATTCATAGGTATCCTTTGTGGAGATATATAACGAAGCCGTATACGACTTGTTGGCACCTCCTGAGAGGAGGACGAAGTTAAGAATAAGGGAAGACACATCTGGAAATGTTTATGTGAAGGTAAACTATAAAACATTATTGTAGAAAACTTGTTGAGATTCATGGCGCCGTTACATATTTTTCAATTCACATCTATGTATACAAAATATACCGTAGGGGCTCAAAAGGGTCGAAGCCTACTGGGGCCCAGGGTCTGCTCCTGAAAGGAAGATTCCGCCCTGGTACGTAAGGCAACGAAAGAACAGGAGTGGGTTTTTAGTCAGTAAAAATCTATGTCCAGCTCCGCTCAGGGGCGCGGAGATGTCATTTGATGATTTTCAAAAATCTACTCTAGCATGCATTCTATTTGGGTTTGTTACAGGGCGCAACGCAAGCATTCGTCCGCTCGGGCGAGGAGGCCTACGACGTCATGGTGGCTGGCAAACACAACCTGGTAGTGGCAGCTACCGGCGTCCACGCGCATTCCTCGCGCTCGCACTGCATATTCACCATCACTATGCTCACTGAGACAGGTGCGTGATCTATGTTATGTGGCAAAACTTGTGTGTACCCTACTAGCTTCGTCGTTCTTTGAGTCTTATTTCCAGATTTCATCCCATGTGTCATGCCTGTAGACCAGACTACATACTATACTACATACAATTAATACTACATTTGTAGTATTAATTTTATTTATCATCGTACTACAACTAAATACACAAACAACCTACAACATAATATCAGATATCACATACATTCTAGATCACGTGAAGAAAGTTGACCGTGAAAACCCTCTCTTTTGATTAAAAGATGGGTAACGTTCCACTGTGTTCTAATCCTAAACACTGTTCTCGTGTGTAGGAGAAGGCTCAGTCCGCACGTCATACGTGCGCCTGTGCGACCTGGCGGGCTGCGAGCGCGCGCGCGCTACACGCAACACGGGCGCGCGCATGGCCGAGTCGCGCGCCATCAACTCGTCGCTGCACGTGCTGGAGAGGTGCCTGCATATGTTGAGGAGGAAACAGAAGACGAGGAACGATGCTATGGTGCCATACAGGTAACTACTTTTTTTTGAGTGGTGTCTTTCAATCTAGGGCTAAAGCACAACCCTAGATTGATAGATGACCAATGTGTAGAGAGACCAATGCGTTTTTTTAGAGAGCAGTGGTGGCCGAATGGTAATGGCCCCGACTAACAAGTTGTAGGTCGTGGGTTGGAACCCAGTCAGGCGCATTACTTTTGTGTAATTTATTTCATCACCACTACTCTCAAAACGGTGAAGGAAAACATCGTGAGGAAACCGGCATGTCCTAGAACCAGAAATTCGAAGACATGACATTCACCAACCAGCACTGGGCCCGTGAGGTGGATTACGGCCCATTCCCTCTCCTAGAGAGGCCTGAGTCCCAGCAGTGGGAATATTAAAAAGGCTGATGATGAATGTGTTTTAAAAAAGTTTTGAATTTTACCTTCATAATTAAAGTCGCAAATATGTAAAAACGAAAATTACAGGGTTTTGACTAACTTACTGCTTCCTCAGAGAATCAAAATTAACCCGTCTACTCGGCACGGGCCTATCAGGCGCGCGGGGTGAAGCCGTCAGTATGGTGGTGACTCTCAATCCTTCGCCGGAGTACGCGCACGAAACTAAACATGTGTTGAGTTTGGCAGCGGTTGCACAGGATATTCGTAAGTTAAATCATATAATTATTAGATTTAATAGCAACACTTCTAACAACCAAAATGTATGCTTTTCTAGAATATACTAACTTGTTCTATGACTTAAGCAAGACATATGATTGTGTAGACTATGTTCTTATGTAATTTTAAAGGTGCTATGTTAGTTAGATTAAAGATATCAAGCAATATAAATACTAGTGTATGTGTATTGAAAGAAAAACAAAATTTAATGGTAATATTACTTTTGCTGCCTTTACTTAATATTGGAGTAACCCAGGGGTCAACTTTGAGCCCATTTCTGTTTCCATCCGTTGTTTCATGAATTATGTTTATTTGCCTATAATGAATAATTACTGTATCACACAGAGATAAACAACACGATGCTAGCTACGACACTAGAGAGTAGCACACAAGACACCACCATTAGTTGCAGCGCGGAAGTTATGAAGTTGCGCGCGGATAATGAGCGTTTACACTTTGAACTTGTACAGTGAGTATTATTGTCATATTGTAGCTTTTTTCTAAGTACTAAAATGTAACTGGTTTGATAGATACTGAAGTAAGAATTTATTATTTTAATGGCAGACTGTTTTCTGTTTAAAACAGGTTTTTTAAATGATTGTCATATTAAAACAATGAAAAGGCATTATATTTCTATTGTCAAAGGTGGTGCTTTATCATAGCCGTGGTTGCCTCGCTTATTAAATAATATATTTAATAAAATAAGTACCCATTATATATTAAAATAATAACTTCCAGAGCGCAAGCCCGCAACAAGGAACTATTGGCAGCTATGGAGGAACGTCAGCAGGAGAGTGCTAATACAATGCGGGAGTTGGTAGAAGAGGCGAAAGATATGACGAAGCAATATTATGAAGCGCAGCTTGAGGCCTTGCGTTGTGAGGTAAGAAAACAAGTAACACAAAATAGATAGGTACAGAAGACAATCTCATGTATGTAATCTTCACTTTTTATACCTACGCTCTACGGTCGCCTTAGGATAAGCGCGTTGCGCCGAACTGTACGTGCGCGACTGGGCGATTGAGCCGAGATATCGTGTCCATGAGCGGTGTCTATAAGTGCGTTGCTCGAGCGCGTTTTGTTTGTAGATTGACTTCTGTACCTGTTTTGTGGAAGTACTTAACTGGTCGAGATTACAAGTATTAACCTGTCTGGCAGAGAAGAGAATAGATTTGATGTATTGACCGAAATATGAGTCTGTAATTGAAATCTACCCCACTGATAGACATCATCTAATTCTCACCTGTGGCACGTGACCTCACGAGCCAGACTTAAAAAAATTAGATTATGTATTCATTGATCCATACAATTTATGTAACAGGTTTCTTAATTAAACTTGCTTCAGATGGAAGACATGATAGAAGAATACGAGAGCAGGCTAGCTAAGGTGCCGGCGCCTCCGAAAAACGACGCTGGTACGCCGTCACGGTTCCTGCAGAATAAGGTATGAACGTTACACATGACAAGAAAAAGAAATAGAGGAAGCTTATTTATACCCACAAGGGACCACGCACTGTTAAAGATAGAGCTATAATAATAGATATAAGTAACAATAACATACATTTTCTATTACAGGTCTCGCAACTCATGACAGAAATTGCAGTATTAGAGGTAAGCACATAAAATATCACTAAAAGGTGCATAGTAGTATAATTGTGACGTCATCACGTGTAAGTCACAGTAGTAGCAAATAGTATTGAATATGATGAAATAATAAATTGCTTTCAGGAGAAACTAACAGCTGAAACCTTAGCAAGAGCGCGGGCTGAAAAAGAAGTTGAACATCTTCGCACTTGTATAGAAGAGAGAGATGGTATAGAACCATTTAAAAAGTATAATATATTTACAGTTGGATTAAAAACATGCCCAGACTTACATAAATATTTTAATTCCAGAAAAAGCATTCAAAGACACAACGCCACCGCGTGAAGACGTAATGTCACTATCAGACAGTGAACACGAATCTGATGAAGAAAGCGACGACCCACTTAACCAAAGCTTAGAGCCAGTCTTCAAAAAAGAGCTCAACAGATCCATATCTATAGTCCTACAAAACGAGAAACGCGACAACGGTAGTGTCCACACTATAGATAATATTGATGAGGAATGTGATAGTGATCTAGAGAAATCACATAATACACTTCAAAATGATAACTCGAAGAACTCAAGTTACGCTACGGGCAAAGAAGAAGATGACTCGATTAAAAAAATTGACGCTGTAAATGACGACACTGAAAAATTTGATGATAGCGTAAAAACAGAAACAAATGTAACATATCATAATGATGGACTTAATGAAAATTATGGTGAAAGTAAGAAAACAGATACCTGCGATAATGTTATACACAGTAATAAATGCGATGATTGTTTTGAAATGAATGCAAATGTCACTTATAACAATGCAGGAACGAGTAACCATTGTGATGATAATTTAAAAGCAGATGCTAAAATGACTTATGAAAATTTTATATCCAGTAATAAATGCGATGATAATTTGAAAACGAATGGAAACGTGGCTGATGAACAGTTTATATCGAGTAATAAATGTGATGAAAGCTTGAAAAACGATGCGAATAATGTAACATATAGCAGTGACAAAAATAACGAAAGCTTGAAAAATGACTCAAGAGATGATGATGACGTTATACAGTTTAAAAATGATTCTATCAAAAGTACTAAACCAGAACCGAGAGTGACTTATTTCGTTAGAGAAAGTCAATTTAACGAGACTAGTAATTTTAGCGATGATTCAATTGAAAAGAAAACAAATTCCTTTAGAGGTACATACTTTGTCAAAGATCCTGTGACAAATGTTTCTAAAAGTAGTGAAAGTAATGAAGAATATAAAATCAATGATCAATTTAAAATACCAATAGCTACTGAAAAGTTAACAGTTGAAACAAAAGCTACAGAACCAGTAACGGTAGTTAAAACAGGCACTGTAAGAGAAAATACGAATACTGACATTAAAGTAGCAGAAACAGTATCAGAACTACCAATAACCAACATAATCAGAGGAAAATCTAACATAGACATGAAAGCTCCAGAAAAAACTGAACCAGTAAGCGCCATGATTAGAGCGAAAACTAATATCAATATGAAAGTAACAGAAAAAGCATCTGAAACACTAGTTGGAAAAATAATGAGATCTTTCAAATCGAACCAAGGAAGTGACGTATCGCTCAGACAGTTTGAACAATTAGAAAAAGCTGCAAAGGAAGATGACAACAGACCGAAAAATCAATCTGTTTTCGGCGAGATTAAGATTCTAAAAGAAAAAAGAACTTACTTTGATAATGTGTTGGAAAATAACAAAGAACCTAAAGATATTCGAACGGAAGAACCTGTAAAAGAGAAACGCACTTATTTCGATAATATCGGCGCAAACCTTGAAGTTACTAATAAAAAGATTACTAAATTAATAAAAAGTGATGATGAAAGATCGCCATCAATTGTCAAAGACATTGTTGCAGATGATTTCGAACCTAGCACTATCAAGAAGCTTCTAGGTGAAAGTTACTCGAAACCAGACGTCGTTTCTTCAATTCATAAAACTAAATTAACTAAAAAACCTGCCTCCGTAGATATATTTGATGGGTTTGATTCACCAGTGCCACAGAAAGCAAAAGAAAAAGTAGACAATGTAGAATTCGCTAGACAGTCTATCGAAAAACTGGTTTTAGACCAGCTATCTCTTAAACAAAGTTGTAAAGCTGATTTAGAGCCAAGATTATCTATAAAAGAAGTCATAGAACCTGACAATGATGAAGTCTTTCAAATTAAGAAGGAAATTAAGCTGGAATCAATGTCTCCAGTTGAGGAATCAAAGGAAACTAAAGATGATCATAAGAAACAAGCTAAGTTAGAGCCTGCGTCAACCACAGATGAACCCAATCAAACTATGAACTATTCCCAGACTAAAGGAGACAACACAGTCGAAGAATTCGAAAATATTTACAAAGATATATCTGCACCCAGAGCTACTGAATTCGACTTGCTAGTAGCAAATGAAAGTACTGACAAACATGAAAAAGATGAAACTAAATACAATTTACGTAAAACTAGAACTAATAAAATTGAAGAGACAAAAACTGATAAAAATAAAGAAAAAGATGAAGAAATACTAGCAGAAAGTCACGCGAAATGCGAAAACAAAGTTCGTAAACGACCTCTAAGACTGCGGCGGCGGAAAAATCAGGATGAAGAAAGTGATGACAAACTAAAAGACATTGTGAACTTACAGAGTGAATTCTCCGACGTCACTATGGGCATGCCTGCTACTAAAAAAGATGTCAAAGATATACCATCGCCTGAAAAGGGTATAGAAGAAAATCTACCTCCCATATTGGGAATTCAGAGTTGCCCTTCAAAAAGGTCAGTGCGCCCACTTATGTTGCAAACTGCTTTATTGGGGCTCTTTTCTTCTGTAGTTTCTTTTATTCTTCTGCAAAATTCTTATCTTCTCCTTCTACCCTTTTTTCTATAGGGAAGTTAGAAATTCAAGACGCCTTCAACGAGCTAAGAAACGACATGACTCTGAAACATGATAACAAAATAGGTTTTTTTTCTTTCAAGTAAGAAGTTTTCAGTATTTCCGGTGGAAGGGGCTTTTTTAGTTGTCAGTTTTTGTGTGTTGGTGAGGGTAAACCTAAAGTTAAAAAGACTGTGGTCAGATATGGATATAAAAAGGCTAAATCTTGAGTCACATTGCACCGCCGGCAGTCGCATAGAACCTGAATACGGTCTCTTCCGGTGTATCAAACAAACGTGTGATACGAACGTGACGTTTGCCTATTCGCTCTACTCATTTAGGCCTCAAATACACTAGGGGACATAATGTCCCCCCAACGTTGCGCGTCTGTCAAATTGCCCAACAATATGTCCCGCTTCACGTGAATGTGTTGTATGTTGGAACACAAATTGCGGGACACAGCATCGTTGCAGCGTCACGTAGATTTAGAATTGCGCGGCGTCATATTGGAGAATATTTCGTGCCCTACTGAATTTGAGGCATCACTTAGATTAGCACACGTGGTTAACCTTTTCGACGCCCTATATAGATACGCGATGTGTCCTCCAGCGCCACGCAACAAAGGTAAAAAAATATTTTCTGGCGTTTTTGTTTCTATTGAATATAAAACAAACGAGAACTTATTATGTGTGAAAAAGTTAAAAATATGGCTTATAACAGGGCAATTTTCCATAAAAACAAAATAAAAGGTCTTGTAAAAGTCGTAAATTTAATTTATACCATTATTACTTCTAATCAAGTAGTGGCGCTGAGGGCACGAAAATCTCTAACTTGTATACAAGTGATTGGCGTTCAAAAGGTTAAGCCCGATCTCACTACAGCCTCGACACAACATGTCAACATTACAACTTGTTTCAAAAACCATTTCTTTCTTCACAGCGTGACCCGCAGTCGGCGCAAACTGTTCACTCCTCGCGCGGAACCCTTGGAAGAGTCTCTCACACAAACTGGGGACAGTAACGAACGTATCTATGTGCCGCGACCTTCTTACCACCGACCTAGGGCCCGTCGTAAGCTCTGAGCTAACTGTACTGCAATGTTATCTAAATTAATTAATGTTTTAATATTGTATCAAATGACTTTATAAAATGTATCAATAAATATAATTATGGTTATTTTCGGATGTTTTCTTTTTGCTGATCTATTCGACTATAGACTGTACTTGTAACCTGCTCATTCAATGCTGGAAAATCTTGCGCGATTAGAAATGTACGGTTTACTTATTCCTTCAAAACAATGAAAAAAGAAATCTTTTCCTTTCATTCTGTCCATCCGAAGGTTTTCTGGAATTGCCCTTTGCAATAAGACCGCCTATTGTGAACTTATTTTTGCTAGCTTTTGCCCGCAACTTCGCCCGCTTACATAAAATATAGCCTAGTATGTCACTCTGGTATAAAGCAGATTTCTATCCCGTGTTTCTATCGGTGAACAAAATAATAACATAGTAATTACATATATATAAGAATAATTTAAATAAATACATAATTTAAAAATGATGATGATAAAAATAAATAAAAATACCTAGCATAATTTAGTTAATTATAATAATACACATACATAAATTAATTTCAATGATAATAAAATGTATTAATAATGACGAAAATAAATAAATAAAATATACCAATACCTACTTATGCAGAGACATAATAATACAATATCATGCATACACAATTTAATTTAAATAGATCGGTAATTAATTAACAGGATACATATATATATATATATATATATATATATATATATATATATATTTTAATAAAGATGACAAGTTAGCCTTCGTCCTCTCTCCTAGCTTTGCTGTGCCCGACAGGGTCCATATTGATTCTTTTTTTTTATACCATCACAAACACATTTATGGAATGCAATAAAGTATTGAGTATTGAAAATTTAACAGGACCAGTACTTCCAGATTACCTCCTACAAACAAAAAAAAACAACCTTCACCTCTTTTTTTCCGTTCTTGGGTGCAGCGGGAGATAGTTCATACCGGGGCTCGAGTTCCTTTCGGATAACCCTGGCCCCAGTAGGCTTCGACCCAGCTGGGCCCCTCTTGTTGCTGACAACTCCTTGAGGCGCGCGGGAAGAGTGCACGCCGTCGACGTCTAGGCTCGGTCCGGACAGTAACCGGACGGTCGGATAGCGAGCTACCCGTGGCTCGCCGTCTGCGAGCCCGCGTCTATGGTGGCCGGAAATCGGGATCGGAATCCCGGCGGCGGCGGCGAGGGCGCCGTTGCTTGATGCGGTCGGCCTCCTCCTTTGCTAGCATTACTGCTTCGCGGAAGGAGGCGACCGCCTGCCACTCCTCCTCGCGAGAGGTCTCCGCCGCCGATCGCCCCCGCGAGGGCACAACGATGCGCCGCCCAAACCTTCACCTCTCTGTTATGTACTAGCTGCTCCCAGCGGCTTCGCCCGCGTGATAGCAGAAAATTATCCCAAGGGAACATACTTCATGGATAAATAGTATCGTATGTCCTATTCCAGCAGTGCCGGCGTAAGGGCCACTGACACCCCGGGCGAAAATATTGTGGCGCCCAAAGGAAGCTACATTTTTTATTTTTTTTAACTATTTTTATTCCTAATGAATTTTTTGTCATTCACAAATTTTTTCAAATTTCTTTTCTAATTTGAATTTCTTGCACATTTTTTAAAATTTTCATTTAGATTGAACATTTTGTTAATTTTTGATAAATTTTCTTATATTGTTTTGGCTCTAACCATATCGTTAGAGTCGCCCCTCGACTACAAATCCTCAAAAATCCATCTAAAAAAAATCTAAATGAAAAATATGCATATGCACAGAGCGTAGAGCACAGTTTTGAGGGTTTGCACCAGGGGAGGCAGGATACTCATACTCCACACCTTGGCGCCCCCTGAATTTGACGCCCTGAGCCGTCGCCCAACCGCGCCTCCCCCTAACGCCGGTACTGTATTCCAGGATATGGTCTATCCGTGTACCAAGTTTCATCAAAATCGGTTTTGCCATTTAGGCGTGAAGACGTAACAAACAAACTTACTTTCGCTTTAATATTATTAGTAAGGATTATATTATACTACTAGCTGCTCCGAGCGGCTTCGCCCGCGTGATAGCAGAAAATTATCCCAAGGGAACATACTTCCGGGATAAAAAAGTATCCTATGTCCTAATCCAGGACAAGGGCTATCCGTGTACCAAGTTTCATCTAAATTGGTTTTGCCATTTAGGCGTGAAGACGTAGGTAACAAAAAAACTCACTTTTGCTTTTATAATATTATTAAGGAAGTGAGGATTATAAGGTGGGCCAAACTGCCGTGCTCAAGCTATAATGCCGTTATATGATAAAATCATATTTTGAGTTACGCACAAAAAGCAGCGTAGAATTATGTATAAATCAGGGGAACTTTACGACAATTTTATTATTTTATCTGAGTTACAATTAATATTCGATTTAGAGATATCGATATAGAATTTAAAGCGTCTAAAAACGAAAGCCCGCCAAATTTCAGATAACGGCACTTTAGCTTTACGACGGCAGCAAAAGAAGTCATCCGATGTTGTTTGGCTCTCTTTTTTTTTCTAAGTAAATGAAAAACTTCGATTCTGTTTTTTATGCCACACGGGCTCATTTTATGGTATTTATCATCACTTCGGCGAGTACTTCGTGCGTTAGATTCTCGCACTCGTGTCCAATGTTGTCCTTGAGGGCTTCCAGAGTCTCGGGCTTATTCACGTAAACACGGAATTCAAAAAACTCCTCAAAAAGTTTGGAACGCTTATATCGAGCGATCTTATTGTTCTGCATCCACTCAGCCAATCTTTGCGCACCATCCATCTTGACGTACGTCCCGCCAACTCCGCCAAGGCCACGTTGCTGGATGTAGCCTACTCAATACTCATACGCACTATCCAGCCGCTGGATGTCACAGATTATACATAGATGTAATAATTTTGAACCATTATTCTGAGAGGACGTGCTTAAATTTAACGAAAGTTAGTTATTTTTTATAAAAACTTTGTATTTCTTCGTTGTACGATCTTTTCGTCTCAAAATTTACTTGACATACGATTTTGATTGTAGTCTGTATGGCCCTGGCCTTGGCGGGACGTACAAAAGATGGATGGTGCGTATAAAGTTTACATGCTCTTTGGGTGCGTACGTGGTGCGTACGGCGCTTTTTTATAGGTAGATAAATGTTTGTCCTGTGATAAGCAATAAGTAAATAAACAATGATGTTTTGAAGAACTACACCGTACTTGCTTTTTTATTCGATTCCAGTCTTTCATTTTCCATACGCCCGTAACTAGTGAAAACGAATCAGTTAAAGTTCTCGGTTTATTGCCTTGAGGTATTTTGATTTTCGATGAAATGTATTGAATGAAATAAAAATTTTAAAAGTTTCTGAACATACAATGAGCTGTCAAAAATGCGACGCCATCTTTAAAAATAAAAATGCAGCAAGCCAGCTGTCAAAACTTCATGAAAAATAGGACTGCATTTATTTTTTGATTTATTTCAATATTTTTGATAATAAGTGACATTCATCATAATTATAGTGTAATTTAACTAAATTATCATAATGGCGACCGGTGCCCGCACCGCTGTTTCTCAGATATTGCGCAACAAAGACGATGTTGGAGAGGAAGAAGAAGAACCTAAAAAGAAGTCTAGGGAAGACTGGAGGAAGGCTAAAGAGCTAGAAGAGGCTCGTAAAGCTGGTACAGCACCAGCTGCTGTTGATGAGACAGGTATAAGCAATACATTTGACACTGGAACTTGATAGTAAACATGTTAACATTTTTGTGATTGACTCAGCATTCTCATGTTATTATCATAACTTAAAACACTTTTACTTATTTTGGAATCCAATATACACACGTTGTAAGCTCAGTGACTGTTCTAAGTTTAAACAAAACAAACTTACACATAAACTAACTGCCACTTAACTGTAATATCCCAGTGCTCAGCAAATAAGTCATTGCTCCTAGTATTATTGAGCTTAGTTAGGGAGCCGGGTCGTGCAATAATAGAAAGTCTCGAAAAATTTAACTTTATTTTAAAATTGGACTCATTACTCAGGTCCTGGGCAGGCATGAACACATTTAGGCAACAATAGCTACACGAGTGTAACATTTGGAGAGGTAGATATTTGAATCAAACAAATTATTTTTGGTTCCTGGATCTGAAAGTGTTTTATTATATATAAAGTTACAACAAATGTTAGGAATCACAATTTAAAAATTAAGATTTCGAATACTGTAATTAGAGACACAAGAGAAAGTCAATGAGAGAGTGAATGCCATCATTCACTTGGGGTTTAATAAGTTAAATAACAAATTGCAGCAAAATACTGATAAGTCATCTGTTTTCCAGGCAAGGATATTAACCCGCACATTCCTCAGTACATATCCTCAGCACCATGGTATTACGGCACTGCTGGACCGACTCTGAAACATCAGCGTCCCCAGGAAGACAAGGAGGGACACTTTACCAGACTTGATACATATTACCATAAAGGTGTTGATACTGTAAGTATGGCTATAAAAACAGGTCTTAGCTGAAAAAAATTGCTGATTATGCTATGCTTAGCTAATAGATAACAGCATAGCATAAGCATCTAAGTAAGTTTTCTATTACTTTAACTGTTTCTACCCGTGAGAACCTGTAATTGGCTCAATGTTTCTTATACTATAATATGAAAGAACAGCATCAGGGAAATGTTTTTAGTTAATTATAGATATATAGCATAATCAGCCCTATAATGTTCCCACAAGTGGGATACAGGTGTCCTCTCTAGGAGAAAAAATGGGCCATAGTCCACCATGTAGTCCCAGCGGTAATTAGCTGATTATATCACTGAAAAAATATTAAAGTCAAACAAATTGTTTCCTTCAACAGATGTGGTGCTTTATATGAACACTATGAAAATATAAAAGACTAAAAAAAAAAAGAGAGTTGAGATAGTGGTTTAGTGTTCCCTAACACTTCAAATAGGCTAGTTTATTTTATTTGTAAATTATTTGTAGTTAATAGTTTGATCTTAATCTTGTAATTACAGACAAAAGTTGCAACAAAATACAGAAAGGGAGCTTGCGAGAATTGTGGAGCTATGACACACAAGAAGAAAGACTGCTTAGACAGACCTAGAAAGGTATATTTCAATTGTATATATTTCTGTGTCTACTTTTGTTTTATATTTGACTACCTTTTGCCCAAGGCTTCACCAGCATGTAAAAAATACAGCCTATGTCACTCAGGAATAAAGCGACTTTCTATCGGTGAAATAATTTCAGCAATTAGACTACATAGTTCTTTTAGAGATTACCTTTTACAATAAAAAAAAAAACTAACTTATTAGTTTAAGACAATGGCCTGACCTGACTACCAAATTCTGATCATCAATCTATCCAAGGAGTCCATCGGATTCCTGCAACCCTCAACCGGTTATCAGTCTGCCTTGTGGGAGGCCTTCAGACACTACGTCTGCCATGACGCCCAGAGAATCTTTATTTATTTATTAAAACTTCATGCAACTTAAAAGTTCAAAGGCGGACTTAATGCCTTAGGTATTCTCTACCAATCTTTCGCCCCATCGACCATCTGTTCTGCATGCAATGTGCCCAATATAAGTGTTAAATTGATTAAAAAATATTGCAGATTGGAGCCAGATTCACAAATGCTGGTATAGCAGCAGACGAGTTTGCCCAGCCCAACCTGAACCTCAGCTATGATGGCAAACGGGATAGGTGGAATGGATATGATCCACTACAGCACAAGGCTATCATTGAGGAGTATCAGAAAGTTGAAGATGCTAAGAGAGAGCTTAGGGCTAAGAATTTGGAACAAGGTATGAAAAAGTCTTAACTTCTACATGTTATAAATGAGGGTTTCCTGATAACACTGCAAAACAATGAGGAGTCCTAATTCAGTAGAATCTTCTTTTATTTATATCAATTATGTATTTATTAGTAAACTGCCCAAGCTTTGCGTGGTGTTAGAAATCATTGCAAACATTAACTGCTTTCATATAATCTGAATGTATTATACATCTCATCCTTTTTCAAGAATCACTTTGTGTATTGCTGAAAACTGCATGAAAATCCGTTCATTAGTTTTTGAATATACTGTGAATAGACATGGTAGAAGATTTTGTGTGTGTTTATTATATGTATGTAAAGAAAGGAATTACCTAGACTGGCTCGTTGGTCTAGTGGTTAGTGGCCCTGACTGATATGCTAGAGGCCGTCGGTTCGATTCCCACCCAGGTCAAATGTTTATGTGATGAGCATGATCATTTGTTCTGTGTCTGGGTGTAATTTATCTATAATATGTATGTATTTAGAAATAAATATGTTTATCAGTTGTCTAGTACCCATAACACAAGCTCTGCTTAGCTTGGGACTAGATGGTGTTGTGTGATAGTTGTGGAATATTATTTAAAAAAAAAATGCACAAACGACATTTTATAAGTGCCCATGTAGGCCTATCAAATAAAGTATTATGAATCTGATGTACAAGCATAAGTGGCACACGATCACGGCTTGAACACGATCAGCTAGCTATGACAACAGACGTCATGCTTCCACAGTGTAGCTTCACAAGAAATTACACAGTGGAACTGCCGAGCAGAGAGGATTGGGCAAGCAACCTCATTACTTGCAAGGCTGGAAGCCTGATCTGGTTTACAGACGGATCCAAAATGGGTGAGAATGTAGGATGTGGAATATTTGGCATTAGCCCGAAATTCAGCAAAAGCTTGAATCTGGGTAAATATGCCACCATATTCCAAGCGGAGGTATACGCCATTATAGAATGTGCGGAAGCCAACCGTCAACGAAACTACATAAATCAATTAATTCTGATTTACTCAGATAGCCAGGCAGCTCTTAACGCCTTGAACTCGAATACAATAAATTCGAAACTGGTAAAAGACTGCGTTAACAAACTAAATGACCTGGGGCAAAGGAATAAAGTTATTCTGAGATGGGTACCGGGTCATTCTGGAATTACTGGCAATGAAAAAGCCGACGAACTTGCAAGGACTGGGGCTCAGGGTCATCAGATAGGACCAGAACCTTTCTGTGGTATCTCAAAGAACCAGGCCATGCAGACCCTTAAGGGCAACCTATTTGGCGATTCAAAAAAGCACTGGTTGTTACAACCAGGACTGCTACACGCCAAATCTCTAATAGAAGGCTACTCACAAAAACGAACTGCCGAGCTTCTTGAGCTTAGCAGGACGAACATTTGTGCGATAGCCCGCGCCTTAACCGGGCACTGCAAATTAAACAGGCACCAATTTCACATGAAACTGAGTGACACTGATGTTTGCAGGTACTGTAATCAGGAGAGGGAGACGCCTAAGCACCTGTTGTGTGAATGTGGGCCCCTTATCCACAAACGGAGTATCCATCTGGGTCGACACATTATTCGCCCGGAGGAGATTAAAACTCTCAAAGCTAGGAGTATTCTAGACTTCCTGGAAGCCTCCCGGCTAAAAGAGTTACTCTAACAAGGTGGCGAGTCACAATAGATCTTTTAGGTCGCAGTGACTACATCTCCTACACTATGGGAGATGCATAGCCCCTTTTCTTCAAAAATAATAATAATAAGTGGCAATGTCAGTATAAAGCATTTCATAATTCCATTTTATATCTAAATTTTTCAAGGCCATGTAATTTTTATTTTAGATCCAACAGCCACCGAGGATGATGACAATGCTGAAGAAGATGAAGACAAATATGTAGACGAAGTTGACATGCCGGGAACTAAGGTAAGGCAGAGTTGTGTCAACAGTAGTTATTGTATTATTTACTAGCTTTTGCCCGCGCGGCTTCGCTCCCGCTCGTGTCTACTCCACCCTACTATACCCAACTCTACCCTATTCTACCCTACTCTACCCTACCCTACTCTACCCTACTCTACCTTACTCGACCCTACTCTACCCTACTCTACCCTACTCTACCCTACCCTACCCTACCCTACCCTACCCTACCCTACTCTATCCTACTACTCTACCCTACTCTACCCTACTCTACCCTACACTACCCTAATTTTTTTTTTCCATAAGAACCTTTTCCTCACAATAACAATCACAACAAAAAAAAATCAGCCAAATCGGTCAAGCCGTTTTCATGCCAAGTCGTGACAACGGAAAACGGGGGTCATTTTTATATATATAGAAGATAGATGAATTGGTAACTTCTTTTTCTTCTCGAATCGATGGTGCCACGTTTATAGCGGCGTCAATGGCGATAATTTGTAACATCAAGCTGATGATAAATTTTTACAATAGTATTGGTAACCACATCTCATGGGATGGGCTGTAAGTACTGCTCCGGCGGCCACACATAGCTTTGCTAACTCTTGGATGGCCGACGTACGAGGCTATGACCCACCTACATCACAAAAGGCCACATCACATGCCTAACGTGTACTTTACACATCTGCGATACCTCTTTAGAGCTTATTGGCGTGATGTTATGTTATGATATGGTGTTATCAATAAACAAACATGTGAATTGTGATGGCAGTAACCCCAGAAAATCTTTCGGAATGACGCCAGCCTAAGAGCGGAGTAATAACTAAAGAGGTGGGTGAAACCACAGCAGACAGTTTTAACAATATTTCCATTTATTTCCAGGTGGACTCCAAACAACGTATCACAGTGCGTAACCTGCGTATCAGAGAAGACACCGCGAAGTATCTGCGCAACTTAGACCCCAACTCGGCCTACTATGACCCCAAGACCAGATCCATGAGGGATAACCCTAATCCTGTTACACAAGAGTAAGTTATTTGTGAAACATCTGGGTACCCTGGCTGCGGCCCTGGAGTGTCCACCTTTGTATCCCGTAGTGGCCACAAAAAAAGCCGCTGTCGTTGCTTTTTGTGGCTCGTGTGGCTGGTGCTCGGCATTTTCGCCACAAAAAAAAGTTCGAAGCTTCTCCGGCCACAAGCTGTCGCGCGCTTTAGCTTTTATTTTTTTTGTAGCTGCTTCTAGCTTTTTTTTGGCCGCTTTTAGCCTTTTTTGTGGCAATTGTGTTTTGTGGCCCGTGTGCGGCGACACTAAATCTCGTTTTTGTTCCCAGGTCCGATTACGAAGGTGAGAACTTCGTGCGCTTCAGCGGCGACACCCGGTCGCACGCGGCGGCGCAGCTGTTCGCGTGGGAGGCGCAGGCGCGCGGCCTGGACGTGCACCTCCTGGCCGAGCCCACCAAGCTGCAGCTGCTGCAGCGCCAGTACCACGACAAGAAGGACCACTTCAAGACGCAGGTGCGTACCGTGACCTGAAAGGTGCCAAGTGACATCTTCTGAAAGTACCTACATATGTGGAAATATTAAAAAGTCTATGCGAAGTAAGCGACAGTACAATATCCACTATTGTTCTATCGCTTACTTCGCATCGATCGTAGGATCGTGGATCGGGCAGTGAGGGTACTTGATGCGCTTGCGTCGCGTTATATAGACGTAGGTATATACAGCAAAATACAGAATTGTATTGTGTTAGATAGTTCTACGTTATTTTTGTGATTTTGTTTTTAATAAATGAATTATGTTTTGTAAAAAGTCATAGAATAAAAGAATAAGTTTATGATGTTAGTAGCCTGCAAGGTTGTTTTACAAATAACCCTGTAAATTCTCAAAAGATTTACAAAAGCACTTATTGAGAAAATATAATATTTATGCCCCAGTAACACTACAAATTAAGCCGATTGGCGAAGTGTGTTAATACAAAATATAAAAAAATTGTATCAGTAGAAAAAGTTATTAAAAGATGGATGAATTGTGTGAGGAGTGATATGAAAGAAAAGGGAGTTAGTGATAGCGTGACTAGTGACAGGACAGAATGGAAGAAAAAAACGTGTTGCGCCGACCCCAAGTAATATGGGACATGGGCAGGAAGAAGAAGAAGAATTAGCAGTTGTAACAGTGGGTAGTTATAGAAAATTTACTAACATAACAAAGTGTGCGACATCGTATCGTCGCCTATTGTTACAAACAATAAACTTTGCATTAACACCATTCTTATTTTACAGGTCAAACAATCAATTCTAGAAAAATACGGCGGTGAAGAGCATTTGGCCGCGCCGCCTAAAGAGCTGCTGTTGGCACAGACAGAAGTGTTCGTGCGATACAACAGAGATGGTACATTGGTGCAGGGGCCAGAGAAACAGCTCGCTAAGTGAGTACAGCCTCATAATTATTAGTAGTTTTTGAAGGAATTGTGGTAAGTACAGTACGCGTCAAATAACTTTGCCGCTCTGAAGTTGGCTACAAATCACTGCGCATTAGTCAATTTTACGAAAAAAGACAGCACTGCGCATGCGCGGCTAGCGATGCAATAGACGAACCTCAGTGTTACGTTTCTATCTCAGTCGCTCGTATACGTCCGATACCAGCTTCTGTTCCGCTCGCACAGTACATACGGTCGTGTCGATGCGAAAAGTGTTACGCGTAAATGTTTTTTGTTAGTTTTTCTTATAGTTATTGTTGTGTTTGAATTGTTATAGTTGTGTTTGCATTGTTATTTGGTTGACGTTGTCCTTAGTTTTGTCAAACAAAATGCCAAAACGAAACACGGTTTTACGCCGACAAGCGTGAAAAGTAATTCATAATGTGGTGAATTACATGCAGAAAGAGAAGGACAAAGGCGTGCTTAATTTAAATTGCAAAATTTAATTTTATGTCAGTGAACACTTTTTACGCGATAGTACCTGCGCCGTTGTTAGGAAAGCCTAACTTCAGAGCGGCAAAGTTATTTGACGCGTACTGTAGTATACATATTTTTGTGCCGCCGAGAAACGTTCCTGTATTTGAAAGATACAGTGCTGTTAGAGCCACATAACTCAGAGGCGTGACGCATCTATCAATGTCTTTAATATCGTAGTTTCCTACGTTGCGGCGTCAAAAGCCATTATACCGCGAATCCGACAAAATTAAAAAGTCACAAAATATAAGGGGTATTGAATTAAAACTGGAACGTTGTGCGTTGGTTGGACTCGCGATATTATCGCTTTTGACGCAAATCGGAACGCAGTGGCAGATGTTTGTACTAAGTGGAGGTAGCTCACAGATGCTACTTGCCTTTTTACCGCCCAAAATAATAACAAATAAGAACGACTAACAATCTTATTGAAGACTAGTGTCTGCCAACGGCTTCGCCCGCACAAAACTCCGTACTTAGGGCCTATGCACACCACGTTTTTTAAACGCGCCGTCGCACACAGGCGGATTTTTTAAAATTCCTGGCCAAAACCCCAATGTACGAAGTCGGTCATAATAGTCACGTGACGTAATTTTTTGAATCTTAATGATTCCTAGCATCTAATGACAGCTCGCATAATATTTTAAACGAACGTTTTCATGACTACTCATTATTGCTAAGTATAGACTTCTAAACAAAAACTGAATGTTGCTTAAAATTGAGTTTATTGAAAAAATATACTGTCGTATTTCGAACGTGTTAAGTATAACTTTAACCATGGATTGTGAAGCTGGAGGTATGTATCTAAGTATTCAAATTAAATTCACTATTGTTTTTAGTTTGTTTGTTTACAAAAATAATTAAAGTAATTTGCAATATAAATTTTACGTAATGATTGCTTTTGGTATGCTCTAAAGTTGCAAATTCATTAGAATCAGACTATCTTGTAAAGATTATAATAAAGATATACATCTTAGCTGGCTATCGGTGTTAATTTTAGTTGCTAATATGTGCTACTCTGCTTTTCGTTGGACAATTAGCAATGTGAAGTAAGAAACACGAAAAATGTTTTATTTTATTTCTTCTTTATTTTTAGGTTCATCTTCTCAGAATGTCGTCATATGTCGTCAACAATTAGTTGAATATTGTAGGAACTGCAATTTGAAAGATAATAATGAATAATTTAAAAATCTTGTATATAAAGTAAAAAGTTTTTTAGGTGTTGAGGATGATTTAACAGATTTTAGAAAAACTGAAGACTTGCGTGCACTACTAGATCTTTCCGTACATAAGTCTTCAGTTTTTCTGCGTTTTGATCGATCACTGCTCTCAGGAAAATTTTTAGAAGGTCTTCCACCAACTTGCTTTGAAACATGTTTCTTAACAACAAAACAGATACCATTATTAAGCCAAATAAATTATTTTTTATTAAAATAGGCATTGTTTCTTTAAGCAGAAGCCCACTTCTGCTTATATTCGAATATGAACTTAGATAATAGTTGTTTTGCTCCATCTGTTAAATCATCCTCAACACCTAAAAAACTTTTTACTTTATATACAAGATTTTTAAATTATTCATTATTATCTTTCAAATTGCATTTCCTATAATATTCAACTAATTGTTGACAACATATGACGACATTCTGAGAAGATAAACCTAAAAATAAAGAAGAAATAAAATAAAAATTTTTTCGTGTTTCTTACTTCACATTGCTAATTGTCCAACGAAAAGCAGAGTAGCACATATTAGCAACTAAAATTAACACCGATAGCCAGCTAAGATGTATATCTTTATTATAATCTTTACAAGATAGTCTGATTCTAATGAATTTGCAACTTTAGAGCATACCAAAAGCAATCATTACGTAAAATTTATATTGCAAATTACTTTAATTATTTTTGTAAACAAACAAACTAAAAACAATAGTGAATTTAATTTGAATACTTAGATACATACCTCCAGCTTCACAATCCATGGTAAAAGTTACACTTAACACGTTCGAAATACGACAATATATTTTTTCAATAAACTCAATTTTAAGCAACATTCACTTTTTGGTTAGAAGTCTATACTTTGCACAAAGATTTTATATATCCTAGTACTAGATTGACTACGACAACCTCAAAAGCGTACCTGAAAAAGAAAGTCAGAAAGAGTCCTGTCATCTCGTTCTACTAGTGTGTCCATACACTAGCTACATACTACGGGACAATTTTGCTCTATAGTTAAAGATATTTTTGATACATCAAAATAGACATGCAAGTTCAAAAACAATTAATATGTATATTATGCTTACCAAAAGGGAACAGAGTTTTCTCTGTAATGACTAGGAAATAGCTGATGTCCGTATATATTATAATAACAATATCCTCTTATGCGAGTATGAAATACCTACACTGATAAAAAAATGCCTAATGTGTGTACCTACGTAAGAAGATCACTTCTGAACGGCTACGCTTATCAGAATAAGGTTTGTCTGAAAGAAAAAACTAGTTAGTTTGTAATAAAACTAATGTTATTCTTTTATTTTTACTTTATTAAAAATAGACTGATGCGTGACATAAAATTGTACATTTTTTATTACGTCAAATTGCACGTATTAACTAACAAATAAACAATAAATAATACATTAAATAAATGATCCTCGACTGGTTTATACTAACTAACTGAAATTTATTTATAATAACTACTACTACTAACTATTGCCAATGCCCATTAGCGCCACAGGGAATTTCCGAAAGGGAAACCATGGTCCTGGAACACAAAGGGCAACTGAAGGACACGGGTAGATTTATTCAGTATAAACCTCAAATAACTTGTCCCGCTCTAGGATGGAGCGTAAGGCGCTCTACCTTAGAGCAGGATAAGTTATTGGAGATTTTACCACATCAAAAAAAGTCTCCTACTATGTTCGTTTGTCTATATCTGTTTGCAATCAACTCAAAAACTACTGAACGGATTTTTAACAACGGATGAACTTACAAAAGGGTATATAGATGGAATAGAATTAGGTTTTAGTGTTGATTTAACTTTACATCTTCAGACTTAATGTGGCAACCACAAATAAAACTGTTGCTGAAAAAAAAAATTTTTAATGGCACAACTTCAAAGCCACTGTTGCTGATGGTTCTCGTTTCTTGGAAATCTACAACAAAACATAAAAAATAATATATTACTAGTAGTTAACGCTTAAGCTCATACATGCAACATTGTGTGTGGCATTTATTAGGGACCTACCTAAGGACTAAACTTAAAGACGTATAGAATATCGATGTGGAGAAGATTTTGGAGCGCACGCGCGTCGTTTTAAGAAGTGGTCACAGATAAATATACACTGAATTGGTCCGAAGACACGTCCCGCATGGCGCACCTCTGGCCGTCGCTGCTCGCCGCTTTCCGTTGTGTCATGAGAGCAGCCGAAGATCGCCGAGCGGCCAAAGGCACCCGATCAACAGAAAAGATAAAATTAGTAAAATTGGTACGCGCTTGATTTATAAAAAAAAAAGTTGAGCCTCCTCAGATATTTAGAAATTTGCTTATAATAATGTAAAACTTGAACAGTAGACAATCGAATTTTATAAAATTTTGCACCCAGTCAAAAAAAATTCTAAACGATGTTTGTTGTCACCCTACATAAATATTTTGTAAACAAAACAGAAAACTTACCAAAAAAAATGAAATTACACAACCAAGATACCCATCGCTATTGCGAAACTTTACACAGCATCGTTTTGAACATCTTGCACACTTTATACTTTACTAAACATTGAGATAAAAACTTGTAACAATTAAAAATACAACTTTAGGCCTATGAAGCATCAGCCATATTGTTTATTGATGTCAAATTCTGTCAAATTGAAACCTCCTAAATGTTGCCTTTCATAATTTGAAAATTACTACGAATAGCTACTATATCTAAATGAAATCATCATTAAATACAAGAAGAATGCGTATAAAATTTCAAGAAGCAATATTTGAAATAAAATATTTAGTTGCAATTCATTTTATGTTGCATAAACCTATCAAAATTCATGAACACGGACTATTTAACGATAACTGGAACAATCTAAAAACTACCATCTGTTTCTTATTTTTTTTTGGTAGTATGTGAGAAAGGGACAGAGAGGATTTATCTCAGTGTCTTGCTCCAGGCCATTTTTCCCTTTTGCGTGTCAATAACACGCATGAACTTAATGCTAATGAGAATAAAGAACACTTTAAAGAGTGTCATATTTCTTCGTAGTCAATCTAGTCTACTCTAGTAGAATATATAAAATCTTTGACTTTGCAATAATGAGTAGTCATGAAAACGTTCGTTTAAAATATTATGCGAGCTGTCATTGGATGCAAGGAATCATTAACCCTTCAGATACCGTCAATTAGAGACACAATAGTAAGACAATAGATGTGCGGCCACCGGTGGTCGCTTGGGGATTCATGAATTAAGATTCAAAAAATTACGTCACGTGACTATTATGACCGACTTCGTACATTGGGGTTTTGGCCAGGAATTTTAAAAAATCCGCCTGTGTGCGTCGACGCGAGTTTTGGGAACGCGCGTCGCAGAGCAGTTTGTTTTCGTTTGTATCGATACAAACGCGCGGCACCGGCGCGTCTAGCGCGCGCGCCTTCCCTACGGACGGGGTTTCCCCCGCAACGAGGGAAAGCGAAGTGTGAATCTACGCTAGTAGCAATCGAGCGATTTGGTGCACCGCACGTCTTTGGAACAAAAAAAAAATGAACTGTTGACGAGTTTCTGCTTAAAAACGCAAAATGCCAGCGTTTGTATCGATAAACACGCGCGTCTGTATCGCGTCTGTATCGCTACACGCGCGCGTCTGTATCGCTACACGCGCGCGTCTGTATTTATACAGGTTTGCAAAGGTCTACAGGCTGCGTCTGACTTGCGTGCGTATCGCGTCTGTATCGCTACAAACGCGCGTCGACTGCGCGTTTAAAAAACGTGGTGTGCATAGGCCCTTAGAACCCCTGTTTCATGCATTAGAGGGTGAATTTTGAAAAATCCTTTTTTAATTCTTGCTTACGTCATGAAAGAAAACATTATATTATATTTCACGATCCTAGTCTCATTAGTTTCGGCTGTGCTTTGATATGTCCTGATTGAAGTGGCATACCTTTTTCATTTGTCTCAAATAAAACAAATTATTATTATGAGCCTGTTGTGTCCCACTGCCAGGGCAAAAACGTCCCTTCCGTTATTCCACTCTTTTCTGTCCTTAGCCACTTCTGGCCAATCCTTAAGGTAGGAATCCAAATCGTCACGCCATATCCTTCTGTGCTTGCCGCGTCGCCGGCTTCTGCTGTTCGGAATCCAGTCAGTTGTTGCTTTCGCCCAATTTTGTTGCGGCATGTGGCAGATGTGACCTGCCTATTTCCATTTTAGTTTGGCGGCTGAGTCACCTACGTCTGCGATTTCTTTTTTGGAACGAAGTATATTGTTCTTAGATAAATGAAAATGGTAAAATTCCCCCTCTTGTAAATATATGTCGTCTCAACTTGAAATAAATTTTTCAGGAGTAAATACGAAGAAGATGTGCTGATAAACAACCACACGTCCGTCTGGGGATCGTACTGGCACGAGGGACAGTGGGGATACAAGTGTTGCCACTCCTTCATAAAGGTAAAACAAATTATATTTTATTAATTTTTGTGCACAATGGAAAAGCATATCTTAAGAATTTGAGCTTCAAGTATGTGAGGTAGCAAGATACCTTTTTTTTAATGAAGAATCATCATATAAGTTCTACCGCTCTGATGGAAAACGGCCGCTCTCAAAACCGTGAAGGAAAACATCGTGAGGAAACTGGCATGTCCTAAAACCTAAAATTCGAAGACATTTGTGACTAAATGTCACAAATGTACAATACGCACTGGGCTTGCTTGGTGGATTACAGCCCATTTTCTCTTTACATTACAGCCCGTTCCTTCAGTTGTATGCTTTCAAGGGCCGCGGTAATTCCAAAATACGTGTATAAAAAATAGCACTGTATTCATTATTCATTTGTATAGCAAACTTTACAAGTATTTTTCTATGTTTAGATGTCATACTGCGTCGGCGAAGCTGGCAAGTCAGTGGTGTTGGAAGTTGCCGAAGATAAAGCGGGCGTCTCACATGAACACACTGAAAAGAAAGAGAAAGAAAAAAGTATGATTGTCTATCAGGTTTCTTATTATAAACAAACATAGACATATATTCGACTGACCTTTCCTTATCAGAGATCTTTGAGGGTACAGAAAACTGTGAGAAGGAACAGGTCGCTTTATGGCCTGTAGTTTTCACTGCTACTACTTTATTAAAAAAATAACCTTCTTTCTGAAGTCGATTCAAAATACCAATAGTTGAATCCGTACTATTGTTATTTTAAATGTATAAGTAACTGTCTGTCAGTTTCGTTTTCACGGCTAAAGTTTTGATACGATAGAATAGAATAAATTTTATTGTACACCAAAATAGTAACAATTTCACAGAAACTTAAATCTATGGGTACAATGGCGGTCTTATCGCTGACAGCGATATCTTGCAGACAACCTTGGGATGGAATATGAGAACTTAAACTTAAAAAGGGGGTAGTCTGCGGTGTACTGCAAGCAATATTAATCAACTGAATTAAGGGAAATAAAATAATAATATATGGGTAATTTGAGCTTTAAACTCAGTGGCAATTTTTAATCTGGCTTTGACTTCACATCCGTAATAACTAGTTATCTCTAAGTACCTAGAATCACAACAAAAATGTTATTGAAATGGTCACAAAAAACCTACTAACCTAACCGGTTTTTGAGTAAATGTTAGTCATTTTAAAGTAATTTGAATGGGTCAAAATACTTTTGATCAATTCTTCAATAGAAATGATTTTGACCAGTTTACACGGTGCTTTATAAAACCATGTTCATCATATTTTTTGTACTTACAAACTAATAATGTAAATTATTCTCAGATAAAGAAAAATCAGATAAATCCTCATCTGACTCAAGTTCAGACAGCAGTTCTTCAGACTCGGAGAAGGAAATTAGGTCGAAAACAGAAAAGACCAGTAAGAAGAAGAAGAACAAGAAGAAAGCGAAAAAGAAGAAGAAGAAGGAACTTAAGCAAGGGAAGAAGGAAGAGGACAAGTTGAAAAAGGTAAAATAAAACTTTTTTTTTAATTACTTTTATATCTAGCTGAAAATAACCTAAATCGTAATCAATAGGATATATACATATAATAAGTCTGTAGTTTTTAGTTGTGCGCGCATCACGTAAAATGTACTAAATCGATGTATCACTTTTACACATTAAAATAGGCTAGTTGCCGTAAAAAAAATTTGTCTGTCTTTTAAATTATTCAAAAATAAGAGACACGTATTTTTTCATTTGTAAATTAAACCAAAAATGACAAAGATATAGCCTATTAAAGTTACGTGTAACATCACGCCGTGCTGCATTTTTTCGCACGAGGAGCACGATCTTTGTTATTTTTTGTTTAATCGAAAAAAAAATACGTGTCCAATATTTTTTTATACTACTCGGACTAAATAAAATGTAGTTATTTTCACTCTGGAAACTACCCTATTGTCTGTAACTTGATATCTTACTTATGATTTGTTTCATCGCAATCTGTTGACTATATCGATACTACATTCATTGACTGTTAATTCTAATTTGTTTTACTTCATATAATTTATTTATTGAATGACAGGTACCTACTCTCTGCACTAACAGTCGAAACCAACACGTGCAGTATAATAATTACCTAAATAATAATATGATAAATAATAATGACCCTCTAGTAGAAATAAATAAATAACATCAGTTTGTATTATTCTCCGACAGGCGCTGGAAATGGAAGAAAGGCAACAAAAGCGTGCCGAGTATCTCTTATCAGTCGACGAGAGGAAACGTCCGTACAACAGTATGTTCGATGTTAAGGCACCCACTGAGGACGAGCTGGAGGCTTACAAGATGAAGAAGAGGCGAGAGGAAGACCCCATGAGCCAGTTTCTATGATATTCTGTAAATAAAATTAATAAATATTATAAATCGACCTCAAACTGTGTTTTTGTCGCCTTTACATCTAGAAACAGGATGGAACAAGTCGAGTTATTATGCCTATATGTGTTGAAAAACAACACAAAAACTCTTTGTTGTTTACCTTCACGGTGTGAATCATTCGGGTTTCGCCAGTGCAAGTGAGGTCATAGTATGGCAGAATAGTAATTTCCTATGCCAAAGAATTTTTCAAATTAAATACTGGTCTGTGTTGCCGCAGTCAAATATGGTAATTTATTTAATTAGCAAAATATTTCGTCTTTCCAGATACAACATATTTTTAAATGCCATAGTTTAGTTATTAAGTCATATAACAATTAAGTTACAGTATATTTTTTTAAGTAGTTAAATTATTCAGTTAAAAAAAGTGTAACTTAATTCTACCATTCAACTTTGGTAGGTTATTAGAATTTGCTTACGCCGCCATATTTGTTGAAGTGTCAAACGATGTTTCACTCTTGTCATTTTTCATTTCCTTTTTGATTAGTGGACCGTCCTATTCATAGTTTTTGTGATTGTTACAATAAATAAAGAGTTATGATGGCTGAAGACACGACAGCCGATGCGACAAGGCGACTGAACGTGAAGAAGCAGACCCTGGATGATGCCTACGCGGCACCGGCGAACTTCCTAGAAATCGACGTCGTGAACCCAGTCACGACCATGGGAGTAGGGAAGAAACGTTACACGGATTACGAAGTTCGCATGAGGGTAAGCTGCCGACACTATTATTGTCATATAATTAGATTAACGGGCGCTATCGACGCGTCAACGAGAATTAGTGGGCGTATCACGGACGGACGCGACAGTACGCCGATGTGATGAGATAATGCTTGCAAACCAAGTTTTTTGCTTTCAGACGAACCTGCCAGTGTTTAAAGTTAAGGAATCAAGCGTCAGACGGCGGTACAGTGATTTCGAATGGCTTAGAAACGAATTGGAGAGAGACAGTAAGGTAAGTCCAATGTTATTTGGAGATTGATAATGTGTGAGTGTTGTATGTCTGTTATCAGTGAACAAAAATGTTTATTGATATGTGTGAATCATAATTGACCAGTATCCGAATTAATTTGATAACAAATTTCGCCTTTGCCGTCGTATGTTTATAATTTTTTGCTCTATTTTGTTATTTTAAAACTGGTTTTGTTTACAAAATATGAGTAAGACTATGTCATTGTAGCCTTATAAAGTTTTAATAAAGAAAGGGCACTGAACTGGTGACATTCATTTGGTTGCATGTTGATTGTGGTCTCTGCTTGGGATTGAAGACCAAATTGAGTTTAGAATGTAATTTATTCGTGCAATTAATGAATCTCTAATAATTAACTGATTGTAATAAGGTCATGGACTGATAACATATCCCAAAATAATCTATTAGTCATTGACTTCATAATATTTTTCCATAAAAATAAACTGAAAACAGAAAAAGGTGGCCCATTTGTACACTACCAGTAGTATGACTCACTATAGCAATCTTCTGTTAACTTAAGCTAGCATAATTTTCTAAAATACCAAACATGTTTTTAATTAATACTTCTATCTACAACAAGTGAACTTAACCGGTAATCCTGAGAAAAATATCTTTTGTGATTATTTAAATTCAAGTTTAAACTGTTAAAAAATTTAGATATTAACTACAATTTTTTTAGTTAGTGTATGCTCAAACTTCTTATAAACTATGCAACGGAATTTGATTCAGTTTTCGTTAATAGGAAAAGCAATAAATGAGGAAAGCTTATGTACATAATATGCACTAGTGCAAAGCTGAGGTGGATAATATTTGATTCAAATTGTAGACAGGAAACCCCCATGTGTGTAAAATTTACCTAAAACTTTGACTCTGGGTTTAGACTATAGGCCAAGTGACATTTTATTATGTGGTAACTATTATCAAAGTGTCCAATAAGTTTAACCTTTGGAATAACGTAATTAGAGAGACAATAGAAAGACAATAAACACTGACATTCCCTTGGGGTATAATGAATTAAGCTAAATCTTACATTTGGAGGTCACTATCTATTAGAAGATGCATTGTTGAAAGGCCTTCAATTAGGTGGACTAATGTCCTGGTGAGGGTGATGGGATTCCACTGGATGCAACATCCACAGGACCGGTTGTTGTGGCGATCTTAGGAAGCCTATGTCCAGCTGTGGACTGTTTTTTCGGTTTTGAATGATGAAGCATTTATATTGCTGACTGTATTAGAATGAAAAATGATACTTTTATTAGTGACTCATGTGTCATCGCTATGTTCTCTTTATCCCAAATGGTTTTGTTACTATTTCTTATTATTTTCTTGTAGATTGTCGTCCCACCACTACCAGGCAAAGCCCTCAAAAGACAACTACCATTCCGTGGAGATGATGGTATTTTTGAAGAAGAATTTATCGAAGACCGTAGAAAAGGTATGTGTTTATACCTTATTATTTTAAGTATTACAGATTTTGTCCCCAGGTAAAGTCCGTCAAATCTATGACAACACATAAGAACTAAAATACTCAAATTCTGCATTATGTTATCATTGCAAGTTTTCTGTGCAATTATACCATATACAACAATACAACAGCCCAAAACCAACTATCGAGCAGTTGTCCGAATAAGACAACACCTGTCTAGTCGGGAGATTCTGTCTTTTCAAAGCAGATTTGTGGGACTTAACATACCTCTAAATTACCCTACTTAGGCAAGTTATCATATAACTTACTAAATAAATACTAAAGCCATACATTTGTTAAGACAGAAATAGCTTTTGTTCCTAATTTAATTATTACAGAAATTAGCATGGCCTTCACTCACCTCTTAATAGCTTGAAGTCCCAATGTTGTTGGCTATGAAAACTACATTAATACAGCTTGAAGATATTTTCGTATCAATGCTTGAAAGGCAAATATTACTAAGCGACATTTTAAGCCTACTGAGGCTTGGGTCTGTTTCCGAAAGGGAGTTTCGGCCTCAGTATGAAACGCATGAAGGAATGGGGTGGGTTTTTTTAGTCACTAAGAGTTTGACACTATCTCCCGCTCCGCCCAAGGGAAGAGGAAGTCATATAGATAATTTTTTACCACCGAAAAAAAAAAAACGACGTAGTAAATTTTACAGGAGAGTGATTTAATGAAATTTTTTTAGAAAAATATTGTTCAAAATGACGAAATAGTCGTATTTAGATACTATTATCATCATGTGTATCTGAATCCGACATTTTTTTTAAATAACAATTTTTTCTATAAAAATTTTAGCTAACCTCTTCTAAAGTTTACTCAGTGTCGCTTAATAATTTTTCCCTTTCAAGCGTCGATATCCATCTTCATCATCACAATATCTGACTGATATTATTGACGACTATTTCCAGCTATATTGCACATACAGTATGTAGTATGTATAAAATCCTTTACATAATTGCATACAACACATGAACAAGTTATGATAATTGTAATGATTCATGCATTATTTACCACTTTAATGAGCAAACCGATCTTTATCCTTTTAAGCACGCTTAGGATTATTGTTAGTTTTTGAGTCCAATATTTAATTTCTGAACGAAATATAAGCAGGTTTTTATTAGTTTCAAATTCATTCTGATTCAGTTCAAGATCGAATTTATTTATGCAGGACTATCACTACTAAAATATAGCCTATGGCACTCAGACAGAAAGCAGCTGTCAATCGGTGAAAAAAATTTTTCAATTGGATCAGAACTTAAAGAGATAGGTAGTCCAATTAGCTTTTTTAACTACTGTATAAATATTTAAATCATATTTCACTAGCTTCTGCCAGCGGCTACGCCTGCTTGATAATAGAAAATCAATTATCTCAAGGGAACATATTTTCGCAATTAAAATCTTCCTATGAGCTATTCAAGGTAAAGGTATACCTCATCCAAATCTGTTCAGCCATTTGAGCGTGGTATAACACACACGTAAACAAACTTTTGTCTTTAAAATATTAGTGTTATTATGGTGCATATTAAAGCAATTTTTTTTTTATTGTTTTATCTCGCGATACTACACCTGTAAAGAACATATTAAAAAAAAAAACATGGTATGTGAAATTTTAGTGTCTTTCACCAGTGGCGTAAATAGTTTGAAAGGGTGCCAATATAAAAATAGTTGATTCACATCGCAAAACTGTCCCATTTAGAGTAACACCAATAACAATTTTAGTACAGGATGTAGTTAGTGTGCCCATTTCTCCTTTAGGCTCGGTGCAAACGGGCCACATACCACCGGTGACTGTCGCGCGCTCCCGCCACATTTGTAAAACCTGCAATATACGTTGGCCGAACGTTGCCGAGTGAAGACCAATACCAACATCTAGACAGCAAATTTGCCTTGTCTTGCTATCATGCTACCTGTGCGTCTAGTATCCATCCATTTCTAAATACATACATATTATAGATAAATTACACCCAGACACAGAACAAATGGTTATACTAATCACATAAACATTTTTCCTGGGTGGGAATCGAACCCACGACCTCCGGCATACCATTCAGGGCCACTAACCACTAGACCAACAGGCCAGTCAAAAAAGTGCCAGATTGGGTTTTATCCTGTGACGGACGTCTCGTAAATTGTAGCCAAATCCCTGGACCTCCACTGCTCAACACTTGGAATGAAGCCTTGCATGGCTTGCATGTTATTCTAGATTTATGAGTGTTGTACAGATATTCGAAACCTTTAATTATTATTGCGTGTGTTAGAACTACGTATCAAGAGTCTAAATTAACTGGGATGCGCAGTTTCTTGTATTGAAGGATTAGACTAACATCGACTGTCGTTTTTTAGTCACATGATATATCGCAGCTGCCAGATGCTGTTAAAATATGTGCACGTGTGTGGTAGGTAATAGGATAATCAGAAATGCTGCGATATAATGGTAAAGGGCATCTCTGATATTAATCTGTATAGCCCTCATTTGATCGTTCAGACCAAAATGATTTAGTGAACTTTAAGCCTCAAATACATTAGGCATTAACCTTCCAGCTACTAGACGGGTTATAACAGGCGACGCTTGTCTGTCAACATATTTGACTTACAGAAGGCAGTACCCCACTCCCCGTACCTCGGCTAGTTGACAGAATAGTTTTGGTGCACTAGTTCAAGCATGAAGTCTCTAGTGGCTGTAAGGTCGTTCACGTTATGGGACAAAACGACCCTCAACATGACCGCAACGTTCAATCTACATGACGCTGCAACGTTGCCCAGTGTCCCACAACTTGCCCTCTTTTTTTAAGATGGAAAATCATCCAATGAATTCTCCCGGTCTGGGTGGAGCGCGAAGGCGTGTCAGACTTTTACTGACTAAAACCACACCTGGGTCCTTTAGTAGCTTTTTACGGTCTAGGACTAGGTTTCCTTTTCAATAAATGAAATCAGAATTTTACCGATTAAAAACCCACTCTTGTTCCTTCGTTGCCTTTCGTACTGAGGCCGAATCTTCCTTTCAGAACAGGCACTTAGCCCCAGTAGGCATCGACCCTGCTAGGCCCCTACAGTTTTGCTGATGTCTCCTTGAGGAGTGGGTGACTCACTATACGCTGTCGACGACTGAGGCTCGGTCGGGCGATTACTGCCGAATGTTAAAAGCGTCCATATATTTTTGAATATTGGATGTTTTATAGAAAGCTAAGCGCACCACCAAGCATCCGGCGCCCAGGCTATTTCACAGAAATATGACTATGAAATACTTATCATTTATTACCAGAAGTAAAAATTGATGAGATGGCGTTGAACGTAAAGATCGAGCTAAAAGGAAGCAATAATACCTATATTTTATCTGTAGGTCTGTATTGTATGTTTATTTGCGATAAAAGTATGAAATGCGCTATCTTTATCTAAATGATCTCGAAAAGAACTTAAGTCATTTATCTCCCTTTTTTTTTTTCAAACTTGAGATACTGGTTATAGGAATTTCTTAGCCCATGCCTGATTTGTACGTAGACAACACAAGTCTAGTTTCTATATGAAATGTATGGCTGACGCGCCCACATCAACAAACAACAACTCATTTTGCGTCGCCGCCGTCGTGTGAATGAAACAGGACTTTTGTATGAAACCGAATGCAGCAGAAATTACGCGACCGCAATTCTGTGACTCACGACTCACAAAATTTCGCTCGTTTGGCCTCACCCTTAATGCTACGTTTACATGTGGGCCCAGCCTCGGCCAATTGCCATTGTGTTAACGGGGTTTCCCTGTTTATACAATGGCTACACAATAATGATTGGCCGAGGCTGGGCCCACATGTACCTAAACGTAGCATAATAGTACCAGCAAACATTGGTCATGTACTTTTTTTTATTTTTTTCACGTAATTTACGTGACAAAACGGTCTTATTTTTCTTTTTTGTTTACGTAACGTTAATAAAAATGAAAACAATACAGTGCCTTAAAATTTCGCAATACATCACGCCCCATGGTACTTTTTTACATAAAAGTGACGTCACACGCTCTTGAACTTTGATGAGTTTTATCATTTATCAAATTCTTAATGATTTGATAGAGGAAAAAATATCTACTTTATTTTGATAATCCTTTTCCTTATCTCGGTGTTTTGACGCCACGGCTTACACATTAGTTGAGCGATTGACTGCTGAACTGCGTGCTGTGGGTTCGATTCCCGTACAGAACAAATATTTGTATAACCTACAGATAGTTGTTCTGTATCTGGGTGTATTATGTATGTGTGTTTGCACCCTCAATACAGAAGTAATTCCTTATGTGGGACAACGTTTTTCAACAGTAAAGAATAAAAGAATAACGTGTATATCGCTAGTTTAGTAATCAATAACGCCACATAATAACAATAGGTGGCATTGTAATGCCATTGTTAACACATCGTCAATAATCATTGTACAACAGTTTTATGTTATATACATAATTATATCGCACAAAGTTTATTACCCTTTCGCAATACATACAATCAGTCGCCGATATCAACGAAATTAGTGAAACAAAAATATATTGGACTATCCGATATCTAAAACTGGGCGGACTGTAAAAGTAGGTAATCATTTCCTACAACAGATTTTTTTGCAGAACTTTTTTGGTTAATTTGCTAATTAATCAACAGATAAATTAGTTCAAACTATGTAGAATTAGCACAGCATATTAAAATTAAGAGGGCGGTTTGAAGGTATGCGGAACAGAGAGTAAAGTCCCGCAAACCTCCTTTGAAAAGGGAGGATCCTCCGACCGGACAGGTGTTATAGTCTGGTGGGCGACTGCCCGATAGTTGATTTTGGGCTGTCGTATATATTCAAATCGCGTGGAGAACTTTGATTGCGCGATGGAGGATTTCGTATTTTCTTCGTAGTTCTTATGTGGCGTCATAGATGTCGCTACAGGAGGTTCTTTAGGTCAAGAGCAATGACATTTTAATAAACAGACATGTTATACACTCACAAATCAACCGAAAAGTGTGTTCCGCGCAGCAGCGGCAGTACTTGTGGTATGAGATTCCCTGTGTTTTATTTACTTTGGTATCATAATTGGTACACTTTCTTAATACACACGAAGGCATTTTTTTACTTAATTTCGTAGCAGCGCGCAGCGTATGACTAGATCCGATGCGTGACGCCTAAAGGCAAATATTAGGATCCTTTCGAGTCTTCACGAGTGCGCGCTCATAGCAAATCTGTTTATTTAAATATCATTGGTCAAGAGTGAATGGGTTGTTTCTTAGGTAGGCGCGCTCCATCGTCGACCGCACCGTGGCTTTCCATCAGGTGAGATAACGGTCAAGCGCAAACCTATCGACAATAAAAAAGGAGATGTGCTGTAACAGACTTGGAGAAGTCAGTTGCCTCAATAGTGAAAAGTCTGAAATGATAGCGCGCCCTGATCCATTCCACGAGCGCCTGTTCTTTATTTTTAGAGATAACTTAGATCCTTTTTCACCAAATTATAGAGCAATTTTATTGGTATACTTGACTGACGTTTTCACCAAACAAAAGAGCAACAAAATAACTCATTTTGACAAAATCGGACTTACAGTCTGTTTCACTGGGGCCACAGATACCTATATCCTTCTATTTGGAGACGGGTAGCTAATAATTATTTTATTGTAGCGGCTTCGCCCGCGCCAGAGTACATAATATAATAGCCTTTGTGACTCAGACATACTGGTGAAAGCGGTTAATTCATTACAAACAGTAATATTAACATACAAAAACAAATCTTTCCTATATAGTATAGATAAGATAATATCATGCACATTCCCTATTTCTTCTGTCTCTAACTATACTTATTAACACAAATATTTGTATCTTTTCCAGGTCTAGAAGTATTTATCAACAAGATAGCGGGCCATCCGCTGGCGCAAAACGAACGGTGCCTTCACATGTTCCTCCAGGACCCCACCATAGACAAGAGCTATGTGCCCGGCAAGATACGAAACACATAATAGACAATATCGGAACCAGAAGCGAGCTTCGAACTTTAAAACCATCCTCCTTGTGTGTGACCGTTTATTGGCCTATTTTTAACAAAAGGAGGTTCAAACTCGTGACGTTTTTTCTGTAATATCCTCGTTAAACGTGATGGTATCGTGTTGTAACATGTTGTTCGTTCATAATAACATATTCACGCACACACTGACCTCGTGTGTGACCCTACTTATTATAAATGTCTTCACAAATAACAAGGATTTCAACAACACAGATTCTGTATAAATATATGCTAATATGTCCGATTAAGATTGCTACAAACTACTGAGCAAAATATATCATATTATAAAGAAATTTAATGTTAATACTATTTAGCGGTCAGATGTTAATCCTGTAACCGCTTTCATTGGATATTTCTGACAAGTGTTTTCGTGTCCTATTCGCCAAAGTCGTGTGTTTGCGACCGGGTACTCCATCTCGTTTAGCTCTTCAATCCCCATAGGTGACAGAAAAACTGGCGAGGTAGAAATTTGGTCGTAGATGTGCGACCCTAGCGAAATAAACGCATGAATGTTTGTCAGATATGTCCGAAGGCGGTTACAAGGTTAATCTATGGATATAACAGGTCTACCTGTCTGGTACAAGGGAGACGAATGTGTCTGTGTTGCAACAATGTGTTCTATAGTAAGTAGACAGCTAAAAGACAATATGAGGTGTCGGACTGTCGATAGGCCAGTTGCAGCAAGTGAGCAGTTTTAAAGTTCCTCCCCGAATGTTATTGCAGTTGTGACAAACGAGTATCAATGACCCTGCCTTCCAGTTTTTGTTATAAAACACAATTTGCAATAATCTTCAGTGATTAAAAAAAAATAAAGAAACTAATGCAAACTTTTGAGACAACATAATACACAGCACAGCATTCCACAGATTATATTTTATACTATAATAAAAAAAAAGTAATGCTCTTTTCATTTTCTAAAAATGGAACGTCAAGACTCGAGGTGCATAATGTTTCACAGATAATATATGTATTAGAACAAAAGTAAGTTATTGTTTAAATTATTGAGCAATATAATTGGTATTGTTGAAATTATTCGTAAATCGATCAAGCTCATCAATTGGTCCCGGTTTTGTGGTCTGCCATGTATATTTCGACATGTAATGCATTATAAATCTCATTATTTTAATGTCTAATTCATTTTTATAATTTCGTTAAGGAAATTGATTGTATTTATTGTGTGTTACTCTATGGGTAGATGTAAAGATGTGTTAACAGCTAAGCAGTTTTTTTATAAAATTGTAAAGCACTGTTAGTGCGTTGAAAGAGCGAAAGTTAAAAATAATCTGAATAACATAGATTGTAAATTAGTTATAGTTAAAATACAACGTGTTTCTTTATTTACTGGGGTGAAAAGGAGTTTGGCAATATTATTTATAGAAATTGAAAAGTTTTCTGATAGGGAATGACACTGAGCCTTTGGTGTACAAAAGTGGAAAATGTTAGCTTTACATCACTAGCTATAAAGTGTGTCCATCACTAGATAATAATCGACTGTTTAGTTACACAGAAGTATAATTTACATGTATTTTCGTTGTACACCAAATAAAATTGGAATACAATGTATTAATTATGTCTATCGTATTAGGATAAATAAATTTGCTATCATGTCATTGCGTGTTTTAATTCGTTACCTACCTTTCGCCAGCCAAACCCTATATTATTAGTCAAAGAGCGAGCGAAACAAGCTCTAAATAATATGGCACCTCGAAACGGACAGGTTAGGTTAGAAAGCTAAGGCGGGAACGAAGCGGAACTCCCGCCTCAGCAAAGCATAGTCGGCCTTATAATGTTCCCACTGCTGGGAATCAGGCCTCCTCGCAAAGAGAGGGAATGGGCCGTAATCCATCACGCGGACCTGGTTGGTGGATGTCAAATGTCTTCGATTTTTTTGGTTCGAGGACATGCCGGTTTCCTCAAGAAAAAATAAAAATTATTTAATTCATGAATCCCCAAGCGACCACCGGTGGCCGCGCATCTATTGTCTTACTATTGTGTCTCTAATTGACGGTATCTGAAGGGTTAATAATTAAATTGAATGTTCTAAATATTACGAAATCTTGTCGAAGCAAGTGATATTAAAACAGTGGAGGGTAGCTGAACATGAAATTTACCTATTTTACGGGCGACCCTCACTAGTCGGTCGGTCGCCTTTCGCTTGCGCCGCGTCATTCGTGTTCTTGTAGCGAAATTCGGTAGTGCGGACGTAATTATCAATATTCTAATGTCAAGTACAAGGAAATAGTGCGAAAGCTTGCCAGGTGTAACGACAATGTTTTGGAAGCCTACTTACTATTATTACGAGAACAGTGTGCGGAGGCCGTAAGTAGATACATCAAGATACAGAGTTGAAATGTGATATAGAGAAAAACGAAATCTTGAAGGTTTGTTTGTGATAAATGTGTTATGTTTTGTAAAAAGTCATAGAACAAAAGTTGTTTATGATGTTAGTGATACAGTCCTGCAAGGTTGTTAGTGTTTTACAAATGACCGTGTATATTGCTGAGCATTGTGTGAAGTCTTGTTGTTGTTTCTTTTCATTAGCAAAAACAACACTAATCATCTCATGAGTTCTGCCATTTTCTTTTGTTTGAACTGCCTTAATTCCTATCGTTAAAACACGCACTCAAATTCTGCAACACACGGATGAAAAAACTTTTTACAAAAAAAATATAACCGACTTCATTGATAAAAAACACTGAAAAGTATCAAATAACTTTAATTTTGGAAGTCGGTGTTTCTATAATAGTTTAGTCTCTTCGTTATTTAACACCGACTTCCAAAATTAAAGTTATTTGATACTTTTCAGTGTTTTTTATCAATGAAGTCGGTTATATTTTTTTTGTAAAAAGTTTTTTTTATTTTACACTTTTTAGTTATGGTACCACCACTAAAAAGTAACCCTCAGTCAAACTTAAATACCTTATAGTCAGAGCGCATCTCATAACGGTTCTAATAATCCCAAACACGGTTAGATTACATTAATTTACCTTTCGGTTTCATCATCAGATCAGTTCGATATATCCTTTCCCTCTCCAGCATCTAGTCTAATGACTGTTTGAAAGAAGAGGGGGAGAGGATATATCGAACTGATCTGATGATGAAACCGAAAGGTAAAAATCTTTCAATCAGTCATTAGACTAGATGCTGATAATCCCGGCTGTAGCATCAGGCCAGATTTATGTCAACATTGCAATGAACTTAAAATTTAGTCCTGTTTAAAATGAGCCCAAACACGACTACGTTGCTGTAATTTCAAGGTTTGTACTTTTCCTGATGCTCCTGGCTTCAGCATCAGGTCTCTATGTACTTCGGTGTTCTTTATTAGCAGTACGTTTATCCACACATCGAGCCGTTTTCAATGAGCCTAAACTCGATATATCTGCTGTTTGTTGTCGAGGACTTAGGTACTCTGCAGAATATCCTGACTGCAGCATCAGGTCATGACTTGATGATCATGAGACCAAATGTGGCAAATGCCCTATCAAACATCAAAACAATTTACTAAAACAGTCCTTGCCTGTTCGAGTAACTTCTTACTGTTAAGGAGTTGTACCTTCCATCATCAGCCCAGCTACCTGAGATGGTGACGACCATACGCAAATACACAAGATACTTCATAAAATATGCGAAAATCAATAAGTGAGCCTATAAAATTTGAAGGTTGCCCTCGATTTCTCCAAGATCCCATCATCAGATCCTAATTTGGTGATAATGGGACCACCTCAGAACTATCTACTTTCGAACAAAAAAAGAATTTTGAAAATCCGTCCACATTTGGCGGAGTATTCGACGAACAAACATACAAAAAAAAAAAAAAAAAACATACAAACAGCCGAACGTAGTACCTCCTCCTTTTTGTGAAGTCGGTAAAAATAGAAAAACTCTTTCGCGATGACCGTTACGCACACTGATCAAAATTAATCCCACAAAAGCGTGTGTTGTGATCTCGTACTACATTCCTGCATATTTTGACGAATGGCGCTCGAAAACATAATGCCTAAATATTCGACTGCGGAAACTAAAAAAGGAGGTATAGTAAGTACCTGGAAACGTCAAATTACATCTTTATATTAAAGTGGTCACCACTTTTAGACTTTTAATAAACGGCGTCTAGGCGTCAGCCATGTCTTTCCAGGTTTGTCGTCGTCGCCAGCCAATTCGCAAGAAAGTCGACCTCTGCGCACGAATTAAAATCCTCAGTTTATCATGATGATTTGTTATTGAATACTAATGACATTTTATTATTATTTCGAGTGTGTTGAAAAACGTTGTTTGATACAAGTGGGCTTTTGTTACTACAGACTCCGCTCCATAAAGGCCTCGCACACATTTACATCGCACATTTGTAACACTATATGTAGGTTGTTGAGAAGAGTACCTAGTTTGTAGGGTGTTCCAGAAGTTCAGAACCATTATGTGGCTACGCTACGTTAATTGCAGCATCGGTGACATTCATGTAGTCGACTATTAATAATAATATAATAATAATATTCCACAACTATCACACAACGTCACCTAGTCCCAAGCTAAGCAGAGCTTGTGTTATGGGTACTAGACAACTGATAAACATACTTATATATTTCTAAATACATACATATTATAGATAAATTACACCCAGACACAGAACAAATGATCATGCTCATCACACAGACATTTGTCCTGGGTGGGAATCGAACCCACAACCTCCGCCGCCAGCATAGCAGTCAGGGTCACTAACCACTAGACCAACAGGCCAGTCGTTATTACGCGTCATTGCGACAGAGAGCGCCTTCCGATCGCGATTCGCACACTATTTCTATCCGACCTAAAGGAGTTGAATCAAACTACTATTATAGATATTAACCATATTTTATTAAAGGTAATTCCAGTACATAGTAGAGTGGTAGTGGTCAGTCCCGTTGATCGCAGCGCGACTCGGAGAGCGCGCGTGAGGTGCGCGAGCTGGGCACGGCTTCGTCTTGCCGCCACAGCTTCTGGCCGCGGATCTCGATCTCTTCATGCCACGCCTCTTGCGTTTTTCTGTAACGACGTATTTATATTTAAACCAAATCAGGCTTGCGGACGGCGAGCAATGAGTAGTTCGCTGTCCGGACCGAGCCCAAGTCGTCGACAGCGCGCACTGTTCCCTCGCGCCTCAAGGAGTTGTCAGCAGCAGCAGGGGCCCATACGGGTCGAAGCCTACTGGGGCGGGGTTATCGGAAAGGGAAGCTCGGCCCTGGTACGAAAGGCAAGAAGGAACGGGGTGGGTTTTTTATTGAGTAAGAGTCTGACACTATCTCGCGCTCCGCCTAAGGGCGGGGGATGTCATTGGATGATTTTTACCTACCAAAAAAAAAAAAAAACTAAATCAAAATATTTTTATTTCACATAGGCCTACATGGACCACACGTATAAAACGTCAGAAGCAAGTGTAGGTACGGTTCCAAATTAGTCGTTTCCTATGAAGAAGTACCGCCAAGAAACACCATCTTATAATGTATTTGGGTGGCTTAGGCTGATTTCCCACCAGAGATGTGCTATGCAGAATAGAGGAGGATGTAATAGCTAAGCTGTGAAAGTATGTGACCGTTTCCGCTGATAGTAAGTTATGTAGCGGTAGAGATAGGCGGAGGGTAAAAACCATAGAAATATAAATAACTCCTTTCTTATATCTATGGTAAAAACCCATCGGGTAAATACCCAATTTGTGTATAAACAGAGCTTTTACCGGGTAAATACCTAATTAGGGTAAAACAGGCATTTTACCGGGTAAATACCCAAATGTCGGGTTTTTACCCGGATCTGAAGCAATGTACCTATTCGTCCCTCGCGCAGCACTCAAAGCTGTTTAAGTATCCCCCGCACACGGGCCACAAAAAAAAGCCGCTTCAAGCTTCTTTTTGAGGCGGCCTTTTTTTGTGGCTCGTGTGCGGCACTACAAAAAAACGCTTGAAGCAGCTTCTAGCTTTTTTAGAGCTGTATACATTTTGTTGGTTGCGGCAACTAGTCGCGCCACCATGGTGTCTTAGTGAAATACACTCCTTAGAAAATAGCACTGCTTACCGAACGGAATGGACAGCAAGCTACTGATTGCTTGTGTACCTACTTACGTGGTCTACTTAGACATACTTACTCTTTCAAATTACGAAGGAACGTCATGTGAGTTATATGTCATTGATAAGAGGTATTATTGTCGTGATTAGAAGGAACTATCAACGAAACTAACCTGCAATTGTCAGTGAGGGGGTTGGTGTTAGGGAAGACGTTCTGCAGCAGCAGGAGACAAGGCAACACCACGACGGAGAGGAACTGAATCTGTTCCGCGGGCTGGTTGATTCTGCGGCGCCGGTCCATCATGCTCAGCGGAGTGTAGCCCATCGCGCGCTCGCGGTCGCCCTGGGGGAAGTGGAATCAGTTTTGAAACTGGAGTAATATGGTGTGAAAAAGGTGTTTTTTTTTTAATCACCATTGAATATCTTCAAAATCTTCTATCAAGATTTCATGTCTGCTTATTCTAAAATGATGCCCCACCCTTTCTTCACTCGGGTGCAAAAATCTATATACATAAAACTCCCTTGTTTAATACTCTTGTTTCTCGTTTAAAACCGCATCCGTTGTATGTTTTGGGAGAATACAATAGGCATACGTAGAAAGTGATTTTGTATGACAACGTAAAGAAGATAAAAATTAAATTAAAGAAAATTGTATCAATTCACCAACTTGTTCATAAAACTCTTGGTACACGGATTCCGCTATCGCTTTCGACACTCCAAACGGTTTGCAGCTTCCGGACAGATCACTCGTCGTCATCAGTATTCCCTGAAGAAGAAGATGTCATTCATTAATCTATCTACTGAAGGGTAAAAAAGTAAAAGTGGACAGAAGGTTACTGCTACTGCTAATGCTGCGGGAACATTTGAAAGAGTTACCATGGCCCTAGAACGCATAGGGCAAATGATGGAGCAAGGCGAGTTTAGTCAATAAGAGCCTGACACCCCTTGTCGCTTGCCCTCCCTAGAGCGGGAGAAAGTCATGGCCTTCGCTCCGGGCTATGGCCTGAACCGATTTTGACCTCTGACTTTGTTTTGGCGTTTCTTCTCAGGGTCAGCTAGGAAAAACCGGCCGAACCTAATATAGATACAATGCCAAAGATACGATGGAAGGTGGAGCACACGAACCATAGAGAACGTGTGTGGCAGACAAAGTGTGAAACGCTTCCATCATCATGAATCGACGGTCTTAAAATCGAAAGCATAGATGCGATAACCGGAGAACTGGATGTAGTGGCGCAGCTCTAAAGACGAATATAGGTCAGCAGTGGACTGCAACAGACCACAGGTGTTCGGCCATTTCGGCGATAACCATAAACTCCTCGTTCTTAAAGAACCCTCGTTTGTGCAAGGCCCCTTAGAGTGTGAGGCTGTAGGCGAGAGATCCCATCACCCGCGCCTAGCTACGCTACTGGACCAAAGAACAAACCTTCAGCATCTTCCGATGCGCGACATCAGTCCAGTCAAACAACTGGTCTGCTAGCAACGGCGTGAGCTGCGCCCTAATCTGGAAGTACACCGCCAGGTCCGTGCACAGGATATCGTACTTGATCTCCTCCATTATACGCTCCTGGAGTTCAGGCTGGATACGGGCTAGAATCTTCTTGTCCTGTTAAGGAAATGGGAGAAAATATCAAGCCTTTGAACAACAAGGACCGAGAGATGATAAAGTTTTGCAGTTGAAAACTAATGAAACTACTGAAAACTGGGTAAGTGCGAGTCGGACTCGCACTCTGTGGGTTCCGTACCAACTTAGGTATGGTAAGGTACCTATGTAAATAGTTCAATTTCCGAAAGGAGGCTTGAAGATTTTTTCTTGTGACGTAACCACAAATTTTGTTTGTATGTTTTCAGATTTATACTCCTATATGCAGGGCCCGATCCAGGGGGAGGGGGCGAGCCGGGCATTTGCCCAGAGCGGCAAAATTGACTTATTACTATCTTCCAACCTAACCATTAGCCATCCAGACACAAGTTGACAGGTTGAGAATTTTATGTATTTCCACTTTCCAACCTACTTCAGGTTGGATAGTGGAAATCTTTAAGACTTAAGACTCATCATAATTTATATGGCTTTGTGTATGTAAAGGGCGGCGGAAATTATCTTTGCCCGGAGCGGCTAAATAGCAAGATCGGGCCCTACCTTTATGTGCTACTAGGATTCTGGGTCAGGGTTTTAAACGTGGTCTGTTAATTTAACACATAGCTGCATAGTATGCTGCGCTCCGTAGCAGGCTGAAAAACATTGAGCTTGGACTTTTGGATCCTAGTCAAAGACTAAGTCTGTGCACCATAGGTCAGAATGGGGAGAATACACTTATCCATCAGCTTAGGTACGCTTCAGTGACATGGGCAAAGCGCCCTTGAATAGCTCCTTCCTGATCCAGAATTGTATTTGAGTGCGTAATGAAATATCTACATTCAAGTTCCTAATTTTTATTTGTAGTGGTGGACTATTCTCGTTCGTAATATTCATTACCTCGATCATCTTCTTAGCGAGGAAGTAGTGGTGGTGCTCGAGCGCGGAAGTCTTGTACATGCTGGCAAGCGGGTGCTTCACCAGAGTGAGGAAGTTGTTGTTGAACCCCGGGTGGTCCAGGTCGTGGCAGAGCCCCGACAGCATCAGGCCTATCGTCTGCAATGTCCAGGAGTTATGTTAGGGCGGGTGTTTCACCAGAGTGAGGAAATTGTTGTTGAACCCCGGGTGGTCCAGGTCGTGACAGAGCCCCGACAGCATCAGGTCTATCGTCTGCAATGTCCAGGAGTTATGTTAGGGCGGGTGTTTCACCAGAGTGAGGAAGTTGTTGTTGAACCCCGGGTGGTCCAGGTCGTGGCAGAGCCCCGACAGCATCAGGCCTATCGTCTGCAAAGTCCAGGAGTTATGTTGGGGCGGGTGTTTCACCAGAGTGAGGAAGTTGTTGTTAAAAAAAAAGGTGAAAAGCTTGTATGTATAATTTATTGTTGTAGAAGGAAATCTTTGGAATATCCATTTTCATTACCAAAATTCTTTCACTGCCAGAAATCTTGCAAACTGGCCATTGGCTACTCTAAAGTCCGGAAAAATGAACGGTTCCTGAAGGAAAAAGGACTTCAACTACCCTTCACCTTGAGTACAGGCGTAGGGCGCTAGCATTTCGATGTTTTACAGGACGCATTTTGGAGAGTGTGTGTGCAGGAATTGCATAACTTGATTCCACAATCTCATTCTACCATCGGACTACCCGAAAAACGGCGAGTATCCACCCTTACTGTTGTTGAAACCTCTACGGTCCGGACCAAGTGTTTCGCCTCGTCGTTTATACCGCATAGGTACATCGAGGGACTGAAACAATTTGTTTGCTGCGGTCTTCCTGTCCGATAATAATTTAGGTATCTTTAAGGGTAGAGTGCTCTTAATAAACTAGTGCGCCTCACCATCAACGATTGCATCACTACTTGCCATAAGACGAGATCGTAGTCAAGCACAAGTTTATGCCAATTAAAAAAAAGCTAGAAAGCCTATGAGATTAAAAAACATACCTCTTGCAAATCAAAATATCCGACGTTATTGATGAGTATCAGGTACATGGTATGCGTGAAGCAGAAGGCATGCTCCGCGTTATGATAGGGGTTGTTCCTGTAGCTGCCGAGGACTGTCAGAATGAAGTCGGACATAGACAGGCGGTCGACGTTGCGCGGGTTGGCAAACGTCTCCGAGAACATCACCCACACCAGGCCGGGCATGTCTTCCCTGCTGCTCTCACTTATGTGGTAGTCGAAACTGAAATAAAAAATATTAATTAGTATAATTATAATAATTCCTAAAGCCTTCATGTTAGTTAAGCAAGCTTGAGTTTGTTTTGGTGTTTCTTCTCAGGGTAGTCAGCTAGGTAGGAAACACCGGCCTCATCTAGTCTAAACTGACGAAAAAATTTACAGGTGTTTCTTTTTTAACTTGTTTACCAAATAAATCATTCATCATTCTTATGATTCGGTGCGATAGTACAGTAACTACTAACTACTTATAATAAAGAGAAGAAGAAACGGCAAGAAACTCCACCATGGAGTTTCGTGCCGGTTCTTCTCCATAAGAAACGACCATTTTGGAACCAAACACTGCCTTCTGACGTTTTATAAGCCCATGTAGGCATATGTGAAATAAAATTCAAATGATTTTTATTTAAAGTGTCTCTAACACCTTACCTCGACAATTTAGCAGGCAGCACTAAAAAGTTGCTGATGCAATGAGTTTAACCAGGTTGTGCTGGCAAGGCTCCAGCTCTCCAGGTGTAGCCTTATGAGCTGGTACACGCTGTCCCAAGTTGAAGGTTTTCCTCTAACTGTTACCCCTTAAAGTTGGCACTAAAACATTGCTGGCTACAACGAGTCTAACCTGGTCGCGCTTGCAAGGCTTCAGGAGTAGCCCCTTGGCCTTGAGCTAGTACACGCTGTTCAAATTGACAATTATCTTCGACTTCTTATGTCTTAAAGTTGGCAGTTGCCACCAAAACGTACCAGGTCGTGCTTGCAAAGTTTCAGGTGTAGCCCTATGAGCTAGTAGGATATGCGTTTCAAGTAAAGAGTTATCTCTTCTTACGTCTTAAAGTTGGCAGGTGGAACCACAACGTTGCTGGCTTCAATAAGCTCGTCCAGGTCGTGTTTGCAAGGCTTCAGGTGTAAGCCCATGAGCTCATAGTACACGCGGTTCAAATTGGCCTGCAAATTGTAATTTATATATTTATAAGGGGAAACTGACTGACTGACAGACATATCAACGCTCATGCCGAAACTATTTGGACTAGGACCCTAAAATTCTGCATAAGGTTTCTTGTTATGATGTAGGCGAGCCCTAAGAGAGAATTTTTCGAAATTCAACCCCTAAAGGGATGAAAGTTTGTATGAGAAACTTTTATTCACGCGGGTGAAGCCGTTGTCAGAAGCTGGTAACTCATAAGTCTTTGTTCGTTTTCAAAGTGTACACAGATTACAGCCGAGCCGTGCAACATGCCATAGCATGCTACTAACAGTACCTATCAGTGTTCGAAATGTTGAACTTTAAGAGTACCTGGCATTTTTATAAACTTACTCAAATAACAGTATTTTTTTTTTATTAGTGTGTAAACCATAAGATATAATTTAATATTCCACAACTATCACACAACGCCGTCTAGTCCCAAGCTAAGCAGAGCTTGTGTTATGGGTACTAGACAACTGATACTAATAATATATTTCTAAATACACACATTAGATAAATTACACCCAGACACCAAACAAATGATCGTGCTCATCACACAAACATATGTCCTGGGTGGGAATCGAACCCACGACCTCTGGCATAGCAGTCAGGACCACTAACCACTAGACCAATAGGCCAGTCATATCGTCCGGGAAAGCAACATGTGATCGGACGCTGGTTTCTTCACTGATATTTGGCAAAGGTTACCTAAAGACAGACCCCTTGACTAGTCTATTAGTATCTTTGTTAATTAACCTATTTTGCCCCACTTCTATACAAAGACTTTCCTTCACTCCTTTTATCTTTCGGGAGCCCGAGCTTCCTCTCTCCAGTTCTGCCGTAAAGTAAATCAATATAAAAATCAAGGTAGCATTATAATAAATCATATGTACATGGTAAATCTTCTTCTGCTGCATGTTATAGAAGTGCACGATGAGCGAACAATAGCTGACGAACACAGAGAATATTAACTCGTCCTCAGAGTCGAACGGCTGTGCGCTGGTCTTATTGGTGAGCTGGACCACACCTGTGAACCGATAAGTGGATGCATGTTTTATTAATAAGCTACCGTCAGCCGACATCGTCCTTATACTGGGAAACGTTCCCCCTTGTGGCTTCCAGCTATTTTGGTTCAAGGAGGCAGCCGCCACCGTGAGACAGTTTTTTTTTTAAATGCGGGACCTCAAAAAAGTGAGCATCTAAGGCTTATTATGTATTCACAAGTGAGTGAAAAAGGGTGCGAAAAGAACCCGTCGCGTCTCATCGCTTTTTCGAATTTCTTTCGAATGTGATTCATTCATGTAAGTAAACTATTTTCTCTTCCAAATTCTCAGAAATAGCCCGTAGCCCCGATTCATTGAATGAGAGAATACATTTTCACTCAAAAAAAAAAATGAACACTGTGACAACTCACATCAGTTTTCGGACATCCATTGTTGGACATAGGCCTCCCCCAAGTGCCGCCGTCACAATGAACGGTCCTGTGCGTCTCGTATCCATCAAATTCCCGCAACCCTTACCAGGTCATCGGCCCACTTTGTAGGAAGCCTCCCAACGCTACGTCTTCCGGTACGTGGGCTTCCAAAATAGTTATAGAAATTCACTCACCAATAACTCCTTTCTTATCCGTGATAGGTGACACCAGGCAGGACCTCACAACGGTGCCAGTAGTGGGGTCTATTTCCTTAGCGAACCGAGGGTCCTTGTAGGCATCGCGAACGTTAATCGTTTCCCCATTCCGAGCTACATAGCCTGCGGGAGTCTGTTCATAGCTTAAACTGTGGAAAAAGGATAGAATCACAAAATGGTGATGGTTGTTAGCTCATCAGTTGAGAGATCCACCGTAGGCGTAGGCATGCGGACGGCGAGCAATGGGTAGCCCACCGTCCGATCGTCCGATAACCGTCCGGATCGAGCTTGCGTCGTCGATGGCGCTTAGTGTTCCACGCGCGCCTCAATCAGATGTCGCGCGTAAAGGCCTAGCAGGGTCAAAGTCTACTGGGGACATGGGTTGTGCAAAGGAAGGCAAAAAGGAACAGTAAAAGTCTGACACGCCGTCCCACTCCACCCAATAGCGAGAGAAGTCATTGGATGATTTCCCACCTAAAAAAAAACATATGATAGACAAATTACACCCAGACACAGAACAGTCGTGAGAAAGATCGTGCTCTTCACACAAACGTTTGTCCTTTGTGGAAATCGAACCCTCGACCTCCGGTATAGGAGTTAGGGTCAATGACCACTGGACCAAGAGTCCAGTAAATATGATACCAATTGATAATGTAGAAGCTGCTGTTCATAGCTAGAACACTTCTGAAGACACTAACTTGACTTTAAGCTTCTTCCGCGGCATGGTAGTCTTCTCGTTGGACCAGCCGTCATCCCACATGTCAGCCTGAAGCATATCACCGATATGATCCTTGTCGATTATGTAGAAGCTGCTGCGCATCGCACCGATGAAGGATTTTACTACCGCCTGTAGAATTAGAAAAGAGTATGAGTAGTCCTGAAGAAATTTATCGATGATAGGTACTGAAGGTCAGAAGAAACTTAACTAGTCATCATTCAGCCGAAAGACATCTTCTGCCCGACATGCGCCTCCCCAAGTGTCGCCACAATGACCGGTCTTATGCGTTTCGTGTCCATCGGATCCCTGCTACCCTCAGTAGGCTGGCCGGCCTAACTTGGTCATCTGACGCTGCGTCTTTCGGTACGTGGTCGCCCCATCGACCATTTATTCTGCGAATAATGACCCTCTTCCCTTGCTCACTGCCAGTTTTAAGTTTGGAGATTCTTTGGAGTACGTAGGTAACCTTGGTAATTTAGGTAGTAGAAGCTACTTATCCAAAAAAATCATAAGCAGCTAGCTATACAGCGGTTACAATCCTATTGTTTTAATTTTTCTGTATGGTGATTAGTTTACCGTCACAAATACAACATTATTTTTAGTTTATGCGAAACCTGAATATAGCTTGTACAGAATCAGTAACATTCAGTTACTGATTCCAATAATTTTTACACCATAATATATTTTTTCCCAAAAATATTTAAAAAAGATCACAAGTTAAACAGGTTACTTAGTGTCAGACCCACCGACACTAACTGCCGCACTCAGAGACGCCCATTAACGCTAATCTCTGATTTACTAATTTTGTCATTGAATAATAGTCTATATCTTTATGACATTAAGTACCTTAGGTTTTGCTTTAATTGACATTAAAGTTAAATGACGTCTCTGAGTGCGGCAGTAAGTAAAAAACAGGTCACGGCATAGTGGGCACTAGGCGCCTGCGCATAGTTGTGTGCGGGTGCAAAACAACTCCTCAGTCGCCCGGGTCACGGGTGGCCCGGTGACCATGTATTTATGTCGCCAACCAGGTACCATAAGGGGCTTACAACTTTGTGATTTTTCAGACAGATATTTCAAGTTTCGCACAGGTACTTAAAATAAAGGTTGTATATATGACCAGATTAATGTCGAAATAAATAATCTCTCAAAGGTTCGAATATCTCTGTGTACAATTTATATGGTCAATGTAAATTATATTGTTAGACTAGAATGTGTATTATGAGCTATTCATAATATGCGCAAAAACTATTTTGCACCGTTTCTTACCAGCATATCAGTCAGCATAGTGTCAATAGACGCCAGGTCACAGAAGTAATTCTGCAATAGCGTGCGTAGTTCAGAGTTGAGATGAGCCGTCTTCTGCAGAATGACCCTCGCCTGTGCCTGGTGGACAGCCGCGCCGGCCCAGCAGGCCACGCTTACCACTGTGTAGACCACGTTCTGGAAGAGATTATTCATCAGTCATTAAACTTCTTGATTCAGCTAATCCCATCTAGCTTTCACCAGCCATTCTGCTAAGCTCAGATAAGCCCAAAAAAGGTTTCATTGTAGCTTGTGGCTGGTATAAAAATAAGAGAAAATGTATACTATGGTATCTTTACATTATAAGCTGTCTAATTTCATCCCATTTTATTCGATTTTTATTCGATTCCACGATTAAAATTTTGAAACGTCAAACGGTGGATTTATCTACAATCATCATCATCATTTCAGCCGAAAGACGTCCAGTGTTGAACATAGGCCTCCCCGAAGCGTCGCCACAACGACCGGTCCTGTGCACCTCCAGATTTATCCAGTATAGTAGGTACTAATTAGGCAGGTACAAAATGCAAACAGACAGAAATAAGATTCACTTATCTGGTAACTCATTGATGTACCAAAATACATCAATGGGTAACTCATAAGATCTATGTCTTTAGTAATAATCTGAAAAATGCAAAACGGAAATCAAAGAACTTCTCACGTCATCATAGCTCTTAGCAAACGTCCTGTACAACTCTAGAACAGCGTAGCACTCTCCATCAGGCTTGACCACCGGCATGCAGAGCGCGACCTTCGCGTCGATCCAACGCAGACCGTCGGAGAACCGCCGGTCTCTCTGCACGTCGTCTAGGAGAAGGAACTCCTTGGTGGACGCCACGTGAGCTGCTGCCGTTTTGCCTTCACCTGAAAGAAAAATAAACTACTTATAGGTACCTACTATGGTACTAATGTACCTAACTATGTAACTAACGATGCGGTTTTTACCCGCGCCCGCCGCGGTGGAGGAAGCAGCTGTTTTTACACGTTAGTAAAAAAGACACATCTATTTGTATTATTAATATTTTGCAAACTTTCTCCAGTGCGGTTTTAACACAAGGAAAAAAGGCCCGATTATACTTATTGTTAGTTATTGTTAGAGACGTCTTTTTAACTGTCAGGGGCAGAGAAGATTTAAAAAAAGAATGCTTAAAATGTTTTGAGTGCACCCACGGATTTTTGAATTTACGCGTTAGATTTCTGTGCGTCCCGCTGGCTACTGTGGGCACCAACCGCCAATCAGTCGATGCTGTGGGTGACCGCGACCTGCGCGATTCTACTAGTTGCCCGCCGCAGCGCGGGAGCCGCAAAGACCTGCGCACGCCGCACGCGTAAGACGCGTTAAGAAATGTGCCTTAATTGTTTTTCTATTTCCAATTTACAGAAACTGCCATCGCACAACCGCAGCGGACGTGGGGTTCTCAGCGTTGCTTGAAATAGTACATCTCGTTTAAGTAAGAAAAGACTTACAAATAGGCATATTTACTTCGTGCCTTGCAGGGTTGTCGGTATCCGGATGCATCAGGACTATTTCATTCTTCATTTTGTCTACCATGTAAACAAATACGCCTGTAAAAGAGAAAAACATGTACCTATATATAATTAGGTGGTACTTAGGTCGCGGTTTCAAACCCAGTCGCATTACTTTGCGTAATTTATTCACCACTTCTTCTTCTTCTTTTAGTGTCGATGCTCTCAAACTGTACTTTTTCTGACCAATATTTGGCAACCTGTAAAGCTCTGTTGTTGGCCTGGTATAGATCCACGGCTCTTATAACGGTGAAGGAAAACATCGCGAGGAAACCGGCATGTTCTAGAATCAAAAATTCGACGACATGTGACATTCACGAACCCGCACTGGGCCCGCGTGGTGAACTATGGCCCATTCCCTCTCCTAGAGAAGAGGCCTGAATTTCAGCAGTGGCAAAAATAAAAGGGTGTTTATGCTATATACCTACCTATAATTAACTAAAACATTCCCGTGATGCTATGAATGTTCCTTCAGCAAAGACAGCACGATTGGCGCAGTGATTGCGCGATTGGCTGCTGCGCTGCGTGTTGCGGGTTCCATTCTCGTACGAAACAAATATTTGTATGGCCAACGGATAGGTGTTTCGGGCCTGGTTGTTTTGTAAGTGTGAGTTTACATGTTTGTAAACGCACCTGCAATACAGGGGTACAATTCCTAAACAAGGGCAACGCTTAAAAAAAACTTTCTTCCTCTTAATAGCCTCTACCGGGACGGTTAAAGAGACGTTGCTGCATGGAATCATGGAAGGTAGCTAAGGATAAGTGGTGAAATCAAAATGTCCCTCTCTATGAGGCCATGCAAGTGTCCGCAGAGGAGGGGCGTCTATTAATTACGTGAGCTGCCTAGTGAGATGTCGTGAGGTTTGACTCGAGCCCTCCCCTCCTAATAACACGTAAGACTGCAAAATGCCGAGTTTTTGTATACACATACTGGCTACTGGAGTTTTACTTAAATAATCCCAGTTTCTAGTATATATTTTGATTTTTGCTGGAAAAAATTTTACGTATAACTTGCCGAGACCCTTCTCACCACACCCACACATAATATTTGACTCGAACTCCACCCGCCCTAAACGTCTTAGGTAGGTACCCTACCTACGTAATAAATAGACACGCCCAAACAACTCTTCAAGAAGTAAGTTGAGTCTTATTCCGTCTTTTCCAGTATGAAACTTGGATTTTGAACCAATCGTGGTCCAAAAAAATCATACTGTTTTTCTACTGAAAGATTATTAATTTGATTACAGCTAAAATATTAGTTATTACTTACCAGAACTTTCGGTGACAGTTTTCAACACCATGGCGGTTTCGTACAGAAGCGACTCCAGATCCACAGTGTCCTCTAAGAACACGTTGAACCTGTTCATGTCCAGGTATCTTCCTGCTTTTTCTTCATCTTCTTTGAGGCCTGCATTCAAAAATCAAGCCGGTAGTCATTTAGTTTTTTGTTATTGATAGACTCGCGCTTGACCACTATCTCATCTGATGGAAAGCGACGATGTGGTCAACTATGGAGCACACTTATCTAGAAGAAACCTATAACTCTTCAAGATCCCCAGGTTGTAGCTATCAGGAAACAGACTCCAACAGTGAGAATTTAGATTAAACTGTCCATACCGTCAATCCGATCTCCTTCAGTTTCATTAATACACGCAATACGAAGATTGTTTCAGCATGTTTTTATTAGGAACTAGCTGTACCCCCGCGGCTTCGCTCCCGCTTCCGCTCTACCCTATTTCACTTTTTTCCATAACAATCTTCTCCTCACAATAACAAATACAACAAAAAAAGAATTGGCGAAATCGGTCCAGGCGTTGTTGAGTTATGCGCTTACCAACACATTTTGCGATTCATTTTTATTTTATAGATAAAATTTTGCCCATGACTTCGCTCATGTTAATGTAGGTCCCTCCCAAGTGACTAATATCCTTTTTTCTGGATGGAAGGTGAAAGTGGAGGACCCTGTCTTTTTCTGTACCCCTGACAACGTGTACTTATGCGAAATTTCATGATGATCAGCGTGAATGTATAGGACCCTGAGCTAACACTGCTTAGAGGCCCATTTAATTATAATCAATGTTTTCACCACACTCTAACTCATCCTTAAAACATTTGAAATGCTAAATGCTGTTTCATTTAATAACCAATTTGTAATGTTGTTTTCAAAAAAGATTTCTTTTATAGGTATGTTATTTGTTGTTTAAAACACAGAATAATACCTAATTAAAACTATAGTTATTGCACCTTCATCATTCTATCTGGCATAATCTTTAAACTCGGGGGTTAACTTTCAATATCACAACTCTGAAAACCAGTATTTTACATGGAGCGAATTCCATGGTAGTATGAGATGTTTATACAAAAGCACAGATAAATAGAGTACCTACCTTTTCGTTCTATTTGCGCATAAGGTGCTATGACCCGCCTGGTCACCTTGTCTAGTTTCTCAGACGGCACCAAGAAATGCGACTGAGTTGCATAGATCGATGGATGTTGAGACAGCTTTGTAGATAGCCTTTTCATGATTGTAAATTATTAATTCACTAAAACTAGATTGCAATAAAAATACGAAATTACTTTTAAAGTTTATTAATAAAATTATTGTAGCTGTATTGAATTAATCACAGCTGTCAGTTCTTTTTCCAAAAAGATGTTGTCAATTACGTTTTTATGCCTGTACCAATGTTTTATTTGTTTGTCGACCTTTTTGAGGACGTATATAGGTACCAAAAAGGCCAGGAGCCTATCATAATTTTGAATTTACTAGCCCAAATTCGTGCTGACAACCGGCTTGCTTAGCACCAAGACCCTAGGGAGAGTCACGCTAGCGAATTAGAATCGACAACGTGCTGAAATCTCGCAGCCGGTCAAACTTGCGCTTAGAGGCAAGCGCGAGTGACTCGCGAAGGTGCCAGTCAGTGCATTTTTGGCCTCAGAAAGGCGGTGACCTGTTGTGTCAGTGACATGAAATAGTAATTGTAGTAATTTTGCTAAGGACTGATTTGCAGAAGGATAACTTGCGAACGACTTTGACGCTGGTTTTTTTTTCCGATGGGAAAAACCATCTTATGACAAAACCCGCTCTTGTGTGAAGCGGGAGATAGTTTCAGACTTACTGAATAAAAACCCCACCCCGTTCCTTCTAGCCTTCAAACGGGGGCTCGAGTTTCCTTTCGGATAACCCCGGCCCCGGACGCTAGGATGGTACTCAAAACATGAAAATAAACAAATCTACCTAGCTCAGGAAATAAACTTTACTATTTTTTTAGCTTGTGACCATTTTGTACTGCAGTAAATGGTGTTTCCAACTCAATTTGACAAACTTCTGAATTTTGAGGAGACAATTGTAATAAAAAACATAAAATTTTGTTCAAAACGTTCATGTATTTCCGATTTAATTCATACAAAATAACTTATCTAAATACAATAATATGTACAATTCAATTGAAATAAAACCTAACATTGCAGGAACACTTGGCTACTTATACAAATAAAACAGAAGCTTATTATAAGCGAATATGTTAACATTAATGAGATACATTCAGACACCATTTTGAAAACTTAACTATGTACAAACAATCACTCTTTTTCAACACACTTATTCGAAAACCGATTCCTACCTCACCGCTTTTAGACACGGAATGAAGTATATTTCGCACTAGTGTGGAAAAATGTTCCTGCTAGGCCCCGCGCCTGTTCAATGTATGATACATAATTATTCTAACAGGTTGGTCGCTGGGTAGCCCAACAAAAATCAACCTTGTCGCTCCAATAAGAGTCCGCGAACAATAAATTTATTACTAAATTGTACCTATGTTTATGATCTTTTTCGTTCGAGTAAGTGTGTTGAAAAACGTAGTTTTATAACCATGGGCATTCGTCATTGCAGTCTCGGCTCCACAACGACCTCGGCTGCAATGACAACGTGGCAAACATATCAAAATGTACTATTATTTCATTTACCATTGACAGATATAGGAAATGGACTGCGTAATACTGTCACAAAATTTACCAAACATTAGAAAGAGACAATACACAGCTTGATAGGTCTCGCTCAGTCCATTCTCTCTGTCTATAGCATAATTCATAATTGTGACCTTATAGCCTAATGATTTTTTACATAACCGTCACAAACCTCCAGATTATGAGCTGGGCTGATATTTAACTTGTTGTTCAGTTAAACTAGCGAATTGTATTTAACCCAAGCTAATAGGGTCAAAATAAATTAAATAGACTCCTATGGAATTTATTGAATTCAAGTTAAGATATAGGCGTTATAGCGTTTTGCGCGGATGAGGCGCATATCTTCCCTATCGACTGATGTTATGTTTTGTTTGTTATTTAGCTTTAAGGTGAATGCTCCAACCAGCCCGAAAAATTCAAATTCTCTTACGTTTTTTGCAATTTGCAGGCCAGTGACATATTGTAACTTATCAAAATATGATTCGCGGCAATAACAAGTATAATTTTAAACACAAGAATGATCAAAACATTCGCTCCATCAGCTTTCACATAGAAAAGTTGCGTGAAAGTTAGATTTCAGAGATTTTAACAATTTACACCTTTTTTTATGTGGAGCGAATGTTTTGATCATTTTTATATTTAAAATTATACTTTTTATTGCCGCGAATCATTTTTGGTAAAGTTACAACATGTCACTGGCCTGCAAATTGCAAAAAACGTAAGAAAAATTTGAATTTCGTGGGCTGGTTGGAGCATTCACCTTAAGTATGTGTCTTATTTCGCGTAAATAAAATGTTTTTCTTCTTCTTCTTCTTTCTTTCTTCATATAACGGGTAGTCACTTTCTGCGAATTTTTGCTATTTAATTTATTTTGACCAAGCATAATGTGATAGGTCCGCTAATGCCAATATGTGGAATCATGTGCCCAGCTTATTTGTAAAATCTGATATTTTTAGACGGTTATTAGGTCCCAAAATTACTTATCTCTTATCAGGCGAACACTACTAAATATGGGATTCCACTCAGAGTTTTAAAACATCAACATTAACAAAATTTTCCTATATTTGCTAAGGGTCTTTACGATTGCATCTATAAGAAACGTCACACGCGAAGAAGAAGAGGGAGGGGCTTTTTTTGCGATTGGGAAAATCATCTTATGACAAAACCCGCTCTTGGGTGGAGCGGGAGATAGTGTCAGACTCTTACTGACTAAAAACCCCATCCCGTTCCTTCTAGCCTTCATACCGGAGCACGAGCTTCCTTTCTGACAACCCTGTCCCCAGTAGGCTTCGACCCCAGCTGGGCCCCTCCTGCTGCTGACAACTCCTTGAGGCGCGCGGGAACAGTGCGCGCCGTCGACGTCTTGGACTCGGTCCATTACCGGACGATCGGACCACTACCCATGGCTCGCCGTCCGCGAGCCCGCGTCTTCGGTGGCCGGAAATCGGGATCGGAATCCCGGCGACGGCGGCGAGGGCGCCGTAGCCTGATGCGGTCGGCCTCCTCCTTTACTAGCATTACTGCTTCGCAGAAGGAGGCGACCGCCTGCCATTCCTCCTCGCTCCGGACCATGGCCTCGACCAGGGCCGGGCGCGAGAGGTCTCCGCCGCCGATCGCCCCCACGAGGGCACGGCGATGCTCCGCCCAGGCAGGAAGAGGCAGGGGCTGACGAAGTGTGACAACGGGTGAGAGAAATCATCAATTTCGTGATGTCACATTTCAAAATCTATATTTTTTTAGTTGGAAATCGTGTGACGTAATTTATGGATGGACCCCAAAGTAAGTGTTAAATTTTACTAAATTGTGTTATACAGTTTATATTATGTTGTCAAATGATTCAGTACGAAAAGGATTGTCTAACCAAGTAGCTTGGTGCGTAAGAGAAAAAGAAAACAGTAAAGGGACTTTCCTTTTTCTGTTACACACCAACAATTCTAAGCAGATCTTCGCTTTTGTTATTTCTTCCTCTACATGAATCAAGCAGAAATGCTCAAAGATTTTTTCATGACTGACGCATCTTTTTTTATTTCAAGATGTGACCATGTTTAAAATCTGTTAAGTACATTAAAGTTGTTGCATTTCACGAGCGAATGTGGGTCGATCGTTGTATTTTAAAATTCATAACAATTTCATAAAGGTATAAAATACTCGTGATTTCCATCAACTAAAATGTAGGTCATAGAAATATTTGAACATTCTGCATGAAGAACTATTTGACATATTATATCAAATATGAAAAACTGATTTCAAGTTCTACAGGTGAAACTAAACTAATTAACTATAGTATATTTTATTTATTTGCGTGATGGTTCACATGTGGCACTACTAATAAAATAGACATTTATTCAAACTTGATAAACTACTATAGCTTCCGCCAGCGGCTTCGCTCGCGTGATACTGAAAATTATCACAAAAGAACATACTCCTGGCTAAAAAAGGTATCTTTTATCCTATTTAAGGATTTTATCGCGATGATATGCGATATAATTTTTCAAGATTTATTCTGAACGTCGTTGAATAAAAGGTGATTGATGGTGATGATTTTTATAAATAGAAATTCACGCATTAAAATTGAACACTAATGCTGATGTTTCAATCTTTTCAATCATCATCAATCAAGGCTTTCATGTGGAAAGTAGCAAAAAACATATGTGCCAATCTGCCATATTTTCTCTTTAGATAAATGATTTGGGGATGAAAAAATCAGCCCGTGTGTCACCAGTTCCTATTGTAAAACAGAGCATTTGATCGGTGTAAGTTTAGCTTGCAACCAACAATGTTCCATTTTAATCCATAATTTGCCGTTAGGGCCGTGATGCGAAACTGTGGGACACACTATATTATCAGCTTCAGCTGTTTTCTTTCTCCTGTCCTTATCCCATATTACTTGGGTCGGCGCAACAGGTATTTTTCTTCCATTCTCTCCTGTCAATCGTCACACTATAACTAACTCCCTTCTCCTACATATCACTCCTCACACAATCCGTCCTTCTTTTCTTTGGCCTCTCTCCAGCCATCTCATGTATAGCTTCAGCTGTTTTACAGCATATTAATACATCATGACTAAATTAATGTACTTACTTAACTTATTGAATCCATCGTTTTTGTAATAATAACTGAATAGGACAGTTTAACAGTTATGTATTTGAATATAACATTTAAATTAGTAAATCATATAACCACAATTTAAAATTAATACTGCGTAAGTTTCTTTATTGAATTCATTATTGATTTTTAGCTGCTCATTTAAATATTCTTGTAAAATATCTCGTTAAAAAAAAATCTAAACAAAAATGTATCCCATTTATAATGGTATTTTTATAACATTATTCATAATTTTGAAACGTGTGCCAGTTAGTAAAAAAATTTAGGATTTAAAATGATGGAAGGATTGCAAAACAGGCCAATCTATAAATAACTTCTGTCATTTCTCAGATGATACTAAACTGATATTCGTTCATTGTGGCGACACTTTGGGGAGGTCTATGTCCAACAGTGGACGTCTATCGCCTGAAATGATGATGATGATTCATTTTAAATATACATAAGTACGTCATACAGTGTCTATAACAAAGTGCCAAGTTAGCTCCTTTTTCGAATTTTTTAAGGTTTTAGGAACCTAAAATAATCAAACATATAATCACATTTTGCCTGTCTATTAAAGTGATTTTGCGAAATCTATGTAACATAAGAGTTTGGACTTTAGCAATATACTGCACACACAAATATCGGTTTAAACTTTTTACAACTGAAGGATTAGATTGGTTTAGGCTGGTATTGTTTCTGTATATTTAGGGTACGTCCGTTAATTACGTGAGGCATTTGAGGTAGGAGGAGACTGAGCTGCATCTCATCCAATCTCACGTGGGACACAGCAATTTTACATATTGGAAATCCAAGAAAACTGTGTCAACTTCAGTAAAACTAAATAAAACATGTAAATTTGTTGTTTTTTCTTTATGATATACCCAATGAAATTGAGCGTAAATTAACGTATTTATACCAACAATAGCTATTCTGAAAAATCACAAGTGATATTAGAGGAGCCCTACCCTAATATCATGTGAGATATTTTTAAAAGAGATCGAGCCAAATCTTACTACTTCTCACTGTGGCAGAACGGGATCACCTCACATAATCAATGGGCTGACAGCCTAATATAAATTGATAACAGTACCGTATTATTATATTTATTATCTATCCACATTTTCATCATCTGTAAGGTTAAACTTTGCAACCTGCATGGAAGAGGACGAAACAACAGCTCACCAGCTTGTAAGCTGCCCTGTGGTCGCTGGATACAGGGTAAAATACTTCGGAAACCCAGATACCCTCCATGAAATGGTCAGAAACATTAAGGCATTGCTGGCGCAGTCTGTTTACTGGCTACTGTCAGCAGTGTCAGCTAAAGATTTCCAGCTGTTTCGGTCCAGAGCTAAGCTAGGCGCCAGATAATCGTGGAACAATACTCATTGACCCTTCTACATTTGTTGACATTCTTAATTTAAAACAATGGAAATAAAGACATAAAGCTGTCTTGAATCAACATCTAACGCGATCCTTAACCTGTTGTAATAATGAAAAGCAATTCATTGTTTGTTTTTCGGGTACCTACACAGAGATATTACAAAAAGGTCAATGTACTTTATTCCACGGTTATCTGGTGTATTCTATACTGTGGACCATAAGTCATTGATTTTGTCCAACTCATCCTGTCATTTTGTGAGCATACCGATCAGATGAAGGCAATTGTATGGAATGGTAACAATGGTATACATACTGATGGGGTGATGACCAATTTTTACATAATTCACATAACATTCACACTATTTACGGCCATGTTATATGTTTTCTTTCTTTCTTTGGTGGAGGACAGTCACTTGCAAGGGTCATCTGGAAAAGATAAAGTTGTTTTATTAGCTTTTTGCTATTATTTATTGATGACTGATTAAAATTTTTAATTCTGTTGCCATGGGACATTGTTCTTTATCTCTTTAAATGTGATAATTAGAGACACAATAGAAAGATAATGGGTGCTGAACCCGGCGTTTGCTTGGGGTTTTAAAGCATTTCTAACTTTTGCCCACAGGGCTTCGCTCCCGCTCTTCCCTACTCTACCCTACACTACTCTACACTACTCTACTCTACACTACTATACCCTACTCTACCCTACTAAACTTCACATAAACCATCTACTAAATAGTCCGAACAAAGCCTAAAAATTTGGTTTGGATAGGTGAGCCCGTTCTTAAGTTATAAAAAACGAAAGGTGGCATTGATTTTTATATATATAGATGTCACTGAGGAATAAAGCAGTTTTTTATCAGTGAAAATATTTAGCAATTGAAGCAGTACTTTGATACTAACAAACAAAAGGTTATTTATAGGAACAAACAAAAACAAAATTTACTTCTAAATATTAGGGTAAGATATTATGTTACATAAAATTTCAATACTTGTCTCACAAATTTGGCATGATATTCCACAAGTTCTAAAGAAAAAATGGTTGAAATGTCAGACTACTATAGTAGGTAGTTGTTCATAAGAATACTATGATACTTCAGATGTTTTGGGATAAATAACTAGAAACTTTAAGGCTAAAAACACAAAGCCAAACCAATATGGTTTAATAAACAGTGTATCTATTCCTTTACATAACACATAATCTCGCTTATATGCATGAACTGTACCTATTTTAACTTATTCAGGTGTACAACAAGGAATTCAAGAATGTAATACACTATTTTTTTAAATTTAATACTAGTAATGTATTGTGGACTACTTACAGGGTCAATACAGTTCTTCCTTTTACTCATATTGATGAAGTTAATTGTGTTTGTGATGGGCGCAATTGTTGTCTCAATTTTGATCCGCTTTGGTTGACTAGAAAGACAATCTGGTGGTGGCCTCAACCTTTCACAATTTAAATTCGTATTATTATGTTTATTATCTTGATTTGTCATGATATTTAGCTTTTTTGTCGGTTGAGGGCTCGGTTGCCGGGTTTTATTCAGTATTCTACCCCTCCCAGAATCTCTATACTTCCTTTGGCCGTAAGGAACACAATAATGATGAAATACATCCAACAGCTCATCTCTTTGCATAAGACACATGTTTGGAATACGCAGGTGCCTCTGAAAATTGAAAATGAAAACAAAAATAAGTACTCCCTTTTTGTTTTGAAACAATAACAAAAAAGAAAAACGGTATCTTTACCTCTTGTATGATACATATTAATTGTTCATTACTTAACAGCTCAGGGTGCAGTAACATATCAAACGGTACCGACATTATTGTAACAAAACATCACATAACTAAAGTAAAAGAATTACAAAATAGTATCAGAATTTCATGCCGCCTTTCTTGTAGGTAACAAGTGACATATTTGTTTGACATTGACAGCTTCAAATGTGTGCGTTTACGAAAAAAGTGTTACATATGCGTGATCTCGACTCCTTTCGTAGTGGAATGCAAACCTCACTTTCTTTACTGTATGCCATAGTTATTTATAAAATATCTGTGATAAATAGTAGAGGTCAGTGATAAAATGTGCTAATATTATTGTTTTGCCATTTATATTGTGATTAGTCCTAACCATAAATTCAAGAGCTCTACATCAAGCGAACTTCATAAAAATCTACATTAGGTATGTCCAGTCGCAAAACTTTTGTTCTTTTTCGTCATTCAAGATCTTTGATTTAGTCAGTTTCGTAATTTAGCAGAGGTAAAGAAAATGCTTAAAATGTATCTGAAGAAACTCTTAAATTATATATTGTCATTCCACGTAACTTTTTATTATTTTTTGTTTAAATAAAACAATTTTTTATTTTTACTTGTAATGTCGAGTGCAGCACTAACTCACTATTATTTCTCTATGGTTTCTGTCAATAATACACAGTGCTGCTTGTCATTTGTGTGCTTCGATTGTTTGCTTTACTGTTTCCTAACGTTTTATTTTGGACTTGAAGGAATTTAATTCAAAATAAGTTATTCTAATTATAGTGACTGATGTATTATTAGTTAACTTTCTCGGTGCATTTGCGTTTATTAATTTAGTTTAAGTGTGCTGCGGTGCGATTATAATTTTGAATTTAAAATAAATAGAAAAGCTTTCATAAATATATATATTTTTTTAATAATATAGACGATAATACCGGGTTTTAGAATAATATAACAACACTCAAATGCCAATTGCCGCTGGAATTTCGATGACAAATTCAATCGGGGTGTGTGTGAGAGCGCGGTGGGACTATGTTGTTTCTCAGTGCCTTAGCGATCGGTATGATAAGTGGTCTGCAGAATGTCACCACGGAGGCGCCGGCGCCCAGCAGTGACAGCAGCGTGGTCGCTAGCCCGCCGAGCGCGGCGGAGCGGGCGGTGAGCGAGATGGGGCTGGTGGAGACGACCAAGTTGTCGGGACAGTCGGGGGACCTGGTGAATGTGACAGTGCACGAGCGGCCTTCGATGTGGGACATGTACTTGAACCATTGCCCGAAGTGGCGGCCGGTTAACCATATATTTTTCCAAGTGGCCAATGTGTTCTTCCTGCTGTCGTTCCTGGCGCCGCACACGCCGAGCGGGCTGGTGTGGCTGCGCGTGGCGCTCATACTGGGCTGCGCCTTCTCCGGCATGTGGGCCTGGAGCATAGAGTGCTACCTGGACGCTGTACTGTGGAACAGTGCTTTTATTGTGATAAACTTCATTTACTTCTCTATACAGTTTTATTTGATGCGCCCCATCAAGTTTCACAAGGATATTGAGGAGGTAATTATATTTATTTTTCTATAGTTTATAACTGATTTTAATGCTCTATTCTTTCTACAAGAACTAAGGAGACACCATATTTTCTTACTAATACTTACTATTTCTTACTGAATTAACTTTGAAGTACAAGCACATCATGGTGTCAGTCCATTTATAATTTTCCAAACTACTGCTGAAGGTAGCATTGGGCAGTAAATTTTAAATTGGGTTGGGTTGGAAGGAGAATGGAGAGGCCTTTGACTGGCAGAGGGAAACAAAACAGGCAAAAAAAAAAATGGGTATTCTCATCATCATCATCATCTTCCTGCTCATATCCCGTTTTATTTGGGGTTGGCGTAACACGTTTTTTATAATATTATTTTACTAAGTAATATATTCTGTTGAATGGTTTTAAAGTTATTATCTACATGCCTAAAAATATTTTTAAACTAACTATAATTGCATAAACTGGAACAAAAATACTTGTTTCTAGTTTGATACTGGATTCTGATTTTAGGAGCAACTTAATTTACATATTTTATTTCTTGTAAGTCATTCCCATTTCTTGGGCTTATATTTTGAATGACCAAATTATAATTAATACAAAAGTTACAACAACAACACATCACAGTTACAGTTAGACAATAATTATATACTTATTATCATTTAATATTTTTTTAAATAAAAAAAAGTGTGGTATTTTTTTTCATGAGTCCAATAAATACTGGCCCTTATTAGACACATAAAAAAATATACAATAATAATTGTTTTTTCACCAAATCATTTGTTAATTCATGAATCCCCAAGCGACCACCGGTGGCCGCGCATCTATTGTCTTACTATTGTGTCTCTAATTGACGGTATCTGAAGGGTTAAGGACAAATGATTTGGTGCAACATATAATCTAATTAATACTGAATTGAGATGTGTCTGCAACCATTAACTCAGCCAAGTTGATGAGTCATAGGTCAATCATGTTTAACACCCCAGGATGAGGTCAACTGATAACCAGTTTGTATCTACAACTACACATCTAGAATAAAACATCTTCAGATCACGTCATAAGCAAGGATAAAACCATTTAAAATATCAAATTATAAAATGGTTTGAGCTTATTTTAAAGTAGCTGCTGCCACTGGCTTCACCTACCTACATGATAATTAAAAATTATCCCAAGAGAAAATAATCCCGGGATAAAAAGTATCCTATGTGGTATTCTAGCACATGCACATGCTCTACCTATTTACCAAGTTTTATCAAAATCCATTCAGTAGTTTTTACATGAAAGAGTAACAAACATACATACAAATTTTCGCATTTATAATATTAGTAGGATAATTACATTATCAATGATTCAAGATTGATTTTATTATTTAGGTATGATCATTTTTATCATTTTAATAATGCAGGTGTATATGAGTCATGATTAGGCATTAAAATCAATGCTGTATATTTTATTTGGAATGCAGTTCATCACAAAAATAACAGGTAAAAAGGGCCCTGAGGGTGCAACACAAAAAAAAAATTAGGGTGTGTAAAAACCCCTTTATTTAAGTAGGGTGACCATGATTACCTATTTATTTATTTCAAATTGGACTGTACCATTTTTTTTATGCTCAACAGAAGAGAGAAAAATATTCCTAAATAGAAAATCAGAATATGAATATGTACTTTTACATGTAACAGTAATTACATCAATGATGTCACTGTTATCACCACTATCTTTGAAATTATCATGAGAGATTTTTATACAGAATTACAGCCTAATGCCTCCTTATACAAAACAGATAACCAGCTTATATTAGTCATATTTGTGACAATGGCATGCATTTTTTGCACTATAATAAAAAAAATATATAGTCAAAAGTGAAATTCTGGGAACAATGAAAGGAAAAAGTGTTTTAGTAAAAGTTTTATCACATGGTGATATGTCTAATGAGAACATTGTTTTTTTATTGCCTTACACTATTAATGATTTTCAATTGTCATGGGTGACAAAATTTAACATTTAATTGTGATTAAAATGTTAAATTACCTCTTTTGCACTACCTTTTTGTAGGTACTTTACAATGTACGGTTTTCTTTATAAATTCCGCCGGTTCAAAAAGGTTAACAATATTGTAATTAATATAAACGAAGGGATCGGTTCGGCCCCATTATAAACCCCCAAAATTAAAGTACTAATGGATAAAAGCTATTGTCATAGAAAAAAAAAAAACTTTTTGCTTACTATCGTCAAGGACTTATTGCCGTCCCTTTGATGTTTGTCCTACAAAAGCTCATTAAGTGAAGGGCAAACAGCAAGGCGAACAATCCAGTACTATACACAGTCATAATTTCTAAAAATACCCTCTTTATCATGTTTGAGAGTTGAGATTTTTATTTGTTCACACAAACATGTCGGCTGCTAATTTACGTCGGGGCTGTGAGCATTTGCTCTACTTTAAATGTTAAATGCAAATTACATCAGCACCATATATGAGTATTCTTAATGCAATTTGCAAGCTCGGAACCTGATAAATTGCTTATCGAACTACACGTCGAATCAATATGATGTTATACGTCCGCAATTATTGCGAGTCTGATCTCATTTGAGATTTATTTACACTGACAGATGCGAACTCGGGAAATGTATTTACTCAGGAAAACTTTGCGTTTATGTAATGTAGAAATTTCGATACCTACTATTCGTGTAATCTTTAATCAGTTAAACCGTCATTATTCATTATAATATCAGTATCATACTGCCGGGTTATTATGTGAAATTGCGATAAAGTTAATGCGTTTCACAGACATAAAAATTTTAAAAGTGGACGCTAAAATATTACGACTTGTATAGTATATAAGTTATTTTATCAGCACAATTAAGCTGTAAAACTAAAGATTATTATTATTATGTTTTATTTTAATTTATTATCGCTTCCTCGTTGTTTGATATTTTTATTTTTACTAATCTGGATTTGTGATAATGATGAATCTTTCAGCGTAAAGAAATCATCTAGAGTGATAATTGGGCCTAAGCCCCTAGCATCGTCAAATGGTCCTATACGAGTATAAAGATTCCTTTGAGTCAAATAATGAGATTCAATATGTAATGTATTCTCGAAAAGTATTACTTTTCCACTGAGGCAATTGAGTAAATATTTCAATTGCGGAAAACCAATGACAATAATTCACATCGTCTACATATCATGTCTGTTAAGTTTGCTACTTAGTTTATACTTTCAAAACCATAATATACGTAGGAACTTTGCCTAAAACGTAAATCATATTGGTTTCGAAAGTCGATAGAAACAGAGGAAGTAGGTGCGCGTTGAGCTGCGGTCGTCTGTGGTTAAAGTCACAGGCAAACAGTAGAAACCGAAATATCCCTATTTAAAAATAACGCATGGTTACCTTAATCTGTTCCGAGAGGGTTAACATTGCATTTCCATCGCTCCGTAATGCATATTTAATTGCGCCAACGACTAGTGTTGTTGACTGTCGATATCCGAATATCCGATACGCAGCGGGTGGCATGGCACTAGTAAATAAATAATTCTGCAATATAAACTGTACACTCAAAATTCTTTGAATAATTAATCAAAAGCAGTCTACGCCGTTCAATGATTTCAACAACGGATATTAAAGGTTCACTCCATTGAACAGCTCAAGTAGGTATTGTCTTTGTCCAAGAACCGCTAACGCTTTTCCTTTAGACACGGATAGAGGGGTGCTACGGCGAAGTGTGAGTTGCATAACAAAATCAAACCCCCCAACATTACATTTACCGCCACAATAAATCTGTCAACACGTATCGTAAATCGAATCAAAATTTCGATTCTGATCTAAAAGCCTTATTAATTTGATCATTGTTTATACTACAAATTGCTTGTTAAACGCCGACTAGGAAGCCATTATCGAGCAACGCGTTGTTCATACAATATTATCAGCGTGCTGATCAAATCGAATCGCTAATTTAAATATAAATAATGCAACACCATTTTCAAATGAAATCCGAAACATGGCTGGTATTTTTGGTATAAACTAGAGAATTGGCGAAACGGTAAATAAATAATCGTTTTCAATATTAAATCAAAGTCGCGGCCTGATGAACTGCGGAGATTTGAATTTAAAATGTCAGCTTACCGCATTTCGTTGGGGATTAATGGTTGGATAGAGCGCCAGCAGTCCTTTCAGTGTGCTCCCAGAGGTCAGTGGGGCAAGACAGTGTGAACGGCCTTTCAGCTCGTGACGTCACCGCCTCACTTACCACCCATCGAGGGTTAAACGTACTTAAAGTTTCACATTTGTGATAGAGCACACAACTTTGCAGTTCTTGGCTGTAGTATCGACGATATCGAATTTACTTTTTATCAATTTTTCGAAAGGTTCCGAAAAGCGGTTGAGATAATAAAAATACTTACGAATGTTCTTCTTTAGAAATAAAGATTCGAGACTATGACTTACAAAAGCTATTAGTTTATGAGGGTTTCGAGCGAGGCTGGGACGTTGGCAACTATGCACTCTTACGTAATAGCTTAAAGCCGGTCTGTGCTTTAAAAAAAAAAAAGAATTCTGCCTTCTGGTCAGTTTTGAATGGCAGCGTTGATTCCTGCCCTGCATGCGAGGAGCAACGACATGTGTGTATCAGTGTCGGTTATCCGCAATATGTACCTACGTACTGCGGGAAAGCGGTGTGATACGAAACGCATTGCTGCATTTAAAATTGCCCACACGTCGAGATAAATACGCAACCGAAAGTTTTAATCAAGTCCTTTTCAACAAATAGACTTTCGACTTTGATTTTGAATTCTTTAAGACTGAATTCTGGTTTTGGGTCAACCCTAAAGGCTTAAAAACTAATATAACTATGTAGTTAACGTAAGAAACTCATAGTTTGCAAGCCACCTACTTTCCCTACTTGCGTAATACGGTTGCGTTATTGTGTCCGAGTAAACAATTGGACGAACATATTTAATTGCCTCTTCAAGTCTTTCACCTTGGTCATTTGAATGCTCACAGAATATATTAACAATTAGGTGGTGACAGGCGAATCCTCCCACTGTCACTGTCTTTGTGACATCTGAAGAGATGTCGTCGACACTTTAATACCTTTGAGATCAGCACTTGATGAAGAGGCGGAAAGCCTCTGCTTAAGTGTCCGGTATTTGGGAAGAAATATCGCGGCTTGTAATACAGGAAATTTAAGAATAGAACCTAAAGCAATTGTATCATTCATCGGTCGGTCTTTATCATGCTTTCCCAGAGAATTCTGGCGAAAATGTAATAGCCTTAATAAGGGTGTATGGCTGGGAATCACGCGACCGCAGCCGAGGTGTTTGGTAACGGAGCTATTGATTTTATGCAAAGGTATGTTGCACCCTAAATGCGATGCCAATATTGGTGCTCACAGATGCGGTGGGAGCCCGTGATTGGTTTATTGGTTCACTCCAGCCGACTGTCGCTAGGTTTACGATAGAAAGCTTTTACTGAGAACCTACAGTGAGACATAAAATTACAGTAGTTTCTGCCGACGTCATTGTCCGCGTGGAAAGTGATATATTATCCCTAGCGAACTTAATACCGGGATGAATAATATCCTGCATTCTAATCCATATTATATTCTATCCTTGTGTAAAGTTAAATCCCAGATCTAAAACGCTCAGCGGTTTAGATCTGGAACCGTACCAGACAGACCGCACATTTTTTGTATTTTTAAAATTGGTATTATATGTGTTTTTGGAATTTTACAATGTGTAAAATGTGTCTATGGTTTTGCAAAATTCCAGCAAGTTTGTTTGACTCAAAGGACCGGAAGCCCAAAGGATCGATTACAAAATACTAAAATTCCGATTAAGGTTGGTATCTTATTCGGAATTTTGATTTTGATTGATATCGCGCGCCGTTTTAAATTAAAATCACCACAGTTGATTGAATTCGAGTTTCAGCAGAATAAATATTATTTTGGGTTGTTCTTTAATAATTTTATTGCATCTGGAAATGGTGTTGCATTATCTCTGGGACTGTACCTACTATGGAAATAGTCTGTGTGATTCTTTTCTAGGAGATATCGAGGAGTACCTAAGTACCTGATCAATTTCTATAAAAAGTTTACCTAGCATAACTGAATAGCCCTCAAGCTAATTTTTTTTTTATAATTGATATACTACTAGTGCTTGACTGCGATTCCACCTGATGGTAAGCAGTGATGCTATCGTTGCTGGTGAGGCTCAGTAGTTTACTCTAGCCTTTTAAACACCTAAATTATCTATAATCGGACAGGTTTTTTTTTATTTCTTTATTTTTCTGCCAGATTTTCTTAAAAACGAAATACTTTTCCATATAAAGTCGTGCAGCCGCGACGAATCTGTTGTCAACGCTACGGAATTATTCAGTACGAAGTCGCATTGGGAAGTCTGCAAAATTGGATATGGCCGCCAGTTGACAAAGTACACATTCTATATTCAACATTTTTGAATAACGAACTATAATATGTTTGTGAATATATCACCAACCTTTATAAACTTTTAAAGTCAGTATCTGACATCATTACGGCCCGGCTGCTGCGACTAGAGTCGGCCGGCTAGCGTAGGTGCGGGTTTGCGGACGACAAGCAATGGGTAGCTCGTCGTCCAGATCTGCCTTCTACCGAGACCACGTCGTTGACGACGCGTAGTGTTCCACGCGCCTCAAAGAGATGTCAACAAAGCCTTAAAGGCTGAAACCCGCTAGGACTCCGGCGAATTTATGAAAAGGAAACCTTTGGTTCTGGAAGGCAAAAGGCAACTAAAGGAGACAGTTGTTGTTTATATTTTAGTTAATAAAAGTCTGACACGATAGACCATGAGAAGTTATTAGATTATTAAATACGCACAACTAAAAACTTTTACAGATTTATTATGTGGGTATAGATTTTGAATAAAGTTACTTTTTGATATGAAAATTAAGTCAGCTACTAAATTAAATCGAACACTTATAAACGCAGTTCTAAAGGTAGAACTACACTGCTCACACGTGTGCTACAAACGCCGATCTGGGTGCGTCGATCTCCATATATTTTGCATGGAAACTAGATTTGTAGAGCTACACTTGATACACGCCACGCGACGTTGTTCTACGTACAAATGGGGCGTGGTCCACGTGTGCGTCTCGGTCTAATGTCCCTATGTAGCTTTTAGCAATCCAACAGAAGTGTCCAAACCTCAAATTTTTCACTTCTCAAAAAAAAGTCAATATCTGGCGCCAATGTTTGCGTTTTTTTTTTTCTAAGGTTTTCTACCTGCCAGTATGAATAGCCAACCTGTTAACATAACATAAACTTGCAAAGTCAAGTGCGGGTAGGGTCCTTTTTCTTGTCAAAAACGAGAGAAAAAAAAGGTTTTTTACCTGAACTTAATGTAGCAGTCCAAGTAAAGTTATACAGAAATATTTATGTATGTTTCATTGTTTTAATTATATACAGTATATATTTTATAACTAGCTTTTGCCCGCGGCTTCGCTCCCGCTCTACCAAACTCTCTACCTTTCTATACCTTACTCTACCCTACTCACCCTTCTCTGCCCTACTCTAACCACTCTACCCCACACTACCCTAATTTTCATTTTTTTTCCTATAAGAACCTTTTTCTCACAATATTTGCATGCCATTGTTCAAGACAAACGTGACGATCTATTTTGAACTATATCATCTGTTGCATGCTGATAATTTTTTTTGTGACCTATGTACTGTACACATGTGTAAGCAAATAAATTATTATCTTATCATAATAACAAACACAACAAAAAAAGAATTAGCGAATCTTAATTTTTTTTTTTTTTCAAATCTATTAATCCAGCCGTTACCGATCGAGGAAAATTCGCTTCAGAAAATTAATGTTTTATATCACTAAATAGAGCAAGGACCTTAAGTCCGCCTTTGTACCTACCTATAGTTGTATGAAGATTAAATCCTTACTAATATTATAAAAGTGAAAGTGAGTTTGTTTGTTACCTACGTCTTCACGCCTACATGACAAAACCGATATTGATGAATTTTGGTACAGAGATAGTTGGGACCCTGAAGACGGACATAGGCAACTTTTTTTTTGTGAGGATAGGGGGAGAAAGAGTAAAGTATATTAATAAACTCGGGCGAAGCAGCGGCTAAAGCTAGTAAGTAAATAAATACATGTTGAAACAGGTGTAACTGTCTACCTTGTACCGTAATTATCTGTTCCAATGTTCCCCCATACAATCACAGGGAAGTAAATAATTGCGTCTGAATTCAATAGAAAACGGCACATTGTCAGTTCATGGCGCTCTCAGTTGTCAATGGTTATTGTTCTTGAGCCCTCAATACCTTTTTTTGTTAATTCTAATTACTTCACAATGGAATACTGTTACCAATCTTTTGAATTCAATCTGCATTGAACGGGAATTTCGTGCTAACGAGCCTTGGTTTCCGTATCTTGTAGTCAGCTAAAACTTACGTGCTTAACTGAACTTGGTTCACCTTTTCATTAACGTAGAGTCGGTTCTAAGCTGAGAATTTTTCTCAGTTTAGAAGCCGACTCTAAGTAGCATGATCACAATACTCATAACCGCGTAAGCGCGGGCTTGCGGACGGCGAGCAATGGGTAGCTCGTTGTTCGACCGTCCAGTAACTGTCCGGACCGAGCCCAAGTCGTCGACGACGCGCACTGTTCCCGCGCGCCTCTAGGAGTTGTCAACAACAGCAGGGGCCCAGCTGGGTCGAAGCCTACTGACTCCCGAAAAGTAGCTCAGCCCCGGTATGAATGCACCAGAATGCTTCATCCTGTTGGCTGTAGCATTCACCTTAATTCAGAAACCGTTGGTTAGGCACGTGTATTAGTTACCTAATTCCTCGATAAAACGAAGTGATTGTAGGATTTGTCACTTGGAAATTGATTACTAGTACGGGTTCAGCTGTTTCCGAGATAAGATTAGATTAGATTTACAGCCATTAAATCGAACCAGCTGATTTGCATGACTAAATTAGCTATCTCCACGGCCAGAATCTGTAACTGTAGTAGAAACTTCAAATCTAGACAGATAACAATTTTATTTACATACTAGCGGCCGATCCCGGCTTCGCACGGACATTAAATATAGCCTATTTTACTCAGGGTGAATGTAGCTTTCCAATGGTGAGAGAATTTTTGAAATCGGCACAGCAGTTTTTGAGTTTATTCATTACAAACATACACACACATAAAAATACAAACTTTCCCTCTTTATAATATTAAGACTCTAAACCAAAAGAACAACTCTCTCAAACATAGAACAAGAACAGAACAAAAAAGAACAAGAGAAAGAAATCTATATCTATACTTATAATAAATCTCTAGAGAGATCAATTCTGTACATGAAATATATTTCCAAAATAACTAACAGGGGGTGATTAGTGATCGATACTGATGCTAAAAATGCAAACAGTAAAATTTTTGTCTGTCTGTCTGTCTGTCTGTCTGTCTGTCTGTCTGTCTGTCTGTCTGTATGTTCTTTATAGAAACAAAAACTACTCGATGGATTTTAACGAAACTTGGTACAATCATTCTTCATACTCCTGGGCAGGTTATAGTATACTTTTCATCACGCTACGATCAATAGGAGCAGAGCAGTGAAGGGAAATGTTGGGAAAACGGGAGAAATTACTCCATTTTTTAAGCTTCTGTCGCGTTTGCAGCCTTAATGGTTAAAGCTACACAGAACACATGTATAACGGAAATGTTCTTCTTAAAATTATATAAAAAATGTCCCACGACAGCATACGTCTATCTTTTATGGTTAACTCACAATAGCACGTGTAACTCCCGATAGCTTAGCAGTTCTGAGCTTTCTGTTTATTTTTGTCTACTCTTACGTTTATAACACTGAATGTCGCTGGCATAAGCAACAGGATCCGCGTACGAAGTCGCTGGCAGAAGCTAGTAAAGAATAAAATTTGCATATACAAACAAATTTACCCCTGTTCACTCTATCAAAAACTTATCACAAACCTTCGTATCTTTTTTCCTCTGTCAAATCCATTTCAAGGTTGTCTGTAATAAATCTTTTAGCTTTTAGCGATAAGACCGCCCATTGTGATACTCTATAAATTTTAAGCCCCTACTGTAATTATATTTATGGTGTACAGTAAAGAGTATTTATCTATCTGGTGATGATGATGATGATTTATCTATCTATCACTCCCTTAAAAGGTGAATTCTCAAAAACCCCTTCTTATTGTTCGCCTACGTCATAGACAAGGCTTCCTTTGCGCAAAATTTCATGCTCCTAGTCCTAGGAGATGGCTGTGTATTGATGTCAGTTTTGTGAGCAGTGGCAGTGATGGCCAAGTGGTAACGGCCTCAACTAACGAGTTGAAGTCACAGGTTCAAACCTAGCCAGGCACATTACTTTGTGTAATTTATTTCATCATCACTGCTCCCAAAACGGTGAACGAAAACTTCTTGAGGAAACCGGCATGTCCTAGAACCAAAAATTCGAAGACATGTGCCATTCACCAACCCGCACCGGGTCCGCGTGGTGGATGACAGCCCATGCCCTCTCCTAGAGAGGAGGTCTGAGTCCCAGAAGTGGACACATTAAAAGGCTGATTATGCTATCATGATGTTAGTCATGATAATAAAAAAAATGAAAATAATGATGATGATGGTGATGTTAGTTAGTCAGTTTCTCCTTTCTGTAAAACTGTAACAGTTGTAGAAACTTAAAATTTAGACGAATGACAATTTTATTTACATATGAAAGCCATGGTCTAGTCTAAGTCTCAGATAACAATCATTTACGTGTTTGTACAATGTCTGGCTTAATTATGAAAGATGGTACTGATGTCATCCTGCGTTACGTCAACGACGAAAGATTTTAAGCCAGTCTTCTTTTGTTGAGGAAAAATGAGAGCTTTGGATAGTTCACTTGGATTGCTACAGGCTACAAAGGGGCATTAAAGCTGTATACCTATTTTATTTGATTGGGTTGGGTAGTTCTCAATTTTTTTAGAGTTCCGTAACCGATAAGTGTCAACGGGACCTTATTACTAAGCTTTCGCAGTACGCCGCGTCCGTCCGTCTATCAGCGTGTATCTCTTAAACCGTAAGGGTCAAAGAGTGGTAATTTTCAAAGAATAAGGATTTTTTTGCATTTAAAACAACCAAATTTAAAAAAAGTTAAAAATTAAAATGTTTTTTTTTTGCCGATTTTAATATTGTAGTACGGTTTGGCACCCCTCGTGTGAAAGTCCGACTTACTGCTTACTCCTGCTACTCCGACTTGGCTAGTATTTTTATTATTTATAACAAAAAGTTAAACAAAATGCATTCTTAAAAACAAAACCTCAGCTATTTTGAATTCTGCTGTTAGTTCCAGGCTTGCTCAAAAAGATTCTGGATAGATAAACTTAATCTGTAATAACATCGTACCTTCTGAGACCTATCATAGTGAAAAAAAAATGTACACGAAGAAGAGAGTTTAATGAATTTGACGATTTGCGACATTTCCTTTGAGTAACACGGATCCAATTCATAGAGAGAACGCTAGAATGAATACGAATGTAAATGACGCCTTTGAAATTGTGTACGAACCATACATACATACATACAGTCCTTATATTATACAGGACTAACTGTCTGTGAGAAAATGCTTGTCTGTGAGAAACTGACTGACTGCCATATCAACGCACAGCCGAAATTTTGCACAAGGTTTAAAGGAGAAATAAGCGAGGCTTTTCCAAAATTCACCTTCAAGGGGATGAAAAAGGGGTTCCAAAGTTTATATAGAAAAGTCTACGTTCACGCGGGCGAAGCCGCTGGCAGAAACTAGTGGTCAAACGTGAGCCTATACATAATAAAAAAAAAGCTAGTATTCATTTTTATATGGGCAGTTTCTCGTCGTCCACAAGCCCGCGTCTGCGGTGGTCAGGTATCGCCATTCTTTATTGTTTAGCAACATAAGTAGGGAATGCAAATCTCGCGAGATTGGGGCTTGAGCGAGATCTCGCGAGATTATGAATATCAATACCGAGAGATTGGCAGTTTTGTGTTTTTTTTTTTTGCAAATATTCACAATATTTGAATAAATTAGTATAAAAATTACAAAAAGTTATAAAAATTATAAGTATTATAAGATAACCATAGGGGCCAGGGTTAGTTCCGAAACATAGCTCAGCCCCGGTATGAAAGGCACGAAGGCAGTAATAGTCTGACACTATCTCCCGCTCCGCCCAAGGGCAGGAGATATCATTTGAATGATTTTTACCCACCAAAAAATAGTATTATAAGATAAACATTTATTTTCACGAATTTTTTCAATACATTTTTTGCATCAAACATTGTTCGACGTATCTGTCTATAATTTTTTAAAGTCCGTGTCGATTCGCGCTTCGAATAAGACGTTTTCAACTACACTACACACTTTTACAATCTCGTTAATCTCGCGAGATCTCGCCCTTTTTTCGCCCGAGATCAATCTCGCTAAAAAAGATCGAGATTGCATTCCCTACATAAGTTAAGTATAACGTGCAGTGAAAATCGGTTCAGCTGTTCTCTAGATTTGCGCTTAGCAACAAATTTAGCGATTCATTTTTATATTACAGATAATTAGTACATAGGCCAACTTAATTCATAGTTGAGTTTTCTCCTAGCAAACCATTTATAGAGAGACATCACAAATTCACAATACATAATGTACATATTAAGTTGATTTTTAACTAACCATTTGTATTAAATGGTCTGTAAAAAAAGCATGGTTTGCAATCGAATTTAAACTTTGTTATGTGCGGTATAGAGTTTGGTGTTCGAAAATTTTATAAATATCTCGAATTCTGAATTCAAATACATGTATAGGCACGTCTCATCTCTCAGGAATAAGTTCACGTACGAGCGAGATGAGAAATCTGTACAGCAAGTAAATTGTTAGAAAGGAATAAAGAAAATCATTTACTTTAGTTAATAACAACAATTCCTCAGTCCTTGCAGCTAGTGCAACGACTGAGGTATTGTTCTATTTTTTATTTATTATTGATAGGCTCGCGTTTGACCTCCAACTCACCTGATGGTAAGCGATGATATGGTCGATGATGGAGCACGCTTGCCTAGAAGTAACCTATTCACTCTTGACTTAAAGACCCCCAAGTTGTAGCTATCAAGAAACACAGACTCCAGCAGGGAATTCCACTCCTTGACTGCACGCACAATAAATGTGTTCCCAAATAAGATATAAATAAGTTCCAAACAACAAATATCACTGAACATAAATCTGGTTTTAAAAACAGCATCCAAATTACTTATTAAATGAAGCAGTTATTAAGGACGCGTGTACGAATCTGACAAAAATAAGCAGTTTTCGGTGCATTTTGCGGCAAAATGATACAAAACCAAATGTAACTAATAATTACCACAGATAGATTACTCCTTAATCTTCAAATGGTAGCAATTTTTTATTCGAAAATTTTGGTTTTTAATATTGTAAAAAATAATTTCCGTTACCTCTTCCCACAAATTCGACGACATCGTACTGACTTTAGGGAGATTTTTCTTTTATTTAATAACATAAATTTATGTATTTAAAAATATTTTATGTAAGAAGACATGTTCAACTCAAAAAGGTAGCAAAAAAAACTATCAAAATGTTACAATACGCCACAGAAAAAAAATAAAATTGAGTCTTATTTTTTCACATATTTAGCGGTAACATGTGATTCTTATTGGATTGAAATAAGGGTTATTTTACTGGTCACTGTCTTGATTTATTGCACAAAAATTTGTAATGAAATTTTAGTCTGCGCTCGGCCGCCGTTGTGAGTGGACACTGTGACGCTTGCAAGCAGCTCCTCGTATTGGAAAAGATCGCTGTACGAATACAAAATATTTGACCTAATAAACTTGATCCTTCACGCATTCTGCACGGACTACGGACAACCAAGGTAAGATTTTATTCACAGTTTCTTATATGTACTTATAAATTTCATATTTATTTCGGACTTGATGGAGTGACCTGAAATGTACTTCGAAGACTGCTACTGGAACTAATGTACCAGTAGAGCTAGGTGTGCCGAGTTTGGGCTCGTTTTGTTAGTTATGTCGAGACCTTACCTCCGGACTTGATGGAGAAACCTGCAGGTGTACTTCGAAGACTGCTACTGGAACTATTATACCAGTAGAGCTAGGTGTGTCGAGTTTGGACTCGTTTTGTTAGTTATGTTGAGACCTTACCTCCGGACTTGATGGAGAGACCTGCAGGTGTACTTCGAAAACTGCTACTGGAACTATTATACCAGTAGAGCTAGGTGTGCCGAGTTTGGGCTCGTTTTATTAGTTATGTTGAGACCTTACCTCCGGACTTGATGGAGAGACCTGCAGGTGTACTTCGAAGACTGCTACTGGAACTATTATACCAGTAGAGCTAGGTGTGCCGAGTTTGAGCTCGTTTTGTTAGTTATGTTGAGACCTTACCTCCGGACTTGATGAAGAAACCTGCAGGTGTACTTGGAAGACTGCTACTGGAACTATTATACCAGTAGAGCTAGGTGTGCCGAGTTTGGGCTCGTTTTGTTAGTAATGTTGAGACCTTACCTCCGGACTTGATGGCGATACCTGCAGGTGTACTTCGAAGACTGCTACTGGAACTATTATTCCAGTAGAGCTAGGTGTGTCGAGTTTGGGCTCGTTTTGTTAGTTATGTTGAGACCTTACCTCCGGACTTGATGGAGAGACCTGCAGGTGTACTTCGAAGACTGCTACTGGAACTATTATACCAGTAGAGCTAGGTGTGCCGAGTTTGGGCACGTTTTGTTAGTTATGTTGAGACTTTACCTCCGGACTTGATGGCGATACCTGCAGGTGTTCTTCGAAGACTGCTACTGGAACTATTATACCAGTAGAGCTAGGTGTGCCGAGTTTGGGCTCGTTTTATTAGTTATGTTGAGACCTTACCTCCGGACTTGATGGAGAGACCTGCAGGTGTACTTCGAAGACTGCTACTGGAACTATTATACCAGTAGAGCTAGGTGTGCCGAGTTTGGGCTCGTTTTGTTAGTTATGTTGAGACCTTACCTCCGGACTTGATGAAGAAACCTGCAGGTGTACTTGGAAGACTGCTACTGGAACTATTATACCAGTAGAGCTAGGTGTGCCGAGTTTGGGCTCGTTTTGTTAGTAATGTTGAGACCTTACCTCCGGACTTGATGGCGATACCTGCAGGTGTACTTCGAAAACTGCTACTGGAACTATTATTCCAGTAGAGCTAGGTGTGTCGAGTTTGGGCTCGTTTTGTTAGTTATGTTGAGACCTTACCTCCGGACTTGATGGAGAGACCTGCAGGTGTACTTCGAAGACTGCTACTGGAACTATTATACCAGTAGAGCTAGGTGTGCCGAGTTTGGGCACGTTTTGTTAGTTATGTTGAGACTTTACCTCCGGACTTGATGGCGATACCTGCAGGTGTTCTTCGAAGACTGCTACTGGAACTAATAGACGAGTAGAGCTAGGTGTGTCGAGTTTGGGCTTGTTTTGTTAGTTATGTTGAGACCTTACCTCCGGACTTGATGGAGAGGCCTGCAGGTGTACTTCGAAGACTGCTACTGGAACTATTATACCAGTAGAGCTAGGTGTGCCGAGTTTGGGCTCGTTTTGTTAGTTATGTTGAGACCTTACCTCCGGACTTGATGGAGAAACCTGCAGGTGTACTTCGAAGACTGCTACTGGAACTATTATACCAGTAGAGCTAGGTGTGCCGAGTTTGGGCTCGTTTTGTTAGTTATGTTGAGACCTTACCTCCGGACTTGATGGAGAGACCTGCAGGTGTACTTCGAAGACTGCTACTGGAACTATTATATCAGTAGAGCTAGGTGTGCCGAGTTTGGGCTCGTTTTGTTAGTTATGTTGAGACCTTACCTCCGGACTTGATGGCGATACCTGCAGGTGTACTTCGAAGACTGCTACTGGAACTATTATACCAGTAGAGCTAGGTGTGCCGAGTTTGGGCTCGTTTTGTTAGTTATGTTGAGACCTTACCTCCGGACTTGATGGAGAGCCCTGCAGGTGTACTTCGAAGACTGCTACTGGAACTATTATATCAGTAGAGCTAGGTGTGCCGAGTTTGGGCTCGTTTTGTTAGTTATGTTGAGACCTTACCTCCGGACTTGATGGCGATACCTGCAGGTGTTCTTCGAAGACTGCTACTGGAACTAATAGACGAGTAGAGCTAGGTGTGTCAAGTTTGGGCTCGTTTTGTTAGTTATGTTGAGACCTTACCTCCGGACTTGATGGAGAAACCTGCAGGTGTACTTCGAAGACTGCTACTAGAACTATTATACCAGTAGAGCTAGGTGTGCCGAGTTTGGGCTCGTTTTGTTAGTTATGTTGAGACCTTACCTCCGGTCTTGATGGAGAGACCTGCAGGTGTACTTCGAAGACTGCTACTGGAACTATTATATCAGTAGAGCTAGGTGTGCCGAGTTTGGGCTCGTTTTGTTAGTTATGTTGAGACCTTACCTCCGGACTTGATGGCGATACCTGCAGGTGTACTTCGAAGACTGCTACTGGAACTATTATACCAGTAGAGCTAGGTGTGCCGAGTTTGGGCTCGTTTTGTTAGTTATGTTGAGACCTTACCTCCGGACTTGATGGAGAGCCCTGCAGGTGTACTTCGAAGACTGCTACTGGAACTATTATATCAGTAGAGCTAGGTGTGCCGAGTTTGGGCTCGTTTTGTTAGTTATGTTGAGACCTTACCTCCGGACTTGATGGAGAAACCTGCAGGTGTACTTCGAAGACTGCTACTGGAACTATTATACCAGTAGAGCTAGGTGTGCCGAGTTTGGGCTCGTTTTGTTAGTTATGTTGAGACCTTACCTCCGGACTTGATGGAGAGACCTGCAGGTGTACTTCGAAGACTGCTACTGGAACTATTATATCAGTAGAGCTAGGTGTGCCGAGTTTGGGCTCGTTTTGTTAGTTATGTTGAGACCTTACCTCCGGACTTGATGGCGATACCTGCAGGTGTACTTCGAAGACTGCTACTGGAACTATTATACCAGTAGAGCTAGGTGTGCCGAGTTTGGGCTCGTTTTGTTAGTTATGTTGAGACCTTACCTCCGGACTTGATGAAGAAACCTGCAGGTGTACTTGGAAGACTGCTACTGGAACTATTATACCAGTAGAGCTAGGTGTGCCGAGTTTGGGCTCGTTTTGTTAGTAATGTTGAGACCTTACCTCCGGACTTGATGGCGATACCTGCAGGTGTACTTCGAAGACTGCTACTGGAACTATTATTCCAGTAGAGCTAGGTGTGTCGAGTTTGGGCTCGTTTTGTTAGTTATGTTGAGACCTTACCTCCGGACTTGATGGAGAGACCTGCAGGTGTACTTCGAAGACTGCTACTGGAACTATTATACCAGTAGAGCTAGGTGTGCCGAGTTTGGGCACGTTTTGTTAGTTATGTTGAGACTTTACCTCCGGACTTGATGGCGATACCTGCAGGTGTTCTTCGAAGACTGCTACTGGAACTATTATACCAGTAGAGCTAGGTGTGCCGAGTTTGGGCTCGTTTTATTAGTTATGTTGAGACCTTACCTCCGGACTTGATGGAGAGACCTGCAGGTGTACTTCGAAGACTGCTACTGGAACTATTATACCAGTAGAGCTAGGTGTGCCGAGTTTGGGCTCGTTTTGTTAGTTATGTTGAGACCTTACCTCCGGACTTGATGAAGAAACCTGCAGGTGTACTTGGAAGACTGCTACTGGAACTATTATACCAGTAGAGCTAGGTGTGCCGAGTTTGGGCTCGTTTTGTTAGTAATGTTGAGACCTTACCTCCGGACTTGATGGCGATACCTGCAGGTGTACTTCGAAGACTGCTACTGGAACTATTATTCCAGTAGAGCTAGGTGTGTCGAGTTTGGGCTCGTTTTGTTAGTTATGTTGAGACCTTACCTCCGGACTTGATGGAGAGACCTGCAGGTGTACTTCGAAGACTGCTACTGGAACTATTATACCAGTAGAGCTAGGTGTGCCGAGTTTGGGCACGTTTTGTTAGTTATGTTGAGACTTTACCTCCGGACTTGATGGCGATACCTGCAGGTGTTCTTCGAAGACTGCTACTGGAACTAATAGACGAGTAGAGCTAGGTGTGTCGAGTTTGGGCTTGTTTTGTTAGTTATGTTGAGACCTTACCTCCGGACTTGATGGAGAGGCCTGCAGGTGTACTTCGAAGACTGCTACTGGAACTATTATACCAGTAGAGCTAGGTGTGCCGAGTTTGGGCTCGTTTTGTTAGTTATGTTGAGACCTTACCTCCGGACTTGATGGAGAAACCTGCAGGTGTACTTCGAAGACTGCTACTGGAACTATTATACCAGTAGAGCTAGGTGTGCCGAGTTTGGGCTCGTTTTGTTAGTTATGTTGAGACCTTACCTCCGGACTTGATGGAGAGACCTGCAGGTGTACTTCGAAGACTGCTACTGGAACTATTATATCAGTAGAGCTAGGTGTGCCGAGTTTGGGCTCGTTTTGTTAGTTATGTTGAGACCTTACCTCCGGACTTGATGGCGATACCTGCAGGTGTACTTCGAAGACTGCTACTGGAACTATTATACCAGTAGAGCTAGGTGTGCCGAGTTTGGGCTCGTTTTGTTAGTTATGTTGAGACCTTACCTCCGGACTTGATGGAGAGCCCTGCAGGTGTACTTCGAAGACTGCTACTGGAACTATTATATCAGTAGAGCTAGGTGTGCCGAGTTTGGGCTCGTTTTGTTAGTTATGTTGAGACCTTACCTCCGGACTTGATGGCGATACCTGCAGGTGTTCTTCGAAGACTGCTACTGGAACTAATAGACGAGTAGAGCTAGGTGTGTCAAGTTTGGGCTCGTTTTGTTAGTTATGTTGAGACCTTACCTCCGGACTTGATGGAGAAACCTGCAGGTGTACTTCGAAGACTGCTACTAGAACTATTATACCAGTAGAGCTAGGTGTGCCGAGTTTGGGCTCGTTTTGTTAGTTATGTTGAGACCTTACCTCCGGTCTTGATGGAGAGACCTGCAGGTGTACTTCGAAGACTGCTACTGGAACTATTATATCAGTAGAGCTAGGTGTGCCGAGTTTGGGCTCGTTTTGTTAGTTATGTTGAGACCTTACCTCCGGACTTGATGGCGATACCTGCAGGTGTACTTCGAAGACTGCTACTGGAACTAGTATACCAGTAGAGCTAGGTGTGCCGAGTTTGGGCTCGTTTTGTTAGTTATGTTGAGACCTTACCTCCGGACTTGATGGCGATACCTGCAGGTGTTCTTCGAAGACTGCTACTGGAACTAATAGACGAGTAGAGCTAGCTGATAAGAGTGTGTATAGTTTATACCTTTTATAACAAAATTTTTGTTTTAGATGCCAAGGCCTAAGACGAGATTCAAAAGAAATATGGAACTACGGGAACATTCATCATAATATTATAATTGTCATTGTCATAATAATATAATGAAAAATAAAAATTGATATTTTTTTTATGTCTTTCGTAAGTTTTACTCATTTCTTTTATCATTTACTAGCTCCTGACCTGGCTTCGTACGGCATCCTAATTACGTAACACACTTAAAATGGCAATCCATTCCAATTTGACAGATAAACAATATCTATTGGGTTGTTCTTGTTGTCATGCAAACGACTTTTTTTTAACCGACTTCGAAAAGGAGGAGTTTCTATGTTCGGCTGAATGTATGTTTTTTTTTTTTGTATGTATTTTCACCGATATTTCGGTCAATTGTGGACCGATTTTGAATTTTTTTTTTTTGATTGAAATTTATGCTTCCAAGTTGGTCCCATTGAAATATTGTTATGATCTGATCATGAACTTCGAAGATATGGAACAGAACTCCTCATAGAATCATAGCAGAATTGTCGTAACAAGTAAAATTGCTTTGTTTATACGCGTAGTCGATGACTGACTGAAAGAAAAGGGGGAGGGGAAAGGGGGAGAGGGTAAATTCATGTAATATAACCGTATTTGGGATTATAAGAATCGTTATGAGATGCACTCTGGCTATAAGGTAATTTATGTTTAGCTGAAGGGTAGGTACTTTTTAGTGGTGCTACCATAACTAAAAAGTGAAAAATAAAAAACTTTTTACAAAAAAATTAAACCGACTTCAAAAAGTTGTTAAATAACGAAGAGACAAGATTAGATATCTATTGAAACACCGACTTCCGAAATTAAAGTTATTTTGTACTTTTTGAAGTCGGTTTAATTTTTCTGTAAAAATTTTTTTTTTATGAAGCAATTAATAATGTTTGGAACCTAATCCTTACCTTGAAAGTAATTGTAAGTACTTATCAGTTTTATATGTATGTGCCAAATAAACGTATTTTCTTTCTAGTTTTCGAGAACCATTTGATACCAAAACAAAATTATATAGGTACCTAAAACTTTTTACTTGCTATGTGTCAGTCAGGAAATTAAACATCATCAATTTCAACATTTTATGAACTCTATGAACTTTGCTTGGGTAGGCCAAGCAAAGTTCATAAAATTTATATTGTACTACCCCTGGAGCATGCATAGCTTATCCATTAAAAAATGACAGAATTTTGCAAATCCATCTAAACATACCTACATAAAAAAAATACTTAATCTAAATTAAGTCGGTTAATTAAATCAATTCATAAACAAAAAAGGTTGCCCGAATTTACTTGCAAGATTAAAGGTACCCCAATAACAACTTTGAGAGAAATGACGGTGTGCCGTGGTATACTGAACACATCTGCGTACCCCTTTAGAGGGTAAAGGCATGATCTTATACTGTGTGATTACGCAAACAATGCATACATAATATGCGAAAGCAGCAATTGCGGTTGATTTGCTGGCATTTATTGAAGAGTTCCGTTGTCTGTCTCTGAAACTCTTCAATCCCACAACTCTCTGACCTCATCAGAAGGCCAATTCTGGTAATTAAAAACGTTCAAAATCTATTCGCAGTCTCATCTCGGCAACAAACAAATGTCAAACAATTTTCAAAATGTAGGGAAATTAGAGGTATTTTTGACAGATTGAGACAGATTAGACTGTGAACGTTCTAAAAATTACGAGAATTGCCCGTCTGATCTTTACAAGGGACTATTTCGGAATAAACCTCTTTCGAACAAAAAAGAATTTTGCAAATCCGTCTATATTATGACGGAGTTATGCCCTAACATACATAAAAAAATATATATAAATATAATCATCCGAATTGAGAATATCCTCCTTTTTTGAAGTCGGTTAAAAATACTAAATACAGCAGATAAAATAAGCTTATGTTTTTAATTATTTGTTTTCAAAAAGCTTGTCGCGCAAATTGTAAATACATAGGTACTTTAGCAAGTACTTGCTTACCAGTCAATCAATGTCCAATGAAATTAAGTAAATGGTATCTACTTTTGTTACCATTTCACGTTACGAACTTTTTGAAAAATAATTAAAGTAAAGTTAAAAAAAAAACATGGCAAAAATTAAATAAAAGTAAGCTCAAGTATCAAGTCGTGTCAAGTTACTCATAATTTCGCCGCTTCGCGCATTTCGCTGTGTGTGTGAGCCGTGCACGTGTAGTAGTAAGACTCTATACCTAAAATTGATGCGCGTCAAATCGTAAACGCGTCCTTAACATTTCAAATATTGGTATGAGGAAGAGAGGACGCGGGAAGGTAACATCTCACTCTCTTTTGTACACGTGTAGCGTTTCACTTAAGAATTTCTTTCAGCGTAATGTTGGCAATACGGAAAAACAGGTTTGCTATATTTTTAGCAATGAAGTTACCTGCTTTTTTTAAAATAAAATCTCATTCTCAAAGTGGTGCGAGTACTGTTAAAATCGATTTCGTTTCACATTTCGTGCAAAAATTTTGGTAGAGTAGGCAACTCTTTTCTTTTTCCCTTCTTTTTTCTGTAGACAGATAAGGGAGCCAACATCACGGCGAACGAACTTCTTAAGTGAAACGCACTGTAACGTAATCGCGGTGACGTCACCTGTCAGTTTGTGCATCCTTTTTTTGATATTTGACATTTTCCCCTTCTAACAGATTTATAAGGTTTCTACTTACGCGATTACGGTAATAAGGAACGAATTTGAAATATTATTTCTATTTGTGATTTTGGATGAATTTGCTTTTTTTTTTCATGAAATCTGCGATCAGTCTAGTTGACTATAATCAGATGTGTTGCAGTAGATAAAAATTTTGGTGGGTTAAAGCAACTGCCTTAACTGTATTTAGTCATATAGCACATTTTGCTCTTTTCAGTCGATTGATTGGGTTTCGTATTAGAAGCATGTTTCTCAATGGGTTGGGATGAAGCTTTAATCGTTCAGCATAGTTATCTGTGTATTGTTTGGCTTCTTCAATGACAGTCTTCATATTTAGGTACTCATGTATTTCAGTGTTACACGTGAACCAGGCTGCACCACCTATGGTCCTTAGGATGTTGTTTTGAAGGCAAAGTATGTTGGATTTGCTGGCTGAAGACCACAGTTGAATCCCATAGGTCCAAATCGGTTTTATAACTGAGCTATAGATTCTAAGTTTATTGCTTAAGGATAGAGTTGATGGCTTGCCAAGCATCCACAAAAGATTTTTGAAACGATTTACTTCCGTTTCGTTTGTGTTTAATATGGTATGTGCTTTTTGGCACAAATCATTTAAAAAAGAAGTCATCAACCAAATTCTGGCTATCAGTAGTTGCCGTGGTTGAAAATGTTGATATCGAATGTCAGTCTCCCATAAAACTTCACAGGTCACACGGCAAACGTTCTTATGTACAAAACACACCTATCTTTTACGTTGTAAATTATGTAAAAGAACAGGTTTCTTTATCAAATATTAGGTGAGCAGTTAGAGGCGTAGCTAGTCAGCCTTCGTCACATCGGGGAGTCATTAGCTCGGCCTTATGAGCGGTGGAAATGTACGACACATAATTGCGTACGGGCTTGATGCAGTGTGTACGATTTCGTTGGAAACACTGTGATTTTGTTGTATGTAGCGTTGCCAGGCGTCCGGTTAAAGCCGGACACGGTCAGGCTTTTTAATTGCGTGTCCGGACTGGCTTTTTTGGCTTTTTAAATTTCACCATTTTGTTTAGAATTGACATTTGAGTTCTGCCTTACCATGTCTCGCTAGCACAGACAGAGCGAACATGTAATTAGTCCAGCAATTATATCACTTAATTTTGTTGTTCTTTCGCCAGAATTTCAAGATTTTATAAATTTTATTGTTATTAAAAATACTTCTTTGACCAAATGTCTAGTAAATATGATAGTCTGTCCGGTTTTTTTAGTTTCAAGACCTGGCAACCCTAGTTGTAACTATAGGGGTGGTCTTTGCTTACGTCGTTTTGGTCCTATGTTACAAGATCGGTTTGTTCGTAATCCATCATCATTCTTGTAACTTGTAGCAATCGACCTTTGACCTTACTTTATACTGGTTTGCACAAAAACTAGTTTGGAGAAATCTAAAATTCGATCAAAAATAGTTTCCAAGACCCTTGAGAGATGTTTTCCTTATACAGAACTATCCGTTTTATCTTTACTTTGTACCTAAGTCCACCTTTATCATTTACACTAATATTATGAAGAGGTAAGATTATCTTTTCTATTTTGTTTGTAGGAGGTAACCTCTGGAAGTACTAGTCTTAACGCTAAAATTTTTTCACCGATTGAGGCTTTATTCTTGAGTGACATAGGCTTTATTTTAAGTACGCAGGCGAAACTGCGGGAAAATCTAGTGTGCCAATAACACGTATTTGTATTACAATGTATCGAAATAGTGCTGCAAAAACGTTACCCTTCAAAAGTCCTGTCGGGTCGAATTTCTGATGCGCAGTAATGTTTTTGACGAGGGAAAAAAAATGGCAGCTTCGAAAGACGTGCCAAGCTGCCAATCAGTTAATGGCATGGTAAATATCCGATTTTATGCTACTCTTCTTATGTATACTGAACTTTGGAAAAATTCTCCAAAAGGTTTTTTCTACCACGCAGGCCGTTAAGCGAAGAGCCTGGAAACGTTAGTTTAAAAGCTGAAAAAAAGAGGGAGTATGACATTTTTAAGAAGGAAGCGAAAAAAGCCGTGGCAATAGCGAAATCAAAAGCCCAGGATAAATTATATGACACACTGGACAGTCCTGCAGGGCAAAAAGAACTATACCGGCTTACTAGAATAAGAGAAAGAAAGACTAGAGATGTTTGCCAGGTAAAATGTATAAGAGATGAAACTGGAATGGTTATATCGGATGATGAAAAAATCAAAAAGAGGTGGAAGGACTATTTTGAAAAACTGATGAATGAGGAAAATAATTGGAGTAGTATGTTAGAGAATAAACCAGTGAATGTGGGATTAGTGAGAATGATTAGTATGGATGAAGTTAGGATAGCAGTAAATGGAATGAAGAATGGTAAAGCCACCGGTCCAGACGGAATACCAGTTGAAGTGTGGAAGTTATTGCGAGTGGATGGATGGATGTGGTTAGCTTTATTCTTCAATAAGTTGTTGCAGGAAGAAGCCATACCTGATGAGTGGTGTAACAGTTCCTTGGTGCCCATTTTTAAAAACAAAGGTGATGTGCTTGAGTGCAACAATTATAGAGGAATAAAGCTAATGTCACATACTATGAAAGCTTGGGAGAAAGTTATCGAAAGACGTCTGAGAGAAGAGAGTGAAATTTCACAGAACCAATTCGGTTTTATGCCGGGTCGGGGTACAATGTATGCCATTTTTGCTATACGTCAGCTGTGCGAAAAATACAGAGGTGCACATAAAAACTTGCACATGGTATTCGTTGACCTCGAAAAGGCATACGACCGGGTACCTCGTGAGGTTCTGTGGTGGGCCCTTAAGGAGAAAGGTGTGCCTGGGAAGTATGTGCAGTTGATCCAAGCTATGTACAGTCGATGCAGTACCCAAGTCCGGTCTACAGTGGGCACTACTGACAGCTTCAATGTGGCTGTCGGCTTACACCAAGGGTCGGCCCTCAGCCCTTACCTCTTCCTGATGATAATGGATGCTCTGACGTCGGACATTCAGGAAGAGGCTCCCTGGTGTATGTTGTTTGCCGATGACATTGTGCTGATTGCCGAGAGTGGCCTAGAGGTCCAGAACAGATTGGAGGTGTGGTGGCACAGACTGGAAAGTGTTGGCCTGAAATTGAGTAGAACCAAAACGGAGTACTTGTTCTGCGATTTCGGCGGTCTCTCCACTCCAGTGCCTTTAGCTCTCGCCGGAACGCCCATACCGATCTGTTCCGACTTTCGGTACCTCGGGTCGCTTATCCAAGGGGATGGTGAGGTAGACCGGGACGTAACACATCGGATCAACGCAGGATGGATGAAATGGCGACAGGTCACAGGAACAACTTGTGACCCACGGATGCCCCTCAAGTTGAAGGGTAAAATCTACAAGTCAGTGATAAGGCCTGTTGTACTGTATGGATCAGAATGTTGGGCAGTGAAAAAGACGGATGAAAAAAGATTGCATGTAGCGGAGATGAGAATGTTAAGGTGGATGTGTGGTGTGACGAGAATGGATAAAGTGAGAAATGAGTATATTAGGGGAAGTTTGAAAGTGGCGCCGGTAGCTGAAAAGTTGAAAGGGAATCGTTTGTCTTGGTATGGTCATGTAAAAAGGAGAGATGAAACGCATGTTGCTAAAAGAGTTATGAATTTACATGTGGATGGATGGAGAGGGAGAGGGAGGCCAAAGAAAAGATGGATGGATTGTGTGAAAAGTGATATGAATGAAAAAGGAGTAAGTGATAGCGTGACGAGCGACAGGACAGAGTGGAAGAAAAAAACGTGTTGCGCCGACCCCAAATAAAACGGGATAAGGGCAGGAAGATGATGATGCAGGCCGTTAAGCGAACTTAGGGATATAAAGGTCCTTAGAGGCTAGTAACACAAGACACATAAGTAAAACCCACGGAACGGCATTTAGACAATTTATTTCTTCAAATATTGCTTTACCGAAAAACAATGTAGGTTGCTGGTCCTTTTAAGAGGCTGCTTTTCCACTCGCTTATCGTCAACATCGAGCATGGTTTAAAAGCTTCTTGCTTCATCTAACGCAATCCAACGCGATGTTTGACGAAAAGGCAACGCAAAAAAAGAGAGATAGCGCCTGAAAACTCTGTTAGTAGTCGGTAATTCCGTGATTTACTCGAATATTTTCCAAAACTTTTTGAACTCCTAAAAGGGTTTTGAAAAACGTCGGCGTCATTTAGAATCTTAATAAAATTTACAAGGCTTCTATAATTTTACTTTTTTGACTTTTTTAATTTTTGAGTAAATTATTAAGTGGGTTTATTAACTGGGTTAGTGTTACACAAATTTAGAAATTGATCTCAATAGAAAAATAGATAATATCCACAAGATATTCCAAAATACTCGTATCTAATAAAATATGTGTAATAACGTCATAATCGGGTAAGAGCGGTTGTATGGAAAACAGTGAAAATGTGTGTCGAGATGTATCCCCTTAAATATGGGCAACCATTTTGGATCATATTTTCTTACCAGTTTATGCTCGTTATATGGTAGCATTACTGAACCATGTTTCATTGATAACTAGCTTTGCCCGCGCGGCTTCGCTCCTGCTCTTCCTTACTCCACCCTACTATACCCAACTCTACCCTACTCTACCCTACTCTACCCTACCCTACTCTACCCTACTCTACCCTACTCTACCCTACTCTACCCTACTCTACCCTACTCTACCCTACTCTACCCTACTCTACCCTACTCTACCCTACTCTACCCTACTCTACCCTACTCTACCCTACTCTACCCTACTCTAACCTACTCTACTCTACCCTACTCTACCCTACTACTCTACCCTACTCTACCCTACTCTACCCTACCCTACTCTACCCTACTCTACCCTACTCTACCCTACTCTACTCTACACTACCCTATTTTTTTTTCCATAAGAACCTTCTCCTCACAATAACAATCACAACAAAAAAAAAATCAGCCAAATCGGTCAAGCCGTTTTCATGCCAAGTCGTGACAACGGAAAACGGGGGTCATTTTTATATATATAGATTTTATAATATATATATAGATATAGATATAGATGTGAATTTTGTGTCATACATAACTGACATAGCTAATAATACAATCAAACTCTTTATGGTAACTGGTTCATAGATAAAAACTGGGCAAGTGCGAGTCGGACTCGCGCACGCAAGGTTCCGTACGAACCGTAAAAAAAATTGCGTTTGTTAATTTGTTGTATGGGAGCCTCCCATTAAATATTTATTTTTTTATTTTTTTTTAGTATTTGTTGTTATAGCGGCAACAGCTTTTTTTTTTAGATGGGAAAATCATCTTATGACATCTCCCGCTCTTGGGCGGAGTGGGAGGGCATGTCAGACTTTTACTGACTAAAAACCCACTCCTGTTCCTTTTTTCCCATTGTTCCAGAGCCCCAGGGATCTCTTTCGCATTACCCATCGCCCGTGTAGGTTTCAATCCTGCTAGGCCCCTGCGGTTGGTTGAGCTCTAGCTATCGCGGTTTTTGAAATACAACCTGGTGACAGACAGACGGACAGACAGCGAAGTCTTAGTAGTAATAGGGTCCCGTTTTTACCCATTGGGTATGGAATACTAAAAACACCGTCGTAAAGTATGAGAAATTCGCCGTACGTGGTCGCAGCAATAGTCCTGTTTTTGTCCCATGTGTTTGTCACTCCAAACGCTTCCCTCCAATGTTTACATTTAATTTGTATTCCGATACCGCTTGCTTACATCGATTAAGTGTCACGTTGCATATTAACAACGAGTGTAGCACCCTATCAGTTCCATTAAAGGACTTTTCCTGTTTCGGTTACCGCATTAGAAATTGGTGCGCGTAACCACATTTGCCCTCCTCCTACGCTTAAATGATTCAGACCATTTCTAATGGGGCTGAAATATCCAGTTCAATAATTTGTGTTCATTAGTAGAGACACATAATTAATTTACAGTTCAAAGTGTAAATATACGCCTGGATAGAATTACCTACCTTTAATTATATCTAACAGATTATTGTTATCATTTAACCTTTGCCAGAAATTATTATTAATCTCGTACTATGCTCTCACGGTTGCCCCTTATCTGCATCAACTCGCATTAATGAATTCGTATCTTGAGGTAACATCTTTGGAGCCAATGATATTGCTAGCCACATTAATGAAGCATGACGTAAAATATGTAATAGTATGCGATTTAATGAGACCAGTAATAAAGTAACAAAAGACATTATCGGCTAAGAAAATATTTGTAGCGTAAATAATGACAAGCTTTAGATACGGATTCTTATTTGACGTGGCACTTGATAACATAGCATGACAAACAAGCGAAATTACAGTTCCCTTACAATTCAAGGCTCCCACAATTATCGTCTGTACAAAAGCCTATGTACGAGCTTAGTAACATCAGTTGATAGGCGTCGACCAAAATTTCTGAGAAGTGAATTAATAAGCAAAACATCTCTGGGAATACTATTTATAGAGCCGCGAACCAACACGCCCACTCACAAGGTTCTAATGTTCATTGTCCCATTACCATATGTGCACTGAAACAGACATCTGTTGTGTTCATTAATTAATTTGTGAATCAGCTTCGGGCAATGCATCATTCATTTACATATTCGGTATTTAAAATAACGTGTTCAAACAGTTCAAGAATTTAAAAACAACGCTTCATTTGGCTTAGCTGATATCGGTCTGCTTGGTGAGTTTCCAAGTGAGAATGAGTCATGTTGTAAAACTGGGCCAGACTTTGTATGGAGTTCAGTGATCCTGCATTAAACTGAGCTGAAATACCACCGTCAGGAAGCCTCGTAATGAGGAGGGCTCATCTATGTTGCCTATTGTTCACTAACGCCCTAAATCCTTGAGATCTCTTGTTAGCAACGTTTTAATCAGCCTAATCCAGCAAAAGCGCAGCTGCAACTTCCGCCCACTTTTAGAGGCAAAACAATAGAACCTTTTTAGAGAACGACGAAATTCCGGGCGCCATATTGTTCGGTGCTATTGTATCAGCGCAGCGCGTAGAAAAATATTCATCTCGGCCGCCTCGCTCGTGTTTACTCCGTGTCTTCTGTAAATATTGACCTGTGTCGCATGAAACTTTATTTAAAAAGTAATATAAGTATGGATATTACTTTTCAAATAAAGTTTTTGGCTGTTGACATTCTTGCATGTTTGGAAATAGTAAAAATGTTATTGACTCTGTTCACCAGATACGTCTTGTTTGTATTACCGCGAAGTCTCTCAGTCAGTCTGTTTGTTATTGCTTTTGGGAAATTAATTAGCAGAGCTTCCGCGCTAATTACTTGTGCTTGCTTGTTGCCTGTTGTTTAAGTTCTCACTCAGAAATTATTAATGAGGTTTCCTCAATAACTTGAATGATTTTGTAGTCACTGAATATGTATTGTGTTTCGTTTTAAAGAGTCATGTGACACCATCTTGGCTTTCTTTGGTGTCATATTTTCTATACCCTTCATTACATGTTTGTTTTTTTTTTCACTGCTGTTGGCTTTGGACATGTTTCATAACATTAAGTAGGTACACATTAACCAAAGTTAAGTGTAAAGATTGTTGAAGTTAAACACGTTAAAATATAAATAGTTGACAAGTCAAGGTAGCCGTTTGTTTACTGTGATAAATGGATTGCAACCAATGCCGTGGAATCGCGTGAAAATAACAATGAATGAAAACGTAAATAATTAAAACTATATTACCCAGTTCTTTCTTTGAAGAGTCGGAGCGTAATTGGATGTTTTGATGGAGGGGTCTATCAGAAAAATCTGGTGGGAGTTGATATTGTGATAAAAATAAAAGTTATATTAAACTCTGGGCTATCTTGTCCGCAAGCTGTCAGTCATCTGTCGGAACTAGGCCACTGTGGGTACGCGATGAGCTGGTGACTTGTCACTCCATATCATTGCACTATTCTCTGTGGTTTTAATTTTTAATGTACCTGTATGTTTTACTGTGTCATGTGGCGCTGAAGGCCTCGATGTACTGACGTATTAAATTCCCTTTGGTAAATGAGACTGAGGCAACGATGTTATAATAACTGGTTATTGTTTATTAAAAATTCAACTATTAGCTGTGCCATTAGGGATAGGTACGTCAAAAACGTTCGTTTTAGCAGATTATGTAGACGTTACGTAAAGTGCTACTAGGGGAAAAGTAGAGCAGTTTGGAATAACTTAAGTTGATAACTTCGTAAGCAGATTTAGCAGTGGTCCTTCTGGGCCATTATTGGGATGTTTATGTAATTATTTTGAGCTTCCTGCATAGTTTTATACGTTTTTTTGCCAGGTTCGCATATTCGAAAAAATGGCTGGGTTAGGTTTCATCGTTAAAAAGTCACGAGACCCCTAAATTGTATTAGCTATCAGCTATTTATTATTTGATCTCTGTCTCAAAAGATTGGAAGAAAAAAATGTTCAGAAAAGCTGTACTCTAAAGTGGAACTAAGCTGAATTAATGTGGAGCATAAATGAAAAGTCTTGCTGAAATATCAAAGCCTTTTCCCAACTACATAATATGTTGGGGTCGGCTTCTAGCCCTACCGGATGCAGCTAAATACTAGAATTTCACATGCAACAACTGCCACCAGAAGATAAGCTCATAAAACATCACATTTAACAGTTTTCTCCCTTGTCCCCAGGTATACGTGGCCCTCTTCAAGCCTCTGCGCGTCTCCCGGCGCCAGTTCCGACGCGTGCTCATGTGCATGCGCAACGTGCGCCATCTCAAGTGCCATGAACTGTACGCGCACGAGAAAGTCACTAAAGTGGACAGCCTCTCCTTAGTGCTGTCTGGAAAGTGAGTGCTCGACATCACCATCTTGTCTAGTTTTTTCCCATCTAGCTTGAGGTCGGCTTCCAGTCTAACCAGATGCAGCTGAATACCTTTGGAGCGACTGCCTATCAGACTACCACAACCCAGTTGCTGGCAGTTGTTTCTGGCGTCTGATTACGACAAACAAACGACGACTGTCAAAGGTCTACGAATGACAACCGGGAAATACTGATTTACGTGCTTTTCGAGATACAGGGTAGGTATTAGTAATGTCCTAGAGTTAAAAAATTACAAATGAATTGAAATATTCTCATTGATAGTTGCCCGGTCCTGAATCCGCAACTTCATGCATAGGCATTGGGCCATCCCGACCCTATTCTTCATGCCCTTGTTCTAGAATAATTCATGTCAGTGCAAAACTTCTTATATCCTCTTATCAGGTGACATAAGAGGATGGAAGAAGAAACGATACGCTTTTATTCATTCTATTTTCGCCTCTCCTGAATGCTCTCTGGAAAGTAAGTGTTCATCATCACTGATGATTCATCAGTATTTTCTTAGCCTTGTCCCATGTTACCTGGGGTCTGCACATTACCTTCTTCCATTCTCCGCCGTCCACGGACACACTGGTCTTTCAATTCTTTTCGTATTATTCTTCATACAACCCAGTTTTGAGGTTAATAAACCTCGGCACGGCATGGCTAATAATTCTGGCTTAAACTCGTTGCAATAGTGACTGCTATATTCGGAAAGAACCTTGTAGTTAGCTACCTAATGGGTAGTATACCGGTGCAGTGAAATTCCACGAAAAACAACGGTTTTCAATCCGGTAATTTAGCCTATGGATTTCCATTTTTTTTTGCAACTATGTTAATCGCCAGCAACGTTCAGGTTTCCTATTTTTTTTTTTTTTGGATTGATGACCACGAATGAAAATACTCGTAGATAGAAAAGCAAAATTTATTGGATGGAAACGTTTATTGAAATCTGCTTTTTTTTTGCAACAATGTCCATCATCAGTACGTTCTGGGTTCCCTAATTTACAAGCTTTTATTTAGTTTCACCTATCCCGATGTTTCTCTGTCATCAAATCAAATTTGATCCACTTCGCGGTTACCTATTGAGCTGAAATTTTGCATGCATGTGTAAATCAGATGACAATGCAAAATTATCCTGACAAGGAGCTGATCTGATGATGGTACTGGAAGGATGCTATAGGAACTTAGTAGTTAAACGACACAACCCCATTGAGTTTAGGCTCGTATGATTCGTCTTGACGAGTATTAATTATATAGGTATACCGAGCTATAAAATCTTGCTATGAAAAAGATATTTTCATAAAAAAGCTAGTTTTTTAACCGACTTCGAAAAGGAGGAGGTTCTATGTTCGGCTGAATGTATGTTTTTTTTTTTTTTTTTTTGTATGTATGTTCACCGATATCTCGGTCAGTTGTGGACCGATTTTGAAAATTTTGTTTTTGATTGATAGGTTATGCTTCCAAGTTGGTCCCATAGAAATATTGTTATCATCTGATCATGAACTTCGAAGATATGGAACAGAACTCCTCATAGAATCATAGCAGAATTGTCGTAACAAGTAAAATTGCTTTGTTTATACGTGTAGTCGATGACTGACTGAAAGAAAAGAGGGAGGGGATGTATCGATCTGGTGATAAACCCTGAACGTAAATTCATGTAATATAACCGTATTTGGGGTTATTAGAATCGTTATGAGATGCACTCTGGCTATAAGGTAATTTATGTTTAGCTGTAGGTTAGGTACTTTTTAGTGGTGCTACCATAACTAAAAAGTGAAAAATAAAAAACTTTTTACAAAAAAAAAATTAAACCGACTTCAAAAAGTACAAAATAATTTTAATTTCGGAAGTCGGTGTTAAATAACGAAGAGACAAAGTTAGGTATCTATTATAGAAACACCGACTTCCGAAATTAAAATTATTTTGTACTTTTTGAAGTCGGTTTAATTTTTTTTTTTAAGTTTTTTATTTTATAAGTGGTCCACATAATTATACCTACGTGTGTATAGATAGGAAACATTGATTGGATGCAAAACATATAATACAGAATCCTTGTGGTGGCCGTACGAAGACGGACAAGTTTCAAAGAAGAATCAATATTTTTTATATATATTTTTTTTTAAACAAATACGTTTTCAGATTCTTATTGTGATATATTTCAATATTATGACAATTAATTCATGAATCCCCAAGCGACCACCGGTGGCCGCGCATCTATTGTCTTACTATTGTGTCTCTAATTGACGGTATCTGAAGGGTTAATGGGATATTTGAATAGTTACTAAGAAATAATAACAATTTATTGTTTTTATCAGCGAGTTAAAAAAAATGTATATAATAGACACAACGCTTTTAAAACCTGTGGTCCTAGAAAGTAAAGGGTAACTGAAGGACGCATATGTGAATTTAGTTCCTAAAAGTCTGACACGCTCTCTGGCTCCACCCTAGACCGAGAAAAGTCATTGGATGATTTCCAATAAACTTTCTTACTAATATTATAAAAGCGAAAGTGAGTTTGTTTGTTTGTTACGTCTTCACGCCTAAATGGCAAAACTGATTTTGATGAATCCTGTCCTGGAATAGGACATAGGATACTTTTTATCCCGGAAGTATGTTCCCTTGGGATAATTTTCTGGTATCACGCGCGCGAAGCCGCTGGGAGCAGCTAGTTTATTATAAAAAAAACTTATTAATTGTTGATGGTGAATCGTACTAGTTTATTAAGAGCTTTTTCACTCTAGCCTTGAGGTCACCTAAATTACAGATTACAGTCTATCGACTAAACGCTTTTCGTTAAAAGATATTGCAGTCTTACTTTTACACTGCTCGTTCGTTTTACTCATTCCGAAAATATGTCATATTTCTAGTAAATTACATCTCATTAGTCCATGTCTCCAACGCTAAAGGCATGTCGATCATTGTCCACAGAATATCCTCTCGTCCATACTGCCGACTTAGTATTAATCACAGTTGTTATAATGTCCGCCATTACAATGACGTATGGTGTTAATTACTCTAAGATGTTTGGCTTTGACCCTGTTGAGGGTTCTTGTGTTAAATTCTGAGACAATTTAGTAAACACTATCATGCGACCGAACGTCGACAACTTAAGAGGACTACTCGCGAGTTTTATAAAGCGCGAAATTATATTATCCACTGCAGTAAACTGAATCAGAGAAATATTTGTTACTAGCTTTTGCCCACAGCTTCTCCCGCGTACATACTCGTAAAATATAGCTTATGTCACTCAGGAATAACGCAGCTTTCTACAGATAAAAAAAAAATTCGCAATCGGACCAGTACTTTCAGAGATCATCATCAGCCTTTTAATGTTCCCACTGCTGGGACTCAGGCCTCCTTTCTAGGAGAGGGAATGGGCCATAATCCACCACGCAGGCCCAGTGCGGGTTGGTGAATGTCACATGTCGTCGAATTTTTGGTTCTAAGACATGCCGGTTTCCTCACGATGTTTTCCCTCACCGTTTTGAGAGCAGTGGTGATGAAATAAATTACACAAAGTAATGCGCCTGGCTGGGTTCGAACCCGCGACCTACAACTCGTAAGTCGGGGCCATTACCACTCGGCCACCACTGCTCAACAGACTTTCAGAGATTATCTCCTGCAAACAAAAAAACAAACTTTACCTCTTTATTATATTAGTATAGATACTTTAGGATAAATCCTAGATAAATAGTATGTTCAAAACATCATCATCATCATTACTTCAGCCGATATACGTCCACTGTTGCACATAGGCCTCCCCCAAGTGTCGCTACAACGAATGGTCCTGTGCGTCTCGCAGCCATCGGTTTCCCGCAACCTTCACGGTTCAAAACATAATACAGCTAATTTAGAACGACGCAAAAGAATCACCAAGATGCCTCTAAAAATAACTTTTATCGAGTAAAAACCGGAAAAATATACATGTAATCATTCTGATTATTTGTCAGATTATTCTAAAAGCAAAGTTTTACCGTTATAGTGTTTTAATTTTAAAATCAAATATGTAGATTTTTATTAAATTGCTAAAACGCATCATATTTTGTAAGCATTGTTCATCGAAGTCTGATTTCCGTACTTAGTCCTATGCGACTATTATGCGTAGCGCTACGCAAACATTTTTCGCTCATTTGGTCCAACAACGCCGTAATTACACTTTTTTTCAAAACCAGTTTTATAATGTCAAATGTGCGGAAAGACTATTTACATCGGGAGAAACATCATTTACGTTGATTTTATTCAATTATTTACTTTTATTGTCACAAATGCAAAATTTCCTAACGAATGCGTTATTTTTTATATTGAATTCTAAAGCAACAGTTTCATATTTACAGGTACCTTATTTTTGCTTGTAACCTAGGTTATCTACAATGTATAGTGTAGATGTGGACTATAATGGAAACTACACATATTATAACTTACTTTAAAAACGATTAGAATCGTAATAAGTTTCGCTAAAATGCCACCATCTTTGACTGCATCTTCTGTAAAATTTCTAAAAGTGTAATTACGTCATTGTTGCACCAAATGAGCGCTATGTACTTTTACTCATCTCTTTCTTTTATATGCAGTTCGAGAGTAATCTCGCTAAAAGTTCTGTAGTCCTCTTAATGTTAGAAAAGACAGATGCAAAAAAGCGTCCAAGGATTTCCTTTCTAATCTGAACGGAACTTATAAAAGTCATGGCTGTAAAATTAAATTACTTTAGATTACGTTTGATATGAAATGCATTTAACGACGTTTTTACGTATTATTAATGTGATACTTTAACACCGCATTACGTGTCGTAATGATCATAACTGATACAAAAATGACCTCGCAATTTTGTGCTCCTTTACTGGAAAATCAATCTCTTATAAGCATAAACATAAATCTGCATACAAGGGAATAGGCCGTAATCCACCACGCGGGCCCAGTGCGGGTTGGTGGTGTCACATGTCTTCGAATTTTTTGGTTCTAGGACATGCCGGTTTCCTCACGATGGTTTTCAAATCCTTCACCGTTTTGAGAGCAGTACACAAAGTAATGCGCCTACAACTCGTAAGTCAGGGCCGTTACCACTCGGCTACCACTGCTCTCTCACACTATTGGTGAGCCGTAAACCCTTCATAGACACAAAACAATACACCAACCTTCCTTAAGTTGCCATTTTGCGTTCCAGAGTCGCACTAACTGTTTTGGACAAACCCGTGACCCAGAATAAAGGCCTTAATGAGAAGAATATTTGTAACAAATACCCGATTATGTATGGGCTTGAGATCAAACAAACCGCGACACAGCCATTCGGTCCCGATCCCGAAAATACCCGGAATCCTTATGCAAATGTTGGTCATATGTCTCTTTAAAATTCCTTTGTATGTATGTAAATTAAAACGGTATTAGCCTTCATCAAATATATGACGCTTTTGTCTCAGAAATAATGCTTGACGTTTCTGGAAATTTTAGAAATATTCCTTTATTAGGGTTCTGTAGCCAAAGAGCGCCAACGGGACCCTGTTACCAAATCTCCGCTGTTTGTCTGTCTGCCTGTCAGCAGACTGTATCTCATAAAGCATAAGAGATACGAGTTAAAATAATCACAGGATGTGTATATAAATTACAGCTACTACAACGGATAATAAAATTAAAAACTTAAAAAGTGTTTCGTGTTGCAACCAAAAAACAAGAAAATCGAGCAAAAATCGCAAAAACTAAATAACCTTATTGAGTCGGCGTTCTTTGCTCGATTTCAATATTATAGTTAGGAACCCTCTGTGTCCCACTGGCACTTGACCTCGATATTTTTTTTTTAATCTCGTCTGTAGCAGTAAGTTTACAAACAAGTGACATCTTGAATCCAATTAAACCAAAACTTTTAACTGCTCCCAAAATATCCGAAATCTTCAGCAACGACTTGAGTCATTACGTTTTGTTTTTCTCCTTGGATACAAAGTAACTTTAGTATAATAAAAACAAACGTTAATGCTAACCATCTCATTGTTAACAGCTTCCAAAAATTTCCGGAATACTTCAGCAAACATGTGACTCACATCTTCTCAGAAAGTCTGTAGCCTGTACCTAGCTGTAATTTATAATAGTTGTTCAAATCTTACATCTAAACTAATAAAGTTGGTTTTTTGTTAAAATACAAAAAACCAACTTTATTATCTCTGAAAGTCCTGGTCCAATTGGTAAAGTTTTTTCACCAATAGAAAGCTTTTTTTTTTTCGATGGGGAAAATCATCTCATGACAAAACCCGCTCTTGGGTAGAGCGGGAGATAGTGTCAGACTCTTACTGACAAAAAACCCCATCCTGTTCCTTCTAGCCTTCATACCGGGGCGGGAGCCCGTGCCCCGGTATGAAGGCTAGAAGGAACAACCCTGACAACCCTGTCCCCAGTAGGCTTCGACCCAGCTGGGCCCCTCCTGCTGCTGGCAACTCCTTGAGGCGTACGGGAACAGTGCGCGCCGTCGACGTCTTGGGCTCGGTCGACGATCGGATAGCGAGCTACCCATGGCTCGCCGTCCGCGAGTCCGCGTCTACGGTGACCGGAAATCGGGATCGGAATCCCGGCGGCGGCGACCTATAGAAAGCTGCTTTATTTCTGAATAACATAGGCTATTATTATTAATATTTTATATACGCGGTTGAAGCCGCGGGCAAAAGCTAGTTTGTATTTATAGTTGTTCAGATCTTACATAACAGATAATGAGACATCGATGTAAAATGCTCAAGTTGTGTGAACTTTTATGTGCATTGTTACAATATTACAAAGCGTTGGATTAGCGGTAAACAAGATGCTTGTTTGAAGTAATTAACTTGATCGCTGGGAATGGAAATGATTAAGCTTTATGTACTTTACTCACAGCATGTTTACACTGACTGGATAGGTCCACTTAGTAGCAGTTTTATAATGAGCAAAATTGTATGATTCACTGCAGTAAACATAATCAGAAAAATATATGTCATTCTTTAGGATAAATGCTAGATAGATAGTGTGTTCAAATGCAATCGTTTGTCTTGGTATGGTTATGTAAAGCGGAGGAATAAAACGCATGTTACTAAAAAAGTTCTGAGTAGAGAGAGGTTCAAGGTGGTGCATCATGACTCACATTTTCACTGCTTTTCATACAACCGCTCATAACTGATACTTTATTACATATTTTTCATTAGATATTTTGGAAACACAGTATCTTGTGGATATTATCTAGGTTTCTAAAGAAACCAATTTCTAAATTTGTGTAAAACTAATCCAGTAAAAACCTCTGAAAATGTCCTATTTTGTATGAACTTTAAAAAAATGAACTTTTTTAAAAATAAAAAAAGTCAAAAAAGTAATCCTCTAGAGACCTTGCTAATTTTATTAAGATTCTAAATGACGACAACTTTATCCAAAAACTTTTAAGGGTTTAAAAAAAACAGCTATTTCCTGGAGCAAGTTTTGTGAAATTTTCGAGTAAATCTCGGGATTACCGAATACTAACAGAGTTTTCAGGCGTTATCTCTCTTTTTTTGCGTTGCCTCTTCGTCAAACATCGCGTTGGATTGCATTAAATGAAGTAACAAGCTTTTAAACCATTTTCGATGTTTACGATAGGCGAGTGGAAAAGGACCCTCTTAAGAAGGAGAAGAGAAGAGGAGTGATATGAAAGGCAAGGGACAAAATCACGAACAAGCTTCTAAAATTAGTTAACCAGACGAAATACATGCAATAATTCTGATGGTTTGTCAGATTATTCTACAAGCTACATTTAACCGTAATTTTATAATTAAATCTGTAGATTTTTATTCATCATCATCATTTTCAGCCGATACACGTCCACTGCTGGACATAGGCCTCCCCCAAGCGTCGCCACAACGAACGCTCCTGATTTCTAGATTTTTATTAAATCGCTAAAATACTTCATATTTTGCAAGCATTATGTCTTTGCGCATCCCTTTATTTTATATGCAGTCCAAGACTGACCGCGCTTATGGTCTTAAAGTCCTCTTAGTCCTCTTAAATCTTTGTGGTTTTTTCCTCAAAAGACCTCGGACACTATTCTGCATAGTTCGCATATGATTTAACCGTTACATTTTTTTTATTAAAAAAAAAATTGGACCTCTGAGCTTGTTTCGGTGTTTGTTCTCAGGGTAGTCAGTTAGGAAACACCGGCCTCATTTAGTTTAGATTGACGTGTAAGGGGTTTTAAAAACCTATTTGCAAAATAGCAATATTTCTGTTGCAGACTTATTTTTTACCCTTAAAGGTACAACACTGCGCACACGTGTGACACACACTGATCTGAGAGCGTCGGTCTCCATACATTTTATATGGAAACTAGACTTGTAGAAGAGCTACACTTGATTCACGCCACGCAACGCAACGTCGTTCTACTTTGTTAGTAGAACGACGTTGCGTGCTACACATGCGTGTTACACATGTGCGTCGGTCTAATGTAGTTCTAGCTGAACAGTTTCATCACTTCTTCTTCCTGCCCTTGTCCCATCTTATTTGGGGTCGGCGCAACACGTTTATTTCTTCCATTTTACCCTGTCACTCGTTATGCTATCACTAACTTTCCTTTCTTTCATATCGCTCTTCACGCAATCCATCCATCTTTTCTTTGGCCTCCTTCTCTAACAGTTTCATCACTTAATTTGGGCAATAAGGTTTTATTCTCCTTTTTTCCTCTACGCCATCTTGAAAGATTGCATCGCGCACATCTGTGACAAATGCTTGCAGTTCGACCTCACGAAATGCCGCAGCGTCCTCCTTCTACCACAAACCCAGTTTAAACGATATGTCACAATATTATAAATGCGAAAGCTTTGATATTATGCTGGTTTGAAACAGTTTAATGAAATAATTTAAAGTTGGACATAGAAGCAGAATATATTCTAGCTAAGCAAAATAAAACTAGCTGACCCGGCAAACATTGTTAATTTGTTATGCCATATGAATTATGAAAGAAATCGAACATAAGACGAAGCAAAAATATGTACTTATATCGCCATAAATATGGGGAAGGGTGGGGGATGAAATGGGAATGGGGAAGAATACTTCACAACCTATTCTCATACCTACCAAATGAACAAAAAAAAAATTGTCATGCCGGTACGTAAGAGTGTGACCACAAACACAGCTTGAGTGAATAGGCTCTTTATAAACTAGTGCGCCTCACCATCAACGATTGCATCACTGCTTACCACCAGGTGGGATTGCAGTCAAGCACTGGTTTATATCATTAAAAAAAAAACACCGTCATATGAGATTTTATATATTAGATAATACACTGTTAAAGGCTGACGCTGATGATGGTATAATTGATACAGAACCTTTCTCTCCTAACACAACATGAGCCATTAACGAAGATTGAGCTACAGTAACAAAATATACAGTAAAAAAATATTCGCATCAGATTATGCAGTGTAATTTCGGTCAATGTTAACGAGTTCTTTATTATGTAACAGTTCAATGTTAAAGTTTTTTTTTTTCGATCGCAAAACGAAACGGATTCCGTTGATTGAAGTCATCTGAAGGCTGGTCAGGGAATCTCATTTTGGGAGAGATAAAACTCATCAAAACTGGATTAAATGGACAATGTGTTTGGAAACATAAATATAAATTGGATATTCAGAACGACCTGAATATTTATTTTAGCCAATGTTGTAACTCCAACAAAATAAGTTTTAACGATTCCCAATTACCGAACAGAAATTCATAAGTTTTATTCTTGATCGTATTAATGAAGGACACTCAAGAGTTTCACCAAGTTTTGATTAGATTGCAGAGTTAGATCTTAGATAATTTGGCTAGACTTGTAGCAGTCTAACGAGCGAAGTGAAGCTTAAAGACAGATCCAACACTCAAGAGATAAACGAATATAGGTCAAAGGACCATCTGAAAGAAATACACTTCGTTTCTCGTGAGATTTGTTCGCTCCAATGATTAATAAATAGTTCTACTTACAGTTGGATTGGTCTGGACAATTCTCATTCTTTGTTGGTCTTTGTTCCCGGAATCCGTTGGAGAAAGGACCAATAAGCTATTGTGTTTGGGCAACGATTTTAATTCACTGATTTTGGCAGTTATACGAATATTATAAGTCCAGAATGTTGTACTAGGTTTGAAAACATCTGCCTCGATTCATGTGATTTGTATTTATAATGAAGTAAATTATATTGACAGGAATAACAAATCACGAACTATCACTTTTACACCGGAACACATCAAGGTTTTATGTGACGTGGCATTGACGGCCCGATAGCATACATTTTGTTATGGTCGAATTTAAGTCAGTTATCAAACGGTTTGTTATCTTCTACCGGTTTTTGTACACCAAGTTTTTTCTTCAGAGCGTCGTCCTTAGTTCCTGATTTATTTATAGCAGTATCATTTTCAGCATTATTAGTTAGCAATGAGCAGATGCGTCTGTCATGCAGATTCAAGTTTCCATTCACCGCAAGCCACAAACCGAATCAGCTAATTAAAACATTGATGAAGCAATTTAATTTTAATCACTGTGTTTGTAGTAAAAAATAGCATGTTCTCCTTGACTTGTTGGCTTGTTTTTGTGAATGAACCGTTCATTGAAAGGGAAATTATCGACATACGGTATACAGTGTCGCAGGCGCAACATTACACAACCGGCTTGCACAAACTGGCGACCTCTTTACGAATTTCGCTCGTATTATATGAAGTTATGAACCTTGTGTACTGCAGGATATAGACAGTGTTTTGCACTGTACTGCACTATGCTATAATTTTAGTTACACTGCGGATAATTTAGCCCCAGAGTGGTTTACAATGTTCGTGGACTGTCTTAGTTGTCTTGCTGGCGTAAAACATTTACGACTGTTTCCCTTGAGAGTTGCACGTGTCCATACATCAAATTGAAATCTGACCGAACCCACATAGGGTGCTATTGGCCTTGAATATTGATACCTGTTTTGGTTAATGATAGCCTAGTAGCCAGTCACTCCTTTTTCGTTTTTGAGGTCGCTTGAGAGCATGTTTTTATTAACCTTGTCCACTGTAGTCTGTATGATGAAGGTAATAAAGATTAGTATATTTGGACCATTAGACAGATGGACGGTTCTGTGGCTTGCGTCACAACATATTAGAGACTAGAGACAATAAATCTTCACGAATTTTACTGCTGGATATTTCTTTGTCGTGACTCAGGTTGTTTAGAAAAAATCTGCCTAGATGAGTAGGCGCGGTAAAACGACTAGATTCGTCATCTGTAGCTCTGAGTGTTTTGAAATATTCCTGTCTCATTATATTATTGTCCTCTGACCTTAGTTTATGAATCTGGTAATTTTTTCATGTTACCTACCCGTTGAAATAGGTTAGGAACATAGCTATAATTACGTTATTGACTCAATTTGTGTGGTGTTTAAGTTAAACATCCTAACTCCTAATACACTGTTTATCTTGGCTGGCATCTTCCGAGCTTATTAGCGTACTCCGGAAATTGGAATATTCTATATTACTTTGAACTGTTCAAACCAAGATATACGCTTTGCGAAAATATTATTCATTTCTTAGGTCACTCTCTGGCTTTAGAATGAAATGTTCAAGACTTCTTGTCTTCTGCTAACATATTAACTGAACTGTTGACCCTACAGCAACTTCTAACTTGTAAAGTAAGTAAAGAAGATTACTGTAGCCGAACATCGCTTTTTAGTTAGGCCAAGCGTAATGTTTAACAGCTCGTACCGTCAGCGACGAAGCTATAAAATGGCTGTATAGACTCAGACGTAGTAATTACAGCGCTTTAAGCTTTATTTACGAGACCCCGTATAGTGTCGCCAGATGTACAGCACTTTGTGAGAGCACTGCAGGATACGCTTCATAATGTGGAGACGTACTTTACAATAATGATGCAAATGCTTAAAGGTAAATCTCTGTCGCTTCTAAAGCAGTTGATTTAAATGCATTGCACGGTAAAGTCTAAGTACCTACTAGATAAGATTTATTCCGTAACACTGAGCGTAGACCTAGTAATGTGATGGATTCCCTTGTAAGGGCTCGGTTCAAGAAATAAAGTCCCGTAATTTCCCAACCTGATTCTGCAGTGTTAAACATAGCTGACTCGCGGATCACTATCGATGTGGTACGACCCTCGACAAGTTTGAACGGGCCCTCTTTCCAGCCACTTAGTCAGTCCCACATTGCGGTACTTACACGCTTTAGTACGGCCTACCGAGTCGGACCTATTTTTACTTTTACCGACCTTTCACGGAAACAATTGTTTTCGTGTTTATGAATCCATTTGCTGGATGTGAACGATTTTAGAAGTTACCAAGTGTTTTGTTTAACAACCAATTTTGTAATAGTTTATCCGCCCAAGCGGTTTGATGACCTAACGTGGGTGGCGAGATTAACGACGATGAAGATTACTCAGTTTATTATGCCTATTTTGTAACAGAGAAACTTGTTTGCCATTTCTAGAAGGAGAGTTTAAATAAAATAAATAAAGAAGCTCTTGAAATAACGAAAGCTGGAATTACTATTGAAATGTCTGGAAAATTCGTGACAATGCTCTTTTAAAGGTTTGTGTAAAGCAAACATTTCGGGGAGCGCTTTATTGTCGCGAAACTCTATTAGGGAGACGACCTTTGCGACACCGAGCTTCGGGAAGCATATCTGCAGGGTTGGCAACTACAATATCTTTAGAAATTGCTTAATTGACAAGCTTTATTCACTAAACCGGTCCAAATCAAGTTTACGAAACTCGCCAATCAATAGCGAAAGTTTTATGTGTGATTTGCGGAATCTATTTAAATATTTATACTGGTTTCCACAAAATCCATTGCCAATTTTACAAAGTAAGACACACGGCTTGAGCATTGGCCTGCTGGAGTTGACCCAAAAAACTTGGGCCACGATTGTATTTTTTGATAAGCGTTTGGCAGTGAGAAATCGATCTAGATTGGGCAGCCCTAAAACTTGGCTTTTATTCGGGTATAGATGACATAATGTCAAGTATCACGACCTAAGTCCATAAAGGGCGGTGGAAACAATTTATGATTGAAAAAATAAAGATACTTTTATTAGATTTTGGTTCGTGGAAAAGCAATTTGTTTATCGCGTTTATAGCTGAAACAAGTTTGGGATTCGTCGTGGTTAGTTTCGAAAGTAATTTTATTGAACTGTCGTCTTTTGACAAGACTGTATTGGTTTTAAATTACGTATCCTCTAGAAATATGCCCAAGGCTCAGCTGTCTCGACGCAACTTGATAATTACTTCTGAAATCAAGTTCAGATATTCTATAAGAATTCTATTTTTAGCGGTTTTCTACTTTAATTTCAAAGTTATTTGTTCGATTAAATTGAACCTCTCTGAAGCGTCGGCGATGAAGGATGAAGATTGTCTTAAAATCTATCTTTAAAAATGAGATTTTCAGCAGCGCTTCTTCGTTTTTTTTTTTATATTTTATGATTTTATCCTTAATCAAGCATGGTTTGGATTTTATAAATTTTTATTTAAAGAGCTTCATCTCTTTACTATCTAAAAACAAAAGCTCATACTTCTAAAGGTTAGCTCTTACATCATCCTAATATTATAAAGGCAAAAGTTTGCGAGTGTGTGTGCTTTTTTTCTTCACGTTTGGACGGTTTCCGATGAAATTTGGTTTACGGGCAGACCTTGTCTTGGATTACATATTTTTATCCCAGAAGTTGTTTCCCTTGGGGTAATTTTCTACCAACAAGCAGGCGAAGCCGTTGACAGCAGCTAGCTTGAAATAATTTTCGGCAATAGCCCACACGCGGTTTGCGCGCAGGTAATAAACTCCCGAACATACACAATTGTGTGCAATGCGACCACAGAGACGTTTTACACCGCACGTTTTAATTAGTGCTGCTCCTGCAATACTCTGGTTATTAAACCGCCATTATTTAAACTTTGAAACTCGTTAAAACTTTCGTGCAGTTAGTTATTCATGTTTCCTGATGCCCTGAATCGTTAAATGTTTTATATTCTTGTTTTTTCTTTTAAGTCTTTTCGTTGACCATCCTCATTTTCCTTTTTACCCTATTGGTCAGACGGACGGCCATGTTTTTAGAATGTTTGGAGATTTGTTTGGCACGCTTTAGAGCCTAATCGGCTTGTTGCATTTTAGCTTGAGGAGTGTTTTTAGATTCGTCGGAATTGTGAGTGACACTGGGTACATCAAAATTATACGCGTATTTTCATGTTTTGATTTTGTGACGTCATGTATAAGTATCAAAATATAGGGCTCGAGGAGACGATTTCAAAAATATTAACCACTTGCTAAAATGTAGTATATAGAGAGATCCGATTGCATAAAAAGATTTAAAATACTTCGATGGCGTCAAATGTATGCATGCATGAACTTAATAAATGCTATCAACTGCATTAGACTCTTTTTTGCGGTCGGGTTTTTTTGACACTGACAACTTGTTTTGTATCTTTAATCAAAGTAGTCTTTTGAAACAGACTAACATTTAATATATTTTCCTTCCTTAGTAGCGCAACACAATTAGATATATGATCCTTACTAATATTATAAATAATAAAAATATAATAATAATAATTATTTATTTAAAAATTTGACAACACAGGCCCATTTGTTAGTAAAAAACTTAATCTAGAAGTTAGTAACTTAACCTAAACCACAAACACATGTACAAACTACGGGTCACACATTATGAGCGATAAGGTTGCCCTTGCCGCACCAAAACACTCACAAAATGTCTCAGTATGGGGGCATCCCATTGCTCAGATAGCGCCCTCAGGATACTGTTGGAACTGCCGCGAACACGAGCAAGAAGAGAAGCGGTCGTTTTTCTTAAAATAGCGTAAAAATCATCCACTCTCGCTTCCGCGAACATCGTGGACGCACTACAGTAACGCGGCAGCCCCAACAGCACCCTGAAAGCGTTATTATATTGTACACGCAGGACGTCTAGCGCCTTACGCGTATAATATAATATAAAAGCGAAAGTGAGTTTGTTTGTTACGTCTTCACGCCTTAATGGCAAAACCGATTTTGATGAAACTTGGTACACGGATAGACCATGTCCTGGAATAGGACATAGGATACTTTTTATCCCGGAAGTATGATCCCTTGGGATAATTTTCTGCTATCACGCGGGCGAAGCCGCTGGGAACAGCTAGTAGTAGAAAAAACTCAAATTCTAAAATTAAGTAAGTCAGGAAACTTTTTGATTATTTTGGAGGGGACACCTGGAATGTGACGTTACCGCCCTTAGGTTCCGCGCATTCACACAACACTGCCTCTCTCCCTCATATCAATATTTGAAATGCTAATTGATGTTTTATTCAATAACCAATTTTGATGCTGGTCGGAAAACGTTTCTTATTAGTGTTATGCGTTGTTTCGTATAAAACAGTTACAATTTCAAATACAAAAATAAACAGGAAAAAACCCAATCCTCCTCAGTTATTGTCACTTGTGCCACTTTCGAACACTTCCTCTAACATACTATGTATTATAATTTATTATTCTATCCTTTTTTCTTTATCCATTGCAAGTAGGGTTACCATATCTCAGGATTTATCCTGAGATTTCAGGATTTTTGGAACTTTCTCAGGATTGCGGCTGGATTTTGAAAATCTCATGAAATCTCAGAATAAAATAAAATATTTTTCAATAAAATAAAGCTTAAGTACACTTAAAAGTTAAACAAGCTAGAACAAATAAATAAACTAAATTTAATCTTCTTTTGACGCTGGGGGGGGGTTTCGCTGCCAGCCCACCACTTTAAAGTGCGATGTGCAACGCATAACTTATATGCGCAGTGTGAAAAAATTTCAAACTTAAAAATCTCAGGATTTTTCAATGGAAATCACAACTTTTCTCTGGACTTTTGATTTTTTCCCTCCCCTAATTGCAAGAAATCTTCCCTTTTTTTTTACTTCGCTACAACTATATCCAACATTGTCACCCGTACAATCTAGCTAGAACAGTTAATTAATGATGATCAGTTAATTAGGATGCATGCCCGCTCTTTAGCAATTAGAACCAAGGATGAAGAAGTTCCCATGTCTTGCGGTTAGGAAGTATATCTTAATCTCAAGCAAAACTGTGTTTTGGACTACCTACCGCAGAACATTAAATGAAGGATATTATTAATTAGCCATTCGGTTTGTGTTAAGCTTTAATACCGTGGCACATAATCTTCATTTAAAATGTATTTATATGTATTATAAAGTGCTTTTAGTTTGGCGATAAATATTGGGCATTTATTATACATTGGTATATATGTGATGGACTCACTTAGCTCGGAAAAGGACCGAAAAAATAGTGGTCCTTTAGGGTATAAAAATATTTTATGGATTAGGATCTCTAGTGATCGTAAAAGGCCGCCTCCAAATAACAATTTGAGACGCTATATTCGGTTATGGACGCTTAGAGGCGTCTTTATGTATACTTAGTTTGATAAGTGTCAATGTAATGCTTATTATAGCACCTACCGTTTGTTTTTCCTGTATGTCTCTTTGGGTGATCCCAAAGGTTGAATGGTAGAAAATGCCTTAAGACATTAAGTTCGCCTCTATACGTTTCTATGCATAGCATAGCACAATCAGCCTTATAATGTTCCCACTGCTGGGACTCAGATCTCCTCTCTAGGAGAGGGAATGGAGCTTAATACAGCACGCGGGCCCAGTGCAGGTTGTGTCTATATAGTGTATGTCTCCGAATTTTTGATTCTAGGACAATTTTCCTCACGACATTTCGAGAGCTGATGAAATAAATTACACAAAGTAATGCGCCTGGCATGGCCTGGCTGATATTCGTGGGCATATAGAATTAAATAAATAATGATTGATGTTTCAGACTAGTGGTGTCTCAGAATCAACGAGCGCTGCACATAGTGTTCCCGCATCACTTCCTCGACTCGCCAGAATGGTTCGGGGTGTCTACTGATGAGTTCTTTCAGGTAAGTCCATTCCTTTTAGACTTTTAGTGATGTCATGGTTTGACTATGGAAAGGAGCGTACTTAAAAATTTTCGAGTATTACATCTTTTTTTATTCCCTCAATAATCTGAACTACTTTTTTTTGTTGTGAGAAATCATGATATCATAAAGCATCATAAAGCAAGAAAGAGTCAAATTTTTACTGACTAAAATCAACTTGTGTTACTTTGGGTGCCCTTAGCGTTCCAGAGCCACAGTAACATTTTCCAACAATCCTGCAGCCAAACTACTCTCAGTTTCACAATAAATCTATCAAAATGCCTTAAACAGACTCGTGAGTCTCTTTAAGGCAAGGTTGTAGTGTCGTTCACCTCATTGTCAATTAACATAGGTGCTAAAACACAAACTGTAAAACATAAAATAAATATGGCGACTCAAAAGACCAATTTGTCAGAAAATTCATAACAATGTGGCTTGCAGGACCAGTTTACGGTATGTTTACTCATGTGTTTTTTTGTCGATACGTGTCGGATATTTGAGTATAGGCTGTTAACGTTGCTAATTAAAGTGTAAACTGATCTTATGGCCCGTTAACCGTGCGTAAAGCCGTGCACTACGCGCTAATCAACGTGTAGATCGAGTAACCTCGTTTACGTTGCATGGGCTTTTCACAAGCCTTTTAAAACGCCAAGAACATTTTTACTTCTTTTTTCATTACAAGTTTACTTCACATTTACATTTCTGCTGTATAAAATAAGTAAGCTGCTTTAAACCGCTAATCTTCGCTGAAACTGGCCTCAAACTTCCTGTCCTAAATTGTCTAGTCACGCTCTTGCCAAAAGTTTACCTTATCTTTCACCTCTGTTATATACTGCTGCCCTGGTACTCTAGTACTATCCAGATGTACGAATTGTTCATGTAAACGTCTGCTATATTTGGCTGATGAATAAGAAAGACCAAATCTATAAATGACGGCATTACGCCTAAATTTGGCTCAGGACAATTTAATAGGTCGTGGTTCGCCAAGTCGGTCGACATTTATGTTTCTGCCGTTTATAGGGTTTAATGGTTTTGAATCTAGCTAAGAATAATATTGAGCGTAGATAGAACTATTTCTTCTCTTTTCCTTAGTACTGCGCGTCACATTTTCAGCCGCTATATTGTGGCTCCTTTTTTTGTGACCGCAGTGAGTTCTCTCGAACTTATTGCCACAGTCCTTTCGCGATTGTCGTAGTTCGCCAAGTCGGTCAACATTAATGTTTCTTTCGTTTATAGGGTTTAATATTTTGAATCTGGCTAAGAATAATATTCAGCTTAGACAGCACTTCTTCTTCACTTTTCTTCGTATTTTGCGTCATACTTTCATCCTCTATATCAGTGGTTCCCAAACGTATTTTGTCTACTGCCCACTTTGAGAATAAATATTTTTTAACGCCCCCATTTTTTCACCTATTTAAAAACCACTATAACTTCAAATTAAATTAATTAATTATTGTGACCTAGATATGTATATTATGTATATTAACGGGTCTTTCTGGGTCTCTTCCCGCCCCCCTTGAGACCTGCAGCGCCCACAAGGGGGCGTTATCGCCCACTTTGGGAAAGACTGCTCTATATGGTGGCTTTTTCTGTAAGTCACACACAGTCCTATCGCGACAGTTTCTATTCTGGTGTCTTCGAGAAGAAACTTAGAGAGCGCTTTGTTTCAAAATTGACGTAATATAAGTATATATGTAGACTTATTTATGTAGATTTAAATTGTACCCTGGATTTTACCCGCAAATATGATCCAGCTCTATCACTGAAAGGTTTACTGGAAGAAAACTCAATGTTAAGCCTTTGAACATGAATTGTTTAAGCTCTGTGTCATAAAGAATTAAGACAGCTTTAATATAGCTATAGCTTTTACATTTCAGAAACACCCACATAAATATAAAACAACCCCTTTTAACTTCCTGCTGTAAAATATGTAACACCCCACATTTTATCATAAAAATACGACAATACTTTTTGCATTAACTCTCTTATCCAGAGGAAATAACATACTTTACGTTCTGCGGAAGCGCCCTATTTCTAATACAGGTTGTGTGGAATATATGTACATGGTACATGATATGAAATGTACGCAGTGTCGTAATCGTAGCTAAGTACAGGTGGGTGTCTCTTGCGGCTGCTTTACCACCGAATGAGAAGGACAGAAGTTCAATTCACCGTCGAGAGCTGGTTAGAACAGCTTTTTACTTGACTGTTGTATCTCCTTAGGGCTGTGTAGTGTATAGCAGAGATGTTCGGAACTTCCGATTGATCTTCACGTCCGACTTCAATTTCGGTTCCGATAAATTTTCATCGGCGCTTATATCGGAGGTACAAAAAAAACGCGCGGGTAACTTCCACTCTCCGTCTGTTGATTACTCTTTCACTTATTGTTTGGTTTCGTATTTAGAATGTTGTGGATATGCTCTTCATTGATACTTATTCGTGTTATTGATTAGTTTTAGTAGTGTTTCATTTGACGCTGCTGCCTCTGCCTCCGATTTCAGTTCCGATTCTAATCCAAGCAGTTTAGTCCCTTTGTGTAATTTACAGAAAAGTAAATGTTTCGAGCTTGTTACGTGTTTACCTTCTATCTCAACCACTTGTTTATTTTCCCAACCATCTGTTTATGCGTTATTGTATGATCCAGTCATGATTTCACTCTCATTCGCAGAGCTGCGTATTACCATAATATTCGTGGGTGTTTTGTTCTATTGAACGCATACAGTAAAAGTGAAGCCTCGTAAATTATTCACATTTGTATGAATGAGGAAGTTGATGATTTAGTGTACTTGTGGGTTTCTCTCGTGGGTTTAGAAAGACGTAACCACTGATGAATATACAACACGTGTATATACTCCCATTTTATTATGGATACGCTCGCGTTTCACCACTAACTCACTTGATGGTAAGCGATGATGTGGCTGACGATGGAACAGGCTTGCCTAGAAGTAACCTAGTCACTCTTGACTTAAAGACCCTTAGTTTGTAGCTCTTAAGGAAACACAGATTCCGGCAGGGAATTCCACTGTACGCACAATTAATATATTCCCAAAACGATTTCTACGTATGGGTGGGATGTCCAACATGTACCGATGGAAAAATGCCGTACGTCTAATGATTCGATGATGGAACATGGAACGGATTTCCTTTGCCGATTTCGGCTATAATGACTAGTTTCTGTCATCAGTGCAACTACGGGCTACAATCATGTCTTCTTCTGTCTTCATGTATTGGCATTTGATGGTTTCTCGTGGTCTGTGTTCCGCTGGTCGAAATGATACCTATGGTGATCGACGCACTACACTGGTAGCTCATCGGTATTGGTATCTACCAGAGAACGATGAAATAGGTTAGAATGGCGTTGTGGGCGGAACGCATGCCACAAAGTAGGCAATGCTCATAGTTCAACTCCCAATAGCCAACTTGCAATCTATGTGTGCGTGGTCTGTATTGCTTGTAGTGGAGCTGAAGGGTAGGAGACTAGCGGCGACACTCGTTGTAGTACAAATCGGCAAGCATTTCCTTTCTAACCACTTTCATCTTTTCTGTGGTATCTACGCACGCACTCATAATACTGTAGTGATGCAATCAAGATTATCAAAATGGGTAATATTTTTAACCTTCCACGATGTGCCTTTATTATAAACTAGCGGCCCGTCCCGGCTTCGCACGGGCTATAAATTTAGCCTAATGTTACTCAGAGTCAGCTTTACAATAGTGAAAGAACTTTTGAAATCGGCACAGTAGTTTTTGAGTTTATTCATTACAAATATACACACAAAAATACAAATTTTACCTCTTCATAATATTAGGGAAGTTATGTTGTAGAAGAAGTTATTAGGTCCCGGGGATTCGGTGTAATGCTACTGTGGCCATTATTAAAACTTATATGATTTGTGGGCTTATACATAATGTAATGCCTCTAAGCCTAAAGGGTTTAACAGAGTTTGCGAACATCAATATTTGGCTTCTTGTACAGATACTTTGCCCCGTCTAGTATATTGCCTCGGGGCGGTAGACTTATAAGGTTCTCTGTAACTTTCGTCGTCTTGGAGTTTTAGGGTTCCTTAACAGGGTCAAAACGGAACCTTATTACTGCTGTCTGTCTGTCCCCAGGCTGTATTATCTCATGAACCGTGATAGCTGGGGCGTTGCAATTTTCACAGATGATGTATAATTTCTCTTGCCGCTCTAACAAAAAAAAAAAAAAATATATATTCATGTGGGGCTTACATACCACAAACGCATTTTTTGCTCGATATTATGACTGACGTGACGCTCGAAATATTCACAGAATTATTTAATTGTGTGTTCACTTTGAAAATAATATATAAAAAATATTTGAAAGGGGCTCCCATACATAACATAACAAGCGTGATTTTTTGCTTATTATAGTGTCTAATGTTTTATAGATAATGGTACGGAACCCTTCGTGCACGAGTGCGTCTCGTACTTGGCCGGTTTTTATGAACATTTTTACTCCAAGACTTCAACTTTTTACTCTTTAACGTCATTCGCAATTAGAGGAAGATCACATTTCTCTAAGGAACAAAGATAAAACACAGCAATCTAGAACGCAGGACTGGTTACCTAACGGAGAAATATCAATTTAGAAGCAAGCTCGACAATTTGTACATTTATAAGATTTTTTGATTTTGACTTTTCTGGGTTTTTTTGTTGATGGGCTCACGCTTGACATCTATATTTCACTGACAATAGAGGACGATTGCATAAAAGTAACCAAGTAGTTCACTCTTGATTTAAAGACCTCTAGGAAAAACATATTCCGGCAGGGAATACCACTCCTTAGCCCATCTTTTTATTTATTTAGATACATAGCACTAGTTTATATCAATTCTACTACGACTATACACGTAATCACTACATAGTATAAAACAAAGTCGCTTTTTCTGTCCCTATATCCCTATGTGCGCTTAAATCTTTAAAACTACGCAACGGATTTTGATGCGGTTTTTTTTAATAGATAGAGTGATTCAAGAGGAAGGTTTATATGTATAATATTGCACCCGAGCGAAGCCGGAGCGGGTCGCTAGTTTATATATAAATAGAAATATCTTCGCTTGTAATAGGAGTAGAAAATTAAATTTTGGCTTGTTGTGTTCGTAACAAAGCCTAGTTTACACGCTCCACACGTTTCATCGTTCAAGTGCATGTCTCGCACACGACGTTACCGCTTTTCGGATCCACTTACTGCCAGACACGCCACCATCAAATCTGGCCTGTTTATTGTACCTATGTACATTACCTACGTCAATACAAGTACCATGTAGGGAGTATGGGGTTATGTAAAGGTGAATCACGGGTTTTCGCAATGTCGTTTGTAGGCTATGCAGGCTTTAGGATTCGGAAAACTCGATGTCTGTTCTATGCTTTGTGTCATTGATGAAGGTCAGTTTTAAGTTTTGACCCTATCACTGAAGAACTTGGATTTTTAATTTTAGGGTTCCTTACCTGAAAAGCATAATAGCCCCCGAGGATTAATTTTTTGTCTGTCTGTCTGTCTGTCAAGACCCTTTATCTCAGGAACGCGTGGAGGTATCGAGTTGAAATTAAAACCATGTATGTACTCAATCTGCGGTCCCTTGAAGCTGTGAAAAATCTCAAACTTCTGATACCTGATTTTTGCGACTTATATCGTAAAAAACTTTTCTGAACTTCTCAAATAAATAATTAAATGAGAAATTCTGAAACTGAGGTCTCTAAGTCCAGAGTGGATAGGTTACATTTACGCAAGAGTGCCCCAACGTCGACTACATCATATCTTACCATCAGGTGCGATAGAGCTCAACCGCAAGCCTATCCATAATTATAATGTAATAAAAATAGTGCTAAGTCTCGATTCGTGGCGCCAGTTGATTGGCTACAAAATTCGCTGTAATATCACGTAGGTTTGAACAAATTTGTCCTGATTGATGTATCCCGCGAAGAGATTACTGTATTCCCAAGCCTTCGGGATTACAGGATTTCTAATAGGTAGGTACTCCCGGGACTATCACTGCAATTCCAAAATTTTCTAAGTACAGTCTCGGCATTATCCTGGTCAAAAACTGACTTTGATCCAGGGATCCCGAATCTCGAGATTCGATCGTAATTGTAATAAACTCTAACCCCGTACCTCGACAGGACACAGTTCGTGTCTGTAGCTTTAATCATTTTAGATGTCTATTTAAATGCCTTACCAAACGTTCCAGGTGTCAATAATGGCGATGGAGGAGTCCCGGGTGCTGGTGTGGCACCGCGACAAGCTGAAGCTGTCCATCATGTCGGACGCCTTCCTGCAAGCCGTGTTCGACCACATACTTGGGAGGGACGTTGTTCATAAACTTATGCAGGTAATGTAGCATTAATGTAAAAATAATGATCCTAGTTTCTGGTGTGGCACCGCAACAGGCTGAAGCTGTCCAAATGTCAAGTCTGACGCCTTTCTGCAGATCATGTTCGACCACATACTGGGGAGGGAAGTTGTTCATAAACTCTGGTAAAATAACTTGTTTGTTGTTTAAGAAGTTGGGTGAGCCTTTACAAAGTCGTAAGTGAAAAAAAAACCACAATCCACAATCACATTCAAAGTGAAAATAAATTAACATAATATAGATATCAGAAAACTTCTGCGCACCTATTTTTTTGCGTATTTTTTCTTATAAGTACGCATTATTATTTCTAATACAACATCAAATAAAATTATAATTTCTAAATAGTATTTTTATGGCGGCCAGTATCAATTTACAAAATCAAATAGCCACTAAACAAAATGACCTAGGCCATAGAACCGGTTTTTATGCCTAGTGCTCATCGTAAATAATACGCCTAGAGTGTATTATTACATATTCAGAACCAACACCACTATGCTAAAATTATTTATTCATACAACTAGGCTGAATTTCGTGAACACTGAAAACACTATTGACCTACATTTTGGGCATAGGTGCATTATGCTCTAAATGTAGGCATAGAGAATGGACTGAGCTGTATAATTCTGCCCCTGATAGTTAAAAAGACGTATCTAACAAAAAGTAAAAACGGATAAAAAATGTTTTATTGAATGAAACGGGAAGTCGGGCCTTTTTTCTTTGTGTTAAAACCGCAGTGGAAAAAGTTAGCAAAATATAAAAAATACAGGCAGATGCGCCTTTCTTTCTTGATATGAATGTATATAACTCACATCTGAAAAATTTTTAGATTCGTCTTTTTTACTAACGGGGGCAGAATTTACCACATATGGTGTGAATATACAACATTAGTTTTAAAGTACTAAAACTGAAAATATGCGAAACTCGAAACACCACGTGCCTAGTATTTTTATGTAAAGGATCTATGTACAAAATTTCATAACTCTGTCATGAAAAATCACAAAGTTATAAGCTTGTTTTGGCAGCAAAAATACTTAGTCTCCAGGCCATCCAAGCAACTGAGGGGTGGTTTTGCACTTGCAACCAGCTGTCTGCTGGCGTCTAATGCCCGCTATGACTTACCGTCTCGATTCCCATCATCATCGTCATATCCGCCGAAAAACGTCTACCGTTCGACATAGACTTCCCCCAAGCGTCGCCACAACGATCGGTCCTGTGCGTCGGCATCCATCTGATTCCCGCGACCCTGACCAAGTACTTTTTATACGAGTGGTAAATTTTGTAAGGGTTCCTTTGGCCCCTATCAGACTCAATCATCAGATCATTGTCACCTTGCACCAAAATGTACTATTTTGATACGAATGGTAAATGTAATAGCGTTCAGTCCATTCTTCACGTCAATGTTTCTAAATAAACTATCGGTATCGTTTCATGTTTCAATTTCGATTTCTCTTGGGGACCTTTTGTATAATATATTGAGGATTTCAGCTTTTGATCAAATAAACTAGAGGTTTTTAGAGATCCTTACTTCAAAAGGAAAAATAAGATCACTTCGAGGTCACTCGATATCAAAACTTGTTTACTTAAAAACGCTTGGGGATAAAGTTGTAATTAATATCAAGTAGTAAGTCTGGGGGAAATATCAAATTAAATTAGTGGGGGGCCTATGTCCAAAAGTGGACGTATATCGGCTGAAATGATAATTACTTCACATTTATCTAGAACTAGCTTTTGCCCGCGCGGCTTCGCTCCCGCTCTTCCCTAATCCACCCTACTATACCCAACTTTACCCTACCCTACTCTACACTACTCTACCCTACTCTACCCTACTCTACCCTACTCTACCCTACTCTACTCTACCCTACTCTACCCTACCCTACCCTACTCTACCCTACTCTACCCTACACTACCCTAATTTTTTTTTTTCCATAAGAACCTTCTCCTCACAATAACAATCACAACAAAAAAAAATCAGTCAAATCGGTCAAGCCGTTTTCATGCCAAGTCGTGACAACGGAAAACGGGGGTCATTTTTATATATATAGATTATGAAATTTGGCAAGAAGCAATGTTTCTATCTGTATCTTACAGCCCAAAATAGGAAAACATCCGAAAGCCGTTAATTTGTAGATTTATGATATAAAAAAGGTTTTTTTGCTATTACAAAGTTGTTACTTAACTACACACAAAGTTACATATGTAGTGGAGTGGAGTGCAGTTAGATGTTCTGATTTACTGTGAGATAACTATATGTAGGTGAGCATTGTTTCTTCTGAAAAATGTATTAACAATTAGTTCTTTATTCAAAAACAAAAATAAAATTACTCTGCTACAGAACCTTTCGTGTGCGAGTGGACTCGCACTGGGCCGGTTTTCTCAAGTGAAGTCAATTTTGTTCCGAGAAGTTTCTAAACGGTTCGCAGATACTCCTTTCGGACGTGTACAGATTTAGAATTAGGTACAAAATAACTTGTAGGAGTATTTGTAAGGCTTTATAGGCTTTCTTACCTATGTGAATATAAGTGTGGGTAGTGTATTGTAAGATATTCGTTCGTGTGCTCTAAAATGAATAAATCAGTTGTACACCTAAGGACTGGAACAATTTGCCTGCTGCGGTCTTCCGATCCGATTATAATTTGGGTGTCTTCAAATCTAGAGTGAATAGGCTCTTAATAAACTAGTGCGCCTCACCATCACCGATTGCATCACTGCTTACCATCAGGTGGGAGCGCAGTCAAGTACTAGTTTATATCAATAAAAAAAAACAGTCAGCTATCCATCCCGGTGTCTAATTGACGTCCCATTTGGCGATTTAAAAATCGAATCTGTGTGTAACTTGGCAAGTACTTAACTTGAACTACACAGAGACGTAGCTTGGACTAATTTAGACGTGGGCGAAGCAAATTAATGAGGCCATTTTCTTTTCATAAATTCGAAAACGAGTCAGCGACTGTCGTAACCCAGTGTTTGACCATATCGTCGCTTATCATCAGGTAAAATTGTGATCAAACGCGAGCTTATCAATTATAAAAAACCCTCGTTATAAAAGAACCCTCGCTTTTGCGTGGTCCCTTTGGGTCCGAGGCCAAGGGTAAGGGCCCACTTCGCCCAAGTTTAACTACGCTACTGTAACTACAGTGATGAAGAAAAAAAGAAAAAATAATCGCTATTCAGATAATTTATAAACAAGTCCAATTAATTGACTGGTTAATAAAAACTGGCAATTATGTCGTTTTATGTATGAATATATAAATATTTTAATTAATATTAGTGGGTATACGGCGTGTGCTGAAAAAAGAAATACATTTTGTTTTACTTGTTAGACAGAATTAAAATTTGCATTTTTTATGCATTCTTTTAATGGTCCATCAACTATTTTTGTGTTTTTTTTACAGTTATAAATATCAAACTAAATATATTTATTAATTTAATGAAGCCAATATTTTTGGGCTTGTATTGTGATAGCATTCCAATATATTTTACTTTTGACTTCAAAAATATGATCAGTAACAGGTACAGATAGAGCGCTATATTTTTTGTACTAATAAAAAAATAGGGGTCTATAGTTTTAATTAGTTAAGTGTTTTTTAACACGCTTTTATTTGTATTATTACATAATAAATTATAATTTCTTGTAAAAAAAACTTTGTTGCTAACTTACTAACCGTCAACGCCATCTATCTTCAGGTGAGCGAAACAATGGCGGTATCAAACGGACACCTGCCGAACAGTTACGAGGAAGGCGAGGACAAGCCGATGCTGGTCGTGAAGAAGGCGGGCGACGGGCCCGGCATCACGGCGCTGCTGAACAGGCAGCTGCAAGGTACGTGATGTGGATGACAGCCTTGTTGGAAGTGGACGACGGGGGCATTTGTTTTGGTGATGTTTACGTGTAATCGGTAAAAAATTGTAGTGTTCAGAATTTGAGAGTTCATAATTGACAATGTGTTTCTAAAGCTTGACGAAATATTACAACGTTTATATATTCATTATATCATTAATTATAATAATAATCACTTAACTGATCTGGGTACTGTAAAAAATATTTACTCAAAATTTTATACAGTACTCTAGAGTAACTTTTGCTGTGAAACCAAATAAAACAGTATTTGATACAAAAAGTGCAATTAAGGCGATAAAAATGTATTACCTCTGTTTGTTTGGTGGGTAAACTATCAAATAACTTCTCGCGCTCTGTGTAGAGCGAGTGTTAGACTTTTACTGACTAAAACCCACGCGTGTTCTTTCATTTGCCTTTTGCATTGTATTACCGTGATTACTCTGTCGAACAATCGACAAAATATGTTATTTTTATTAAAAATATTGATTTGGCTTACAAAGTGTCCAAAAAAACTAAAACTTTATTCATATTAAATATTATCATAATATTACCAAAACAAATGCCCTGAATTTTCATACATTATGCATGATTATAATCATAGCTAGTGTAGGATATTATTGTCGGAGGTAGAATTATCATTTTTAAATATTAAGGAGTCCTTACACACCATCGTTTTAAGAAAACAAAATAAATCATTTAAACATTCATAAAAACTGATACGATTTGAGACAAAATTATTTTTATGAGACAAAATTATAAACATGATTGGACAATTTGTATGGCGGGACTGATTTTTTTTTTCATTTCCTGAAACAATATTTTATGGATGGTTGTTCAGTTTCGTCTACTGAGCAAGCCCATAAAGTTTGCGGAGGACTGTCCCTTACACCTTGTATATAGATTTCTGAAGCACTAAAATTCCATTACTTAGATTACGAATACCATTGGATGAAGTTACAAAACATTCTTGATATGTATACATATACTAAAGTTTTTCATAAAATGTGTGCCTAACAAAAATGTATAAAAAAAGTGTTATGCAATAACGTAACAAGAATATAGAATGAGGTTAAATATATATTTAAGCCGTCGTTACTACTGCATATTACTTCCCATAAGACTTTGAAATCTAAATGGCTGCTCATTATATTTCAATAGCAGATTTAATTGGACTCGATTTTCTTTGTCCATACGCTGGTGTGCAAAGACTCCTGTATTTCCGAAGCTCCCATTGGTCGTTTGTGTATTTAATTTTAATGTTCCTTACATTACTTCGGTATGTCTGCTTTTGTATACGCTTTGGATGTTTTTAAAGCTGTTATTTACTTTGTCATTGTTTGTTCCGCAAGGGCGCTTTGCCTGTAAATCTCAGTGTTATGTTTGTCGTAATTAGCTTCTTTGAATGCAGACATACTTAGGTATTTAATTGATGTTAGCTAATTAATAGGCGTACGTGGAGTCCCTTTATAGTTTATTGTATTGCTAGTTCCTAATTAGTCGTCACGTACCATACTTTATTACATTCTGCACTTGACTTTAGTAATATATTTACTGTAACGTGGAGCAGTTTCTAGAAGGTGCTGATACAGATAGATTTTAAAATTGATCAAGAATACTATTTATTTAATTCAAAGATACATTTGCTGCTCATGGTTCCTAAAAATGAAACAACCCCTGTACAATCATCAAACAAGCAATTTTATTTAAGATGAGAATGGGTTCACAAAACTTATATAAATAAAAAAAAAAACAAATATTGAGTAATAAAAGCTGTTCTTCCCGAAACTGGGTCACGTTAGGTAGACTGTAAAGGGGACTTGACGTAACGCGTCCGTCTGGTGTTGTGGTTGTGCCGTGTCGATGACGTGTGGCGCGTGGCGTGTGGGTCGTGTGGCGCGTGTGGCTCGTGTGGCGTGACGTGGCTCGTGTGGCGTGACGTGGCGCGGCGCAGGCGAGCACGCTCCGCTGCTGCGCGCGCCGCACGTGCACCAGTGCTGACGGCGAGGCGCCGAGACTGCACACTGAGCTTGCGTCCTCACCTCTCCCTTAATTATACTTCACGATTGGTCGCTACACCATAAAATCGTTTTTCCATACATAAAGCTAAATTTTTCGTTAGCTAAAACTCTCTAATAATATTGATTGCAGTTATTTTTTTAGCGGTTGTCATTTAGTCATTTTGATGATAATATTTAAACAAAAACAAAAATGAAAATTATGAGCACAATAATTTGAGTCAATCAATTAATTTGAGTATGTAACATAATTTTACCTTAGAAATTAAAATGTGTTACCCAATTTATTACTGGGTTAGATAAGTAGTCACTTTATGCAAAATATTAATATTCAGCAGCATCCAGTTACATTGAAAACTAACCCCAACACAGTTATGAAGGGTAAGCAGAAAAAAATTACAAACCCATCAAATAAGTTTTGCGCTAGCTTCAAAAAACTTACCAAGCTAAGAACCTATGATAGTGTTTATATGCCAGCCCACATTTAGAGCAGTGTCATCGTTACAGAATTTGATCGTGAAGTGTAAAACAATCCTGCCCGACGTCCCTGACTCCCGTTGCCCATATAATATATTCATGCAATACACACAAAACAGCTGAGAAGTGTTGATGAAGTTTTTTCAAGCTAAAACCTACATTTTAAGACATAAGACAATATACTAAGATCATGAGATTTTCTCTAAAAGATGTGCAGATAAAAAGTATACTGTGATACTACTGCCAATTATCTGTCGTCTGTGCTAAGCCCTATATTACCTCCCAGTGTTGACGATTGGGTATTTGGCTATTTTTTATATATCTTTTTTAAAAAGTGGCTTTAACTAAAATTGCATATAGAAAGACATCATTCAAATCCATTCAAAATTAAATAAGTTAGAAACCTTTCAAATCTGATGGAAGGGAAAACTGTCAAGTGACAGAAAAAGACATACCTCCGTTGAAGGAGGATCCTCCGACCAGACAGGTGTTATGGACTGGTGGGCTACTGCCCGATAGTTGATTTCGGACTGTCGTGTATATTCAAATCGCGCGGGGAACTTTGATTGCGCGATGCAGGATTTCGTATTTTCTTCGTAGTTCTTATGTGGCGTCATAGATGTCGCTACAGATGCCTAAACTACAATGTGACGTCACCGCCATTAGGTTTCGCGCGCAGAAAAGAGATAGCAAGATGATCCCCCTACTTATCCACTCTTGCTCTTACAAATATTTGAAATGCTTATTGTTGCTTCATTTTGTAAGCAATTTTAATGCAGTTTCATTTATTTAATTCTTTATATACAGAGGCGGACTTAATGCTTTAAAGCATTTTCTTCCAATCAATCTTTGGGTTATGCAGAGACAAATTAGTTTTTTTTTAATTATTTGTGCTTTAGTACAAAATAATGTACACCGATAGGTATAAATAGGCAAGTACCCAATTAATAGAAGTGACCAAAACTTATTTTTTAATAACTGTACAAGTATTTTTGATACTTTTCATCATTACTTCTCACTGTAACAAAACAGTATTGGAACATAGCATATCTCTACATACACATATAACATGTATGTTTTATAATATTTTATGGTGTTGCGTAATGCCTAAAATGCTTCTTTACAATTAATAGGGCGATTCATTAGAAAAATTTAAATAAAAACCATGCCAGGATAAGTGTCTTCTAAACCTCATTTTATTTCGAAAGTGACACTAAGCACGGGAATCATAGAAGGACCGGTGAAAATAAAAGAAAAGGTGCAGATTTTTTTTTTCGGTGTTGAAAATTATCGTTTAACGATTATTTTCAACACCAAAAAAAGGACACAGACCTCTAGGTCGAGCGAGAGCCAGAGTTGTACTAACTAAAACCCACGCGTGTTCCTTCGGTTACTATTTGGGTTCCAGGGCCACAGTAACTCTTTTGAATAATCCCGCAGCCAAAATTCCGTCCTCTGGTGTCATCTTGAGATAGAATTGAGTCACTTCTTCACTTAGATGGTTTGGTCATTAATTGATCTGCTATTTTTACCTTGTTCTTTAATATCACTAGTTTTAAATCTTTTTGTGATGCTTAATCTGGCATGGAATAAATTTCATGTTCTACCGAAATTCTATCTATACTTTTATATGAGGTTTTGCAATATATATCCTGCCTTTTAAATACATATCTAAAATTATATCTTAGTTTTAAATAAACATACAATCATGACATTAATAATGCTTTAAAAAAAAGTATATTTAAGCAAGCTTAGTAACACAAGGCTTAATTGTAGAAATATTCACATAGCTGGTACAAAATATACCTTATCGCTATAGAAATACGGTATATTTTATATTGGCGAAATATCGTGAATATTTTTATTAATATGTCTTGCGATAAGCCAGTATATAACGTATATATAAGTAAGTATATTCGCATGTGGAGCTATGTGTTTGAGTATTAAGTGTGTAACTAGTCGTATATTTCGCTCATATCGTCTCTCTTATAAGTATATTTATTAATAATTATGATATTATTATTGGTGCATGTGATTTAATTTGACAAGTTGGGTTACAGTAAACACATTGTCTTTGTGAAATAAAATTACTTAACTATATTCTTGAACTTCAACTCTTCATTAACGGCATTTGTGGAAGAGACAGAGACAAGAGACATTTTGCCAAACACACGGTTTTTTTTTGTTATAGAAAAGATTTTTAATTAGCTGTCACTAAACCATTATTAGAACTGTCACTTTGGGCCTTCTAATTGAAAATTATGGTATAGGACTTACTGGTTTCAAACCCTTTTTCAGAGAACAGATTTGAAAAGAATCTTCCTTCAAGTCAATAAGATTTTCATTTAATATTTTTCACTGGCTAATAATAATAATTTCATTCGTTTTTTTTTGGAAAAGCTATAACAATTTAACGTATTTTTGGACCATAATTCTTTTTAGGCAACATAGAAGGTTGGAACATATAAACATTTCTAGATGCGGTAGCCAAAACGATTTGAATACATTTTTCGGGACATTATGACGTTGACTTCAGTAGTTATTCTTGCTAATTGACTTAAGAGCCTTTTCGTTCCGCGTCTAGATTTTACTTATCGCTAATCTTCTCTTCTTGGTCGTTTCACTCTTGCCAGAGTGGTCGTGGTTATCACGAAGGTAGCTCTCCGGAAGCCGTCAGGGTACGCCGCACGATTTCTCGCCACTTTTGCCTGCTGGCAGTCATCCGGGCACACTCGTTCAACGGGCCGCCAACAGCCGTTTTAATTTGGTCAGTCCAACGCATCGGCGATCTGCCACGCGGCCTCGTTCCATCTACCTTTCCTTGTATAACAAGGCGTTCGATGCAGTCACCTCCACGTCGACAAATATGGCCAAAGTATTTAAAAATACGACTGCGCACCAGTGTAGACAAGCGTTCCTTAACACCCAATTCCTCAAGAATGGAAGCGTTTGTTCGAAACTCGGTCCAAGAGATCCCGAGCATTTTTCTCCAGCACCACATTTCCAAAGCGTCAATCTTTTTGGTCTAATATTGTAGTACAAAAATCAAAGATAATGTGTGTTACTAAAACCTGGCTTGATACTGTATGCTTTAACGATAGCTGTTACCTTTATCCGCTAAGTATATTAGTGTACGTAAGTTATATTTAGTCGTATAAGCTATAACAGTCCCGTAGTCCCGTCCCATGTCCGAACTCCCAAAGCATGTTTGGAAGATCGACAGTCGAAGGTAATATATTTTGTTTTATGTTATTTGTTTCACATTCATCTCACAGACTATGTGTTTTTGTTTTTATGTGGTACTTTGACAACCATTTAACTCTTTATCCGCTTGCATTGTATTGGTCCCACGAGTGTTTTCGTGTCCTATACGCCAGGGTCGTGTGTTAGCGACAATACTCCATCTTGTTTAGCTCTTCAATCCCTATAGGTGACAGAAGAGCTGACGAGATAGAGGTGGCGGAATGGAGTGTTTGTCATATATGTCAAACTCAAGCATTTAAATGATTAAAAATTCAAGCTTAATTAATGTCAAGAGTATAGTGTTTAAAGACCCACATAAAAACATCATTTCCTTAAAAAATAATTTCATCAATTTGTTGCCTCACTCCTAACACATTTACAATACATTAAACTTATAATTGTTAGAAGACTAAAATATGTCTTGTTGGCTGTAGCTTTTTACTGTAGATTTAAGCCATATTTATTTACTAAATATATAATATAAAAATATTAAAGTTTTTAAGAAAAATGTTGGCTTAAATCCACAATAAAACATATAATGTCACATTTGCTAGTTTACATCCACACAACACGCATTGCTTGCGAAAAGTTGCGCTTTTGTTTGTTTTTTACGTAACTACCAATTACCAAATATTGTCTCCATTCAATGTAGTCTGAAATGTACTTTATTTACTAGTGATAGAACTCATTTTTGTAAACACACAAATCAACTTACGCTTTTTAAAAACTGACAACACTGAACTTGATAAGTTTAGCCATAAATCATAAGACTTGAAGTATGCCCACTGTCAATGATAAACATGCATAAGATCTCTTAAAAGTAAATTTCAGACTCGAACCTATTTTTATATTTTCCAACTGGCAACACTATCAGTGTTTATGTTCTGTGTAACGTCTCTAACAGTCGTCGACACGCGCACAACACAATACGTGGAGTTACAGCTTGTGTGTATGTTTGCTAGATTTGTGAGGTGAAAAAATATGATGGTTCCACATTATTATGGGATATGCACAAAATACTAATGTAACATTCAATATGACATTTGTATTTTGCACGCACGAGACTGATGCCTCGTTTACACGTTACGACTTTCACAAACTGTTTGCAAAAAAAAAAACTATTTTCAACCAAAATTTAAGTTGATCAATAGAATTTATAAGACGTAATGTGTAAACGATTTTTTAATTTACCTAAATATTGACGTATTATTTTGTCGTACTTGGCAGCAACGGACCCAAACGCGTGGCGCCTGGGCCGGATAGAGGAGGCCGACCACGAGACGCCCGTGTGAGGCCGCGCCCCGCGGCGCCACGTCAGGTTCCCCGACTGAGCCGGCCACACCCGGCTACCTCAATAACGAACTCTATCTCGAAAACCGTAGGATATAAAGTCGAACGTTCATATCGTATATTACATGTAGATCTTATTACAGGAAGTAAGTTTTGTGAAGTGCTATTGTGGCTTGAGCTGTAAGATTGAAAGTTGCGTGAGTCGATGTTGTTGGTAAATAAATAAATGACTTCGATTCAATAGTCGATTATGTTCAACACTTTCACTTACGAATTATAGTTCAATAATTCGATTTTAGTGATAAGGGAAATAGAATTTAGTCCAGACAATCGATTAAAGATTTCTTAAAGCCATCGTATCTATACTTGGAAAAATCGACTAAATTTGTTTTTTAGTCGACTAAATAGCTTAGTTACAGCAGGGTGAGGTGGTTTTATCAAATCTTTTTCTCTACATAATAATTTAAGCATAATAATTTCGTCGATTAATCTTCTAACTCGACTATTGAATCGATTGCGAACTATTTAACTTTTTACATTTCAGAGAATCGTCGTTTTTTTGAGCATTTATATTGAATTACAAGTATAATGACAAATAATAAACGATTTTCTTCTGATATGTAAATAATGATTTATTAAGGAATAGTTTACAAATGATCTGAAACGAAATAGCACATTGAAAAAAAGACTAGAATCATTATTTTGTGTATACTATTTATGTAGATAGATATATAACTAAATATTGAATCGATATGACATCGTATTGTCCCCAATAAAATAATAAACGAGAGGTTATATTTAAATAAATGTTTTGTGTAAATACATTATAAATGATGATGATATTGTATAAAGATTGAGAAAATTGTGTGTACAAAATATGTATTCTACTCGATTTGTAGTGGTCATGACTGTGGAACAGAAAATAAATACTTATATGCCTTTTAAATCTCACAGTTTTATTGGCATAGTGTTGAAGATAAAACATATCTATAGGCTATCAATCTCTTAGGATATATTTATGTTGTTTTCTGTAGGTGAATTATATATTTGCTGTATTCAGTGCTGTCTATAAACTTAAATGCCGTTAAGAGACATTTGGCGGGCTTTTTTTCTCGACACCTTAGCCAAATCAGACAAAAGGTGCTGTCTAAGCAGTATTTTCTTCTTTCAATGACGGGATAAATTAAAAAAATCTATATTAAGTTCCCTTGATTTCTATTTAACTCTTCAGATACCATCAATTAGAGACACAATGGATGTTCGAACGCCGGCGTTCGCTTGGGGATCAAAGCTGATTTTATTTACGTAAGTCTAAATGAGATTTGGTCTCATAACGACAATATAGTTTGTGGACGGCAGTATTTACGAAGGAGGTTATCTCTGTCAGGTGATAACAGGTGCAGGTCACTGCTATCACATTGCCGTGCACACAAGTGCAGAAATAAAGTATTATTGTTGTATATCGCTTTTGTGTAAGCATTTTTCTTTGACGTAAATATTAATAGACTGCAAATGAATGCATACAAAATTGTGTTATTTTTTGTTTGTGTTTTTTCTATCGTATCTGGCAATGCAGAGATTTTTAAACTTAAAAAAAAAAATCATTGAAGTCTGTAATATAAAACTGTGATTTTTTCAAGGGAATAATGAAACAGAAACGATTCCTGTAATAATATCTTCCAGCCCTGTCGAACTTTACAAGTTATCTTTGATGAAAACGCCACATGTCGATGTACCTGATAATAATCATTTGTTATAGAGAAACTTGTCGACTGGATAGCAAGTGTTGGCACTGGAAGCGCAACTATTTTTTTTAATAATTTGATTTTAACATCAAATTATCTAGTTTGGTTGATGCAGCTATTTAAGCAGCTTTATACAATAAAAAAACGAAAACTATCATTGTAAGTGAGTCACAAATTACTAAACAAGCAGGCCTTAACGTAAATGCAATAGAATGTTACCATAGACTTGCAAAACTGTCTAAAATAATGTAATTTTCAATCTTATTTTATATAAGAATAAGGTCGAGAATATTGTAAACCTGTTTAGTATTTAGCAGTTTTGCTCGTAAAGTATACTTAACTTAATCACGAAATAGGGAATGACCACGTTAACTGAAATAATATATTGAGCTGATTGTGAATAACGTTATTGTACAAATTGTATGTGGTTACCGAAATACATAACAATGCACACTACTTTAAGATGTCAGAATTTATAAATTAGTTGTTTTTTGAAGCAATAAGTACAATTTGTACAGAACACATGTTGGCTGAGTATCGCAAGTTAACGTAATGAAACTCTTGCGTCATAAAAATGTGGTTAATTCAAACTGTTATTGTTTAATTACCAATAGCTAAGTTGAATTAGCTCAGCTGTTTAAATAAAAAACAAACTAATGAACGAAGGACCGCCACAAAACCGTTCGACTTAACCATTTTTTACTAACTCTTACATCATACTATCGAAATTCAGTTCCTAACAATCGATTTTTCCCGTTTTCATAACATTAACTTGCGAGAGGCGATCGTTCGTCGCAACACTCGCAACGAATCGAATTGTTCAGCACTTTCACTATTTCCGATAACGGAGCTCGACTGTGCAATTCTGTTTTATTTTTTTAGTTAGGCAACATTTTCAATTGTTTGGCAAAGACGAAGTTGTGAATGTTTATTTAGTTTTTGTGATGTCTTCCTATGAAAAATATGTTAAAGAATTACGATTAAATTTTTATTCCCATATCATTAGCATTTGTAATACAAATGATGATATTGAATTAATTAGATTGCTAGCGAATGACCGCCCTCAGACACGAGTCACAACCTCTATAAAGGTGCCCTTTTTCTAGTAAATGTATATCACATACTTAGCCATAAAGAGACACAAAGAGGGTATTTGAAAATTGGACCTTATCGTTGAGACATTTGTTTTACAATTCAAATCCTCTTTTTGTTTTGTTTTAGGTCTTTTTATGATTAAGCATGATGATAAATTGTAACTGTGGCAGCTGTATGATTGTGTATAGTGATGTATAAACATTCCAAAATTTTCATTTTTGGCTATTGGAATTATAATTAAAAGTATATTTAAGAGTCGGAAGCACTGCCAATGCAATTTGATTGCTTGTTCTGCGGTCACTGCATTATATTCTGTAATTAAGGATCTCATTTCTGTTTTGTATAACGATTTTGATTTGTCTTTTTAAATGAGGAGCACATTTTTAAGTTTGACAAATCATTTTGTTGAGGGTGTATCAAGAGAAGTGTGATTGTTCATATACTTGCCTTGTGTCTGTATGTTCACCCGGTTCGTATGCCTTAATGAATTGCCATTTGTGATGATTGTAAATTATGAATGTGTTGTATGATTAATTGTATTGATATCATCTTAGTACATGTTGAGACAAATAGAGATTAATGAAATAAAGTAACAAATTGTGTAAAAAAAAATTGTTTTATTTTTTTGTGTATAATTTTTGGTGCTTTAAAACGAATACGAAATATTAAGTAAAAGAGAAACTAAACAGTCAATAAAATGCCACATGAACTGATCCTAGATTTATTAATAAATTAAATCCCAATATCACTGTACACTATGAATCGTCAAATGTCATCCTACCAACCCCATGCTGTTTGATATACCTTCTGTACTGTTTGTATTTATTATTTTCTGCTAAAGCTTTCTTTGCTTCTTCATCTTTTAATTCTTTCCATACTTTGAAGTTTTCTTTGACCCAAAGTTCTTCATCTAAAAACTCTTGCCTCTCCGAGTCTTCTATTGCATTGAACTGATGCTGTCCAAGGTTCATGTACTTTCTGATTAAATATAATTTTTCCTCTTCACCATATGGTCGCTTCATTATGGTGAAATTCCAGAACCACCTTAGATACCAATAAATATAATATGCAACAGTGTATGGTAAGATAATCAGTTGGACCCAGAGGATGTCGATTATTTCTGGCTTAGCGTAAGCACCTTTGATATCCATGTTCTCCTCGATGACCTTCCTTATCAACCGGTCCTGCTCCACTTTTTGTTCAGCTTTTGATTTTTTAATTCCTTTATTTTTAGACTGAACTTCCTTCATTTCAGTTTTAGCTATTTCTAGAGCTTTATTTCTATACTTTGGCACTGTCATGAAGTATTTAATAGCCGTGTCGTATTTAGACCACGCGCTATAGTATTGTATTATCGATACAATAGAGATAGTGACGGCGATCACGATTCGCACATCAACTTTAGGCGCCATACGGCGTCGGTAATACCTGTAGTAATGAGCATAGTACTCCTGAGGGTTGTCCAACATGTAGTCATAATCGGATCTCTCTTCATCATCTCGCAAGATTTCGTAGGCTGTAGCAATTTCTTTGAATTTTTCTTCTGCTGCTTTTTTAGTTTCGGGAGTCCTGTGTAAATCAGGATGAAACCTTTTAGCCAGTTGTCTGTAGCTTCTACCAATCTCATTCTTTGTTGCTTCTCGTGTGACTCCTAGAACTTCGTAACAGTTCTCCTTTCCACAATAAATACCTTCGAGCAGGTGATCTGCTGACGAGACCACTACAATCTGCCATGTTACACAGAAAAGAACGAAGTAATTATATTTTATAGTCATTTTTATTTTAACACATACTCTTAGTTATAAATGCAGATAATTGTGACTAGCACCTAGTAGTAACTAAAATAAAACTTTGTGATTTAAAAAAATATGCTACGCTACCACGACTGATTGTCAATTTGACAATGGTACTGAAACGAACTGTCAACGTCACGGCAACGTCAGCTTGTTTTTATATTGAAAAAAATGTTTTTTAATATAGCAACTTTAAAAAAAGATTACGGTATGAACTAATTCGACAAAGAATTATTTTAATTTGTAAAACAATAGTTGAACAGCTACAATACTGTCCAATTATTTTAAAATTAAAATATTTTGAGAGTATTATAAAATGCATAAAGTCCCATAGACGACATGGCTATTGTCTATTACTAGAATGACGTTTTATCTGTCAAACGTAAATGTCAGTGTCAAAAACTGAAAATGTCTCACGTGTTTTGATTCTTTGTGTTATGATTTTTTCATCAAATAAATTAACAAATTATGATAGAAAACGCGCTAGAACGATTAACGGAAAGCTTATTTTTATTTTTAACTGGACAAGCAAAAGATGTAAGAAGCCTTTTAGTGAAGAAACACAATGAAAACTTGCAAACACACGGTGATTTCAGTTTTCCAAATTCGGTGAAATCTTGGCACGAATTTTTCATTTGTGATCAAGTTGTTGATAAAGAAAACAGTGCATTATTACAAGCGATCGGTAAAGAGTGTGAAGATATAGTTGAGGAATCGAAAAAGTGGCTTTTGTCAGTGAACAAAGTGAAAGAGGAGAAAGGTCGGATTTATTTGTTTTTAGACAGACCTCGAAGTATTCGTATAGGATTATCAGAGGGGTTGCGAAATAATGCGGTGTTATTACAGAAGATACGTGAAGGAAGTTCAGTAGTTCAATTGGATCCTTGTTGTGAAGATCCATGTGATATAACCTCGTTGCGCACGAAATACGTCTGTAATGTCATCAAGAACTTGTGTGCGCTAAATAACGTGAACACGCCAATATTTGTAACGTCGAAATCTACCAGTAGAAGTGACGGAAGTCACAGGGTGCTCTGTGGTACAGTTCTAAATTCAAAATCAGGAGCAAAGGAAACTAACATAAGTGCAAAAGATTTTATAAGGTAAATATAACTTAACCCAACACTCTCATGAGAAAAGATCTCTTTTATAAACACTAAAACTGGATTTTCACTCACAATCGAAATAAATATGTACAGTTTTGTTCATAAACTTTTTTCTTTTAATTTCAGAATAAGGCAAGATGAAATGACTCTAATAGCCCAACACAAGTATGGTGTAAGAGTATCCACAGATTCAAAATGGAAGGAGTTTATCGCTCATTTAGGGGAGTCTGCCGCTGCTTTTGAGTTACTACAGACAAAGCCCAGTGGGGCTGTCAAAATTAATTTTGATTGCAGTTCTGGGTCTAGCAAAGGTAAAAACTAACAACCATTATTAAAATAAGAACAAAAGAAAATATATTAGATGTTCAACTAGTCTATTCAGAATTTAGAAACCGATTTAAGTCTATGCTTAACCTTGATAAGTCAATAGACAAAAAAAAATGTTGCCGGTAAACAATTTACTGTAAAATTAATCAAGTCTAGATCATTCAACCTCAGTTGCATTTAAATTTTATTCTCCATGACCTTGTTGCAACAATTGGTGCTACATGGCCTAATAAAATATCCATTACATTTGGTTACAGGTGCATCGTTCATTCTGTACAATTGTGCTCGTCTGGAGACTATAATAAGGACATACAATGACAAAGTCAGTGATGGTACATACCCAGAGTTGCCGCATTTTGATGAAGTTAATTTTTCTTTGTTAACGCAAGAGGTAATGTTGTAAAACTGAAAATTATTCTTGTCAAATCTGAACTAGATTATTTTGAAATGAAATTATTAGAGAAAAGCAGTAATGTACTATAGTACTAATAGTTAACATCTAAACAGTAAGTAAATTCCGATTTAAAATAAAAGAAAAAAATTGTAAAATTTTAAAGCAGTGAGTACTAAAAAGGTCCTATTTTTTTTGCTTTTTATTTTTTTATGAGACTATAAACAAAGCATTTTACAATCATAGACAAAACACCACTAAAGAACATCCACCAAGCAACCAGAATCAAAATAATTAATATTTTTTATTCTTTCAGGATGAATGGCACCTAATATTCAATTACATTCTTGGTTTACCGTCACTTTTGGCCAACTGCATGGATATCCAAGCCTGTGACTTTAGACCACACCTCATCTGTAGCTATTTGTGCTCTATGGTCAGAGTTGTCAGCCAGTACTATAGGAAAACCAGAATCTTGGTGGTAAGTACAGAACAGTGGATAAAGCATGCAAGTAGAATGTAGCTGAAAAATATTTTCTATAGTCAACATTGTATATATTGTAGAGGCATTTTAAAAACAAAAAGTGTGCACAACAATACAGTATGTAAGAAATCCTGGTATTTCCATACTGTATTGTTTGTGTGTATACAAAATTAATTGTTATTGGTTAGCAATCTCAATGAACTTGAACTATACCAAAGGCATTTGAAAATCAACACAAGTTAGTGTGTTAGGGTCATATAGGAATATTTTTTGCATGTTCTTTTATTTTTAAAATATTTTTTAACCTTCACTTGAAAATATTGGAAATTAAATTCCAATTGGAAATTGAGTAAGCTATTCCTTTTTCCAGGAACCCAGAAAACATCTGCTACCAGTTATTTACGCTAGAATTCACATGCTGCAAATACTAAACGAAACACTCAAGACATGTTTGAACATTTTAAATATTAAAAGTGTTTCCCAAATGTGAATCATAATCTTTTATTACTAGCTAATTAAGAATTCAAATTATCCTATTAGAATATATTTAAATAATGCAAATCAACGCGACATCACTGTTATTATATTACCTATATTGCACTCCAAAACCGGTTTTACGTCCGTTACGTCACAACCACAGGTTCAGTTGAAAACCAGCGTCAGGCACTAGTTGTCTGGCAATCATGCTGAACTGGACCTATTTTGGTGCAGCTATGAGGCACACATCACTTTATTTTTTTATTTTCTTGTATTTGTGTTTGGCCTTGCTGTATCAAATAAATTATTTTTCTTTCTTTCTTTCTTTCTTTATATCTAATTCTTAAATGAAACGTTTAAATAAGTTTTTTAGCGCTAAGAAACTTAATTTCCTATATTACGGACGGCAAACATTCGTGTTATTTATTATTTACCGGCGAGCGGACTCAATGTCGTGAGTGCACTTCAGTGCAAAGCCGACATGCATTGCAAATTTTCAAGAAAATAAAAGTTCCTACACTACAAAGAGCGCATAGAAAAAAAAAATGTTTTGTTTGGAAACACAAAGTTCACGTGATTGACCCAGGTATTTTATTGTGGGCATTGCTGCGCTGCGATTGGCTCACCGAGCGGGGCACGAGCGCCGCCGACAAATCACGAATCGCTTACACGGTCGCGCGTCCCAAGTCGCCTAGTGTGTTTTTGACATCGGTAAACGCAGTCGTGAACTTCGGAGCGCATAGATACTTTTATTTATAGTTTAAATCGAATAAAGTCGCTTTGCGTTTGTGAATACCTGTGCTCAACCGGGATACAATAAATATGAGTATTGCTGCTCTGATCCAAGCTGCTGAATACATCGAAAGGCGCGATAGAGGTGATTTGGATTTTCTTTGTTTGAATTGTCAATCGAGTGCAACTACACGCACACGTCAACATGGCTCCCGTCTATTTTTGCCGTGCTATAATCAGCTGATTTTGACGGAATGGCAGTGTACTTTGTTGCAGAAGCTGAGCACGGATACGCGTCGAGTTTACCGGCGTACGAAGAGTCCCGCTCCGGCGGCAGGCGCCCGAAGACCAAGAAGTCGCAGGGCAGCAGGTGAGTGGCGGCCGGTGTAGTGCTAGTGCAGTGATAATGTGAGATCAGTGATATATGTGAAGTGTCGGCGTGTCGTACAATATGTATGTTTTCTGTTCCAGGACGACTCATAACGAGTTGGAAAAAAACAGGTGAGTGTTTATATTTTTATTGATAACGAAGTTGTTCGGGTGTGTGCGGTGCGCCGGTGGCGGGTACCGGCGCGCTGGCTGTCGCGTGGCGCGGTGACCTTGGCAGCGGCGGCAAGGGAAAGAGTGCATGCTCGTAGTGTGCGGCTGCGGGTGCGGCGGATGACGCTCGTAACCCATTTGGCAGCACTGCCACGGCCGCCAGGCGCTGGCGTTACGTCACGCCGTCATCTTCCTCCTCGTCATCACGCTACCTGTAGGTCGCCACGACGGTCGCTCCGCTAAACGACGACGACTTGCTAAATAATCCACACTCTACGTGCTATACTACTTCGCCTAAATAATGTTATTTACTCGAATTTAGAACCGGTAGCTAGTTAGCTAGGTTGTTATTCTCGTTTCGCTAAAGTAACAAAACGTACCCAGTTCCCTTAGCTTGTGGTGTTCGGGACCGTTTTATCCCTAAGCTTACGAACAATCCACATTTGCAATTATAAACGTGGGCCCTTTGATGTCCAGGAGAATAGTGATCACAGCAGACCCTCCGAATTTCAGAGAATAACACGAAATTGATTGTAAGAGACCTTTTACAATTTAAGAATTATGAAAGTGGCCAAAGTACAGTCGGCATAATAAAATAGTAACTTATTCATTGGTCCCTAATGGAGGGGAATGTGCCTATTTGCTTAAGTTAAAGGTCGCTTTCATCATTGAATTTGTTATCAAAACGAGAGGTAAAGAGGGCGGGGACACTGATTATTTAATTTATGGCTCATTACAAATAGTAATTCAATTGAACGATTTTATTTGATGAATTAATCTGTAAATAATCGTAACGAATGGTGGCCGGAGTCGTTGACAGCTAGTAATTGAATAAAAGCTATTTTGTGTAACATGGCCATCGTAATGATTATTTTTTTCGCCTTTAGAATAGAAAGATTTTAATCGCGAGATTGTCAATTGCCTGGTAGCAACTGATAGACGGCTATTAGGACCAATTCGTCAACTTAATATATTTTTTGCGTCCATCTTGAAAAAAAAACGGTGATAGGTGAGTCGCGTTAGTAGAGAAACGGCGATTAGTTCCACTAAACCGTTGCTGCTCGTTGTTTTTGTCATAATTCCACATTTCATACGTGAAAACCTTTCTCTAAAAGTAAACCATTTGTAACATAATAATTCACGTCGGTAACCGTTCCGTATTTTCTGAGTCGTATCACTATTGTTATTTATTCTGTGTGCGAACAAATGCATGTTTCCATGTTTATTTTGTGCAAATAGTACCTATCAAATAACTGAAACTATGTGAGGTAGTTAATATCTCTAGCGCTCGACAATAGCCGAGTGCACGCGTCATCCTATAAAACTGTTCTCCACTTTGATATTAGAAACTATTTATGCTACAATGTTTAATTGATAACAGAAAAAAACCACCTTTGTTAATCGTGTTACAAATGAACTGTTCCACAGTATCTGTTTATGTGCTCGTTATTATAATTACCTCTTCTATAAACGTATGCAACTAGAGTATCCACGGTAACTGTTACTTTCTATACGATATCCTACATTTCATGTCGTATTCTTTTTGTCTTGGAACGCAAAAGGAAATAATGATACACGTGGTTCTGATGTAGGGCGTTGTCTGCCTAAGGTAATGCCAAATTGGCGAGAGCTCTTTAGTTTAGAGGTTGAGTGAAGCAGGAATTTTAACCTAAACTGTAATTGAATGTTCGGCAACCTTTCCAGTTTCCGTAGAAACTGGAACCGAACCACATACGGAAAAAAAAACTTATTAGAACCATTGAAAGATCAGCTCTAACTTTGACCAACGATAACATTAACAAACAAGATTATGTAGGTTTCTATCACAACTGTCAGCTCGAAAATCACTAACCTATTTTACGGTCTAGCCGAATATTTGGGCACTCTAGCCGAAACCAGTTTTTTTTTTGCCCTAAATGCCGAAACCGAGACTTCGGTCGGTCACGTCTTTATCTCAAACTAGCAATTCATAAAATCGACTGTAGTCATCTCAAAGTAGAATTTCTTCACTCTCATCTCGAAAAGTAGGTTATTGTCCATAAAATCTTTGTAGTAAGCTACAAAACGAACTCTGAAGCCGAAGACATAAAGGTGTGTTTAATATTTTTCATTGATTCCTATTTGAAAGAACATCCTATTCTAATTTCTTGTTTATCCAATACAGTTCAAGTTACAAAGTCGTTGACTAATTTTATGAAGAAATTCTCACGTAAAATTAAATTTCATTTCGAAACTGTTCACATTACTTTCATAATTATGTTCTCCAAACAAGATTATATAATGTTGAATGGTGTCTTAAATTAAACTGGGTATTTACTTCTAAAATGGACTTAGCGAAAGAAGCGAACGGATGTTATTTTCCAATTCAGTATCCTAATTTAAAAACATCTGATCATAGGCTTAAGGAGTTTCCTTCATATTCTTTCAAACTCTTGAGTTTGTTTAAGAGTTGTCAGCTAGGAAGTACTGGCGTCAAAATATTCAGTTGTAACAAAAGAAGTGTTATTATGTAGGTTCTATAAGATTCCTAGGAGTTTAACAAATCAAATGGCAACAAACTCCCGTCCCTCGATGCATCTCAGACGATCTCAGTCCATGGCTGGTCATAGGCCTCTCCCGAGTTGCGCCACACCCCGTCAAACCAGAAAATCGTCTCATTGTGGCTGAAGAAACTAGTCGTGTACTAACGAACAAATTCTTTTACCTAGGAAAAAACACGAAAAGGATAGCTAGACTATACTGCCGTCTGCAAGGTTGGAAGTTTTATATACACACCAGTATAAATGCGAAAGTAACTTTCGACTCTTTGTGTCTATTTTTTACGTATTCACGCTTTACCCGTTAAGCCAATTTTAATGTATTTTGAAATAGACTAGACCTTAGAAAAAGCTAGGATACTTTTTATCCAGGTAGTAAATTGCCTTGAAATGATTTCTGACTATCACTTAGACTGGTAGAACTTGGTATGTTCGTGTTAAGAGGAGGGATGAAACGAATGTTACTGTAAGGCTGGAACTACATTAGACCGACGAACGTGTAACACGCCTGATTTGTACGTAGAACGACGTCGCGTGGCGTGGCTCTAGTGGAGCTCTACAAGTCTTGTTTCCATATAAAATTTATGGAGGCCGACGCGCCTAGATTACGTGGCACACGTGTGCGCAGTGTAGTTCTACCATAAGAGTTGAAAGTGTAGTAAAGTGTGAGTTGTAGTGTGTAGATGAAGAACAAAAAAAATGCCAAAAAAAAAAAACGTGATGCGCCGACCCCAAATAATACGGGACAAGGGTGGGAAGATGATGACGTAGTATTTAGAAGGTAGTAGATGGATTGTGTCAGCTCTGATACCTTGATTGCTAACGCTATGTCGAGGTAGGTCCATTTTGTACGACCATTGTTCTAATTCTAATAATAGGCTCGTGGTGTGACGTTTGATTTACTACCTAGCCTTCAGTTCTAGGTATAGCTGCTAATGGGGTCTTATGTGTGCTTGGTGACTTTGTTTGTCTATCATTTCAAATAATGCTGTAATGGTGCTTTGTTACTTTGTTGCTGGGGGAGGAAGGTTGCAATAGATGATGATTTTTTTTAATAGCTTGCCAGCGATGTTGCCCTTGCAAAGGCTATCAATTTCCCAGTTTAGGTGTGAAATGTAACAGAGACTTATTTTCCGCTTATTCTGACACCTGCCCACTTCTCTGGGCATCAAACATTTTTACTCAGCCCATGTTATTCAGGAATAATGTAGCTTTCAATTGGAGACATTTTTTTGACAATTGGATCAGTAGTTTCAGAGACCTAATTTCTTGTTACCTTTTTGTAATATTTGTAGAGCCAAATTGGCGTTTCTTTAGATACAAAGCAAAAAATCAGATAGATAGACGGACCGTATCTTTCACATTTATTAAAATATGTTAAGATGTAACTTTATTCGGAAGCAAAAATCACCAAAGAAAGCGGACTTAAAGTCCTAAGACCCATTTTCTACCAGTCGACCTTTGAGACAACATATTGGAAAGAGTAGACGCAAAAACACATTCACAAGTATTTTTGTTTATGATACCGATAACATAGTAAAATTACTTAAGTACAATTCGTTAATTAGCAAAAAATAAGTCCAATAGAGTTGTAGTTTTCTAATTAATGAAGAGATAATAAATGACACATTACTTTTTATTCAATACTCGCTGATCCGACGAACTTCGTACCGCCTAACATTCAATGAATGTAGTATATCTTTCGATATAGTCAACCGATTGCGATGAAACAAAGCCTTAGTTAGTAATATATCAAGCTACACACAATTTTAATGTATAAAAGTTATAAACAGTGATTTCGTAAATTTTTCATGATGCGCGCATAACTGAAAACTTCTACAGATTTAATGTAGAACTACACTGCTCACACGTATGTCACACACGCCGATCTGGGCACGTCGATCTAGATGATATGGAAGCTAGACTTGTAGAGCACACCACGCGACGTGGTTCTACGTACAAATCAGGCGTGTTACACGTGTGCGTCGGTCTAATGTAGATCTAGCTATATTATATGTACAGGACATAGGTAATACCGGGATAAAACGTATAGATATTCCAGGACATCGTCTATGCATTTCTTAGCCTGCATTGTGTCCCACTATTGGACAAAGGATTTTCTTTTTCCTAGCAATTCTCTCTCCGTCTCTCAGCCAGTATCCTATCGTACCAAATTAACCTCTCATTCTCTTTCCAACTCAACTCGATCTCAAGCTAAAATCACTGCCAGCGGTTTCGCCTGCGTAGTAAAGTAGAAAATTGTCCCAAGGTAACCTACTCCCAGGATAAAAAAGTATCCTATGTGCTTCTCCAGGACATGATCTAACCGCGTGCGGAATTTTATCAAAATCGATTTCGTTGTTCAGCCGTTCCATTTTGAAGAACTAACAAACATACAGACACACTCACTAACTTGCGTTTATAATATTAGTGTGATCAATTTTCTAGTCTATTTTTAGACCACAGACACAGTTTGTCTGTGGTCTAAAAATAGTAAGTAACAAACACGTAAGTGCAATAAAATTGCACAAGTGTAAATATAGACAAAACTAATTAAATTATCACGTCCATACGAACTAAAGTATCAGTTCCTTCGTACTTTCGACAATATTCACCTGTCATCATCATCATCATATCAGCCGATAAACGTCCACTGTTGGACATAGGCCTCCCCCAAGTGTCGCCACAATGATCGATCCTGTGCGCCCCACATCCATTGGATTCCCGCAACCTTAACCGTAGGAGGCCTACCGCTGCTTCGTCTTCGTCTTCCGGTACAGGGTCGCCACTCCAGAACCTTTCGGCCCCAGCGGCCATCTGTTCTGCGGGCAATGTACCCTGCCCATTGCCACTTAAGTTTGGCGATTCTTCGTGCTATGTCGGCATTTGGCAACCTTGGTTCTCCTGCGGATATCATTCAGCTGTATTTGCGACATTAGTTAAACCTCAAACCAGTACTGAAAGCTCTTAGTTAGATTTAATTAGCGGCAGGCTGGTACTTATAAACAGGCTTAGCATAATATTAATATTAACCAATTTCTCTTTAGTATCTAAAGATTGTGATAGAAAATTGATTTAAAGCCCGGTAAAAATTAGAAATACACCATTTACACCATTTTTAACATCCACTAAGAATCAATTTGCGAATAATTAAAAGAGGTGCTTTACTTTACAAACTTCATAGAATCCTGCCAAAAACCTCTTTCCGGAAATTCAAGTAATACTAGATTTATTTGTCAAAGTTTTTCTCTGAAATAGATAATTTTAGAGACCAAGCAATTGATTTTACAAGATAAGCTATGTCACCAGATTTTATATTTGTTTTCTTGCCTTGAAAGGACACTTACTTTTGGCAACGACTGTACCAGATTTGTCAATTTCAATAAGATTAATCGGCACGACTCTCGCGATAAAAACAAGCCTACAGAAATAACTATAGAAATGTACGTAGTAGAGATGTTACCAAGGTCCAAATCCGATTCCGAAAGTTTGATAGTTCCGATTGATTTTAAAGTTCCGGTTCCGATATCAGTTCCGATAAATTATCATCGGAATTTATATCAAAGGCTAATAAGTTTGTACTCATCGCGGTGGGAACGTCATTCCCCCGTGCCTTTTGTCGATTACTTTTTCACTTGTCATTTGGTTTCGTTTTTGGAATATTGTGAGTTCGTTCTTCATTTATATTTCGTTTTTTTTAGTAGTGTTTCATTTGACGCTTCTACCTCAACCTCCAATTTCGGTTCCGATTCCAGTTCCGACTGTTCCTATATAACCAATTCGTTTACTTCCCTAGTCCGTAACATCCCCTATTTCAATACTTACGGAAAAGGTTTCAGGGTACATCCGCTAAGGCGGCGTCCTATGCCGCTGCCGCGGCTGTGGCTTCTACGCCCAAGGCGGGCCCGTCGGGGCAAGCAGGGCGCAAGGCCGCGGCGCCGGAGCCCGCGACGGCCAAGCAGCAGCAGCGGGGGAAAAAGGGTGCGGCGGTGCCTGCCGCTAAACCGGCAGGACCTCCTGCCGCCGCGGCGACTAGGCCGCGCCTGCCACCTCCTCCACCCGAGGAGTCTGGCGCCGAGTGGACGGTGGTCGGCGCCAAAAAGCAGGCGGGCAAGGTGGCCAGAGCGGCCAAAAAGCGCGCGAGGCGGCAGGAGCGCAAGAAGCGGGCCATGGCGGCGCGTCTTCGCGCCCCGAATTCCGAGGCTGTAGTCATTACGCTACAGCCTGAAGCGGAAAAGAAGGGCGTGACGTACGACGACGTCATGGCGAAGGCGAAGCAGGCAGTGCTGCCCCACCTTGAGGAGCTCGGAGCCGCTGCGGGCTTCCGCATGAGGCACACGATCACCGGGGCCCGAATCCTCGAGGTCCCCGGTGCGGCCAGCGGCCCTGCAGCGGATGCCCTGGCTGCCAGGATCAGGGCGTCTCTGAGCGAGGAGGAGGCCCGAGTGTCCAGGCCCACAAAGTGCATTGATATGCGCATCATGGGCCTGGACGACTCCGTCAAGGTGGGCGAGGTGGTGGCCGCCATTGTCAGGGCGGGCGGGTGCACGGCCGAACATGTTCGGGCGGGCGCCATCCGCGCTGACAGCACGGGCATGCGAGCCGTAACGGTAAGCTGTCCTGTGCAGGCGGCCAAAACCATCACCGGGGAGGGCCGTCGGCTTTTGGTGGGCTGGGTCTCCGCACAGGTCAAGTTGCTGGAGCCCAGACCTCTGCGGTGCTTCCGCTGCCACGTGGGGCACCACGTGGGAGCCCACTGCGCCGCGGAGGATCGCAGCGACCGCTGCCACCAGTGTGGCCAGCCCGGTCACAAGGCCGCAGAATGCCGTGCTACGCCGCACTGCTACGCATGTGCGGCGGCCGGCAAGCCGGCCGACCACCGGGCTGGGGGCAGGTCCTGCGACCCCCCCGCCAAGGCCAAGGGCAAGGCCCGCAGGTCCATCCCCGCTGATGTCCTTGCCACCGCAGCCGCCTCCTTGGCCGCCGCCGCCATCGCCGCCGCACCCGCCGCCGCGTCTGTGCCCCCTAAGAGGGCCCGGGAGGAGACTGTAATGGAGTGTCAATAACGGCCCCATTGCGTCTCCTCCAGGCGAATATCAACCACTGCGCCCCCGCTCAGGATCTGTTGCTCCAGAGCATGGCGCAGTGGTTGATCAATGTCGCCGTAGTCACCGAGCCGTATTTTGTCTTGCCCAGTGGTGACTGGGTTCAGGACCTGGACGGTTCGGTGACCTTAATTAAGTCGGCCGCCGCCGGTACCCCGCCCCCCGAGTCCGTCACAAGGGGGCGGGGTTGCGTGGCAGCACGGTTCGGGGACATCGCCGTGGTAGGCGTCTACCTGTCCCCGAGCCGATCTCTCGACGAACTGCACGTCTCCCTGATGGAGCTAAATTCCGTCGTCGCTGGGTTCGGTTCCCTCCCCGTGGTCGTTTGCGGGGACTTCAACGCCTGGAACACGGCTTGGGGTTCCCGGTTCACGAACCAGAGGGGTCGGATGGTGGAGGACTGGGCCTTGGAGCTGGGCCTGGTCGTACTGAACCGGGGTTCTGTCCCCACGTTGGTGCGGATGCGGGGTGAGTCGGTGGTGGACATTTCGTTCGCCAGCCCCGCTCTGTCGCCGCGTGTAGTCGACTGGCGCGTGATGGAGGAGGTGGAGACGTACTCCGACCACCGGTATATCCGGTTTGACGTCTCCGCCGAAACCTCGGCCGCGCCGGTCCGACGGAGCCCTTGCGGTCCGCGGTGGGCGCTTAAGCAGATGGACCGGGAGCTCCTCCTGGAAGCCGCGACGGTACAGGCCTGGGTGCAAGCACCGGACAGGCCTGTCGACATCGACGTCGAGGCGGAGTGGTTCCAGGAGGCCATGTCGCAAATTTGCGATGCGGCAATGCCCCGTGTCCGTCCAGGACGAGCTAAGCGCCAGGTGTACTGGTGGTCGCCGGAGATCGGCGCTCTGCGCAATGCGTGCAATCACGCCCGACGCCGGTACGCCAGGCACTGCAGGCGCCGCATCCGCCCGCCGGATGCGGAGGCCAGAGAGGCGGAGCTATATGAGGAATACAGAGAGGCAAAACGCACCCTCCGAACGGAGATCAAGCGGGCCAAACTCGAGGCCCGCAACGTGTGGCTGGGGTCTCTGAACGCGGACCCATGGGGGCGCCCGTACAAGTTGGTACGGGACAAGCTTCGCCCCTGGGCTCCGCCGCTGACTCAGAGTCTCCGGCCCCAACTCGTGGAGGGTGTGGTTAGCTCTCTGTTCCCTGCGCGGGAGGAACACTCCCCCCCGCCCATGGCTCCGCCTCCGCCAGCGGTGTCTGACGCGGATCGCAACAGCGACGACGACGAAAATGCTCCAGAAGTGACCGAGGTAGAGCTGAGAGTGGCGGTGCGAAGGCTTAGTGCCAAAAACACCGCCCCAGGACCCGATGGCTTGCCAGGGAAAGCCTGGGTCCTGGCCATGGAGGCTCTCGGGCCTCGACTGAGAGGGCTCTTTAGCGCATGCCTGGAGAGGGGCCAGTTCCCACTTCGCTGGAAGACGGGGAAACTGGTCCTCGTAGCGAAGCCAGGGCGCCCTGCGGACTCTCCGTCCGCATACCGGCCCATTGTGCTGCTCGACGAGGTGGGCAAGCTCTTTGAAAGAGTTATTGCAAACCGCCTCGTCGTGCGGCTAACACGGGTGGGGCCGGACTTGTCGGACGGACAGTTCGGCTTTCGCAGGGCGCGCTCTACAATAGACGCCATCATGCGCGTGCGAGCCCTCACGACAGGGGAAGCGGTGTCCCAGGGTAGGTGTGTCGTGGCAGTGTCCTTGGACATTGCCAACGCCTTTAACTCCCTGCCCTGGAGTACGATCCGGAGGGCACTCCGGTACCACCGGGTGCCCGAATACCTCTGTCTAGTGGTCGAGGCGTACCTGTCAGACAGGTACATTATCTACCCCGGTCACCAGGGAGACTGGAATCGTCGAGAGATGTCGTGCGGTGTTCCGCAGGGGTCGGTTCTAGGCCCACCCTTGTGGAACATCGGATACGATTACGTGCTGCGCGGCGACTTCCCTGACGGGGTCAGCGTGGTTTGCTACGCAGACGACACGCTGATCCTAGCGCAGGGAGAGTCGCACCAGGCGGCGGTCGCTCTAGCGACACGCGGGGTTGCGATAGCCGTTGGTAGGATCCAGGAGTTGGGACTCGAGGTGGCGCTGCATAAATCCGAGGCAATGTGTTTCCACGGCCCTCGGAACGCGCCACCATCTGACTCCCAGCTTACGGTAGGAGGAGTTCGCATCGGTGTCGGGTCGACGATGAAGTATCTGGGACTCGTCCTCGACAGCCGGTGGAATTTCGTAGAACATTTCCGACGTCTGGCTCCCAAGCTTCTCCGGGCTGGGGCTGCTCTCAAGCGGCTCCTGCCCAACCTTGGGGGTCCAGACGCCTCCTGCCGGAGGCTCTACGCGGGGATCGTTCGGTCCATGGCCCTCTACGGGGCGCCGGTGTGGGCGCCGTCGCTGGCAAAGCGACCGGCGTCCATACTGAACGCCTGCCAGAGGGTCATGGCAATACGGATGGTGCGGGGTTACCGCACGATCTCCCGCGAAGCGGCGAGCCTTCTGGCTGGCCTACCACCGTGGGATCTGGAGGCAACAGTCCTTGCACACATGCACGACATGCGCGTGGAGATGCAACGCCGGGGTGAAAGTCCACTGCCGCAACATGTCAAGGCATGGCGGACAGAGCTCCGGCGGGATCTCATGGTGAAATGGCGTCAACGGCTATCGCAACCCAGTGCTGGGCACGCCACGATTATGGCGGTAAGTCCCCTCTTTGAGGCGTGGCTGGAAAGACCTCACGGCGTCCTTACCTTCCGCATGACGCAGGTCCTCACCGGACATGGCAAGTTCGGGAGATTCCTGCATCGGATTCAGGCGGAAGAGACGCCCGGGTGTCGCCACTGTGCGCAACGCCCGGAGGACACGGTGGAGCACACCGTCGAGGTGTGCCCTGCCTGGGCGGAGCATCGCCGTGCCCTCGTGGGGGCGATCGGCGGCGGAGACCTCTCGCGCCGGGCCCTGGTCGAGGCCATGGTCCGGAGCGAGGAGGAATGGCAGGCGGTCGCCTCCTTCTGCGAAGCAGTAATGCTTGCAAAGGAGGAGGCCGACCGCATCAGGCAACGGCGCCCTCGCCGCCGTCGCCGGGATTCCGATCCCGATTTCCGGCCACCGTAGACGCGGGCTCGCGGACGGCGAGCCATGGGTAGCTCGCTGTCCGATCGTCCGGTAATGGACCGAGTCCAAGACGTCGACGGCGCGCACTGTTCCCGCGCGCCTCAAGGAGTTGTCAGCAGCAGGAGGGGCCCAGCTGGGTCGAAGCCTACTGGGGACAGGGTTGTCCGAAAGGGAGCTCGTGCCCCGGTATGAAGGCTAGAAGGAACGGCGCGGGGTTTTTAGTCAGTAAGAGTCTGACACTGTCTCCCGTTCCACCCAAGAGCGGGTTTCGTCAAAGATGATTTTCCCCGTCGAGAAAAAAAAAAAAAAAAAAAAAAAAAAGGGTACATCCGCTCAACACTTTTCTTATAACACTTTAGATAAGATGTAAGCGTGATTGATCGACAGTTACATTACATAAACGCCCCATTGTATGATAAAAATATGTATTTTTTCTCCAAGAAGGTTTTATGCACGTCGAAGCGACGCCTTTTTAGGTTACTTTCTAAAAACCTCTATACACTTTGTGTTTCTCCTAGGAAATTGACTTTGCCTGAATATCAATACCGGTTTTCGTGTGGTTTATACTCGTTACAAGTGCTCTTTCGTAATATTGTTGTAAGGGCTTATTTCCTTGTTAATCATGAAAGTATTCCTGTCAGTGTGATTGCAGTATTTTATTAGTAATTTCAATTATAGTTAATTTTGCTGACATAAAGCAATAAACTGCCGACTTTAATGATTAGTATTTGTTTCATAATGGTTCCGTTGAATGGGATAATGTCTACAGTTATTTATTGTTAGTGCCGTTTGATTTATGTAAGAACGTATTGTTAGGTCTCAGAAAACATTTACTAATCCACGTTTAGACGTAGTTATGTATGGTTGCAACTAAATGTCTTAAGAGTTTCGAATGCTAGCTACGTCTCGGTTACCGCTGGCTGTTTCAATGCTAATGTGTTCATCAATCCACTCACGCGCAGGCATAAAACGATCATAAAACTCGCGCATTTCAGATTAGAGATATTCACACGTTTGTAGTGGCGAGTCGCTTGACTAGCCGCACTAGTGTGCTGCTGTACTCGTGCACGTACATAATACATGTTTACATAATGTTTTGATGACGTGGCGAGCGGAGCGGAGACAGCAGTACTGCGCCCGCGCAGCCCGCAGCCACTGTAATTTTCCAATAAACCTGAGTTAACCCTTCAGATACCGTCAATTAGAGACACAATAGTAAGACAATAGATGCGCGGCCACCGGGTGTCGCTTGGGGATTCATGAATTAACTATACTTTATCATGTATTTGCACACACAAATAACAAATCGTTTGTTGCTAACCGATTATATGTAGTTATTTGTTATGTTTGTTTGTATGTTTTGGTGTCTGAATGATATGTTGCCACTAATTTAGTCACGTTATTATGCAATGACACTTATAGGTGACTGAAAATAATACGTTGATCGTAAACAATTGGGTTTTTTTAAACGATTTTAGTAACATTTACACGCATCAGTTTCTTGTACTTTCTTCTCCATATAGATTTACGTTTTGGAATATGCAACTAGTATTGACCGATTGACTTCTTGACACCTTTTTTGAACCAAATGCTTGATTCTTGTTTCACCGTCTTCCTGGCCTTGTCCCGTGTTACTTGGGGTCGGCGCAACACGTTTTTTCTTCCATTCTGTCCTGTCAACTTCTTCCGTTTTTCTTTCATATCATTTCTCACATATTCCATCCATCTTTTCTTTAGCCTTCTTCTCCATCTATCCGAACTTGTAATCATACATGCGTGAGTCCATTACTAATTCAATAAATAAAATGCAATACGAAACTAAAAAGTTTTTTCTCAAAAACGTTGTGTAAAAGACGTACGAGTAATAACGGTATATAAATCGACAATGTTTCTATGAACAAATGCATTATAAAGAAACTACACGTGTATTGAAAAACTTCGTATATTTTAAAGAGACAATAAACTCGGACTTGTTAGTCACAACGGCGACGAGCGTAACTAATCAAATGTCGGTATTGAAGCATGATTTTTGTATTTTCTAGTCATATTTCCGGGCTTGGGCAGGAAAATGCAATGGCTATGTCCTGGTGGCCACGTATTATCTCGTTGAGGAAAATGGCGGATGGCGGCGTTATTAGGCGATGATTTAGAGACGTGGCTTCAGTTATGCAAGGGGATATGATGCTGTTATTGTTATACGTGCCTTTAACACGTTGAAAACCAGCTACGGAATATCTCGTAGATGATTTCTTCTCGGATGCCACTATATTTTCGTGGTTTAATGATAATATTATTATTGGATTTTTTTTTTATTCATTAATATAATAGACGCATATTCTAAAAGTAGTGTGTGTACATCAGCTACTGAATCGATTTCAGAATTTTTAAAAATAAGTAAATGATTATGGTAAAAAATTACGTATTTTCTTAAATTCTTGATACTTAGGGCTGCAGTTTCAATTTTCCATGTGTATAAATCGACGTTTTTCAATAAGTATGCACGAAGACTTAAATAAACGGGGGTTGACGCGCGACTTGTTGGGGTCGCTTAACGCCCAAGGGGCGACCATGCACACTTTTCCGCACTAGTACGAAAAACAGTAAATTGCGTGCCTAAAAACAGTAGTAATAAGAACTTGTTTTCGAGTAAGTGTATTGAAAAGAATATTCCTAGAAGAGCCAGCAGCTGCAGCTGATATTAGAGCAAAGATGCGACATGAATACGTAATTATCGACACAATCGGATGCAAATTTTCCACACAACAATAAATGCGCAAAATATCACAATACACAGTACTTATACCCTGTTTCTATACTCAACTAAGATTCGTAATGGTTTGTTGTATCTACCTAGCATAATTAGCTTTATAATGTTCCCACTACTGGGACTCAGGCCTCCTCTCTAGGGGAAGGAATGGGCCGTAATCCACCACGCGGATCCAATGCGGATTGGCGGATGTCACATGTTTTCGAATTTTTGATTCTAAGCTGATTTCCTCTCGATGTTTTCCTTCACCGTTTTGAGAGCAGTTGTGATTAAATAAATTACATAAAGTAATGCGCCTGGCTAGGATTGAACAGGTGACCTACAACTCGGAAGTCGAGGCCGATATCACTGAGCCACCACTGCTCTTAAACTCTGTAGCTGCCTATATCTTCCGTGGGCTCCTTTAGGGGTCTTTAAGTCAAGAGTGAATAGGTTGCTTCTAGGCAAGCGTGCTCCACCGTCAGCCACATCATCGCTTACCAATAACACGATAGAGACAAGAAACATCATTCATTTCAGCCGAAAGACGTCCACTGTTGGACATAGGCCTCCCCCATGTGTCGCCACAATAAACGGTCCTGTGCGTCTCGCATCCATCGGATTTCCGCAATCCTTACCAGGTCATCGGCCCACCTTGTAGGGGCCTTCCAACGCTACGTCTTCCGGTACGTGGTTGCCATTCCAGAACTTTTTGGCCCCAACGGCCATCTGTAATGCATAAGTGTGTGCAAAAAACATGTAACAAAGATGTCGTAATTACATAACTTGATTGAAAAGAGTGAGACTCTATGGGAGTTTCTTGCACATTCTGCTCCATAGAGATCTACGCTTTGGAATGTGCAATTAGCACAGTTTTTTTTAACCGACTTCTAAAAAATTTTGAAATGTTTGTTCGCGCATAACTTCGTCGCTTGCCAACCGATTTGAAAAATTCTTGTTTTGTTGGAAAGGGGAATACTTCCCAAATGATCCCATAGTCACCAAGTTGGGATCTGAAGATGGAATCTTGGCGAAATCGAGGGAACTCCTCAAATTCAATTAAATTTTTTAGTGAAGTCGGTTTTTTTTCTGACTTCTTGACATTTCAAAAGTGCCTGTAAATGGTTTATTTGGAATAAAATGCTTTGATCTCTGAATCTTGAATCTTTGAACGATTGTTTCTTCAGATAAAGTAACTCGTCGATTTTAGTTTCTTATGACTAAATCAATCTTATTCATTCTTCGACCTACATTCGATTGTAATGTGTGACCGTTTTAATGGTCTTGTTATTATTGTACTATGTGACTATAGCGCAGCCTTCACTGTAGCCCGAATGTGATTAGTCAGTAAAACATGACATCACCATTATGTGTCGTATATCGTTACTGTAACGGTTATTTTGTTCGTTATCAAGGTTTTTTCTATAGGTATTATACATATCAGATTTTTTGTTACACTGCCCTACTTTCAGCGCCTCGCAACGCGAGATTTAGTAGATGCGCTGAAAGTATCGGTCGCATTTTGAACAGGTTGCCTGCCCGAAGTCTTTCCGTTCGATTATAATTTAGGTGTCTTCCAAGGCTAGAGGAATAGGCTCTTAATAAACTAAAAAGTATCCTTTGTGTAATGTCAGGACATGACCTCGTAAGTTTCATCGAAATCCGTTACAAATGTTTCCTAGCTGTTTTTTCTTCTTTTTTTTCGGTGGTTAAAAATAATCCAAATGACATACCCCACCCTTGGGCGGGCGGGAAGTAGTGTCAGACTCTTACTGAATAAAAACCTACACCGTTCCTTCTTGCCTTTCATACCGGGGGCGAGCCTTCCTTTCAGAACTAGACCCTGGCCCCAGTAGGAATCTTTACTACAAATTTTTTTTCTAATTCCATTTTTGTCCTGGTCGCCAGATTTCAGAGATGACAACCCTATTCGTAATGACATAGATCACCGAACAGTATAAATGGCGTTGACTGATTAATGTATCTCTCACTGAATATAATACTCTGCATAGTAAACAAAACCTTGGACTATTTCAGATAATGATTTAAAAGCATTTGATGAAAAACGAAAACCTTGACCATTTTCAGTGTATATTTCCGCAAATAAATCTTTAAAGATCACAAATAGATCGATAGATGAAAGGAGAAACTGACTGACTGACATATAAACGCACAGCCAGAACTACTGGGACTAGAAGCGTGATTTTTTGTACAAGGTTTCCTTTTATGACGAAGGCATGAAATACGGCTAAGCTACCAAACTAGACATCATACAGACACCAGAGTCCACATGTCCGAGCTGGTCGTACCACCAAATTGGTTGAAGACACCAAGTGAGTAACTCTATAGAGCTGTATGTTGTTACCTTTTGTTGGTAGCGGCGACTGGTCGCTCCAGTTAAGGTATCCCGGTGAAATATAGCCCTATAATTGGACACCAAAGTTCACCTCATAAGGCAATGGAACGGGGACCAAAGTTTTTAAGCCACTGGTAGCAGCTAGTCTTATACACATAATTTTTAGTTTATGCGAAACCTTTATATAGTTTGTTCACAATTAGTAACTGAATGGCTTCCATTCCAATAGTATTTACACCATGTTATATTATTTCCCAAAAAATATTTAAAAAGGTCACAAGTTGGACACCACCGACACTAAGTACAACACAGGTCATAGCGGGCATTAGGCGCTATCAAAATAGCTGGGTGCAAGTGCAAAACAACCCGTTAGTCGCCTGGATGGCCCGGTGACTATGTATTTTTGCTGACATAACAAGCTTATAACTTTGTGATTTTTCACGATACAGTAGTTTTGTACATAGATTCTTTACATAAAAATACTAGACACGTGTTTCGGGTTTCGCATATATACTAAAACTAATTTTGTATATGATCCAATGATGACGTACATAAGACAAAAACTAGAGAGACCCATATTACACCTGTAGAAGTATCGCCTTTTATAGGAGACAATGGTATGGAAGTTATGGAGCCTAGATCTGAATTGCGAACGAGGTCAATAAAACACTACTTATTTATAAAATCTATTCAAGTTCTGTGACCGGTTGCTTATGGAGATCGTGACTCTGTATCACGTAGATAAGACTAGATACCTTTTTTTTTTTTTTTTTTTTTTTCTCGACGGGGAAAATCATCTTTGACGAAACCCGCTCTTGGGTGGAGCGGGAGACAGTGTCAGACTCTTACTGACTAAAAACCCCGCGCCGTTCCTTCTAGCCTTCATACCGGGGCACGAGCTCCCTTTCGGACAACCCTGTCCCCAGTAGGCTTCGACCCAGCTGGGCCCCTCCTGCTGCTGACAACTCCTTGAGGCGCGCGGGAACAGTGCGCGCCGTCGACGTCTTAGACTCGGTCCATTATCGGACGATCGGACAGCGAGCTACCCATAGCTCGCCGTCCGCGAGCCTGCGTCTACGGTGGCCGGAAATCGGGATCGGAATCCCGGCGACGGCGGCGAGGGCGCCGTTGCCTGATGCGGTCGGCCTCCTCCTTCGCAAGCATTACTGCTTCGCAGAAGGAGGCGACCGCCTGCCATTCCTCCTCGCTCCGGACCATGGCCTCGACCAGGGCCCGGCGCGAGAGGTCTCCGCCGCCGATCGCCCCCACGAGGGCACGGCGATGCTCCGCCCAGGCAGGGCACACCTCGACGGTGTGCTCCACCGTGTCCTCCGGGCGTTGCGCACAGTGGCGACACCCGGGCGTCTCTTCCGCTTGAATCCGATGCAGGAACCTCCCGAACTTGCCATGTCCGGTGAGGACCTGCGTCATGCGGAAGGTAAGGACGCCGTGAGGTCTTTCCAGCCACGCCTCAAAGAGGGGACTTACCGCCATAATCGTGGCGTGCCCAGCACTGGGTTGCGATAGCCGTTGACGCCATTTCACCATGAGATCCCGCCGGAGCTCTGTCCGCCATGCCTTGACATGTTGCGGCAGTGGACTTTCACCCCGGCGTTGCATCTCCACGCGCATGTCGTGCATGTGTGCAAGGACTGTTGCCTCCAGATCCCACGGTGGTAGGCCAGCCAGAAGGCTCGCCGCTTCGCGGGAGATCGTGCGGTAACCCCGCACCATCCGTATTGCCATGACCCTCTGGCAGGCGTTCAGTATGGACGCCGGTCGCTTTGCCAGCGACGGCGCCCACACCGGCGCCCCGTAGAGGGCCATGGACCGAACGATCCCCGCGTAGAGCCTCCGGCAGGAGGCGTCTGGACCCCCAAGGTTGGGCAGGAGCCGCTTGAGAGCAGCCCCAGCCCGGAGAAGCTTGGGAGCCAGACGTCGGAAATGTTCTACGAAATTCCACCGGCTGTCGAGGACGAGTCCCAGATACTTCATCGTCGACCCGACGCCGATGCGAACTCCTCCTACCGTAAGTTGGGAGTCCGATGGTGGCGCGTTCCGAGGGCCGTGGAAGCACATTGCCTCGGATTTATGCAGCGCCACCTCGAGTCCCAACTCCTGGATCCTACCAACGGCTATCGCAACCCCGCGTGTCGCTAGAGCGACCGCCGCCTGGTGCGACTCTCCCTGCGCTAGGATCAGCGTGTCGTCTGCGTAGCAAACCACGCTGACCCCGTCAGGGAAGTCGCCGCGCAGCACGTAATCGTAGCCGATGTTCCACAAGGGTGGGCCTAGAACCGACCCCTGCGGAACACCGCACGACATCTCTCGACGATTCCAGTCTCCCTGGTGACCGGGGTAGACAATGTACCTGTCTGACAGGTACGCCTCGACCACTAGACAGAGGTATTCGGGCACCCGGTGGTACCGGAGTGCCCTCCGGATCGTACTCCAGGGCAGGGAGTTGAAGGCGTTGGCAATGTCCAAGGACACTGCCACGACACACCTACCCTGGGACACCGCTTCCCCTGTCGTGAGGGCTCGCACGCGCATGATGGCGTCTATTGTAGAGCGCGCCCTGCGAAAGCCGAACTGTCCGTCCGACAAGTCCGGCCCCACCCGTGTTAGCCGCACGACGAGGCGGTTTGCAATCACTCTTTCAAAGAGCTTGCCCACCTCGTCGAGCAGCACAATGGGCCGGTATGCGGACGGAGAGTCCGCAGGGCGCCCTGGCTTCGCTACGAGGACCAGTTTCCCCGTCTTCCAGCGAAGTGGGAACTGGCCCCTCTCCAAGCATGCGCTGAAGAGCCCTCTCAGTCGAGGCCCGAGAGCCTCCATGGCCAGGACCCAGGCTTTCCCTGGCAAGCCGTCGGGTCCTGGGGCGGTGTTTTTGGCACTCAGCCTTCGCACCGCCACTCTCAACTCTACCTCGGTCACTTCTGGAGCATCGTCGTCGTCGTCGCTGTTGCGGTCCGCGTCAGACACCGCTGGCGGAGGCGGAGCCATGGGTGGGGGGGAGTGTTCCCCCTGCACAGGGAACAGAGTGCTAACCACACCCTCCACGAGTTGGGGCCGGAGACTCTGAGTCAGCGGCGGAGCCCAGGGGCGAAGCTTATCCCGTACCAACTTGTACGGGCGCCCCCACGGGTCCGCGTTCAGAGACCCCAGCCACACGTTGCGGGCCTCGAGTTTGGCCCGCTTTATCTCCGTTCGGAGGGTGCGTTTCGCCTCTCTGTATCCCTCATACAGCTCCGCCTCTCTGGCCTCCGCATCCGGCGGGCGGATGCGGCGCCTGCAGTGCCTGGCGTACCGGCGTCGCGCGTGATTGCACGCGTTGCGCAGGGCGCCGATCTCCGGCGACCACCAGTACACCTGGCGCTTAGCTCGTCCTGGACGGACACGGGGCATTGCCGCATCACAAATTTGCGACATGGCCTCCTGGAACCACTCCGCCTCGACGTCAATGTCGACAGGCCTGTCCGGTGCTTGCACCCAGGCCTGTACCGTCGCGGCTTCCAGGAGGAGCTCCCGGTCCATCTGCTTAAGCGCCCACCGCGGACCGCAAGGGCTCTGTCGGACCGGCGCGGCCGAGGTTTCGGCGGAGACGTCAAACCGGATGTACCGGTGGTCGGAGTACGTCTCCACCTCCTCCATCACGCGCCAGTCGACGACACGTGGCGACAGAGCGGGGCTGGCGAACGAAATGTCCACCACCGACTCACCCCGCATCCTCACCAACGTGGGGACAGAACCCCGGTTCAGTACGACCAGGCCCAGCTCTAAGGCCCAGTCCTCCACCATCCGACCCCTCTGGTTCGTGAACCGGGAACCCCAAGCCGTGTTCCAGGCGTTGAAGTCCCCGCAAACGATCACGGGGAGGGAACTGAACCCAGCGACGACGGAATTTAGCTCCAACAGAGAGACATGGAGTTCGTCGAGAGATCGGTTCGGGGACAGGTAGACGCCCACCACGACGATGTCCCCGAACCGTGCTGCCACGCAACCCCTCCCCCTCGTGACGGACTCGGGGGGCGGGGTACCGGCGGCGGTCGACGTAATTAAGGTCACCGAGCCGTCCAGGTCCTGAACCCAGTCACCCCTGGGCAGGACAAAATACGGCTCGGTGACTACGGCGACATTGATCAACCACTGCGCCATGCTCTGGAGCAACAGATCCTGAGCGGCGGCGCAGTGGTTGATGTTCGCCTGGAGGAGACGTAATGGGGCCGTTATTGACACTCCATTACGGTCTCCTCCCGAGCCCCCCTAGGGGGCACTGCCGCGGCGGCGGGTGCGGCGGCGATGGCGGCGGCGGCCAAGGAGGCGGCTGCGGCGGCGAGGACATTGGCGGGGATGGGCCTGTGGGCCTTGCCCTTGGCCTTGGCGGGGGGGTCGCAGGACCTGCCCCCAGCCCGGTGGTCAGCCGGCTTGCCGGCCGCCGCACATGCGTAGCAGTGCGGCGTAGCACGGCATTCTGCGGCCTTGTGACCGGGCTGGCCACACTGGTGGCAGCGGTCGCTGCGATCCTCCGCGGCGCAGTGGGCTCCCACATGGTGCCCCACGTGGCAGCGGAAGCACCGCAGAGGTCTGGGCTCCAGCAGCTTGACCTGCGCGGAGACCCAGCCCACCAAAAGCCGTCGGCCCTCCCCGGTGATGGTTTTGGCCGCCTGCACAGGGCAGCTCACCGTAACGGCTCGCATGCCCGTGCTGTCAGCCCGGATGGTGCCCGCCCGAACCTGTTCGGTCGTGCACCCACCCGCTTTGACGATGGCGGCCACCACCTCATCCACCTTGACGGAATCGTCCAGTCCCATGATGCGCATGTCGATGCACTTTGTGGGCCTGGACACTCGGGCCTCTTCCGCACTGAGGGACGCCCTGATCCTTGCGGCCAGGGCATCTGCTGCAGGGCCGCTGGCCGCACCGGGGACCTCGAGAATTCGGGCCCCGGTGATAGTGCGCCTCATGCGGAAGCCCGCAGCGGCTCCGAGCTCGCCAAGGTGGGGCAACACCGCCTGCTTCGCCTTCTCCATGACGTCATCGTACGTCACGCCCCTCTTTTCCGCTTCAGGCTGTAGCGTAATTACTACAGCCTCGGAATTCGGGGCGCGAAGACGTGCCGCCATGGCCCGCTTCTTGCGCTCCTGCCGCCTCGCGCGCTTTTTGGCCGCCCTGGCAACCTTGCCCGCCCGCCTTTTGGCACCGACCACCGTCCACTCGGCGCCAGGCTCCTCGGGTGGAGGAGGTGGTAAGCACGGCCTAGTCGCCACAGCGGCAGGAGAACCTGCCGGTTTGGCGGCAGGCACCGCCGCACCCTTTTTATGCCGCTGCTGCTGCTTGCCCGTCGGGGCTGGCCTCGCAAGCTCTGGCCTTGGCCTCGCGAACTCCGGCGCCGCAGCCCCGCGCCCCACTTGCCCCGACGGGCCCGCCTTGGGCGCAGTACCCGTGGCCGCGGCAGCGGCATAAGAAGCCGCCTTTTTCGGCCCAGAGGCCGCCAGTGGAGGGCGCAGGACAATGCCCTCCAGGACAGACAGCTGCTGCTGGATGCGCTGCTGGAACTCCAGCTGCTGCTTTTGCAGCCCCTGCTGCAAAGCTGCGAGTTCCCGCTGCATCAATGTGAGCAGCTGACTCTCCGGCTCGGGCTGGGGCTGGGGCTGGGGCCGACTTTGCCCCTGCTCCTGCTCGCGCCCCTCCTCCATGGGCTCCTGGTGGCCTCCGTTCGGTGCTCTGGCGAGCTCCGCCCGGATCTCCGCACAGAGTTCGGCCCGGAGCTCCACCCGGAGCTCCGCCACCCTCTTCTCGAGGGAGGAGTCTAGGGCCCCCTGGAGGGATGCGGCGTGGCGACGAATCGTCCTCTCCCGCGTGGCCTTGTCCCGCTGGCGGGCCACGTCACGCAGCAGTGTGACGGCCAGCTCCTTGAAGGGCATTGCCGCCTCCCCACCTGACTCCGCCTCGGTGCACCTCTCGCTTCCGGACGGCTCTGAGAGGTCCCTCCCAGAGTCGCCCGCGCCGGGTTGGCGCCCCTCCGCAGCAAGCCTGTTGGCTCGCTCGGCGGATTTCTTAGCCGTGAGGCCCCTTCCCCTTCCGCGGACTCGGCCCGCGCCACGGCTGTTGGTGGAGATCTTTGCCCGCCCCTCGGAGCAGGACGATCCGTCCTCCTTTCTAAAAGAAGCGGAGCGCTTCTTCTGGGAGAGACTAGAGTGTCTCCCAGAACCGCCCGCTTCCACCTCACTCTCCGAGCCCTCCGAGCTCCTTCTGGATGCCGCGCCGGACTCCGACCGCGCATCACTCTCACGTGGTTTTTTAAAAAGTTTGGATTCCATTTAGTTCCCACGAGTAGATACTTTAGGTACTGGCTCAAATACGTGGTTCGCACTAGAGACTAATTTAGCTACCCATTAGTCAAGCTAACAACCTCCCTCACGGTGCGCCGCCGCTTGGAGGTTTGGGGTAATTTTTTATAGAGGTTGTCTTCCTCGCGGCCCGGGCGGTTAAGCCAAGGCCCTCGTCCCCCATCAAGAGTCAGAAACATGACCTTGGACAATCTCTGGGGCTACGAGACTAACGGTGGCAGAAGGAGGAACACGTCTTCCTCCTGCCTGCCCGGCGGCAGTGTGAGTGCACACCGGGCCCGCTCTTGCTTCGCCACTGTGCCCTCTGCCATGGCAGAGGGACACGCGTTGAAGCGGTCCGTCTGACAGAACATTCGCAGACGGCCATAGAGGCCCTTGGGTAGGAGTGCCCAAGGGGGTCTATGGCCGCCTCCCAGGGTGCACCGTCCCGCAGACTGGTCTTCCCTCGGGACGTGTCCGCAAGGGAACTACAGTCCACGGGCACTCGTGGAGGTTTTCTGTCGTGGCACCCCAAGACTAGATACCTGGAAGTGTAACCTTAGCCTCCTCGCACTCGGGCCTCAAAAAAACGCCGCTTCAAGCTTCTTTTTGAGGCGGCTGTTTTTGAAAGAAATTGAAATAAGCATTAATACAATGCCTTGTTATATCAAGAGAGTAAATTGAAAGATATATCACATAACATATAGACCTCACAGTAATTAAACGTTAATCCTCACACAGTTAACCGCTGTTCAGACCTTGCCACAGCTTCTAGAATCTCCAAAAATGCAGACCAATAAAACCAGAAGCCTACCTCCGCCTTACGACGCCATCTAAGCACTCTCGCTTCCTTAAATCCTCCCTACATCGTGAAACTTGACTGGCGTAGATTTGCCATTGAAATTGCTTCCACTATATTGTTCATCATGTTGGGACCTTTAACGACTGTTGAAGCTTCTATCTTGTAGCGTTTTATGACTCCACATGTTGGCTGTAGACGCCATATTTGTTGGACCAAATGTTGGACTTAATTGAAGGGCTCATCATTATGCCACTGTTATGGATGGAAGAATCGCTGATAGTAGTTTTCTAAAACTATTGAAAGTATTGCCATTTAACGACTGTTGAAGCCAATATCTCGTAGCGTTTTATGAATTTACAGGTTGGCTGTAGACGCCATTTTTGTTGGACCAAATGTTGGTCTTACTTGAAGGGCTCATCATGAAACCACCGTAATGGGTGGACGGATCGCTGATAGTATTATCCAAAATCATCGGAATCGCTGCCAATTTAAAGACTTGAAGCTAATAATCTTGTTGCGTTTTATGGCTCCACATATGGGCTGTAGACGCCATATTTATTGGACCAAATGTTGGCTTTAATTGAAGGGCTCATCCTGAAGCCACCGTAATGAGCGGAAGAATCTCTGATAAATTATTTCCTAAAAGTACTGCTAATTTAGCAAAAAATAAACTAATTTAAAGCACCGAAAAGATATTTTCACCAAATCCAAAACGAAAAGTTAATTATTCCCAAAATTCTCACCGAAATAATTTCACAAAGTACCTACGTACTTAATGGACGCTCGAGTTGGCTTTTTTCTTCTCAGTAAAGTAACTAGTCGCTAGCTCGCTGTTTCCTATTAAGCCCCAGTAACGTCAGCAAATAAATTTAGGTCCATTATTTTAATTTAACCGTAACAGTATTACGGAAGTCATTTTGTATAAATTCTCTGGAGACTTTAAGAATTATGTTTCGTCATTTACGTTTTGACATAACGACGGACGGGAGCTTAGATTGTAATCGGAAACCATCTTTCTGATTAGCATCAGAGCATGTTTATTTTTTATAGAGCTTAGAACAGGTTACAAATTGCATTTTAAACAGGCGTTTCATTCAACTCCGTGGAAGGCAAGATTAAAAAATAACTGCTATTCAAAATGAATCTTTTGATGTCATCTAAGCCGTCAACTGTTCTTAACTGAATTGCAAATTCTGAAGTTGGCAACAAGTAAAATATGACACGTAGATTAGATCTAAACTACACATTATTAGTATTGCCTTGAAACTGAACCTAAAAAACTAGGATAGAATAGCGTGGTGTTATTATGTAATTAGCTAACAATACAGCCGGACAACAATGGATAATTCCATAGTGATATGGGAATAAGAAAAACCATGCAGTAGCTTAGTCTCTTGTCGTCCTGTACAATTTTATGAACAGTTATGTGGGTGCGTTTACACTGAAGCGGATCTGGGGCCTCTATGGCGTGTTAAAATGTCAAGCGTCCGAACGAGAAAAGGATGGAGCTATACACCATATATAGCTCCATCTCTTTGAACAGTTCAGATTAGGTTGTCAAATGGATTGCGTTAAGAGTTCGTAATAGATGAGCAGTGAACAGTTGCAAGTGTTTCCATTGATGCAGAGTGCATGCTACCCTCCGCTCGGCACCACGGCCTGCTCGATTCCTTTCTGTCCGACTCAGGGCCGCATGTTAACTTTCTTTATTTGAAAACCATTTCAGCTCCGCTCCGCTCCATTTACATGGATTGGAGATTTCGAGCACTGTGATTGGCCAATTCACAGTCCGCTCCTCTCCACTCCGTCCAGCTTCGCGTTAGTGGATACGCACTCTAAAAGTCAAGTTTCTAATAAGTTTTTATTGTCAGTTGTTAGTATAATTCTAAAACTCGTAACATTTGTGTATCATTAGAAAGGCTACATTCATCATCAGCTTTTTCTCGTATCTTTGGTTCCGTGGTATCTTATAAGAAACGTGCATTTTTCTAATTTGATAATATGCACTAGTTTCTGACGTTTTATAAGTGCCCATGTAATGTGGAATAAAATATTTTGGATCTTTATTATTTGATATTCTTCTATCAGTGACTTTTCAAAATCCAATCAGTAGGAGGAGTGTATTATGTGTTTCCACAGATTGCCTCCTACAAATTAAAATACATACAAACAGATCTACATCTTTCATCATCATTATCATTTCAGCCAGAAAACGTGCACTGTTGGACATAAGCCTCCCCCAAGTATCGCCATAATGACCGGTCCTGTGCGTACTTACTTCTTTATAATTATGTAACTGTCGGTTCTATGCAATCTCTGTCCATTCCAGGTAGCCTGGCAGAAAACGCCTAGTGCGATAAGGCCGCCAATTGTATGTTTTTTTAAAAGGTTTCCTTCGTAAATTTATAATCTTGGTGTACAATAAAGTATATATAAATAAATAAGTAGTAACACAAGCTCAATTCCATTAGATTGTAAAAAAGAAATCCGGTACTAGCTGTTAGTTTCCATTCACGATACAAAAGAAACCGTAGATCATTATTAGGTACAAATTAACCTGATTACCTGATGCAACATGCCTGTTTATTGCCTCATAATTGTTGATGCAAAGTTCTGCTTACAATGTAAAACAAAAAGGTACACACTACACACAATGTATAAGTGGTGTACCTCCGGACTAACCATACCTATCGCCTTGTCGTTTATACCGCGTACATCGAAGGATAGGAACAATTTGCCTGTCGCGGTCTTCCCGTCCGATTATAATGTAGGTGTCTTCAAGGCTACTGAATAAACTAGTGCGCCTCACCATCAACGATTGCATCGCTGCCATCAGGTTCGCAGTCAAGCACTTGTTTTACATCTACACTAATTTTTGTTTTTTGTAGGAGGTAATCTCTGGAAGTACCTACTGATCCGATTGCTAAAGTTTTTTAGCGATAAAGCTGCTTTTTTCCTGAGTGACATAGGCTATATTTTTATGGTGAAGCCGCGTGCAAAAGATAGTAATTTTAAAAGTAATGTAAAGAGCCTGACGCAACCGCAAACATGTGACCATCCATTCGTGTTGCCATGCTCTAACTACTAGATCATTATCTCCGCCTGCGACAGTCTGTCTGCCACGGCGTGTAAGCTGTGTGTGTAGTAGCTCTAGAACCAAGTTTCCTTGAAGATCACAATAGCCTGCGTGTCTAGTTTGTTTAAGAGCCGGTTGTTGTCACTGAGTGTTTTGTATGAACTCCGCCCGGGTCTATGACGATTTCACGGCCCGTAACAGCAGTTTTTTTTATCAACTATTCAAGATGTTTGCTTTTGCGAGGCACTTTAAAAAAAAAGGTTTATTTCAATTTCACATTATTTTTGAAGACAAGATTAGGAGATTACCTTTTAAGCAAAAAGATGCTTTTGTTAGGTGATTCCGCTTTTCCACTTAACCTAAAAATACTTGCAATTGAAATCTTTAGATTAGGGATCTTAAAAAAAACAAGATAATTATTTTTTGTAACTTTCAAATAGTTCCGTGACGTAATCTCGTAGACATACACGTTTAACATCGTAAGTTACGGGCACATTCGGGATTTATTATATTATTGAGCCAACTAATTTATATCACGCTTTGATTTTTGCTCGGCGGTCAATCATATAGAGAGTTAATTTTAATAAAATTATTTTCAAACCGGAAGGGAGCTACTGACAGAATTGCAAAACATCTATAAAATTTGTATAGGTTTTTTTGAAATCCTGGCTAATCCTAGGAGTGATGCTGCTACGATTACATTTGACATGGCGACGTTACGGTAGCTCAACCATGGTAAAAAACATATAATCAACTGTGTTGATTATTAAGTTATGTTGTTCTTGTAAATTTATTTTAGGTTGACATGCTCATTGAGATTAAAGTCCCGAAAGAATAAAAAGAAAAAAAAATGTTTTTTTTATATTTGTGGATTTCCAAAGGTTTAAACTTTAAATGAATAGAGCCTGGCCTTAATAGCTAGTCGTTCTCAATCTGATTGTCATCTCTACTTTGATCTTTCATAGGTATACAATTTTTGGATTGAAACCGTTTGGCTTTTGTGTTCATATTGCGTGGGTTTGCGTATTTGTTGTTGGAAAAGTTGGTGTGAAAAATTATTATAATAGTCTATAGTATCATTGTGTTGCTAGGTCACTGACTAAGGGTGTTTTTTCGTTGAGAAATCTTTATAGGTCTTTAATTTTAATTAAGTGTTAAGAATATGTATCTATAGAGGGAATATGCTCTTAATAACCTAGTAAGTTTCATCATCAACGATTGCACCACTACATACATTCAGGTCGGAACGCAGTCAAACATTAGTTTAAATCATCTATATAAAAATGAATCCATAATTCCCTTGGTCACGCCATCACGCGTGAACGGCTGGACCGATTTCGCTAATTTTATTGTTGCGTTTGTTATTATGAGGAAAAGGTTCTTATGGAAAAAAAAAATGAAATTAGGGTAGTGCAGGGTTGAGTAGAGTGGGAAGCCGCGCGGGCAAAAAAAAAATAGTAGCTATATTATAAAAATCTTCTGTCTGTGATGTTTTTTTTTTTGTATATTTGGTAGGTCCCCAAATAAAACGGGATAAGGGCAGGAAGATGATTTGGTAGGTCTGAGAATAGGTCATAGGCTATTTTTAACCCTTCTAACACCCATTTAATTTTTCTTTGATAGAAAAGTATTTATGTAAAGTTTAAAAAATAATGAAAACTGAAGAGTAACCAAACGAGGAAAGAGGAATGATTAAAATAATTTTTCAGGTTCAACAGTTAAATCGGAAAACATTTAAACTTACTATTTCCTGTACAGTAAATGATTTGAACGATAACTACTAACACGCGTAGGTACACTTATATAAGTAACTCATAATTAGCAGCAATTTTTCCCCATTTCTGTTCAATTACATGACGATGATAATGTTGTTTACGATAAGTTTTGCGGATTGGAATTCTTTTTCCTTTATATGTTGGATGTTTTTATACGATTTGTATATTTTTGTGGATCATTGATGGTGACTATTAGGTCTATTGATTGGTTCAAAAGGGTCCTTTGCTTTATTGATAAAACATGATTATACAAGGTTATTTGTAAAACAGTAACAACCTTTCAGGACTGTATTACAAACATCATAAACAACAACTTTTGTTCAATGACTTTTTTCATAACATAATACATTTACCAAAAACAATCCTTCAATATTTCCTGGTTCTATTCGAAGGGGGTGCTTGACGCGACGCTAGCGCATCAAGCATTCCCGCCGATCAAACCCTCCGCTATTGTATTATCGCTTGCTTCGCATAGACCTCGTGATATTTAGAAGATTAATTCAATTATTTTTATATTGTATGAAAATCTAATGAACAAAAATATAATACATCAAAAGTGGTTGTTTATGATGTTAGTAACATAGTCGTGAGAGGTTGCCGGTGTTTTACAAATACGAGTAACCCTGTATAGTCCTTTAATTGACAGGAGATTCTAGATATCAATTTTAGTATAGCCTTATAATGTTCTTACTGTTGGGGGGACTCAGGCCTTTATGGAATGGGCTGTAATCCACCACGTGGGCACAGTGCGGGTTGGTGGGTGTCACATGTTTTCGAATTTTTGGTTCTAGGACACGTCGGTTTCCTCACGATCATCCTTCACAGTTTTGAGAGCAGTGGTGATGAAATAAATTACGCAAAGTAATTCGCCTGGCTGGGTTTCAACCCGCGACATACAACTCGTAAGTCGAGGCCATTACCACTCGGCCACCACTGCTCCTATGCGATATCAATTTTAATATAATAAATTGATACGCTCGAGTTTTGCCGCTGTCTCACGATGATATGATCGACGTCAGAGTACCTACGCCTGCTTAGACACAAGGTTTCAGACTTTCAGAAAAAACAGACTTGGACAGGGAATCATGTCTCGATTCGAGATTTTTTACAAGCTTTTATTTAGTTTCACCTGCCCCGATGTTTGTCTGTCATCAAATCTTGCAAATTAAATTTGATCCACTTCCTGGCAATTGAGCTGAAATTTTGCATACATGTGTAAATCAGATGACAAAGCCAAATTATTGTGACAAGGAGCTGATCTGATGATGGAACCGGAAGGTAACTTGGTAGTTAAACGACACAACCCCATCGAGTTTGGGCTCGTATGATTCGTCTTGACGAGTATTAATTATACAGGTATACCGAGATATAAAAGCTTGCTATGAAAAATTATATTCATTAAAAGCTTGTTACTGAACTCAAAGTTCATTCCTTATCAAACGTTATCCACGTTGTCTATTACTTTTCTAGTTTAGGTCACGAACAAATTAAACCGAACCCAAATAAAATACACGAGACCAGTACCTATCCGAGTCCATGACGAATTTGCGTTACAACTAAAACATAGATGAACTTTTCCCCGATTCCTCGAATCTCCATTCGTCCGAAAACAGAGTTATATTAGTTCGGCCAAATCCATTGCATGTGCCGGCAACTTTTTTGAATTTACCCGTCGCAGATACGTTTGATTATAACTTGTGGCCTCCTGTCACAGTTTACGAAGTTCGCTACATTTTTGCATAGAGAACGTTTTTTTTGGCGGGTCATCATCGGATTGGAAGATAGTGTGAACTCTTACTGACTAAAAATCCCACCCCGTTCCTTCGTGCCTTTCATACCGGGGGGCTCAGCTACCTTTCGGAGCTAACCCTGGCCCCAGTAAGCTTCGACTCAGCTGGGCCTCTGCTGTTACTGACAGCTCCATGAGGCGCGCGGGAACAGTGCGTGCCCTCGACGACTTGGGCTCGGTCCGGACAGTAACCGGGCGGTCGGACAGCGATGAATTTACCCGTCGCAGATACGCTTGATTATAACTTGTGGCCTCCAGTCACAGTTTACGAAGTTCGCTACAGTTTTGCATAGAGAACGTTACGATATTACTTTCATAAACATGTCCTGATGTCTTGTTTATCTGTGCTAGTCGCTGTATTAGCATTTCTTCTACCTCTAGAATAGATAAAGATGTTAAAATAACTGCTTTTAGTGTTTAGTACCGTGTTCCTGTTTACACCCTCCGTAGGTGTTACGAATTATGTATATTGTGGTTTGTAAGGCGGGCTACAAACGTATGTTACTTGCTACCAGGTTGTTACAGAAAAGCGAATGCTAGGCTATTTGTTATTAAGCTTTATTTTTACATTTACAATGCAAGGAAAAGAAACTTGTGTTTTCATGTAGAGATACAATAGAAAGACAATGAGAGCGAACGCCGGCGTTTGCTTGGGGTTTAATGAATTAAGAACGAAATTCTAGATCAAATTGTCTTAATAATCTTCTAGATATTAGTACAGATAAGGTCAAGTTCCTCATTGCTTTAAACTGAAAGTTACGAATTATTTACAACTTTAAACTGAAAGTTACAATATTATAATGAATTGTAAGAAAAAGAAAAAACTAGATGTTTACTGTATTTTATGTAATGAAATTGGAGGTCTTTAGGTCAAGATTAAATAAGCTTAGCAAGCGTGCTTCATCGTCGCTTTCCGTCATGTGCGATAGTGGTCAAGTGCGAGCTTATCAATAATAAAAAAGCGTTACTAAAAGAGTTATGACTACACAATATATGGATTGGAAGGATGGAGAGGGAAGAAAAAGCCAAAGAAAAGATGGATGGGTTGTATTAGAAGTGATATGAAAGAAGAAAAAAACTGTTATAGCATGACGGTTCACAGGAAGAATGGAAGAAAAAAATCGTGTTGCGTCGACCCTACAGACACGAAACTTGGGTAGCGAAATGATAAATAAGACATACTGTCTAGTATGTCTTATTTATACTGAAACAAAAGAGACAGAGCTATACAGGTTGTCTAGCGCTATCTCTTACCCACACCGAAACAAGATTAAAACAATCTTATTTTGAACGTCATGGTAACCCCGTAGATGCTATAGATCTCGGTCAGTAACTTAGTAACTATAGGTCATTATAGGATAACCTAAGATTCAGTCGCCATTTAGAAAGATAACTTAATCATTATTGTGGCTTCAAGACATTCTAACTATTTATATAATCGACATATTTACTACTTACGAACCAATTAACGATAAATAACGACATGTATAGCTGTATTATCGTTTAATACGACAGAGTAACCTAATAATCGTAACAATAAATTGGCATTTTAAATAGCAACACCCTCTAGGTTTACAACTGCGTAAATTTCTTGCTTATGTTTGTCCAGGCCCTACCATGAACTTTTAACGCGATTCATTAGAAGACCTAAACTGAACTATAAAAGGGATGGAGCGATACACACTCCATCCCTCTTTCTCGCTCGTACGTTTGACGGAACTACATTAGACCGACGCAAACGTGGGCCACGTCTAATATACGTAGAAACGCGTCGCGTAGCGTGAATCTTAAGGTAGCCATACACGTCAGAGTGTACCTAACAGGTTTGCCTGTACAGTTGAGTTTTACAGGTAAACCGGAGCGTGTATGTTGCACTACTGTGCAGATTTCCATACAAGCTTACCTGACAGGTATACCCAAGCAAGTATTGCTACCTTAAAGTGGGGATTAGACCGACGCCCACATGGGTAACAACTTATTTGCACGTAGAACCGCGTAGCGTGGCGTGAATCTGATGTAGCTAAGTCTAGTTACCATATAAAATGTACGCGTCTAGATCGGCGTACGTGACACACGTGTGAGTAGTGTAGTTCTACCTTTATACCGACACACACGTGGGTCATGCCTGATTTGTACATAGAACCGCAACGCGTAGCATGGATCTAAAGAAGGCCAAGTCTAGTTGCCATATAAAATGTATGGAGAACGACGCGCTCAGATCACTCTCAAGTGGGCCACGTACGCTACGTGGCCCACGTGTGCGCAATGTAGTTCTACCTTCATGGTAAAGCCCCTGTTAGGACACGCCATTAGGAACCACTTAACATATCCTCGTAAAACTAACACTACACACGTAGGAATGACATCGTTTGCATACATTTTTATATCCTCTGTCATAATTTGAGTGTGAAACGTCTTTACTTATGTCGTTAGGGTTAAATTTAATGCAAATTTAAACAAAAGGGCTTTGAGATAAGGCTGGGTAATGTATAAATTGGTTTTTATGTCTGTAGATAAGTTTAGTATCTGTGTTCGGAGAATTTTTAGGCTTGTCATAGCTTTTTTTTTAGGTAGGATGCCATCGAGTTACTTTTCCTGTTCTGAGTACAAAGGGAGAGTCGGACTTCTACTTGATAAAAGCCCAACTATATTCCTTCAGTTGACCTTCATACGTATTGGATTTCTTACAACTTACCGAAAACCAAATAACTCATCCACTTTCGCACTATAAACATCCTGAAATAAAGTTATTGGACACATACAGGGTAGAAGAGTTCGTAGGATGGCAGAAACAACAATTTAGGAATTTTTCAAAACTATTTTCACCTTTTTCAATATTTTTTTCTCTGTTGTCTATGCCTCTATTTGCTCGTTCGGAATCATTGTACAATGAAGTTATATGCAGTTAAGAAATAATCAACTAAACTTACCAAATATTTCTTTATATATAAAAATCAATGCCACTTTTCATTGTCATTTTATAACTCAAGAACGGGCTCACCTATCCAAACCAAATTTTTAGGCTTTGTTCGGACTATTTAGTAGATGGTTTATGTGAAGTTTGGTACGGTAGAGTAGGGTAGAGTAGGGAAGAGCGGGAGCGAAGCCGCGCGGGCAAAAGCTAGTCTATCTATATAAAAGGAGAAACTGACTGTACTAAAACTTTTTCACCGATAGAAAGCTGCTTTATTCCTGAGCGACATAGGCTATATTTTATGTACGCGTGCAAAAGCTAGTTATTACTAAATATACAAATTACCATTGCAAATTACATACTTACATCCAAAGTTTATTGTCGTAGCAAGAACATTAGTATCAGCACTTAGCAGACTGAGCCCCTTGCCTACTGGGGACAGGGTTGTCCGAAAGGGAGCTCGTGCCCCGGTATGAAGGCAAGGAACGGCGCGGGGTTTTTAGTCAGTAAGAGTCTGACACTATCTCCCGCTCCACCCAAGAGCGGGTTTTGTCATAAGATGATTTTCCCCGTCGACAAAAAAAAGACAGCTTCTTTCTCGTTGCAGTAACATGTGCAATGTTACGTCTTTATCATAGTCTAAACATATAACATCTTGATTCTTGACCCCTCTCGAGATAACTGGAAACCAAGGATGTTATAGAGCTCAGTGTTCGTGATCGAAACTATGAGATATCCGAAATAAAATAAAAAAATCGTAACCATAACCGATATAAAAGTTTCGGATACTTAAAGGCGAAGTCTAAATGACAGATTACGGCAGTTTTTTGTTTTTTTTTTATCCGACTAAATAAATGTTAAGCTAGACCACAAATCGAAATTAAATTTTGCTATTTGTAGTTGTTTTTATCATAAAAAAAACATTCGTTCTTTTTTTTTTCTACAAACAATTTTTATTTTTAAAAAAGTGGTTACAATAACAATTATTTACTGCAGTCGACATTCGTCATGCTACTAAAGCAATAAAAGTCAAATTCGGTTGAACGGACAGTAAAAAACGGTTTGTGTAAATATCTAATGTTACTGTAAATGGAGTTATAGTAGATAATAATATACATGTATGCATATTTAGAAGTTGTTAGTTGTGCGGGCATTACGTAAAATGTACGAAATCGATGTAGATAAATTTTATTTGATTTAATTTGTTTAACTTGAAATATTACTTAGGCTTTCTTTCATCGCAATCGGTTGACCATATCCCATATATATATATTACATTCATTCACTGTTAGGCGGTACTAAGTTCGCCGGGTCAGCTAGTCCAAAACAATTTCATATCCGTAACCGTAGGTAACCGAAACTGATATACAATATTATTCCTATATCCGGATCCGAAATTCCATATACATAACAGACCCGTTGGAAAAGACTCGTCTAATATCATAACTTAGGAGTATTGGAAAGCTAACACCATCGCCCACGGGGCCACCTACACGGCCATTGAACCTTTCACATAAGGAACCCCTAAACACACAAAAATGGACTTATAAACTATAAGCTGCTGCCATATACAGACAGACACTCCAACAGACAACTATAATCATTAACATTTTGTATTTTTGTTCGACCATTTTGGAATAACCTCTACTCATAATAATTATCCCGTTACTAATCGTGGTGTAGCGTTATCGTTAGATCCTAATGACTAAAGTTCCTTTTACATGTCTAGCGGATATCCAGCCTGTCAGGGGCGTAGCGTGGACTAATTTAAGCGTGGGTGAAAGCACATCAGCAAGGCCTTTTTACAAGCTTTTATTTAGTTTCTCTCGTCCCAATGTTTGTAAACAAATCTTGTAAATTAAATTTGACCCACTTCCCGGTTACCGATTAAGCTGTTTTGCATGCTTGTGTAAATCAGATGACAATGCAAAATTATTATGACTGATGATGGAACCGGAAGGTGGTTATAGGAACTTGGTAGTTAAACGGCACAACCCCATCGAGTTTGGGCTCGTATGATTCGTCTTGACGAGTATTAATTTTATAGGCATACCAAACTATAAAAGCTTGCTATGAAAAAAATATTTTCATTAAAAGCTTCATAAATTCAAAAAGCATCATTCTTTCATAAATTCAAAAACGAGACGGCGACTGTCGCAACCCCGTGTTCGAAACCATCGTTGGCGTCACTTACCATCGTGTGGACTGGTGGTCAAACGCGAGCCTATCTATACTAATATTATAAAGAGATCAAGTTTGTTTTATTTTTGTAGGAGAAAGTACTGGTCCGATTGCTAATTTTTTTTCTCCGATAGAATGCTGCTTTCTTCCTGAGTGACATAGGTTATATTTTATGAACGCGGGCGAAGCCATGAGCAAAAGCTAGTCAATTATAAAAAATAACCCTCATTCTTTAAAAGCCCTGGCTTGTGCGAGACCCACTTCGCCCACGCCTAGCTACACTACTGCATCCTGTGCTACCACGCTAAAAAAAGAAAAACATTTTGTTTTTTTTTTAGTGCATTGTTATAATGGTCTAAAACCATCTTCGCATTATTGCCTTTCTAATGAAATTGTTTGGGGTACAACGGTTGAGTGGTTTCAAAGTCGTAATGGTGACATAGGTTAAAATATTTTTTGTGTTTTCTTTTTTTTTATGAGCGTGTCGTGTGGTGTCCAACACCCTTGGTTGACTGGTAAAGGCCTAAGTAAAGGGCTAAGTAGGGATGTGCCGTTGCCGGCAAACTGGGAATATTGTTGGCAATATTGCCACCAATATTCATTTCATACATCGGGCAATATTCCCACTTCACGGCAATATTGCCGGCAACGGCACATCTCTAGGCCTAAGGCATAAATTTTGTGTAGTTGAATTTTTAATCTAATGAATAAAAAACTTGTCAAAATGTTTGTTATCGAAGTTCTCCGAAACGTCTTGACCGATTTTTATGAATTAATTTGTATAAGTTGTGTAAGAAACTCTACTACTCTCACCCCCCCCCCCCCATTTTTTCTTTGTTAATTTATATGACAAAACAACGTTTGCCGAGTCAGCTAATATACACAATGTAAATGTAGACTACATTTTTGCAGATTACTTTCGATTCGGTTGCATATTTTTAATGTTATTTCCAAAATGTGTTTTTTTAATCAATCGTACCGACGTTTTTGTGTAAAAAATTTGCAGGAAGACGTGAACTGAAAAACTATTCAATCATCATGAAATTGTTCACGTAGTAACGTTGGTAATCTAAGTACTTATTATGACGTTGAACCGTGAAAATCACGTTTTTGGTGGTAATTCTACATCTCTGCCATTCGAAGCACGTTCGCCGCTCATTAAGTCGAGATGATCTAGCCTTCTAGACAGATAAATGTAGATATATTAAAAGTTCTCTCTTGACGGTGCTTGGGAACTTTCACCGGAGCCCAGCGCTTCATGGATGGGCTTGCGAAGTGAACATATGTGCAGGCTACACTTTCTGTAAATACTTGTTGGTAATTAGCAAAGCAATTAACTGATATGCGCACGTGTATTTAAATTCTGAGTCTGCTGAAGAGCTGTGTGTGTGGCTAAGTTAGTGTTGTGGCGCTACATAGCTTCTTGACAGTTCATACTGTCAGTTTATACACTCAGTTTTAAAAACCAAGTACAATCTACAAAGGATTGTGGGATTATACCCTGGAATCCAAAAAGCAATTAAAAGGACATAGTTGGGGCTTAGTCTGACTCCTTCTCGCTTCCTCCAGACCGGAAGGATTTTTTTTTGATGATTTTTCACCTCAAAAAAAGTCTTAATCTTCAAAACTATATTTTATACTATCTTACTTTTAAGTGTTTTAAAAATACTTCAGAAATCCGAACTGATTTGTGATGGCTTGTTTATTTAACGAACCAAACATTGCTACTGTGTGCAGAAGCAATAAAATGTCCTTTTCCTATTTACTTCAACTCTTAAGATCCGGCGCACATGTACGGCAAGACGGACAGTTCCGTCTAAAGCTTTACGACTTCAGATATACAGAGGTAGACAAAAATATAAAACCTTCCCGTCTTTAGTGAGGGAGAAACGAATCGAAACTTTAACAAATACCTGTCGTAACGCCCATAGAGCCGGCAATTCTTGAACGAGAATGATTGAGCCCGCCAAAAAAAGCCTTAAGGCATTACAGTCGAATGTGCGCCCACTCTCGAACGTTGCAGAGCGTATAAACTCGTGATAGGCCTATAAAATAAATGCCTGCTCTAGTAACAATACTTTTTATATCGTATCCGCACTAAGTTTTTTTTTACATTACAGAAATCACCACGCTCGGTCGTAAATAGGTCCTCTTTATGGCTCCAAATCATAGGAATGTTATTGTTATTTCCAATGAAGATTTGTCATATATTTGTCAAGGGTAATTGTTGGTGGAAGCGGCAAGCGGCCGAGTTGACGTGTCTTTGACGATTGGTTTGTGACAAACGTTTGGCGAAATGTTTTCTTTATTTGCGGTAAACTGGAACCGTTTAGTTTCTTCTATTAAACTTGGGTTCCATTACGTTTTGGCTTTGTAAGAAACAACTTTATTATTCCATTCCAGTAAAGCTGCTTTCTCTAGATTTATTACAACGTATTTTTTTTTCTGTACTCGCTACTCTAGGTTACCTAACATCTTGCTTTTAGAAGAAAATTGCTCATCTTCGTGATCTTGTATTTTATATTTATTATCTTACTTTTCTTCGCCTTTTATTTGTGAAACTGGGTCACCTATTACCGCCCTTTCACGATAGCTTACCCGTGTCCTAATAAACAACTTTATATTGAAAGAACAAATAAGTTTGCCGAAAAATTGAAATTGAAATGCCCCAAAATACGTATGTAAAGTTTAATAAAATCATTTTGTTCGTCCAAGGATCTGTTTTCCATTATCTGTGTCCAATATAAAATACGTTTAAAGTAAATATTTTTCAGTATCTGTTATTGTGTATTTATAAGTTTTAAATAAGAAAAAACTGTGAATGTGGACATAAATTTACTGAGACCTGTTGGCAGAATCATCATAGCTTACTATGCATTTGTTGGATACGTTTTTCATAATAAATAACATTGATGATTTGTATGTACTTAATTAAGCATATGATTATTATAATATTTCTTTTCTATTTGGTACCATGTTCTGTTTCCGCACCACCCTAAGGTCGACTGGTAAAATAAGCCTTAGGCATTAGTCCGCTTTTGTGCCTGTATAATTCTGTTACTAAAACTGCACTGTGTGTTCTGTTTCGGATATTAAATATTCGATGGTTCCTACAAGTCCTACATGCAGCGCATAAACAATATTAGTACAGGTAGAACCAAAGCTTATGGCGGCTCTAAATACTCCGCGAGTTGTTGTGTTAAAGTCAGATGACAGCAGGAATAAGGACTGGGCAACGAAAAGTGGAGTTCACAGACGTCATTAAGTTTAAACAGACCAATAACATATTAAACAGACAGTACCTTTATCAAGCCAGATACGAGTAGTAGTAAAATGAGTAATTTAATACAATAATAAGAGTAAATTATGTCGCGTAGGCGTGCGCGATAACGCTCGTACCGTGCACTATCTTAGGACAACAAATATGGCCGACCTTTGTGTACGCCTATACTCATGTTAATTACCTATACTACGTATAGTGCCACAGCGTTTGATTTATGTGCATGGCCTGAGCACTGGCGAGAGAAAGCGTGGAGAAGTGCTTAGGGCTCTCAGCCCGGCAAGGGCACCTCAAGTGAGCTAGCCTTTTCGTAGGCCCGGCGTTTTCATCAGTTGTTTGAACACAAAACAATGTTTGCGTATCACAGGCCCACTCTAAACATTCTGGTTATGCATTTTGCGAACAGACTGTCTCTCTGTCTGTCGGGACTCGTTGTCTGAAAGTAAACAAAACACACGATATTAACATGGATATAGATTTTGACTCGGCACACCGATCTGTGAGCACACGACTCGTCTTTACTTTTATATCAACATGAGAATCATACGCTTTCTAAAACCTTAGGCTCCGGTTGGGTCTATTTTTATCATATATTTCATCCACTCCTAGCTCAGAGTCCAGCATGTTTTCATTATTATTTCCTTATTTGTCTACTAGTTGTTTAGTATGCGCAGTCAACTTTCGAGATGATACTTAACCTAGAAAAGTACTCGTACTTGGAGCGATATGGGCTGGCGCTGACACACATGAACGTCACACGCATGCACTTGTAAGCAACGCTTCCCTAATTCGGAAAACGAGCAAACAGCGTATGCGTGTGGTTCACTAGTTTGATTGCACGCGCGGATTGCGGCTGCGGTCGGCTCATTGTTGACTCACACTTATTGTTGAGAAAACTCAGCGACGCAGACAGCTGTCTGCTACTCTGAAGAAAATTGTGCGACGCTACTCGCTACCCAGTTTCACCGACCTCGATTGTGTACGTGTGTAAGCCGATCGAATTGTCATAGTCATTATTTCTGTGCGAACTGCCACGTGTCTATGACTAATTGACGTATCGATTGCGCGGGGGTGCGCTGACATAGACTACAGACAGGCACGGGCGCGATGCACCGTAGGATGCGGCGCGGCGCTGCCAAAGACAATCTCAGTAAACACCACCGGTTCACCTTGACTTTTGGCGCGAGACGAGAGCGAGGCGAGCTCACGGCGCACCGACATGATCCACGCTCGCACTGTTTATGTATTGCCATCCCAACCGGTCGAGATCGCAAGTGAACGGACTGCACAGATCGGCGGCCTTGGTGCCTTTTTTTTCTCGTTACGATATTCGGCAGCCGAATGACGTAATTCGCTTAGGCGATTGTGTAAATTGATTCTATCTTTGCCAGCGGGAAGATTTGCAAATTGAATTTGGCCCGTGTATTTGGATCTTTTACTCGATGCGTTTCGTGTTGCCGGTGGAAAGGACACTCTCAATTTTGTTACAGTCCCGTCTCGTTCCGGTCGAAACAAACTTTACACGATAGCTTGAGTCACGTTCGCGTTTCTTCGTTGCATTTTGCAAATTAATTCCGGACCTTGAATTCCGTCGGCGGCGTACGAGTGCAGAATATATTTCTCTCAATCGCGGCTTAATTCGAGTGTGTTTATTTAATAATTGAATGAGCCGCACAAGCGCTGCGAGCGTTTGGTTTGACTTTCAATGCGTTTTAATCATCGCTTTCTGTGGGTAGTACAAGCTTGTTTGTCGTAAGCTTATAAATTGTGTAGCAGGCTGCGGGGCGGGGAGGCTGCGCGGTAATCACGCCCGTGCCGGCTTGATTACTACCATTGTCTTCAGGAAATCCTCGCTCCTTCACCACCGCTTTTGTCCCGTCCGCGTCCCTCTATTAATTTGAAGGTGCCTAAAAAACGTGCTTGAAACTTTACATTATTCATAGTTCCGATCCGTCGTTCGGCTGATTGAGTGGCGCAACCCTTTCTCTTTATGGTGAATTCATTGGGCTTTGATTGAATCGCAATCGTAGCCCCTATAATTCGGTAGGGGCGTCGTACTGTGCTGTACAGTTGAGTACATGACACGCGAAGGTTAGCGATCATCTGATACGCGTCGGTGCGCTGTGCGGTAATCTCCGGTCCGTGTGTAGGGATGTTGATTGAGTATTCGATGAGATGTGCTGATTACGTGGGGCTCGCTGGGCATAGGCTAATTCTAGGGCTGGCGCTCGCTAGATATTTCACTGCAGAGAATTTACAGAGGGGGTGGAATTGCGTGATGTGAAAGAGGAAGTAGTGGAAATGGGTTGGTTTTTTTCGTGCAGTGTTGGCAGCCCTGTCCACGTGCTGGGCCATCAATCAATACGGGTGCGGCCCCGCCCGTTGTTAACTAAATAACAAGCAGATAAAGCGAAACGCATTCGCTACTTGAATTTTACGTAACTTATTAGTTTCTTGAGCTTCTAGTTCTCGAGTTGCGCTCCTCCCTTAGCCGTGCTATTTTTATTGTCTAAAGAAAAACTTTTAATTAGCTTCATAAGTTTATGTGTATCAAATAAAGAAAGATACTTTGTTATACTCGATAATAAGAGTTGTTGTTTGACTCCGCATTAATTTATCGATCCATTTTCTATATTCATAATGTTACGAGGAACCGGTTTTTTTTACTTGGGAAATCAGCATTTCTTCCGGATGGAGCAGAAGGGCGTGTCAGACTTTTACTGACTAAAACCACAACAGACTGTATACTTCAGTTTCTCTTACGTTCTGGAACCTTGAGGATCCTTTTCTATAATTCCCCAGCGGTCATCAGCCATGCTGGGTTCCTACTGTTTTCTGACATCTCATTGATGCGCGTGGAACACTACGCGCCCACGGACGATGAGCTACCTATTACTTTTCGTCCGCAAGCCCACGTGGAACCGGTGTAACAAGAAAACAATGTGTATCATGAGTGTCATCTAAAAATTGACATACATTGTTATGTAAATGTTTGAAGTAATTTATTTAATGTCCGTCGAAGGAAATTATGAATATAACAAAATAAACGAAATTCTATGATAGCCAGTCTCCGAATGATTGAATATAAAACAGGTTTTGACGTTTCTACATCCTATAGTTTCTTATCATACAATCTCAATTGTTTTGTCTTTGACAAGGTAGCGTCCGTGGAAGAATATTTTCTTATTTTGCCGTAACTGTAGGAGTATGATATTAAACTGTTTCTTTTCACTCACAAGTTCCTGCCATTTTATTGTTGACTATCTTTTGCCCGCAGCTCCGCCTGCGTAAATAAAATATAGCCTATGTCGCTCAGGAATAAAGCAGCTTTCTATCGATGAAAAATTTTTAAAAATCGGACCAGTACTTTCAGAGTTTACCTACAAACAAAAAAAAAACTTTACATCTCTTCTTTATATTAGTGTAGATAGGGCTAGCGCTTGACCACTATCTCACCTGATGGAAAGCGGCGATGTGGTTGACGATGGAGCACGCTTGCCTAGAAATAACTCTCTCTTGACTTAGATTCCTAGGTTGTAGCTATCAGGAGAAACAGACTCCGGCAGGGAATTCCACTCCAGACTCCAGTCAAATGAATCTTGTATTTGAAAAGAGAAGATCTGACTTATTGATTCATCAACGTCCAACCTAGATCCTTGGACCTATAATGCTGAACGAGCGTTGACTACATCAGATTTCATTTTACCCTAATAATTACCCAAGTCATTTGACGTTCCAGACAGACTATAGTCGCTTACAAAAATACTGTAGGATCGTGAACTGCAGATTTTTTGTAGGTAACCCAAATTAAGCGTTAGCTAGCTAGCTCTCACTACGGTGAAGGAAAACAGCGTGAGGAAACCGGCATGTCCTAGAATCAAAAAATTCGAAGACATGTGACATCCACCAACCCGCACTGGGAGTGGTGAATTACGGCCTAATCCCTCTCCTAGAGAGGAGTCCTGAGTCCCAGCAGTGGGAATATTATAAAGCCGACTATCCTAGCTAGTTTTTAAACAAGTCTTCAATGCAGTCAATATGTTTTATTCTGTGTGTCAGGTGAAGGCCTGCTCTTCAGAGAGGCGTGCCTTTGTTTCGATAGCAATTTATTTCTCGTATGTTTTGTGTGGCTCGCGTGGGTAGTCACGTCGCGTCTTATGGTTGTTCTCTCGCTAAGGCGGGCTACACATGGACGACAACGTGACATCTGGCCGCGAGTCGCGAGGTCAGCGCGCCCGCGCGGCTGCGCTGCGACCGTTTCGCTTGAAATTTTAATTGTTACGCCTTACCTTTGATATTGTTAGGTGAAGAACTTAGGATGTAAACGTGAGACACGTTTTCTTTTCCTTTAATAATATGGCTGTGATGTTAACGATATGGCACTCTTTTCTGTTTCATTTTTCTATTATTTTTTTTTACTTTGACGTTGACAAATATTTTTTTTTGTCAATTTAACATTTTGATAAATTAACTTTGATATAAGTACTTATTTACTTTATAAAAAATTATATACTTACTTATATTTTGTTATTATAATACTTATAAATATGCGATTTATTTTTCTGGCGTTGCTATTTGAGTACTTTATACAGCCTACCCCTAAGTCTTTTCTTTGGGTTTGTTCGCCAAGTCGTTGAACTTCCTAGTTCCTTCCTTGATTTTGTGACAGACTGCCATTTTGACTATTTTAAAGTGCCAAAGGGGTCTAGTTGAAATAAAATTTTCTGATTTCTGATTAACCCTGAATTGACCTCATATCACTGTACTGACAAGTACAGTGATATAGAAACTGACACTGAACTGCAAAATACAAAAAAAAACATTGACAAAATTTGAATTTGCGGGTTACTCTGGAACATTGACGTAAACGACGACTAAGCGGTAATGTGGCCAGCCCCAAGTCGTCGTGTATCGGAACATAGCATGAAAATAATCGCATTCCATTTTAAAAAGGTAATTTGTGTTGCATTTCATGATATCAACGTTAATTAATTCAATAACGTTATGATTGCATGTACAGTGTTAGAGGTCGAACCGAGTTATTTTTAAAACTGCATTTACAATAAATTCATTTATAATAATAAACCACTAGATAAAACTACATATTTATTGTTATTTGCTATTTGAAACGGCTGTAAATACTAAAGGAACTGGGTACGTATTTCTTCCCTCTACCGAGCAATATTTTCTTACTTACGTGAAAAATGATCATATAAGTTCTTTCACTCTGGTAGTGTCCTATTTTTCCTGACCAAAATCCACACTGTCTATGTCACACACCTTCAGTTGCCCTTTTTGCAAGGGCTACTTCTTCGACCAGGCAGGCTTCCTAGCAGGTCCCGTCATTTACTGACATCTCGCTTGCTAGCTTGGTCAGCAAGCTACCCATTACTCGCCGTAGTCAAAAATGGTCCTGCGATTCACGACACTTGAGTATCTCTCTTCCAGAGTATCTGCCATGACCTTTGCGAGGCTATGGCATCTTCGTCGAACGGACAGGGTTCCTGGCAGGCATTAAACTGGTGACCTAGCTTGGTCCTTATCGGACAACGAGCTACCCATAACTCGCCGTCCACAAACCCATACCTACGGTAGCCGGAAATCATCCTGCGGCTCCCGGGTATCTGCCATGTTGTTTTAAACTCATTATTGTTCTTGTGTTAGAAAGAGATGGAGTTATACCGGATGACTAGCATTCTCCCTTCCTCACAACACAATTATGATGGTATTATGACGTCAGTCCCCAGGTGTCATTACTTACATAATACAGAGTAATGTTCAAGACACATGCTTACGATTTTACGACTGTGATAAAAGCGAGCGGCGTCCGTCGCATAATGAATGGGCCGCTTTTGTTTTTTTGTTAATCTTTTGAATCTGATGCGTCGTGTGTGTTGTAATGTCATATTCAGTGTTCACGAACAGTCACGACTCTTGTTTGTATGAGTGAGAGAGGTACCTTCACTTGTCCTATGAGTAAGAAAAATAATATGTCGGCTCTAGCTGTTTCAATAACTATACAATATTGTTCAGTCGCTTTGACTTGACTTTCAGATGACGTAACACGAACAGCGTTCTTTATTTACAAGGAATATTTTTTTCTAGCAATTTCTTACAAGTCTCAATATCTACAGTAATACACATGTATTAGTGTAGATATTAATTAAATACTAATAACTAACAAAAAGTAACTTTGCCTCTTTATAACATTATAAAGAGGTAAAGTTCGTTTTCTTTCTTTGTAGGAGGTAATCTCTGAAACTACTGGTCCGATTTTTTTTTTATTTATTTCGGAGTGAGATAGACTATATTTTATGCGTGTGGGCGAAGCCGCGGGCAAAAGCTAAAGCTATATAAAAATGTCGTGTCAGTGTATGTTATCGAACTCCTCCTAAACGGTTTGACTGATTTTTATTATGATTATTTTTTAATATTATATGGTAGGTTGGAAAATAGGTTTTAGGCTATTTATCATATACCTCTATCTTAAAGGTACCCCTATTACATAAGAGTGGCCCAAAATAATATTTATTTATAATTTCCAACTTACATTTATTATTACAGGGCGATTGAGTTTACTTTAAATACTTAAATACATTTATAATATGGCAAAACAACGTTTATCCATCCGGTCAGTTAGTATTATACAAAAAGTAAAACTTGCCGACTGATTGATCAATCAACACAGCTCAAACCACTGAACAGATAGCGCTGAAATTCGGCTCGTAGATAGGTATTATGACGTAGGCATTCCCTAAGAAAGAATTTTCTAAAATTAACCCCCTAAGGGGATGCAACAGAGGTCCAAAGTTTCTATACAGAAATCTATTTTCATGCGGGTGGAGGGTCTTCTAATGTTCCATTTCAGTTCGTATATACGAGTGAAGATTCTTTTATCTACCAATGATAGATTTCATCTCCAATTATTTTATTCGATATCTTTATTTCTTTGAATTACTTTTTTCTAGATCCGTTTTTCTTTCAGCCATTTTAATTGGCGAGTCTGGCAAGAAATTCTATTTTTATTTTTTATAAGGCATTATTATTGTGTGTGTCATATAGAAAAAAATGAGAATATAATATTGGTATCAAAGAAAGATTATTCTATGAATAAATTGGTTTCTTGGAAAATGAAAACATGCACTCTTGATAATGAGGGCATTAAAATCACAGATTTATCAGAATATTTTAACGATCGCACATAAATGGTACTTGTAAAATAAAATGCTAGTACTTACTAAGAGATAAGTATCATAAGCAACGATACCAATATTCCAGCTGGTTATTTTATTACTGGGAACCCAGGAAACGGGCTGTATTATTTATTGCTCTATAAAATATTTAAAGCACCTGGGTCTATTTAATGTGGACGCTTCCAAGTCGCCGAATAGTTCAAGCAACATGTATAATAAAAATAGTTTAGCGAATGTCTGTTTGTAGTTAGGTGCTCGATTATTTGATAATTTTTAAGTTTTATTGTTATTTTAATTGTGACTTTAATTTTGACTTTAATTGTATTTCCTTAGTACAATAATCTACTAAGTAGTTTACATTTTTACACTACAAATTCCGGAGGACGTTTACGTGCCAGAAGGCTTTTCGTCAGAAAAAAAATTAGCACCAGGTTTTAACGATACCTACCGAGTTCAACTGTATTTTCAAACTATCTAGAGACCTACACAAATGTAAACACTAAGTCTCATTCAAATCTGTCTAGCCGTTTAGGAGTTAGGTGACAAACACACAAACAGAAGAATGACATTTATAAAGACAGGTATAGCTTAGTCAGGCATCCTTTATTTGGATTCTGTTTTAATTTTTTGATTTTGACAGGCCTTTTGGTCTAGTGGTTAGTGGCCCTGACTGCTATGCCGGAGGTCGTGGGTTCGATTTCCACCCAGGACAAATGTTTGTGTGATAAGCATAATCATTTGTTCTGTGTGTAGGTGTCATTTATCTATAATATGTATGTATTTAGAAATATATAAGTATATTTATCAGTTGTCTAGTACTCATAACACAAGCTCTGCTTAGCTTGGGAGTAGACGACATTGTGTGATAGTTGTGGAACATTATTTGCTTTCTCTGTAATTTTGAACCCAGGCAAAGATTTCAGCTGTTTTAATAAATGAGCATTTTCAGCTAACTGAGTGAATAAAGTGTGCCTGATTCTCATCTCCGACTAGCTTCATTAGGTAATATTTTCCCCTCGATTCGAGCGCTAGCTTGGCAAATAGATTCTTATGACTCATCGCTATTCAAAGCCATTATCGCATTTAGTATAATCTTTGTAATTTACTTTACTATTTTATTATTATAACTACTTTGATTTCATCAAGATAACCGTGTTACTTCCTTTTGCAATTGAGATGACGGTTTATAAAACAACTAGCTGCTTCCAGCGGCTTCGCCCGCGTGATAGCACAAAATTATCCCAAAGGAACATTGTTCCGGGATAAAAAGTACCCTATCCTATTCCAGGACATGGTCTACCCGTGTACAAAGTTTCATCAAAATCGGTTTTGACATTTAAGCGTGAAGAAGTAACAAACAAACTCACTTTTGCTTTTATAATATTAGTAAGGATTTTTTTTGTTATTTAGTACAATTGATGTATCATATCAGCCAGCCCTCATCATCATTGTAACAAGAAGACTGAACCACTTAATAACCGTGTCAATTTCTAGTTGGTTGCAGTTGTCCTTTACCAGTTCACCGGACATTTCGGTCACTCATTAGGTGACGAAACAGTCATTTGGGGACAAAAGCACAGTAACAATTATGTAGTTAAACTCTAAAGCTAGAACTACATTAGACCGACGCACACGTGTAACACGCCTGATTTGTACGTAGAACTACGTCACGTGGCGTGGATCTAGTGTAGCTTTACAAGTCTAGTGCCCATATAAAATGTATGGAGATCGTCGCGACCATGTCGCCGTGTGAGGTACACGTGTGCGCATTGTAGTTCTACCTTTTAGCAAGAACTACGTTAGACCGACGCACACGTATGACACGCCTGATTTGTACCTAGAACCACGTCGCATCGTTTAGCGTGTATCAAGTGTAGCACTTCAAGTCTAGTTGCCATATAAAATGTATGGAGACCGAAGCGTCCAGATCACCGTGTGTGGCACACGTGTGAGCAGTGTACTTCTAGCATAACTCCTACTCTCATCTATAGTACTAATATAACATATTATTATCAATTCATACAATTGCAGACATAGTCCATAAGTAAATTAGATACAAAATTATAATCCAAAATGCCATACAGCGTGGCAATGCAGTCAAACTTTTCGGTACATTACCAGTCGACATAGATGTGGAGAGTTTTTCGACGCCATATTTTAATTAGTTTAGGATTTATTTGTTATCATTTTTTTTTGTTTTATTTTACTTAATTATAGTTAAAAGTGTTTTCCGTATATGTATGTAAATACCTAGAATTAATAAAATTTGACCTAGACTACCCTAAAATAAACCTACTGGATTTGTTTTTATCACTATTATTTTTTTCTTCCAGGTATGTAAATGCTTGCCTCAATGAACGACAAGATTTAGGCAAAAATCGACTGTCTTAAAAGGAAGGTAAGTCTTTTAATTGTTTTTATAATTGTTGAACGGTAGTTTATAAAATTACTGATCATTTTACAAATATTTCGATTACTCACACGCATACCTACAAGAAGGTGTAATATCGTGCGGATTTCATCACGCATGCGGGTTTGCTCCGCATGCGAGTTTGCTCCGCATGCAGAAAATTTAAAAATTAAAAAAAAAAACTCGCGTGCGTTATTACTCGCATTATAGTAAATACTTGTATGAAATAGACATTTGCGGGGGTTACGCTGGCGGAGCAATCCCGCATGCATGATCAAAACCGCACGATATTAACACCCAAACGTATCTAGAAAGAAAATTAATAACCATCAAACCAACATTAATTCTAAACTTCATCGCGAACACGAAGAACCGGTATTTGTAACCGTGTGGCCCTTCAGATAAGACACTGTTAAACACTGGTCCAGTTAAACGCGAATCACGATTAACTGAGATAACGTGATCACCATCTTAATTGTCTTAATAATTAGCCGAGTGTATACGTATATACCTGCGGATATACGCAGATCTTCTCGTGAGTTACAAGTTATAGTAATGAAAGCCACTCAAAGATAAAGAATAGAAAAACTATATTTTCGTGGAAGAATGTCTATGAGGTGGACTGACCAGATAAAAGCACTAACAGTGATACCGACAAAGAAGAAAAAGTGTTTTCGTGAGACACCAATTCTTATTTTCAAAACTATAAATAATAAATCAATTAATAAAATAACAACAGTCAATCAATTAGTAGTAACACCGATAGACCAAAAAGGCTCTTGACTGCTTCGACAATTTTACTACTATGTAAGTGTACCATACGATATATGGTACGCTTATATAGTATGGTCGGTATATATCGTACACGGTATGGTACACTCGCTTGGTCGGTACAGTTGCTATACCATATTCTTGCTAATATCCTAACAACTAGGAGTTGTACGTGTCAAAATCAAAACTGTACATTGCATAAGCAATACTGTTCTGCAAGAATAGCTGGATATTCCCATAAACACCTCGTATTCGGTCATACACCATTGTACAGTTACTTCCACAGTTGTACGGGACCGCCTTACTCGTGTAAACAATTATTCGCAGTACCACCGCTTGCGCATAAAAACTAACACGACCTGTCACTTCACCATTATTACTATGCGACGCTTATAACACCATTAAACGAACTCTTTTTCCGCACTCGACTCGTATAAATTGCATAGGATGACAAATAGGCACACCACACACACATATCAAGAAGTACACATTGATAGAAAACTTGGCTGATGTATATCCAGTATAGTTTGTAGCTACAGTATCAAATATCAGGGCTATCGATCAATTTTTGGATGATGTTAGATTAGCAATGAATAAATTGTGTTTTGAGGAGATTACTTTCGATCTAGACCTGATATTCTGACTGATTACCTCATTGAATACACAAACATCTTAAAATTTCTGGCTCGAGATTAAAGAAAACATTATTGCATCTACTATTTTTACCGTCGAATCTCATTAATTCAACACACATAGGTACTAAAACTAGAATTTTCTGCAATACAATTATTAACATTGCATCTATTGAAGATCCACTGAAGCGAGTGGAAGGTCGAGTGTAGGACAACACCGACGACAGTCGCCAACAAAACGCTCCGACCCATTAAGTATATAGCGAGATGTGGGATGTTCCATCGCGGAATGTGTTCGGAGATAACATGGATAGATATCTACTACTGCAGTGCTAAATATATACGCGTTAACTGACAATGTTAACGAGAGAGATGACTGGCAAAGAGAGAAATGACTGGCAATGTCAAATGTCGACGAAGAGGCTATGGTTTTTGGTCAGTATAGTTAGTATAACATTTCAGATAAATAATTCGAAGTTCAGAATAGTTCGAAACCTAATCGCAATAGTATATATAACTGACCACTACGAGAAGATGAAGGGAAGTAGAAATGTAAAATTCTCGATACACAAAGTCTGAAACCAGAACGAATATAGTTCATAGTTGAATAAAAAAAAAACTCAGAATTGACTAGACAAAAAAGCTTGTCGTTGAAAACAATAAAAAATATTACCAAGTTCCAATATAAAACAATAGAACATGTAAAGTATCGGCAGAATACGAGATACAATGTACACATGACAGCTCGTATACCTCTCCCACATAAACCAGAACAATCAATGCCAATGTACTCGAACGTACATGATCTGGAGTGATTGATATCCATCATCACTTGGCGGCCGGATGCTGATGTTTTTAGACCAACTGGGGAACAGACGGTAGCCTATTAGAAGGACCACACGTTATAACATCCACACAACTAAATGAAGATAAAAATATGATGAAGTGTAGGTACATAGTTATAGTCAGAAAATTTGTAAAAGGTATCAACAAAATAATTCGACATTTTTGGGATTGTATTTAAAGATGAACCAATAGAATTTGTTTACATACTTCGTGTTTTGATTGTTACTTTGTTTTAACAGCAACAAAGTACTATAGTACTACCAGGAATTTAAGAGAACCAAGTCTTAGAAACAATTGTGTATGTTGTAGATAGTCGTTCCAAACATGTGGCACAAACGTTCTAGAAATTATTTGTTTACGGACTATAACATACCAGAGATATTACTAACGATCTCCGGAAGACAGTCATAATATTCAATAATCGTATTGAATATTTAAATCGAAAATTATACTCGGAATATCAAAAGCAAATAAGGACCTGTCCCCGGTACGCAACGACTTTGTTGATTAATATTAAAATCTCAATCGTTTTCGCTTTGAATATTTCTATGAATTCCATAGAATTACTACGGTATCTCGGCATTAAACACCGTCCAATTTAGATTCTCACAATGTTAATAATATGGCGGAACGTCTCTACCTTACGTATCACGATATTCCACGCTTCTGAAAGCATGGCTTTAAACTTCTTAGAGTAACGAACCGTTTACTTGACAGTGTAGTGAATTAGTAATAACTTGTGTGAATGTTGCGTCAAAGGTGTCCAATATTGCTCAGGCAATGTGCGGTTACGCCGAGTTTAGGCAGGGACGCTCACTGGTAATTACAACGATGTGCCTACAAGTAACCTAAGTTTCGCATAGTTCTCAAATTACTAGGTTTGTCGCTAAGCCATCTTGTTTTCTGTAGTTCCGAAACTAAATAGAACTTGATGGGTATTAATTACTCTTGAAGACTCGTTCTGAACGGACCCATTCATTTAATAATTGCACTGTTTCGGAGTCATCAACGTGGACTCTTTTAATTCGTGTCATTAGCTGCGATAAACACGTTTTTTACGTTTAAAATGGACGTAGCAATCAAGTTTTTTTTTAAACCATAATCTGTTTTATTACGTTTAGACCTTCATTAGCCTTATTTTTACGAGCTACAATTCTCTTTATTTGGTCCTAATGTGTTTCTTTCTATCTCGATGACTTTATCTGTACTTACAGCACAGCATGCCATGCCTTTTTTATTCGGGTTTCAAAAAACATCAATACGAAGGAAAACACGATGTGCATATTTGTGAGGAACAATTCAATGTTCCACAAGATCCGACGCATCTCTGTATTAAAGCAACAAAACCGTCTGCGATACTGAAAGCCAGACGCCCTCGAGTGCGGCTCTGATGCATCAAAATAGTGGTTCGCTTTCAAAGGCACGGCGCGACGCGGCGGCTCGGCGGAGCTACCCGACCAAGTTCCTTGAATTTATAATTGTTACCGGCTGCTTGTGGCGCGTGCCGATCTCACTCACACCCACACTTGCCGCGTAATTAGGCATCTCTTCATCTCTTCTTTATTCTGTGACTGGCAATTCCTTCTTTCATAAGTCATAGTCACCTTCGTTTATTAGAACGCCTCGGAGCGTTCCCCGGTGTTATGTAACTCGAAGTAACTTTCCCAACTGAAAAACTTGGTATTTTAGCATCGATTTACCTTGGAAACTTGTGTTCTCACAGCCTGCTGTTATTATTTTAGTTTTGTAGCCTAAATATTCCATTTAGGAATTTTATTTCAGTGGTTACTATGCATCTTTATGGAATCGTGTCTAGAACTTGCTCGGCGAAATGAAGAGCTAAGTTGGAGACCTGAAGGTCGATTTGCCTTCGAAGTTAGGCGATGTAAAACGAAATTATTTCTAGCTAGACGGTTGGCAACAAAATTTAGCCAGCAACAGACTCGCTCAGCAATTATTGCTTGCCCTCAAATAACATTATAATGGTTGGCTGACGACGTGCATATTATTTGTCCATTACTCCACACGACGGAACGATACCCAGGGCTGTATGGACACCGAAACGAATCTGGTTTGAAAAAACTGAAGCAAATTGTTCCGAAGTTTTTAATCAAAGAGCGTGAACTTCTGAATCATTGATAGCTAAAATATGATTATGTATGACAGGAGCTTCAGGAACCTTATGATATTTTCAACACATCGATGAACAATTTACGGAACAAACTCGATTCTGATAATAAATTGAAATTACAGCACGTTGAGTAATAACGAGATTAATAAGCGTACTTGCGTTGGTGGCGTGATGCAACTAAAGGACACGTGCTGGAATAAGCGGGGAATTACCGGGTTTCCTTTTAGCTTCTGTCGATAAAGATAAAAACTGCATCATTGTCTATGCGGTTTATGATTCATATTATGTCATCACTGTCATTGCTTTGAGATTGTCTATTTTTGTCATCGATGTTGGCTATAAGATTTTCAAACAACTTCCTAGATAGATAGTTTGAACAGTTCTATTAGGTACTGGCTTTTATTCTTATGCTCATGGGTTAAATGCAGGAGTTTGTGTTTATGTGTAAGTACATATTGTACTTTCAGTGATAGACGGGTCTCCCTTTCCACAAATTTCTTGTCTTCGATCTACAAGATGGTTAACGATAGATAAGATTGTTCACGCTGTTCGAAAGATTTACCGTCAGCCTTGGAACGCAAAGGGCAATTGAAGAAACAGGAATAGGTTTTAGTCAGTAACAGTTTGATACGATAGAGAGTTATTCACTATCTCACCTGATAAAAAGCGACGATGTGGTCGTCGATGGAGTACACTTGCCTAGGAGTAATCTATTCACTCTGGACTTAAAGAAATCCCAGGTTGTAGTTATCAGGAAATACAGGCTCTGACAGGGACATCCACTCCTTAGCTGTACGCACAATGAATGTATTCCCAAAACTTTTTGTGCATATAGGTGAGATGTCCACTTTAGGGGTATGCGGAACAGAGAGTAGAGGCCCAAAAATCTTCGTTAAAAAGGGAGGGTCCCCCGACCGGACAGAGTGTTATGTCTGGTGGGCAACTGCCCGATAGATGATTTTGGGATGTTCTATGTTCAAATCGCGCGGAGAACTACAATTGCGCGATGCAGGATTAGTTCTTACGTGATGAGATGTCGCTACATCCTCCATGATGTCTATTTGATGTTTTTCCACCCCTAAACAAATGAACGAGGTTTTTTTTTAGATTAGAAGAGGTGCCAAGTGTTCCAATACAGACAACCCTACAGCTTCGCAAGTTGGCGAGCCCATACAGTGCGTTTTGATGTATTTATTATACGCACATCCTTGGGCGTGGCCCATTGATGGATAGTGTGAAATTAAAAGCCGTTCAGAGTCGATTACGAGTGTAATGGCGGCCCCACTTTATCTTCTGTTTGTACGTAACGTTACGTGATGACTTATTAAGTAGGAAATAATGTAACAATTTGTTTTATGCACTTTGAGGCGGATGGAAATCGATGCAGTTTTTTTTTTAGCGTTTATGGAAGTGAATCGTTCTGATGATGTTGTCCTGATCGTGTGTGCATCAATGGTAGAGGAATTTTGTTGAGAATTTTTACTGTCATACCTACTTACCAATTTTTCCCTATACTTATATAAAAAGACAAGGCTTGAATCCTGATTCATCCAAGTCCAGTCTAGACCGCTGAACCTAGACAAATATATATATTTTTTCATAGATATTGTTTTAACGATATGAACGAAGAATAAGAATGGATTTTTCGATATTCAATCTTTAGGGGGTTGAAAATGTGTTTCATGTGGGTGAAGCAGCGGACATAGGCATACAATTTTGTAATATCATTATTTATGAATTATTCTGAGATTAAAGAAGTAAATACTACTCACCGCTAATACTCATCGTTATCATCATTTCTGTCAAAAGGCACCCCAAAGTGTCGCCACAACGACTGGTCCTGCGCATATCGCATCCATCAGATTCTCGAGACCAGGTCATCAGTCCACCTAAAAAAAATATAGATTCAACATTAAAATCCAATCTTTCTCTAATACTTACTAGTTTTATCTTCATAATTTTTTGTCACTAGTGGAATGTATAGTTTCTTACAAAAAGTCCCTATCGCCATATATTTCATCATCATCATATCAGCCGAAAGACGTCCACTGTTGGACATAGGCCTCCCCCAAGCGTCGCCACAAGGACCGGTCCTGTGCGTCATATATTTACAGATATAAAAATAATATATAATATGATTAACAGAGACTGTACTACAAATAACAACGCTACTACCATTTCGGTCAGTTTCTGTAAAAACTATTCGGTTACAAGTTCCCCGCAGCGCCATATTTACGATATCTTCTGTCTACTGAATTTAATACCTACTGGTATTATTTTTAGTATTCTATGTTCTACACAGATATTAACTCTATATTGTTCTAGCAGACACGTGTAGGATATAAAATGAACTAACATTGATGATAGGATGTTCAATTTTAATGAGATAGATATTAGTTTAATTAATTAAACCCCAAGCACAAAATAGATAGGTACAGAAGACAATCTCGTGTATGTACTTCACTCTTTATACCTACGCTCGGTACACGCACACTAATGAGCGTTAAAGCCGGAACTGTTCGACGAGTGGGCCGAGACGCTCCCGAGATGTCATGTCCGTGAGCGGTGTCTATGTGTGCGTTGCTCGAGCGCGCTTTGTATGTAGATTGACTTTTGTATTTCTATATATTTTGTGCCCCAAGTGAACGCCAGCATTCGCTCTCTCATTGTCTCTCTAATTACAGTATTCGAAAGGTTTATGTATAAAGTCCGAAAAGAAAAACTTTGTGTCACAAAAACCGATACAGTAAAAAAAAAATGGGGCTAAGTGCGAGTCAGAATCGTGCACAAAGGGTGCCATATCGTCCGTAGCAAACAACGGCAAAAATATCACGTTTGTGGCATGGGAATCCCACTTAAATATTTATTTTATTCTGTTTTTAGTATTTATTATTAAAGCGGCAACAGAAATACTTTGAAAATTTTAAATGTCTAGCTATCACGGTTCATTAGATACAGCCTAGTGACAGACAGACGGACAGCGGAGTCTTAGCAATATTATCCCGTTTTAAACCGATTTCGAAAAGGAGGAGGTTCTATGTTCGGCTGAATATATTTTTCTTTTTATGTACTTATGACATTTTTTTGATTGAAACTATTATAGAAACACCGACTTCCGAAATTAAAGTTATTTTGAACTTTTCTGTGTTAACTTTGAAGTTGTTTTTACTTTTTTGGTACGGAACCTTATAAAGGAGACACGTCCTCAAGAAATATTCAACTGTCTTCCCGTTCAAATAAAATGGTGAAATTCCTGGCGAGAGCTACTTCCTCCCCATCCTGTATTCCTGACACATCGGAAGTGCGCTTCCACATTATTCCCCAACATTTGTGACGTATGATTTTTAGCAACTCGGCTGCCAACTGCTCTTGGCTATCAGTTGGTAACCGCGGCCGGTTCTACGCCAAGTGTCCCGCCCACTGCACGCTTGTCTTCATATTTCTCTACACCGATATACATACATTAAATCCTTATTTAATGCTCCACATCGTCTAATTCAATGGTGCGTGTGTAGAAAATAAGTTTAGTGCTGCTCTTTATACTGTATCAGGAACGGGCGGTCCAAGAGCATGCTTTATAGACGCGGGCGTGCCCAGTTTACCCATCTATGCCCGACTATGCCCGACTATGTGCGACAGCTACAAAATTCTCGAAGAACGTCACGCTCAATAAACCCAACAAATCCAGTGCCTGTTAAGTGACAAAGAAATTTGTGGTAGCAATAATGTTCTAATGATATCACGCGATACGCCTCGAATAACCAAGCCGCTAAATGCCCATTCTCACGATACAAGCACAAAAACTTCCCGTTCACCGTTCCGCTCACCCTTTTCCGATTATATTGTTGCTAGAATTCGGTGTTAATTTTCTATAGTAATTACGAAAGTTTTTATGAGCGCGTGTGCTATGTGTTCGTGGGTTTATTAGGAAATTATATAATAGTTGGTGCAGGCCGTTCGTCCAGGGCTGGCGAGGTCGGGCGCTGCGGAGTCACTCTAACGGTACGTACCGGTACCGAGCGCCCGCGACACTCCACGGCTGCCCTTCGTTCGATCCGCTCGGCCTGCAGCCCACCGCGCCGTCTCTAGCTGCGACGCGCTAAATGAATACGTCTTGTCGACTCGTCAAACGTCTGTAGAAAGTTTCGAGTGTCGCGAACGTGTCTTTATCGCTTCCCTAATTACCTCGTTCAAACAATCGTCTGGAAAGCGGTAAAAATTCTAACGCCGTCGACACGAAAGTCAATTCTGGTGAATTTGCATAAAGCCCGAGTCGAGCTTTGACGTTTCGATTTTCGCTTAATTAACGCTCGTCGGGGGTTGGCCTTCGTCGAAAGAAAGAGTTAGATTTTCCTCTCGCTCCCGTTCGTTTCCGTCGCGATGCCTTCTTCATTTTGAATTTTAGGTCGGACTTTATTCGGAGGCAATAAATTGATGTCGTCGAAGTTTCTCCCGTCTTTTGATAGTCAAATAATTTTATCTTCATCAAGGTTCCATTTTGTTATCGTCCTGTAATGAAGACATTTCGTTTTGGGGAAATTATTTTCTGTTGTGGTGCGTTTACGGTTACGTTTATGTGCGTCTGATTTGTGAGCAGCGCGGTTGTCGGCGGCGCAGCGGTGGCCGGTGCGGAGCACGCGCGGCGCGGCGACACGCGGCGCGGGACGTGCGCGCCGTACGTGCCTGTAAGATGACCGAGGAGACTCGTCGACTATTTGCATAATAAGCCCGTCCGCCGCTCCGGGAGATTAAACTTTGGCGTATGACGTCCTGGCTGCAGCTCTCGTATAATTCAATAGTGGCAAACTGATTTCCAACTCCCTATCTAGAGCCGTCGCCCGCCGCTCCTGATTGGATGCACCGATTTACGTTCTGACTACGTAGGGAGACAGCCTGGAGCGATTCGCCCTATATCAGACTATCTTTGTTGCGGCTCGTGCATACGAATATTGGATGCGGAAATAATTACTTAGCCAATCTTTTCAGCGTCAGCGTGTATCTTCGTAACGACTCGATTTTCAATTATTTATGCAATGTACAATGGGTTGAAGGCTCACGTGGATGCACGTTTAAAAGACCATTAAAATGTCACAGGCTTGACGTGGGTAAACTGAACGCGTCCCTCGAGGCGGTGCGGCTAATTAATTATTTATAGTTCTTATAAATGAGCGGTGCGACGACGGAGGCTGGCGCGGGCGGCGGCCGCTGAGCAGGCGATCGCTGTCACGTCCAGTCTCACGGACGTTATTAATTCGGAAGTGCGGAGCCGGCGCTGCCGCCGCGGGCCGTCCTAGCTCTTTGTTTGTGCATTGCTATTTGGAATGCGCGGCGTCTCTCTCCCGTGTATGAGCTCGTCCCTGTCCGGACGAGGGTTGGCGGGTCCGGCCGGTAATAAATGCCCGTCCGGCCCACTCCACCGTTTCACTTTTCTCAATTTCGTTGACCCCATTAACAGAGACGCGCTCCGTTTGGCTCGCAACCCTCTCGCGTGCCGTTACACTGTCACATTCATTGTCAATTAAATACTTTCCGCTCCTAAGTATGAAATTTTATACGGACGGTTAAACTTTAGTATTTGATATATCGGTGCGAGGTTTATTAACGCTCCGGCGGCTCGAGAGTATGCTCGCGTTTGAGAACACCGGAGACGAGACACCGAAAACACTCGAAGTCCTCGACAGATCTGCGAGGGATAGGGCAGAGCTGGGCGGCGCGGGGCTGCAATACTCGCGACCACTCCAAACGCAATACGATGCAGACTTATGAACCACGGCGTCAACGTCTAGACGGGATAAGTACGACACGTTGATATCGATTATGCAGTTAAGAGAAATTATGTAAGTAGGGAGAGGCGCGGAAAGCCCCCGAGTTCCCGGGGGACGGGACAAAGCGTGGCTCGCTTCTTAATTACTTGTGACGCTACAGATATCTTCCCTCGAATGCGGTAAAGGGTGACATCTGACAGGCGGAGGTCGGGCGCGAACGAGCGCTCCACCGCCGCACTTCCCGCGAAACTAATACTGGTGCCCGTCCCGCTGCCGAGCCGAGCCTGTCGCCTGCCGAACATAATACACGCCCGTTATGAAAACATTATGATGCGTGGCTCGTGCTCTGTTAATTACGCCGGAATGTGATGTGTATATTATCTGAAATGAGCGAATACTTCAGCTGTATCGGCTTACATAACTCCCTTCTCTCATTATTAATTTTTAATGAACGCATGGACGCCACGGCCTCTCAGATATTCTCCGATTAACACTAAACGCACGTTGTCGTTGACCGTCGAGGACGATTTGCTAGTTTTAATGTTTTGTCCACAACTTTTACTATTCAATTTGAGCACTCCCGTTATGTAGTTCGAATTTGTAGATTGTTTTGTTCTCTTGTGTAGCTGTAATAATAATTTATAAAGTTTCCGATGTCGGGCCGTTGCGGTCGGATGCCGCTGGACACGAAATTCATTTAGAACCGAATACGAACAACATAGAATGAATTTACATGGAGGCAATCAAAATAAGGGGTGGCGCAGCGACGCTTATTGCCGAGCTTGATTTAATTAGTCCCTGCATAATGGGATCGTCAACTGTTCTGTTTTTTGGTTCATTGGTTCGTATCGGCGGAGATGTTTGCGAACGCCTCGCCGCGTCTCGCGTGGCGGTTGTCGTCAATCATGGTTCGCTTCGTCGCGTATATTTCGGTGTTCGCTAGCGCTCGTCAATTGTTATCGGCATTAGCGTCGACAGTGAGTGCGCGTGCTGCCGCCATTAACTCAGCTTTGTTGCATACACGTGCACAACTCTTTGTGATACGAGCTACTTTGTATCGGCTGTCTCTCCCTCACGAGAATATTTCTTCAGATAACAGCGCAACGGCACATGGCACCGTAATATTGTTAAGATGATAACGTTTCACATTATTCCCCGTGTTCACAACATCTGATGCCGAATGTTTCTTCAATATTTTATTACAAATATAAACTTCCTCCATCTCGGCAGGATGATGAAATACAAAAACAGAAAATGTTGTTCGGAGTCGTCGCCGATTTGTGGGGATTTTTTGTCGAAAACCACAAAAAAATCGTCAAAGCAATTTCGGCGGATATAGAGATAGATATTTCCGCAGCGATTTAGACTAGTCTGACAGTTGCCTAATAAGTAGAAACGATAAAAAATAAGTAATTTTAAGTTTCTGTATTTTACAAAAGCAGTCAAGATTAATCAGTTTGTTGTTTCATTCCTTGGTTAGAGATTTCTTATTTAAATTTTCAACCAGACTTCATCCCAAGCAATCCCATTTGAAGTCCTCTCACACTTTCGCCTCGACAACTGCATTCCCATCATATCTTGGACCCTCAGTACCTACAGCTACATAGACCCGCTGATTAATGTGTGCATTCAAGCCGCGTGTCACCAGCCTGCTCTAAACACCATCAGTCTTGGCTGACCTCATTCCGACTACATTCATGTCAGAGGACAGTGCTGATCCAATGGTTTTTGTACACAGTTTTTGTTTGAGTTTGCATATAGTCGTAAGTTAACTTGTTCACGCTTGTCTTGGCTGCCAAGGTGATGGAGAAGGTAATGAGCTTTTCACACTTAAGGTTTTGAATGCGAAAGCTAGTCTGCCTTCTTGTGTGTGTATTGTAGAATTAATCAATCTCCTGGATTGCTCCCTTATCCCTCTAACGCCGTTTTGGCGATTTTGTGTGTTCTAGCATTAGACCCATTGTCAGTATGTCTTTCTGGATGGTTCGCTTTGAGGTAGTCGATTGGTGACCTCTTCTTCTTCAGTTAAAATGCGTTGGCTCGTGTGGTCTTTGTTTCTGCGCATTACGTATCTATACCATGGCATGCAGCTTTCTTGCATCTTTTGCTGTATTTTAGCTACTTTAAAGCTCATATTCGTATATTGCTGAATATATTTTGTAAATATTGAGTTGTGAAATTGGACAGTAAGGTATGTTACCTTTGGACAAAGCTCATGGTTGGTTTCAATTCAACCGAATACATAGGTATATCTAAGAAATAAGCATCTTCATACTTACATACTCGAGCATCTTCTCTAGGTGCGCACATCAATCCACCACGCTAGCCCAGTGCGGGTTGGAAGATGTCACATGTCATCGAATTTTTGATTGTGTGGGATTTGCCATCTTCTTCAAGATGGATTTCTTCATCGTTTTGAGATACATACATCTAAATCTTGATTCGTTCTAGTCCAGTTAAGAAATGGATATGAATTATAAGACGTTAAGGAGATCATGTAGCCATAAATATAACACACTGGTGAAGATATTAATGTTCTTAACAACATAATACACAAGTAATTGTGAGTGAAAGTTAAGACACTTCGCCTTACTTTATAACTTCCATAATTTGTTGATTTGACAGTTTAATATTGCATTAGGAAATATTGCTTCTAGATTGCTTTTGACGTTGGGTTGGGGCTGGTTTGGTTTAACTTGCTATTATAGATATCTTTTCAATTAAAAACCCATGACGTGTATTAGTTCCACCAGACGTTCATGAGTTGAAGGGGTTATTAGGAAACGAGTATTCTGTCTGATATGTTGCTGGAATATAGTTTTTAGTGCAGCCTTGAAGCACTCTTTTACTATATTTGTTTGTCTTTCGTGCGTTTTTTATTTCCTCTTAAGATTATTACTTCTCTTTAATTGTTAATCGATGACGTATTGACAACAGCAAAAACTGCAACTTCTCGCAAATCTCTTCTTTTGAAAACCTTAAATCTTTTCCCTACAAAATGTTCTAGCTAACAACAAAACATGTGAATAGCAGATCTCTTACAAAATTCTACGCTACATTATATTCCTAAGCAACATACAAGGGCAATAAGTCAAGAACACAAAAGAGGAAGAGAGACTTAATTAAACGCTTTGCCTACCAAAGGCTCACGTACGATCTATCACAATTTTTTCTCACAAATTGCTGTAGCGTATACGTGAGGCTGCGATCGTAGTACAATCAACTACACACTTGTTTCTAAAGTCAACCTTACTGCTATACCATACAGGCACTGTTAAAGGAACCATGGAAGTGTTGTTGAATGTACAACAACCATCTGTGGTTGGTTTGCTAGATAAGAACGTGACTCCATCTATCGTTGCTTTACATCTGTAGCTCACGGGCATGTTGGTACCGTATCATGTAAACAAGGTTTTTGGTCTAGTAGCAAGAAACCGTTCCCAGATCGGCCAAATGATGAGATTGTATTTTGTTAGGAAAATTGGACTAGGTCTTATAACTGTTAGGAAACCCGAAATGCTTCAAGCAACTGTAATGTGGATGTCTCTGTTCAACAGGTTTTTTTAAATTATTATTGATAGGCTCCTGTTTGACCACAATCTTATCTGATAGTAAGCGACGATGCAGTCGTCAATAGAGCATGCTTGTGTATATAACCTATTCACTCTTACCTTAAATACGCAAAGGTTGAAGCTATCAAGAAAGACAGACTCCTTAGCACAATACTCATTATGCGTACAGCTAAGGAGTCAGTTTTCAAAGTAGCTACTGCATTACTTACAAGCCTCTAAGACCCTTCCACATATCTTCTCGCTACTTTATTATCAAATCTGATCACATTCCCACATAAAAAGGCACAATCTCCATCAATATTACCCTGCAAAAACCGCTCCATTTTACTAATCTAAGTGGGTATATGTGGCAACGCGAGGATACGCACGGCCTGATCCAAACGCTCTCTCTAAAAACTAGAATATATTGGCTCTTACTGTCCAAACGCTGGGTGAAGGTATATTTCACCGGAGTTAGTGGCTATCTCCTGCTATGTAGTTATGTTATGAATCGATTTGCTCGCTGCTCTTTCTAGAGGGTAGATTGTGTCAAGATGGACTTGGGTGCGTTTGAGTTAAGGTTTTATTTGAAAGTATGGTTCGGATAGTCCAAATCTAGATCCTATTAACGTCATGTTGTTAGATTAACGTTGTAAGTAGGGTTGCCATTTCAGGCTGTTTGAATGCGGGAGAAAAAGATATTCTTAAATTTTGTTTTTATTTTACGTTAAGCATAATGGGCGTAAAAAAATAAAATATCAGAACTGGACCTTTTCAAAATTAAGAACAATTACAAGAAACTATTTTTCTTTAGTATATCTAGGTCAGCTTACGATTTCGTAATTCGTTTTTTCAGAAGAATACGAAAAGTTTTGCAAAAAGTCAGATTAACGCGGCCGCAACAGTTCGCGTTCTGACTGATTCTTATGATACTAATTTATTGTTTTTGCTAAAAACGTGACTAGAATCTCGTTGTTTCATGAATTAGAAGATTTCATCGAATCGAGTAACGATTATTTTAAACGTTACTCAATTGTCTCGTAAAACCTCGCTTTGTCGACCTGACCTACTATGATTGAACAAGCAACTTGAAATTCTGGGAGAATCTTGAATATTTTAAATACTTTACGAAACCGGAAGAAGTATATTTTCGGTTCTCAATTCCAGAGTCTCCCTGAATTCCGGGTTAAGAGAGAACCCTAGTGATAAGGTACAGAGTGTAACTGTAAATTAAGCTAATACATGGTTGAGGATCAGAATACTGTACCTAATGAATTTATCTGTGACAAAGCACGCTTGCTAATCTCAGGATATCGAGTGTTGAATAAATAATGCCCATAATATGAGGCATCAGCAGTGTCAATGCACCCAGAGATAAAACAATCTCCTAAAACTACCACGTCCATACAAACACCCCAATATAATATGTAGAATACGTACTAATAAAACAAAAGTAGATGTACCCTTGTCTATCACTTCGCTATTACCGAGGGAGCGAGGCTGCACGAAAGTTATCGCCAAAGCGGTTTCTATTCATGACGCGCGCACGCACAGCCACATATTGCGTACACTTTCCAACGCAGCCGAGACACAAATCAGATTCACTTCACTTGGTGCGAATCGTACGATTTATGGCCGAGTTAGGCGCTGATTGTATTACTCCGGTACTGGTACGAATGTTTGGTTTACTTTGATTGCTTCGCCGGAAGCGTCAATATCACAGATGTCTTCATACATTAGTCTTACATGAATACTGACACGCTCATTCTGTTTTACGTTTGTATGCTTTACTGGATTGTCAAATAGTTCTAGATCTAAATCAAAATCAATGTTATTATGGTCCTAATCCTAATTAAGCTTTATGTCACAGGTGTTAAAGATTCCTTCATTATCAGTCGCTCCAGGAACTTTACTTTCTAAAATACTGTTCTATAAGCAGAATGAAATATTTCTTAAAGTATTCTGTTGAATATTTTATCATTTCGCAGATGTAGAAATGGTAATAGGAAAACATCTCGGAAGTATTCCTCAAAGTAGTTTCACAGTAGATTCCGTATGAATATTAAAGTCCCTAGTTGCACCACATGATGTACTGGAGAAATATAATGTACTTCCTCTTATAAAATGCGCTCTCATTTACACGGCTTTTTATTAAACGTACCTCAACTGACGTCCCTACAAATATGATCAGAATCTGCTGAGCAATCACCCAAACGTCTGCATTAATAATAGAAGCGAGATCAAATAAATAAATGTAATAACGTGTATATTGGCTTTCAACAATAAAGAAAAACAAGTTCCAGAGAAGATGAATGTCTGTATGGATGGTAAGTTTCGTCATGCCCTAGGGATCGGCTCAGGTCGAGCGGAGCGATTACATGACCTTTGATATCTGTGGCATTTCCACCCGCGCTATAATGAATCTGTGGTCCGCACGAACTATGAAGAAATGCGGTTTGTGGTCTCGAACTAAACCCTATTTGACTGGATTAGGTACGACTGCGAGCTTACATTTAACTGCCTTTTGAGCCTTCACCATATTCCTATTCTTAGCAACTGCTGCTTTGAATGCTTTAAAAGTCGTATTTGCAATTTTTCTAACCGCAAATAACATTGAATTACAAAATAATATGTTTTCTCGTTTACAATTTACCGTCGTTAACGTCGCATAACAGTCGAGGTATTCCCAAAACGTTAAATTGTCTTGGAACCAACAACGTACTCAATCAAAAGGAAAAATTGCGAAAAAAGCAATATTCAACTTCCTTTCGTAACAAAGCAGAGACAGAAAGACTAAATGAGGCTTGTAACCATAAAGAACATGGAAATGCAGACGGAAGCTGCTCACTGCAACAAAGAAATACGAATTGAAAATTTATGGCGAGGTAATCATGTGATCTGTTTATTTTGATTCGGAGAGAGTCTCGCTTAGATCCTGATACTTGGCTGTTTGCGAGCAATTTTTCGATCGTTTTATCTTATCTCCACTAACGCAATTTACGTCATTGCATTACGCGAACGTTCCATTGTATCTGTGTCGGCTGTATCTCGTCAGACCCCAAATTTTCCAAAGGGTCCGCAATTTACTTACCCTTGCTGCGTAAATTGGTCTAGAGTTGTAGTATTATCGGTTCAGAAACTATCGACGGTCGTATCGTCCCTCGCAGTTTTCCTCTTTCTCTACGTTGGACAATTCTGATATATTGACGAGTTTCCGACGACATTTTGTTCGACGAAAAAAAAAACAGTGCGGGCCTCCCTTCTCCCCCCGGATCACTGTCGTTGTTTAGCGCCGCGAAAATGGAAGGATATTTTCTTTTCTGGTAAGATTTTAGAACGCGCCCGTTCGCCGAGACAACATGAAATATGAAGCGAACCTCGTGATAAATGAAAAACAACGTTTGGTTCTAGTCGGACCTCGCGTGATTACATACTTTTTCAAAAACTGTTACAAATTCTTTGTGAAAATGAAAGTAGTGGGACACATATTAGTGTTAGATTATTGAATTGTGTAACGAGTTTATCGGAGATGGAAGATAGCGGTGCTGTTTTTTCGGGAGTGTGAGATAGTATAATGAGATAGCGGTCGGTGTAAGCGCGGGCGTCGGCGGGCGGCGTCAGGTGAATCACGTATTCGCATGCAAATGATATCGCAACGGCGCGTGCGTGGCGTTTGGTGCGCGCGAGTCGCGAGTGGCCGCGCGATTTGGTAATACGTGCGCGCGGGGCGGGGCGGCGGGGTCGTCGACCGCGCTAACAATGCTATCGTAATTGTTTACTTTGGCCCGACTGACCCGTTAGCTGGTTCTTCGCACGCGGCTTCGATAACGCGCTCTACGCATCCGATGCACGCGCGTTTGCGCAAATCGTTGCAACCTAAATACTAAAAAAAAACGCTCCGATGAACCTCGACGCATTGATTGCTTAAACGCACATATTCTCACGCCATATCATCATTGTGTTGATGACCTATGAAAATGTAGGGTTTATGCAATAGGTGTTATAAATCCTTTTCATCTTTCTGACAAACATTGGCCTGAATCGAATAACAAATACAGCAGACCGAAGCGTTTTTATTTGCATCAATAATTCGGCCTTATTTTGGGAATGTGATTCATTGGTACATCCCGTACCTTGCATCATGTTATCGGAGTAACACTCGGCCTCCATAAACGTGTCCATTTATCATCACAAACGACGCTTCAAACAGAGGAATACGCGCATTTATTAGTATAATTTTTATAGACCTACATCAGAGTCAACGAACGTTTTATGGGCGAAGCTTCGACGTTGCGAATAGTGTTGTAGTCGCAGAGCTGCGATCCGCGCCGGGGTTACGCAACGACAGCGAGTATCTACTAATTAAACTGACGATTTCACAACGTACGGCCGTATGTAATTGATTGTGCCACTTCTTTATGGCTTCTACACACGTGAAATCTGTTTGTAAACGGCACTGCGTAGGGCTGCCTATACCTTATTATAGATGACATTGTTCGTGGCTGTATAGAGCGTCGCCTTTGCTTTGTTTACGACCATAAACAATATTCCATAATTAATGTTGTTTATGCTTACCAAAATCATAAACATGTGGGACTGAAATGAGTATGTTCCTTTAAATATTACGTGAATTTGTAAAGCGATAATATATGTCGTTGTTTTTGTCATGTCATAAGAAATCTTCTCTCTTCTCGTTATAAATGGAGGTCTCATAAATTGCCTTATTACGGAGCCCCGGGCCGCGTGTTAATTACGAACGTTAATTTTTGGGAAAGTGAAGAAGTAACTTTGAATTAATTGTTTCTGCTTTAGTACTTATTATAGTGGGTAATTGCTACGTTTAGTTTAGTGTCGAAGGTTTATTTCGTGTTAAGTGCTTCAATTATAAATAAACTAGCTTCTGTCAGCAGCTTTGCTTGCGTAAAAGTGGAATAGAATAAACTTTATTATACACTAAAATAGTAACACTTCAGGTAGGTTTTTTTAGGTTTTTCTATACAAACTTTGGAACTATGTTTCATGCCCTTCATCATCATCATTTCAGCCGTCCACTGTTGGACATAGGCCTCCCCCAAGTGTCGCCACAATGAACGGTCCAGAGAGTCCCGCATCCATCGGATTCCTGCAACCCTTACCAGGTCATCGGTCCACCTTGTAGGAGGCCTTCTAACATCTTCCGGTACGTGGTCGCCATTCCAGAACCTTTCAGGGAGAAATATCCTTGCGCCCAATGACGTTACTCTTTCTGAATGTTGGCGTATGGTATTAGTGGAATACTTTTTTTAATGATCTAAACGAGTGCTTGACTGCGATCCCACCTGACGGGAAGCAGTGATACAATCGTTGATGGTGTAATGAAGTAGTTTATAAAAAACCTGTTTATTCTTACCATGAAGACACCTAAATTATAATCGGATCAATTATTCCAGTCCTTTTTCAGGCAATTTCTTCTTTTCCCATCGGGAATTAAAACAACGAAGAAATACAAAAGTAACTTCCCTTTCATTATTTGGATTCCAATAACAAAACAAAACCAAATGTCGCCAACAAAATTTCAATTAAAACAATTTTGACGAACCCAATTCCAGTGGCGTGCATGTTTAACAGCCCTAATTTTACGCTAAGGGGCTCTCAGACGGGACGCGCGGCGACTGTGCGATTCGAGTGCACGCGGGTTGCATATCTTATTATTGTTCCACATTCGTTTCGGCTTTAAGTAGGTCTATTTATAAGCTTTTAATGATATTAGCAAGTGTGTGCTCGCCGTACGAATGTCCGAGTCGTCTCGTGCGTCCTTAAAACGTACGGATTATGTTTTTAGAACAGTAAACGTGCGTACCGAGTGACATCTTTTGATCGTAAACTGTCAAATTTTATGCGTTTGCTTTTATGCAATCCAACTGTTTAGTAGCGTCGTCTCAAGTCTTTATTAAGAACAGAATTTAATTATTGTAAGATTATGTAATAGTAATACTATCTTATTTATCTTTGGTACCACAGAAAATATGAAAGAAATAATTTTGGATTTGTAGTACAACGAGTGTCGCCGCTTGTCTCCCACCCTTTAACTCCACTACAGTCTATAAACCAATACGAAAGCGCACTACGCAACTAACAGACCACGCACACTTAGATCGCAAGTTTGCTATTGGTAGTTGAAATATGAGCATTGCCCTACTTTGTGACACGCTAGCCCCGCCCACAAGGCCATTCTTACCTATTTCATCTGTTCTGTGTTTGGTAAGTAAGCCTTGTCAGGTCTATTAGTTTGTGAACGATAACGATAATCATGTAGGTAAGTGTCATTATTATCTGTAGTTCAACTTTTACCTCTTTCTCTCTCTCACGCTTTGTGGCTAGGTCGACGATCCCAATATAATATCCACGTTAATTACAGCAATCCTTCTTTTATTTCTGCTAATAACCATCATGGTCTGTCGCCAGGGTAGACAAGAAATATGTACCTACGCATATAGATGATAATTATTTTTAAATATTGTATACCTAATCAGTACTATGTTGCATTAGTCCATTGCCCTCAAGCTTGGCTTACAAGAATGCTGAACGCTTCGAACAGTTTCCATCTTTAACAAAAACTACAATTTTCATGGCTAAAAATCGCCGCCAATTATGCAACTCCTAATTATATCAAGAACTACATTGTAGTGATGCTAATGCTATCGCATACAATTCAGACTAAAATAAGCGAGATTTATTTAATGCATACATCTGGCCTTGAGTTGTATTAGTATTCATTCTCTGTGGATATCTAATGAGACTTGCATTGGAGCAGCATGATGTTCCCGAACGTATCGCCAAGCAAAAATGCAGAAGGCCAACCTCTAATAAAGTTAAAAAAAGAATATTATTGACGTTTCACTTTTGAATTTGACAGCTGTCAAACTAATGTCACTTCACAAGCTTATGAAAAAAAAAAGAAAGCAGAATCTTTCTGGCCAGTTGCATTTTTATTTTGATTGCAAGCTGCATCTACAAAACCTCTAAAACAATATGGGATTTGCAATGTAAATAGTTGGAACGGTTTAGGTTTTAAAATGCAACAGTTTTGCGCTACTGCAGTTGCAGATTGCACACGTTTTAGCAATATTTTTGTTTCGTTCGCCATCTGTGCGCGACCCTTGTTACTTGTTATGTTATTGCGGATCGTATGCTATCTTCCTAATGCTTATTTTCTAACTTTGTTTGGGTTCTCTACTTTGAGTCCTAAATTATGTATTGGAACTTTACTACAGTAGGTACGTATGTACTAATTAGTAGTAGATATTTTTGAGACATATAGTGTGATGTACCTTTCAATGACTTTGATTTTGGAGTCAACTCTACATGCCAGCTTGTGAATAGCTACAATACTTAAATGAACATCAAGGTACACCTTGGTTAGTTAGACCTTTGCCACCAACTAATTGACTAGATTTGTTAATGATGATTTTCTCATTTAACCTTTCTTTACGGAATCTAAGACAGTTGCATCGATTCTTTAGGATCCTTCGAAGTTTTCTCTTTGCTTCTGTACCTACTGCTTCAGCATAAGTAGTTAATTAATGAATATTTTCTCATTTCTCTCCTGTTCCTTTCTGATGTTATACCTTTGTGGAATCTAAGACAGTTGCATTGATTCTTCAGGATCCTTCAAAGTTTTCTCTTTGCTTCTGTACCTACTACTTCAGCAGCGTCAGTAACTAATTAATTATTATTTTCTCAGTTCTCCCTTGTTACTTACTGATTTATGATTTGCAGAATCTAAGACAGTTGCATTGATTTTTCGGGATCCTTCGAAGTTCTATGCTTTTGTTACTACTACTTCAGCAGTTTCAGCCTGTACGTTTCGATGGATGAGACCAAGGCAAGCTCCTAATTTCTCTCCCGCTGCTTACTGATTTATTATCTTTGAGGAATCTAAGACAGTTCGAAGTTCTCTGCTTCTGTACTTACTACTTCAGCAGCTTCAGCCTGTACGTTTCGATGGATGAGACCAAGGCAAGCTCCTACAGCAGGAGTAATCCTTCTTCCGTATCCCTCTTCAGTGGCCTCACGATCCGTCCCGTGCCGTCTCGCACCACGTGTGTACGCCGCATCTCTCGTGTCACGTCCCGCCCATTTGTCCGCCAGTGAATATATAGCCTTAGTGTGAGCAAATGTTTATGCTATTCATATAGAAAAGTTGGGTCTATGAATTCAATTATGGTGACGTAACTAAGATCAACTTAGCTACTGCGAAAATGGGGAAGATGACAATTCGATGGTGGTGTCGTCGTTGGTTTTTTTGTTCTAAGTTTTTGTGATTACTTTGAAGCTAGAACTACTGATTCGTAGAACGACGTCGTGTGGCGTAGATCTAGTGTAGCTCTACAAGTCTAGTTTCCATATAAAATGTATGAAGATCGATACGCCCAGATGCGTACGTGGCACACGTGTGCTTAGTGTAGTTTTATCTTTAATTTTTCAATTCATCTTCTGCGTCTAAAGTTCAGTGACGACGCGATCACTATTGTAAAATAATTCAAATCTTTTATATATAAAAATGAATCCCTATTTCTCTGTGACCAATAAAAATAGGATACATGACCTTGTATGATTATACAATAATGACCTGCTAATAACAAATATTGCGACTGTAATGTTATTAAAAAACCCTGTTATATAAAAGATCAGTAACCTCAATGTCCTCATATACAATCAGGTTAGAACAAAACCCTTTCTCTGCTCTGGCTGGAGCGAGAGCTAGTGTCAGACTTTTACTGACTAAAACCCACAGGTATTTCTTCCCTTCCCTTTGCGTTTCAGGACGGCAATAACTCATTCCAACAATTCCCGCAGCCCTAGCTGGAACAAAACTAACAGCAAAAACAATTCAAAGTAAATATTTCCCCTGCCTCTATCAGTACATATATTTGTGTGTTATATCACAAACAGCTATAACATACTATCAAAGTAGGTAGTTTTAATTGGTGATTAGCAACAAGAACTAACTATAGTTTAAGACGGTCCACTGAAGATATGGACGCGTGTAGAAGTACAGACATCGTAAGGCGTCTTTCACATAGACGCGATGTCGCGCGTTTTCGTAGCGATTTTACCTACTGCTAAGGTTTAATCACTCTTCTTGTTTTAGAAGCACATAGAAGAAAATATCGGCGAATAATGCCAGTAAGGCAATCGATTTGGTGGTTCGGAAACCTTTTACTCAAACAGTAGATTTTATTGCTCTTTATATTGGTGAAAACTTCCATCAAAATCCGTTGCGTGGTTTAGGTGAAGTAAGCGGGTGAATAGACTAAACTGGAAAATGTATTTTTTTTATATAACAACTAGCTTTTGCCCGCAGCTTCATAACATAAAATATAGTTTTATGTCAATGAGGAATAAAGCAGCTTTCTAATGGTGAAAAAATTTTATCAATCGGACCCGTAAGTACTTTCAGAGATTACCTCCTACAAATAAAAAAAAAAAACATTACCCCTTTAAAATAATAATGTACACTATCCATACTTCCATACTAATTTTATAAAAGCGAAAGTGAGTTTTTTGTTTGTTTGTTACATCTTCAAGCCTAAATGGCAAAACCGATTTTGATGAAACTTGGTACACGGATGGACCATATCCTGAAATAAGACATACTTTCTATCCCAGAAGTATGTTCCCTTGGGATAAATTTCTGCTATCACGCGGGCGAAGCCGCTAGGAGCAGCTAGTAAAGAATAATAATAAGATAGTTTAAATATAAAGTACAAACTGTAACTGTAAAAATAAGATGACTTTTTCTAAAAAGTCATCTTTTTTTATAGAGCAGTGGGAATAAACTTCCTGAAGTAAAATCCATCAAAATAACTACATACCCTTGATCTAACTTTTACTAATGTACTTTACCAATCCACCACTAACCAGCCACAATCGCGTTGCCGCGTCTATCAGAGCGCCGCCTAAGTGTTTAACGTAATAACTGGAGGGTTATTTAATTAGGGTGGCTGTTGCGGACATACGTCCTTCTTACTCTTAAGGTCGAGTTTGCACTAGCACGTACTAGTATACAATACGTCCTTGTAGCTCTGAAGGTTACGAGTTCGTACCGGCACGTATACATACATACCAGACGTTACGAACGTTCCCGATTCCGAAAGGTCGGAACTCCCGACTCCGGTTCCGATAATATTACTATCGGAAGTCATGTAGGAGGTACAAACAAGTTTATATTTGTCGCGCGGGCTACCTCCCTCCCCGTGCTTTCTGTCGACTATTTTTGCACTTGTTACTTATTTCATTTCATATTTGGCATGTTGTGAGTAAGCGCTTCATTTTTTTTTTTAATGATACAAACCAGTGCTTCCCTGCGATCCCACCTAAAGGTATGATGCAATAGTTGATGGTGAGGCATACTAGTTTATTAAGAACCTGTTCATTTCTGACTGTTAAACCGAGTTTTTTTTATTAGTGTCTCATTTGGCGTTTCTTCCTCCGTCTCCGATTCCGATCCCAACCCTTTAACCGCCCATGTCGAATGGGACCTATTTGCCAGAGTCTCTTGTGTGTTTAGGACTGGAATCTCCATCTCAGTTAGTTCTTCCTCATAGGTGACAGAAGAGCGGACGATATAACCTGTTCCGATATAATCGGTTCCGATATTACGTGTTCCTATATAACCAGTTCCGATATAACTGGTTCCGATATTACGAAATAACTGCTTCCGTTACAAACCTAACTCGTACGTCCTTATAGATCTGAAGTTTAGGAGTTCGCACAAGCACGTATTATGGTACGGTGTGAGTTTGGGCCACCTATTGTGTGAGGAGCTTTGGTTTGACGACGGTTAGTCTGAGGAACCTTTCGTCTGATAGTCGAAGATTTGTTATTGAACGAGAACACGATCGGATTTGACGTGGGTATGGCTTCTTCTTGGCTGTTTAAATGAAAAACATTTTCATGATGACAGCCTTTCTAAATTGTTTGAAGAAATATGACAGAAAAATTGTAAGCAACACTCAGAAAACACTTATTATATAGCTAAGGAGTGGAATTCCCTGCCGGCGTAATATTCCACAACTATCACACAACGCCATCTAGTCCCTAGCTAAGCAGAGCTTGTGCTATGAGTACTAGACAACTGATAAACATACTTATATATTTCTAAATAGGTACATACATGTTATAGATAAATTACACACAGACACAGAACAAATGATTGTGGTGAACATACAAACATTTTTTCTGGGTAAGAATTGAACCCACAACCTCTGGCGTAGCAGTCAGGGCCACTGACCACTAGACCAAAAGGCTTGTCAAAGTGGAGTATCTTTGTTGATAGTTACAACTTAGAAGTCTTCTAAGTCAAGAGTGAATAGGTTACTTCTAGGCAAGCGTACTCCACCGTCGATCACATCATTGCTTACCATCAGGTGAGATAGTGGTCAAACGCGAGCCTATCCATAAGAAAAATTACAAGTTAATCTGTAAGCAACACTTAGAAAACACATTAATTTTGCGTACAGCTAAGGAGTGGAATTCCCTGCCGGAGTGTTTTCCTGATAGCTACAATCTGGGAGACTTTAAGTCAAGTGTAAATAGGTTACTTCTAGGCAAGCGTGCTCTATCATCGACCACCAGGTGAGGTTAAGCGCGAGTCTATCAATAATATATAAAAAAAAAAATTATAGTTATCATCTTCCTGTCCTTATCCCGTTTTGTTTGGGGTCGGCGCAACACGTTTTTTTCTTCCATTCTGTCCTGTCGCTCGTCACGTTATCATTAACTCCCTTTTCATTCATATCACTTCTCACTCAATCCATCCATCTTTTCTTTGACCTCCCTCCATCCACATGTAAATTCATAACTCTTTTAGCAACATGCGTTTCATCTCTCCTCTTTACATGACCATACCAAGACAAACGGTTTCCTTTCAACTTTTCACTCACTGGCGCCACTTTCAAACTTTAATATACTTACTAATTTTTCACTTCACACCACCATTCTCGTCACACCACACATCCATAAAAAAAATTATAGTGTAAAGAAAAATAAACCTAGAACTACATTGCGCGCACGTGTACAACACACACCGATCTGGGCGCGTCGGTCTCCATACATTTTATATGGCAACTAGACTTGTAAACTACACTTGATCCACGCCACGCGACATCGTTCTACGTACAAATCAGGCGTGTTACACGTGTGTGTCGATCTAATGTAGTTCTAGCTTAGGTCTAGAAAGCCTAGTCCAAATACCAATATACAAATACTATTCACAAAAAAGCTTTCAAGAATTCAGCTACGGCCTATACACACTCGCGTAACTGACATAGCAAGTCTGTAGCTCCATTATATTCCCGGCTGTGGCCCTGACATTGAATCCAGCTTCCGAAGCACCGTTCTATACATAGTGCATACCTCTATAATGAAACTAGGGATGAGCAAAGTTCACAACCGAAATAACGGGAATGCGAAAATAATGGCCTATCTACTTTGTTTTTTTTTTGCTGGCTTGTATTTCTAGTAGTGGTTCCGATAGACGTCTTGTTTGTAAGACGACATTTCATTAAAAAAAAATTGGAACCTTCTTATAGCATCATCTCCTGGATTCAATTGTATTTTGAAATCTTCGAGGGATTCTTCCTCCTCATTACCCACATAATGTTAAACAAATCAGTCAAGCTGTTAAAGAGGAGTTAGGTAGCAGATACATACAGAAGAATTATATATATAAAGAGAGATACATAGATAAACGATGAAGGAAAACATCGTGAGGAAACCGGCTTGTTCAAAAATATGGATAACAAATATAAATACAAAAGATAATAATGAAACTAAGGATGAGCAAAGTTCGCGACCGAAATAACGGGACTGCGAAAATAATGGGACCACCTACGTTGTCTTTTTTTGCTGGCTTCTCGGAACCCTCGCCAGATCCTCGTCGTGCAAAGTCCCACGCTCCGGTTTCCGGTGCGCGGTTGCTTCAACCACACCCTTTCTTCCGTTGCCGGTTCCGTTTTGCGAATGTGGGGCACACTCCACGGATGCAACGGATGCGAAATGTAACTGCAACTGTTTAACAGAAAAAAAGTTTTTTTTTTGACACTAGAATTTAGCTAATTCTGTTCGAAATGAAGATGTTTGCCTGCAAATTGGTGTGCAAAGAATAGAATAAACTTAATTATACACCGATAAAGTAACACAACTTATACATAAACTTAAATTCAAGGTTCATCCAAGGTTTTATCATCATCATCATCATCATCATCATCATCATCATCATCATCATCATCATCATCATCATCATTTCAGCCGATAGACGTCCACTGTTGGACATAGGCCTCCCTCAAGTGTCTCCACGATGAACGATCCTGTGCCCCACGCATCCAAGGTTTACTTGCGAGTATCCATCCTTATGTTGTTAACACTTCTACGATTCGGACTAAGCGTTTCGCCACGTCGTTTATACCGCGTATAGCGAAAGATTGGAACAATTTGCCTGCTGCAGTCTTCTCCGATTATAATTTAGGTGTCCTCAAGGCTAGAGGGAAATAGGCTCTTAATAAACTAGTGCGCTTCACCATTAACGATTGCATCACTGCTTACCATCAGGGATCGCAGTTAAGCACTAGTTTATGTCATAAAAAAAATCATTTTTAAATGTTTGACTGCCGCAACTACACAATAAATTAAATATTAAGCTTTGGAATCTGAATTCCTCTGGCTTCCCGAGACTTCTGATATGCTACATTTAATTCTCTGTATCATAAGTACGCAAGGCTTGAGCTGGAATATTTGGAATCCCCGCACTAGTGACCTGGATGTTTCAATGTTGCCACTTGGCCTACTTTTCAGCGTAATAACCAATTTTCACCAGGAAAAATAAAGTAAAACGATTTTCTTTTTGACTCGAAAGTTTCGAAATACGTGGTAATTTAGAAATTTCGCATTTTGTTTATAAGGGATCGGGAAATGGTACGAAATTGCTGGTCAATATGGTCTGTTGGTCTAGTGGTAAGTGGCCCTGACCGCTGTGCTGGAGGTCGTGGGTTGGATTCCCACCCAAGACAAATGTTTGTGTGATGAGCACGATCATTTATAATAATTAATAATAATTTATTTAATTTCTCCCTCAAAATACATAGGTGCAGCAACATTACTTTTTCTGTATCTCTGTGTATCTTCGGCTTGTTGGTCCAGCTCTAGTGGTTAGTGGATCTGACTGCTGTACTGGAGGTCGTGGGTTGGATTCCCACCCAAGACAAATGTTTGGGTGATAAGCACGATCATTTGTTCTGTATCTGTGTGTATCTTCGGCTTGTTGGTCCAGCTCTAATGGTTAATGGCCCTGACTGCTGTGCTGGAGGTCGTGGGTTGGATTCCCACCCAAGACAAATGTTTGTGTGATAAGCACAATCATTTGTTCTGTGTCTGTGTAGATCTATAATATGTATGTTTTTAGAAACATAAGTATGTTTATTAGTTATCTAGTACTCATAACACAAGCTCTGCTTAGTTTGGGATTAGATCGCGTTGTGAGAAAGTTGTCGAATATTATTAATAATATTCGGTTAAGTTAACAATTTTTAGTTTAACATAGGTTTTCTTACAAAAGGGGGTTTTAATATTCATAAATATCTTGCAGCTAACATGACTTCACACATTAGGTTATTTGAAATCGAGTTTATTTGATATTTTTGACTTCAAATGTCAGTGCGAGACATTTGAAATTGGTTTTAGTTGACATTTGGAGTGTTAACTGCGATTTCAGTTACATAACAATATTATATTCTTGTATCTTACATATTAACCCTTCAGATACCGTCAATTAGAGACACAATAGTAAGACAATAGATGCGCGGCCACCGGTGGTCGCTTGGGGATTCATGAATTAAGAACTAATAAAAATAGGTCAAGCCGTTTTGGGGTGTTAGTGACAAACACGTACAGAAAAAATATATGGGTAGGTATATAAAGATTCTATACACATAATTATATAGATAAATGGTGAAGGACAACATCGTGAGGAAATCGGCATGTCCTATAACCAAAATTTCGAAGACATGTGACATCCATTATCCCGCAATGAGCCCGCGTGGATTACGGCCCAGTCTCTTTCGTAGGGCCTGAGTCCCAGCAGTGGAAACATTATATAAGGATTATGTTATCATGTCATTATCATCTACACTAATATTATAAAGAGATGAAAGTTTTTTTTTTTTGCTTAGAAAGCTGCTTTATTCCTGGAATGCTGGCTATATTTTATGTACGCCGTTGAAGCTACGGGCAGAAGCTAGTGATGTATAAAACATAAATACAAAGTATAGTTGGTTGTAAAGGCGAGCTTAACCCAGAATTCGGGTTTAAAAGTGATAAGACACAATAGTCGAAGTACAAATATTGAAGCGTGCGCTGTATCAGATGGGTCACTGGCCCGGTTACCTTGTTTTTGTTGCGTACAAAAACTCGATGGCGGAACACGTGGCGCCTGCGCTAGGCTACAACATCGTGCGTGCCAATCACCGACGCCGATGATTGACACTTGAATTATACTTCTGTATTTCGCTTCGACGAGATATACTAACTAACTTACAACCTTGCTGAACTGTATTACTAACATAATAAACAACAACTTTTGTTCTATGACATTTTCCAAATCATTTACCAAAAACAAACCGTCATTATTTCTTTGCTCTATCTAACAAATTTTAAACCTGTATTTTGCTATACCTACCTACATCTGAATGAAACGACGTAAGTGCATCAAGCACCCCCCTCCACCATTGTACTATCGCTTGCTTCGCATAGACTTCATAATATTAAGAACGTTCAACGATCTATTTAAATATTTTTAATTTTAAATGAAATTCTGATGAACTAAAATATGATAAAATTTTAAAAGTCATAGAACAAAAGTTGTTGTTTATGATGTTAGTAACAGTCCTGAGAGTTTGCCAGTGTTTTATAAATAACCCTGTAAACGAAGTTTTCATTTTCGTTCACGTTCGATTCCGAATAAACGAATTGTTTTGTGAATGTTGAATATTATGTCGACGGCACGTGTAAGCGATTACTTCAAAACATAAACAGTGACATGTTTTACAGCTATCAAAATTAATTCCTGTAATTTCGGGCAAAATGCCTCGGTTCCGTTTCGTATCAATCTTTTTTTTTTCAGTGTTTTTTTGTTATGCGGTAAACTTTATGTATTTTAAAAGAAAAGTAAGTTCTTAAATTATGGTCTTTTTTTGTGGGTAGAAATCATTCAAATGACATCTCCCCCTCCCCTTGGGCGGGGCGGGAGATAGTGTCAGACTCTTAATGACTAAAAAACCCACCCCATTCCTTCTTGCCTGATACCGGGGCTGAGGTCAAGCGCGAACTCATCCACAAAAAAAAAATTGACGTTGCATGAAACTTTTAAGCTAGTAAGTTTAGCTTAAGGAAATGTTTATTTATCATTGAAAGTCTTGTAAAGGCATAGCATAGTCGGCCTTGATAATGTTCCCACTGTTGGGACTCAGGCCTCCTCTCTAGGAGAGGGAATGTAAAGCCCATTATCATTATATTCATTTCTCGTAAATGATAATCTCATACTCGTATCTTCACAACCCAGTCAATACATAATGTTGCCAGCGTAAAAAATAAATTACTTCTAAATTGCACCTGATTTGCTTGAGATCCTTTCAGAATGATATATAGCACGCTTTACTCCTCATGAATGTGCAAATTGAAAAACAACAGCGAGATAAAAAAGTTGTTCATTTGTTTATAATATACCGATGAGATGATAGCATATCTTTGACTTGATTTAATAGCGAGAAATGTGTGTTATAGTGTTGTAACTCAAGCTATAGTCACGCATGCATAATATGCATAGCGTAGCATAATCAGCCTTTTAATGTTTTCACTGTTGGGACTCAGGCCTCCTCTCTAGGAGAAGGTATGGGCTGTAATTCTCAGGGTCCAGTGCGAATTGGTGGATGTCACAAGTATTTTTTGTTGAGTTTTCATCAAATAACTTCTCCCGCTATGGGATGAGCGAGAGAGTGTGTTACCCAAGGTTAAAACGTCAAGTTCTTTTGTTTGTTTTTTTTTTTTTTTATTATGGATAGGCTTGCGTTTGACCACTATCTCACCTGATGGTAAGCGATGATGTGACCGAAAATGAATATTTGCCTAGAAGCAATCTATTCCCTCTTGACTTAAAGACCACTAGGTTATAGCTATCAGGAAACTGTTATTAATATAGCACATTTTAGATCTTCTCTAAGTTAGAGAATTATGTTCGAGGTTTCTATCAATATATTTGTGTAAATACATACAAGTTTATACCGCAAATACAATGTGTAACGTTAAATGTGCAGAACCTGAAAATAGTTTGATCGGAATAACGAGCAGAATCAATTAAACCACTTTTCAATATAGGTTAATTTTTTTTTTAAATCATTAAAAAATTTGCCTTTTCTATTTATTAATAGGTCAAGCCATCACGTGTTCAAACCCGCCCAAATAAGTAAACAAACCCAAATGGTTGTAGTCCAATCAAATTTTCTCGTAATATGTGGGATGATAAAAGTTCTTATTTCGATGCAGATACGAATTTTAAACAAACTGCACATAAAACCTTAATTATTTTTAAATGTTTTTTTTTCTCTCTCAGAATTAGGTCGATTGAATTAAAAATCATTTGGGGTGGCAGAGGTTTTGCGCATTTAATGTTACACGTTGTATATGTTTTTTAATGTTAGTATCGATACTAAAACGTGCCAAAATTAGAATTTCGAGGTCTTACCCCTGGATGCCTATGGCAGAATATAAGGTGAATCCTTATATTCTGCCATATCATAGGCATCCACGTGCAAAACTTGATTAACTTCCCAAACTACCAACAGCTAAAATATAATAGAGAGCCTGTTGCCAAGGCCTGCTTTAAAAATACACTTTATGTTCACTTTATGTTCAAAAACTGTATTGTAAGTTATAAGTTTCGAAAATTTTAGCTATTTTGGACTAAGATCTTGTTTACTAAGTCTCCAAATTTTTGTAAATTATTGTGAACAAGCGAACCTTTTATTAACAAACTAGTACGATTCACCATCACCGATTGCATCACTGCTTACCATCAGGTGGGATTGCAGTCTAGTTTTTATTAATAAAAAAAGAACCGCCTCATTTCCGCACGGGTGTTAGAAATGTTTGAAATTTCCGGCTTTTCTCTACTATTCATCTACTCCATCGTCGACATCATTGCTTACCATCAGGTGAGATGGTGGTCAAACGCAAGCCTATCAATAATAATAATAAAAAAAACAACACTATAATATGCATGTATTTATAATATCTAAACCTTTCTGAAGAGTCACTATTGTCGTACGTTTCTATTAGTAAAAACCGCTTAAAAATCCGTTCAGCAGTTTTTGTGTTTATCCCGAACAGACAGACTGATGGTGTGGGGCACTTTTTTTTACAAAATACTAGCTTCTACCACCGGCATCGCCCGCGTAAAAGTTGGTTTCTTCATACAAATTTTGAAACCCTATTTCATCCCCTTAGAGGATGAATTTTAGAAAATTGTCACTTACGGCATTAAAGAAGACCTTATGCAAAATTTCAGGCTCCTACTTCCAGTAGTGGTTGTGCGTTGATATGTCAGTCAGTCAGTTTCTCCTTAATGAAGAAAGAACATATTTTTCTCTATAAACTCCTTCGTTTATTAGACACCAATTACGTGTTCTATACCACATTAGATGTTTCTACGAATGGCTTGTGAAATATCATTATAGTCTATTTCTAGTGTGCTAGTTTCTAGTGTTCAAATTGCCGATATTAGTACCATTGCAGACTAACACTTAGCTCGTATTATCTCATTACTTAGAATTCGATTCTAGGTTCATGATACTGTTATCTTCGTGTCAGTCCATACACGTTTGCTGCAGAAATAGTAGGATAAATAGTTTCTTATAACGGGTTTCGTTTTTAGACTGTTTTAAAGCTAAATTTATCCTTCATTATGAAACATGCTAGTGCCTACGATACAATGTTTTTTATAAGTACAGGTACCAACTAAACTCTTTTTCTACATTAACCACGTATTATTTGGCAAAACTGTTAGTATCAGTCGAATTTTCTCTAGGTATTTTCTTAAATTCATCATCATCTTCCTGCTCAATTCCTGTGTCATTTAGTGTCAGCACAACACATTTTTTTCTTCCATTCTATCTTGTGAACTGTCACGCTATTATTGACTACTTTTACTTTCATATCATCATTTCAGCTGAAAGACGTCGACTGATAGACATAGGCCTCCCCAAGGGTCGCCACAATTAACGATCCTGTGCGTCTCGCATCCATCGGATTCCCGTAACTTTTACCAGGTCTTCCAACTCTTATATCACTCCTCCCACAATCCATCAATCTTTTCGTTAGCCTAAACAAACATTGGAACTCATAATTATAACACACATAATTAACACAACACACATAATTAATATTTAAAGTCCAAACAAGACCAACTCCCAAGACAAAGTCCCTTTTGAAACAATATCCCGGTCACTTGAACGAAAATAAACAGACGCATAAAATTTCATGGGGCAGATGAAAAAATCCCCAATCCCTATTTAGAGGAGGCCGTGGACCTTAATATTATAGCAAACAATGGTGTTAAACGGGCACACGACGATGATATTAAACTCTCTTAAGTACTTGGACAAACAGACTGGGTATATTGTAATCCCGTCTGCCCTATATTAGGTGCACAAACAATACTACTGTTCGAGCCGGGCCTATGGTGTAGGAGGATCAATGGTGCTCAAGCTTTTCTCTCAGATCATTTCTATGTTTGTCATGTTATTACGTGTGTTTGTAAAGGAATTGCTTTATCATGTCTAAATGTCTTCCTTTTTTTATTTGTTCATTATCAGGTTGGCGTTTATTTCTTCTACAGTCACACTTACAACTTCAACTTTAATTTTATTGTTTGATCTATAGCCAGCTTTTTATTCACCTTCATCCTTTACACTGATAGTATTATTGCCTACAACGAAAGCACTAACGACTCCAACAAAAACAGTTCTAGTAGCTAACTACCTGTCATATTTAAAACAGTAAATTCCCTTTCTTCCTTTGCTTCGATGTTTTTATCACCTACAACAATGGCACTAATGATTCCAACTAATTAAGATTTTGTTAGTACTACACTGCCTTTCAGTTTGTTAATCGTTTTCCCTTCATTATTTACTTCTATGATATTATTGCCTACAACAATCGCACTAACAAGCCCAACTAACACTTTGTTAGTTCAAACTACAACAATACTCATTTGCGTTGATCTAATTTTACGAAGACAGCCTTCTAAAACATTTGTAACTGTAAATGATACGAAAATTATACGTTACAATTACACTGTTGGTTAATTATGATTAATGAGAGTAGAATCTGAAGTCACACCTTTCCGAGTTCGGTTTAACGCTACAAATTTTAGTTCCCTAAGCTCGGCCCCATGTTGAGTACAGCTGGAATAGATTACGTGAAACAAAGAACCGTACTGTATTTTTTGATGGCGATAATGTCGCAATCTACAATTGTTGTTAGCCTCAGCAACTTTGTGAAACGTATCATCGAACAATAGCTTATTATATAATTTGAATTCTTAATACATCATGATTTAAAGTGTTACATTTGATAAATGATTCATCGGAGCTTTGTAGAAATTTGTTGCTATTTGTAACAACTTCAGACCTATTGATTTTATTAAAACATCATCAACTTCTCCCTAGCTATTTCCCATCTATATTGAGTCAGCTTCCAGTCTGCCCTGATGCTGCTGTATACCTGTGATTTACATGAAGCGACTGCCTATCAGACCTCCACGACCTAGCTACTGGGCAACACGATACTATTTGGATAGAATTTCTGGCGTTTGACTGTCAAAGATCTATGAATGACATCCAGGACCAACGGCTTTACATGGTTTTATTAAAACATCAAAGTAAATTTAGCTTAAATTAGATTATGAGCTTTGAGATAATAGTGGCCTATTAGTCATGGCCCCGACTTACGTTTTGTACGTTGTCACTTCAATCCCAGGCAGGCACTTCTTTGAATTATTTCATCACCACTGCTCTCAAAACATCGTGAAGAAATCTGCATGTCCTAAAACCAAACCGCCAAGCCGCACTGGCCTCGCGTGATGGATTACAACCCATTTCCTATGAAAAGGAGACCTGATCAACCGAGTACTTTTTTCTTTTATTATGAATAGGCTGGCGTTTCCATCAGGTGAGATAGTGATATCTCACCTGATGGAAAGCGATGATATGGCCGACGATGGAGCACGCTTACCTAGAAGCAACCTATTCACTCTTGACTTAAAATGACCCCTAAGTTGTAGCTATCAGGAAACAGACTCCGGCGGTGAGTGTCAGCATTGGAAATATTATAAAGCTGATTATATAACAAAATAACGTAACTTCAAAATCGAAATAACAAAGAGAAATAATATTTTATCCTTTATCCCTCGACAATTATCTAGTCCAAATAAAAAACGTTTGTGAATTCTCAATGCAAAATTATCTCTTTTCTTTCTTCCAGTGAAATCTGGTTTGCTAAATGGTAACATTATGGAGCTCTGCATAATTCCACAAGTCAGTGTATAACGGTCTTTAGCCGATAATTTAATATGGGCTTTCCTTTACCGTCTTATCGGGATATTGGACGAACATTCTCCAAATAATTGATTCACTTCACTAGTTTATTGGGTACATGTTAATCTAGATACACGCGAAACACTTATACAAGCTTCTGGGTTTCCATCGCCTTAATACTCCAAGATTGTTTGCTGGATAAACTAGAATTGGGTACCTGACCCATGTATTTTTATTGTTTGTAGCCAAAATCGCAAATACAAAGAAGTATGCACAAGGCGTAAATTGTTGGTATTGTAACCACTTTTTTCTTTTATTGCCATCCTTTTCCTACGAAATAGAAGTAAAAATCAATTGAACAAATTGTAAAAAAGGTTTCTTTAAATTTCTGTGTAATGCATCTTATCTCACAGTTCTGCTGATGAGCTGAGACTCGGATTCCCTGAGCATCATCATTTAAATAAAGTTACTTTCTTGAGTGTACACAAAGTAGGTACGCAAGCGCCTGATTCAGGTCATCGGGTCATCCGGGAATTCGGCTCCCGCTACGCATGTTAGTTCGCTTGAAAATTTGAGTTTTTTTTTCACTTATACACGACTGGTACGAATTTGAGCCTGATCGCCTTCCTTCTTTTACAACTTCCAATAAGCTCACTATTTTAATAAGTATTCTTTCGCAAAGAACAAACTTCCAATAAGCTCACTATTTTAATAAGTATTCTTTCGCAAAGAACAAACTTCCAATAAGCTCACTATTTTAATAAGTATTCTTTCGCAAAGAACAAACTTCCAATAAGCTTACTATTTTAATAAGTATTCTTTCGCAAAGAACAAACTTCCAATAAGCTCACTATTTTAATAAGTATTCTTTCGCAAAGAACAAACTTCCAATAAGCTCACTATTTTAATAAGTATTCTTTCGCAAAGAACAAACTTCCAATAAGCTTACTATTTTAATAAGTATTCTTTCGCAAAGAACAGAGAAGATTCCTTTGTCATAATTAATGTTAAAAGATCCCAAAATAGAGCTTCATTCCAACCAAAACTTATCCGACAGTGTTTGAAGTGTGTGCGGTACTGCTGGAGCCAGTCTTCATTACCATATCTTAAAGACCTCGACCTAGAAACTTGGAGACTCTTAGCAAACCAGAGGGTACGCTTCAAATTTAAATTAGCCGTTTGTACCGTCAAGTGCGGTTCTTGAGTGATGTTCGAAAAATTGAGACCCCCTCTTAAAGGATTGGGGGCTACGAGGGTCGGAGGCGTGATAACTCTTTGTTTTGAAGTCTTGTAGGTCAGTGACTTGTTACGTAAACCGATAACCTGTTTCACCAACAATAATAGATAGATAGCGTTATCTGTTAAGTAAATACTACAGTTTACTTACACAACACCGCCAAAAACTGGTTATTTTCATTACGCATGCACTACTACGAATATAAACGAACCCTACCACAGGCTTCTGCCTTAAGTACAACCTGTTTACAATAAAAAGTCGGTCAGTGGCGCTAAAACCTTAATTAGTAATGCCGTTACGAGGAGGCGTGGACTGCGTAACTTGCATCTCGTGGCTGACAGCTCAGCTGTTTGGCACGCGGGTCGACGACCGCAGGGCTCGCCGTGACGTCACAGCCCTGCCGCGCCCACCCCGAGCCCCCTCCGTCCCGGGCTTCCTCACACCCCTCGTGCCCCGCCCTTAGCCCCGAAGGACAATTATTTGCAGGATGCCATTCATCATTGTTACTGGCTTACAAAATCTCTTTGTTCTTACACATTTTAGTCCTCTGGCTGTAAATTTAAACGGGATTAGGTGTTCTTTATAATAGTTGTCTGAAATGAAAACGTGTCACTATGGTACTGTCACATTTGTGTGATGAAAATTTCGTTACATAATCATTGGCCTCGTAATTTATGTATGTTCACGTTTTTTGTTTTACCCTAGTTTTTTCAGTAGCAAAGTAGAGCTATGAGTAATACAAGGTAGGATTCTTATAAACATGAACAGCTGTGTTACTTTGTTGCTAGTTATCAATGGGTGTGATTACTCCTGAATATTTTCTTGTAATGTCTGCTATCTTTTTCTGTATATTTAGGAGTTATCAGCTGTTTGCTAGGTTGGTGGATAGTGGCGATCAATCAAAGTGAAATTACACAGCAGATCTATCAGCTGAGTTAATAGTATTGTCAAGTGGGCACTGCGTGCGTTTGACAGTGGAAATTGGTCAAGTTGATAATGGATTGGGACTGGTACCTAATTACATTATTATTGTTATTGAATTATTGAGAGATTTTACACTGTACTGGTCAGGGTCGCGGGAATCCGATGGATGCGTGATGCACAGGACCCGTCGTTGTGGTGACGCTTGAGGGATGCCTATGTCCAGCAGTGGACGTCTTTCGGCTGATATGATGATGATGATGATGATGATGACACTGTACTTATGCAAATTGAAGGGTAAAATTTACAAGGCCATGATAAGTCTTGTCATACTGTATAGATCAGAATGTTGGGCTGTGAAAAGATGGATGAAAAAAGATTGCATGTAGCGGAGATGAGAATGTTTATATGGATGTGTGGTGTGTAAATGGATAAATTGAGAAATGAGTATATAAGAAGAAGCATGAAAGTGGCAGTCAGTATGACCATGTAAAGAGGAGGTAGAAAAAGAAGAGACACATGTTATTAAAAGAGTTCTGAGTAATATGGGATAAAGGCGAGAAGAAGAAGATGTTATTGAATTATTATGAGAGGGTATGTCATACTTTTACTGACTAAAACCACACTTATGTTTTTTTTTTATTCTTTAGTCTTATCATTTCTCTCTAACTTAATTGTATGCTATATTAATTTAATTGTGGCATATTGGTTAAAATATTTTATTGTCTTTCTACTTATGGTACAAACTTGTTATTGTAAATATTCTTTTATTAGCCTATACTGTCCCACAGCTGGGCAAAGGCGTACGTACATACGTCTATTAAATAAATGTAAACAAATCGCATTCCATTACAAATCATAATACAAATTTCAAAGCAGCTAACACTAAAAATGGAACTATTCAACAAAAACGTAAACACAGTGTCGTCAGCTAACATTACAAGTGCACCTGTGCACAATATCATTGCCGCCAGCAATCGAAGAACCTTGATGGATGACCTACAACGTGATGACGTCAGCCGCACGAGGTGGCTACTCTCTGCTATTTGACTAGTAAAAAAACTTAGTGCCACGGTTTTAGAGAACAACAAGAAACAAGGTGGCCTTTTGTTGTGTTTCTCCCGCTCTAGAATGGAGCGAAGAGAGATAAAAGTCTTGTAAAAAGGAAGGATGTACGAAAAACTCGCAATAAAAACATAGATACGTTAACCTACCTACGGAAATATAAGCAGCTTTAGGCTGGAACTGCACTGCACACACATATGCCATACACGCCGATCTGGACGCGTCGGTTTTCATACATTTTATTTGACAACTGGACATGTAAAGCTACATTTGATCCACGCCACGCGACGTCGTTCTACGTACAAATTAGGCGTGTTACGTGTGCGTTGGTCTAATGTAGTTCTATAAAGAAAGAAAAGAAAGAAAGAAAAATAATTTATTTGGTACAGCGCAAGGCCCAAACACAAATACAAGAACCAAAACCAAAAAATAAAGATAAAAAATAAAGTTGTTGTGTGCCTCATGGCTGGACCAAAATAGGTCCAGTTCAGCATGATTGCCAGACAACTAGTGCCTGACGCTGGTTTTCAACTGAACCTGTGGCTGTGCCAACCGGTTCTATCTTTATAAGCCTCCTCTCTAGGGGAAAGAATGGGTCGTAATCGACGATGAAATACATAGAACTGCAGATGTTAGTTTACAAATCTAATAGGTACAGGTGAAGAACCTTTACGCAGTAAACTAGTGGAAAAACTAGCAGAGAAGCAGCCATCAATCACGGCGGACAAGAAAGGCGACGTGGAGTGGAACAGGTTACTTGTTAGCGACACCTTGAAGAGGTGATCACTCTCACACGGGTTTAGTCCTTAGTGATTGTGGCGTTTTGTATTGGAAATGTAAAGATCATCTACATCTGTACTAATTTACTGATAGTTATAACCTTGGGGTCTTTAAGTCAAGAGTGAATAGATTGCTTCTAGGCAAGCGTGTTCCATCGTCGGCCACATCATCGCTTACCATCAGGTGAGATAGCGGTCAAACGTGAGCCTATACTTTGACTGGCCTGTTGGTCTAGTGGTTAGTAGCCCTGACTGCTAAACGTTCGTGGGTTCGATTCCCACCCAGGACAAATGTTTATGTGATGAGCATGATCATTTGTTCTGTGTCTGGGTGTAATTAATCTATATAGGTATGTATTTAGAAATATATAAGTATGTTTATTAGTTGTCTAGTACCCATAACACAAGCTCTGCTTAGCTTGGGACTAGACGGCGTTGTGTGATAGTTGTGGAATATTATAATTATATTATCTACATCTGCACTAATATACTGATAGCTATAACCTTGACTTAAAGACCCCTCCCTGTCTTTAAGTCAAGATTGAATAGATTGCTTCTAGGCAAGTGTGTTCCATCGTCGGCCACATCATCGCTTACCACCAGGTGAAAAAAAGAGGTAAAGCTTGTTTTTTTGTTTGTAGGAGGTAATCTCTGAAATTACTTACTAGTCCAATTGCTAAAATTTATTCACCGATAGAAAGCTGCTTTATTTCTGAGTGACATTGGCTATGTTTTATGTACGCGGGTGAAGCCTCGGGTAATAGCTAGTTTTAACTAATTCAAGAGGTTAAAAACATATTCCTCATTGTCAATGAGAACATCGCTGAAAAAATGGTAACTATTGATAAAGCTCGAAGAATATTTCTCATGTGCTTTGGAGATTTCCTCGTATGGATTTTTAAAGCTTTTCACACCCTTCGGCGGGCGTGTCAGGCTTTTACTGACTAAAACCTAGTTCTGTTCCTTTTCTGCCTTCGTTGCAGGGCCCCGGGGTACACTTTCTCACAACCCATGGCCCCTGTAGGCTTCGACCCTGCTAGGACCCCAAGCTTTACTGACATCTCTTTGAGGCGCGCGAAGAAACCTACGTGGCATCGAAAACTCCAGCTTCCTCGTATAGTTATATAAGCATAGCATAATCAGCATTTAAATGTTCCCACTGCTAGGACTCAGGCCTACTCTCTAGGAGAAGGAATGGGCCGTAATCCACAACGTAAGCCCAGTGCGGGTTGGTGGATGTCACATGTCTTCGAATTTTTGCTTCTAGGACATGCCGGTTTCCTCATGATGTTTTCCTTTACCGTTTTGAGAGCAGTGGTGATAAACCACATTAAACAAAATATACATTGTATAAGTATAGGTGTTGCACGTATGGTGACGTTCTTTACAAAAATCTCAGCATGTGAGCGTAGTTACATAATAACGCGATCTTTGAACCCACGACCCTCGCGGTGTTTTGCTCAGCACTGCGGGAAGCGGGTAATGAATGCATATGCACATACATTATTTAGTGTCGCATCATTCGTGGGCAGGGCTGGGCTGATACACTGGTGTAACGGGTTAGCTGAAGAATTGATTAGGTAACTGTCTCAATCTGCCAAGCCTCGTCTGAGTGGACCATGGTTCAACTGTATTGATAACTGGCTAGTACCCGCGACTTCGTCCGCCTAAAACTCATAAACTGTTAGTCACAATTTCAAGAAGTTTCTGGTTTTTGCGCGGTACCCCAAATCTTATATCTTAAATATAATTCAACGCAAGCGCAACAAGCACCCCAGCCGCCCGATCCTGCTCCCCACCGCTGTTGTACTATCGCTTGCTTCGCATAGACTTCGTAAATGAAAATCTGTTGAACTAAAATAAAGAAAAGTTGTTGTTTATGATGACTGAGAGGTTGCCGGTGTTTTATTAATAACTCTGAATAGGACATCCCTATGTGTATATCTTTTTTAAAAGGTCGACGGAGCCATACATAAATCACACGTCCAGACATTTATTGTAATTAATTATATTACGATGTTTAAATACTCTCATATTCTGTTTAAGCCGTAATTTAAATATCCTTTTAGAATTTTCTCCTAATTATTTAATAGGGTCTACATGTGTAATGTCCTAATTTCCAGTAATTTCATTTTATTTTTTCTCTAACAAATATTTTAGTTATAATTTAGGTTAGTTAGTACAGAAAGAATAAGCTTAAAATTTCTAATATAATTTATCTAATATTCCAACGGGACTTTCAAATAAATTATGTAAAAACTAAGAAGATTAGAAGCTTAGAAAAATTATTTTGAAAAGAAATGTAATATTTTTCACTGTGTAATGTAAAACATTTTTCTTTTCATTACAAGCTTTTATTTAGTTTCACCTGTCCCGATGTTTGTCTGTAATCAAATCTTGCAAATTTTTTATCCATTTCCCGGTTACCGATTGAGCTGAAATTTTGCATGCATGTGTAAATCAGATGACAATGCAAAATTATTATGACATGGAGCTGATCTGATGATGGAATTGAAAAGTGGCTATAGGAGCTTGGTAGTTAAACGACGTAACCCTATCGAGTTTGGGCTCGTATGATTTGTCTTGGCGAATATTAATTATACCGAGTTATAAAAGCTTGCTATGAAAAATTTATTTTCATTAAAAGCTTGTATTTGATACTAGCCTTTGTCCGCGGCTTCGCCTGCATGCACAGAACATAGCCTACGTCACTCAGGAATATAGCGGCTTTCTATTGGTGAATCAATTTTCGTAATCGGGCTAGTACTTTCAGAGACTACCTCCTACAAAAAAAAAAAAACTTTACCTCTTTATAATATCAGTGTAGATAAACTAGTGCTTGACCGCGATCCCACCTGATGGTAAGCAGTGATGCAATCGTTGATAGTGAGGTGCACTAGTTTATTAAGAGCCCATTCACTCTAGCCTTGAATACACCTAAATTATAATCGGATGGAAAGACTACAGCAGGCAAATTTTTCAAGTCCTATGTTCGCGCTCTGAAATTCTAATATGAAGTATATCTAGGTAGTTTATTTATCAATTCCCTAGCCATGTTGTATATAATACGCGGGCGCCTGTATATGCCTGTGCCTGACAGCCTTATCAGCAGACAATCGGACGTCTGGTAAGGGCAGGTATGTTGGACACAATCGCATTGGTATTGTGTATTGTACATAAATTAGTACATATAAGTAGGTGACGATGACGCGTGGCTCGAACTGAATTTATGAATTAAATGCTTGGCTGTCTATTGTATTGTATGAGTAAAATAAAAAGGTTAAAATGGAATTGGGTATGAGAGGTCGAAGTGGAAACATGAAAACGTTTGGTGGAAATGATCTGGCAAGTTCTAGTTAGACATATCATGAAGTGATCGATTCTAAGACGTGGGATGTGAGGGACCCAGCTGGGTCGAAGCCTACTGGGGACAGGGTTAGTCCTAAAGGGAGCTCGAGCGGTATGAAGGCTAAAAGGAACGGGGCGGGTTTTTAGTCAGTAAGAGTCTGACACTATTTCCCGCTCCGCCCAAGAGCGGGGATGTCATTGGATCATTTTCCACAGCAAAAAAGATATGTGTTGTGTGTAAAGTATGTAATGAACAATAATATTCATAAGCTTTCATATATTGCCTGAGCGCCCCAGGTATCCTTACTAATATTATAAAAGCGAAAGTGAGTTTGTTTGTTTGTTACGTTTTCACGCCTAAATGGCAGAACCGATTTTGATGAAACTTCGTACACGGATGTACCATGTCCTGGAATAGGACATATGATACTTTTTATCCCGGAAGTATGTTCCCTTGGGATAATTTTCTGCTATCACGCGGGCGAACCCGCTGGGAGCAGCTAGTTCTCTATATTGCCTAGGTATTGTATGGAATACTTGAATATACAGATTGCCGGTAATATATCTACAAAGACAGTTTATGAGTGGCAGTAGGTATTGAATTATGAGTATGAGTCGTTCATAGACTCGCAAAAAACTTAATTGATGGTAACAATAGCCTCGCAGTCGGCTAGCTAGCGAACAATCACTTAAAACATGACCGAACTTTGAACCGGCACCTATGGTATTTAGGTAGAGCAGTTTTCTTTTTCTTATGCAGTTTAAACGTTACCGTTTGATAATTTATCAATCCTCGTTTGGCGATATCATTGATGTAGGATTTCAATGATGATAAAAGGTCTAAAAGCGGTAGGTCAAACAAAGATTGAAATAAACATACATTGTGTTATATACTTAAGGTTTCCTCATGAATCACTCTGTCTATTGGTGATAACAGCATGAAAATCCGTTCGGTAGTTTTTGAGTTTATCGCGTTCATACAAACAGACCGACGCGGTGGTGGTTTTTCTACACTATATAATAAAGATTTAGTTCTTTTTTTCTTGTTTTTTTTTATTTGTAGAATTAATCGTATCTCTGGAAGTACAGCCCCCCTAGCCAAGTTACAAACGTTTCGATTGCGTCGAACGCTTCGAGTTGACCTTGCTGCTAATTCTTTTGTTCTGACCTCGTGACTGAGCGAAGAGGCGGCGTCGTTCCCGTACATTTGAAGCTTTCTACTAGCGTTAACTATTGCAGATTAGCAACTTGGCTAGGGGTACTGGTCCGATTGCAAAATTTTTTTCACTGACAGAATGCTATTTTATTCCTGAGTGACATACGCTATATTTAATGTACGCGGGCAAAAGCTAGTATCTAGTAAATTGGGCTCTATTCGAATTTTCGCAACAGTCACCATTAACTTGACACCGAGACTTCGTTTGGGAGCATTAAAAGCTTGTCTAATCTCAGCTATTGGTGTCGTAACGACTGTGACACGTGTCAAATGTAACATGTGATGTCATTTTGTACCCCCCGTTCGAACGTCCCCTCGCTGAGGGGCATCATTTCAAATGAACTTATATTGAAGCAATGTTAAGTGGTAAAGTGCGATTAGTCGCAACTTTTTGACGTAAGACTGGTTTTTCATTTTGATTTTAGTTTCTATGACAAGTTATCATAAGGTTGATTGTTTAAATTGATGTTCTCTGCTCCATCTTTGAGTTTTACTAGTTTTTTTTTTTACCGATAAGCTAACCCTGTTGAGTACGGAGTATGACGGTGAGCATTGGGTAGCTCGCTGTCCAACCGTCCGGTAACTGTCCGGACCGAGCCCAAGTCATCGACGGCACGTACTGTTTCCCCCGTCAAACTCTTACAAACTCCCTTTTCTTTCATATCACTCCTCACACAATCCATCCATCTTTTCTTCGGCCTTCCTCTCCCTCTCCATCCATCTACATTATTTAAAGAACGCTACGCTAATAACACGCACATTATATTTACCCATAATGTGACAATAAATATAGGGTTCAACACAAATCAAAGTGATATCAACAATCCTTCGTATTTTATTATTCAGGCATGAAATACAGTGTGTGCGCAAGTAAATGGCCCACTCGTTTACATAACGATTAACGTGCCAGTACGTGTACTATTATGTTTACATATTATTACAACGCCTCCTAAATTTTGGAGTGGGTTAGCGCGCATTGGACAGGGTTCGATGTACCGAGAAACAAATATTTTTCCTTTTTTTTTGAATTTCGAAGATGAGTGTGAGAGATTTTTGTTTTGACGTGTAAATTCCAAATTTGAAGAGTCAACTGTCTTGATGGAAGACTACTCTATCTTAAGGAAGAGACTTTTTAACCGACTTCTAAAAAAGGAGGTTTTTTATGTTTGTTTGCGCATAACGTCGTCGCTTGCCAACTGATTTGAGAAAATATTTTTTTGTTGGAAAAGGTATACTTCCCAAATGGTCCCATAGTCACCAAGTTGGGATCTGATGTTGGAATTTTGGCGAAATCGAGACAACTCCTCAAATTCAATTTTTTTGTGAAGTCGGTTATTTTATTTTATAAAAAATTTTTAGTACTACTAATACTTGACTGGGATCCTACTAGATGTTAAGCAGTGATGCAATAGTTGATCAGCAAGAAGTCATTGGATGATTTCCCACCTTAAAAAGTATACACAAAAAAATATGCACATATCCAGATCAAAGAGCATAAAAAAAAACTACTAAAGAAAAGGTCTCAAATCTAAAACATTTATTTATTATAAATAGGCTCGCTCTTGACCGCTATCTCTCATGATAGTAAGCGATGATGTGGTCGACGATGGAGCGCGCTTGCCTAGAAATAGCTAATAAATGCTGTATCTATCTATCTAGAAGTAACCTATTCACGAAGTCTATCAGGAAACACAGACTCCAACAGTGAATTGCAGTGGTAATGAACACCATTCATTTTCAAATTAAAAATAAATATTTATCTGACATTGTTCAGACCTTCGAGAATCCTTAAAGCATTTATCGATACTGATAAGATTATTATTTATTTTAGTACACCCAGCTGGAGTGAGTCGGTGTATTTAGATCGAGAAGATTAATTATTAAAAAAGAAAATGTGTTTTTCATAAATTGTGAGGTACTAGTGCTCCAGTAGTTAAAGGCTTAGGGACATAGGAGTGGTGAGAAATGATATAATTATGTGTTGTGTGATGGTGTATGATGGATGGAGAGGGAGGGGGAAGCCAAAGAAAAGATGGATGGATTGTGTGAGAAGTGATATGAAAGAAAAGAGAGTTAGTGCTAGCGTGATGAGTGACAGGATAGAATGTAAGAAAAAAACGTGTTGCGCCCACAGAACACAGGAATCATACAGCCGACCCCAAATAAAACGGGTTAAGGGCAGGATGGTGTATGCACTGTATGCAGTATAATGGTCAGGCTACTGCTGCTGCGGCTCCAGCGACCCTTACATCACCGTTCGGCGGCGCCGGCGCAGCGCGGCATGGCGCGCTCGTGGTCGCCGCTCGCTGCGTAACCTTGCGTACGATGATAAACAAGTGACGTCACACACTATTTTTAACCATGTTTGTGCCGAGAGCTGTGTGCGAACATGCGCGCGCGCCGAGGTCAACGCCCTACACGCGTATCTGAACCGATCTGAAAGTCCGCGAACGATACGCTTCGTTCGTCGTTTAGACGATTTCTACAAACTACTACGCTGTGTAGACTTTATTGGCCTCGTGGGCGATGGCGGAGGCTCTCCCTTTATGTCGGCAGACTACGGAATCTAATTAAGTTGCCGTGTCTGTGAAACGCGCCTTGATTTAGTCCGAGTTTTTCTTGTCAGCGAATTTCCCGAATGCCGCGAACGCTTGCGACGCTCTCGTTCAATTATAACTTGAGTTTAGAACCGAGGCGAACGTTTTACAACCTTGTTTTGCTACTAAAATGTAAACAGCTCACCAATTTATTTTGAAGTCGAAATGCAGGGAAAACAATCAGGAGTCAAATTGAAAAGACGTGTAGGGAATCTGTTGTTATAGAAACTTGGAATAACAAAGGTGCAATATCGACTCGTTTTAGAAGAGGTAGCGTTGCAAGCCAAACAAATAAGAGCAAGAAAATAACGCTTTGTAGAAAAATATATGAAAATTGACTTCAGTCCACACGAAGCGCTCGTGTGACCTTCGGAGTAGGACAACGACATTTATTGCTCCATTTCCTTTGAACATAACGTGATGATAATCGTTCCGTATCTTTCAACACAACATTTTGTTACGGAGACAAAATACTATTGAAATTGGTTACATTTTCTAGTGTTACGACACCCAATTGAAGAATTGTTTTTTGTTTAGACTATTTGATAGTTCCATGAGATTAATTCTGAATAAACATCGGATATGCAGACAAAACTTCTCTGCACATACATAACATTAAAACAATACGTTGATAAAGCATTGTGCGAACTAACACACCAGTAATGACGTAATAAATAACTGAAGCCGAGCTCCGCCCGAGCTGGCTTATTCGACAAATCCAAATTCAAATGAAATATCATCGAAATTCGAAATTCAAGTAGTGGGTGTGTGCGGTGCGGTGCGGTGCTGTGGATGCGTCGTGTCGAGCGCATGCGGCACAGCGCAGAACATCGCCAGTATTCGACAGTAACTCGCAGGGGTGACTGAGCATTTTCCGAATTGGCATTCGCCAGTCGGGAACGCTTTGTTCGTCGTTATCTGAGCGCACAGCAATGTCTGTAAACGGTAGTGAAAGGGCGATACGCGTCGAGCGACGTCGACAAAGGGCCCTGGTTAATGCGATCCGACGTTCGGTAGCTCGGTACCGTTTTACGGGCTGCGTTCCCGCTGAGCTGGAACGTTTTCAATTTGCCGGGACTTAGCGAATTCTCATTTTACTCAAGGTCCACTTGCACAAAGGCTCGAGTATATCACAACACCACCCACCCCGACGTAATCCACATTGTAAGTGGCTAATACCCGTACGACTCCGTAAGCCGAACACCCTAGATAAGTGTATTAATATTTTATGTTAGTCCTTCCAGCTATTTGATACAATTACGTAAATTACTCGTTCGAGTTCGCTTCTTTTTCCGTTCCTTTGAAGTGTTGAAAAAAAAAAAGAATAATTTCGTTGACAAGGAAACTCGTATGAAAGTATCAAAACGTGTTCTAAAGCAAATAGCAAGCAAGCAAGAGAACCGTCCGTATTCCATCGGGGGGGACAGCAAATAGCCATCTGATATGAATAGTGGCCATTAATCTGTTGGAAACAAGTGACCGAAGATTCGGAATTGCGTGTCGGGGCCGCGAGGTCGTTGACCTGGTATCACACACCTACATAAAGATGCGTACACGCTCATAAGCGTCCTATGAAGCTATAACGGCTTCTTTGTTAGAAGGTATCGCTTTTGGAAGCTGGCTTCTATTTTTATTAATAACGAAAAATTTCGTTGTTAATAGAATAACTTGAAAAAAAAAAAGTTGATCGTGTCTGTCTAAAAAGTCCAATGACTTGGGAAATTATTAGGGCAATATGAAATCTGATGTAGTCAACTCAATGGTTCCATAATCAAGGACGATTAAGAGATCTTGATCATTGTTTACTAATAGAAGAAACTTATAAAGAAAGTATCGAATATAAATATTTTTTAAATGATTAAATATTATACAAAATTCCCAAGTCGTTTGAGTTTTTAGACAGACTACCTATATATCTTCTAGCTTCGTCCCTTTTTTATTTTTCTGTTGTTTTGTAAAGTGCCAGCCTCTTTACTCCGCAGCATCTTGTTAAAACGTTATGGCATATTACATGTTGCTTGCGTAGAATGGAGCGTGTTCAATTAAAAAAGACGTCCATTCTGAGTAACAAATTAATGTTTGTTTTATTTTGTTTACAGGTATGATGATTCAACTTTTCAAGCGTTTATTTCGTAAGTGACTTAGTTGTAAGTGTTGTAACCTCATTTTTATTTTCTCAATTTATTTTGGGGTTTTTATACAGGGTTATTTGTAAAACATTAGCAACCTTGCAGGACTGTATTACTAACATCATAAATCAACAACTGTTTTTCTATGACTTATAAAAAAAGTCATATTTTTAACCGACTTCTAAAAAAGGAGGAGGTTCTCAATTCGGATGTTTGTATGTTTTTATTTAACCGACTTCTAAAAAAGGAGGAGGTTCACAATTCGGATGTTTGTATGTTTTTTTTTTTATGTTTGTTCGCGCATAACTTCGTCGCTTGCCAACCGATTTGAAATTTTTTTTTTGTGTGAAAGGGTCCCATAGTCACCAAGTTGGGACTGATGATAGAATCTTGGCGAAATCGAGGGAATTCCTCAAATTCAATTCAATTTTTTAGTGAAGTCGGTTAGTTTTTTTTTTATAAAAAGCTTTTTATTTATTCAGATTTTCATAAAATTGAAATATATAAATCTCGTTTCCTGAGAGGTTGCCAGTGTTTTACAAATATTGCTGTAAGTATAACCTGATATGCCAACCCCATCGTACATTTTAAAATTGCATTATCTCATCATTTATAGTTACATAAACTAAATAGAGATATTATGTACATTTAGATAACACTTTATATAAAGATGGAAGTCACGGATGAAGGGCTTGTTATTAAATGATAGAAATGTTTGGCATCATCTCATCACGACTGGTGTCATCATCAGTTGGCCGAGCTAAAATTGAGAATAATTACCTAAGTAGGTATAGATTTTTTTTCAAATATCAATAGGCAAACATATAATTTGAGTTACTACGAATCATTTTAACTTGTTTTTTGTTTTTCTGATCTTTTTTTTCTTTAAGTAACTACCTAACCATTCTCATCAGAAAACATAAACTTGCAGTGTTTCAATTTTTCTGATGAAGAAGTGTATTTCAATTTTTTATATATTTTTTTTTTTTTGTAAAAGAATAATGATTCTTTTTACGCATTAGTAAAGCATAATCTAGTGTGTATAAGTGATGTTGCGTCATCAGTGACGACGTGAACTCACTTATTTGCATTATTTCGATAATCGCATTAGTTATCAGAGTAATTCACAAACGGTTACACGTGACTTTCCCGACACTGAGGTGAAACGAATGACATTCTAAATATACGCCATTGTAGTTTCGAAACAGCTAATGAATAAAAGTGTTTTAAAAGTCACTTTTGATGACTTGTTTGATTGTTGTTTTTTTAAAGTTGGTATTGTTAATCATTAATTTTCTTTTAATATTAAAACTCTCGTGTTTTGAACTCCTCCAAAACAAAATGAATGCTTGTCTGTCACCATCAAAAATTATTATCAAGTGGGATTGCAGTCTGGTTTATATCAATTAAAAAAAAACAGCTTCACCGATTTGCAAAAGGCAATTTTTTACCCTCCTTCCCCCCCATACCCCCATATTTGTTTTGATTTAAATGACAGAACAACGTATGTCGAGTTAGCTAGTAGCTTTATAAAGACTAGTTAACAGTTAATGTTTACTGTAATATATGGGATTTATGTCAAATTAATATTCAACAACAGACGCAAATTCTTGAACATTAAAATACCTTAGTTGTGTCAAATATTTTTAAAGAAACTTCCAGTAAAAAAAAAAACAGTTACTTAACAAAACCGATAAAGTTACAACAATGACTCAAAACGCAAAAAGCCCACTCAATCACCTTCGACTTAACTTTTTAATTCTTTTCAAACGTAGAATATGATTTTGAGAAAATTCTAGAATTCACAGTTAAACGTGGAATGCTCTCACCAAAATAACTGGCGACCTTCGCGGGTGAATTTATTTGGCATACAACATACTTTGTCAGCCAGTATATCGTTGTCATACTGTTGGCATTAAGGGGGTAGCTGATGGGTTGTATGTTACTCTGTGTCTTGTTGAGTTTTGTGCATATGCCAGGTAGATATTTTAATGATAAAAGAACATTGATTTGCTGTTACAGTAATATACAGCGTGTATGGTTCCGTTAGGTTACAGGTGTACCTGTACAGTAGAGTTGTACATGTAAACCGGAGCTTGCATAGTGCACAACTGTGCAGGTTCCCACACAAGCTTACCTGACAGGTATAACTGTACAGTCAAACCTGTTAGGTTACAGGTGTGCCTATACAGTTTAGTTTTACAGGTAAACCGGAGCGTGTATGTTACACAATTCTGCAGGTTTCCGCACAAGCTTACCTGACAAGTAGAACTGTATAGGCTATCCTGTCAGGTACACCTAAACGTTTACAGAGGATTTTTTTTTTTAATGGATTGTCTCACGTTTGACCACTATCTCACCTGACGGTAAGCGATGATGTAGCCGACGATGGAACACGCTTGACTAGAAGCCATCTTTTCACTCTTGACTTAAAGACCCCTAGGCTATAGCTATCAGGAAACAAAGACTCCGGATTTTTCTAAACTCACCCCTTCAAATTTTGTGTGGAGTTTTTCAAAAATCCAAATAGGTATCTATTTTAAATTAAAACCAGCTCATTCTATTACGTACGGATTCCAATTCTGATCAAAGATGAGTGCACTTCCCCAAGGCACTGACATTTCACGCCAGCTTCGTACTAACTACGTTACATAATGTACCAGGGACACATAGGGTTCAAAGGTCAGCAGGTATTTATGTAACGCGTGGATGTAGACCTTATGTGCCGATCAACTCACTGGCTATTTCTGGCAATGTTTGAATTTAGAATTTGCTGTTGCTATGTAAGATGGAGGGTTAATCTGTGGTTTTAGTTTTTTTTTTCTTTTAGGGTTCTATATCTAAAGGGTAAAACAGGTCTCTTTGTCCATCTACAAACAGTTGAAATTTTCATAGATGATGTATTTCTGTTGCTGCTGTATAAATAAAATAATACTAAAAATAAAAAAATAAACAGAATATAAATAAAATAAAAAAATATACCGATGGATGCGAGACGCGCAGGATCGATCATTGTGGCGACACTTAGGGGAGGCCTATGTCCAACAGTGGACGTCTGTCGGCTGAAATGATGATGATGAAACAGAATAAGATAAATATTTTTTCCCATACAACAAACGTGATTTTTTTGCCCATTTTTGTTACGGACGGTACAAAACCTTTCGTGCGCGAGTCCGACTCGCACTTGACCAGTTTTTTTTTAGTTTCTGGCGGATATTTTTAGAGCGAAGTTAGTGACTTGATTTAACATGGAAAATACTATCTTTAAATCTATCGTCGTCTACAAATAAATTTCAAACAAAAAACATCGACTTTATTTACGAGCGCACTATACCTGTCCTTGTCTTTATCAGCTGATTGATACCCTCTCTCACTCCCACGTTGCGTTGGTCACTTCCCAAATCAAAGAGGATAATAATGTGTATTTAAAGATTTATAAGCTTGTGCGTGACATGATTATGACAGTAAACATGGAATGTCACAAAATGGATCGGGACAAAAGGGCCAGGGGGCGAGGGACAAAGTGACGCTTTATAGCGACAGTCTAAAAGTCTGAAATAATGAGTACCCCTAGCCAAGTTGCTAATCTGCAATAAGTTAACGCTTGTAGAATGCTTCAAATGTACGGGAACGACGTCACCTCAACGCTCAGTCACGTGGTCAGAACAAAAGAATTGGCGGCAAGGTCAACTCGAAGCGTTCCACGCAAGCGAAACGGTTGCAACTTGGCTATGGGCGCTGTTGTGTCCCACTCCCTATCAACACTATAGATATTCTATACAGGGTGGTTTGTAAAACACTAACACCCTTGCAAGACTTTACAAAACATAACACCATAATAACATAGCATATTTACCAAAAACAAACCTTCAAAAGTTCTATCTAACACATTTCAACTCTGTATTTTGCTGTACCTACCTACGACTCCTGCACACTGTTCTCGTAGTAAATAGTAAGCAAGTTTCCGAAACATTGTCATCACAACTACCTAGCAAGCATTCGCACTATTTTCGTGTACTCATCACACTAGAAGATGATACGACAGCATATACTTCGTGACTTTTAGAACGTTCAATTTAAATATTTTTTTTATTTTTTAATAAAAATCTGACGAACTAAAATATGATATTTTTTTTAAAGTCATAGAACAAATTTGTTGTTTATGATGTTAGTACCATAGTCCTGAGAGGTTGCCAGTGTTTTACAAATAACCCTGTATATTTAAAAGCAAAATACCACTCCCTTATTAATCACTAAATCTCAGAAACTATAACACCTAAAAACTTAAAACTTGGCAGGTCATCCGATAAGAACGGATTTTACTTAACTCCACCCCTGAGGAGCTAAAATGGAGGTCTAAAAATATTACAAATATGTAGAAACCAAATTCCACGCAGGTGAAGCTACTGGCAGAAGCTTGTTAAATATAAGTATATATCGGTTCACTAGTTCACGCACTCACGTCTTCGCTCTCTGCCAATTCTCCATCGACTACCCTCCATCAGTTCAGTACAGCCCGCGCAGTACATAAGACATAGCGCGCACTGGTGACTTTTGTCACGGTGACATATTTTTTTTTACCCATTTTTACCCAACTGTCACGTCATCAAGTGCGCGCACTACATGTTGGGTTGGGTTCATAAGCACGGCGACTTTTTTGTCAAAAGTCACCAGTGCGCGCTATGTCTAACTGAAGACGACAATATACTCATCACTACATAGTATAAAACAAAGTCGCTTTTTCTGTCCCTATATCCCTATGTGCGCTTAAATCTTTAAAACTACGCAACGGATTTTGATGCGGTTTTTTTTAATAGATAGAGTGATTCAAGAGGAAGGTTTATATGTATAAAGAAGGTTTATATTGCACCCGAGCGAAGCCGGGGCGGGTCGCTAGTATGTTATATGTCAAAGGGAAATGAGAATATCAGGGAGTTCACGAAATCCCGGTAGATGTCGAATATTCTGGTTTGTTATTATTAATATTATATATCTTATACGTTATTACGCTACGCTTTTTTACTAAAAGTATTTAGTGATAAATATGAAGTCAGAGATATTTCCTAAAAAAGAATCCTAATTTTCAGTATCTTTATGATACACTTTCACTAAGCAAATATATTATGTGTTCATAGTGCAAATATGCTAAATTCGTTGTTGTTATCTCTTTAGAACTTGATAGCGCAATCGTTTTGAATCCTGATTAAATGTTGCGCAGTCATCCTTAATCAGCTGTTTATCTGTTTAGAAGAAAGCTATTATCATTACTTACCGTTTCGATGATATCAACTCTTTTTTTCTTTATTTGGTTAGCAAAATGGCTAAATATTTTTGTTTTATTAATATGGATAGGCTCGCTTTTGACCACTATCTCACCTGAGGGTAAGCGATGATGTTCTGCCGCAGGTTTGATGTCAGAAATGACTTCTTCTGCTCTTAGAAGAAGTCATTCGATGATTTCTGACATCAAACAAAAAAAAATGGACAGCAGTAGTAGCTTAATGGTAACGGCACTGACTTACGAGTTGATTCTTTATGGATTTGTTTTTGCCGACTGTGGTTTTTTTTTTCGGTGGATAAAAAACATCCAGATGATATCCCCTGCCCTTGGGCGGAGTGGGAGCTAGTGTCAGACTCTTACTGACTAAAAAACCTACCCCGTTCCTTCGTTGCCTTTTATACCGGGGCCGAGCCTCCCTTTCGGAACTTAACCCTTGGCCCCAGTAGGCTTCGGCACAGCTGTGCCCTACGGTTGCTGACAACTCCTTGAGGCACGCGAGAACAGTGCGCGCCGTCGACGACGACGGACACGGTCGGACAGCGAGTTTCCTATTGCTCACCGTCCGCAAGCCCGCTGCCGATTGGGGTGCGGAACCCTAAAAATACACAATAGTTGACTTTCTGCAGTTTTTTATTCAAGTAAAGTACTACTTATCACATGCAGGTGTTGTTGATTTTTGGTGTGTGGTGACGTCCCAAGTTGCGTGTCTAAGCTCGTTAGTTTGCTCCTATTATATTATAAGTTGTATCACAAACTATGTCGGACAGAATAGTAACAATATTGTGATAATAACATAATGAGAGATTGTTTCAAGTGTGAGAGCAGTGGTGACCGAGTGGTAACGGCCCCAACTTACGAGTTGTAGGTCGTGGGTTCGAACCCTGCCAGGCGCATTACTTTGTGTAATTTATTTCATCACCACTGCTCTCAAAACAGCGAAGGAAGATATCGTGAGGAAACTGGCATGTCCTAGAACCAAAAAATCGAAGACATGTGACATTCACCAACACGCACTGGGCCCACATGGTGGATTACGGCCCATTCACTCTCCTAGAGAGGAGGCCTGAGTCCCAGCAGTGGGAACATTAAAAAGTCTGATGATGAAGTGTGAGTGATAGGTATTATACAGGGTGTAAGGGACAGCCCTTCACAAACTAGGGCTTGCTCAGTAGACAAAACTGAACAACCTTCCACAAGATTTTTTTCAGGAAACGAAAAAACAATCGGCCTCTCAAAACAGACTGTCCAATCAAGATTTTAATTTTGGAGGGCTGTCCCTTAAACCATGGTTTTTTAAGGGTGTCCATTATCTATTAATCATCCGCTATGGGTGGAGCAGAAAGGCATGTTAGACTGACTAAAATCATACCAGTGTCCTTCAGTTGACCTTTGTGTTCTAGAACTATGGGTTTCCTTTTCTATAGAGTTACTGGTGGCACAGGAACGCAAAGGGTAACTGAAGAAGCAAGGGTGGATTTTAGTCGGTAGGTCTAACATTCCCTCATGTTCCACCTAGAACTAGAGGAGTTATTTGCTAATTTTTCACATTAAAAAAAAAATATCTACATGTAATTTTTTTTGTGAAATAGTGGACTTTATACTTCGTTATCTGCGATTACAAAAAGAAACGAAGATATATCTATATCGATTGATTTTGTAGATAATGGACTGTTTTTGAGGTTGCAGCAAACGATTAAAAGCAATAGGGTGTTTTTTGCGAGGTATCCTATTTTTTTAACTAGTCTTTTACTTCTTGTTGCTGCTAGTAGCTGTTAGTTGAAAGTAAAACTCCCTAGGGATGAAAAGTGTCATACTTTTCAGCCCGCTCCTCAGGCAACTTCAGACCTACTTTCAGAGTATGAGTAATGAAAAAGATATTATTTTGATATTACAAACAGACACTTCATCTTTTTTCCTCTGTATAGATCTATAGATATTTAGTTATTTACACGTCCATTTTGGCACATTTAACTCTCAAAATATTATTCCTTTTACCTTCCCTCCTCAGGACCGCTCGGCACAAAGCCTCCACGAAATCGTTACGAGGTATTCCCTAAACAGGAATTCGGGTAACCCATATTAAAATACCCATTCCATCGGTTATCGTTAACCCTCTAGCGCGTTATTAGGAAATAATTCGGAATGTAAACGCCGCCGGTCAATATGACCGGTGCAATCAATATCTACGTGTGAACTGTGAAGGGCGGATGTAATCCTACTGACTAATCCCTCTGGGGCAGGGATGGCAAACCTATGGCAAATGTGTAGTTGTTTATCAGAATCATAATCATTAATGAGTAAATATAGGTGATAGTTATATGTATTATCATCATCATATCAGCCGAAAGATGTCTACTGTTGGACATGGCCTATGTCCTCATCTTCACTAATATTATAAAAGCGAAAGTGAGTTTGTTTGTTTGTTACGTCTTCCCGCCTTAATGGCAAAACCTATTTTGATGAATTTTGGTACAGAGATAGTTGGGATCCTGGAGACGGACATAGGCTATTTTTTTTAAGTTAAAAAAGCTTAAAGTATATTAATAAACACAGGCAAAGCCGCGGGTAAAAGCTCGTATAATTATATGTATAAAAATCTTAAAAATTAGGTTCTGCGCTTCTTCTTCTTCTCGCGTTGATTTGACTCAAATTTTGTCCGACCAATATTTAGCCACCTGGATAGCTCTGTCGTTGGCTTCGTCATGGAGGGTGCAGGTAGTTGTGCGTGCAGGGCAGGAAAGGAGCTCACATCCTTACACATCCTGTAAAGCGTGACACATATCCTGTAAAGGCGCTCCACACTGGCACTGTATTAGAAAGACACTGAGAGAGCGGGGGTTTAATGAAAAATATAAAGTCGTCGAGGAAATCAAAATTCATAGGGTACTTCCCGTTGACACAGAATCCTGAAATCTGGCATAAAACAAGGTCTTATAGCACAAGTATAGGAATAAATCTGAAAACTGTAAATTTTTTGTTATGTCACAATTTTTGTTTTTCGAATTGGGAAAGGCTTCCAGGACTCCATTCCGGAATTGAACTAATTACATAGGTAAGCTTGTACGGAACCCTCTGGGCCGACTCCGGTCCGACTCACGTTTGCCCAGTTAGACAAGCCCTTTCATGGAAACTATTTGTCAAAATACTGAAAAGTTAAAACAGAAGTTCGCTAAGATAGCTTTTAGAGGATACTTTTTTCAGCATTCAAAATGTCTTAAGCGCCATGAATTTTGTGGCTCTTACGCGTTTCGTTCAACATAGTGTCGTGAAGTGAGTCGATTGAGTTTTCGGCACGCGTAGTCTAGTGCGTAGTATTATATCGATGGGGTTTGCCATCCCTGCTCTAGGGCTAACGACTAAACTTGAACGAGGTAATGTTTGTTGACGTGACGTGACGCGAGTGATGACGGATGGCTTTTGTTTTAGCCGTGTGCATTGGAAGGGTTGGGTGGAGACGGTGGAATTTTTTGTGTTGCATTTTTTGGGATTGAAATGGATGGATTTTGGGTTTTCCCTTTTTTATTTAGCAGAACAGATTGCCGAAAGGTTCTTGAGTGGCGACCTCGTACTGGAAGACGCAGCGTCGGAAGGCCTCCTACAAGGTGGACCGATGACCTGGTGAAGGTTGCGGGAATCCGATGGATGCGAGACGCACAGGATCGATCATTGTGGCGACACTTGGGGGAGGCCTATGTCCAACAGTGGACGTCTGTCGGCTGAAATGATGATGAAGATGATTTATCAGTTTGTTGATACCCACGTTTCTGTCAGCGACAAAAGAATCTACTCCCGAAATAAAAAGTATCTTTGTCCTTATTTTTTTTTGAGGTGTAAATGCTTCAAATGATTTCACTCGCTCAAGGGTGGAACAAGAGGTGTATGATGTGAAAATCATCTAATGACAACCCCTGCTCTTGGGCGGAACGGGAGATAGTGTCATACTCTTACTGACTAAAAACCCACCCCGTTCCTTCGTGCCTTCATACCGGGGCTGAGCTACTTTTCGAAATTAACTATATCCCCAGTAGGTTTCGACCCAGCTGGGCCCCTGCTGTTACTGAGACCTCCTTGAGGCGCGCGGGAACAGTGCGCGCCGTCAATGACTTGGGCTCGGTCCGGACAGTTACCGGACGGTCGGACAGCAAGCTACGCTCGCCGTCCGCAAGCCCGCGCCTACGGTGGTCCCTGTGACACCCTCGAAATCTCTATATCTACCAAAAATGCTCTAAAATTGCTCCGGCAGTTAATTAAGTGACAAAACGTAACAGACAGACAGTTTACCATAAATATATCGACGATGAAGTGACAAGAACTCCTAAGTGACATTTTTGGGATTTTATTTTTTTTACGTAAATAGACTTTAAATAATCGTTTGCGTGAGCTGGCAAAAGCAGCTAATTTTATATCTTATTTTTTAACGAGTTGACTATAACTGACAATAACTATTAAGCAAGTATGCATCCAATTTGCTGACGAGATCACCTAATGAACTAACACAATAACAAAATTATGTTCTGGTAGATAAAGGTTCTTGTCACTTCATCGTCGATATTTTTAGTACGGATTTTCAAATTCTGTAGGTATAGATACACCCCTCATTTTTTCGTCTAATTGACAGCTTCAAAAACAAGGCCATTAATGATAAAAATAAAAAATAAAACTGGTGCCTCCTAATGTCATTGACCCCATCGACCACGTGGAGGTCTTATGTAGGTGTGAAAAGATCTTTGACAAACGTAGGTAACCGTTTATGGAAGTCGATAGAGTGATTTATTCCAATAGCGTCTGTCATACGGATACATAAAAATAGTTGGCTGGTAATACGGGAACATAATTTAAAAGGTCAATATTAGAAGTTAGATTGACGGTCATTCCTAGCAAGATTTTAAACGTGTTTCGGAAACAAACAAGTTCTCAGAAATATGGTCGAGATTACCATTATATTTTTTTCGCAGGTTGAAACAAAATATGAAAAAATATTTGCGAATGAGACAGCGTCTCGCGTCTTAATTTTGCATTTTTTTTTTATCATTGGCCATGGTTACTAAGTCATTTAGTTGGAGAGACAGCATGTTTTTTTGTGCAGACAATTGAGATACAAAATTACACCAATTTTACATCAAAGTATCCACTAGAATCAATTTACGAATAATTAAAACAGCCACTGAACTTCATTCGAAGAAATCCAGCCAAAACCCAATAAATAATCTTAACGCAACGCTAAAACAAATGTTTTTTTTTTTTAATTGGGATAAAAAAAGGTTTGGATTTTTTAAAGCGTTGTTTTAATGGACTAAAACCATATTCGTATAATCGCTTTTCTAATAAAACTGGTTTGGATCACATCAGTTGGATACAGGGAGAAACTATTTTTTGTTTTTTTTTGTATAAGAACTCTAGCTTTTCTAAGCTCCTACCTACCTATAACAAAAATCTAAAATATAAAAATACCGAAGCTGACTAACAGAATTATGCGATATAAATACACAAAAAAATATTATTTTCCTGTCATTTGTTTACTCAATAAATTAAAAATAATAACAGAATTTTGAAAAATTATCCGCAAGACAAGCGTAGGCTTGACAGTGACAGCTGTCAAAACAACGCCGCCATATTTATTGCAGCTAAATCAGCACCTATAATTAAAAGCACTGACCCCGTTCCGAATCAAACAAGAATAACTAATCTAAATAAAAAAATAGTATCTATAATTAAACCTTCTATAAATACGGATACAATAATAGATTTGATAGTAGCACAGTGGATGGATGGGGCGTCTATTGCTAGCTGTCATTGGCTGGGTTGCCATGGTGACGGTAGGTACTCTGAATAACTGATTGATCCGCTTACGTTATCGTGATCGTCGTTTGTTAAATAATCTAGTGACTTGCAGGTTTTACTCCTGTTTATATTTTGTTGTTTGCGCTGTTGGGTTTTGTAGGTAAACCTTTTTTATATTGCATTTGGTTAAACAGGATGATTTTGATTCTGCATCTTTTTTTCTGTATAATCTGACCCTTTTGAGTATGCATTGAGGAATCATAGATGAATAAATCATAATTAGTTAATTAAATAAATCTTTGGCCGTTGGAAGGAGAAAACGCAGCGTTGGAAGGCCTCCTACAAGGTGGACCGATGACCTAGTGAAGGTTGCGGAAATCCGATGGATGCGGGACGCGCAGGATCGTTTATTGTGGAGGCACTTGGGGAGGCCTATGTCCAACAGTGGACGTCTATCGGCTGAAATTATGATAATGATGAATTAAATATGCACATTTATTTAATAACTAGCTTCTGCCAGCGACTTCGTACGTGGATCCTGTTGCTTATGCCAGCGACAACGGAGTCGTCAAAATCAAAGATCTGAAACGTCTGGTGTCGAATTCTAAGAGCCTGGAAAACAACGTGATGCGCGAGACGATTCGAGACCTTCCAGATCTCTCCCTTCCACTTACGCGCGTGACAGTGTGCACACACCTTGGTGCCATAGACAAAAATAAACAGAAAGCTCCGAACTGCTAAGCTATCGGGAGTTACATGTGTTATTGTGAGTCAACCATAAAAGATAGACATATGATGTCTAGGGATATTTTATATATAATTTTAAGGAGAACATTTCCGTTGTACATGATTTCTGTGTAGCTTTAACCATTAAGGCTGCAAACGCGACGGAAGCTCAAAAAATGGAGTAATTTTTCTCGTTTCCCCAACATTTCCCTTCACTGCTCTGCTCCCATTGATCGTAGCGTGATGAAAAGTATACTATAACCTGCCCAGGAGTATGAAGAATGATTGTACCAAGTTTCGTTAAAATCCATCGCGTAGTTTTTGTTTCTATAAAGAACATACAGACAGACAGACAGACAGACAAAAATTTTACTGTTTGCATTTTTGGCATCAGTATCGATCACTAATCACCCCCTGATAGTTATTTTGGAAATATATTTCATGTACAGAGTTGACCTCTCTACAGATTTATTATAAGTATAGACTAGTTTCTGCCAGTGGCTTCACTCCCGTGAAAGGTTTCTCCATACAAACTTTGGACCTGTTTCTTCCACTTAGAAGGCGAATTTTGATAAATCCTCTCTTAGTACTCGCCTTTGTCATAAAAGGACACGTAAAATTTCACACTCTAATCCCAGTAGTTTCGGCTGTGCGTTGATATGTCAGTCAGTCAGTTTCTCCTTTTAGATATGTAGATTACAATATACGACGCAAAACGATTTTCGAGATGGATTTGCTTAAAGGAATCATAAATTATGTATTTATCTTGGAATATGTTTCTCTCTCTTATCTAAACTTCCTACTAAGAGCAACCAACCCGGGAAACATTTTCCTTGCAACCACTGTTCATTATTTTGATAATGACACATATTTCTGTAGATATTTTGGAAGTACAGATAATTATCATGTGGATATTATCTGGGTTTCTATTGAAATCTAAATCTTTTGTGTAAAACTAATCCAGTAAAGACCTCTGAAAATCTGCTATTTGGCACAAATTTTAAGTGAACAATAGCACTTTCTAAAGTACTTATTAATTAAAAAAGTAAAAAAAAATATTTTTGAAAAAATTGCAAATCTAATTGAGATTTTGAATGACGGATTTTTTCTCAAAAACTATTAAGATTTTGTAAAAAAATGTTTAAGCATGAAATATTTGAGTGAGTGACGGAAGCTGGAAGTTACCATTCGGTAACCGTTCATGCGTTCTCTTTTTCGCGTCGCCTCTTTATCAAACATTACATATATGACTTAAAATAATAAGCTCCAAAACCATGCTCACGTTGCAAGACGGAGCGCGAAGGGCCCTCTTAATCACTAGATGACTAGATCCAAAGCTACAACACATACGTAAAAGCCGGCCAACGCACTCGCTAAACAACACACATTATGTGGTCGCGGATAAACGCGCCCGCGACCACGGCCACTAACGCGGTAGCAGCGACCACACAGCGACCATACCACGCTTGTTCATATTTAATACGACCATTAACAGTTTTACTGGCGTATATTTAACTTTTAATTCGGATCGCGTGCTTTGTGGAGTGTTTACTACCGGGGTGCTTTTCATAAGATGTGCGAGACAGGAAGCTAAGCGGTGTGCGAGGCAAAATGCGCCAATAGGATCACTTTATTTTCCGAGCTAGACAAAAAACTAGACATCTTTAGATTTTCTATCCCCTTCTTCACACATTTGTGTAAAGGCGAGGGTTGTGGGCGAGGAATGTGTGCGCTTACCTACAGCTGAAAAGTCCGCTACAAATATATTTATTTATTTATTTAACTATTTTTGTACACACAATAATAAAAAGAACAGAAGAAGGAAACATAAGAATAGTACAAAGGTAATGCTTATTTCTAACGAAATCTCTACCAGCTATAATTTGTAGCGGTTAGTGAAGTGAAAAGCTAGCTTTTTCCACCACATAAGTGTGAGGAGCTTGCGAGCTGTGAGGAGCCGTAGCGAAGCTGTGAAAAACCGTGTAGCTAAGTGGAACGAGGATGCAAAACGGACTCTAGTTAGCTGTGCGAGGACATACATTTCGCTCACGTCTTTGGGCACATTCCTCGCATATATAGCTTTCATACATCTCTCGATGTTAAAACCTATCTGGAATACCTAGCTCCGCAAGCCTTCTTCCATCATACCTCGCTAAGCCTATCAAGAAAAATGAAGTGATCCCATTGGTGAAATTTTCCTCGCAAACCAAATGCCTACCTAGCACATCTCTGTTCGAAAAATTCCCTTTAGGCATAGCGTGAGGCATCGTTTAGTAGCTATTTTATGTGTTTTAGAAGCTGTAAATGTGACAGGTAAATGTCAATGAAATTGTTTAGTGCCTTTTGAGTTATGACTGTGAGTCATGGCTTGGAAATAGACACTAACTGAGGTCTACTGAGAACTTGCTTTACAATGCCCTGTAGGCACCTTGTTTACATTATAGATCTAACTGTCCTCAAAAACAATTTAAAAACACGGGCCTCAAAAAAACGCTAGAAGCCGCCGCCGCAAAAAACAGCTGAAGCGCTTTGTGTTCGGAGAAGCTTGAAGCCGCTTCAAGCGTTTTTTTGTGGCGGTACCGCCGCACACGAGCCGCAAAAGCCGCCTCAAAATGAAGCTTGAAACGGCGTTTTTTTGAAGTCCGTGTGCGGGGACAGCAAGATCTGATAGCCAGGTTAAAGAGGTCTTAATGCACTGTAGCTAATAGCTAGTGGGTCTCAGATACAGTCTCTCCAAGAGGCTACGGTTGAGCGATTAAATATGTGCTTGAAAGTGGTCTCTGAATGGGGCGACGATGCTATTATGGTCAAGTTCAATACTGCTAAAACCCAGGTGTGGTTTTTTAACTATATTTCCATAGTCATTTTTTTGCTTAATTTTATGTATTTTTTATAAAATCCTTACTAATATTATAAAAGCGAAAGTAAGTTTGTTTGTTTGTTACGTCTTCACGCCTAAATGGCAAAGCCGATTTTGATGAAACTTGGTACACGCATAGACCATGTCCTGGAATAGAACATAGGATACTTTTTATCCCGGAAGTATGTTCCCTTGGGATAATTTCCTGCTATCACGCGGGCGAAGCCGCTGGGAGCAGCTAGTACTAAATAAACGGATAAATAAAAATTACGATTACATAAAAATTAGTGTCTGTTTGTCCGTCTTTGTGTGTGGAGATAGTTGAAGAGATGGAGAGTGACATAGGCTACTTTTTGTCTCTTTCTAACCCCCCCACTTCCAAGGGGAACCGTGTTACCCCGAATTTAACGCGAGCGAAGCCGCAGGCAAAAGCTAGTAACAATCGATCAGTTTTTAGATACCTATCTATCACAACCGTCAGCTCAAAAGACGATAGCATCTTCTCCAAATCTTATATTTTTATTTGGAGAATTTGAATTTTACTCGAACCAAATGTAAGTCATATAACTAACAGTTTCATAAAAAACACATACAACTAGGTATAGTCAACTCACAAACAACGATTTCGTGGTAGTAGTAATATTTTCAGAAAACAAACATATTAGCTTGGTACACAAATTCGAATGAAAACAAACACACAGACTGGTATGGACTCGTAAATTGTCGTGACCACTTTGATCTTCATTTTAGTTTTTAACTATTCATAAAATCGTTGGTAAGCTTTCAACGAGTTGTATAAGAAAATATATTATACTAGCGAGTAACGTTTAACTTTATTTTATCTACACTAGTATTATAAAGTACTAGCTTTTGCCAGCGGCTTCGCCCGCTAACATAAAATATAGCCTATGTCACTCAGGAATAAAGCAGCTTTCTATCGGTGAAAAAATTTTAGCAATCGGACCTTCCAGAGATTACCCCCTACATACAAACTTACAAACTTACAAATTTTACCTCTTTATAATATTAGTATAGATAAACAAAAAAAAAAACAAACCTTACCTGGTTTGTTTTTTTTGTTTGTAGGGGTAATCTCTGAAACTACTGGTCATATGCTAAAATGTTTTCACCGAAAGAAAACTGCTTTATTCCTCAGTGACATAAGCTATATTTTAAGTACGCGGGTGAAACCGCGGGCGAAAGTTAGTCATTAATAAAAAAATAATCTTAACTATCAATTAAATGAGAGCATTAAATGCATTATTAGAGAAATCCATAAAACATTTTCACGCCTCTTTGAAAGTCTCCCATCCAACCAGATCCCATCAAAGTACAAAAACCTGTGTACCTGAATTCTGGAATCCTGCTCACCCCTCCACAGGAATAGTGGCTTGAAGCTCATACTGTAATAAATACACACAGTTGCGAGTATCCAGCCGACGTGAAATGTGTCGCAAATTGCTCAATCATTGATGTGGAATATTTTTAATCTTCTATATTAAATCGATTTCACAATCGTTTTTGTGAGCGCCTGTTCCATGTCAGTATACAGTGTATTCGTGGTGTTATGTTGGTCCCTGACATATTTATTTGAATACCTGACTGTGATGTTTATATTTATTCAAATTTATGTCCAATCGCCCCTCCATCATTTACAAAAATTCTATAGTTTGTATAGCATTATAACAATAGGGGTCGATAATCTGCAATCGTTAACGCTAGTAGAAAACTTCAATGGGTAGCTCGCTGTCCGATCGTCCGGTAATGGACCGAGCCCAAGACGTCGACGGCGCGCGCTGTTCCCGCGCGCCTCAAGGAGTTGTCAGCAGCAGGAGGGGCCCAGATGGGTCGAAGCCTGTTGGGGACAGGGTCGTCCAAAAGGGAACTCGTGCGCCGGTATGAAGGCTAGAAGGAACTGGATGGGGTTTTTAGTCAGTAAGAGTCTGACACTATCTCCCGCTCCACCCAAGAGCGGGTTTTGTCACAAGATGATTTTCCCCATCGAAAAAAGTAGAAAACTTTAAATGTACGGGAATTACGTTATCTCAACGCTCAGTCACGTGGTCAGAACAAAAGAATCGGAGGCGTGGTGTCTCCAATTCTGCATTCCAACCTTTTGGGTTCACAAATGCGTGTTGCCACAAAAAGTCTACTAATATGAGTGATCGTTTGTTAGTCTTTATGTGAAGCAAATAATAAGTCTTAAGCTAGAACTAAGGCTGACACACACGTGTAACACGCCTGATTTGTACGTAGAACGACGTCGCGTGGCGTGGATCTAGTGTAGCTCTACAAGTCTTGTTTCCATATAAAATGTATGGAGACCGACACGCCCAGATCGGTGTGTGTGGCACACGCGTGCGTAGTTTAGTTCTACCTTTAGTGTGATTAGATTCACTTACATCCTGACTGGCCTGTTGGTGTAGTGGTTAGTGACCCTGACTGCTATGCCGGAGGTCGTGGGTTCGATTTCCAACCTGGACAAATGTTTGTGTGATGAACATGATCATTTGTTCTATGACTGGGTGTAATTTATCCATATATGTGTGTTTAGAAATATATAAGTATGTTTATTAGTCTTCTAGTACCCATAACACAAGCTCTGCTTAGCTTGGGACTAGACGGCGTTGCGTGATAGTTGTGGAATATTATATTATCCTCCATATTGGGCTAGCAGGAAAGGGGTGGGGTTATAGTCAGTAAGAGTCTGACACTATCTCCGGCTCCACCCAAGAGCGGGGGTTGTCATTGCATGATTTTTGCCATCGAAAAAAAAAGGTGGGTTTCTCCAATTCTGCATCCAACCTTTAGGGTCAAAAATGCGCAATTGCTACAAAAAATCTAGCATGAGTCATGGTTGTTAGTTTAAGTGAAGCAAATAATAAGTTTTACTCTAAAATGACATCATAAGTCACAATAGTATTTTCTCTACGCTACGTGTATAATTGCACGTTCTCCTAGCCTGGCCTGTTAAGTTAAATGGGCGTGAAGATAAGTTCTAGTTTATAAACAATAGAGCAAGTGACATCACATCTTATATAATCTGTAGGTCTATAAAATAATGAATTAGTAGTGTTTGATCGAATCCCGATTGGCAGCCGAACCCGTAACCGAATGTTCGGCTGGTCTTCCAGTTTCGGCCGTAAAAATAAATCGAAACTGACGTGGTTACGGAACATCTCTTAAAACTTAAAAAATAATACTTTGATAGTCATCATTTCAGCCGATAAACGTCCACTGTTGGACAAAGGCTTCCCCCAAGTGTCGGCACAATGAACGATCCTGTGCGTCCCGCATCTATCGGATCCCCGCAACCATCACCAGGTTATCGGTCCACCTTGTAGGAGGCATTCCAACGATGCGTATTCCGGTACACAGTCGCCACTCCAGAAGTTTTCGGCCCCAACCGCCATCTGTTCTGCGAGCAATGTGTCCTGCTCATTGCCACTTAAGTTTGGCGCTTCTTCGTGCTATGTAACTTCAGAAAATAATATTTCGATACTGTTATTCATAAAATATTTCTAAATGAATAAATCGATGGCACATTGACCTTTACCTAATATCTCCAATATATCGAAGGTTCCCGGAAAAACATCAATGAACTGTTTTTCAGAAAATGTAAAGGATCACGGTGGATGTCGATTCAAGACCGCTTAGAATGTCAATAAATGTAGGAGGGTCAATGACCGTTATTCCACGGTTATTTGGCGCCTACCTTAGCTAATAGTGTAATGATTACATAAACAAATCCTGAAAACCTTTTCAGGCCATCAGGATGTATGTCTTTGTAAGATAAAATTGTTCTTAAAATACGTAAGTTGGATGGTAAGCCTTCTTCATCCTTTCTATTGTTTTTGCTGTGCCCAACAAGGTACATTATTGTATTTTGTAAGTAGGTATTTTTTTTTTATTTCACATAGTCGGCCTATGTGAAATAAAGAAGCACGTCAGAAGCTAGTGCACGGTACCAACTAATCATGTACATTGTGGAATGCAATAAATAATTTGTTGAACATTGAGTATACCAATAAATATCAGACAGCTTGTCAACACTTGAAAAGTCTATTAAGAATGAAGCATTACAAAAAAGTGGTTCAAAAGCCCAAGTATCCAATGCTTCATTTAAAAGTTTTGCGCCATGACGACATCCATTTCTCTCAAGAAGTGGATGGTGCCATTAAGATAAGAACCACTTATCAGCATATCGTATCGGCAATGCAGAGTAATATCTTAAAGCATTCGATGTAACTGTGACGTCACTGATTGGGGGGATAGAGGGGGTCGAACGAGAAGTTAATATAGCCTACTAGGTTTCCGCACGCGGCTTCGCCCGCGTGGACTACAGTTTATATCGCGCGGGCAGAGACCCGTGCTCAGCAGTGGAATTATAGGTAGCCTATGTGTTATCCCAGTGTCTCTTCTACCTACCTACCAAATTTGATCTAAATCCGTTTAGTAGTTTTTGCGTGAAAGCGTTACAGACAGACAGACAGACAGAGTTACTTTCGCATTTATAATATTATATATATATATAGTAGGGAGTAGGGATGAATATGCAGAAAAATGCTGGGTAAAATCATTCTAACTGGAACTTGTTGCATCATTCAACATTTTTCAAGGGTTCTAACGATACCTACCTCACACATGTAAATCAGCTTAGTAATTTAGAAGTTATGGTGGGATAAAGAAACTCACACTCCTTTTTTTTAGCATCGTGACACAATAAACCATTTATTTGCTTGAAATTTTGTCATAGGTACATATCTTAAAATACAATGTTTCTTCATATTCCGCCTCATAATTCACGTTGGCCATGACTCTAAATTATTAAAAAAATGTATTTAAGTATTAAGTACCTATGTTATATAAGGTGTAAGGGACAGCCATCCGCAAAATTATAAACTTGATTGGACAGTTTGTATGGAGAGGCCGAATTTTTATTTAGTATCCCTAAAAAAAAAAATTGTGGAAGGTTGTTCAGTTTCGTCTACTGAGCAAGCCCTTAATGATTGCGGAGGGCTGTCCCTTTACACCTTATATATAGTTGAATGATAACAATAAATTAAATTCAATATGGCAACAACTTCAATTTAATTAATTAAAAATGAAATTGATTGAAAGCACATGAACGCAAAATCTTAAGAGAGTCCTTCTCCACTCGCTTATCGTAAACATCGAAAATGGTTTAAAAGCTTGTTATTTCATTTAATGCAATCCAAAGCGATGTTTGACGAAAAGGCAACGCAAAAAAGGAGAGATGACGCCTGGAAACTCTGTTAGTATTCGGTAATTCCGAGTTTTGCTCGAAAATTTCACAAAACTTGCTCCAGGAAATAGCTGTTTTTTTTAAACCCTTAAAAGTTTTTGGAAAAACTTGTCATCATTTAGAATTTTAATAAAATTTGCAAGGTCTGTAGAGGATTACTTTGTTGACTTTTTTAATTTTTAGGCAAATTATGAAGTGTCAAAGTTCATACAAAATAGGAAATTTTCAGAGGTTTTTACTGGATTAGTTTTATACAAATTTAAAAATTGGTTTCTTTAGAAACCTAGATAATATCCACAAGATACCGTGTTTCTAAAATATCTAATGAAAAATGTGTAATAACGTCATAATCAGTTATGAGCGGTTGTATGAAAAACAGTGAAAATGTGTGTCCAGATGCACCACCTTAAAAATATGTTCCTAAAATAATACGTAATACTTCAGGATCAACCTGTATATTTAAAGATTTCACTAAATGAAAAATGACACTTGAGCCGCTTGCGTTTAATAAAAACGTCTTTTATCTTCGTTGTATTTTAACTACAGAGAAAAATTATTTTGAGTTCAGATTTAAAGTGAAAATCACTAAATAGTATAAAACAAAGTCGCTTTTTCTGTCCCTATATCCCTATGTACGCTTAAATCTTTAAAACCAGGCAACGGATTTTGATGCGGTTTTTTAATAGATAGAGTGATTCAAGAGGAAGGTTTATATGTATGATAACATCCATTAAATAGTGGAGAAATACTGTTACCCGAGCGAAGCCGGGGTGGGTCGCTAGTAAATAATATAAGTGTAAATTGAAAGTTAAATCTTTATTGCTGAACACAATACAATCAATTCGCACAATACAATAATTTAATTTAATTCTGGATGTTACGTGAATGCTCAGTAAATTGTGTTTTACCTAATTAGGCATGCATAATTGTAGTAAATTCAACATTTTGTGGGTAAGGTACTTAATAACTAATAATTTTGTCAACACAAAACTAAATTAATATAGTCAAATGGTATATCAACATGTGTTCTATCGTCGACCACATCATCGCTTACCATCAGGTGAGATTTTGGTCAAACGCAAGCCTATCAATCATAAAAAAAAAACAAACTCCAAATAAATGCAAAAAAAAAAATCTGCGAATAATTTTTGTTGTTCGTTTCAAAATATCAGTAAAAGTCTAAATCTGAGTTGTGTTTCCATCTATTCAAGATTCCAGTACAAAACGAAAGGCCTACTCCAAACTTTCCTTATCCCAACTTTTTACTGAAATACAACTCAGATCCAATGAGGCGTTGACAAATCTGCGCTAGCCGAGATATATTAGTTACAAAGAGAACCTTACATAGAAGTTTATTCAGAGAAACTAAGTCTCATCTTTGAACCACTCAAGCATTGCTATAGGAATGGTAAGGAGCCCCGCTTAACTCGCCAGGGAGCTGCCGAGTACGACACGCATACAAATGCGACCATCTCAAATGTTAAACGTGCACCGACAAAACCCACACCTCAAACTTACGACCTCCTCTATAAATAGAACTAGATCTATTTTGGTACGTCCATTATATTAATTACTCCATTCATTCACTCCTCACCAACTTACCTACATAATGTATTACGAATTACGAAACTTCCACATAACATCTAAGAAAGTACCACATTAAAAACGCGGAAACGTTTACACCCCGAAAAACTGGTAGACTATTATATTGTCACGCGAAAAACGCGAAGTATCGCACGGAAGTTAATAAAGGGTCGTGTTAGCGATAAGTTGGCAGAACAAAGAATTGCCTTTGCCGCGTGGAGCGCACGTGAGCGGTATCGATCGGGGCGGCCCTGCGCCCTGCGCGTCGCACAAAGCACCATTACATCGGGGCCCCGAAACCAGGGGCCTGGGCCGTCAGGGACGAGCCGCGAGGGTCGCTACAACCCTAGTGCGGTAGGTTATTCTACCGAAATGCATGGCCCTTATAAGAAATGTTTCGGCACAGCTGTAGCAATCGATATTGTTGTAAGAGGGCACGTGTGCAAGTGAATTTTGTAGAATTTTAATCCGGGAAACCATTTTGTACAATGTCGAACTCGAGATATATTCTTTATGTTGTAAGCGAACGTTTTAATGAACTGTTCGTTACACATTGTAGCCATAATTAATATTAACAACTTACTAAGAAGTGATGAGAGGATTATAGAGCTTATTACATAATTAATCTTAAATTTAAATGTAAGCATAATATATGTGTTACCTATGATAAATTATAATATAATGAAGTTACAGTGTTTCAGTATTACTTGCTAAATTAATATTCGCGTCATGGACTACTTCAGCATTACTGAATGTAATTTTAAGCAAAATTAACCTAATACATGAAGACAGTTTAATTTTATTGTGCACGGAATATTGTTTCATCATGCATGTCGTGCATATATTATAAATTCAGCAACGCACTTAGCTTCCGTGCTGTTTGCCGGCGCGTTCACTCCGCCGCTCCAAGGCCTCTCAGCGGCGTGCATTCGTGTTTACAATGCTGCATTTCGCGCCTACGACGCGCTCTCGAACAAAGAACGGCCACTCGTTACGATGACAGCTATCGACCGCCATTCAAATAGCCCCCTCCCCCCCTGCATAATGTTCACAACTTTGGTTTTAAAATATTAAACGGTGTTATTTCGCTTAATTTAATGTGTTTTGTTTGAAAGTTGAGCGCTTTGCAGGTAATGCGGAGCAGGGAAGCCACGTTACATTGATGTATGGCTCGCCGGTAAATATTGTAGAAATGCACAGACAGCGGGCTGTGCTCTTGCCGGTGATATTTTATTTAGAATTGTGGATGGTATCATCTCCCAGAATGGATTTACCGCGGACCGCCCCGAGCTACCGCTTCCCTCGTATGAGTCTAACAATTTTAAAGAAAATAAGCTATATTTTGACGGAGTCATAGTTGAAATGAAATCAACTGTTCCGCGGATATTATTTTATATCCCGAGGCTCTGAATAAATTCTCGGTCAAAACAGAATAAAATATTTTTCCTTGTTTTTAAAATCCTATGTCTTTTCTTGTTATAAAATTGTCTTGATCCCCGCGAATGTGCCGTCAGGGCTTTACCCGTACTTCGCTTGATCTTCGCATAATGCAAACTCTATTATACAAGAAAATCATAAAAAATAAACCCAGCGACGGATATTACACATACATTTTTCATCGCAAAGATCAGCATGGAACTTAAAGGTTTTCGCATAAGCGAAAATAACGCGGTCGTAAAACTTGGGTGGAGTAGACCCGGTAGAGAGGTGACTGCTAGAGATGCGCTGAGAAATACGCCTTGTCTGGGGCCTAACGTTAACTTACTAGAGTAGTAACTATACTGCATCTCGGATTGTTAAGTAAAAGGTATTGTTGTGAGGTGTTTTCGTTCGTGAGCAAATAAAGTGTCGAAAGTTTGTAGCGTAGTTCCACGTCGGAAAATTTAGGAGATTGCCCATTTCGTAACTGCCAGTGACAAATTTTAATTTCTGTATTTTGAATTGTTTTTTTTTTTGAGAATTTGATGTTATAATAAAAACGACAAGAACTATGTTACGAGAATTCTAGTAATTCATAACATGATTTAAAAGGGTTTCTATTTGAGCGTGCTTAGTCTCTTTGTATTATATTTATGTACATAGTTAGGTTTTAGTATAAATAGTTTATTTAATATTTAAGTTTATTTTTAATGTACATATGTATTAAAATTTGAATATCTGAATTGAAAAAAAAGTTTATATTTAAAAAGTAGATCTACGCTTCGGAATGTGTCTTAATTTTTTCTGATTGACCGACTTCTTGACATTAAAAAGTGCCTGTAATGATTTTCAAATTCGAGTTTGGAATCGTTATTTTCTTTCGTCTTAGCTTGTTCATTCCTGTCTTTTAATATTTTGGTACTATATCTTAAGTACCTTAGAATTCCTCAATTTGCAAGCAACAATCCGTACACAAACCACAGCTTTACGATCAAAACAAGCTTCACAACAAATTCAAACAACATACCGGACCACCTATAAATCCCATCTCGAAACGGCCAAAGAAACCTACACACTTAATAACCGCACGAAATGTCCTATTCTGTCCTAGGGCTTCGGTTCCAGGTTCTCGTTATAAGCGAGATGGACAGCCTCCTTTTATGGACGTTGGTACCGTGCGAGCTTCACGACGTCGGCGTACGAATGGTGAATTGATTGGTGTGCGATGACTGTTAGATAGCTGTTTTGTAAGCTGTGTGTTTGGTAAGCTTGTATATCAACTGGAAGGCCGGTTTGTAATCCTTCCATAAATATTATAAAACAAAGTCTTTCCCGTCGTCTCTCTGCGTGTTCGTGATGATCTCAAAAACTAGAATGGATTTTCATCAATACATAGAGTAATTTGTGAGGTAGATTTCATTATCATCATCATCATCATATCGGCCGAAAGACGTCTACTGCTAGACATAGGCCTCCCCCAAGCGTCGCCACAACGACCGGTCCTGTGCGTCACGCATCCATCGGATCGAGGTAGATTTATATATATGTTTGAGGAAGATGTACATACATGTAATCATGCATATTATAATTAACAAAAGTCTTAAACTTCTAAGATTTATTTTTGACAAGTTTGAAATCCAAGATTAATTCATGAATCCCCAAGCGACCACCGGTGGCCGCGCATCTATTGTCTTACTATTGTGTCTCTAATTGACGGTATCTGAAGGGTTAAATAAAATAGTTTTATTTACGAAGTTTATTACCTTTGATTTATGAAGACAGGTGGCAAACTTGTCCCAGTTCTATATAATCTAAACCACTGAGTTAAATAGAGCTGTGCCTTTTCCCATTACGTTTCCCAGCTATCAAGATGTCGGCAACTCAAAATTTATGTCCCATTGTCATCCTTGAATGCAATATGTTACTGCACACGTGGCTTGCAAATACCATACTAACTGCTAACAGGACTGGAACAATTTACCTGCTGCGTTTATTCTGTCAGATTATAATTTAGGTGTCTTCAAGGTTAGAGTGAATATGCTCTTAATTATCACCATCAATGATAGCATCACTGCATACAATTAGGTCGGATCGCATTCAAACACTAGTTCATATAATATATGCGTGACGTGATAGTATATGTGCACTGTGTCATTTCTAATCTCTTTTTTTTATTGTTGATAGGTTCACACTTGACTGCTATCTCATCTGATGGAAAGCATCATCTTAAAATATAATTATCTTCCTGCCCTTGTCTCGTTTTCACGTTTCTTTCTTCCATTCTGTCCTGCCAATCGCCACGCTATCACTCATTAACTCCCTTGTCTTTCATATCACTTAATCTTTTAACACATATACTTCTATATTCTCCAACTTGAAATCCATCTTAAAACTGTTTAATATGTAAAATTGTATCGAAATTCGGTCCGACCGCCGGAGACACGATTATACAGTAGCGGAGGAGTTCTCATGCAAAAGTACTGTGTTCAGATGTCCGGAGTAAGTAATTTATCTCGCTGCTTCCTCCACTACTTCACGTGTGTGAAGTGTTACTTGGAAAACATACGGGTTATTAGGGACCGGGCGGGTTTGTGCATCAGCCTTTAACAAAAACAAGTTTTTAATGAAAAATCGATTTTCATAGCAAACTTTTATAGCGCAGTATACCTGTATAATTAATACTCGTCAAGATAAATCATACGAGCCCAAACTCGATGAGGTTGTGTCGTTTAACTACCGAGTTCCTACGGCCACCTTCCGGTTTCATCATCAGATCAGCTCCATGTCATTAATAATTTTGTATTGTCATCTGATTTACACATATTTGTATCAAATTGAATTTGCTAGATTTGATTACAGACATAATTATTACAAACAGTCACTGAAAAGTTGAAAGGAAACCGTTTGTCTTGGTATGGTCATGTAAAGAGGAGGGATGAAACGCATGTTGCTAAAAATGTTATGAGTTTACATGTGAATGTGGGATGGAGAGGGAGAGGGAGGCCAAAGAAAAGATGGATGGATTGTTGGATGGAGAAGAGATATGAAAGAAAAGGGAGTTAGCGTGACGAGTGAAAGGACAGAATGGAAAAAAAAACGTGTTGCGCCGGCCCCAAATAAAATGGGACAAGGGCAGGAAGATGATGACATAATTATTACAAACATCGGGACAGGTGAAACTAACGAATTAATAGCTTGTAAAAAAGCATAAAAAAAAATCCGTAAAGAGATTACGTTAACTTTTTTTTTTCTTGGTGTTATCTATTCTAAGTCACGATAATCTTTCTATACTAATGTAATAAAGAGTAAAGATTTGTGTTTTTGTTTGTTTGTATGTATGTAACGAATAAACTCAAAAAAACTACAGGACTGATTTTTTTTTTACACTTATAACATGCTACTTTATCACTGAGTGACCTAGTATATTTTAATGTCAAATTCAGTTTTTTATTGTATCAAAGTTAGGTTGATTTTAATTTTTGTTTGTAACGAACTAACTCAAAAACTTGTAGCCCAATTTAAAAAATTCTTGTACTCAATCACTAAGCAACAGGCACGCAAGCAAACCCGCTGGGATAAGCTAGTATATTCTAAATCACGACAAGGAAAACTCAGTAGTTTGTCGTGTCAAAGTTAGGTTAGTAACCCGTCTTTGGTTCTTTAAAGCTACACGTGCCGAAAAGTTAACAATAAGTAGCATAGGTTAGATTTTATCTTATCTCTTTTTTTCGGCTCATTGTCGTTGCCAAGTTTTGTTGAAATGTAAACTAAACGTTGTTGCGATAAATACGCAGTATTTGATTTATGAACGACAAACTGCTACCAGCGGCTTGGCTTGCGTGGTAGTAAAAAATACCCTATTAATTTATTAAATACTAGGTTTTGCCCGCAGCTTCGCCTGCGTACTTAAAAGAACCTATGTCACTCAGGAATAAAGCAGCTTTCTATCGGTGAAAAAATTTTAGCAATCGGACCAGTACTTCCAGAGATTACCTCCTACAAACAAAAAAAAATCAAAAATCCTCTTTACTATATTAGTGTAGATTAATATTAAATTGTGCTATTCCAGAATATGGTCTACTCGTCTGCCAAATTTTATCGAAATCCGTTATAGCGTTAAGAAGTAACAATCATACACATACATACACACTCACTTTTATAATATCATTTATACATCACTTAGTGTGATGTGATTTGATATATGTTTTCGTCGCCGGTGGTAAACGTCCAGTAAAAACATAATTTATTGTGTGCTAGTCTTATTTATTGGCTTGATTCAGTTTAAGATTTAATTCTATTTCAAATTTACCGGAAGCTTTTGATTGTGAAATATTACAGAAAGTGGACTTTGTTTTAGCGTTGTGCATTACTTTGTGTGACACATCTACATTCCTTTGTGAGTCACCATCGTAAATTTTAATATTTTCAATGTTTATCATGATCTTACTTGTTTCAGTTTCTAATTAAAGCATATCAGTGTCTATAGCATTAACACTATCAACTCAATATTCTAATATACATATATTACCAAATTTATCAACTAGAGGTCCTTTTTTTCGTAAATTTTAATATTTTCAATATTCATCATGATCTTAATTACATATCAGTTTCCATAGAAGGTATTAACAGTATAAACGTAAGACACTAATATCATCATCATCATCTTCCTGCCCTTATCCCGTTTTATTTGGGGTCGGCGCAACATGTTTTTTTCTTCCATTCTGTCCTGTCACTCGTCACGCTATCACTAACTCCTTTTTCATTCATATCACTTCTCACACAATCCATCCATCTTTTCTTTGGCCTCCCTCTCCCTCTCCATCCATCCACATGTAAATTCATAACTCTTTTAACAACATGCGTTTCATCTCTCCTCTTTACATGACCATACCAAGACAAACGATTTCCTTTCAACTTTTCAGTCACTGGCGCCACTTTCAAACTTCCCCTAATATACGTAAGACACTAATATATTACCAAATTTTTAAACCAGATGTCCTATCATCATAATTTTAATATTTTCAATATTCATCATGATCTTACTTATTCCTATATCTTATTTAAGCATATCTGCTTCTATAGAATTAACATTATTAATGCTAAACATTGACATACTCATATTACCAATATCTTCACCCAGAGGTTTTTCGTATTATTTTATGTCTTAAGTATTGATATTTTCAATGTTCAACATTATCTTAATTATTCCTATTTCTAATTTAAACATATCAGTGTCTATAGCATTAACACTATCAACACAAGACAGTAACATATTACCAAATTCTTCAACTAGAGGTCTTAAATTTTAATATTTTTATCAATACCGCTGTCAGTGAGAAGACCGCCATTGTACCCACAGATTTAAGTTTCTGTAAAATTGTTACTATTTTGATGTACAATAAATTTTATTCTATTCTATCTTTTAAACATGTCAGTGTCTATAGGATTAACTTTATCAACGCTAGGCACTAATATACTACCAAATTCTTCAACCAGAGGTTTCCCAGCCTCAACCGCGCATCCCTGTATGTTTCCACAGAAGGTGGAGTTTTCAGCAGTGGCGCTCGTAAATCAGGCGAGGCTGAACCGAACGATATTAATGTACGGAGGCGACCACCTTCGGCAAATACGTTTTATTGGGCGAAATGCGCCAGTTGCCTCGCCGACTAATACGTCGCTTTCATTTCAGCTTTGTTTTGTATCGCGCCAAATATTGGGGATTGATTGAAAATTATGGGCGTTTAATTTATGACGAGAAATTGTATTGGGTTATTTGTAAATCACTAGCAACCTCTCAGTACTATGTTACTAACATCATAAAGAGCAATTTTTGTACGATGACTTTTTTTTTAAACAATTAATTTACCAAAAACAAACTTTAAAGATTTCGTTGTTCTATCTAAGACATTTCAACTCTGTATTTTACCTGTCTGTATGAAACGACGAAAGCGCATCAAGTACCCCCGCCGCCTGATCCCCGCTCCCCTCCGCTATTGTACTATCGCTTGTTTCGCATAGACTTCGTAATATTTAGAAAATAATTTAAATAATTTTTATTTTTGTATGAAAATCTGATGAACTAAAATACGATAAATTTTTAAAAGTCCTAGAACAAAAGTTGTTGTTTATGATGTTAGTAACATAATCCTGAGAGGTTGCTGTTTTTCAAATAACCCTGTAGATCGAGTGGTCCTTTGATATGGGTAGCCTGCCATTACCAGTGTCGTAATCTTATTCCCTAGCGAAGCCATAATTCAATTCCGTAATCGCTTTTCTATCAGATAGATGATCAATAGCATTATCTTCTACATTAATGGCCTTACGATCACCAGTTTCTTAGACTATCTCACTATTAACGAAACCAGACACTCCATTTAATATCTCCAGTCTATTTATAGTTTCAAAAACAAGACTATAGTCTATGAGTTGAATGACTTTAGTACAAATTCCTAAATTGGGTGGCGTATCATTTGTAGCCAGACGTCTTGAACACATGTTTGTCTATATCTAGGTCGATACTTAGCAAGCTGTAAGGAGATACAACAGCTTTTAGATCACGCTCAAATTGTATCTAATATGCGTTCCAAATGAGAATAGGATCGATTGCCATGTTGTGACGTCACGTCGTACTGTCAAATCGAAGAAACTTTGGCAAAATTTAAGAACTCTGAGGTGAGTAAAATTGATGAACTGGATTTTATATAAACTTTTTTCGTTAACAGTTCGTAAATAAATTAAAATTTTCGTAAATATTTTTTTTTTTTAATTTCTTTACTCGACTTGACAGTAAATCGTGACGTCACAACATGGCCATCAATCCCATTCTCATTGGGAACGTATTGTACATCTACACTCCTACACTGATATAATAAAGAGGTAAATTTGTATTTTTGTTTGTTTTTTGTTTGTAGAAGGTAATCTCAAAAAGTACAGGTCAGATTGCTAAATTTTTTTCACCGATAGAAAGCTGCTTTATTCCTTAGTGACATAAGCTATACGTTTAGCACACGGGCGGAGCCACGGGCAGAAGCTAGTCTTGAATATGGGTGGTTAACTAGCGGGTCTGTATTCCTTTTTTACCTGTGTTCCTTCAGTTAGTTGGGTTTATTAATTTCAATATTATCTTAGGAATATGAGATATAGCTTGATACTTTTACATACAATTTCCGTATTGTGACAATAATTAAAATTACTGAAATTCTGGTTCATTTTACTTATAACAACAACAGCTTAGTTGTTATTGTTAACAACTATAAGGGCTAAAAAAACAGCCCTTTATTTTGTCAAGTTATAAGAATATTCCAGGGTTGTTTCTCAAGCAAAACTGTTACATTAAGGTGTGGTGTGTGGTGTATACCCTCTCCTAGAGAGGAGGCCTGAGTCCCAGCAGTGGGAACATTATAAGGCTGACTATGCTATGCTATATGCTATGTGTGGTGAGAGGTATCACGACTAACCTAAACGAACCATACGTTTAGGTTAGTCGTGATACCTCTCAAACTGTATCCTTGATGTACATATGTGTAATCTCGAGTAAATCAGGCTATATATCTTTCAACCATAATCCGGGGTAATTCACACCCCGTTTAACTTTATGTTATAAACAATAGTTTCAGTTGATTATTGTGAGGGTTTCCGAATTGTGGTTACTACTTACGTCCGATTACCTGACCCTACAAAATGTTTCGGGTAGATCCCTAATGAGTTAAATTGATTTCGGGTTACTGCTTGCAAGGTAATCCTCTTTGTGATGGCGCAAAATTTTCCCCCGTTAATCGACTTTTAGAGGATTTATTATAGTTACAATGTTCGCGGTCTGTTTTCTAATCTTTGGAAAGTTCTTGTTTATAATTTCATGTCAGTTATGTTTTAATTTTGTATTGTATTTTTTAATTATATCTAAATGTAAATCTACCGCTACAGATAACTGATTGACTTTCCATATTATATTGTCTTCGAGTGATCCATACAAATTTTGTGGTCCCAGTAACATTATTGCTCAGAAGTTGTTGACTTTCTAAGTATCTCCTTTTTGTTATTACCTATAAAGCTGGCGTGTAACCTTCATCTCACCTGATGGTAAGCGATGATGTGGTCGACGATGGAGCACGCTTGCCTAGAAGTAACCTTTTTATCTAGACTTAAAGATCCCTAGGTTTTTTTTTTCTTCTGTCGACGGGGAAAATCATCATTGACGAAACCCGCTCTTGGGTGGAGCGGGAGACAGTGTCAGAGTCTTACTGACTAAAAACCCCACGCCGTTCCTTCTAGCCTTCATACCGGGGCTCTAGTTTCCTTTCGGATAACCCCGACCCCGGTAGGATGGCCCCTCCTGTTGCTGACAACTCCTTGAGGCGCGCGGGAACAGTGCGCGCCGTCGACGCCTTGGCTCGGTCCGGACAGTTACCGGACGATCGAACAGCGAGCCACCCATAGCTCACTGTCCACGAGCCCGCGTCTACGGTAGCTGGAAATCGCGGCTGGAACCCCGGCGGCGGCAGCGGTGAGGGCGCCGTTGCCTGATGCGGTCGGCCTCCTCCATTGCTAGCATTACTGCTTCGCAGAAGGAGGCGATGGCCTGCCACTCCTCCTCGCTCCGGACCAAGGCCTGAACCAAGGCCCGGCGCGAGAGGTCTCCGCCGCCGATCGCCCCCACGAGGGCACGGCGTTGCTCCGCCCAAGCAGGGCACACCTCAACTGTGTGCTCCACCGTGTCCTCCGGGCGTTCCGCACAGTGGCGGCACCCGGGCGTCTCTTCCGCTCGAATTCGATGCAGGAACCTCCCGAACTTGCCATGTCCGGTGAGGACCTGCGTCATGCGGAAGGTAAGGACGCCGTGAGGTCTTTCCAGCCACGCCTCAAAGAGGGGACTTACCGCCATAATTGTGGCGTGCCCAGCACTGGGTTGCGATAGTCGCTGACGCCATTTCACCGCGAGATCCCGCCGGAAAAGATCCCTAGGTTGCAGCTATCAGGAAACAAGGACTCTGGCAGGGATATCCATTCTTTAGCTGTATGCACAATGATTGTGTTCCCAAATCGTTTTATAAGTATGGGTGGGATGTCATGTCCACCATATAGCAGTGACGCAACGCCGTACGTCTGATAGTCTGATGATGTATAATTTCGTTCTAGTTGATGTTTTAATTAGTATTCGTCTCATTTGAATATAAGTCGGTTTCATTAAACCCCAAGCGAACGCCGGCGTTCGCAGTGTCATTGTCTTGATTGATTGACGGTATCTGAAGAGTTGAGCTGATTGACCTTCCATATATCTTCGAGTGATCAATAGGAATGTTTGCGGTCTCAGTAACATTATTACTAGAGGGTTATTATTCTGAAGTTATTGGCGTTCTAAGTGTGTCGTAATTTTCTAACAAAGCCTAGTTTACTAGGAGTCGAAATTATTTCTCGAAGAACCGACCATATATCACATTCATGAATAAATAACAGAGGATTATTATTATATCACCCAAAGGGCAGTGGGAAGGACTATGCTCGGAGTTTCCTTGTGTGATCGAATCAGAAATGAAGATATCCGCAGGAGAACCAAGGCCATTGCAGGCATAGCACGATTAATCGCCAAACTTAAGTGACAATGGGCAGGGCACAGTGCTCGCAGAAAAGATGGCCGTTGGGGCCAAAAGGTTCTGGAGTGACGACCGCGTGGAAGACGCAGCGTTGGAAGGCCTCTTACAAGGTGACCTGATGACGTGGTGAACGTTGCGTGAATCCGATGGATGCGGGTCGTGCAGGATCGATCATTGTGGCAACACTTTTGGGAGGCCTTTGTCCAACAGTGGTCGTCTATCGGCTGATATGATGATGATGATTATTATTATTATTTCCTTTATTCGTTGTAAAAACATATAAATTATATTTTTAAATATTTAAATAAAAACTAAAAAAACATTTAAAAATATAAAAAATAGTGTCCCACCGGTTTCGGGAACAGGGTCCAAGCTACCGGCGGTCAGGGCTCCAGAGAAAGGAACCTCCTGACTATACGAGCCGTGTCCAGGAGTACCGCTTTCTGAATCAAGCCCTTGATCCAGCCGCCTAACGAGAGCCTCCTAAGGTGTTGGTCGAGGCTCTTGGCTATTAAGCCATTGGCTGAAACGACTATCGGTACAATAATCGCTGAATCCACTTCCCACATGTCGACAACCTCGCGAGCCAAGTCAATATACTTAATTTGTTTATCTTTCTCGGCTTTCACGAGGTTCTCGTCATGTGGAACGGATATGTCAACAATCATTGCACGCCTCTCGCTTCGGTCCACCACCACTATATCAGGCTTATTGGCTACAATAGTCCTGTCAGTGATGATGGACCGGTCCCAGTACAACGTGATATCGCCACTATCGAGAACTGGGTCGGGCACATACCTATAGTATGGCACCTCCGATTCCACAAGAGAATACTTCAGAGCAAGTTGCTGATGGATAATCCTGGCTACAAGGTTATGTCTATGCAAGTATTCCCCGTTAGCTAGACGAGAACAACCAGAGATAATGTGGCGGATTGATTCACCCGGTCGGTGACATGCCCGACAGATGTCAACCGTGCCGTCCTTCACAATAAATCTCCGGTAGTTATTCGTCATGATAACTTCGTCCATAATTGCACAGACAAAACCTTCGGTTTCCCCAAAGAGGTCACCGACGCGCAGCCAGGCTACGGACGCTAGTTGGTCTACATCGGGCCCATGAAGGGCCCGGAAAAAGCGTCCGTGAAGTTCCTTACTCTGCCATACTTCCTTGCGTACGTTAGTGTCAAGCACTACAGGTTTGCGCCAGTTCTCGTTAGCCAAGGAGAGCGGGGTGAGTCCCTTGTCCACTGCCACTATATCACGATGCATACCCACGTCGGCGGCTAGGAAGTATTCCCTAAGACTGCATACCTCGCGATTGTGCAGGGTCTTAGCGTTTAAAAAGCCTCGACCCCCACACTTCCGCGGGATATACAGTCTCATTACCGACGACCGAGGGTGATGCATTCGATATGCAGTCAGCAGTGTACGAACCCTCCTATCCAGGGCATCAAGTTCAGTTTGAGTCCATTTGAGTACACCGAAAGCGTACATCAATACCGGCATGACCCAACCGTTGAAGGCACGCACCTTGTTACCACCTGACAGAAGGCTATTAAATACCTTCTTCAGGCGGCCAAAGAAGCGATCCTTCAACGATTGCTTCATGTCAGTGGCATTGATGCCTAACGCTTCCGACATACCCAAATACTTGTAGGTTTCGGTTGGGGAGAGGGATCTCAGGTTTATGGAATCCGAGAGTTGGGTACCCACGGATTCCACTATCTCCCCTCGCTTTATATGCATGACCGCACATTTGTCCACACCAAACTCCATCCTGATGGCACTACTGAAGGTTTCAAGGTTATTATTATTATTATTATTATATATCTACCTGATAGTAATTAGTTTTAGAAATTTCTCTTCTTATTTTCCTCTTTGTTCCGGATTTTCCTCGCTAAATACCTTTGTGTAAAGTTTTGGAGAACCCGTCGAAGAGTAGTTGTAATTTCATCTGCGAGGAAACGGGATTTGCTTTAGAAAATCTAGTACCTCCTTGAGAACAACTTAGTAATTGATCTCTCATCGCCACAAAGCATGTTTTATTAAGTCTGAAGACTGTTTAGACGGACAACTTCCTTTGTTATCGTGAACCATCTCATAGTAATCTCGCCCTTATATTTTTTGAGGAGGGAAATCATCAAATATAACCTAGAGGTCTCTAAGTCAAGAGTGAATACATTGGTTCTAGGCAAGCGATGATGTGGCACACGCTTCATCAGGTGAGATGGTGGTCAAACGCGAGCCTATCCATAATTTACAAAAAAAAATCTCGGTTTTCCGGCTCTAGGTGGAGCTAGAATGAGTGACAGACTTTTACTGACTAAAACGTACCTACCTGTGTTACTTCAACTGACCTTTGCGTTTTGGGACCACGGTATTTCTTTCCAAAATTTGGTTTTACAGTGTCTACTATTTAACTGGTGTCCCACCTTTGCTTTACCCGGGTGCAAATACACAAAAAAACATTTCATTTTTTGACGAAACCCGCTCTTGGGTGGAGCGGGAGACAGTGTCAGACTCTTACTGACTAAAAACCCCGCGCCGTTCCTTCTAGCCTTCATACCGGGGCACGAGCTCCCTTTCGGACAACCCTGTCCCCAGTAGGCTTCGACCCAGCTGGGCCCCTCCTGCTGCTGACAACTCCTTGAGGCGCGCCGGAACAGTGCGCGCCGTCTACCAAGACATTTCCCGGGTATTGCTGTTTTTATTAGTGAAAAAATCCGTGCTAAAATCCGTTGCGTGGTTTAGAAGCATAATGCCATAGCATAATGAGCCTTATAATATTCCCACTGCTAGGACTCAGGTTCTTGTACCCGCCCTTCTAGGAGAAGGGAGGGTAGAAGAAACCCCTTCTTTTTAGAAGCCGTTAGCGGATAAACAGACGCGAAAGCGACTTGACTGAGATTTAGTAATAGCAGGCTTAAAGTAGAACTACACTGCGCACACGAGTGCCACGTACGCCGATCTGGGCGCGTCGGTCTCCATAATTTTTTTGTGGAAACTAGGCTTGTAGAGCTACACTAGATCCACGCCACGCGACGTCGTTCTACGTACAAATCAGGCGTGGTCCACGTGTGCGTCAGTCTAATTTAGTTCTAGCTTTATGATGAAATAAATTGATATTAAATTAATGATATTATAAACTAGGCCTAGGACTACAGGCCCTTAGAAATTGGTTCAGCTCAACTTTCCAATGTATGCGAACTAGTACAAATGAGATTCCCCAAAGGTGTAGAACGCTGTCCATCCAGCCGGCCTAACAACTTACGACACAAATCCTATTCTTGGCGTTAAGGTGTATAGTCCCTTGGGATGTTTTTAAAATCGTGCGGTTTTGATCACGCATGCGGGATTGCCCCGCACGCGTTACCCCTGCAAAAGTATTGTAATGCCTGGAATACGCGTTTTTTGCATTTTTAAATTTTCTGCATGTAGAGCTTGTGCATGCTTGATGTAATATGCACGATATTAAAAACACCCTTTAATATCTGGTTGTAGTTAAATGCACACATACTCGTACTACCACCTGCGCCTGCATAGAGCACCGCTGACCATTAAAACCATTTTCTTTGCGAAATCTTGATTGATTTATACACGCTATGTACATTTTGAAGAACACTAGCATTTTTTTGGGTAAACATATATCTTAAAATTTAAAAACTTGTAAGGAAAACAAGTGAAAAGGTCTAATTACAATAATAATACCTACAGGTTACAATAAAAATTAATAAAAAAAAAAACAAATAAAAAGTTAAACTATAATTAATCTTTCTTTGGTTAAGGGGGTGCCGTTGCCACCTCCTTAACCAAAAGCCTGCCTTTAGCGAGATTTGCAGTGTTAAATTTGATAAGTATATTTTAGAAAAAAATCTTAAACTGTAAAAAAGGTCTTTTCTCCGGAGTTTTGATTTTTACATTTGCTAACCCTAAGTTTGGGACTACATGGCGTTGTGTGAAAATTGTGGAATATTATTATACATTTTTATGGCACTAAATGGGAATAAGGGCCTTAACAGATCCGCCTGTATAAATAAGTTAGTACAAGATTAAAGTGTCGAAAACTGTTGGTAATAAGCCTGGTCGCAGGTGTTGAGTAATTGGTGAGCGCTCCGATATGACAGGCGCGAGTACCACGCCAGATTAGTTCAGACAGCCTGCTGGGATCCACTCGCTGGCTTATATTGTATCTGTGTTTTATTTTAGAAAGAAATTTGTCGGAGTACAGGGGCTACAGTTTTATTATTGGTACAAGATCCGTAGAAGAAATCTCTTCCCTACACTAGCTTTCCGCCCGCGGCTTCGCCCGCGTGGACTACAGTTTATATCGCGCGGGCAGAGACCCGTGCTCAGCAGTGGAATTATAGGTAGCCTATGTGTTATTCCAGTGTCTCTTCTACCTACCTACCAAATTTGATCATTTAGATCCGTTCAGTACTTTTTGCGTGAAAGCGTAACAGACAGACAGACAGAGTTACTTTCGCATTTATAATATTAGTAGGGATTCCGAATGGGTTGCCTAGCTAAATCTGGTGCCAATGATTAGATTACACTACTAAATGTGTTATAATTTGTGATTGGTGCAGGTCTGTATCTCAAGCGTAGACAACTGATCAATATGAATTGAATAAAAGAGGTACGACCTCGGTAAAATGGAGCTGTGAATTTGATTGTAATAGGGTAGTTTCCAGGGTCAAAATAACTACATTTTATTTAGTCCGTATTTTAGATTATAAAAAAATATTGGACACGTATTTTTGCTTTTTCCAATTAAACAGAAAATAACAAAGATATAGCCCATTAAAGTTACGTGTGACGTCACCCCGTGCGAAAAAATGCAGCACGGTGGGCTATATCTTTGAAATTTTTGGTTTAATTTACAAATAAAAGAATACATGTCCCTTATTTTTGAATAATCTAAAAGACGGACTAATAACATTTTTTACGGCAACTATCCTATACGATAGACTTCTTTTCATAGAAATAAACGTAAAATCAAACATTAAAGACGTTATTTCTTCACCTACTTGGCCCTATTCATAACCATTACGTAACGTAAACGTAACATCGTTATTTGATTCACCTACATTCAGTACCTACAGTACTGTGACTGGTAAAAGTAAAAATAAATACTCTGTGTCACCTAAAACTTGGCACTCTACCTACCATTCACTCAGGCACTCAGAATAGTCATCAATAGTGCACATAACGAACAGGTACACAAAAATATGGAACTAGTAACAAGTAACAAGTAACAACACATCAATAACACCTAACCCTCTTTCGCCACGCGGGTACTTTTTACCCCACCTCCAAGATTTGTACCCGACGTACATAAATACATCCGAACGTGTGTACTGCTTGTATTGTATAGGAAACGTGTAAATTGTTTACCGATATCAGGGAAGCGATATGTTCGCGCCGGCACTGCGAGTGAGTGGGGCAAACACGACGAGTGTGCCGCTACGAGAGCCTCGGCCCATTTTACAAGAGCTTCCCCACACCTACGTGCATGCGACGCGTGTATTAAACTCAGTTTTGTGTGTTAACGCATTATGGCACTTGGGTGCAATGGAGATTGTGAGCGGAGTTTGATCGTTGAGAGATACGAGGAGATTTTATGCTGATGGATCTGTTTACAGAATAATATGGGAGTATATTTCGAGATAATGAACAAACTGAATGGAATTAAAATGATATATTTTAAGATGGTTTTTAAATAACCGCTGCATGAATTTATAGCAGTATGTCATAATAACAACTGTCAACACTACAAAGTACCGTTGTAAGACGAGAAAACGTGTAAATACGCTGATATTTACGCTGTATTGTATTACGATAAACAGAGTCTTACCGTAGCTTGTCGCGGATACTTTTGAAAGAGTTACTGTGGCCCTGAAACGCAAAAGAAAACTGAAGGACAGGTGGTTTTTTGTCGGTAAAAGTCTGATATGCCCTCTTGTTTCTACCATAGAGCGGGAGATGTCATTTAATGGTAAAAAAAGGTAATTCAAAAACTTCGAGTTTCGCACACCATAAAAAGAAACAGATCTCAACATTCTAAGTTAATATACATATCTACGAAGACAGTATATGAATGCCAGTATTGAATTGTGACTGTGAGTCGTTCATAGACAAAGAAAGAAAGAAAAACTATAGCGTAATTTAAAAACAAATATTACGAAACGATACCACCAGCTTGTATTTCGATATAAATTTATCTACATGACTTAACTTTACGGAAATGAATTACACGGTAGCCGAGTTCTAGTCGACATCAAAATAAAATTATTCGACGATGACTTATTGATGGCTGAGTTAAACGAGCTATATGATAAGTTATTCCCGGGCAAGGCAGTGTCGCGTAATTTCGCCGGGCGAGGGTAGCGCAAAATGTCTACGTTAAATATTACGTCACGATTCAATTTGCGGCGAGCGGAGCGTGCGGCGGACGCGGGAGCGTGTTGGCTCAGTGATCGACGGCCTGATGCTCTCTCGCTTGCACTACTGCACTAGAAGGGTTCAACGTGTGTTATATTTTTACGTAATCCACCACTCACTAGTCACCACCCACTACGGTAGTGTCGTAAAACACCAATGTTGGTTAAACGAATATTAACGGTTTAATAGGCCCTTTAATCACGAAATAGGCTATATTTTCGGCTAAATGCTCAGCTGATTTCAATGAAAATCCAATTGAGCTTTTTTATTAATTTCCATATGACACGCGAACAAGTGATGTACCTATTTTGTTGAATGATCCAATAAAGAATTAATGAACGTTACAAACGCGCTCCATATTGAATTCATAATAAGTTCACGAAGATATTACACAAGTTATACACCGTATCTACAGATTAACCCAATAGAGATAAAGTCACAAGTACGCACGAAGGTTGCGCTATGCAAAATAAAAATGTCTCCACGAATCATCTCCGCTGTAGCAATTTACGTCACTGTTAGACTTTTCACATCGTTCCTCTCCCTCGCACCAGTGCTTAACGCCACATTTGCGTTCCAAAACATAGCTCACCCCTTTCCAACCCCGGTTGAATTAAGCAAGTTTATAGTTCAATTTAAAATTTTGATATGAACTACGTAATAACTCGTAAGTTTGGAGTTGTCGTGTTTATATGATTCATAACTTAGTGGCAATCATGTCTTATGTGGTGAACTAAGCAAGTTTTCGACGGTTAGGTAGACTTTATTAGATTTCACTGTATATGAGGAAATTTCTTTAAAAGGTTTTTTTCATGGACAGTGTACCAGTTCCGAAGGCGTCCTTGGCAACTTTGAAGTTACAAGACGGCGGAACTATTTCTATTTCTCGTATAACACTGAGCTACAAGAATTAATTTGAGAAAATGCTTTAATATTCAATGAAAACTGTTTCGCTTCCGTTTTATTAGGTGTCTATTCAAAAGCTGTCTCAAGAGATACACAAGTGTATAAAGCTACACATGAATACGAAGCTGCGATAAATCCGAATGATTTTACAGTTACCAAGCGGAAATGTAAACATATCGACAGATATACGATGCTTTCAAGATTATGTACAGAGAAACTCTCCTCCTATGTTGGGTTAGGTTAGCATACTTCGCAAAAAGTTATTACTGGCGGTACCCAAACTGAGTTTGCTCAAGTCCTTTACGGATATGGGCTCTTCTGCCGACGGAGGATTTGCGGATAATTACGCGCTTCTTATTAAGCCGTCTGCAAATACTTTCGGGATGGGTAATTTTGTCCCTCGCTCGCATTTTGGGGTTAACTATTTTTCTTTAGTTTATACGAGCCGGATCGTGCGGCCCTTTTTCTTAATGGTTTAGCTTTGTTCGATATTTCTATTACCGAATACAATGATGTTTTAGTCGATTGAATTTTCACCTGAATATTTTATCATTTAAAATGCGAATATTAAATAAGTAGCAGATACAGGAAAAACAAGTTATTGTAAATCTAAATATGTAAGGTCAATGCTCGAGCACAATATAAATAGGTGTCAGGTGTCAAGAGGTCATATCACTGACAACTCAGCTCGATATTGTCTATGGAACAAAAATTGTGGTATTTCCGAGAATGTGACGAAGACGAAAAACAAGCGATTTCTTTGTGTAGGTAAAGATACTACGGATATTTTCAGTACCCCGCGGTATAAATCTCAATTTACATAATATATTTTTGCGGCAGTTTAAAGGTGTCCGTTGTGGTGGCTGGTTGGAACACGGGGTACATGCGAACGCGCCGATCCTGCATCAGGCTCGTTTGTCATTCACCTCCGCAACCACATTTAATTTTCGACGCCCCGCGGGCCTCAGCCCTTCCCACACTTGGGCTTTGGGGTTGCTACGTCGAAATATGAAGAGTATTTCGCGTCGATGAATTGAAACAGTGTTACGTTTTTGAAGCTTGATTTTTTTCCCTCGTGGGTTAATTAGACCGTGGGCGCGTGCAGGGTTTGTTTAGGGTTTTTGAAATATGTTTGACGTTTGCAAATATTCTTATAAACATTTTGATATAGGTAGGAGTTTTGTCGAACTTTTATTGCAATCCATAATGTACATTTAGACGTGGTGAATATTATGTAATGGAAATTATTATTTTAGCAGTTCTGTTTAGGCCGCCAAATGGATCGTTAAGAGCTCGTGGTGGGGAGCCTCAGAAGGGCTTTTAATTAATTTTCCTTATGAAGTACTAAAATAAAAATTGTTTAGTTTGTCTTGTATATTAAAAATGTTTTAGTTAGCTCATAACGTCCCACCTTGTGGGAGGCCTTCCAACGTTGCACTTCTGGTACGTTGTCACCACTTCGAAACCTTTCGGCCTCATCGACTTTTTGTTCTGCGAGCAACGAAACTCTACTCAATAAGTGATATATAATCCTAGATCCCTAGAGATTCCAATTATCCAGGCTTTGCAGTACTATAGACAATAAGCCATCACAATGTGACCATGAAAGATCTTGAACCTCACAACCTAACCTTCAACTCCCACCTAACAGGTGACGGTTCCAATATAAAATCAACTTTTGAATTTATAAGGTCAATAAAAGTAAGTTGTGATGTGACTGACAAACATGGCCATATTCTGACACAAGGCTTCAACGGTGACCAACACGTAATTAAAAGTTTTTATTGATATTAAACTGGTTTCTCTACAGGTTTTATAGTCGTAGGTGCGTATGGAAGGATATGGTGCGTGAGAAGAAAGTCATTTAAAAGCGATCAAATCTGTCTTCATCGGTTTTTTTACTATTGATTTGCTCGCACTTGACTACTATCTCACCTGACGGAAAGCGATGAGGTTGTAACCTATTCACTCTTGACTGACTAGAGGTAGCGGCCATCAGCTGCAACCTCTACCGGCAGGAAATCCCACTCCTTACCTGCTCGCACAATGAATGCGTTCTCTAAACCAACCAACCAACCAACCATGAGATGGATGGGATGGGAGGTCCATCATCTAGATCTTGTATAAATAAAAGCATAATCAGCTGTGTAGTGTTCGCACTGCTGGAACTCAGGCCTAGTCACTATGAGAGGAGCAGTGGTGGACCAGTGTTAACAGACCCCACTTACGTTGAAGATTCAAACACAGGCAGGTGCTACATCTCTTAAGACGGTGAAGGAAAACATTGTGCGGAAACCAGCATGTGCTAGAACCCAACATTCGGAAACATGTGATATACATCAACCTGTGTTAGCCCCACTTCCTGGATTAGGACCAATTCTACATACATCCATCCTGTATACTTAATTACAAAATAGAATAGAATAAACTTAATAGTGCACCAAAATAGTTAAAATTTTACAGAAACTTAAATGTATGGGTACTAAGATATGGCTGTCTTATCGTTGACAGAGATATCTACCAGACAATCTTAGGATGGACTACAAGAACAACTAAAAAGGGGGTAATCTGCGGTGTACTGCCAGCAAATATAAGTCAAACAAACCTCAGCATTATAATCAAGTATCTCGTAATCCGCCCCAGGACAATGAGCAGTTACGATTGCACGAACTCAAAGCAAAAGATAAATCGACAATACTTCAGATTGGAAACATAAACTCAGATGCTAAAGAATAACTTCGTTATCGCGTCTTTTTGCAAAACAAAATTTTAGTACCAAGCACAAATAAAATAACGAACGCCTAAGAAAAATATCGCCGCGAAAGATATCGAGAAAATACAACTTATTGATACGAAGACTGCTCTGTTGACTGACATATTTATACATTTTCATATACGACGCTGATGGAATCGTCGCCAACCGTGAGATACGGGACAGAGCTATATGGAGTTATTTCTACCGCAGATTGGCTCGCTACACAAACGACACGTTTTACTGGCTCTAATACAGAAACTATTCAGACATGGACACCGCGGACTGTCATCAACTTTATAACAAGATGTTAAAGCTTGATCCCCGTCGTCGGCTACCCATTTTATCATCGCGGCTCCATCTGTGATTGGCGACGCCATGCCTCGGCGAGACGGACGTACGGCACCACCCGACGCTCCACTGTTGAGAAACTCACCCTTGTTATAAAAAGCTTATCACAAATCCACCCGGCATAGTTACTGAACAAAATTGGATCCGATAAAAAGTTTCTGCCATTTTTTTGTGACTCGTAAAAAGATATCGCAAGCGTTCGCCTCGGGCGAATGTCATTGAATTTTCAACAACGATTTGAGAAGATTGTTGTAGCGTCTCGAGGGTGCTGGTGACGCAATACATTCACCCTGACTTAGGTGCGACCCTTGTACAAACTAATTCTTACGGGTATTATGCGCTAACATCGGTCGGTCCGACCCCACGATAAATCGATGTCCACATCACTCACCCAATTGACCCAATATTATCTGCGGAAAAAAAGTCCAAACAAAAAGTCGTAAGAATGGGTGATATAATGACATTGTTTTATTAGCCGTAAGTTTTAGAGGCTGACAGCGAACCACAACAGAGGTCCGTTGAAAAAATAAAGATAAATTTATCTCAAGTACCTATTGCGTATTTGCTGAACGAGTTGAATGGCCCCGGTTATAACACATCGTATACTAAAAATTACTGGACATCGTAAAATAAGCAATGACACCGACTGCCCGAGAGAGGAATGGCGAATAAAAAATCAAGATTGATGTCCATCGGTCCCGTTCCGTCTATTATCATAAGTTAGGAAAGTGATTTAAGATGATATATAGTCTTAGTTGATTCTAGACATATTGTTGGTGTTACGTCTTCACGGAAGACAGCAGTAATTTGCTAATGGAGATTCGAGGAGCCGCATAAGTTACGGAAATTTGCAATTCGAAAGGAGCTCCCGGCCTCTTTTATTTCATAAGTAATATTGCAGCAATCGCGTCGCGGCAACAACACTCGCGACTAGGGCTGTCGCGGACAACTCGCGACTTCTTGAAGTTTGCATTTTCTTTGACATTGATTTGTCAAGCGTTCATGTTTGTCAGCGAGTCGAAGTTGGCAGAAATGCCGTGCCAAGTTTTGTGAGCTGGTTCATTACGTTTCCTGCAATTGTTTTAAGCGAGTAAACTTATAGCTTTTTGCTTTACATTTTTTGTTACTTTACCGTTGCTAATTTTTCTTAGATTTTTACTTTACCGGATGCTATGTTATGGAGATTTTGTTTCCTATTTGGAAAACGAGTTGGACGTAATTTATAGTTCCTTTTGTCAAGATTTTTATTATCATCCTCTTGTTCATATAGGCCATCTAATAAGATTTATGTATCGGAAAAGTATCGCAATCCTGTTTTGTAGAAATGCTGATATTTGAGTAATTGAAAGAGTTGCAAAACATGCTTTATCATTGGTATTTCTATCCACTATCATCTTCCTGCTCTTGTCCGATATTACTTGTGGGCGGCGCTACACATTTTTTTCTTCCATTGTCCTGTCAGTCATCACACTATCACTAACTCCCTTTTCTTTTCTTTCATACAACTCTTCACACAATATATCCACATTTTCTTTGGCCTCCTTCTCCTCTTTATTGTTCTTCTATCCATCATCATCTTCCTCACCTTGTCCGATATTACTTGGGGTCACCGCAATACGTTTTTTTCTTCCATTCTGTCCTGTTAATTGTCACGCTATCACTATCCCTTGTCTTTCATAAAACTCCTCACACAATCCATCCAAATCCATCATCAACTGCCTTTGTCCCATATTACTTGGAGTTGGTGCTACATTTCTTTTCCTTCAATTCTGTTCTATCACTCTTCTCTCTCATAGCACTGCTCACACGATCCATCAATTTTTTCTTTAGCCTCTCCTCTTTAATGGTATTTTTATCCATTGTTCCTAACATGAAGTTTGCCAACCCTGCGGCTTCCAGTGTCGCTGAAGTCTGTCCGTTGCTGTCTCTGAGGGATTTCGTCGACATGTAACTTTATATTTCGATATTTTGTTATCTTAATTCACAAAAGCCTTTGAATGTCTATTTTTGACGCTGTTCTGTACACCCGTAGCCCGGCTTTGTTTGCCTTCGAGTATTTACTGAAATATTCGGTCGTGGTGTTGCATAATTTTTGTTTATATTTTGTGTAAATGAGTTTTATTAAACATTGGTTTGTAATGGTCTGCATTCTTGGTGAAGGTATTGTTTATTTGGTTCCGATTTCATGTAGTAATTTTAATTGCTTTTGAAGTTAACAAAGTCATAAAAATGCAGCTATTCCAGCTGCATTTTTTTTTATCAACAGCAGGATTGTTCAAAAAAGTTAACCCTTACCCTGGAACGCAAAGGGTAACTGAAGAATACATGGTTTAGCCAGTAAAAGTCTGACACGCCCTCTCACACCACGCTAGAACGTGAGAAGTCATTGGTCATTCCCACTTCTTAACGCAAATATACTATTTCATCAGCTCTTATGAGGATTGAAGATCTAAACGAGATAGTGTACCCAGTCACAAATACACGACTCTGGCAAATACGAAACGAAAACACTCGTCGGACCAATCCGACGCCAGATGTAAAACCTCATTCGATTACACTTCTTCCAGATTGACAAAACCTATGTAATACGTTTCTGCAGCCCTCAACAAATAAATTGAACACTCCAATATCTGATATGAAACCTGGCTAAATCAATACTTCCAGAGTATTGATGGTACAAACATACGGACAGATAACATGCTCGTAAGTGCGGGCACTAATGTTTGCGCTCTTGAGTTTACATCGACCGTGAGATGGCGCACTAGTGTTTTTTATTTAACTTTTCTTTAGTATTGGCTTAGATTTTTCTTTTATTGCTGATAGGCTTGCGTTTGACCACTATATCACCTGTACCCTTAGCCAAGTTGCTAATCTGCAGTAGTCAACGCTAGTAGAAAGCTTCAAATGCACTCGAACGACGTCATCTCAACGCTCGGTCACGTGGTCAGATGAAAAGAATTGGCGGCAACGTCAACTCGAGATTCCTAGGTTGTAACTATCAGGAAACAGACTTCGGCAGGGAATTCCACTCCTTAGCTGTACGTACAAAAGCTAGAACTACATTAGAACGACGCACACGTGTAACACGCCTGATTTGTACGTAGAACGACGTCGCGTGGCGTGGATGTAGTGTAGCTCTACAAGTCTTGTTTCCACATAAAATGTATGGAGATCGGAGTGTGTAGCACACGTGTGAACAGTGTAGTTTTTCCTTAAACGTGTGAAGGATTAGATGGCGTGAAAGAAAGAAATATTACCAAGTATTATACACATGTATGTATGTATGTGATATGGGTGTTTCCTTAAAGGGCTTCAGTTTAAGGATTAAGCCTAATATTAACATAAGCCTCATAAAAGATTAACACTTAGTGGTTATAAATACTTAACACCTATTTTTTCGTTTAGGAAATTATCATATTACCTCTTTCGCTCTGGTTGGAGCGAGAGTTCTTCTGGCTAAGACGTGCTAGTGTTTTGGCCGCGGTAATTTTTTTCAGGAAATCCCGCAGAAACCTTAAACAGCTTGAATTTGGGAAGAGCACCGCCGTGTCCTCGTGGATTGGCGGCAACGATATTTTGCTCCGGGCCTTAGTGCAGGACATGGTCAGGAGTGAGGAGTGGCAGGCGGTCGCCTTTAGCGAAGCAGTAATGCTAGCAAAAGAGGAGGCCGCAAGTGCACGCCCGAGGGAGCTGCCCTCACAGAAGTAAAGAACAGGAGTGGGTTTTAGTCAGTAAAAGTGCTGACACTATCTCCCGCTCTGCTCAAGAGCGGAGAATGTTTTTGGATAATTTTCCCTGCCTACAAAAAAAAAAATGCATTATACTACAATAATGTTTGTTTTTCCAAAATGTACTAATAATGGTAATTTTCTTGTTTCAGGTAATTATAAAATTGTATGATATCGGAGTGCGTGGATAAGAAGCTAAGGGTGAGACCAAAAATGTACTGAAATTATTTCTTGAAGATTTTATATTTAACACCTATGTTTGAGTTCAAACTGGTTTTTCGTTGGATCCTCATAATAATGATGAAACATAGGAAAATGTAGCCGTGTGTGTCAATATTCACAGGTGCCAACAGTGCTCGCGCAAAAGGCGCAAGCCCTAGAGGGTCGCAGAAATTATATTGTCAAACCAGGGCCAAGCTTCGGATCATGCTTGGTAGTTAGTAGCTTACATACTAAACTTTTTATTTATCCTGTACATTATACCTGCGGTTGTCGGTGCAACACGGTTGTCAGAAGATGATGATGATGATGATGATGATTGTCGATTCTGTAGATACTCAGGGTTTCAACACCCTGAAGAAATAAATTGGTGATTGGTGATGTCGGAAGCACTATGTCATGCGTATTTCTTATATCTAGTTTTTTTTTTTTTATTGTTCCTACATATTTAATATGATTGTGCATATATTCCAGCTCATGAAAAATACAATGTTTCTATAGCCACCTTCCGGTTCCATGATCAGATCAGCTCCTTGTCATAATAATTATGCATTGTCATCTGATTTAGGTACACATGCATATACACTTTTAAGTGGCCTAAGTTGATGCTCGCACCCGGGCGGTTTAAAAGTGTAGTTACGGCACTTGCCCAAGAAAGTTATTATTTTCAAAACATTATATTGCGATACTTGAGCACTCAGCTTTTACACAGCGGATTAATATCTTCAAACAATATTGCCTCTCCATTAACCAAAGTACCTAATAAAAATTGATCATAATTCCTGTGTCTTAAAATTATTTCAACTCTATATAAAATGGCGGCCTTTCCTTAATTATGATAATAAAGTTACATAAAAAAAAGATTATGACTACAAAAAGGAAACAAGTGATTTAGCGAAATACTTTATTCTTTTTTTTTTACAAGCTTTTATTTAGTTTCAGCTGTACCGATGTTTGTGTGTCATCAAATCTTGCAAAATAAATTTGATCCACTTCCCGGTTACCGATTAAGCTGAAATTTTTCATGCATGTGTGACAATCAGATGACAATGCATAATTATTATGACAAGGAGCTGATCTGATCATGGAACCGGAAGGTGGCTATAGAAACATTGTATTTTTCTTGAGCTGGAAAATCTTTAAATGCTCTTTTCACTTCGGATGTAAGGCCATATGTTTTACTTTGCTTTCTAGGGCCGTAGTGACTCTTAAAACAGGAACCGGAAGGTAGCTATAGTAAGTTGGTAGTTAAACGACACAACCCCATCGAGGTAGAGGTCGTATGATTCGTCTGACGAGTGTTTAATATATGTATAGGCCATAAAACCTTGCTATGAGAAAAATATTTAGTTTCGCCAACGTTCAGAGAATTGAGCCGTAGCTGGAATTCAGAAGAGGAAACAGCGTAGTTGGTCAATAGTGGTGTTCATGACAGGTTCTCAAAGCCATGATTCATGATACAAAACACTTGTGCTACATGTAGATACTTGAGCCTTGACTAGTTTATTTATTACTGGTTTTATCTCGTGGCTACTCTTTCATCTCAATGCTATAATAATAATATTCTACAACTATCACACAACGTCGTCTAGCCCCAAGCTAAGCAGAGCTTGTGTTATTAGTACCAGACAACTGATAAACATACTTATATATTTCTACATATAAATACAGATACAGAACAAATGTTTAGTCTGGTCACACAAACATTTGTTTTGGGTGGATATCAAATCCACGGCCTCCGGCATAGCAGTCAGGGCTACTAACCACTAGACCAACAGGCCAGTAATAGCTATAATACAGTGCATTTTTACAGTTCCGTACTTAAGTGGGCAATTATGAAACCCTTATAGGAATATTTTGTTTTTCGTCTGTCAAGACCCATTTCCTCAGGAACGTGTGGAGGGATGAAGCAAAAATTAATATCAAATTTTCAGGTTAACAATGAGTAAGTAATATGTAAATAAGACGAATACAAAAAAAGCTGTTGACTTTTTAAAGGACCCCCTCCCATCGGATTGTAATAATGGTGTCTTTAAGGCTAGAGTGAATAGGCTTTTTCTAACTAGTGCGCCTCACCATCAACGATTGCATCACTGCTCACCATCAGATGGGATCGCAGTCAAGCACTTATTAATATCAATTTTAAATTAGGTAGCGAAAAATATTACATTTCTATTCAAAATCATTTTTCTAAGCATCTTTGTTTTTACATAATTTATTTGAAATTCTCATTTGGAATATTAGATAAATTAGCAAGCAAATCCCTTCTTAACTAAACTAAATTATCACTAAAATGGGTATTTGTTAGGAAAAAGATAAAACAAAATTACGGGAAATCGGGACATTACACGTGTAATGGGTCTACACGTGTAGACCCTATTCAGTAATTAGAAGAAATATCTAAAAAGATAATTAAATCACATTACAAATACAAACAATTAATTTACAGCTTAAAATAAAACAAGCTTTTAAAGAATGAAATGAAGAATTGAAAATATTTTTTTTCATAGCAAGCTTTTATAGTTCGGTATATCTATATAATTGATACACTTCAAGACGAATCATACGAGTCCAAACTCGATGGGGTTATGTCGTTTAACTACCAAGTCCTATAAGTTCCATAAGACTAAGAAACCCGAAGGTTCTATCATCAGATCAGAGCAGCTCCATGTCATAATAATTTTGCATTGTCATCTGATTTACACATGCAAAATTTCAACTCAATCGGTATTTGATTACAGACAGACATCGGGACAGGTGAAACTAAAATAAAAGCTTGTAAAAATCTCAGATCTCAGCCTGATATGATAATAACAATTACAATATCTCGCAAGTAACAGGACAGACTATAAAACTCCCTAGTAACACATTAAATGTTTTTCTAACTTCCCAAACGTCGAGTGGCCGATTCATTACGGTGCGGGAGCTCGGGATGTTATGACGTATAACAAATAAACTCCACTAGTAGTTTAAATCTACTGCTCGTAAAAGTTACCACGTGTAGGGGCTCCATATTGTTGTAAAAGTATCGAAATTTCGGCTATTGTATAATTGAATCTGATCGAGTATAAAGAAATACCACTCACTGATTAATTACGAAATCTCAAAAACTATTTTTTTTAATTTAAATAATATGAATTAGTGCTTGATTGCGATCCCTTCAGATCCAACTGTCAAACTGTCAAATCGATGAGATCGAACCCTAGGTATTGCAAACATAACAGGGTTGTTAAATTGTTCGAAAGAGTTACCTCCACCCTGGAACATAAAGGGCAACTAAAAGAACTCAGATGGGTTTTAGCCAGTAAAAGTCTGACACTCCTCACTCTACCCAGAGTGGTAGAAGTTATTTTCTGATCTAAAAAAAGGGATTGCAACAAAAAACTTCGCTAAATTTTTTCGGTAAACCACGTGGAGTCAGCGTGGCCGCGTACCTCGGTAGCCGGGTGACTGGCCTGGCAACCGTTAGCCGGGCCAAGACATGGCCGGCCGGCGCCTGCGCTTAGCTTATGTCAGAACCGGTTCTCAACGGATTAGAGGTGGATATAGTCGATGGTAGATTAGTTTTTGTTATCGTTCTGTGATTCACAGGGTTTGTAGTGGCGGTTTGTGATTGTTATTGACATGTTTTTGTTGGCTGTTAGTTGTTTTAAATAGCCAAGGATTTCAAGGAGTCAAATTTAGTTTCGACGACCAGTGGCAGTGTTTACAAGAAATCTCGTAGCGTCTTTAAAAATCAAGTTAATAGTGCAAAAGTATTTAAGATCCATACTGTAGCTAAAAAACGAAATGACGATCTTAAACATCTGGACAGATCTTCATTAATTGTAGCTAAGAACCATCTCGATTACGTTAGCTTTGACATTTAATAATGTATAAAAGTTATCTGCATCGATTTCGTTTGACATTTGAGAAAGACCCTAGAATGTAACTTAGAACGAAACTGAAAAAAACAATAAAATAATTATTAGGGGTCCAGTGTAGTAGTAGCCATTTTAGTAGTAGCTACACCACAGGACTTCTAATGTCAAAACTGGCCCTTTAAATTTGACAACTTTATACACGCGTCATGTATCAGATGAGATACAAACTATTTTAAATATTTACAAAGCCAAACTACACACTCAAATTAATCTCAAACACAAGTTCCCTAATCCTTCCTTCATCAACGTCTCCAATTAATTCCATAGCAACCTATTAATATCAAAACCCGCTACCTCCTATATCTTGCGCCGCCATAGTTGGCCGGATTAGGACAGGATAACAGCAGTACCGTGGATTATCCACTAGTCGAGGCTCGAGGCTCGAGTCGCGAGTGAACACTTTTCTTTGTACAATAATTACTATGGCTTTGCCCGTGCGTTCTTCGCCTTAACTTGCGTTCGCAACTCGAATTAGATCGTGCAGTATTAATGAGATGGAGCGCTTTGAAGGAAGCGTTTGTAGATTTATAGTTGTCAAAATTTTGATATTTCGAATAATTTATTTGCTAATATTGTAGATGGGTGTAAGCAACATATAGTAGGGTATATAGTATGATCTGTAAGAGAGTAAGGGAATTGGTGATTGCGTGACGGATGACGCGACAGAATGGAAGAAAAAACATGTTGCGCTAACACGAAGTAATATGAGACAAGGGCAGGAAGATGATGATGATGACAATTTAGGATTATCATAATTATCCTATAGGCATGCAAATTACAGGTCATCGTTCATATTACATCGTCGTCAGGACTTCCTCCTAGCATATTTTAAAATAAACGGCGCCGCGTCTGCTTGAATGTTCGCGATAAACTCAAATTATTGAACGGATTTCAATGTGTATTGCACCAATCGACAGATTAATTTATCAGAAAGGTTTAGAATCTAAACCTTTAAACATTTATGCGAAAGTTAAGACAGTAATAAAATTCACATTCAATAGAAAAACACTATACACAAAATCCAACAAAAAAAAAAACGGAAAATAATATCCCTACTAACTATTTTCGAGATTTTCTTATTATTTTCTAAAAGTTTTCGCCATATTAGTGGGTATAAATGAACCTTGACCACATGCTGTTGTAGACAGCGGTAAAAAAAAATGTTTCAGATACTAATGCTACGAAATTAACTAGAAAATTTTGACATATTCAACTGAATTCCATACAGGTCTTAGTCTTAACCGCGATTTACCCTGCCTCAATAGATTGGAGATCTAGAATGCTATGTCCGTTTGAAGACACATCTCCTCTAATCCATTCGACACAGTCACTACGACCGCAAGTACCTATTAAAACTGTTATTTTAATTGCATTGTATGGAGAAAATTCCTTGGAAGATAGTACATAAGTATTATATATCTTAGACTACCTAGTAGAGACCATCCTATATTCTTTAATATAGGATGGTCTCTACTAGGTAGTCTCCTAGTAGAGAACATCCTATATTCTTTTTGTTAATTGGCAACTCCGATATTAGTTCTCGGATTGCTTTTAACGCAGCACGACTTCTCGTTAATATCAGCGTGTACCGAATCGTAAGAATACTTCCTTGTAGTTTCAAATTAGAAACATTATTATTAATGTCATATTTTTTGACAGTTAAATATTGCTATTAAACAGCCGTAACATCGCACTAAGATTTTTTTTATTGTTTCTATATTAAACATTTTAAGTATCAACAGACATTTTTAATCTTGACATTTTAAATTATTAACAATTTTAATATACTTTATTGTTTTCTTTGCATTTTAAGTTTCATTGACAATTGCATGAGCTTATTTTAATTATCATCATTAGTACTTATACTATTTTTTTTAAATAATATATTATATATGCATTTTTATACATATGAACTAATATAGAAACATGTGCTACTAACAAATATTGTGGACTAAAAGTTTACTTTACAGTACTATATTTTACCAAGTTTCTACTTCACACATTGTCTTATTCCTACTCCGACTAAGTGTATGTTCTTAGCTTAATGTTGTATTTGCGACAGAAATTAGACACTGCCATGCTTGCCTCGCGGCTTCGTTTCAAATTCGCTCGTTTATTTTAATGGCGCCGTTCGTATGAAGATTCCTCGGATTACCCCCGGTTCGGTAATTTGGTGAGCAGTGTGTTGTGTCAAAAAGTTGGTGAAACAAACTTAGATTATGGTGTTTTAGGCTTGGTAATGTAAAATTAGGTTAATGTTTGAAGATTTGGTTTAAATACTAGAAGTTTGGGTTTATATTCGAAACTAGGGCTGCGGGCTTCGTCGGAAGAATTTGGTACCGTGGCCTTAGACTAAAAGTAGCAAATGAAAAGCTCAGATTTTTTTAGGTGTAAAAATGTTGGGAAATCATTCAAATACTTCTCCCGCTCTATGACAAAGCGGGAGCGGGAGACTTTAAACTAAAACCCATTCCTATGTTCTTTCTTTGTCTTTTTACCAGGGTCCCGGGGTTCTCAAATGAAAAACACTGGTAGGTTTTAATTAGTAAAAGTCTGACATTCGCTCTCGCTGCACTCGGGGCTGAAATAGTCATTTGATGATTATCCAAGTAAAAAAACAAAGGTTTAGATACGGAAGGCATAATATTAATGTGTGGCACGTGTATGCCTCAGGCTGTATTACCCCGTTCATCACTCTTCAAAGCCGCAAACAAGGAGGCAAGTATGAGAGATGCACAGGACCGGTCGTAATGGCGATACTTGGGGAAGACCATGTCTAACAGTGGACGTCTTTAGGCTGAAATGATGATAACGATTTCTTATAATGCAATAATTTGAACGCTGAACTCACTAGCCTTGCAGTTATGTCATGAAACCCATAAACCTGCCAACAGATAACCATGACCTCACCAAACAGCGCCAGTTAACATTTAACTATCGGTTTAAACAATTGATACGACATTCCGACTTAATTGAACTCGGAGTTTACGACTGACGCCCGTTTAATGCTTTGTTGCTGCATGTTTGTGTATTTGGATGCTGTAGGTTCTCTGATATGCAGAATCATTATTCTTTTGCTTTTAAACAGTAATGCTAGTGAAGGAGGCGGATGCGCGCGTGAGGGAACGAACTTCCTTACGTCCCATTCGCTGGAATCCTGACCCCCATTTCCAGCCATCGTAGGCATGAGATGACCGAGTGTCTTCGCAAAATTTTGCAATACTTCGGTCACGTTGCAAGGAAAGACGATAGAAACCTCCAAAGGGTAATCGTGACCGGTTAAATAGACGGAAAAAGGCCTTGCGAGCGCAGCCCAATACGTGTTCATCGTCCGCAAGCTGAGGCTGAGGCGTAACACATTCGTTGTGTGATAGAGTTACAATTTCTGTGTTTTATTCATTAACATTAACCATGGAATTTTATCATTTGCTGTTACACCATCATGTAAACGAGATTTGCCAAAAACGCTAGTATGTCATCTACTTTAACCCGTAACCGTTCGAATTCGAGTTCTGACGTATTATTCCTGACGTCATTTTAACTATAGTTAAATTGGTGCAACCCATATTTGGCTAAAGTAGAAATATGACAGCTGACGAGACACTAACTATCGTTAAACTTAGTTGGTGCCACAGACTCTAGAAATAGAATATCTATTAATAGAATATCTATTAATAGAATATCTATTAATAGAATATCTATTAATAGAATATCTATTAATAGAATATCTATTAATAGAATATCTATTAATAGAATATCTATTAATAGAATAGATACAAGAATTCTACCAATTCTATTTTCAAACGTACAAAATAGTGAGACTGGTGTGACACCGTACGTTGCAAACACTTTGTTATAAAAATCGAGGACAGATTTCCGGGAAGTCCATATATCATACACGGATCGTGGCTACTTGTATTTGGACACGCCGTTTCCATACTTTATTACAGATTTCGGTGCGACCGTTTTATGAGCGGCCGAAGACCTCTTACGCATATGGCGTAGTCTGTATACTCAGCTGATCGAGTACGGTGGCCAAACTTAAGATCGTAGCCAAGTTTACAGTTACATACGTTTATTATTGATGGTTGTTTTAGGAAAATTTTGGAATTTGTTGCTGAAGGCTGTTTGGCAGACTACAGTGTTGTTAGTGATCAAAAGTTTCTGGAAAGAGCTTGTGATTTACTTTATTCTTCTCTGATAAGTAGATTCGGTCGATTTCTTCCAAATTAAATCAAAGCATTTATTTCAAATAGACCATTTGCTTACTAGGGAACTCCAATTATCATGGTCTCTTCTGAAAATATCACACTGTGTATAATTCGGCCGGCAAATAAATTGTCTTCTACGATGTCCCTCGCGCCACTCGGGGTCCGATTCACTAATCTCTTTTTGAATGTCCCTCACACTACTTGGGATTTATCCATTCTCCGATCTCTTTTTGAAATGCGCTCCAAAGTTTGTAGAATCATCACAGTGTTGATTGGTTGGATTAGATTTTTTTAAATTACATTGTTTACTTGTATTTATGTGTATGTATTTATTATTGTACTTATTTATTTAGTGATTTTCTTCTATTTCGTTGCACCTGCCATTTTAAGTCTCTGTACCACTGCATCATATTATGTCCTCCTTTATAGAGTTTTATTTACTAGTGCATTAAGTTGTAGGAATTCCCATTTAACAGCTATTTTAACACACAACACCCAATTACAAAAAACGAGTATATGTATCTATCTTGTATCCTACATCCCTCTTTTCCCTCCGTTCTCTTTCACATCCACAAAAACATCTCCCACATCAAACTGTTTATTTCAATGGCGTGTGTAAGTGTTTCTGGATATATTCACATGTATTTATCTACATAGTGGAAGTGTGTGTGTCTAAGTGACGTAGCTACTAAGAGGCTAGGCGGGACAGTGCCCCGGGGCCCTCAAGCTCGGGGTCCCTCAAAACCTGATTAACAAATCGCTTGTTAAATGAACGAAAAACTTTACGAAAAATATTTCTGTTGATAGTGAATTAGATAATATAATAATAATAATAATATTCCACAACTATCACACAATGCCGTCTAGTCCCAAGCTAAGCAGAGCTTGTGTTATGGGTACTAGACAACTGATAAACATACTTATATATTTCTAAATACATACATATTATAGATAAATTACACCCAGACACAGAACAAATGATCATGCTCATCACATAAACATTTGTCCTGGGTGGGAATCGAACCCACGACCTCCGGCATAGCAGTCAGGGCCACTAACCACTAGACCAACAGGCCAGTCAATGTGACAGATAATGTGACCACTGCAGTATTGGTTGAATACTCATGAAGATTTGGTAATTAAGCTGTGAAAGATATCGTTGCCGATCATATTAGCGACGACCATGTCTCCATATCATTGTGTGTGTATGTTAATGATAAATCTTCTTATAACTTGGAATTTATATAAAAGACTAGCTTTTGCCAGCGACTTCGCCCGCGTACATAAATCATAACCAATGGGTGCAAAAATTTTTAGCAATCGGACCAGTACTTCCAGAGATAACGTTATGCAAACAAAAAAACAAACTTTACCTCTGTATTATATTAGTGTAGAAGTGTAGATAAAGTAGCGTTGCATTTTTTAAATATATTGTTGAAGCCTAAACAATTTATGGGCCCCAGTTTGTTTTTGCCCCAGGGCCGTTGGTCACCTAACTACGCCACTAGTGTGTGTGTCTGTCAACATTCCACCTTCGCAAATATAACTCCGTATTTTACGAACCTTCGTTTTCAGTCTCTTTGTGTCGTCCGTCCAATTTATTCAAGTACCTACGTCCTATATGTAGAAGTATGTTTAGTCAAACTCACTGAATGTCAAAGTCGGGTTTTACAATGTCGTATGTATATAAAGTAGAGATCTTTAGTAGTGACGTTGGATTTGAATGGGTCGGGAGATCCTTTGCAGAGATTCGCTTATGCGGAGTAGGAAATTGTGTAATCTAATGATACACTAGTGTGTTTGTGGCATTGAACTGTGTTCGGTGTGATTATGATTTGGAAATTGTTGACGATTCTGGCTGTACCTGAGAGATGACTAGGTTATTAAAGAAATCAACTTGGTGTCAGAGGATACACCTAACAAATAATGATGACATTCATCATCATCAGCCGAAAGACGTCCACTGTTGGACATAGGCCTCCCCAAGCGTCGCCACAATGACCGGTCCTGTGCGTCATGCATCCATCGGTTTTCCACAACTCTGACCAGGTCATCGATCCACCTTGTAGGAGGCCTTTTAACGCTTGCGTCTTCCGCTGCTTGGTCGCCACTCCAAAACCTGTCGTCCCCATCGACCATCTCTTCTGCGTGCCATGTGCCCTGCCCATTGCCACTTAGGTTGGGCGATTCTTAATCTCCTCAAATAACATTTACCTTCTCAAATTCGCGGTTAAGGGCAGTTGTTACGGTTAAGCAGATGACATTTTTGACTGGCCTGTTGGTCTAGTGGTTAGTGCCGGAGGTCGTGGGTTCGATTCCCACCCAGGACAAATGTTTGTGTGATAAGCATAGTCATTTGTTCTGTGTCTGGGTGTAATTTATCCATAATATGTATGTATTTAGAAATATATAAGTATGTTTATTAGATGTCAAGTACCCATAACACAAGCTCTGCTTAGCTTGGGACTAGACGGCGTCGTGTGATACTTGTGGAATATATTATTATTAATTCATGAATCCCCAAGCGACCACCGGTGGCCGCGCATCTATTGTCTTACTATTGTGTCTCTAATTGACGGTATCTGAAGGGTTAATGGCAATTGGTTATTGGTTTTATTGGTTATTTTTAAAGTTTTGTTACTGATTTTGTGTTTATTCTATTCTAATTGGCCTTAATGAAGTTTGAGTAGCAAATAGATGGAAATGATGACAAACAAATTGATAGACTATCATCAAATTAGGACGAAGCCAGCTATGATTTAGAACTCCTATCACAGTGGGTGAAATCGAAAGAAACGAAGCTATTTGGCACACGTTCAAGAATGTAAGGGAAGTGATCTATTATTTATACGATTGAATGGCATTTGTTTATTAATGCCTATGATTTATATAAACAATATATAATTAACTTAAGTATTGCACGTGTGTTGGAAAGGTAATAAATAATAGTATAGTAATAAATAAAATAATCGTGTATATCGTAGGTATATTGCTTGTATTGAATTGGAAAGTTGAGGTCAATTGAAGAATATTTATATTGAATTTCATTTTAATCTACTTGTAGGTATATGTATGTTACAGTCAATAACTGTTAATTTATCTAAAGTAGATTTGACTGGCTTCAGTAAAAAACAAGCTTGTAATGAAAATATTTTTTTTTATTACAAGCTTTTATAGTTCGGTATACATATATAATTAATACTAAGACAAATCATACGAGCCCACACCTTCTCACCTTCCGGTTCCATCATCGGATCAGCTCCATATCATAACAATATTGCATTGTCAACTGATTTACGCGTTCATGCAAAATTTCAGCTCAAGCGGTAACCGGAAGATTTGATTACAGACAAACATCGGGACAGGTGAAACTAAATAAAAGCTTGTAAAAATTATTGAGTTTGTGGTGTTCATTTAAATCGCTAGTTAGGCATTCAATTCAGAAACAACCGTATTATCAATAAGCACCTATAACCTGAATTGTAATAACCTGACAATAATGATGATTTTGATGGTTATAATTCCATAAAAAAAAAACTTTGTTTCGTTTGAAAATCATATTTTTAATGAACATAGAACCTGGACTAACTATAAAATGCAAAAAAACTAACGAAAACTTGAATTCCGCAAGTGACTCGTTCATCTTAACGTGTTTTGAAATTTTGAATGATAATGTTTTTTAATCTCGATTTTTTTTTGTATAATAAAAGCCATTGTTTCCAAACACATTCTTAAAGAAACCGCTTTCTTAAACTTTATTAAGGAAGAGAGCAATAAAGTAATCCTCTTCATAATATATGGTGACCCTAAACCCTGTTCACACATCGACCTGCGTAGGAGTCGGATGATGTGCAAATATTGTACCAGTTTTATGATTCTTTGCTCTCCGTGCCTCATGGTTGCTTTAGGTAGTACCTACCTGGCGTGTTTAAGGCTTATAGTCCTTTGAATCATCATCATTTCAACCGATATACGTCCACTGTTGGTCATAGGCCTCCCCCAAGCGTCGCCACAACGAACGATCCTGTGCGTCTCGCATCCATCGGTTTCCCGCAACCTTCACCAGGTTATCAGTTCACCTTGTTGGAGGCCTTCCAACGCTGCATCTTCCGGTACGCGTATGCCACTCCAGAACCTTTCGGCCCCAACGGCCATCTGTTCTGCGAGCAATGTGCTCTGCCCATTGCCACTTAAGTTTGGCAATTCTTTGTGCTTTGTCGGCAACTTTAGCTCTCCTGCGGATATAATCATTTTTGATTCGATCACGCAAAGAAACCCCGAGCATAGCCCTTTCCATTGCCCTTTGGGTGATTTTAAGCCTTCTGATGAAACCCATTGTGGGCGATCACGTTTCGGAGCCATATGTCATCACTGGTCATAGACTTTCGTCTTGAGACACTGTGGTGTGGGCCGAAAGGTTCTGGAATAGTGACCTCGTACCGGAAGACGTAGCGTTGGAAAGCCTCCTACAAGGTGGGCCGGTGACCTGGTAAGGGTTGCGGGAATCCGACGGATGACCGACGCATAGGATTGTTCATTGTGGCGACACTTGGGGGAGGCCTATGCCCAACATCGGCTGAAATGATGATGATGATGAATACAAATGCGGGCTCGCGGACGGCGAGCCATGGGTAGCTTGCTGTCCGACCGTCCGGTAACTGTCCGGACCGAGCCCAAGACGTCGACAGCGCGCACTGTTCCCGCGCGCCTCAAGGAGTTGTCAGCAGCAGGAGGGGCCCAGCTGGGTCGAAGCCTACTGGGCCAGGGTTATCCGAAAGGAACCTCGAGCCCCAGTATGAAGAGGCTAGATGGAACGGGGTGGGGTTTTTAGGCAGTAAGAGTCTGACACTATCTCCCGCTCCACCTAAGAGCGGGTGTTGTCATAGGATGATTTTTGCCCACCGACAAAAAAAAATCACAACTACAAACATACGAATCCAGATGTCACAATCTTACCAAAACCCATATCTCGATTTAGCAACAGATTATATATTTAAAACATGTCTCAAAAATCAGTGTTAATAATAAGACGATGACACAAGTGTGGCGCTAGCTGTGCTTATAAAGTTTTTGTAAAGTTTTTTGTTCCCATATTTAATTGAGTGAACATAATGTCAGTAACTGGTTTAGTGTTTAGTCAAATGTTTAGCGAGATTTCATTACACATATGGCGAGCAATGGCAGATCTTTTTTTAGCTTTGTTTGATGTTAGTTTGTGTAGTCTGTTCATCTTGTCTTTGGTCGTCCTCATATACCTTTCATCATCATCATCAGTCCACTGTTGGACATAGGCCTCCCTCAAACGTCGCTACAACGACCGGCCCTGTACGTCACGCATTCGTCGGATTCCCGCGAGCCTGACCAGGTCATCGGTCTACCTTGTTGGTGGCTATCTACCTTTATATCTTCCAAATTCTTACTCAAAACTTTCGTTTATACATTTTTTTTCTTTACCTTTTTTATCATAATATAAACTAGTGCTTGACTGCGATCCCACCTGATAGTAAGCAGTGATGCAATCGTTGATGGGTTGGCGCACTAGTTTCTTAAGAGCCTATTCACTCTAGCCTTGGGGACTAGTTGTTTTTCATGAACATGAACCCTGCAATCTTATGCTTGTTTTATTTCGAGTGGTAAATCATCCAATGACTTATCCCATTACTGACTAACACCCACTTCTATATTCCTTCTTTGCCTTGCGTTCCAGGATTCCATTTTCCCCCCTTTTAGAAGTGAACCTTTGGCCCCAGTAGACTTGGGCCCTGCTGCCCCCTTCAGTTTTCCTGACATCTCTTTGAGGCGCGCGTGGAGCACTACATGCCGTCAACGACTTGGACTCATTCCGAATGGTTACAGGACAGCTGGAAAATTCAAATTTCAAATTCAAAATCATTTATTTCAAATAGACCAAATGTAGGCACTTTTGAATAGTCAAATGTCGGTCAGTCCAAGAAAAGTGAAGCTAAATTGCACGTTCCAAAGCGTAGATCTCTATGGAGAAGAACGTGAAAGAAACTCCATGGACACTCTTTTAAATCATATTATGTGTTACATATAATGTTTGTTTACATTATTTCATGTTGCTTCTATTATGTGAGCACAATGTAGATAATAAAATTAAAATAAAAAACATATTAAAAGATAAAAACTGAATTAAGCTGCTGGCAGCTAAGAGATGACCAGTCTCAACTGACGGCACCCGTTCACGAGCATGACGCGTGCATCAGCCCCACTCAGCTCAACCATTTTCAAGGGAACCGAATGACCCAATACACGCGCCACTAGCAGCGAGACGTTTAAGTGAGCATGACAAACTCCTAACTGCCATGCTCGTTATGTCAAAAACAAAGAGAATAAAAAGTCGTAACCCAATAAAAATGCTTCATGGTACCTCACACTCACAAATAGGAAAAAAAGTGCTTCTACATTAAACAATGCTATGGTTTTCAAAAACAAAAGAAATAAATGATCACAAGTTTAAACTATATTTTCAAAATACAAAAAATAATAAAAATAATTATAGTTTCCAAACTAATCAATACACCCTAGTGTGGTAGTGGAGCTGGACCAGCATTGAGCCAAGCATTTTTATCTTGTATATAATCCTCCAACTTATAATATGCCTGCCTGCATAGTGTGCGTTTTCTGAAAAAAAAAAAAGATCTTTAGGATGGAAACCCAAGTAGATCCTCCTGTTATTAAAGCTTCAGACTGCTTTCTAGTGTACTTAGAAACAAAAATTATCAACAAAATCAATCGATAGAATATATTCCATTAATATTAAAAAGATAAACATCCTCAGACACAAATATAGGCGTGGTGGCCTTAAAAGTCACGCGTACCAGTAACCTTTTAGACTTAATGACTTCAGACAAGTATCGACAGGTTCTAGTCTAGGTCCTATGTAGAAAACAACAGCACAAAATAGTACAGAAGTCAAACTCATGTATGTACTTTACTTTGCATACCTACGCTTAACGGTCGCGCTGGGGTAGGGTAGGGTGCGGCGGCGGCGGCTGCATGGATGGCCGGCTCACCCAACAGTTCTAAGTTCTAATCTAAGTTTACCTACGGGCCCTTACCTAAGCGTAAGCCTCGTCAAGGCCAGACTAGAAACAGGTGGCGAGAAGATCTAGACACGTACCACAAAGATTGGTTTGAGATGGTGCGGGAAAAGATATCTGCAAAAACTTAAAGGAGGTCTTTGTCTAGGAAAAAAAAATGTCTGACACTCACTTTCGCTACACCTAGAGCGGCAGAAGATATTTAATGATTTTCCAACCTCAAAATAAAGGATCAGCCCCCCTAGCAAAGCTACAACTGTTTCGCTTGCGTCGAACGCTTCGAATTGACCTTGCCGCTAATTCTTTTGTTCTGACCACGTGACTGAGCGTTGAGAAAACGTCATTCCCGTATATTTCAAGCTTGGTGGTGGTAATCTACTGGTTATGGAACAGTATACTATGCTTTAGTGCCTTATCCGCCATCGGTAACAAAGTAATGAACAATCGAAGCCCTTCATATGCGCAACTGCGTCGTTGTTTGTATGATCATAAACAGTATTACCATCAGTATTTAAGTAACTTACTGTTCTCCCATTCTAAACACAACCTCCTCTATTTGCTTCATTGTTAAACACATCATTATCATGGCTTCTAATAATAACTTCCTTCACCAACAATAACAGAGTAACCTAAATCTGTAACTACGCGTCTCACTTATCAAGATCAGCTATCTTTAGGCGTGTTCTGAGAATCATTAGTTGCTACATATATGTCATAAATATTCCTATGAGACATTGTGTCTTTCGATCGTAGTGATAATAGCTTCTTTGTTGTCGAACGTATTATCACCAAATATATAGGTAGGTGCAGAAGTCAATCTACATACAAAGCGCGCTCAAGCAACGCACCCATAGACACCGCTCACGGACACGATATTTCGGAGCGCCTCAGTAGAATAGTTCCGACTCAAACGCTCATTAGTGTGCGTCCACCGAGCGTAGGTATAAAAAGTGAAGTACATACATGAGATTGTTTTCTGTACCTATCTATTTTGTGGTATTATCGTGTGTGAGTACTTTAACGGTAATTTATATGTAAACAGTGAGACGAATTAGGAATGACAGAGGGTCTTTATGTGGTACTTTGTTAACGTTTAAAGAAAGTATGACTGTGTGTAGTGGAAGATGAAACTCATGAATGTGGTGAAGATTTTGAAAGTGTAGAAATAAAAATGTCCTACGTAAGCTCGACAAATCATGTGTGATCAACGCTTGTGCGACAAAACTAATAATAATATTCCACATCTGCCACACAACGCCATCTAGTCCCAAACTAAGCAGAGCTTGTGGTATGAGTACTAGACGACTGATAAACACACATATATATCTAAATACATACATTATAATATACATACATATAAATAAATAACACCCAGCCACAGAACGAATGATCGTGCTCATTACACAAACATTTATTCTGGGTGGGAATCGAACCCACAACCTCCGGCATAGCAGTCAGGGCCTCTGACTACTAGACCACCAGGGCTATCAAACGGTACTGTGACTCACCATAGTTCTAATGTATTCTTGTGAGACACACTGAAGCTCCACATTACTCTATTGCGACATAAGTACTTACATATTTTAGGTTAGATTAGAAAGCTAAGGTAGGAGCTCTGGTCCGCTTCGCTCCCGCTTTAGCCTTCGTGTTTTTATTTTTTATATAATGCACCACCACCTAGAACGAGCTGTCTTGTACTACACCAACGTACTGTCGAATTACAGTACTCACACAATTGTTTGTCGTACTACCGTAATGTCGAACTACTGTCGCATAAAGCTTTGGTTTCCTAGGATACCGGTGCCGTCATATAGCGGCCGTTTTCCGGAACCTCTTCTGATGATAGTTCATCCTACAAGTAAATTACTAAAGCTAAATCAAGGTCGTCCATTTTCTATCTTGGATATTTTTCGTATGACGTTTGTGACGTTTTGAAAAAGTGACTGACGATGTGTTAAAACGGCCGCTATATGACGGCACCGCTTTCCTAAAAAACCAAAGCTTAAGCGTGCATTCGAAATAAGTTGATTCGCACTACGTTTTGTCGCAAAAGTGTTAATCGCACACCGTATAATTTGACAGACATAATGTGGTGGGCGATTTTGTTTTAAGATGTAAGATACTAGTCCGTGACTTCACCCGCGTATATAATAGCCTATTTCACTCAGGAATAAAACAGCTTTCTATCGGTGTAAAAAATTTCACAACCAGACCACTGCAGACAAAAAAAAATCTTAACTCTACATTATAATATTAGTGTAGAAAGAGTCTACTGCCAACATAGGCGATGTGATGTGATACGACAATAATTGTGACATATCACATCTAAGAAGGCAATTAAACTAAGCAACTTAACAGCCATGACTTTATATTAACTGTTCATATATGAAAAACAGAATGAAGCCACTGTTTTTTCGAAAAACAAGTGACATCTGAAGGTCGTATATAAAACTAATCGTATAAAACAACACTGCAGTGTTTTGCAACAACATTATGACATCTACTAATGCTGCAAATTGTCAATTACGTTTTTTCTGCATTACAAAACAGCGCAGCTGTTGGAAGTTGTTCAAAAACATTTTATGTTCTACAAAAAAATGAAGGCTTGACATTGAGATGTTGTCTAAAAACAACTCGCGATTTTTTAATTAGCGACTGCAATGCGAATGCATATTTCATTCTAGAATTTACGTTAATTTAACGTACATTGAAGGACTGGAACAATTTGCCTGCTGCGGTCTTCCCGTCCGATTATAATTTAGGTGTCTTCTAGGCTAGAGTGAATAGGCTCATTAATAAAATAGTGCGCCTCACTATCAACGATTGCTTCACCGCTTACCATAGGATGGGATCGCAGTCAAGCACTAGTTTAATAAAATAAACCACGAAGGGTTCCGTACTGTACGTAGCTAAAAACGGCAATAAAAGTCACGTTTGTTGTATAGGAGTCCCACTTAAATATTAATTTTATTCTCTTTTTAGTATTTGTTTTTAGTTACAGCGGCAACAGAAATACATCATCTGTTAAAATTTCAACTGTCTAGCTATCACGGTTCATGAGATACAGCCTGGTGACAGACGGACGGACGGACAGCAGTCTTAGTAATAGGGTCTCGTTTTACACTTAGGGTACGGAACCCTCAAAATCATCATCATCATCAGCCTTTTTAATGTTCCCACTGCTGGGACTCAGGCCTCCTCTCTAGGAGAGCGAATGGGCCGTTATCCACCACGAGGCTCCAGTGCGGTTTGGTGAATGTCGCATGTCCTCGAATTTTGATTCTAGGACATGCCGGATTCCTCTCGATGTTTTCCTTCACCGTTTTGAAAGCAGTGGTGATCAAATAAATTACACAAAGTAATGCTCCTGGCTGGGTTGGAACCCGCGACCTACAACTCGTCAGTCGAGGCCTTTACTCTAAAAATCGTTTCCATGAAATCGAAGAGTCTGCTAGTTTCATTGTCATTAAATATTCTCTTTATAAGCTTACAAATTGAGCATGATACCTTTGTGCTACTTATGTCCTAGGCTATAACAATATCATATTGACATTGTAGGTTTCAAAATGGAATACTAAGTCATTACCTATCTAGAAAATAATAACAATCTTGATCCGCTTTGAAATGTTATATTATTACGAAAAACTTTGTATATAACAATTTACGGGAATAATATCAAAGATGCCAGAGAATACTCGTATTATAGTACCACTGGATGTGTGAAATATTGTCAAAAGCTCATACAGGCTTTCTTTGTGTCATTGTGGGGGCGATCAGCGGTGGCGATCTGTCGCGCCACGCCTTGGTGCAGGCCATGGTCCGGAGCGAGGAAGACTGGCTGGCGGTCGCCTCCTTCTGCGAAGCAGTCATGCTAGCAAAGGAGGGGGCCGACTGCATCAGGTAACGCGCTCACGCCCCAGCCGCCGCTGGCATTCCGATCTTGATTTCCGGCCACGGCGAGCAATGCATTAAAGGCAGCGAAGGAACGGGGTGGGTTTTTTAGTCAGTAAGAGTCTAACACTATGTCCCGCTACGCCCAAGGGCGAAAGATGCCGTCTGGATGATTTATACCCTAGGTTAACCCTTCAGATACCGTCAATTAGAGACACAATAGTAAGACAATAGATGCGCGGCCACCGGTGGTCGCTTGGGGATTCATGAATTAATAAAATTTTAATATTTTTATTCATAAAAATAAGTGTACAATGGGCGGTCTTATCGCACAGCGCCATCTCTTACAGACAACCTTTGGATAGACTGAACGAAAGGAAATTTGAAGGCTGTCAGTGTACATAAATAATCTAATACATAAACACACATATCCCGAAACATACGAAATAGCCTGAAGAATCGCCAAACTAAGTGGCAGTTGGCAGGGTACATTGCTCGTAGAACAGATGGTCGATGGGGCCGAAAGGTTCTGAACCCTACTGGACCCTAGAAAGACATTACTGAAAGCAGGTAAATCCGTTGGTCCCAGTTGTCATCCGTAGATCTTTGCCAGTCGTTACAGTACCCTTAGCCAAGTTGATAATCTACAATCGTTAACGCTAATGGAAAACTTCAAATGTACGGGAATGACGTCATCTCGCCGATCAGTTATGTGGCCCGAACAATAGATAAAGGGGCGTAGCCAACTCGAGGCGTTCAACGTAAGAGAAACGGTTGTAACTTAACTAGGGGGACTGGAGTAGCGGCTAAGTACCGGAAGACGCAGCGTTAGAAGGCTTCCCGTAAGGTGGACTGATGATCTGGTGAGAGTCCCGGGATCTTCTTATCTTCTTTTGATGATGATAAATATACATTGTACATAGGTAGGCCGCAATATAATGCAAGCGACCTAGTTCTAGGCGGAAATGTGACCTTACTTTCAGATTTAAACATTCTGTCAAAAACAGATGTCAAACATCAAGTTCAGTAAAAAAATAAGAAAAATACAATCTAACATTTATTTCAAGAACATATAATATAATATAAGCATACATAATCACGATTTTGAACAGATCTCCGTGACTGCGCAAGGCTGAAGTGCAGTTTATTATAAAAATTAATGGTAATGCCTTGACACTCATAACTTTTCGGAGTTAACGCTAATTTTTCGCGCTGTGAGCCAACTGTTCGTTTAATATCGAATTAAGGATTGTGAAATATGTTTTTCGTTCTTGAAATTCTTTGGAAAAAATGCCAGTATGTTTGAGCGAAAGCCACCGGTGATTCTGTCAAACAATCCCGCTTCCTCCAGAGCGTTCCACTACACTTCCTGGAACGCTCTGGTCAACTAAAGGTACACGGGTAGGTTTAGACAGTTGAGTCTGATACGCCCTTCCTTGAACACTAGAACTACATTAGACCAACGCACACGTTTGACGCGAATAAACTCTTTTTCTTTCTTCTTTACACGTCTAATCCGCTTGTTTTGTACGCAGAACGACGTCGCGTAGCGTGGATCAAGTGTAGCTCTACAAGTCTAGTTTCCATATAAAATGTATGGAGGCCGACGCGCCCAGATCGCTGTGTGTGTCACACGTATACATATTTATCTTTCTAAAGTTTATTAAAAGTGTATTTTTTTTGTTTCAGGTAATTTATACACACATATCGGAGTGCGTTTACAGCAGCTAGTGGTGAGACCAAAAATGTACTGAAATTATTTTTTTAACACTCTTTATTTGACACAATATGGTATATGAGCTTTTAAAGTTCACAAAAGTACAATTCGCGGCATATAAGGGTCGACGTATACGGGCCACCGGCCACAACCACAAAACGCCGCCACCGGCATATTTCCAGTAGGCTTCATACATTTTATATGGATTCGCCGCACACGGTTGACGCCGGTAGCCGCCAAACGCTACAAATTGCCACTGCTCGCTTCTTGTGGCCCGAACCTGCCACTAAACGCCGTCACACACCACTTGCGCGTTTAAGCCGTCTTCGTCAGGGTCCATTATGATACTCCTCACGTATGGGTTAAAAAAAGTAGCAGCCACCGGTCACAAGGGGTTATCGCGCGCTTCAGCTTCTAGCTTCTGGTGGCGGCGTTTGTAGCTGTGGCATGGGGCCCATGTGATGAAATGAATGAAAGATGAACCAAAATGTCGAACTTAGAATGCCCTGCCGGAGTTTGTGTTTCCTGATAGCTACAACTTGGGGGTCTTTAAGTCAAGAGCGAATTGGTTACTTCTAGGCAAGCGTGCTCCATCGTCGACCACATCATCGCTTACCATCAGGTGAGATGGTGGTCAAACGCGAGCCTATCAACAAGTGGAGGGCTGCACGTAACCATAGCAACGACGGCCATTTTGGTTCAACTTATTTGCCGCGTACTGTAGCACTTTTGTTCTTTTTTGTTGGATCATCAAAATGTTGATGTAACAAAATCCTCAGTTGCCAACTATCCAACAATCCTGAACTTGATCTATAAGTAAGCTGGTTCCCAAATTTAAAGTTTCCAGAAATAGTACCACGGTTTAAAAATGAATGATGCATAGTTAAAAAGTTCATTCATCCGAACAGAAATACCTGACATGTTTATCGTACATAGTCCAGTTATTATTAGTCCAGGAATGTTCAGTAAAACATTGTGAGGAACTCTACTTTGTAAACTTGTTGATCGATGACTAATGAGCGATTTGTAATCGATATTGAATGAGATTGTCGGTCGATAACTTTGTTATCAATCGATAATTACATAAGTAAATGGTTTTGTTATATTTTTGCGATCTTTCGAATGAAAACATACTGTAAATAGGCACACATACCTCAGTAGGTTTAGATGTTTATTAGTGGTTATAAATATATTAAATAGTTTCAATATATTTATAACTACTTATAAACATCTAAACTAATAAATATTATAGCTGTTAGCTAGGTATATTGTATAAGCCTATAGGTAGGTGACTTCTAGGCAAGCGTGCTCATATCAGGTGAGATAGTGGTGAAAAGCCAGCGTCAATAATGAAATAAATATACAAACTGAAAGTAATAATATGTACTGGCCGACTATGCCATGACTACCCTTATCGATATTGCTTTCCACTCCTAGTTTAGTTAAAGAAACTATGTAGATCGAGAACGTTCAGTTGCGCGAGAGTTTAGCTATTCCCGTGGAGTATTTTTGTGTGCGCTGCTATTTCGGTAAACACGACGTGACCTTGACATTGGGTGCGCACGCGGCTGCGTCATGCTTCGGCACACCCGCTGAACATAGATTATGTGGCAGATGCAGAGGAGCCAGAGATGTGAGCTGCTGAACTTATGATTACTTCAAAGGTACTGCTGGACGTAGACCTAAATAACGGATTTGGAGTTTTCGGGATCGAAATTGGCATGAAGAACGTAGATTACCGACATGACATGGCTTCACATTGCTCGCAGAACTGATAGTCTATTGGGCTAAAAGGTACTGGAGGGGTGATCGCGCACTAGGTAGATGCAGTTAGTAGGCTCACGAGGTATTCCGATGAATTGATGAGGGTCGTGGGAATCCGATGGATGCCAGACGTACAGGACCGGACGTTGTGGTGGCACAGTGAACTGGATGTCTTTCGGGTGAAAGGATGAGCCTCTTGCATCATTATTTCTGGCAAAAGATTTCCACTGTTCGACACAGAGCATCGTGAGCGCGGGTCCATCGTTCATCATCATCATCATTGCAGCCAAAAGACGTTCACTGTTGGACATAGGCTTCCCCCAAGTGTCGCCACAATGAACGGTCCTGTGCGTCTCGTATCCATCGCGTGCGAACTGCATGCGTGAATTTCATGTTTGTTTGAAGCGCAAGCGACGCAGTGGAGTCGTACGAACTAGCTGCGCGCAAAATGCATGCGCGCCGTTCGCGAGCAGCGCATAGGCCAGTTCTGGACACACCATGTGTGTGTGTGCGTGCTAACTCAAGGTCATTTTGCACGTCACCGACCATCAGCTTTTCTTTCTAAAACACCAACTCGAGGACTTTGAGGAACAAAATCGATGGCATCCATTTATCATGAACAGAGCATTTCTTCGTATCAGATAATCGGATGACTTAATCTGAAGGCTCTTTGTGTCAAGACGACAGGTTTGAGGAATCCATAGGTATTGGAATCTCTGTAATAACGTTACAGAGGAAGGTAAGGGTGACAGAAATCAATTTGGGCATCCTATTTGTAAATCCAATTCTTTGATCAATTTGCATAAAGGTGTTGAATGGGTTTGAAGGCACTCCTTAGCTTTCTGGAACATTTTCTCTGAATATATTTTTGTACACGTGGATTCTATTATAGAGATGTGCTTTAAAGGAAACGGGGTTAGGGAACTAGTGAAGGAATTGGTTTTGTATACTGTGCTTTCTGGTTTGGGCTGAAAATTGTGATAGAGTGTCTTCAAAGTTAGTAGACAATCCTTTGGAGACCAGATGGCAAAAACTTGACAGCTGCAGCAAAGAATGGTAGTTTAGAGTTATGTGGAACAGAGTGTAAAGTCCCGCACACCTCCGTTGGAAAGAGAGGATCCTCCGACCTGACGAGAATTGTGTCTGGTATGGAAGCGCACAGGAACGGTCGTTGTGGCGACACTTGAGAGGTCTATGTCCAAAAGTGGATGTCTTTTGGCTGAATTGATGATGGTGACTGTATCATCAGTTCATCTAAAGTATATATAAAGTATATGAAATAACCATTCGATAGCATTTTTTTTTTATTATAGCTCAGTAAAACCACTTTTGTTGCGGTCACAAATCATACTTTAGTGAACATAGAATCCAACACTGACCTGCAAAACTGCAAAGAAAACATGAATTTCGCGGTTTCGGGGGTTTCCCTGGTGCTTTCACCTAAAATTCTAGGTTCCTTGACATTACAGTTATGCAGGTTTCACTGTACATATTATGTGAACTGCAGACGCAACAAAATAGTGTAGGAGCTATTAAACACAATTATGAACTCGTACTGCAACTACTCGTACCTACCATACAATGTTTAATCTAATAACTCAAGTAATCACCGCTTACACGTGTGCAGTAATCTAGCCGACATGATCAATGTACAACCACGCCTCGTATTGTTCTCTGTCAAGGACTTGGATGACCATTAGCTGACCTTGAACCTCGTACATACGTGGTATAGTGCAGGTCACGGATGAGTGGACATCTTGTTACCATGGCATGTGGAGTCGATTGGATTACGAGCGAACTAGTAGCGGATGTTTTCACGGGACTCGTGGATATACAACAATAATAATTAATTTGAAGAAATACTTAAAAGGCTTATTAGAAAAACCTCTTGTTATTATTTAAGTAAGGTATCATTAAATAACATTTCTAAACAGCAAAGTTATTAGCGTTTGATTATATCCCAAAATATCACTCAATTTATGGTAATATTGTTACTCTATAATATTGTACAGGCTTATTAATTGTGAATGTATAAATACCGATCAAAATGGAAAATTACTGCGCGTAGTATTTTCTAGTAGCTGATTGATTCTATTATGAATTTACCAATTATGATAAATTGTCTTGGATAATTTTAGGTTTTCGTTTTACCAATTTTAACTACAAAAATATGATCAGTAACAGGTACGGATACAGCCCCATATTTTGTACTAATAAAAAAAATGGGGTGTATATGAGTATACCTATGTCGTGGCTAAAGCTTGGAAATTGATTACTTCATGATATGGCCAACGAAGACTGGCCAGGTCGTTTAAACATTAACGTTCAAACAGCTTAAGATTCGATGCTTAGATTTCGATGAGGTTTGGCACGCAAATAAACCATATCCTGGACACTAGCACATACTAACGGATACTTTTAAGAAGTCTCAAACTGGTTATGAGTGGCATCGGTAGGCAACGATCTCATCTACGACTCCGACTGTCCTATCTCTACAAATATTTTACAATTCCTCAAAATATCGATATCGATACCATCGCATGAATGAAGCCAAATGACTATTGAAAGATTCAGCAGATCTTTGCCAAGAATTATAATAACTCTTTCCCCTGGAACGAGACGAGCACTATCCAGACGAAAGCTCTGCAAGATATCACGTTACATTATTGAGGCAGGTCGAGTGACGTCACCCATATATTCCGCATTTGGCATAAACTGTAGACGTGCATTCATTGTGTATAATGCATTACATAATTTTGATTGAAATATCTCCCGCTGTTTACATTATGGCCGATGCTAACGAATTTGGCTCGCTGTCAAATATTACAGGTGGGATTTTGCGGCGGGTATTTAGGCAGTGTATATGAGATATTTTATATATTCCAACGATACATTGAATGGTGCATACTCCAGATAATAGCCACGTATGCATGAATGTTTATAGTTCCTATTTCAACTACCTTTGTGTTCTCGAATGGCGCGAATTTCCGCAGCAGGAATTTGTTTTGGCTCTCCAATATAACGATTATTCTATGCGTCAAACGGATAGTTTCACTAGTTTGTATTACACACGCGATTTAACCGAAATCTATCCTTATCGGTTGTAAAATATATCATGAGTCCGGCCTTAATCGTGGGTAGAATCTGTCCCACGAGGCTGGCACAGTGACATAAAAAACAGCTTGCCTGTCACACTAATTTGAAACGTGTTACACGCCATTAAAAAGTTAAAATACTACAAAAGTGTATTTATAAATATTTCGTGTTTCGACACCCTATAATTTTGGCTTGAAGATCTAGTAGTCGAAGTTTAGTGATAACACTGGTCGGTATTAAAAAAACAAAATAATGTAAATGAGGATCTGATATATTTGAACACGATGAATCTAAATATCTTGTCATAATTTTACTAGCACGACATAGTTCGATGCAATCAATAAAACCCATGAGTGTAGCCTTAAATAAGGCCAGACTAAAAAAAGGCTAAGGTAGACCTTAACCTTTTTTTGGTCTTTAGATTCGTTTTTTAAAATCAAAGGCGATCTAACTGCTCACTATTTTAAAAAAAATGGTTGGCCAGTGCAATAGTGCATTAGTAGCAATATTCCAACTGTTACTGTAGTCATATTGTATTTTTTTATCTATAAAGGGGATTATTAGAAATGTATGGCGTTTCCGAAGTGTGGTACTGATGAATTTGAAGATAGACAAATGTACTTTAATAAATTTTGTATAGTAGAAATAGCAAAGGCATATGTTCGAGAAAACCATGAAATATCTAGGATCAGCCAAATATTTATGCATCACTTACGTGGTTCCATAGATTCTGCTCATAACTAAGAGCTCGAGGAATCGTTGGCCAAATCGTGGGAGATCAGTCATAATGATTAATGATACGTTTAACAAGATATTTTTGGAAGATCCCCGTACTTATCTGAAGTACCATACATCTTTGTAGATTGTTTGCACATTGCATATCGTAAATAGATAATTCAGATTTATATTATGAACGATGATGCATATTGCAGGTGTACTAAAAATAGTCCTTTTTATGACTTTGCCGATCCAAACTGCATTTAGTAGTAAAAACTCATATTTGATGTAAAAATTAATTACAACGCTACACCACAGTTTTGCGTCGGTCGTTGTATGTTACATTTTATAAAGTGGAGATAAAATGTACGATAAAAATAGGGTTTCACATGCATTTTTAATGTGATATTTTAATTATTAATCGAGTTGTTCCATGTTGAACGTCAGCGGTAATTGTTGGTATAGTGTGCTTTTGTATTCTCGAAATAGGAACTGAAATTAATGTGTAACAATTTACAAAATTAATTTGATCACACTGATTTTATTTTGGAGTAAAACTGAAACATTGTGAGTACACCAAAGGAGTGGAATTCTTTGCCGGAATCTGTGTTTATTAATTAATTTATTTAAACTTCATGTACAGTGGTGGTACATAGGCGGACTTAATGCAACAAGGCATTCTCTACCAGACAACCAGTGTTTCCTAGTAGCTACTATCTACTCCTTTTTTCATTACCAATCTACATAGTGCTCACTTATTAGAAGCAACAAGAAATATGTAACCAAGATTATAATTATGTAACTCATAATATGATTTAAAAGAGTGTCCATGGAGTTTCTTGCAAGTTCTTCTCCATAGAGATCTACGCTTTGAAAAGTGCAATTTAGCTTTAATTTTTTTTGGACTGATTGTCATTCGACTATTCAAAAGTTCTAAGTGTACCTAAATGGTCTATTTAAAATATATGATTTTGATTTGATTTGTTCTTTAACTCAAGAGTGCATAGGTTACTTATAGGCAAGCATGCTCCATCGTGGACCACAGCCACATCGTTACCTCCTATAAAAAACACCACGATGGTTTATTATAGTACTAGCTGCTCCCAGCGGCTTCGCCCGCGTGATAGCAGAAAATTATCCCAAGGGAACATACTTCCGGGATAAAAAATACCCTATGTCCTATTCCAGGACATGTTCTATCCGTGTACCAAGTTTCATCAAAATCGGTTTTGCCATTTAGGCGTGAACACGTAACAAACAAACAAACTCACTTTCGCTTTTATAATATTAGTAAGGATTTCGACCTCATAGACAGACAAACGGGTACGTTGTTTGGAATATACGGTTTGTGTAGGAATGCAATAACAGCACATAGAGGTTACCACTAAAAGTTATTATTTCAGCGTTTGATACACGAACGCTAAACTTTATTACAGTGATTTAAATTGCACTAAAACTCCGCGGACGGCGCTAGGAAAGTTCTAGATGTTAAATGAAACTAGTTTTACATAGTTTTCTAGAATATAAACAAGTACTGACTCAACAAATTTTACATTATATTTTAGCTTTTTCACATCGAAGAATCTGATACGGAGCAGTGGTAGCAAGTTGTACTTACGAGTTGTAGATCGTAGGTTCAAACCCGACTACCCCCATTATTATTATAGTTAGCCCACATTGTCCCATTGCTGGGCAAAGGCCTCCCTCCACTCCTTCCAATAACCAAGGTTCCTCGCTTTCTCATTGTGCGTATAGCTAAGGAGCTAAAGAGTGGAATTTCTTGCCGGAGTCTGTGTTTCCTGATGGCTACAACCCGTGAATTTTTAAGTCAAGAGTGAATAGGTTCTCTCTAAGAGTCAATAGGTGCTCCCTTGGTTAATTTTTCTACTTACACGCGGGCGAAGCCGGTGACAGTAACTAGTACTAATAGGACAGAATTAAAAGCGGTAATAAAAGTTGACCATACGTTTTTATTACCTTTCCCATACATAAAACTAACTGATTACGTTTGTTATAGCCCCAAAATGTAGTGACGTATCCTACAGATGTTAGATAATTTAATGCAACATTTTCAAAACATGTTTCTGGGGGTCAAATGGGGTCCAACGGTCACGCTATCGAGAATAAATGGGAATATTTATCATGATCTATAAATTAACAGGTGTTTTGTTCTCAAACCCATATTTTTTGGACATAGTCTCTGATAGAGCGGGTGACGCAAATATTTTTGTTTTTTTTTTTTCTAATCTGGACCTACTGGTTTTTAAGTGAAGGGGAATTAATGGGGTCGAGTTAAATATGGGTTATTTATTCTAAAATGTGAGAATTTGTTGTTTAGTGCGGTATGGTGTGAATTATTTGTTATTTTACTAAACTTTATAAAATAAGATTAATTATGTGAGCTGGTTTTAATTTGACGTTAATTGTAAACCTGTTAGGGTCTGTGTGGTGTATATTGATATAGAGACAAGTGAAGGACACAGGTGTAGTTTTATCTTTTAGTCTGACACGCCCTCTCGCTCCACCCTAGAACGGGAGAAATCATAAGATGTTCACAGACCTTAAAAAAACTACAACTTTTGAGGTTTTGATTTATAGGTCCGAAAAGTAATAGAATAGTGCCTGAAGACTAATAGAACCATAACAGTTCCTTGTAAAAGTTATTTGACAACTTCATGGCTCTAAATGTGGTCTAGATGACCAGGAGTGAGTCGCCACGGCCAACTGAAAGGACAGGGTTTTCATTCAGTAAAGTCTGATATGCCTTCTCTTACCATCGAACGGAAAAAGGCATTCGATGATTTCTTATCACCAAAAAAAACTTAAAAAAGAGCTAGATACTGCCTTGAATCTATAGCCACAAAGTCGTTGAGAAAAAAATACTCATTATCATCATTTCAGCCGAAAGTCGTCCACTGTTGTACATTGTTAGTTGTCTCTTTCATTTATATAGTAATTAGTGTCTACATGTTGTTACTACATTGTGTGTATCTACGAGTGTGTATGCCAAATAAAATAGTTTTCTTTCTTTCTGTTGGACATAGGCCTCCCCCAAGTGTCACCACAATGAACGATCCTATGCGTCTCGCATCCATCGAATTCCCGCTACCCTTATCGTATATACTATTCTTAGAAACCAGAAGTGAGGACAGTTTTTTTAAAAATAACGTACAAGTAGGTATTTACCAAAATTATTTATTTATCAACCAAAATTTACAACGGAAATCACAACACTGATCATTTGAAACTATAACATCCGAAACTCTAATTACTGCAAATCATATAATTAATTACCAAAATAACAATACCACAACTGAATATAAAAGTACGAGGGTAACGATGTTCAACCGTTGCCGACCGATGACCGAAGAAAAAAGGGTCGTGGCTGCGCGCGCGCCGTCTTTTATAGCGCGCCGCTTGAACCAGGCTCTGGAGAGGGAGGTTTCGCTAAGACGGCCGTTCCTGACAGCGAGGCGTCCTCGACCGCATCTTGCCTGGCGCCATCACCAGGTCCACCATCTCCAGACTGGTCGTCATCCTCAGACTGGCCATAATCATCTGTAAAGTAACACAAACTGTACATTTGTTTTCTTGCGCTACTTATGTGTCTGAAGCCAAATAATAGTAAGCACTTGAATGAACGTCGTTAAGTACGCGATAGTGAGCGTGCACTCCCACCATCAGGCACCCAACTAAACAGGAAGGTTTCTTAGGTAATTGAAATGTAAATTTAAATGCTTCAGACTAAAAAAAAAATGTTACAAAGCAAAAACAGTGATTTTAGGCATTAAAACGTAAATGGAACTAGATAGCATTCAAAGCAATGGAATTCCGGACTTCCATTGAGTAGAATACTAGCCAAGATAAATAAATAGTAATGGAGCTAATATACTTAACCAGAACAGAATCCATGAACCAGGGGTTCGGGCCAAACAGAAGTCATAAGCCAGAGGCTCAGACCAAACAGAAGCCATGAACCAGGGGTTCAGGCCAACAGAAGTCATAAGCCAGAGGCTCAGACCAAACAGAAGCCATGAACCAGAGGTTAAGGCCAAACAGAAGTCATAAGCTAGAGGCTCAGACCAAACAGAAGCCATGAACCAGGGGTTCAGGCCAAACAGAAGTCGTAAGCCAGAGGCTCAGACCAAACAGAAGCCATGAACCAGGGGTTCAGGCCAAACAGAAGTCGTAAGCCAGAGGCTCAGACCAAACAGAAGTCATAAGCTAGAGGCTCAGACCAAACAGAAGCCATGAACCAGGGGTTCAGGCCAAACAGAAGTCGTAAGCCAGAGGCTCAGACCAAACAGAAGCCATGAACCAGGGGTTCAGGCCAAACAGAAGTCTTCCGGGTGCTTACCAGCCTCGAAGAAAGCAGAGCATGCGTCAGGCGTCCACTCGCCGCGCCAGAGCACCATATGCTCGGCAGCTGCCTGGGTTTTTTTGCCATATGAACCAGCCAGTAGTTCCAGCTCGTAGCGATGATGTGGCAGCACACGCAGGACCTTATAAGGCCCCCGCATGCCAGAGTCGAGCTTTCCTGTGCTCTGCGATGCCTTGTTGACAAAGACATAGTCCCCAACAGTGTAGGCTCGTGGTTGTCGCCGGTTCTGGTTGGTGTGTTCATCTTGACGCTGCTGATTAGCTGTAAGTAAGTCTGAGGCACGCTGTCTCCTGAGCGTCATAAGTGCTTCTCGATTAGGGTTACGATTCTCAAGTGCGACGTCACGCACTAGAGATCTTATTACTGGGGTAGCTGCATCAATCCCAACAAGGAGTTGTAATGGCGAAGCTTGTGTAGTAGCCTGTCTGGTGACATTTAAATTGAGCTGCACCTTCCATAAAGCATCAGTCCACTGAGAACCTTTATGTCCCACCTCTACCCGTAACATATTTAGGACAGTTCTGCAGTACCTCTCTGCTTGTCCGTTTTCTCGATGCATTCCAGGTGTGATGAAATGAATGGAGCAACCCAAGCTACTAACCCAGTCTCGAAAGGCTACGCTTTCGAACATTCGTCCTCTGTCACATATTAAAGTACTTGGAGACCCGAACAAAGCTATCACATTAGTGAACACCCGTTTTAATTCGTCCGAGTCTTGACGATACATGGAGTACAGCAGACAAAATTTTGAAAAGCTGTCAACTACTATCAAAACGTACTTAAACCCGTTAGATTCTGGAAGCGGCCCCAATATGTCGGCATGAATAACACGGAATGGGTCATCAGGCTTCGACCAAGACTGAATCGGTTGAGGGGGTGCTTTAGGTATTTTCTTATGAGCTAAACATACGAGGCAATGGCTAACATATTTTCTAACAAATTGCCTAACACTCGGAAACCAAAAGTGACGTAATATAAGATCCGTCGTTTTTTCGGCACCAACATGATCATGCTCGTCATGGAAAGCTCTTAAAAGGCTAAGCCGGTAACCTTTAGGTATATAACACAACAAGCGTGGCTCTTCCCCAGTTGGTATATATTTGTAAAACAAAAGTTCATTTTTAATGAAGTACCTTGAAGAATCTAATCGGCCCTCTCTTAACTTAACAATTAAATTTTGAGTTTCTTCATCCGCAGTCTGTGCGACCTTTGCCCAATTATTTGAATTGCGAATGTGTGATACGTTTACAGTTTCAGGAGGATGCCGGCTTAGAAAATCAGCGTGCTGCATCATAGATCCTTTCCTATATTCCAAGGTAAAGGTAAAGTCTCGGAGGTAAACCCACCAACGCGCGACACGAGGCAACAAATCTTTTTTTGTTTCCGTTAACTTCAACGAATTACAATCTGTCACTATTTTGAAATTGATGCCAATTAAATAATGACGAAAGTTCTGAAGTGCACGTATAATGGCTAGAGTTTCCAGCTCATAGCTGTGATAGCGACTCTCTGCGCCCTGTGTGGACCTACTATAGTAACTAACTACTCTCTTTCGTTTACCGGCATGCTCCTGCAGTAACACTGCGCCGACACCGATAGAGCTGGCATCGGTATGGAGCTCCGTAGGCAAACTAGGGTCAAAGATCGCTAAGACTGGTTCATGGGTCAAACAATGAATAATATAGTCACGAGCCACATCTTGTTCTGAACCCCATTTGAAGGGTTCTCCCTTTCTTAACAATCTGGCTATGCAGGCTGTTTTAGAAGCGTAACCCGCGATATAGCGCCTAAAATACCCAGCCAGACCCAAAAATTGCCGAACCCCCTTAACATTAGTAGGTTTTGGAGAATTTACTAGCGCCTCTATTTTTCTTGGGCTCGGCCGCACCTGACCATTACCAACTACCCGTCCTAAGTATTCTATTTCGGTATCTAAGAAGGTACATTTTTTTAAATTAACCGAAAAACCGGCATTCGTGAGGGTACTCAAAACTTGACGCAACAAGTCGAGTCCCTCAGGAACTCCGTTTGTCATAAGGAGCACATCGTCAATATACGTCAACACTCGCCCATTATCAATATAGGGTTTTAAGGTTTTCGATATGATTCTTTGATAAACTATGGGGGCGTTAGCTAACCCGTAGGGCATTTTCAGATATTCAAAATGCCCTTCGGGCGTTACAAAGGCGGTTTTGGAAATCGAATCGTCGTCCTTTAATGGCACTTGATGAAACCCAGTTGCCATGTCTAAACTGGTGAAGAACTTAAAACAACCAAGCCTATCTATGTGGTCATCGATCAAGGGCAAAGGAAATCGTTCTTTGATCGTTATAGCATTAAGTGCGCGATAATCGACGCACATCCTATCACTCCCGTCCTTCTTCTTGACGAGGATGATAGGACTGGCGTAGTCGGACTGTGACTCACGAATGATTCCCTTTGAGAGTAGGTCATTAATAATATCCCGAACTCTATTTTTTTCGTCACAAGAAAGCTTATAAGGTCTATGAACTACCGGAGCACTCGATGTTAATCTTATTTCCATACTACCCGTATTCACCGTTGATGTAGCAGTCCCCGTAATGAAAGAACTCGAAAACTCGCGGATGATATCAAGCAAAAGATTCCTGTCACTGCCAGCTAGTGGCGTTTTAATATTTTCATACTCAACGGCGGATACGTGCAGTACGGAGGGCACACCGTCTAATCTCGTGAGCCGGTGTAAGTTATTACTACGCGTGTAGGTAATTCCCTCTCTATCTAACACGTCCGTGCCAATCAGAATAGGCGCCGTAATGCAACCAACAGGGACCACAAACAAATCAACTTCCAAAGACACTTCAGGAAATTCAATCGTTGTCGTAACATATGATGTTGATTCAATCTCCTGGCTGCCTATACCTCTCAACAAACGATACGTTGGGATTCGATTAAAATTAAAATATTTAAGAACCGACTCTAAAATTAATGAGATATCGGACCCACTATCAATCAAAGTATCTATAGGCACCTTTTGAATAACACCAGACATTATGTTGTCTCGTTTCGATTGACACTTGAGCAAAAATTTATCTTAGCCGATTTCTTTTGATTACGTTCGGCTTCGGACTTTTGTTTTGAAAAGCATGTATCAATCACGTGACCGTTACGTTTACAATGTGTGCAAAACTTGACTGATTTATCACCCGATGTTGAAGGCGTTAACGTCACGGTATCTGCTGATGCTGGCACATTAGTGTCCACTTTACGTCTTTTCCTGCATTCATATTTCGTATGACCAGCTTTACGACAATAATGACACACTATTTTACTATCTCCCGATTTGATTGTTTCGCGTTTACGCGATGATAACGGTCCTACATTGTTCGAGTGGGAAGGATTGTTTAGACTGCGCGTCTCGGGTTTTGGTTTGATATATACAGACAAAAATTCGACTAAATCTTTTATTTTAAGCTTCGCATTCGTTGCAGCAGCCTTTATTTGAGCATCAGTAATACCTCGCACAATTATTGCAACTTTCAGCTCATCAGACAAACCCTTAACAATATTAAGACGCAAAAGAGACTTGCGAGCATATTCGGCGTATGTCGGGAATTTATTTGAATTGTTACACATAACCTCAAATAAAATTGTAGCAACATCTACATTACGCGGGCACAGTGAACGAAACTCTAACTTAAAGTTGCTCCACGAACGATCATTTGTTGTCCAATCATTAAGCCATGACTTCGCGTCACCACGCAAACAACTTCCTATGCGCCCTAGACACTCGCGATCGTCCCATTTATTTAAATTACGAGCGCGGTCTACTTCTGAACACCAAACGTCAAAATCGTGCAGGTTAGGATCGAAGGGAGAAATATAAAAATTATGCGATCTCTCTTGAACTAAGCAAGACAATGCACCAACGAGCTTATCTGTCACATCATTATCCCGGTCGAGCGTTCGCGACTTCTGCCTAGTTTCCTGCCCCCGTGGGTTATGCTCCTCAACAGGCGTTGACGCGCGACACGTTGTCGAAGTCGGCAATCGGCTCTCAATAGAATTCAAGCGAGCTAATATCTGACCTAAGGCCTGACCACGCGGAGAATCACGGCGGCTATACGAGGTATCGCGACGTCTATGACCATTACGTGGACTACGGGATACATGACGATATCTCGAAGAAGTACGTTCGCGACCATGAGAACGCTCACGGTATCTAAGCGGTGAAGGAGTGTGATTGCTCCTTCCGGAACCATGGCTATGATTACGCGATCTACTTCTCAACGTTCGAGAACGATTACGATGCCGTCGACGCGAATCTTCTAGTTTTTCAACACTTGTCGAACGTCCCGGCATATCGAGGAAATTAAATAATCAGAAATAAAATTTAACGCTCACCGATACACACAACAAACAAACAACAAAACTTGCAGTAATTAGGTCAAATTCAAACACTAACGGGCATTTAGTTAACTTAAAATAGATGGCACAAACAGCACTAAGCACGTGGTCTATCCCACTTCTGATCTTAGAAACCAGAAGTGAGGACAGTTTTTTTAAAAATAACGTACAAGTAGGTATTTACCAAAATTATTTATTTATCAACCAAAATTTACAACGGAAATCACAACACTGATCATTTGAAACTATAACATCCGAAACTCTAATTACTGCAAATCATATAATTAATTACCAAAATAACAATACCACAACTGAATATAAAAGTACGAGGGTAACGATGTTCAACCGTTGCCGACCGATGACCGAAGAAAAAAGGGTCGTGGCTGCGCGCGCGCCGTCTTTTATAGCGCGCCGCTTGAACCAGGCTCTGGAGAGGGAGGTTTCGCTAAGACTATAATATTCTATACAAAAATATTACAAAAAAGAAACACATCTTTTAACAAACGTTCAGAACTGTCCAATAAAACCTCCTTACCTTGAAACAGTGTGAGTAACCTAGACCTAATACGCAGCCAGTCTGTCAGTGTACTGCTGACCTTAGGGGCTGGGCAGGGTTGTTTATGACCCAGTCTAGACGTGCACGTAGGAGACAAGCAAGCCATGTTGCGATGATGTCATTACTTCGGTTATAGGTTATTGAGGCAAGCTTGTTGTGTACAAATTGGTAAATAGGTATACCTTCGTCTGAGGATGGAATTATTATGAAGTAAAAAAAACTTTTTACAAAAAAAGGGCATTGCATGAAAGTGTCCCCACCCACCAACAGACTTGAGACAGTTGTCATTCGAAGCGTCTAGTTAAATAGAGTATTTTTTATTAGGTATGGCGACACGTCTCTAAAGTATGGGGTTTAGGTTTTATAAAACATTATATTTGGGCCTAACCTAACCTTACTCAAGTGTTTTGCACCTTAAATATACTCGTTATATAGTACTGTCATATATGTTTGAATGCGTATATAATACTACTTTAACCGAAAAACAAAGTAACAAAATAACTTTAATTTTGCACGTCTATATGATCGCGATAAACTCAAAAGGACTGAACCGATTTCCATACAGGTTTCTCCAATAGACAAGAGTGAAACCTCTACAATCTACTATTTTGTATGAACTTTGGCCCTTCCTAATGTATTCATAAATTAAAAAGGAAAGAAAATATAACTATAGAAACCTAGCATATTTAATCGAGATTCTGAATGTTTTATTTTTCCAAATAAAGTTTTAAAAAAAACACGCATTTCCTGGAACACGTTGTGTGAAATATTAAAAGTGAATCAAAATTTTAAAATAGAGCGTTCACGTGTTATCTCTCTGTTTTCAAGTTACCTGTTTATCAAACACTAGCTTTTGCCCGCAGCTTCGCCCGCATACATAAAATATAGCCTATGTCACTCAGAAATAAACCAGCTTTCTATCGAAAAACATTTTCGCAATCGAACCCATACTTTCAGGGCAAAAAAAATCATAAAAAACAAACTTTACCTCTATATAATATGTATCTATTAGTGTAGATTGCGTTCGATTGCTTTGGGTGATCTAACAAGCTTCTAAAATTTGCTCAGACAATAGACCAGTCGAAAAGGGTCCTATCAATCTTCGAGCTTAGTAGAAAATTTCGTTAAACATAACAATATCTTTTAAAAACCGAAGTACTTATGTTTTCCCGTGAAAAATCAGCGTACACATAGGTAACTATAATATAAATAATTATATAATAAATATTCTACAATTCGAAACAACAAAACTAAAAAATCGAACCGAAATCAAATCGAATCGAAATCGAGACAACATCGCGCAATCTCCAAGTCTTTCCACACAATCGCACAAACAAACAAATAAATACATACACGCATTCAAACACCAATACAATACCGAAGATACACAGATGAAACATAGTATAATTTTATTCAACATTGCATACAAACTTGGGACATTAGCTTGGGAACTAAGCGAGATGGTATTCAATAAATTGTACCGGTACAATCGAGTTGCATTTAATAAATTGTACCGGTACAATCCAGTTGCATTTACACAGCGATCGGGACTAGTGCTCATTAATAATGTTTCCGATACCGACCAACAATACAATGCCAGGTGACTGCACGAGAAAAATGATAAATAATATTGCTGGGTTGTTCTGAGGGTTGGCAACGTAAAGCTAAATGCAATATGGAATACGCAAACGATGGTTGAAATATTTATGTTTAATTCTTGTTATATTTTAGGGTTCCGCACCCATAATCTAAAAACGGGACCCTATTACTAAGATTTCACTGTCTGTCCATCTCTCTGTCACCAGGCTGTACCTCAAGAACCGCGATAGCTGGACAGTTGACATTTTCACAAATTATGTGCTTCTGTTGCCGCTATAACAACAAATTCTGACAACAAAATAAAATAAATATTTAAGAGGGGCTCCCATACAACAAACGCGATTTTTTGCCGTTTTTTTTCTACGGACGTATGGTACGGTACGGTACGGAACCTGCGTGCCCGAGTGCGACTCCCACTTACCCGATTTTGCACGTCGTTATTTCTTTTTTAGAAGCCGCTCAAATTCAAAATACAAATTATAAAATGTGGGAATGTACCTAAGTTTAAATATCTGTGAACGCAATTAAAGATGTATGGCTTAATTTCTAGCGTGGGATATTAGGGTAGTTTCCAGGGTCAAAATAACTACATTTTATTTAGCCCTTATTATAGATTATAAAAAAAATTTGGTCATGTATTTTTTCTTTTTTTGATTAAACAAAAAATAACAAAGCCCATTAAAGTTACGTGTGACGTTACCCCGTGCGAAAAATGCAGAACGGTGGCGTGACGTTACACGTAACTTTAATGGGCTTTGTCTTTGTCATTTTTGGTTTAATTTACAAATAAAAAAATACGTGTCCCATATTTTTGAAAAATCTAAAAGACTAATTACATTTTTTACGGCAACTAGCCTATTCAGCTAAGGTAACCCAATTAACCAAAATTTGGGAGGCTAGAGACAGATTGTAGGTCTTCAAAGTGAAAGCCTGAAAGGAAATTAAACAAAATCTGTTAATAACTACTTAGTTTTGTTCCCTATTGACTTCTAACATTTACCTAAATTATATGAAAGAGAATCCAATAAATTGGGGCATGTAGGTAACGTTGCTAAGTAAAAAACAGTGTATTCAGGCGATCCCTGTTACTAGGGGCTTAGCTGACTCCGTAAGGATTCTATCCCGCAAGAAATTCTTAACATTCTCAAAGGAATATTCCCGAACAAATTATATAAATTGGCCCTAATATTAAGTATATACCTATCTATACTAATAATAATTTAAATTTTATTTCAGACCTAGTGTTAGTAGTAACAAATAGCTTAATATGTAATGTTAGTAGGTACATAGTTACAAATAAAACAATTGAATCAATTTTAAAAAAATTGGATTAAAATTGAATTAAACACAATAATAAATTGAATTGAATTAAATTAAATTAGAATAAAATAAACTAAGTCATAGATAAGAACACTTAAAATTTTGTATGTTTTTTTTTGTCGACGAAATCATCTTTGACAAAACCCATTTAGTAGGTATGTCATGTGTTAATATTTATACTGGCTAGAGTAGTGGTGACCAAGTGGTAATGACTCCGACTTACGAGTTTGTAGGTCGCGGGTTCAAACCCAAACAAGCGCATTACTTTTTGTAAATTATTTAATTATCACTGCTTTCAAAACGGTGAAAGAAAACATCGTGAGTAAACATGGCATGTCCTGGAACCAAAAATTCGAAGACATGTGACATTCACCAACCGCACTGGGCCCGTGTGGGGGATGACGGCTCATTCCCTCTCCTAGAGAGAAGGCTTGAGTCCCAGCTATGGGAACATTACAAGGCTTATTATGTTTTAACTTCAGATATAATAACCTCATTAAATATTTGGCTGTGCAGATAAAACTAATTACATTACCCAATAAAGGGAAACTCGATGCAAAATCTCGGGTTATTTCCTTAAAGATATTTTGGCCATATTTATTAGTGGCTTAATATAATGGGGAATACTTTCCTTTGCAATTAATTTACTGCCAAGCAGCGTAATGAAATAATAACCTACTTAATAAAAAATAGAAGTTTGTTTTTAGGGTCCCCTACGCGTTGGATAAGGAACAGAACCCGCCAAGAGTCTGCTATCCGTCGGTGTGTCTGTCTGCCAGCGGGTTGTAGTTCATAAACTGTTAGATGACTGTTGAAATTCAGTGTATATATCTATTGCCGATATAACAACAAAGGATGAATTCAAGAAATATATTTTATATAATACTAGCTTTTGCCAGCCGCTTCGCCCGCGTACATAAAATATAGCCTCTGTCACTCAGGAATAAAGCATGTTTCTATCGGTGAAAAAAGTTTTAGCAATCGGACCAGTACTATCAGAGATTACCGCCAACAAACAAAAAAAATAAACTTTACCTCTTTATTATAATAGTGTAGAAGTGTAGATCTAAATATAATAGACAACCTAAACTACTTTGTTCTATTTTGTCTATGGTGCGACAGAAGTCATAGTTCGACACATGGCCCGACAGTAAAACTGGTAAATATTTGTTTGTTTTAGTTAGAAATAGCAATTTTGTAATTAGTTATGCATCTATTGGGGCAGAATAAATATGTTTTCTTTCTGTGTGGTTAACGATACGGAACCTTTCATGTCCGACTCGCGCTTGGCAGGTTTTTTTATTTATAAAGGCTTTATTAAGATTGGTCGGGTGTTACAGGTTATTAGGGCTGCAATATTGCGAGAGGCTCTATTATCATATTTCAGGACATAAATTGTGCTGTTCAGTAATATTCGACTTTATAACAATCCTCTTGACTTACGGAATATTTATTAGTGTTTGGCCACACTGGAAGTGCGGGTACGGGGCGGGCGCGGCGCGGCTATCTCAAACATAAGAACTTCATTTGAGTGTCCAGTGGGCGCGGGAAGCGGTGCCAGCTGCTCTACGTGGGACGCGCACGAGCAACTAGCCACCACAGACGCCACAGTGAATACGTGGGCAGTGAGTGGAAAACCTGGCCCTGAACCCGTCCAGCTCCCCGCTGCTAGTCTGGCCAAGAAACACGCTTGCGTTACCGCTCCCTGCACCGCGCTGCCAGTCTGGCCGAGCACTTAAAGTACTTTAGAGCTCATACACCTGAGCGGCATGTTGCCAACAGCAGAGTTAACTACAGCCGTCAACACGGGGTGGCGACAGTTGTCGACACGTTGGCAGCAGCTGTGGCGAGCGACATCGATACAGTCGCGATTCTATAGAGCGTTGGCATATTTTCTATAGCGCTTGCAGATGCGACAAACGCGCGCTAGTAGCGATGCTATCGCGCGACAGCATCGCTACAAAAAGTCGCCAAGCCAGGGCCCTAAGGTCTACAGGCGTCGACTCGCGTGCATATCGCGTCTGTATCGCTACAAACGCGCGTCTACAGCGCGTTTAACATGTGCACAGGCCCTTAGTCTTAGTACAACAGCTTTCAAGAAAATAGTGCTAGGAATTATGTCAGCAAACGAGACTGTACTAACACAAGTCAGAGCTTAATGCGCTTTAATGGCTTTAAGAATATGTTGCAGCGATTAAAGCGCACTTGGTTATTAAAATGAGTTTAATAACAGTCTGAGTAGACGTTTAGTGGGACGGCTATTGTAGGAAATTCTCGTGTATTTATTGGCTGGAGCGAAGGTAACTCAACTGTTAGGAAAATTACGGCAATTAGCTTGGTTGGGAGTCTAGACTCTGCTTAGCGTCCTGATGAAGATAGTATTTTGCATGATTTTGTGTTGGAGAAATCATCAAGAACATCCTCTCGCTCTGGGTGGAGTAAGAGGGAGTCTCAGACTTTAACTTACTAAAAAAAACCCTTAATTGCTGCAGTTCTAATTGGCCACCGTAACTCTTTCGCACAATCGCCTCTGGTCATCGATATAACCATATTAAATTATGGTACTAGTGTAGTGAACCAGACCGGCATCAGGCGAGTGCAAATTATATACATAAAGCTTACTCGTTTATTGCTCTTTCTATAAGTGAAAACTTCATCAAAATCCGTTGCGTGGTTTAGGAGTTGAGAATGCGAAAAACAACTTTGTTCTGGACTATGGTGAAACCTAAGATGATAAACATTTAGTGTTATTATTGGAAGGAGTGGAGGGAGGCCTTTGCCCAGCAGTGGGACAATATGGGCTAGATATTATAATATAATAATAATTATCAGATGTATACTATGAGTAAACCAAGTATACACACAATTTCACTTAATTAGACCGCAAGTATTATTTTCAGTGATAATTATCTAACGCATTGTGTAGTTATAACAAGTCACACTAATTAGTAGTGACCGACCAAAGCTTTGTTTTCGGTCTCGTCCAGTTTTGGCAAAAAAGACTGTTTTCGGCATCAATTGCGGTTTCGGCAACTTGACGATGCTTCTGCCGCACCGAAACTCTGCTTTCGTGAATCGTGCGTCGTTCGGCTGTCTTCGGTTAAGTTCGTGGCTTAGTCTTTTGCCATCATCAGCCGAGTTCGCCGGTGTGATGTTCCGAGTAATTTTTAAGTATAGCAGAAATATATTATAAAAAAAAATTCCATCAAATACTATTTTTATTATTTCTAGTGTTAATTGTCTATGTAAGTGTAAAACAATTGTCAAATTTCTGAAAACAATAGATTTTTTAAAATAAAACTCTTGCGGTTTCTGCCAAATCAGAGATAGATACCGAAGATTGGGTTTTAGTAGAAAATCCTGTTAGGGTTGTTGAACCGTAACTACTAATTACTACATTCAGCTAGTTTGCTTCCAATAGTTGAACTATTGTTAAACTTTAGTTGTAATTATGTATAACTATGAATTCTCGAGTTTAATTAGATGCAAGAGGCTATAATAACTTAGAATTATGTAATTGTATTGTTTCATTGCATGATTGAATCACTAATGAAGATATCTGCAGTAGCACCAAGGCTACCGTCAGCTCGCAGAATCGCTAAACTTAAGTGGCAGTGGGCAGGGCACATTCCTCGCAGAACAGATGGTCGATGTGGCTGAAAGGTTCTGGAGTGGTGACTACGTATCAGAAGACAAGGCGTTGCCTTCCCACAAGGCAGACCGATGATCTAGTGAGCGTGCTGTGAATTCGTAGGATGCGAGTCTTGAAGCAGGTCTATGCCCAACAAGTCTTTCGACTGAAATGATGATGATGATGTATTGCTGGGCCACTCATCATTTTTTTTTGGGGTGGATATCCTCATGCATATTCTCCGCCTTGGAGTAGGTGGATTATTAGTCAGTACCCCCCCCCCCCCCCGGGTACTGACTAATAAAGTTTGAGAGCATCGACACAAAAAGAAGGAGAAGACTGACTAAAACCACCCCGGTGTTGTGTGTGTTCCCACGTACACTTGAGCCCCCGGGCTGCGGGAGCAGTTTGACTCCCGCTGCCGCGGACTAGTGGTGACTCGATCCCCATGGGTCTCCTTCCTTATTGGAGAAATGGCAAACAACCAGCCAGTCATAACATGTGGCATGTTATTGGACATTTTGATATCGTTGCGTTTGATGTTGGGAGATATTTTGTCCTCTAGTATATTCTGCGCATAACTCTTTCACAAAAACAAACGTACTCAAGAACCACAAACAAAACACTATACAACCACCAATTATTATTATTATTTGTTACAAGAGCAACAGTCAATAACCTGTACAACAAACTCCTTAACAATACGACCGCGAGTCGAATTAAGTGCATAGCAAACAATTCATTGCTCTTTCAGTATGCGGCGAGTAACAATGCCGCTCTCAAATGAGGAAATGCAAATTGTTTTGTGTAATGAACTCGTTTGTTGTGGGTACTCAGTGGTAAAATCATTTTAGTTGTTTGAAGTTGGATTTTGATCTTGAAACTGGAATGTTACTAGAGAGGTAGAGTTTATTTTTGGTTGTGTTAGCATTAAAATGATGAAGCAGTAACTCCTTGCAAAATACACACCAGGCGTCTGGAGTTGTAGGGCGATTTCGGCTACCATAGGCATGGGCTTGCGGACGACGAGCAATGGGTCGTTCGCCGTCTAGAAAGATATATTAGCATGATTGACGGGGCCAGTTAGAGCTGATGCGTGGGTCTGTCATGCACGGGGCAGGTAACCTTTAAGGTGGCCATCTGGTTAACTACCTGTTGTCATCATCATCAAAATCATCACCATTTCAGCCGAAAGACGTCCATTATTGAACATAAGCCTCCTCAAGTGTCACCATAACGACCAGTCCTTTGCGTCTCGCATCCATATATTCCCGTGACTCTCACCAGGTCATCGATCCACCTTGTGACCTTGGTTCTCCTGCGGATATCTAACCTAGTCCGCCTCGCCATCACTGATTACATCACGGCTTACCATCATGTGGGTTCGCTGCATATCTTCATTCCTGAAGCGATCACGTAAGGATACTCCAAGCATAGCCCTTTCCTTTGTCCTTTGGGTGATTTTAAATCATCTGATGACTGATGAAACATGTTCTGGCCTCAATAAATAAAAGCCGCCAAAATATCTCAAAGGCAGAATGGCCAAATAGAGATGTCGAAAAGTTACTAGTTCTTGTCTGAGTCTTAAAACTTGGATAAGTTTAATGCTGTCGTAAAGAATTAAAAGTTTTTTTGACGGCAACTTACATTGTAGACATAAGTCTATCAAGTTTAGCACAATGAGATCGCTAGCCTGTGTCAAATAAATATCACTAATGTTACAAAGACAATAAAAGTTTGAAAAAAAAAAAAAAACATAAGTGTGTTTTTGACTTATCCTACTAATATTATAAATGCAAAAGTTTGTATGTATGGATGGATGTATGGATGGATGTGTGGATTGATACTCTTTCACGCAAAACTTACTGAACGGATCTCGATGAAACGTGGTACACGAGTAGACGATATCCCAGAATAACACATAGGATACTTTTTATCCTGGGAATATCACATAGGATACTTTTTATGTACGCGGGTGAAGCCGCGGGCAAAAGCTAGTTATTAAATAATCTAATTCTTGAAATCTGATATAGTCAACACTGGTTGAATAATCAAGGTTGCAAAGAGATGATCATTGTTTACTAAGAAAATTTTATAGAAAGTATTGTATGTAATATAAAAACAGATTTTTAATTCTTTTAAAAATTTCCAAGACGTCGACGGCGCGCACTGTTCCCGCGCGCCTCAAGGAGTTGTCAGCAACAGCAGGGGCCCAGCCTCGAAGCCTACTGGGGCCAGAGCTATCCGAAAGGGAGCTCGAGCCCCAGTACGAAGGCTAGAACGAACGGGGTGGGTTTTTAGTCAGAAAGACTCTGACACTATCTCCCGCTCCACCCAAGAACTACCATAAAAAAAAAAGATCCCTTGGGAAAATGTTCTACACTCACGCGGGTGAAGTTGCTAACAGAAGCTAGAAGTTAAATAAAAATCTTTAAATATGTATGAGTGACGGGTGTACAGTTGGGCATTACAATTAGCATTGATAAACTTCCGATGATTGATTACAATGCGACTGACCTGTGACCGTTTGCAAGAGGGGACGCGCGGCCGTAGTGTTCATTGCAGTGTCATTCGGTGACTCATAGCTGCTACATAAACATACCTACACGTAAGCCTTTTTAATGTTCCCACTCCTGTGACTGTGACCTCCACGAAATCCACTACGCGGACCCAGCCCTGCATTCAAGAGGATTGGTAGGCAGTCGCCTCCTTCTGCGAAGCAGTAATGCTAGCAAAGGAGGAGGCCGATCGCATCAGGCAACAGCGCTCTCGCCGCCGCCGGGATTTCGATTCTGATTTCCGGCCACCGTTGACAAGGGCTTGCGGAAGGCGAGCTATGGGTAGCTCGCTGTCCGACCGTCTGGTAACTGTCCGGACCGAGCACAAGTTGTCGACGGCGCGCACTGTTCCCGCGTGGCTCAAGGAGTGGTCAGCAACAGCATAGGCCCAGCCGGGTTGAAGCCTACTGGGGCTAGGGTTATCCGAAAGGGAACCCCGGTACGAAAGGCAAGAAGAAATGGGATGGGTTTTTTAGTCAGTAAGAGTCTGACATGATCTCCCGCTCCGCCCCAGGGCAGGTCATTTGGATGATTTTTACCCACCAAAGCCTTGCGTTCAAAAATAACCAGAGTAACGTAGAGTTGCTACCCAGGGTCGTTCTTTTTATCTTTTATGACTCGAGTAGCTACCCTAGAGTTACAAACTAACTCTAACGCCTGACATTGACAGTTGAACTCGTTCGCTAAAAATATCAGGGTAGAGTGACGTCATCAGTATTAATTGTTATGACTGGCAGGCTTCTGTTTCTTATTTGGATATGTTATGCTTATCAAGCTAGAGTACTCTGCTTTTATTTTTCAAGATATACTAGCGTACCTATATCCACTATTCTGCCTCCACTAATAGCAACCGATGAATAACCCAGATTGTAGATATCTGGACAAACAAAGTCGTACCCGTACGCACAATCATAAGTTTTTTGCGCTTGGGAGCGAGTTTGAAATCGTTTACTCCCATTTTTTTTTTATTGTATGACTAAATAGAGCCAGCAAAAACACTACCATCCAATTATTTTCAACTTTCATCTTATACAAGCAATCCCAAACCGAACAAAAAAAAGCCGATAATGACAACAACCATACGTCATCCGTACACGCTACTCAACAACACGCCACACTCGTGTTATTGATTTTGCACAGTTAAAGAGCCCCAGCGTGATTGACGACCGCCTTGCATGAGTTGCATGAACATACTGACGTAAATATTGCACTCAACGATCTACTCGATTTATAGTAGTCTATGCACTCCGCTTCGATAGCCGCGAAACTCGCAAAAACATTTTTTTAAAAGCAAATTGTGTTCGGAATTTAAAATTGTGTTACTGGCCAGTGTTTTTTTTTCGTCTTGGAATGGAGAAATAGTGTGGAAACTCTTTGTTTGATCGTTAATTGTGACGAGAATGCATGCGTAAAAAAGAAAATATAGACTGTTAATTTACTCTGGTATGAACAAGTCGGAATGTTAAACTCTTTGCTGTGAAAAGTTTTAAACGGTTGAGGTGCTGCTACGTATTATAAAATTAAAGTTCTAAGTTGCTCTATCTGTAGTGAAACTAATCAAAAACTACTACATTTAACACAGTATATCTCTCTACAACTTTGAGCACATTTTTAAGACATTTTTGTTACATTATCTGTACGAAAATTACCGTCAAGTTTTTCTTATTTTTTCTTTTTCATTTTAGGAAACATCTCAGTCAATTAAAATATAATTATCATTAATACGGCCATCCCAAAAACTTTTGATAACGACTTGGCAAAGGTAATTAGCCAAGTTGACTTCAACTAATATCGTTATCAACCACTGTTATGGATTAATGGTTAAAATTTTAATTCGATTGGTCCAAAGTTGTAGGATAATTAATTGACTTAGAAAATCCCGTGTCCCCCTCCCTGTCCTATTAGTTGAAGTTGGTTTAATATTTGAGAGCACGTAGCTAAATAATAATAACCGCACTGGTAAATTTTCAAGGTTAAGCAAAGCTTGCTGAGGTCTGTTCTTGGATGGGTGACCATCTTTACATCTCTAGCTCTTCCTCAGAAAGCATATTTAGCTATTGGCTGTAATTTGCCCATCTTTGATAGGCGTCACAAGTAGCCAGAAGATAGAACTCCTTACCACCAGCTTTACCAAGGACAAGAGGGGTCCAGCTGGGTCGAAGCCTACTGGCGCCAGGGTTATATAAAGGGAGCTCGTGTCCCGGTATGAAGTAAGAGTCTGACGCTATCTCCCGCTCTACCCAAGAGCGGGTTTTGTCATAAGATGATTTTCCCCACCGACAAAAAAAAAAGCTCTACCAATTAGAATCATGTTACTCAGGTAATTGAGTTGTGAACATCAGATAGGCAGATTGTCATCATCATCATTTCATCTGCAAACTCTAGGTCCCGTGCGTCTTGCGTCCATGTGCTTCCCGTGACGCTCACCAGGTTGTCAGTCCACCTTGTGGAAGGCTTGCAACGTTTCGTCTTCTGTTCGGTCGCCTCTCGAGAAACTTTCGGCCACATCGACCATCCATTCTGTGAGCAATATGCTCTGCCCGCTTCCACTTAAGTTTGGCGATTCTTCAGTCGATAACTTTGATTCTCCTGCGGATAGGTCTACCTGGTTTGATCACAATAGTTTTGTAAGCAGAAACTCTATGTAAAATGGTTGTATTTAGCTGTACTCATGATTATTAGGAAGATACTTGGAGAAAGCTAGGCAGATTGCACTTAGGACAAACTTTTAGATGTATAGGGAATAAGGTGTAAAGTACCACATACCTCCGTTGGAAAGGTAGGATCCGTCGACCAGACGGGTTTTTAGTCAGGTCCGGGAAACTGCTAGATAGTTGATTTCAAGCAGTTGTATACGGTTCAATCGCGCACAGAACTCTAATTTTGAAATTTAGTTCCTAGATGGCGTTATAGATGTCGCTAGAAAGTTTTGACATGATAAATGGACTTAGTAAGTCCCGCGCCTCCCATTGTCCCTTTAATTTGAGGTCCCCTGTTATTTTTGTTAGGGATTTGTGTAACGTTATTGTTCTAAATGATTTCACTGCGGGACGTTTTTAACTCCGTACCGTTTTTGTTTTATGATTTAATGAGTTTTTGATTAAAAGTCGTTTGGAAGTAATGTTTGTGAAGTAATTTAGGACTGTGTCAGACTTACTGTCCACGGGCCTTCAAAAAACGCCGCCACAAAAAAATACTAGAAGCGGCCACAAAAATACAGCTGAAGTGCGCGACAGCTTGTGGCCGGAGAAGCTTGAAGCGGCTTCAAGCGTTTTTTTGTGACTGCACCGCCGCACACGAGCCACAAAAAAGGCCGTTTCAAAAATAAACTTGAAGCGGAGTTTTTTTGAGGCCCGTGGATACTTCATCATCATCATCATAAAGTGTCGCCACAATGAACGGTCCTGTGCGTCTCGCATCCATCGGATTCCCGCAACCTTTACCAGGTCATCGGCCCACCTTGTAGGAGGCCTTTCAACGGTTGATATGTCCTCCGGTAGTGATGGCCATTCCAGAACCTTTCGTGGACACTTACTCTTATAAAAAGGTTTACCTACTTCTTACTGGACAGAAATTTTTGGGTCGTTGTACTGTTTCACTATCATTAACATTAGGAATAGTTACAGTAGTTTCTTTTAAAGGCTTCCAATCTAATTTCCTAAAATGTAGTTAAAGGAAACGGTCGTACAATTTTATTTTCTCAACACAGTTACAATATCCTGTATTTTCAAAGCACAAATGTTACTACAATACTTACTAGCTTACATATGTACATATTTAGGTTCCATAAAAGTTATTAGTACCTACAGTAAATAGTACGGTTGTTCTTGCTAAAAAACATACTTATACCTGCGGCTTCGTTTGCGTGAAATATTTAAAATACATACGGATAAAGTACATATGGTACAAATACAAATGTTTAAAATACATATATATAAGGTATGTTATTGAGGATTTTCCAAATAAACCACAAATTGTTTCTCTGAAAATCAAAGTTTTGTTTATTTAATACGTCCTTACTATATTACAACGTTTAACTATGATCATTACACCTATAACTTACCTGAAAATCAAAGAAACGACATTTAAAGTTTACTAATATCGCCTCCTCAATTATATCCCTTTATTTTATCTTTTTACAATAGAATTTTTAACAATAAAATATGCAAAATAATCTAAACATCATCTGTCATTCAATCACACGTCACCCCGTTCCACAGAACATAAATTCCATTGACAACTTCAACGCGCGAAGCGCGGCAAATTTGAATTAATGAAATGTCATTTCATTACATATATATACAAAAAATTTTAAAATACATATGGCTATTTCACTTAGTATTAAAGTAGCTTTCTTCTGGTGAAAGAATGTTTAAATTCGTTTTTAGCGGCTGTCATCTACACCCTATAAGGATCCTACCTATCTAAGTTTGTAGGTGTTATAGTTTCTGAGATTTCTTGATTAATTAGTATGTGATATTTCGCTTTTATATCACATTATTTCTAGTTTGTACGAAACCTGAATTTAGTTTGTTCAGAATCAGTAACTGAATGGATTCCAATCGTTTTTACACCATGTTATATTTTTTCCCAAAAATATTTAAAAAGCTCACAAGTTGGATACCACCGAAACTAAGTACAACACAGATAACGGCAGGTCATAGCGGGCATGATGCACCAGCAAACAGCAAATGCAGTTGCCTGGATGGCCTGGTGACTATGTATTTTTGCTGACATAACAAGATTAAAACTTTGTAATTTTTCATGATACAGTTAGGAAATTTTGTACATAGATTCTTTACATTAAAATACTAGACACGTGTTTCGGGTTTCGCATATTCTAAAACTAATGTTAAGTGGCAATGGGCAGGGCACGTTGCACGCAGAACAGATGGTCGATGGGGACGAAAGGTTCTGGAGTGGCGACGACGTACCGGAAGACGCAACGTTGGAAGGCCTCCAACAAGGTGGACCGACGACCTGGTCAGGGTCGCGGGAATCCGATGGATGCGTGCACAGGACCGGTCGTTGTGGCGACGCTTGGGGGAGGCCTATGTCAAGCAGTGGACGTCTTTCGGCTGATATGATGAAAACTAATGTTTAATAGCTCATTTTATATACATACATAATACATAGTAACATTGTGGCAGTTCACCTCGACGCCATTGGCCGCCGTTCTAGTTCACGTACCGCGGGACAATGCATGGATTTTAATGTATTTGCATAATTGCCACGCTGTTTTCTGTGTTTATCTGTGGCGCGCGCCGTAGACTGTGGCTTGCAGTGAGACAAGTTCGTTGGGTTTTTGAAATAGGAAATACGAATTAATAAAAATAATCCGTTTATAAATCAATATACAAAAAATAATAATAATAACAGTGACAACCATTTTTTGTCTAACCAGCTCCCCCCCTAGCTAAGTTACAACCGTTTCGCTTGCGTCGAACGCTTCGAGTTGGTCACGCCCCAAATTCTTTTGTTCTGACCACGTGACTGAGCGTTGAGATGACGTCATTCCCGTATATTTGAGTCTTTCTACTAGCGTTAACGATTGCAGATTAGCAACTTGGCTAGGGGTACGGTTTATCAATATTTTTGAATTAATACATTGAAAACAATAGAAAAAATGTAAAACAAACGAGAAATTATTTATTTTAAATAAATATATCTGTCTCTATCGTCGTAACACACATACGCATTTATTGTGCATACAGACAAGGAGTTGAATTCCCTGCCGGAGTCTGTGTTTACTGATAGCTATAACTAAAATAAAAAAAAACGGGTTTTTAATGGTTAGATTGAATAATTTTGACCGTCAATTAGTGTCTAACGTTTTCTAATTATTTCGAAGTCACTACTTTTTATCGATATCCAAAACAAAAGAGACTACGTGCAATGTTGGATTTTATGAAAAACTGGCGTACTAAAACTAAAGCAGCTCATTGGCTTATTATTAAACTAGCTCGGGTGCAATATTATACATATAAACCTTCCTCTTGAATCACACTATCTATTAAAAAAAACCACATCAAAATCCGTGGCGTAGTTTTAAAGATTACAGCGTACATAGGGATATAGGGACAGAAAAAGCGACTTTTTTAATACTATGTAGTGATTAACAGTTGCTCTACTTTTTCTTTTTTTTTTTCTATGGGGAAAACCATCTTATGACAAAACCCGCTCTTGGGCGGAGCGGGAGATAGTGTCAGACTCTTACTGACTAAAAACCCCATTCCGTTCCTTCTAGCCTTCATACCGGGGCACGAGCTCCCTTTCGGACAACTCTTGTTCTACTGCACCGCGTTGCACTGTGGCAACAGTTTTTGTGCCTGGCTCGTGGACACCAGCGCTTATTGTTTATTTAAATTGGCCGATTGTGAGCCTGCCTCGCTGCCGCGCTCCTATCGCCACTATCGCAATTATACGTAATGCAGGCACGCATAAGTTCGTGTGAAAAATGTCACTACTATGCCATTGTGGACTTTTGGCAAGATACAAAAATGGAAACGTCATATACAATGTTCTTTAACACGTTGAATGCCGACTACGAATATATCCGTACCTGTAGGATTGGTTTCTAGGCACGACGCGACGCCGGCTACGAGTTTATAAACTCGTTAAAAATAAAAGGCTCGTTGAGACATTTTGAGAAAGGCACAATGTAACTTGGATAGAAACAATAAAATAAGAATTAGGGGTCCGGTGTAGTGGTAGCTACACTACAGTACGCGTCAAATAACTTTGCCGCTCTGAAGTTGGCTACATTCGCTGCGCATTAGTCAATTTTACGAAAAAGACAGCACTGCGCATGCGCGAACCTCAGTGTTACGTTTCTATCTCAGTCGCTCGTATACGTCCGATACCAGCTTGTGTTCCGCTCGCACCTATACCACTCGATAGTACCTGCGCCGTTGTAAGGAAAGCCTAACTAAGGAAAGCCTAACTTCAGAGCGGCAAAGTTATTTGACGCGTACTGTACACTGGACAAGCCGCTCGCGCTAGGTAGTCATAATACAACACGAGGAAGTGTGCTGGGTGGATACTTGCCAACGATAACGTATGTACGTAATTATACGTATACGTATTTATCCGTATACTGGTACTCAGGGTGCCTAATATATTTTGAAACAAAATGAAAACTTCCGTAGGTACAACCTCTGAAAAAAGAAACCATCATACAAATGAAACAGTATGCAATGCTTTACTTGCTGTCAAGGAGCCTTCTAACATCCCAGTTCACCCTGTAAAAAATGTAGTAGAAAAATGACAATTAAAATGACGAAAAATCATTATTCTTATCTTATCCCCATAATAACTTCCACGCGCGCCTAAGGAGAATATGTCATCAAATCATAGGTGCTTAGCTGGGTCGAAGTCTACTGGGGCCAGGTTAAGTGAAAATGAACCCCGGGACCCTGAAACGCAAGGCCACGAAGGAAAAAACAAGTGGGTTTAAGTCAGTAAAAGTCTGACACGCCCTCCCGCTCCGCCTATAGGCGGGAGATGTCATTACATGATTCCCCGACTAAAAAAAAAATACCAATATAACTTATCATTATCATCTACACATTTTAAAATACAGTATTTGTACTAAAACACGCACACAAGTACCAACAGAAATAACTACGTTGTATGAAACGTGGCCGAACGAACGCGCCAGACAGTATGGCGGCGGCGCTCAAACCAGCTGTATACACAGTGGGCCAGCATGGTGCATGCTTGACTTAACTTACCGAGCCACGGAAAACGGTATGAGTGCAACGTTTTTATGTTGATCAAGAAATTTTAAGTGGTTTGATGTTGATTACTTTATTTGCCTGCTGCGGTCTACCCGTCCGATTATAATTTAGGTGTCTTCAAGGGTAGAGTGAATAGGCTCTTAATAAATTAGTGAGGCCACCATTAACGATTGCATCACTGCTTACCATCAGTTATGATCGCAGTCAAGCTCTAGTTTACATAAATACATTTGCTAACGTTAATAATAAAATAAAATAACTTGGTTACGGAAATGTTTGAAAAAGTTTGAGACCCTAGAATGCAAACGGAAACAACAACACAGGTGGGGTTTAAGTCAGTAAAATTTGACACGCCCAGTGGAAGAAGACGCTCCTCTTGGTACGTATGAACAAAGCGCCGAGTGCTCGGCCGAGCGCTTATCTCTACAACTCGCTTACATAGCTGTCTCGGCCGAGCAACATTTTACTGTCTAGCCCCTTTTACTCGGTACGTGTGATATCAAGGCAATAGCTGTACGCACATTGATATACAAAAAACGGTTATAATTTATAATTCAATGTATACGCATAATGAATGTGTTCACAAAAGATATAAATCGAAGTTTGTATGTTTCCGGCTCGTGAAACCGAAAACCTATTCATTTAACCGTTTAAAAGATAGAAAAGACTTTAGTTAATGCATACTTTAAGATGCATCCCTCCAACTTCCACCTTGGGGGAAAAAGAAGCCCCCCGCCCCTTCATCATCATCATCATCATAATTTCAGCCGATATACGTCCACTGTTGGACATAGGCCTCCCCCAAGCGTCGCCACAACGAACGATCCGGGCGTCTCGCATCCAATGGTTTCCGCAACCTTCACCTGGTCATCGGTCCACCTTGTAGGAAGACTTCCAATGCTGCGTCTTCCGGTACACGGATGCCACTCCAGAACCTTTCGGCCCCAACTTTGTGCTATGTCGGCAACTTTAGTTCTCCTGCGGATATCTTAATTTTTTCCCGCCCCCTTCTTTTTCCTTATTTTTCCACCAAAAACTTATTATAGAGCTCCTAAACTTCATCATTACCAGCTCTTAGTTACCAGACACTTGTTCAAGATAATAAAGAAATGGAAAAATTCAAATTACTTAGCTCAGATGAGCGGGTAAAAATAATTGACTGAACTCTTAGACGGCCCAGGGGGGGTGAATGAGGAAGGTGGGGGGAGGAAGCCACGCGTGACTGACCCCCGTCAAGATGGGGTATGGGATACTTTAATTCTAAAAATTATTTGTAATATTAAATTATGTACATGTGAAGAGCCGAAAGTTTCCTGCCTGGATGTATTATATATTTATACGAGCCTTAGTTTGAATTTAAACCAGAGATGTGCTATGCAGCTATGCTGCGAGGATGTAATAGTAAGCTGTGAAACTATGTCACCGTTTCCACTGATACTAAGGCGGTTATCACACTGCCACGCTCTACGCAGCGTAGCACGTGAATGCGTGTCTTAACTTTGCTTGTAAGTATCTCCGTTTGTACAGAAAACACGCACAGTCTAACACACTGAAAATGCATCCACGCGCGTTCATGCAGATCACGCGCTTACATGCAGAGAATTATGCTCTCACGCGCGTGGGTGTGGGGCGACACGCAAGGTATGGAACACTGAGTCTCGTAGTGCTGTGCGTGATTGGTAATGAGGTATGAAATGAGTCAGAGCCTGCGTGAATTTTCCAACCGCATCTACGCGTGTGAGTGCGTAATAAACCCGCACAATGAGGTGCGTTAACACGTAACATACAGTGGGAAGTGGGATGCGTGGCAGTGTGATAACCGCCTAAGCAATGTAGCGGTGCAAGGAAGAGGTGTTCCTTCAGTTGCCCCTTTGGGTTCCAGGGCTACGGTAGTTTTAGTCTTGCTGACAACTCTTTGAGGCGTACGCGAGCTACTTACTGCTCGCCGTCTCGGCAAAAAGCCCTGCGCTACCGAAGGTACAGTCGTCGCCACACCGTCTAGCCCTTTCCAAGTGACGCAACAGCTATGGGCATGAATAATCAATTGGAAGCAGTATTAAATAAGAAGTCACGACCTCTCTATGGTAGTTGTATTTATTAGCTCACGACTTTTACAAGTCAATGCGTCCGTGACGGTAGCCATACTGTCTGGTCGCCTTTTGAAGACCATAGAGTTGCCGCTTTTGTTTTAAATTGTTATAGAGAGGTGATTGTGTATAGTCACTCAGAATAGTGCATTTTGATACAAATGCAGAAAGTTGGACATTGTGACTGAGATGGAATTAGCACGAGGGTAAGTCGAGGGATTTCGAATATGTGCATTAAAAAATATTTTTCAATATCTGCTCTTTTAGGCATGCTATGGACGGTTTTTCAGACTAGTGCTGAAAAGTGCGTGCTTGCCCCCCCGCCACAATTTTGTTACATTTATTGTATCAGGCTGGGCGCGCGTCGTCCACACCACGAGTCGCACTTCAATCCCGTTTATGTATGTCTTCGTAAGTATAATGAAAAGCTTTTATACTTGGTATACCTATACTAAAGTCAAATCAAAGTCTAAATATTTTTTATTATTGATAGGTTTGCGCTTGACCGCTATACATAGGCCTACATGGGCACTTTTAAAACGTCAGAAGCTAGTGCACAGTTTAGTGTGCGTCCACCGAGCGTAGGTATAAAAAATGAAGTACATACATAAGATTGACTTCTGTACCTATCTATTTTGTGACTCAAGCGAAAGCGAATACTACTATACATATTCTAAGTACATTAAATACAAATTACATTCAAGAACGAAACTACTTCATGGCTTCTTGATATGGTCGTGGAATGAATGAATGAACGAAGTTTAAATGGGTTCAGTCATTAACCGATTTACTGTAGGTCAATGTCCTAGCGTTAACGATAGCATTGGTTTGGAATTAGGAGAAAGAATTTAAGTCACATTCTTTGCTCTAGTCTCTATGGTATGTCGATGTCTATGGTATACCTTAGTCGGTATGGAATTAAGAAGTCACTTTTCTTGTATGAATTTAGGATGATATTCGCAAATTAGTTTTTGACATAAACCCTTATTAATTTCCCTAGATTTTACCTTCATCGGTCATTGTTACAAGCTTTTATTTAGTTTCGCCGGTCCCGATGTCCCGATGAATGGGGCCGTAATCCACCACGCAGGCCCAGTGCGGGTTGGTGAATGTCGCATGTCTTCGAATTTTAGGTTCTAGGACATGTCGGTTTCCTCACGATGTTTTCCTTCATCGTGTGCGAACATTGAATCAATTTGAAGGTTTTTCTGTTTATTGTATTTTGTGTGCTTTCAATATTCCAGGCTTTTCCTCTATTATCGTTATCAGCTCTTTTCCTTGTCTCAAAGCGGCATAACACATCCACATAACGTATTCCCTCAACATAGTCGAAATTAATACCAATATCCGTTCAATATAACCAAATACATTCTCAGCTACCTGTCTCCAGGGAGCTGGGAACTTCGTGGCAGACATACGAACGCCCTTTGTCATCGACTGTACCGGCACAAAATAGATCTGTACAGAAGTCAATCTACATACAAAGTGCGCTCGAGCAACGCACCCATAGATACCGCTCATGGACACGATATCTCGACCCGATTAAGCTCATCGTCAAAGTAAATAATTATCATCGTCAATCAAATGACATCCCCCGTCCTTGGGCGGAGTGGGAGATAGTGTCGGACTCTTACTGACTAAAAAACCCACCCCGTTCTTTCTTGCCTTTCGTACCGGGGCCGATCCTCTCTTTAGAAAACAGACCTTAGCCCCAGTAGGCTTTGACCCAGCTGGGCCCCTATGGTTGCTGACAACTTCTTGAGGCGCGCGGGAACAGTGTGCGCCGTCGACGGTTACTGGACGGTCGGACAGCGAGCTACCCATTGCTCGCCGTCCGCAAGCCCGCGCCTACGGTGGCCGGTACGTTATGAGATTTACTTCTGTACTTATCTATTTTATGGTACCGGCAACAAGCTTTCATTTGCAAATACTGAACGAGATGGAGTAACGTTGTACAATCGAGCACAAATTGATGTTATCAATCAACGCAACGGCGAAATTTGTTCGGTTTTCGAATGTCTTGGGAGATTGCGTTCTTTGAGTGGTGAAAGTATAATTGTGTTTTTATTCGTTCATTCTTTTTTTGAAGCTTGTTTGAGGAATGGGAAGTGAGTTTTCGTGTTGTTTGGATATTTTTTGGAGATTGATGAAAAATTGAGTAGGTGATGTTGCTTGATGATGGCTATTTTTACTTTGAAGGTATTTTCTGAGTCTGTAGGATTGTTCGAAAAAGTCCTCGCGATTCTTACACGTGAAGAAACACGTGTACCTACCTACGTTTTATTCAGTAAAAGTCTGACATTCTGTCTCGCTCCACTCAGTGTGAAATAAATTGATGATTTCCCTCTAGATGTTTACTGAATTATCAAATTTATATCTCTGGCTAATGTCTTAGCCAGACATTAGCCAGAGAGAGGTATCAATATCACACTGTTCTATAGCCCTATTACCTATCTGGAGCTGCTTTGAACGAAGCAACCTTTCTGTTATGCCTTTCCTTTCCTTTCTTCTTCCTTTCTTTTTTAGAATGACAAAACATTAAGAAACCAAAATAACAAAACCTTTGAATAGAGACTTCAAATTCCTGCCTTCAAAATCAAATTCAAAATATCGCAGACATGACAACGAGCAATGGGTAGCTAGCCGTCCGGCCCTCCGGTAAGAACTGAGTCCGCTAGGGCTACGGGGGAACAAAATCTGAAATGGATACGTCATCACTCTCATTTAATATTTCAACCCCATTAAGTGATTGCTCAAGTTTCAAACCAGCCAAAGACATGAGTTCAAGTACCTATCGTAGTTAGTGAGGTCTTAGTTTGAACATTCATTAATTCATGAATCCCCAAGCGACCACCGGTGGCCGCGCATCTATTGTCTTACTATTGTGTCTCTAATTGACGGTATCTGAAGGGTTAATAGAACTAAGTGGAATCTAAACCAGGTTTCTTGGAAACTGTGGACACAATGTTTTTGAGACGCTCTTAGTGTAATTTTGGAATGTTGTTACTCGTTTTTTCAATATTTATGGTATTATTTTTTCCAATGACTTTTCCCTCTTTAGGGTAGATCGAGACCTTTTATCGCTCGACCCTCACTTGACTCGTTGACATCTCCGTGTTACGTTTTTACTGACCAAAACCTCCCTGCGTCCTTCAGTTGCCATTTGCGTTCCAGGTCTTCGGCGACTCTTTCAAACACTCCTGGAACCATTGCAGGCGTCAGCTCTACATTAGCGAATATGGTGATGCCATTTAATTTTTAAGACTCTTTTAGTACCAGCCTTGGTCAAATCCTTCAGTTTCCCATCTTTGGAATAGCTAATATATTCTCTGGTACAAATTGAAGGGTTTTACGTCTGGAGTTAATCCGATTAGATGCTACACAGTCTAAGCATTATTAGCATTAGATCTGGTTTGAGGATCAGATTGAAACTATTCAATATGTACATTTCTGTATCGAAGACTGTGTTTCCTGAAAGCTATAACCCCTAGAACCCCTGGTCTTTAAGTCACCTGGCCCAGCAGGTTCGAATCCTACTAGGGCAATGGTATGTGGGAAAGAGAACCCCAGGTCCTTAGAATGAAGGCGAAGCCGGAGTCTGTGTTTCCTGATAGCTACAACTTGGGGGTCTTTAAGTCAAGAGTGAATAGGTTACTTCTAGGAAAGCGTGCTCTATCGTCGACCACATTATAGCTTGCATTCAGGTGAGATCGTGATCATACGCGAACCTTTAAATAAATAATTATAATAATAAAAAAAACTCCTTGACTTGTTTATTTACCGATTGTAGTATCGAGGTGTAAGCTAGAAAAACGAAACTACGAGAATAACTTCAGAAAAACCAAGAATTAAAAACAAACTAAGGAAAAACAACAAAACGTTACCTTCAAGTAAAGATCGCGTGCAAAAATGTTATTCACGCACTAGTGTAAAATAAAATTATAATTTGTATTCCGAACGAATCTCGCAATTTTTCCTCTTCAAGATCAGCATTCGCTCAATCTTGCAGTTCACGACAGTTGATAAACGTTTTATCAAAATATTTGTATATTTTTTTATCTATTTCTCTTTGGACTAAAATTCTAGTGGCATTAAAATGGTAAGTAATATGTACGGTTGCTTATGTTAGTAACCTTTTTAAATTCGGCTATAGAATCAAATTAGCAGCTTTTCATAATCGTGGGCTGTCGTCAAAATAATTTCTTCCGCTCTATTTACTAATAATTTCTTTCGGTTTGCTGACGATAACCAACCTGTGTCTTTCTGTTGCCTGTTTTCGTTCTCATGCTGCAATGACTATATCGAAATAATGAAATATACTACAATCTTTGACTGTTAGGCGGTACGAAGTTCGTGGGGGAGTTTTTTTTTTTTTTTTTTTTTTTTCCTCGACGGGGAAAATCATCTTTGACGAAACCCGCTCTTGGGTGGAGCGGGAGACAGTGTCAGACTCTTACTGACTAAAAACCCCGCGCCGTTCCTTCTAGCCTTCATACCGGGGCACGAGCTCCCTTTCGGACAACCCTGTCCCCAGTAGGCTTCGACCCAGCTGGGCCCCTCCTGCTGCTGACAACTCCTTGAGGCGCGCGGGAACAGTGCGCGCCGTCGACGTCTTGGACTCGGTCCATTACCGGACGATCGAACAGCGAGCTACCCATGGCTCGCCGTCCGCGAGCCCGCGTCTACGGTGGCCGGAAATCGGGATCGGAATCCCGGCGACGGCGGCGAGGGCGCCGTTGCCTGATGCGGTCGGCCTCCTCCTTTGCAAACATTACTGCTTCGCAGAAGGAGGCGACCGCCTGCCATTCCTCCTCGCTCCGGACCATGGCCTCGACCAGGGCCCGGCGCGAGAGGTCTCCGCCGCCGATAAGTTCGTGGGGGAGTTAGTTATACCTAAGATCATCATCTTTCTGCCCTTGTCCCGTTTTATTTGGGGTCGGCGCAACACGTTTTTTTCTTCCATTCTGTCCTTTCAGTCGTCACGCTATCACTAACTCCCTTTTCTTTCATATCACTTCTCACACAATCCATCCATCTTTTCTTTGCCCTCCCTCTCCCCCTCCATCCATCCACATTTAAACTCATACCTTTTTTAGCAACATGCGTTTCGTCCCTCCTTTTCACATGACTATACCAAGACAAACGATTCCCTTTCAACTTTTCAGTCACTGGTGCCACTTTCAAACTTACTCTAATATTCTCATTTCTCACTTTATCCATTCTCGTCACACCACACATCCATCTCAACATTCTCATCTCAGCTACATGCAATCTAACCACTGCTGGGCAAAGGCCTCCCCCAAGTCTTTCCAAAATTTCTTCTCTTGCGCCGTCTCTAACCAGTCCTCGTGGTAGGCGTCTAAATCATCCCGCCACCTCTTTCTAGGCCGGCCTCGACGGCGCTTTCCTTCAGTAGGAACCCACTGTGTGGCGACACTTGCTGGCAGGCTCAATAATTTACATAATAAAAAATCCCAAGGAAGGAACTGAAATGACGCCATCTCCGTGCTCCGTTCTATTACAATGAGCCGGCGAAATTACAGAGCAATTGAGTGTACATTAGGCACAGTTGCAGTCGGCGGTGTTGCCGCGCAGAACCTTAGTGAGGGTAACCGGGCGTTGCGGGCGCGCACTGTGACGCCACGTCACCGGCCTTGCAGACGCGGCCACTTGGATTTGAAGAATGGATTTAGAATTGTGAAGATTTGAAAAAAGAAATTCAAAATTTTCAAATCCGAAAACCCGCTTTTAGGCTCGCAATCAATTTTCCGCACTAGTGCAGAAAAATGCACGTGCTCTTACCGCCACAATGTTATTACATTTATCGTATCAGGCTGGGCGCGCTTCCACCCCCACGAGTCGCCGGTCAACCCCCGTTTATTAATTTCTTTATAAGTGTATTGAAAATTCGTTTGATACACGTGCTTAAGGCTCGTGCAAATTCCGCCTCGGTCGCAATGATATGATTGAATACCAATCTTCTTGTAAATTATGCTCGCCTAGTACCTAGTCTGTCATTAGTGTTTGGTAGGTATGTAGTATCTTACTGTTTATGTCCGCTTGGTATCTGAGCCTGGCTTGATGGTTGTCTATGTAGGATTTTATGTGTCTTCCCCATATTTCTCTTAAAAGTTACATATTATTTGGAATAATTTTTGCTCTTGTTCTGTCAATCTCCAGTCAAACTTTTTTTTCGTTAATTTCATATGAGACAACCATTTTTAGCCCGACTTTCATCACTGCCTCTATCCTACCATAGATCTAATAATAATTTCTCTTTCAATGTCCTAGTACTCTGGTCTTCCCTCATACATAGTTCTCCATCCTTTTAAACTCAGATAGTATACAAAAAAAAAATTCATCAGCCACTCTCATTGACCCAAAAAAAACCGAACTTTGATTCTAGGACTTCCCGTCTCCAATCGGCTTATGAAGCCGTGTTATTTTCCAACTAATTATATATTTGTTTTCGGGATATATTACCGGGATTTGCCAAGCCGAAGTTTTGGAATTAGAATATAAGGAAAACGTGATCCAATTTCCTGTGACTTATATAAGCCTATTACAGCGAATAATTTGATAGTTACCTTAGATGGAATGAATCAGCTGAATTGACGGCGCTTGTTAGGACCGACGGCTACCAGGGCTGCAGATACTTCGGAGAAGCTTACTGTAGCCCTTACTAGAAGATTTACACTGTTGGCTTTAGTCTGACACTGCTTCTCGCTTCACCCAGATCGGGAAAAGTTATTTCATGATTTCCCATAAAAAAACGGTGGAATAAGTCAGCTTTGAGTCACGGAGTAAGTATAGAAGGCTTTGAGTTCATAACCAATTTACGTAATCGATGTACCTTGACGAAAAACACCGAAACAAACTCAGAGGTCAAAGTCCCTTTTAAAGTTCATACAGCAAACATGTAATGGTCAAATCATTTGAGAACCGTGCTGTTTCTGAGATAGCGTCTTTTGAGGAAAGCACCATACAGATTTGAGTGGACCTGTCCAGTCAGTGCAAGCATTTGTCAGTATTCGCAAAGCTCAACTCAGGACTGCTAAGGAAATCAACTATTACATTTATCGGTGAGGGTCGAGATTAAGGGTTCTGGTGAGTTATGCTCGCCTGGTACCTAGTGTGTCTCATCATCACAAGCATCATCATTGTTAGACATAAACCTCCCCTAAGTGTCGCCTCGCAGATATGAGTGGACCTGTCCAGTCAGTGCTAGCAAAGCAACTTCAACATGTGAATTTCAAACTAATAGTACATTGTTACACTAGGGGTGAAAGTTACTTATTAAGTCCCGAGAAGGAGTTGGCGGCCGAGCGCAGCGAGGTCGCTAATTCGAGGGACTAAATAAGTAACTTTAGCCCCGAGGTAAGCATTGTGATTTTGATTACGAATACAAGAAGATAGACCTAGTTTTTTTTTTTAATAATTTGACAGCTGTTAGTTGAAAGTAAAATTCCCTAGGGATGAAAAGTGTGATACTTTTTAGCCCGCTCCTCAGGCAACTTCAGACCTACTTTCAGAGTGAGTAATGAAAAATCCTTTTTCGAAAGAAGAAACGTTTTCAATATCCATGTTATGAAACGGCCACTTAATGCGATCGCCTATCTAATGTTATCGGTAAGCGCCTTACGCTATCTTCCAGATAACACTATCGACTTTCACCGATCGACATTATTTGTTTACCAGAGTGCAATCTTATACATTTGTCAGTCCCATGTCAATCGTATGTTACTAAGCAGATAACTATGTTTATGTAATACTAAGAAAGTCATAACAATAACTTTTGATTTGGTAACCTGACTTGCTGATGCAACCTTAATAGCTGGCTAACTTTTACCGCCGGCATCGCCCGTCTGAAAGTAGAAATTATAAAGATAAACATTTTTGCACTCCCGAAGTTCAAGATTTTTTCACACATGAGTTAACGTGTTGCGCCGACCCCAAATAAAACGGGATAAGGGCAGGAAGATGATGACGATGATGATGAGTTAAACTTAAAAAATCATCACTATTTCAAAACCTAAAGTCGTCCACTGTTGGACATAGCCTCTATCAAGTGTCACCACAATGAACGTTCCTGTGTCTCGCATTAATAAATAATAAATACACTAATATAATAAAGAGGTAGTTTGTTTTTTTGTTTGTATCTCTCTGGAAGTACTAAATAATAAAAGTAAATAATAGTATATATTTCTCAAGGCAGCATTATTATGGCGAGCGCTATGTACGCCTTAATTGCCATGTGCATTAGTCCCTATTATTAATAAGAGTTTCCTTTTATGTAAAATGTATGTGATGTGGCTGTACTAAATTAAATAAATAAATAAATAAATAAGTACTGGTCCGAAAGCTAAAAATTTTTTCACCGATAGCTGCTTTATTCCTGAGTGACAAACTTCACTTGCTTTATTCCTGAGTGACTTTCAAAATTGAAAAATTCACTTTGATTGGTATTTGCCAGGTTTCTAACCCGCAACTTGGTACAGACATACAATACATCATCTCAAAATAATTTAAATATAATTCACTATACAGACATAAAACTTACATTACACAGAAAGTAATAGTCTTGGTGCGCGACTATGCCTGTATTGTTTGAATTCCCAAACATCATCTAAAAAATTTATGACCCCTTGCATTTTATTCCTCAAATATTCCCTTGTCGTTCGCGGCTGATCTAAAAAACTGTGTCAGGTGGCTGTTCCCGTCGTAAACATGTTTGATGGCTTCGGGTTAATAGGATGGCTGTTCGTCCAATTCATCATATAGCCTTCAGGCATAACTACCTTCGTTTGTAAGCGAACATGACGACGGAACGGCTGGGTCTGTGCTGGACATGTTCGGATTAGAATTCCGAGTGGTTTAGCCGGTTGAGATATGATGGTATCGAAATTAGATGGGTCTATTGTGCTTGTTTCGAAGACATGTGACATTCACCAACTCGTACTGGGCCCGCGCGGGTCATTCCCTCGCCTAGAGAGGAAGCCTGAGTCTCAGCAGTCAACATTAAAAAGTCTGATGATGATCGTGTTTCTGGGTATGATAGAATGTGATGAAAACTTTAGTTCATTACACCCCAAGCGAATGCCGGCGTTCGAGCTGTCATTGTCTTAATATTGTGTCTCTAATTGACGGTATCTGAAGATTGGATCGGATTTAATTTTTTTTTTGTTGGTGGGACATCATCGACTGAAAATCACACCTATGTTCCTTCAGTTGCCCTATTCGTTCTAGGACCACGCGTTTCCCCTTCGAAAGTCAATCATGGTCCCATTAGACTTCGGCCCTGCTAGGGCCCTTATACTTTTGCTGACGACGTCAGTAAAATCTTTTAGAACACTGCATGCCATCGATGACTCCATTTTTGTGGGTGGTGACTTTCAAATCATTTCTTTCGCTCTGGGTGGAGTGGGTCAGACTTTTGATGATTAACATTTACAGTCATGACTCTTTCAAACTATTCCGTAGGATTAGGATATCTATAGTAGCAGTTAATTTCCGTAGAAACAAGTAAAGGAGTTATAAACCGTAAACAAAGTTACAATTTAACGTAAATGGAATGTTCGCATTCTAATCGCAGTCTCACTCAGCACGTCAAAACATAACCGGTGCGAATTTCTTTATATTTCTGATTTTTTTTTGACGTCTGCTGTCATAGCGATGACATTACGATTTAAATATGAACGATTTTTGAGTACAAAAATTGGCGTTCAGATAACGAAATGTATTTTAGGTGAGAAAATAATTTTCACTTTTTACAGGCTTCTCCAATATCAACTACCATTTTTTTTAAATCATGGCAAACTGAACTGCAAATAAATCCCAGTGCCCACATAACCGCTTCGAAGCCCTATAAAATGTATGTTTTCCATTTCAAAGAAACCCATCTCTCAGTGAATTCCACGTAATAAAATATATTTTTCACGTCGAGACTGCTGTTACATAACGCTGCGTTTACGCAACCCAGTTACAAACGTCTGACTGACGGAAAACAGCTGTTCACGGCATCACGCCGTCACTATTCATTAGGGTGACATCAAAATAACAATTTCAAGACGAAACGTCAAAAGAAATGACGTGTGTCAAATGTATTCTTTTTTTAATTTTGAGCAAAGGTACAAAATTGATTTATGTATCAATTGCGTTTTTAATTTTAGAACGACGATGTGCCAATTTGGTTTCGGTTACGGTTCTTTTGAACAGTACCTACATATGCGTTTGAACTATTTTTTTATAATTGATAGACTCGCGTTTGACCAATTTCTCATCTGATGGTAAGCGACGATGTGGTCGACGATGGAGTACAAATGTCTAGAAGTAACCTATTCACTCTTGGCTTAAATACCGCCTTGATTGTAGCTATCAGACAAAAACACAGACTTCGGCAGGGAATTACAATGAAAGAGCAAAAAACAGGGTACGTACAATGAAAAAACCTGGATATGTTCACGACACATTATCGTAATGCTTCATTCAGCCAAAAGCGTTACTACGTGATAAACTCAAAAACTACTGAACTGTTTTTCGCACAATTTTCATCAACAGACAGAAATTCATGAGGAAGATTCAGGTGTATAATACACATGTATTATAGTAGAGAAAAGTCGAGAATTTAATAGATTTCGAACACCCTATAAATGAGATGGTGGCGAGCCTATAAATAATAAAAAGAAACCTTTGCGAGATTCGGGCACGTCTATAGTCCACTGCTTTACTAAGAGGTAAAGTTTATTTATTTATTTTTTGTTTGTATCTCTGAAAGTACTGCCCCCCCCCCCTCCTAGCCAAGTGACAACCGTTTCGCTAGCGTCGAACGCTTCGAGTTGACTTTACCACCAAATATTTTGTGCTGACCACGTGACTAAGCGTTGAGACGACGTCATTCCCGTACATTTGAAGCTTTCTACTAGCGATATTTATTTTACACCGATAGCAATCTGCTTTATTGCTTAGCGACATAGGATATATTTTATGTATGCGAACGAAGCTGCGGGCAAGAGCCATTCGTATATAAAAAAAAAAACAACACCACGCCTTATCAGCACCAACATAACGGCACCAAACTGTCTCTGCCGACTTATCAACACTAATGTGTTCTAGATGTTACTTCACGTTGAATACACGTCAAACAGACGTAGGTAAACATGTATCAATTACATAGACAAACAGACGAACCTATTTACATGTAATACTTGAATCTTGAATCGTAAATACGGTTTACAGAGACGGTTTAGTATAAACATGGCGAGGAAACCGATGTTACGGTTGAGAGTTTCTGAAGTAGGCTCTAGATTCTCTACAGGCAAATAACTTTTCTGTCGGCGTTCCCGTTACACGCTAAGAAAAGGTGTATATGTATATGGTGTATGGTCATGACATTATCTGCGGAGAAGTCACGTGACAGGTAGCGTGATAGGTAATGTCATTGCCATACATTTTGTAATTAGCGTTTGGCGGGAACGCTAACAGAAATAGTATGTTTTGACAAATGGGGAATGCGATGTTATGGAATCGAGTGCTACAGTGACAAACTTCCTCATGTATCAAACGACGCTTTTCAATACACTTGCAAAGAAAAAAATAAACGGGGGTTGACCAACGAGTCATGAGCGCCCAGCTTGACGATTAATACAATACATTGTGGTGGGGCGAGTTCGCACATTTTTCCGCACTAGAGCGGAAAACAGTGGATTGTGTGCCTAACCACCTTCAAATTATCAGTCGCGCTTTCATCGCGCGTCGGCAATTTGCGGGATTAGAGCGGATTTTGAGAAAGTGTTTTAAATAGTAGATTATGCACCGAGGGGCTAAAGTTGTGTCTTATGTCACGGGCGTCATATTGAATCTCGAGCGCAATGAAGGATTCGGGATCTAACTCACGAGCAAAGCGAGGGAGTTAATACAAGAATCCTGAATGCAGCGAGGGATTCAAGCTAGCCCAAGGCAGACACCTTTAGCCCAGAGGAGGATACTCTACTTTTTACACCTACTGTGAGAAAATAATAGTCACATTATTGACCAGCGGGTCATAATGAAATCCATTATTGACCGGCTGTGCCCCCGGCCACTAATGACTCACTTTAGGTTAAGGTTGCTTGACATATAATTTGACATTTTCGAGCAGGTGGTGTGAAAAAGTAATTTGTCTAAGGGAGCAACTGTCGCAAAAAATATACCCTAGAAATGACTTAAAAAAATATTAGATTCATAATTCTCTATGTTTGATAATTATGAATTGATTGATCTATTATTTCTTTAATCAAGCAGCATTGGTGTGCTGATAAGAAAGTATGGTTAGGATACGGCAGAAACATAAAGTATAGATGGCAACACATTGAGAAAACCCCTTGATACTGATGATTATAACAACTTTCCATCAGGTGAACAGTCGCGTCATCTAGATACCAACGTAAACAAAAATGCGCCAGTATGACTGACACACTCAACCCAAACAAAGCCGCATGATCTTATGATATCACCCCCGTTAAGCGTCAAGCTTGCAACGTGATTTACACAGTCATATCAAAAACATAGCGTTACATAAACAATACACATGTATATAGTTCCTATGTACTGGTAAATTCCTTATCGGTGTTGATAAAAATAATGTTAAGTCGGTTACAGACTGCTGTAATGTAACATGCAATGTAAACCCTCCGGGATTCCGATCCCGTTTTCCGGCCACAGTAGGCGCGGGCTTGCGGACGGCGAGCAATGGGTAGCTTGCTGTACGACCGTCCGGTAACAGTCCAGACCGAGACCAAGTCGTCGACCGCGCGTACTATTCCCGCGCGCCTCACGGAGTTGTCAGCAACCGTAGGGGCCCAGCAGGGCAATGAAGGAACGTGGTGGATTTTTTAGTCAGTAAAAGTCTGACACTATCTCCCGCTCCGCCCAAGAGCGAAAGGTGTCATCTGAATGATTTTTACTCATCGACAAAAAAAGAAACAAGCAATGTAACAATGAAAGAATTTGCCGTCCTCATTGTCGCAATGTATCGTGCAACGTAACAGAATTCTTAGTGTGAAAGCCTTGCACATCCCGACCGTGCACAGTACCACAAAATAGATAGGTACAGAAGTCAATCTCATGTATGTAGGTACTTCACTTTTCATACCTAAGCTCGACTGTCGCGCTAGAGTTGCCGTCCTGTCGCGAGATTCGCGCGAGCCCGGGTGCGACGGCTGCGTGGGCGGCCGGCTTGCCAAACAGTTCCTATCTTAATTGTTTACCTAGCCTACGGACACAAACCTACCTACCTAACTATTCTGTGTTACATTAAAACGAACTATCGAAATACATGCAAATTACTTATTTAGATACCTCTTTTACACAGCTGGTAGTTTTAATAACGATAATTTATCATTTAATGTTGAATTTAAACAACCGTCCAATGAGCAATAAAACTAACTATTTTTTACTTAAAAATTGCACAAAAAGTTCACAGATGCACGTCTCAAGCATTCGCGCTCGCACTGGTCCGAGCGATCCAAGATATCGTGTCCACGAATGATGTCTACGTGTGCGTTGCTCGAGCGCGCTTTGCATGAAGATTGACTTCTGCACATTAGTGTCACAAAATATATAGGTACAGAAGTCAATCTACATACAAATGAACTCGAGCAACTCACACATAGATACCGCTCACGGAAAACGATATCTTAAGCGTCTAGGCCCGCTCGTCGCACAGTTCCGACTGTAACGCTCATTAGTGTGCGTCCACCGAGTGTAGGTATAAAAAGTGAAGTACATACATGAGATTGTCTTCTGTACCTTTCTATTTTGTGTTAGTGTTCTGTGGTTGCGTCTACACTTATGAAATGCTCTTTCGAGTTATAGCTACATGCAAGGCATGTTACATTACAGTCTGTACCCGGCTTTACAATTCGGCAACGTTAATAATATCATCTGTGTACATAAAAATTGTGTTCATTGGACGCTCTTGACATTGACATTGAAGCTCTACCACGGTGTTCAAACTCATTAGGTTCTCGGAAAGATGATGTGACGTCACAATTTATTTTTAGGGTTGTTGCGTAATAAATGAGGACGGGTTTTGACGTCCGATTTGTTTAGCGATAGCGATACCGTTGATTTTTATTTCTAGTTTTTTTTTTATTTAGCTATAGTGGTTCTGCGATCACACCTGATGGTAAGCAATGATGCAATCGTTGTTGGTGAGGTGCACTTGTTTATTAAAAACCTGTTCATTCTAGCCTAGCACCGCAGCAGGCAAATTGTTCCAGTCCTTCGATGTACGCGGTGTAAACGACAAAGTGAAACGCTTAGTCCGGGCCGTAGGTCAACAAGGTAACGGTGGATACTCGCCGTACGTCAGTCTGTCCGATGGCAGATGGTTAAATAAAGTTTCTTGAAGATACAATTTCTGGTTATGCTATTGTTTCTACTGTCTTACTGTTGAGCCAAGGTTATCCTTCATTCACTAATTAAGATTCATTTTGTAAAGTGTATTAATGTGTTAGCGCTTGTTAAAAGTTATAATAATCAGTCATAAAGCATAAGTATCACAAAAATAATATAATTTAGAAAAGATTAATGATCAAATGATTAAAGTTGAGATTCTAGATACACTTTGATTTATGGCTTTCAAAATTATCTACACATTTGATAAACTTTTATAACATTTTAAACTCTTGTTCAAACTATTAAAATAAATATCAGAGAACGACATAATTTGTGCTATTGCCAACATGAAAACAAAACGTCACTCGATGACGTCACCGCGGTAAATGATATTACAGTGAGTTTTCATCGTAGCATTTTTTTTATGATTATGACCTAACAATGTTTTTGCCATTTTTTTTTGTTGATTGCATTGTTTTAATTTAATTGCTTTGTGTAATAATGATAAAAGTGGTGTTGAACTCTTCTACCTGGCCTTGATCACGTAGAAATCTGACTAATGTCAGCAGCGAATGAGTCAACTGTTGTTGGAACAAACACATATAAACGACATAGTCATAACTGCACGTGGAGAAATACTGTACCAGCATCCTCCTCCTCCTCGAGTCGTATTCCTCATTACTGAGGGTCGTGAAGTGCTCGCTGGATTTGCTTTTTGTTAATGGTATCTCGCCATCTGTGACGGTTCTTAGCGTCATGAAGTGCGACGTGCAATTGGGTGTCTAGTGTGGAGCGGACCTGAGCTGCCCATCTTATTGGGCTGCGATCCCTTGGTCGTTTGCCATCAGCCATGCCAGTTACGATGAGCAGTTCAAGGTTGTGGCCATTTTTCCTGGCAATTTGGCCAAAGAACTCTAGTACAAAATAATCTCTAGTAATTAATTTGACAGCATTTTGAAATCTTTTTTGACTACCAATACCATAATTAAGATGACAAATATGCTTGTCATACAAAAATATGTACTGATTAAGTTAAATGCCGTAGGGCGCCATCAGGGTTAATGCCTAGGGGGCTCTGGCTCCGCTTCTGAAACGATAACCTGGGTCCTTGAACCACAAGGCAAAGAAATAACATAAGAGTTCGTTTTAATCAGTAAAAGTCTGACACGACCTCCCGCTCCGCCAAAGAACGGGAGAAGTCATTGGATGATTTCCCACCTAAAAAAAAAAATATTTTTTTGTGTGTAAAGAAAAGATATTTTATAAAAAATATTGTCTAAATAAATATTTTCGACTAGGTATGTTCCGTCATCGCAAGGTGACATTCGAAAAGAAAAATGCGATTAAATTACTTGAATACAATATTTGTTTATTTTTTCCTACCACACCTACACCTGTACATTCTCTTTTCAATACTTCATTAACATTAATAATTGGTTAGCAAATGTATCTAGATGATGAAATAGTGCAGAAAATTGACAACACAACATAATGACCAGGGGTTTAGGGAATGCGCGACAAGGGTTACCGTGGCCCTGGAACGCCAAGGGCAACTGAAAGAACACGTGTGGGTTTAGTCTGTAAAAGTCTGACACTCCCTCTCGCTTTAACAAGTGCGGGAGAAATTATTTGACTATTTCTCACCTCAATAAAGGCACCATAACCTAAATTGAATATTTTCGATTATTCGTGAATACACTTAGCCGAAAATCCGCTCTTATTCCTAGCGCTTTTAGGCACGCAATTTACTGTTTTCCGCACTAAAGCAGAAAAGTGTAAGAGCTCGCCCCCGTCACGATTTATTGTTATTTGATCGCCGTTATTTAAATGTCGTCACTGCAACACTCGGGTCCATAACACCCTCTCTCACCCTCGCAATATTTTTTTTTAAACATACTAACCTACATCTAAATTCTAAACAGAAGTGATGTTGAATTTAAAATCATCGAAAATGATATATCTGCCATGATTCGAGTTACATAATTTGATGTTCTTTTTTTCGGTAGATAAAAATCATCCAGATGACACCTCCCGCCCTTGGACGGAGCGTTTGATGGGTGACCGTATTCCGACCTCTAATTATTTTCTCAATGATTCTACTATTTAGATCGCCATTTTAAATATTTAAAAGAAGTCTGATTTGTCTCAAGTGGACGTTGTTAAATTGCTTTGATGTTTCATATTCAAGATTGTGACAGTTTTTGTTATTTTAGATCTTGAATCTGGGTCATTGTCAGATTACAGAGTACTTAGTCATCATTTCAAAGATGTTTTCTTGTTATAAACTTAGTTTAATGAAATTCTTGGTAATAAAAACATTTTCAACATTTAAAATAGACAGAAAGAAAAGAAAACTGTTAGATAGATTGCATTAAAGATCTATGTAATCAGGATTTTTGTAATTCATGACCATCCATGAATTACACAAATGATGAATTACATGTGACGAGTTGTAGGTCGCAGGTTCGAACCCAGCCAGGCGCATTACTTTGTGTAATTTATTTCATCACCATTGCTCTCATTGGATTAACAATCCAATGCATCAATACATTTGTTGTTAATTGTTAACGGTTGTTAATTCTACGTACTGCACTCTCGACTCGAAGCTGCGGCCAGCGCTGCGCTCAAGGCTGTTTTCTTAGAGAATAGCACCGGGTTTTAGTTGGCCATATCATGAAGTGATCAATTCTAAGATCTGCCCCCTAGCCAAGTTTCAACTGTTTCTCTTGTGAAGAACGCCTGGAGTTGGCCACGCCCCGTATTCTTTTGTTCTGACCACGTGACTGAGCGTTGAGATGACGTCATTCCCATACATTTGAAGTTTTCTACTAGCGTTAACGATTGCGGATTATCAACTGGGGTACTGTGCCCCTAGCCAAGTTGCTAATCTGCAATAGTCAACGCCAGTAGAAACCTTCAAATGTACGGGAATGACGCGCTCTCAACGCTCAGTCACGTGGTCAGAACAAAAGAATTGGCGGCAAGGTCAACTCGAAGCGTTCGATGCAAGCGAAACGGTTGTAACTTGGCTAGGGAGGCTGGACATGATATAGATATGGTGCGGAACCTTTCGTATGCGAGTCAGACTCGCACTTGCTCGGCTTTTTTTAACGGTTTGCGTAACACGAGTATTCAAATAGACTTTTAATAGACACTGATTTATGACTTGCAAATGCTGATTAAGTTTTTTTTTTGTTACAGGTAACTGGTTTTCCTCGTTAGTCTGCTTTTGGAAGATGTTTGTTAGGTATGTAAGTTTTTTAAGTATAATTACTACTAAACGCTGGTTAATTGAGTGCTAGTTGGCTTAGTGATACGTAGACACTACTGATCGTGATATCCCACTGTAGATTCCTGGGTCCGGTGTCGGTCTTAGAGGGTCGACAACTCGATTAGGAACAAGTTAAAAACCTTTTTATAAAAAAAAATTACCGACTTTACTAAAAAAGTTAATTGAATTTGAGGAGTTCCCTCGATTTCGCCAATATTCCATCATCAGATTACAACTTGGTGACTATGAGACCATTTGGGAAGTATGCCCTTTTCAACAAAAAAAGAATTTTCAAATCGGTTGGCAAGCGACGAAGTTATGCGCGAACAAACATAAAAAAAAATACAAACCTCCGAATTGTGAACCTCCTCTCCTTTTTTAGAAGTCGGTTAAAAAAGGTAATATGAAAGAAGAATAAGCATCTAATTTTTCAAATTCAATGACACTGAAAATGTGATGAATGTGTGCACGCATGATACTTACGATTTTAGTCAGTAAAAGTCTGTCATGCCCTCTGCTCCATCCTAGAGCGGGAGAAGTTATAAGATAATTCCCCAACTCAAAAATTAAAAGTAAAAACTGGAAAAAAAAGAAAAAATAAACTCACGATACAGAAGTAATTTCAAATGCGGGGTAAATTAAAAAAATAAAACAATTGTCATATAATTACCGACTTCGCAATGAGTCTACATAGCATCATCGATAATAATAACACGTATGTATATATGTATGTACCTACGTGCGCACTACCACGTGCGCGACCTTCGCGGGATGCAGTCTGGCTGCGCAAGAGTCGACCTTGCCGCCGCCCTCGCGTGACCCGCGCGCCTATTGGTCGGATCCTACTTACAAAGTGACGGCCTTCCCGATAAACTGTTGTAGAAAAATTACAATATTTTGCAACAGTAGCCAATTCTTCTTTAAATTCTAGACGCTTTACATCTCGGCGATAAAAAAAAACTAATCATAATTATTTTTTTAAATGGTTTTGTCCGAGTGGTAACGGCCCCGACTTACATGTCGTAGGCTGCGGGCTCAAACCCAACCAGGCGCAATACTTGGCGTAATTTATTTCATCACCACTGGTCTCAATGTCTCAATGATCAGAATGTTGGGCTGTGAAAAAGATGGATGAAAAAAGATTACATGTAGCAGAGATGAGAATGTTAAGATGGATGTGTGGTGTGACAAGAATGGATAAAGTGAGAAATGAGTATATTAGGGGAAGTTTGAAAGTGGCGCCAGTGACTGAAAAGTTGAAAGGAAATCGTTTGTCTTGGTATGGTCATGTGAAAAGGAGGGACGAAACACATGTTGCTAAAAAAGTTATGAGTTTACATGTGGATGGACGGCGGGGGAGAGGGAGGCCAAAGAAAAGATGGATGGATTGTGTGAGAAGTGATATGAAAGAAAAGGGAGTTAGTGATAGCGTGACGAGTGACAGGACAGAATGGAAGAAAAAAACGTGTTGCGCCGACCCCAAATAAAACGGGACAAGGGCAGGAAGATGATGGTCTCAAAACGGTGAAGGAAAACATCGTGAGGAAACCGGCATGTCCTAGAACCAAAAATTCGAAGATATGTGACATTCACCAAACCGCGCTGGGCCCGCGTGGTGGATTACGGGCCATTCTCTCTCCTAGAGAGGACGCATGAGTCCCAGCAGTGGGAAAATTTAAAAGCTAATTTATGCTTAGTGTGCTGCATCGCCAACCACGTCATCGCTTACCAACAGTTGAGATTGTGTCAAGCGCGAGCCTATCATAATTATTAAAAAAATACGGGATTTTCTCCTCAGATATCTTCAGCCAATTTTTAAGGTGACATTTTTAAATCATTCGCATATTTTCTTGATTATTTTTATTAACGTTTTCACTTTATGAATGTCATATGAGTTGCAGCTGTTAATATTATATTGAGGTCAGATTAGCAGCACATCGGATATCCTCAATGGGACCTATACTATGAACTGTAGATAACTGCTTTCCGCTGATATTAAAATGCAATAAGCGTGTTAAAATCACGTAAGGTCTGGCTGGTTTAAGAAACTAGCTGTAGTCAGCGGCTCCGCCCGCATTTCAACCGTTTTGTTTAAAAAAATATGCAAAATAAAATCACACTAATATTTTAAAGGCGAAAGTTCATGAGTGTGTATGTGTATATTTATTTGTACTTCACACTCGAACGGCTGAACGGATTTGCATGAAATTTCGACACGGGTAGACAATATCCTGGAATTGCACATAGGCATACTTTTTATCTGGAAATGATGTTCCTTTGGGACAATTTTCTACTTTGACGTGGGCAAAGCAGCTGGCAGCAGATAATATTTTTCCACTACACTTATTCGAAAACCCGCTCTTACCTCACCGGTTTTAGGCACGCAATTGACTGTTTGCCGCACTAGTGCAGAAAAAGGCACGTGCTCGCCTGCGCCCAATTTTGTTGTAAGAAAATTGTGTATCTGGCTGGGCGCGTGTCGACCCTAACGAGTCGTAAGTGTATTGAAAAACGTCGTGTGATACACGTGCAAATATGTCACTGCAACCCTAGGCTCCATAACACACTCTCCTACGGCTCGTGCGGATTCCGCCTCGGTCGCAATGACAAACTTTTTTCACTCGTATCAAAATGCATCTCATGCATTTCATAGCATCATAGAGCGAAATCTTTATTACAAACAACATCCCTATTTTAATTCACTACTTAAAGCAACAACTCATCTACAAACACACATCTATCCTCATTCAACACGTTTTTCCTTCACGCTGTGACGTCACAAGTTAATGAGCTGATGTACCATCCAGAAGGCTGGCTGACGAGGGTAGCGATCGTGACACGATTGAGAGCTTGACAGTTGTTTAGAAAATCATGCTTCTGATCTTCTTGTTATACAGGTTATACAGGGTTGTTTGTAAAACATTGGCACCCTCTCAGGCCTATATTACTAACATCCCAAGGTTGTCTGGAAGATATCGCTGTCAGCGATAAGACCGCCATTGTACCCATAGATTTAAGTTTCTGTGAAATTGTTACTATTTTTGGTGTACAATAAAGTTTATTCTATTTTATTAAAACAACAACTTTTATTCTATTCTTTTACTTATTACTTTTTCAAAACAAAATTTACAAATAATTCTGTATGGGTGTACCATGTTTTTACTCAGGTAAAGGGAGGTGGATATCCATATTTCTTACGCACTTTAATTCATGAATCCCCAAGCGACCACCGGTGGCCGCGCATCTATTGTCTTACTATTGTGTCTCTAATTGACGGTATCTGAAGGGTTAAGAAATTTTGCAGCCATATTCATTTTGGATGACAATGTATGCTAATTTAAGTTGTGTAATTCTAAATCCAATATGGCGGACAATTTTTAAAATGGTGGTTTTTTAACTTAAGGAATCTAGTAGGTACTGTAGTGACAAAATCTCTAGGTGTATCAAACGACGTTTTTCAATATACTTACGAAGATATCAATAAAAGGGGGTTGACGCGCGGGTTCGCTTAGCGTCCAGCCTGATACAATAAATGTAATAAATTGTGACGGTGGCGAACTCGCGCACTTTTCCGCACTAGTGCCAAAAAATAGTAAATTATTTTAGGCACGCAAGGGATTCGAGCAAACGGGCTTTTTTAACATTAGCTTGTTTCACGTTAAAAGGAATAAAACATCGAGATTCTTGTGTCTGCAACGACCTAACAAAAGAACTTTCTTTACCACAAACTGATGGTGTGACGTCACTTAATGAGCTGATGTACCATCGACAAGCCTGACGAGGGTAGCGATTGTGTCACGATGGAGGGCTCCACAATTGTTGATACGGAAATCTTTTACCATTTAAGCATTTGAAAAGGATTGATCGGTGTTTCATGGTCATGGTTATTCTTTATGGTTATTCTTTGGTTTTATTTTTTTATTTTTTTTGTTTTTGGTGTACAATAAAGAATTTATCTATCTATCTATCTATCTATTCTTGGAAGATTTACTTATTTTTTATTGGCTTAGCTGCTGCCTGTGTCTTCGCCTGCGTGCAAGTAGACAATTGTCCTTGCATGTATATCAAAACAGTAAATAACTTAGTCATAGTCATAGTCATAGTAGTTTATTGGTAAGGGATACTTACAAGTCAATTACATAATGTTACATTATACTTTGTCAACAAAATGATTACATATAATGTCAAGTGATTAAATAATGTCAAACATATAACATAAACTACAACATAAACAAAAAAATAAATAGAAGTCAAATCACACATTAAAATAAAAAATCATAACAAAAGTCAATAATAAATAGTCAGTCCAAAATAATATTCAATCATCAAAGTTAAATTAAATTACATCATAAATTCGTCAAAAGAATAAAAAGCTTGCTCGATAAGCCATTTTTTCAAACGTGCTTTGTGCGTGCTTTCCCTATAGTCGTATAGTCTTACATCCATAGGTACAATGGAGGTCTTATCGCTACCAGCGATATCTACCGGACTACCTTAGGATGGATTGTAAAAACTGCGGTGTACTATAGATTAATTAATTCATGAATCCCCAAGCGACCACCGGTGGCCGCGCATCTATTGTCTTACTATTGTGTCTCTAATTGACGGTATCTGAAGGGTTAAGTATTACATTAAAAATATTATGTTATTAGACTATACCATTAAAATACAAAGTTAATGTCAAAAACTAAAATACAATAATCATAACATAATTATAAAGCTATAGCTATTATAACAAGGTCCTACAAGGTGGACCGATGACCTGGTGAGGGTTGCGGGAAACCGATGGATGCGAGACGCACAGGATCGATTATTGTGGCGACACTTAGGGGAGGCCTATGTCCAACAGTGGACGTCTGTCGGCTGAAATGATGATGATGATGATGAGCTATTATATAGGTTACAATAAAGTTTATTCTGTTCTGTTCTATTCATTCATCGTCATTTTTCCCTACTGGAGTCTGTGTTTCCTAATAGCTGCAAGTACTGCTACGGTATCTTCAAGTCAAGAGTGATAGTGTGATATGAAAGAATGTCTAGGTCATACTTGCAGTGCAATTACTATGCACTGTGAATATTTTCCATACTGTTTTCCGTCTTACACTTCGGGACAATTTATTGCTATCATTGACCTCATTTCAACTGTTTTCCTTTCAAAACCTGTGTTTCAAATTCAAAACCCAAACAATTTAACATGCAATGTGCAAATCGATGGCTTAGAGTGAATATCTCGTAATTACGAAATACGTAACTTTTCAGGATGCACAAACAACCAAATTAGATCTTTATTATGATTAAAATTTTAATGTACTTCTACATGGTTGATTTATTTATTTAACAACTGGCTTTCCGCCCGCGGCTTCGCCCGCGTGGACTACAGTTTATATCGCGCGGGCAGAGACCCGTGCTCAGCAGTGGAATTATAGGTAGCCTATGTGTTATTCCAGTGTCTCTTCTACCTACCTATCAAATTTGGTCTAAATCCGTTCAGTAGTTTTTGCGTGAAAGCGTAACAGACAGACAGACAGAGTTACTTTCGCATTTATAATATTAGTAGGGATTCATGTACACCTTATAAAAGAAAACAAGACAGAAACAGAAAAATAGGTTCATAGGTGATGTTTATTCAAATGTTTAAAGATATTCACTTATTTTTCTTGTTTTTAATATTTTTCCACATGTTTTGACGCTTCGTCGCGAGGGTATCACACCAAACTGGCTCAAGCAAGGTATGCGTTCAACATCGTTGATGGCTCTAGACCTACTGTATTGAAATTTTGCTTGATAAAATATTGTGCGATACGAGATTTTTTTCCAGAAACATAATATTTTTTTTTTTACCTAAAATTGCAAATCCGAGGTTTTCACTCTAAGCGGCCGAAATGTGGATATCAATCTAAACCTATGGCGATCTTTATAAATCAATCAAATAAATAAAATGTATTGTTGACTCCTTGATGTTTCACCGTAGATTTAGCCCATAGCACTCCGGCTGACAACAATAATTCTATTGTACAAATGTATGTACATTTCCATATATATTTAGGACATAATTACATTGTTCAAACACAGCGAGGCTTTGAATATGGCTTGTAGAGGCTAACGACTAAAGCCTTTGACATAGTATCCTCAAAGCTGCGTTATCGATTCGCTTGCCTATACACGAACATTAATGAGACTTTGTCGTAGGTACTAGAAGTTCGAATAAAGTTCAATGTACCAGAGGAGTGTAGGTACTGTAGGTACAAAATCGCACTAGTATTTTACAGATTTTTTTTAAGGTGGGAATCATCCAATTTTTTTTATGCTGGGTAAAAATCATCTAATGACAACCCTCGCTCTTGGGCGGAGTGGGAGATATTGTGTTACTGACTAAAAACCCACCCCGTTCCTTCTAGACTTCATACCGGGGCTCGAGCCTTTCGGATTACCCTGGCTCCAGTAGGCTTCGACCCGGCTGGGCCCCTCCTGTTGCTGACTACTACTTGAGGCGCGCGGGAACAGTGCGCGCCGTAGACGTCTTGAGCTCGGTCTGAACAGTTACTGGACGGTCGGACAGCGAGCTACCCATGGCTCACCGTCCGCGAGCCCGTGTCTACGGTGACCGGAAATCGAAGTCGGAATCCTGGCGGCGGCGGCGAGAGCGCCGTTGCCTGATGCGGTCGGCCTCCTCCTTTGCTAGCATTACTGCTTCGCAGAAGGAGCCGACCGCCTGCCACTCCTCCTCGCTCCGGACCATGGCCTGAACCAAGGCCCGGCGTGAGAGGTCTCCACCGCCGAGGGAATCATCCAACGGCTTCTTTCCGTTTTCCGCACTCACCACGAGTGACGGCGTGACTGACTTAAACTGACTAAATCCACATATGTTACTCCTTTGGTTCCAAGACGCCCGATGGCCCCAGTTACCTTCGGCACTCGTAGGCCTATCTCTTTGAAGCGCCCGTGGAATACTACGCGTCGTCGACGTTTAGGACTTACGGATGGTTATCGGACGGCCGGACGACGATCTACTTATTGCTCAACATTGGCTCTGGAACACCATTGTGTTGTCTTTGTATTGCCCTTTGGCAATTTGAAGGAATACAGGTGGATTTTAATCGGTAAAAGTCTGACACTCCCTCTCACTCCAACCAGAGCAGGATGAGACATTTGATGAGAAGCAGACAAGTTGTGCTGACCCTAAAAAAATTGAATGAGGGTAAAAAAATTAAGTCAACGTCAAATATTTGTCTACCGCAAATCGAGAGAATGTCTAAAAAAAAAAGGTTTCGCCAAAAAGTGGCCTTTTTCTACGTGACACTTGCCTACGTGACCTTTGCAAAGATACCTGTAAAAAGCTCAAAAAACCTAGAAAGGAGACAGCTATCAATATTTCATACCTTAAAGGCCCCGGACAGATCTCATAGCGGATATTAGCTGAAATATTTTTTTGCGGGACATGTATCTTACATTTATATCGGTTAGCCGCATTTCGTAAAATATAAGGAAAACTTGAGATAGTACCTAGAATATTAAGTTTAGTACTAGGTTATACAGGGTTATTTGTAAAACACTGGCAACTTCTCAGGAATATGTTACTAATATCATAAACAACTTCTGTTCTTTGACTTTAAAAAAATTATCATATTTAAATTCATCAGCTTTTCATACAAAAATAAAATTATATAAATTTAAAGTTCTAAATATTACGAAGTCTATGCGAAGCAAGCAATAGTACAATAGCGGAGAGGAGCGAAGGTCGAGCGGCGGGGTTGCTTGATGCGTTTGCGTTGCGTCATACTGACGTAGGTAGGTATAACAAAATACAGAGTTGAAATGTATTAGTTATAATAACGAATCTTGAGGCTTTGTTTTTGGTAAATGAATTATGTTTTTAACCGACTTCTAAAAAAGGAGGAGGTTTTCAATTCGGATGAATTGAAAAAAAAAGTTTTGTAAAAAAGTCATAGAACAAAAGTGGTTCTTTATGATGTTAGTAATACAGTCCTGCAAGGTTGTTAGCGTTTTACAAATAATTCTGTATAAATAATAATAATATTCCACAATAATAATAATATTCCACAACTATCACACAACGCTGTCTAGTCCCAAGCTAAGCAGAGCTTGTGTTAAGGGTACTAGACAACTGATAAACATACTTATATATTTCTAAATACATACATATATAGATAAATTACACCTAGACACAGAACAAATGATCATGCTCATCACATAAACATTTGTCCTGGGTGGGAATCGAACCCACGACCTCTGGCTTAGCAGTCAGGGCCACTAACCACTAGACCAACAGGCCAGTCCATGAATGGCCAGGCCATAAATGAAAAAGTTATATGATTATGTACCTACACCATAAATTTTCCTGTCATTTAACATTACCTAAATCCTCACCAAACCCAGGAAGTTCAACCCGTAAAAGCACAAAAATCTCCACAGTACACTGTTGTACCGATGTATGTGGTATACAGTACACTATACCACATACATCGGTACAACAATCTCCATAAGTGTCCATGCACAGGGTCATCATAACCAGGCTGTATGTCCGCTTGGTGGCATGCCAACGCCAAAACTGTTGGGCCAATTTACGTAAAAGGTCCCGTCGCATGGCCGGAACTAATATTATATGGTAATATGTACTTAAGTGTCCATATAAACCTTCAGCTTTTGGCAAAAGTCCGTGTTGCTATAACTTGTTTTTTCCTTTGAGTATCCCTGTGTTATGGGAAGTGGTATTTTGTAACAAACCTATGGTGTAGATACTTCTGATATATATCTATATACAAGGTGTAACGTTAAATGCGCCAAACCTCAGACACCCCAAATGATTTTTAATTCTATTGACCTAATTATGTGAGAAAAAAAAAACATAAAAAAAATTAAAGGTCTTATGCGCCGTTTTAGTTTGTTTAAAATTCATATTTGCATTGAAATAAGAACTTTTATTATCCCGTGTATGAGAAAATTTGATTGGATTACAAGTATTTGTGTTTAACTATTTCAGTGGATTTGCGCACGTGATGGCTTGACCTATTAATAAATAGACAGGTCAAAGTTTTTAATGAAGATTTTTTGAAAAATGTTACCTATATTAAAAAATGGTTTAATTGATTCTGCTCGTTATTCTGATCAAACTACGAGTAATTTCAGGTATTGCGTTTTTAACGTAACACCTTGTATAGAAGGAGAAACTGACTGACTGACATATCAACGCTTAGCCGATACTATAGGGACTAAAACCAGCATGTCCTAGAACCAAAAATTCGAAGACATGTTACATTCATCAATCCGCACTGGGCCCGCGTGGTGGATTTCGGCCCATTCCCTCTCCTAGAGAGGAGGCCCGAGTCCCAGCAGTGGGAATATTAAAAAAGGCTGATGATGATGATGATGATTGGGATTAAGAGTGTGAAATTCTGCACAAGATTTCTATTTACGACATCGGTGAGCACTAAGAAAGAATTTTTCAAAATGCGGGGTGAATTTTGAAAAATCTTAAGGGAATGAAACGGGAGTCCATAGTTTGTATGTAGAAACCAATTTTTGTGGACTTATTTATGTAGGTTTATATTGTACACTGGATTCTACCCTCGAATGTGATCTCTCTCTGTCACTCAAAGGTTTGCTGGAAAAAGTTATTGTTGAGTTAAGCTCGCCTTTGTTCGTGAATTGTCAAATCATTGAGTTAATGTACCTAAACAACAAACAACAAAACAACGATATAAACAATATTGCTGTGTGTTTATGCTTAGTACCTATTTATAATTGGCACACCTGATGACAATATCTAGATATAGTGACTAGTCATCTGATATTACCTCAACATAATTAACAAAAGGATAGGATTACGGTGCTGATAACAAAGAAGAAAACCATGACTCTAAATATGGCATGATTAATTTTGTACTTAAGAGGACTTCAACACCTAAAGCGCAGTCATTCTCGAACTGCAAACAAAAGAAAAAGATGCGTAAAGACATAATGCTTTCTATATAAAAAAAAATAGTGACTTATTAAAAATCTACTGATAATAGAGTTAAAACACTACGTATAAAAGCAAAATGTTGCTTGTAGAATAATCTGACAAACGATCATAATGATTGCATTTGTATTAGTCCGGTTTTTTGATCGAGAAAAGTTATATTAAATAGATATATTAATCGGACCAAAGGTTTAGAAATACAAAGGAGCGAGGGAGCAAACGCGATGACCGCTAATCGTGTACTGAACGCTCGACTAATATAAATTAGTGAAAAGAGGTAAAAATGCACTAGCGTTATTGTATTATGTAGTGTATAGTTTCACCGTACAATCTGTCTAGCATTAATCCTGAAAAATAACAATATTTATCTGATCCTGTTTAATGCAGTGGATCATATGCTTTGGAACTTTATATTACTCGCGATTAGCTCATATAGTGCTTTCGTCAGCTTAATACAATATCTCTCATTATTTTCCTCTATTGACTCGAGGATTCTTATCTAAACATTTGAATGACTATCATTTATATCGGATAGTATTGTAATAAATATTTACACTACAATACATTTATGTATGTACACATTGGCATCCCGACCATTCGCTACATACTCTCCAATATCTATCGACTTCCGAAACTATTAGAACTGTAATAGAACAATAATCGTGGACGTTATTACATCAATTTGCTGTCTAATACAGCAAATGTTTTATCAGAATTATTCGATTGTTCTGGAGTCTCTTTATCGATACTTATTCTTTTGTAATCGATGGACAATATGATCGAGTTCGATTTCAATCGTCTAACCAAATAATAAAGCAGTGAGCGAGAATTACCTGCTAACAACTCAAATCTCAATTTACACATTATAACGGTATCATTCGAATAGAATTTCGATTGCTCAATCGATATCAAATCGATTGTTGATTCGACTAACAATTCGCTGTCAAAACAATTTCGGAATCTCGCATCCTAATTTAACCTTTAATAGGCTCATATATGCTTGCTTATGTTCGAACATAGCTAGAATTACATATCTTTGAAGCTTGATTACTCGATCGTGTATGTGGTTTCGATATAGCAATCAGTTATGTATTGGTTATATAGGCAATGAGCATTTCGGAATGGTTTGATCTCTAGCTTTGATTTCGATTGTAAATGCTTCGTCGGAAATGAATTTACAAGCTATGAATTTGTTGTTTTGTGAAGTGAATCCCAATCAAATGATGTAAGAAGAAAAGTACGAGTAACGCAAATAGAAGTTTTTTTAGTAGCAAGGTAACCTTACACCTCTTTAAACGATCATTATTCCAGTCAAAATATGTCCACTGTTGGACATAGGCTTCCTCTAAGCATCGTCACAATGACCAGTCGCGAAGATGTGATCGATGCGACACGTCCAGGGTGTAGCATCCATCAGATCTTCGCGACCCTTATCCTTATAACTTCTGGGAGGTCTTCTAACTTTTTCTTCTAGCTCTTCGCTATCATATCCAAAGAATCATTGCGAAGAGTGTGCATCGGAATTGCACAATTTAATTCCGCCAAATCCTTTTCATCATCGTACCACTAGACGTACATGATGGACATGTGAGATATCCATCACGTACATAGGAAACATTTTGAGAACACATTTATTGCGCATACTCCTTAGCTGGAGTGAATTTCCCTGCCGGATCCTGTGTTTCTTGATATAGCTATTACCTGGGGATCTTTAAGTCAACAGTGTATATGTTACTTCGAAGTAAGTGTGTTCCATCGTCGACTACATCATCGCTTACCATCAGGTGAGATAGTGGTCAAATGTAAGTCTATCAACAATCATATTTGAAAATACCTGTGTAGACGCGCTCCGATAAATCCCATATCTGGAATTGAACCGTGTAGTCATGTCAGTCATGGTTCCTGGAAATCAAATTATTGGTAAATTGAAAGGAAGCCTTCGGTTTTCAATAACCGCAGTCCACCTCCATATTCGGAATGAAAATGCAATAACTCTCCCGTGGCTCTGCAGATATCATGTATTGAAAGATTTTTTCCCCTTTTTTGATGGCATGAGCCACACAAAACTTGTTGACATAATCGCAGAAGGGAATGAAACTATAAAATGGAAATAGACGAATCGTGCATCGAACGTTGTACTGAGTACGAAGTCGTCAATTTATCTACGAAGTCAAAGCTATAAAATTATATCAGGATTAGGAGTTTTAGTACTTGAAGTAAAATGCAACATTCATTGTCTGTCGTTCACAGAAGTGTGCACCAATAAACGAAATACCGTGGTTTGTTGTAGTAACCGTCAAGTAACCTTTTTATATAGGATATAGGAGATTATAGGATCCACATTTTGGTTTTGTATTTACAATGTTAAGATCATCCGATCGATGCCAAGTCTCGTTTCTTCTTCTTCCTACCCTTATCCCATATTACTTGGGGTCGGCGCAACACGTTTTTTTCTTCCATTCTGTCCTGTCGCCCGTCAAACTATCACTAACTCCCTTTTTTTTCATATCACTCCTTACACAATCTATCCATCTTTTCTTCAGCCTTCCTCTCCCTCTCCATCCATCTACATGTATACTCAGAACTCTTTTAGTAATATGCGCTTCATTCCTCCTCTTTACATGACCATGGGTCTTTAAGTCAAGAGTGAATAGATTGCTTCTAGGCAAGCGTGTTCCGTCGGCCACATCATCGCTTACCATCAGGTGAGATAGTGGTCAAACGTGAGCCTATACATTATAAAAAAAAAACCATACCAAGACAACCGATTGCCTTTTAACTTTTCAGTCACTGGCGCTACTTTCAAACTTCCTCTAATATAATCATTTCACATTTTATCCATTCTCGTCACACCACACATCCATCTCAACATTCTCATCTCCGCTACATGCAATCTTTTTTCATTGCAAAGTCTCGTTTATAGCCATAATATTAAAGCCATATTTGTCAATTCTACGAATCGAATCATCAAGCCCTGTAACCCAATGCTCAGCTTGACAAATTGATATTTTTATGATCAGCTGTAATCTCACGATAAAACGGTGTTATTTATGAACACTCACAGTAATAGCCTCTCGTCCTTTATTTCCAATTAATTAAATATATTATACAACTTCCTCAGCTACTAAGACGATGTTTTATAGTTCTTATACTGTCCATGAGTTTCTTGCTTGAAGACCTTTAGTTGTTTTTTTATTGTGATTAAAAAGAAAGATGGAGCCATTTGGTTGTTTCGCCAAGTTGTTTAGAGCAAACTGTTGTATTCGTTGAGTGTTTAGTGTTACTTTAATTTTTTTATGTATAGCAATACTGTGGGATGGTGTTATTGCTATGAGATTTTTGTCTTCGGATTGAACTTCTAAGTACCAATCAGATTGTGTACACCACAATTGCGCCGCTAAGTAACCCATTTTGAGGAGTGGCTGGGGAGGCGCTACAGCGTCCTCACCTACCGTCTGACGCAGGTCCTCACCGGACATTACTAGTTCAGAAGATTCCTGTTTCGGATTCTGACGGAAGAAATGTCCTGGTGTAACCTTTGTGCGCCCGGAGGACACTGGAGCATACTGTGGATTTGTTGTGCACCGCCGTGTCCTCATGGAAGCTGGTGTCAGGCCATAATCCGAAGCGGGAGAGAATGGGAAGCGATCGCCTCTTTTGAGAAGCAGTAATGCGAGCGAAAGAAATTACCGCAATTGTGAGGAAACGGGCATCCTCAAACCCCAGCGTCGAAGGAGACTCAGAAGAAATATCTTACAAGCTACCATTCAGACTATGTTTAGGACTAGACGGACTATGCATAGATGCACCAACTACCTACTCAATTTAATAATGCACCAACATATCACTACTTACACAACTTCATTTTAACAATTTACGTTCCCATTTCTCAGCTCCAAAGCCCAACTTCCGTCCCATAACACCAAAAACTCCAGTACATCACTTTAACCGTATAAAGTACCCGCGAATGTTTTTAATATCGATATTATGAAGTATCCGAGGGTAGCACAGATGTGGCCGGATTACGAACGCGCCTAGCTAAATTAATTTGTCCGTAATAAATTCAGCCGTATACAAATTATGATTGTAATATAAATTATAATGTTGGAAGAGATCTTTGTTATGTCTGAGGTATTATACTGTGATGTAACTGTGTATAGCACTGCTTTGTGTATTTGTTTATCATTAAGTTTATTAATTGAATTAGGGTAGCTTTTATTAAAATATTTGTCTTTGTTATTATGACGTAAAGTTATTCCGAACAGTTATATTGTAATCTGAAAATTCCTTGTTAAAACAATGAAGTCTTGTAACGTAAGATTGAATTTTATATTGTTGAGTTGTTACTGATGAGACCTGATGAGAGGGAGATGAGGGGTTTAAAGGAAAGGGCTTGCTTGTCAGGGCTGTCAGATTCTTCGAAAGCGTTATTGCAGTCCTGGAATTCAAAGGGCAAAAAAAGGAACACGTATGGGTTTTAGTCAGTAAAAGTCTGGTACTTTTTTTTTCACACGTAGAAGTTGTGTGATGATATCTTACCTCAAAAAAAAGTTTTTTTATTATTGATACGCTCGCGTTTGACCACTATGATAAGCGATGATGTGGCCGACGATAGAACACGCTTGTTTATAAGCAATCTATTCACTTTTGACTTAAAGACGCCTAGGTTTTAGCTATCAGGAAACACGGACTCTGGCGACATGAATAAGAATAAAACAATTTTACTTTGAACCCAGCAGATGGTCGATAGAGACGATCAAAATAGAGCTGGTCACGGAACATAGCCATCAAAAACACTTCAAAGAGAGTTACTCACAGATCTACCATATCACAATTATACGTTCTACAAAACCGTTTCCCAAGAAGCTCCAAATTCCTCCACAAATACAGAACGAATCATTCACCGATCGCTGCAGTAAACTTACATTTACAAACATCAGTGCCTTACCATGACGTCATAAAATAACTGGCATGTGAGCGAGAAAGAAGAATGTAGCTATACACCTTATACAGCACTAGCTGTTGCCCGCAGCTTCGCCCACGTACATAAAATATAGCCTATGTCACTCAGGAATAAAGCAGCTTTCTAACGGAGAAAAAATTTTTGCAATTGGACCAGGCCTTCCAGAGATTACCTCTTACAAACAAAAAAATAAAATAAAAAAACTTTTACCTCTTTATTATATTAGTGTAGATTATTTTTATTATATTCCAAACCTGAATATATTTTGTTCAGAATCAGTAACTGAATGTATTCCAATAGTTTTTACACCATGTTAAATTTTTTCCCAAAAACGTCACAAGTTAGACACCACCGACACTAAGTACAGTACAGGCCACGGTAAGTCATAGCGGGTATTAGGAGCCAGCAAACAACTGGGGGCAAGTGCAAAACAACCCCTCAGCCTGGATGGTCCGGTGACTATGTATTTTGCTGACGTAACAAGCTTATAACTATGTGATGTTTCATGATACAGTTACGAAATTTTGTACATAGATTCTTTACATAAAATTAATTTATCATTTAGTGTTATATAGCTCCATTCCAATAACAGTTCAGTTTAGGTCGTCAAATAGATCGCGTTAAGAGCTCGTAGTAAAGCAGAGGGTTTGTGTTGATGACACTCGCGACTCGTAAAACGTTTTAAACGTATCCGTGACCAGACGGGTTCGATTGTTCACGTACGCTCGTGCTTCGCTGGATTGTAGACGAATTTGTGAATTCACTTCGGTGTTGAAAATAGTTTTAGTGATGAATACAGGAAACACAAAATCTTTTTCCTTTTATCAAAGCACTAGCTTCTGCCAGTGGCTTCGCCCGCGAGACTGAGTTTTCGCCATACAAACTTTAAACTCATTTTCAGTTTCATTCGCGGGTTGAGTCCCAGCCAGGCGCATTATTATATTATATTATAATTAGCCCATATTGTCCCACTGCTGGGCAAAGGCCTCCCTCCACTCCTTCCAACGATCACGGTTCCTCGCCTTCTCATTCCAATTCTTAAGGAAGCCATCCAAATCGTCCTGCCATCTCCTTCGTGGTCTGCCTCGGCCCCGCGTTGCTGTGTCCGGGCACCAATCCTGCGTTTTACGCGCCCACAGCTCGTTGGACATGCGGCAGACATGTCCTGCCCAGTCCCATTTAAGTTGGGCAGCCTTTTGAGCCACATCAACGATTTGCGTTTTGGAGCGTAGTGTTGTGTTTCGAACGCGCATTACTTTGTGTAATTTATTTCATTACCACTGCTCTTAGAACGGTGAAGGAAAACTTCGTGTGGAAATTGGCATGTCCTAGAACCAAACATTTGAAGATATGAGACATTCACCAACTCGCACTGGGCCCCCGTGGCCCATTCTCACTCCTAGAGAGGAGGCTTGAGCCCCAGAACATTAAAAGACTGATTATGTAATTATCAACGTTGTTTGTTGTTTGACGTTCGTGGCGCGGGTCTCGAACACTTTTCTGCCCCACACGTTGAAGGAAGACTTTTGGCCGCAAGGCGTGGTGTTCCGTCGCTTCCTCGGACAGGTGCCACAGATCAGCACAAAATGAACTTAGTGCAATGTGAAGTGTTACTAAAATAGATTTAAGTCTTATTTACTAACGACAAGTTTTATTTACTCTATATTTATGTTAGTCTGTAAGGTATATATCTATGGGCCAAGATGCCTGATAATAAATGATTTGTTATTATTATTATATGAATGTTTTTCCTTTCATAGTTTCTTTCAACTGTTTTATTGACGATCCTCTATTCCATCTTCTGAAACGAAGTAGTAAACTACTCTCCAATTATATCTTATATTTTGGGTTCACATAAAGCCTAGCGGACCGTATGGTGATGCCCGACGGACCGCAATTTGAGTGTGGTCTGTTGGCGTGGCCCAATTTCCGACTCCTCTTGACTTTGTCCAGCCTTTTGCATCTTTGATAGACGGACGAATAGAACGGGGTCTAATTCCAAGTAAAAATATTTAAGACTAGCTATGCCCGCGACTTCGCCCGCGTTGCGAATGAAGCAGCTTTCTATTGGAGAAAAAATTTTAGCAATGGGGCAGTACTTCACAAACAAATAAACTTATGCACAACCAATAATTCTGAAAACCGAATAATATTGCGGTCTTTTAGCACAAATTACCAAAATACATATTCAGATGCAATAAATCGAAATATGTATTTCATTATAACTACCTATCGAGTGACCGCAGTATTAATATGAAGTAAATTAATGATAATACTGAAGTGGCGAATTCGAAATCATTAACAACATCAAAGGCATATTACATGTATATCTATCTCTATCTATCTATATATATAAAAATCAATACCACTTTTCGTTGTTATTTTATAACTCAAGAACGGGCTCACCTATCCAAACCAAATTTTTAGGCTTTGTTCGGACTATTTAGTAGATGGTTTATGTGAAGTTTGGTAGGAGAGTAGGGTAGAGTAGGGTATAGTAGAGTAGGGTATAGTAGGATAGATTAGGGAAGAGCGGGAGCGAAGCCGTGCGGGCAAAAGCTAGTATCTGTATATAAGTATATGAAAGTAGAAACTGACCAACGGGCATATCAACGCACAGCCGAAACTACTGGTACTAGGAAATTTTGCACAAGGCTTTTCCTTTTATGATGTAGACTAACAAGAAATTTTTGAAAATTTGATTTATAAGGGGGTAAACTCCTTTTTATCCCCTCAAAAATCTCAAAATTCATCAGTAATTTCGTTTGTGGGCAAAATTTTATTCCTTGGCTCAAATACTTGAAACTAAGCATAAATCCACCATCACTTGACCATGACTTGATTCCACCATCTCACTTCTACCATCGGACAAGCCGACGAACGGTGAGTATCCGCCCTTATGTTGTGGAAACCTCTACGGTCCGGACCAAACGTTTCGCCTCGTCGTTTATACCGCGTACATCGAGGGACTGGAATAGTTTGCCGGCTGCGGTCTTCCCGTCCGATTATAATTTAGGTGTCTTCAAGGCTAGAGTGGATAGGCTCTTAATAAACTAGCGCGCCTCACCATCAACGATTGCATCACTGCTTACCATCAGGTGGAATCGCAGTCAAACACTTATATCAATAAAAAAAAATAGTAACCCAATTAAATAAAAAAGGATTTCATTATTTGTTTTTTAAAACTGACCCTATAAAACGATTTAGGGGGCGTTGTAGGTTGTATGAGAGAATCTAATTCCTTGGGTTAATAAATTTGGAAAAAAATCTAATAAAAATTAGTAATAAAGATTATCATTACTGTTATAAAAGGATCTACAGTGGCAATAAGTACCGGAAGACGCAGCGTTGGAAGGCCTCCCACAAGGTGGACCGATAACCTGGTGAGGGTTGCGGGAAACCAATGAATGCGAGACGCACAGGACTGGTCGTTATGGCGACACTTGGTCTATGTCGAATAGTGGACGTCGTCGTGATGATGATGATGATGATGATGGGTTTTTTAAAAAACTCTCTTGCGAACAAATTTGCTCAAACAGAATTAATTCGATTCAAGTTTACAAATACAGCTTTATAAACCTTGCATTGCAGAAATGTGACACTGTGGTGTAACCGTGCTGGTAAACTCGTAGTAATATGTAGTTGTTTGTGTGTTGTTGGAAAACGCAAGTCTGAGGTGTTTGCACTGCTGTTATGAAATTCGCTTGGAGTTTATTCATATTGTAACTTTAGAACTTGCTGGGTTGGCAGTTTTAGAACTAAATATAGCGCTGTATTCAGGGACGTAGCTACTGCCGTTTCTGCCGTATTAGTGGTACAGGGCCCCCAGTGTACAGGGGCCCCGACATGTGTAAATAGTAACAACCTCCAATTCTCTTATTGATGAGAGATGTAAATGATAGGATGTTAGATTTTTATAGCTCGCTCTGTTCGTTCTAGATTTCTCTACATAAGATCACAATAAAAACTTAACCTATCTTCTATTCATTTGACTGGCCTGTTGGCCTAGTGATTAGTGGCCCTGACTGCTATGCTGGAGGTCGTGGGTTCGATTCCCACCCAGGAAAAATGTTTGTGTGATAAGCATAATCATTTGTTCTGTGTCTGGGTATAGTTTATCTATAATATGAATGTGTTTAGAAATATATAAGTATGTTTATCTGTTGTCTAGTACTCGTAACACAAGCTCTGCTTAGCTTGGGACTAGACAGCGTTGTACTCCAGTTAGTGCGATCATCTCTGTCGTGTTCTATCATCGAGTTCTTCTCATGTCTCTGTGCTAGTTCCTTACGATGTAAAAAAAACCTCGATAACTTTTGACATGGGGCCCCTTTGGATCTACCTTTGGGCCTATCTACGCCACTGTCTGTAGTTGTATTACTTCAACCGGTTTCTTGTTGTTAAACGTTGCTCACTGAAACACAAACGAAGGTAATTTCCAGTTTCTACATTGAATTTAATATTCTAACATTTTGTGTTGTGAGCTTATGGTTTTAAATATTCAAAGTTTTGTAAAGTCTTTTGCACAAGCATGGCAACTCGTAAATTCTGTTGCATAGGATTTAGCTGCCATGGAATGCCAGTGTGAATGTTAATTAAGATAGACGAGCTGTTTGTTTTGACTTCCTTTAGATACAGTTTGTTTAGTTTCAACAATGGTTTAATAACCGTTGCTGATGATAGAGCTGCCTGTAAGGGCCGATGCTTGCTAGGGCGTATTGTTCGTAAAAGTCACTAAGGCCATAGAAAGCAAAGTAAAACATATGGCCTTACATCCAAAGTGAAAAAAGCATTTAAAGATTTTCCAGCTCATGAAAAATACAATGATAAGTTGACTAGGAACTGGTCCATAATGCACTTACAAAGAGTCAAAATATTTTTTTCATAGCTAGCTTTTATAGCTCGGTATACCTATTATAATTAATACTCGTCAAGACGAATCATACGAGCCCAAACTCGATGGGTTTGTGTCGTTTAACTACCAAGTTCCTATGGCCACCTTCCGGTTCCATGATCAGATCAGCTCCTTGTCATAATAATTTTGCATACACATGCATGCAAAATTTCAGCTCAATCGGTAACCGGGAAATGGATCAAATTTAATTTACAAGATTTGATTACAGACAAGCATCGGGACAGGTAAAGCCAATGTCTAGCACAATTCCTCCTTGTTTAAGTCAAAAAAGTGCCCTAGGGCCATGCGCGCCTCTCTGGTTTAAAATAGAAACTGTGCACCACCATCTCGGGTCCAAATTGCTGGTACTGGAAATCCAGCGCTGTGGCTCTGTTATACACGAACGCCAGCATTTTGCTGAGCGCTGGCCGTTTTACGCGGATATGACACACATACTACTTACTTGCTACTTATGTGTCGAATTATTATTATTTGTGTTTTTTTTTTTTAAGGCATGCGCCATGTTTGACGCAAATAATCTCTATTTCTTTCTTTCTTTCTAAATTGATGAGAGAACGGATGTCCACTAATCCGTATCCCCGGTGTCCTTCACCAGTCTACTGCTGTCACGCTCATTTACTCCAAAATAGACTTCATTCATAAAAGAAACAGCACCACAAACTTTTATTCGGAAACTTTTCCTCATTCCCAAAATAATCAGTCGGTAACAAATATTTTTTCTCCCTGCAGATTAACGTTTGGCAAATCTTTTTTAGGGTTCTGTATTCAAACGGGACCCTATTACTAAAACTCCGCTCCGTCCGTCCGCCTGTCTGTCTGTCTGTACAACTTAACGACACCAACACACCACAACTTTCATACAATGCTGTCTAGTCCCAAACTAAACAGAGCTTATGCTATAAGTACTAGACGACTGATAAACAAACAAACAAGTTATGTTTCTAAATAAACACTTCTTCTATCTGGGTGTAATTTATTTATCTATGATATTTAAATAAATTACACTCAGAACAATAAAGTTAATCGTGCTCATCACACAACCATTTATCTTGGGTGGAAATCGAACCCACGATCTCCGGCATAGCAGTCAGGGCTACCATCTACTAAACCAGCAAGTCAGTCAAGTGTACATCTGTCACCAAGCTGTATCTCATGAACCGTCATAGTTTGACAGTTCATATTTTCACACAATGTAGGTATTTCTGTGTAGCCACTACAACAAAAATAAGAACAGAATAAAATAAATATTTAAGTAGGGCTGGAACAACAAACTTGTTTTTTTTTGTCGTTTTGTTTACTACGGTCGGTATGGAACCCTTCGTGCGTGAGTCTGGATCGCACTTGACTGGTTTTTTATTGATACCCGCCTTTATAGGTTTCTTCCAAATTACTTTCGTATAAGACATACGTGTAGAAGACAAATGAGCCGATTCTACGCTCACCAAAGACAATCAAGGTTGGGAAAAACAATATAGAATTTGAGTCGGCGATGTGTCTTTGTCATGGGGATTGATTTGACGATGGAAATCCTGTTAGTGCCATCGATTATGGGTTGAGTTTTTTGGGGGGTGATGAGCTATGGGAAAAAGATGGTGATTGATGGTGATGGTGATTTTTGCTTAAGGTGATTCATTTCGACACACATTTTCACTGTTTTTCATACAACCGCTCATAACTGATTACGACGTTATTACACATTTTTCATTCGATATTTTGGAATCACAGTATCTTGTGGATATTATCTAGGCTATAGAAATCAATTTCTAAATTTGTGTAAAACTTATCCAGTAAAGACCTCTGAAAATCTCCTATTTTGTATGAACTTTGAAACTTCATAATTTGCCTAAAAATAAAAAAGACAAAAAAATAAAACTATAGAAACCTTGCAAATTTTATTAAGATGCTAAATGATGACAACTTTTTTCAAAAACTTTTAGGGGTTTAAAAAAAACAGCTATTTCCTGGGGCAAGTATTGTGAAATATTCGAGTAAATCTCGGGATTACCGAATACTAACAGAGCTTTCAGGCGTTATCTCTTTTTTGCGTAGCCTTTTCGTCAAACATCGCGTTGGATTGTGTTAGATGAAGTAACAAGCTTTTAAACCATTTTCTATGTTGACGAAAGGCGAGTGGAAAAGGACCCTCTTAAAGGAAATTTTGAAATTAATTTGGCCTCCGCACTATTTTCTTCCTGCCACGTTTTTTTTTTATTGTTGATAATTGACCACTATCTCACCTGGGGTCCTAGTCACTTTAAAAATAATAAATACACAATGAAGGTCTAATGTTAGGTCATTGATCAAAGGAAGTGTGTGTAAAAAAATTTTGCAGATTACCGCATACATCAGACATTCATTTGTCATTATGTATGAGATTACCGTTTTATGCCATTTCTTTCAAAGGAGTTTCAGTAGTTGATCATTGGAAAGTCATAATGACGCCTTTATATCATTAGATTACCAAACTTGTCAAAATCAACCAATCAACAATATCTATATATTATAAATCAATGATAGACCATTCTGACACTATTGTAATAGCAGACTTGAGGCCCTGATGGAAAGCGATGATGTGGTCGACGATGGAGCACGCTTGCCTAGATTCCCGGGTTGTCGTTATCAGGAAATACAGACTCCGGCAGGGAATTCCACTCCTTGGCTGTACGCACAACGATTGTGTTACCAAAACGTATTGTTTATTGTGTGTATTGGGTGGAATGTCCACCATGTGTCGCCGTACGCCTAGTGGTCCGATAATGGAACAGGCTTGACGGAATTAACTTGATTTTGTACTTAGCTTTTAAAAATGTTAAACGTCAAATAAAGCACTTCAGAATTGCCAGCGTAAAAAAAATCACTCACAGAACTGTCAACCCCAGCAAAATAATTTCACGCTCAAATCTCATGTGAGAATCTTTTATCATTTTACAAAATAATAATAAAATAACATTAAGATACAAAAATGACGCGGGCTGAATGGGCTTTCGAAAAAAAAAAGATATTCATAAATCAAGTCGCCGAAACACTTAATCTAACATTTCTCGCCATTTTGAAGAAAGTAATATTATCCCCTCTTGGTAAAAAGAGATTTTCCTTCCAGTAGGCGCGATGTTGACGCAGGCATTACTTGTTCAAACGTGTCGACGGTTTTTTATAGCTGGCAACCGGAGAACTGTCGCGGGGTTCCGCTAGTGTGACCTCGTCAGATCTTTTTAGTAAAGTGTGCTGTTTTTTGGTTGACGCTTGTTAGGGCTGTTCTAATTATTTTTGGTCCTTCGATACTTATTTGGTGATTTTGCTATTCTCGTTATATTTTTGTTGTTGTGGTGTCCCCGTAGTTTCACCGGCCGTCTTTGTTAGTTGATCTGTTTTAGTGGTTCGTAACGTGATGTTATATAGCCTATTTGGACCTGGCTATCACATACATCTCATCATCATAAGTGTTTTCTCTAGTACCACCACTCCGATCCAATCCGACTAATAGTTTTTTTTTTTTTTGTTGATAGGTTTGCGCTTGACCGCTATCTCACCTGATGGAAAAAGTTCTAGAGATTTGTGCGGATATAGGCATATAGATTAGGTGTATAGATTATTTACTTTTTATTTTATTGATGTTTGTTCTGCGTGACTTATAAATAAATGTTATCATTTTTTTCTTTTTACTTAAAAAGACTCTTCGAGTCCATTACCTACATTAACCCTTCAGATACCGTCAATTAGAGACACAATAGTAAGACAATAGATGCGCGGCCACCGGGTGTCGCTTGGGGATTCATGAATTAAGTAGGTTTACCTTTACTTATGTATACATTATTGTGTTTTAAAGTTTTTACAAATAAGCATCATCATCATCATCATATCAGCCGAAAGACGTCCACTGCTGGACATAGGCCTCGTTGTGGCGACGCTTGGGGCAAATAAGCATATAATCACATTATTAAAAATCACTCTTTAAAGTTAAACATACCACTGTTTTAGATTTTCTTTTGCACTTTACAAAACCCAACTATATTTTTCAGTAACCCCACACAAAATGGCTGCTCTTTTCCGTTAACCAACTAACAACAAATCCCCTATAAATAAGTCGAAAACGAAAACAAACAAAAGCAAGAAAATACCTTTAAAATTAAAACCCGCTTAACATGCACCAGTTAATGCAATTACCTTCTCGCTAGCCGTTCGTACTGAAGAATCAAGTTTCAAGCATTCTATTTAAGTAAGAGTCAGGGGTTAATTAAATACACCCTGTAGTTTATTTTTTAAGTAGGCGAATGCATGCGGAACTACACGAACGCGTTCGCTATTGTGTAGGGTTGGTGATGAATTAGTTGGTTTTTTTTCTAGCCTCGTGTTTGTGGTAATCACAATCTTTTTCTCTCACTAGAATTTACTCCTGTATCGTAGGTGCGTTCATAAACAGTTTTCTTTCTTTCTTTCCAATTTGGTCTGTGCGTGAATCGAACCTGCAACACGCAGCACAGCAGCCAATCATTCACCCATTGAGCTACAGCAACCGTGTTGTCACGACAATTTTTCACTAAATTCACCAGTAAATTTTATTGTATCTAGAAATAATATTTTGATTTTAATAAGAAATTATTATAATATTACTTTTTTGGTGTAATAAATTATTATTATCCTACCCATAATAATAATCGCGAAGTTGACGACATGTGGGAAGTGGACACAGCAGTCATTGTGCCGATAGTCGTGACGGTCAATGGCTTAAGCTCTTAGACCCTCGGCCAACACCTAAGGAGGGTCTCGTTGGACAGTTGGATCGAAGGTTTGATCCAAAATGCAGTACTTCTAGACACGTCGCCTATTGATCGGTGATTCCTCTCACCAGAGCCTTGGCCATCGGAAGCAAGGACCCTGCTTCCGATGCCGGTGGGCTACTATTTTTTGTATTTTAAAATATTTATTTTAATATGCTTTTTTAAAAGAAATATTAAAAAATGTACCTAATTAATATGAATAAATATAAAATTTGTCTACAAGTCAATTAAAATTGCTCTTATTTATGATATCGATCTACGTTACAATAAAGTTGTGCCGTAAATATGTGCTGCCGAACTAGGCTTGAAATCAGCCATGAAAATTATCATTTTTTATTTTTTGTTTGTGTCCGACAATAATCTATGAGATCGATATTACTGAACTATTTCGAGTGTATATTATACCTAAATATCTAAAGATTTTTTACAAATGTTAGTGTTAATAAACTAAAATTACTAATTAACCTAATTACTAATTTCCATTAAAACAAGACTAATGTAATTCTGCTAACCAAATAAAAGCTGGCCAGATTTAACATTTATTTTACTGTTGAAATTTCAACGGTCTATGTACTCGGTAATAAATTACTAAATTATACATTTTAGCCTTTATATTATTAGTATTCTTTATTTACATAAATTACCACTACCCGGTTTATCCTAAAAATGACAACCCTAATCATAGTAATAAATTAAACCCAGTAATAAAATGTAACAAAGAAAGCTCATACAGTATTCTAGTTACCTGAATTGCGTAGTTTTGTAAAAGAGTTTCAGAAGGTTTACTCAGTTTTACCTTAAGCGAAACTAGTTCCTCCCTCTCGCAGAAACCCAAAATTTCACTGGAACAATAAATGTAGTTTTTGGGCACTTTGCGAGAGCTAGTGTACCACAGAACACAGGAATTTATTTATTAAAACTTCATGCAACATAAAAGTACAAAGGCGGACTTAATGCCTTAGGCATTCTCTACCAGTCTACCTAGGGTGGTAAAGAGAAAAACGTGGTAGGTGCATAAAAAATATAATTAAAATAAAAGTTGACTACGAAAAAAAGGGACTCAAAAAACAAATACAAAATAAACATACATATATAATTTAATATAAAATATATTATTATATATACATATATATATATATATAAAGTACAAGAAAGATGCCATAAGGAATCAGTGTACCATTAGTGAATGAGGCAATCAATTAGCGTAATATCAGTGTACGAGCCGATTCTTTAGTGTACTATCAGTGAACGACGTGGGCCCATAGCGTACCATCAGTAAACGAGGTGATAGTTTAGCGTACCACTGGTGAACGAAACGAATGCTTATAGTTCCATCAGTGAACAAAGCTGTAGTATATTGTACCATCAGTGAACGAAACTATAGTTTAGCGTACTATCAGTGCACAAGACTAGTTTAGCGTACTATTAGTGAACGAGGCAATTGTTTAGCGTACTATCAGTGAACGAGGCAATTGTTTAGCGTACTATCAGTGAACGAGGCAATTGTTTAGCGTACTATCAGTGAACGAGGCAATTGTTTAGCGTACTATCAGTGAACGAGGCAATTGTTTAGCGTACTATCAGTGAACGGGGCAATTGTTTAGCGTACTATCAGTGAACGAGGCAATTGTTTAGCGTACTGTCAGTGAACAAGACTAGTTTAGCGTACTATCAGTGACCGAGGCAATTGTTTAGCGTACTATCAGTGAACGAGGCAATTGTTTAGCGTACTATCAGTGCACAAGACTAGTTTAGCGTACTATTAGTGAACGAGGCAATAGTTTAGCGTACTATTAGTGAACGAGGCAATTGTTTAGCGTACTATCAGTGAACGAGGCAATTGTTTAGCGTACTATCAGTGAACGAGGCAATTGTTTAGCGTACTATCAGTGAACGAGGCAATTGTTTAGCGTACTATCAGTGAACGAGGCAATTGTTTAGCGTACTATCAGTGAACAAGACTAGTTTAGTGTACTATCAGTGAACGAGGCAATAGATTAGTAGGACTTGCCAGTCGAGTACTGGGCATAAACACAAGTCAACACACGTATAACCATAACTCAGGACGTGGGTTAAGGGCACATGAACGAAATTTTGTTACTGGAAGTGTTAAGTAGTGCTTTTATTTATTTATTTATTATTATGAGGAACACCAACGACATTAACAAATTCTTATACAGATAGGTGATTTTATAGACATTAAATTCTGTGTAAATATGTCAATTAAAGGCGTCTACAGCTTAGTACAATGTGACGATATATAAAAATTGTATTTAAATTACATAAGATTTGATGAAGTTCTGCAAATACATTACCGAATAATCAAACAAAATATATAGATATTTAAATTAAATTAAATTTTTCTTTTATTAGCCATCATCACGGGAGATTATACAGGGTTACTAGTAACTCGACGTATTTCTTGCAGGAAGTCATAGTAGGATTAAAATTAAGCCACCAAATGTTCTACCGAATATCAGTTGTTTTTGAGTTACTTACTAAGATTTTTAAGCCTTTTTTTTTAGTTTCTAAAATTTTAAGTGTTCCTTCTGTACATACCCTGGTCCTCGTCACCGGGTTGTTCGTAAATCGGACGGTGAAAAGGAAACATTCCTGTTATTACTACTTATCACACAAGTTTTATTTGTGTGTAAAAACTTATTTTATTTTATTCTTTTGTGTGCTAGTTAAGTTTACGCGTGTATCAGCTTAAAGCGGAGAAATGGACGGATTACTAAAACTGTTTATCTGATCATGAACCAGAATAGTAGGTAGCTAAGTTTATGGGCTTTGTCTAGTTGAACAGTCAGAAATCGCTTATTTTTCATAGTTCTTGACAGATCTGTCTTTATGTCTGTTCTTTTTTTTTATTGTTTTTTCGCTTGACCACTATCTCACCTGATGGTGAGCGATGGGATGGGCGACGTATGCTTAGAAGTAACATATTCAAGCTTGATTTAAAAACCTATAGCCCTCAGGAAACGTAGACTCTGTCAGGGAATTTGCCAGAGTCCTTAGCTGTATACAAAGTGAATGTGTTCCTTTTCAAATAAACCATTACTAAAAAAGTGAACTGCAGATACGAATCAAAAGATAATATAGATTTACTGGCTTTAATCTTTGCAGATACTTTTTACGCCAATTTTTATTAGCCATCAATTATTGATTCCCGTATTATACGGGATATTGCAAGACGATATAGTAGGAATAAAATGCAACAAATTGCTAACAAAGGTTCTACCGAAGTTCAATAGTACCTATTTGAGTTAGTCAGCTTTTTATGCTTTTTAATCCTACTATGTCGTCCTGTAATGCCTTGATCACACATACCGAGTGGCGAAACAGTATAATCTTGCTCGGCCGAGACAGTGAAATTGTAAGCGAGTTAGAGAGATAAGCGTTCGGCCAGGCACTCGACGCTGTGTTTACACGTACCGATTACTCGGCCGAGAGCACTGTCTCGCCCGTTTACTCGGCACACACGTGCCACACGATCACACGATCAAGGCATAAAAAATACGTCGAGTTACCAGTAACCCTGTATAGTGCACTAGTGTGTAGTTACACCCAATCTTTTGTCACTTTCAAAGTTTGATAAGATGGTAAAAGTAAGAAATGAAGTATCAAAGGTCCTTTGAGTACAATCGTACAAAAGCTGGTGTTGGCTATACATTGGTTTCAGTCTTAATATTTCAGACAAAGGGAACCTATTTAAATATGTAAATTGAAAAACCTTTTCCATCGATAAAAGCTACCCTTCAATTACTAGACAACCAGCCAATCTTCCTATTCATGAAATCAACCGTTAAAAGTCGGCAAAGTGAATTTAAATTCAAACATCCATACTTGAGGGAAAATCCATTGTAACAGGCATGCCATGTAAGTGCACACATCGTGGGGAAGCTCCCCTTCAGTAGGGTTGTCAGAGGTATAATTTGAAAAGTCAAAATTTCATTTTATGAAAAATGTCTTGATATTTAATTTTGAATGAACTAGATATACTGAATAACTGAACTACTATACTATGCTTGTATTGTATACACCTTCGTGTTTTGACTTTGACTTGTTTGATTAAATCTAATGTAATTTAATTTTAAAGTAGATTAGATTTAAGTATATGTTGAAAATTGAATTAAAAAAAAACTATTAATATTGTTTGGGTATTATTTGATTTTGTACAAATTATTATTTTTACTTCGAACTATATTTCAATATTTCGTTAATTAATATAAAGTTCTGAATTTAAAAAATAATCGTGTTGTGTTAGAACAAACCCTGAAGTGCGGCAACCCTAGCGCTACCTTCCTACCGGTGGCTACCTACCGATCGATCATTACATTTAACATTTTATTATTTACGAACACTTTGCAGTCGGGAGCTGCATTATTTATGCCAAAAATCACCGGTTTTCCTTCGATTTATGTTGCCATGTATTGATTTCAGTTGGCAGTATTTTCCGGTTCTGCAGGTGGAGTTATTTACATGTGTATTCGATTATTTTAATTCATCCCCAAGCGACCACCGGTGGCCGCGCATCTATTGTCTTACTATTGTGTCTCTAATTGACGGTATCTGAAGGGTTAATAATGTTCGTAATCGTTTTTAAAGTTGATTCTTTGTTGGGTTCTATTGTGTTTGTTACGTCTTCACGCCTAAATGGCAAAACCGATTTTAATGAATTTTGGTAGGTACAGAGATAGTTGGGAGGCGGACATAGGCTAACTTTTTTTTTAAGTGAGAATAGGAGGAGATAGAGTAAAGTATGTTAATATACGCAGGCGAAGCCGCGGTTATTAAAAACTAGTCTTAGGATAAATATAACCTATTTTAATCATTTATTAAATTAATAACAGTCACAAAACTGTAATAAAAATCGTCTAAATTAGCATTACCTACTTTTGTCGAGAAGTTTTTCTATATTCGTAAACTTAAAAGGAATATAAGCAGGGTGCATTTTTTAATATACCTTTACCTAGCTATCTCCAAAACCGCAAAAGCAACTAATCTTGATAAAATATATAAAATATTATATAGTATTCTAAATTGGAGCGTAGCACACGCCAAGAACAAAATTGCGGCAGTCAAAACCCAGAGCAGGAATATACTGGGCATCTCATGGTGTTTATGTTAATAATTTGGCAGGCGGCGTCGCGCGCTATGCCAGTCTGCGATGTTATCATGGACGATGGCTGATATCACACCGTTGAGGTTTATAAGCTGATTTGTATCAGCAGTATTCTTGTTAACGTTCGAAAAAAGAAATGACTAAATCTTGTCTGTTTTAGATATGATTTCCTCAGTTTTACAGTAGGATATCTATGTTTTGATATGTCATAGCATAAATAGAGTACGAGAGTTGATGAGAAAACCCGCTATTATCCCTACTGTTTTTAGGCACGTAATATCCTGTTTATCGCACGGAAAAGTGCGCGAGCTCTGCCCTGCTTGATTGGCCTGTTGGTACAGTGGTTAGTGACCTTAACTGCTATACCGGAGTTCGCGGGTTCGGTTCCCATCCAAGACAAATGTTTGTGCGATGAGCACTGTCATATTTTTTATGAAGTGTCTGGGTTTAATTTATCTATGATGTGTATTATATTTCGAAATATATAAGTATGTTTATCAGAAAGTAGAGTAAGAAGTTAGTTTGGGACATTATGTGAAAGTTGTAGAAAAAAATTCCACTTCAAGGGACCTAGAAACAAAATATCAAATATTCAATTACCTTACATATTTTCTACATTTATTTAATTTCCAAAGAGCTAATCAAGTTAATGGAACTAAGAAGTCATAAATTGTAAGAAATAAGCAAGTTTTAGTAGGTACTACGTCACGGTACATCTGTACAAATAAACTGTATATTTCATTATCTAAGTAAACATTTGATTTTCCTTGAATATATCATTCTAGCGGTAATTAAAAACAAACAGGGGAAAGAAAAATCTCAAAAAGAAATGTAGATACGAATGTATTCCTAACCTTTTTTTACTCTTTCTAAACTGGTATAGTGCTGGAAAATACTCTATGGTTTTTTTTTTCAATAAATAATATACCAATACTTTCCCACAACGCCATCTGATCCCAAACTCAGCAGAGCTTGTGCTATGAGTACAAGACAACTGATAAACATACTTATTTATTTATAAATATATACATATTATTGATAAATAACACTACTATAAAAAATGTCTTGGGTGGAAAACAAACCCATGACCTACGGGGCCACTAATGACTAGATCAACAGGCCAGTAAAAAAAAACGAAAAAAAATGTTTCACTCGTATTCATTCGGAAGACATGTTATAAACACAAGTAATTCTATCCTGCGTTCAGAACCCCTAGCCAAGTTGCTAATCTGCAATAGTTAACGCTAGTAGAAAGGTTCAAATGTACGGGAACGACGTCGCCTCAACGCTCAGTCATGTAGTCAGAACAAAAGAATTGGCGGCAAGGTCACCTCGAAGCGTTCGACGCAAGCGAAACTGTTGTAACTTGGCTAGGGGGGCAGGACCGTAAACGTTTGTGCACGCGACTGATGAATGACAAGCATGGAACACGTGGACTTTCTCGTTCCCTTTTATCATCTTCACAAGTGCGCTTTTTCGCGCACGAACTATATTGGGTCCACATGGGCCACGTACTATCTGGGCGCGTCGGTCATCATCATCTTCTATATTATAAAAATGAGCCCAGTTTTCCGTTGTCACGACATGGCATGAAAACGGCTTGACCGATTTGGCTGATTTTTTTTTTGTTGTGATTGTTATCGTGAGGACAAGGTTCTTATGGAAAAAAAATAAGAGTAGGGTAGGGTAGGGTAGAGTAGGGTAGGGTAGGGTAGAGTAGGGTAGGGTAGGGTAGAGTAGGGTAGGGTAGGGCAGGGTAGGGTAGGGTAGGGTAGGGTAGAGTAGGGTAGGGTAGGGTAGAGTAGGGTAGAGTAGGGTGTAATAGGGTAGAGTAGGGTAGGGTAGAGTAGGGTAGAGTTAGGTATAGTAGGGAAGAGCCGGAGCGAAGCCGCGCGGGCAAAAGCTAGTATTTTATATATGGCAACTAGATTGTAGACCTACATTACGCTTAAGCACTAGACCCGCGTGGTGGATTACGACCCATTTCCTCTCCTAGAGAGGAGGCCTGAGTCCCAGCAGTGGGAACATTAAAAAAGCTTATGATGATGATGATTACACTCAAGCCATGCGACGCATCGCTACGTACAACTCTGACGTCACCCACGTGTGTATCGGTCTAGTATAGTTCCCGCTTTACTATTTCATGCTCGAAAGAGTGACTGTGTAAAGCCAGCTATTGGTACGACGAGAAAAAGTGGCCATTTTAAATAAGCACACGGTGTAACAGACATCCCAGTATAGTTCCTACGTGTGACCGACGCACCTCAGGCTGTTATTTTTACTGCACCGTCCGCTCCTTGGCACGTATTGCGACAATGTCCGTAAATATTATCTCGTAGCCATGTGCAGATCGATAAGCTACTTATTGTGAAAGTTTCAAGATTATTTTAAAGTTTATTTTTATTGAAAAGTGCTACAACAACACCCCAACGACTGGAAGCGATTGAGAGGCGAGCCAAAAGAATCATCGGCAATGATGCACTTGGAAAATAAACTTTACCTCTTTATAATATTCGTGTAGAAGAAGAATCGCCAATTTAAGTGGCAATTGGCAGAGAACATTGTTCGCAGAACAGATGGCCGTTGGGGCCGAAAGGTTCTGGAGCGGCAGCGCGTATCGGAAAACGCAACTTTAGAAGACCTTCTACAAGGTGGACCGGTGACCTGGAGAAGGTTGAATCCGTTGGATGTAGGACGCACAGGATCGTTCATTGTGGCGACACTTGGGGAGGCCTATGTCCAACAGTGAGCGTCTGTCGGCTGACATGATGATAATGAGATAGGCGCTTGACCACTATCTTATCTGATGGTAAGCGACGTCGTGATCGACAATGGAGCTTGCTTGCCTAGAAGTAACCTATGCTGTTTGGAAGATAAGTCCCGGAGTTTGTTGCTATCAGGAAACAGACTTCTGCAGGGAATTTCACTCCTTAGCTGTACATACAATTAATGTGTTCCCAAAATATTTTGCGTACATTAAGTCTCACTGCCATATTCCAGTCAAAAAGCCAGCAAACCGTAGGGGCCCAACATGGCCGATACCCGCTAGCTAGGAGCGAGGGGAATTTCTGAAAAGGAAACCAGTAGTACAACGCAAAGGTCAACTGAAGGACACAAGTGTAATTTTAGTCAGTAAAAGTCTTACACGACGTCCCGCTCCGCCCAGAGCGGGAGAGGTCATCGGATTATTTCCACCCTTAAAAAACTAAACCGAAGATAGAACTAAAAAGCTTGCTTTAACGGAAATTTTAAAGTAAAAAAATATTCTAGTTATAAATAATTAAGTGAAGTAAAAGTTTTTTAGACACTGATTAAACCCGCTAATAGATAATTCAGAGGCCTCTGAAACGTTTTAATAATAAATAGAGTGCGAGTAAAAAAGTAGTCCTCGGGCACTTTCATTTTGGGGGCACCGAATTCGGAGGGACCAATTTTTATTTTTCCACTTTTTAAAACAGGTTGTTTTGCTCAGTTGATCCGAAGGTTAGGTGCCTTCGAAATTCAAATTTTCTTTTTTTTTCGCATTTTGTAAGTCAGTGTCAAATTTAAGTGTCTTCAAGGCTAGAGTGAATAGGCTCTTAATAAACTAATGCGCTTCACTGCTTACCATCAGGTGGGATCGCAGTCAAACTAGATTAAAAAAAGTTGTATGTGCATTAAACTATGGTTGGAGGCTGTATGTATTCATTTACAGAATAATCATTAAAGTTATCAATACAACCATCTCGGTTCGGCCCTATTTTATGGCTATTTTTTTTGTATACATCTAAGTATGTATTTACTATTGTATTTTATGTTATGTTATGTACCTGCACCACCTTAAGGTCGAATGGTAGATAGTGCCATTGGCATCAAGTCCGCGGTTGTCTGTAGAAAGGTTATTTATCAAAGCTCTGTTATGTGCATAAAGCTTTGATAAATAAATTATGAAAAAATCTAAATACACTGACTTGCTAAAAATGCAAAAATCTTGGAAAAATAGAATTTCACGGGTTTCCTTGGAGTAGCCGTCTTAAGTTTGTTTTCAAATTACTTCAAAAATATATTGTCTATGCGCAGATATTGAAGAATTAAGGTGGATAAGGAAAAATATTTAGAAATAGTTTTTTTTTCCCGTGAGTTGGCTACCGTGGCTTATCTCACAGATCCCATGCGTTTTTCTGGAATAAAATATAGCCAATGGCATTTTGAAATGGAGTTTTATATTCTTGGAGGAATTTGTCGTGATAAGATCAGTAACTATTTCCAAAGACAACCTTTAAAAACATATTATAAACGAACTAACTTTCCGTAAATTAATCTTTTTTTAAAATATCGTTGCATATAGTGCATATTATGCTGATTGGAGCCTTATTGACTTCGCACATTTTTTTGTGTTTTTTTTATGTGATTAGTTAATATTTTTATTTTATTCAGTTGTTTGTCCTTTGCGAGTCACAAATAAACATTTTTCTTTTCTTTCTTTCTGTCTCTCAGTATTTTTAATTATGACATAGATGAAGCAAATAAATTAAGAAAATGAACCTCTATTTTTCTGTCTCTGTTTTTCTTAATTGTGTTTGCTACAAGATATACAATAACAGGATGTACGCTTTTCCGCACTGCTGAATAATCTTTTAATGATATATTTTTCTTTTATTACAGGTATGTTCGCAAGAAAATATATATTTTTGTAACATAGTTACCAGCACTAATAACGTAAGTTTGAATATAATAATAAATAATATTTCACTACTTCCACACATCGCCATCTAGTTCCAAACTGAGCGGAGCTTTGATGAGAAACATTTTTATATTTTTCTAAATACATACATATTATAGCCTAACTGACCCCGCGGATTTCGTACCGCCTATCAATCAAAGAATCTTTCGATATAGTCAACTGATTGCGATGAAACAAAGCCTAAGTAATGTATCAAGTTTAATTTTAATGTACAAAAGTTTTTTTTTAAATCTTATATAAAGTAGTGCTTGGCTGCGATCCTACTTGATGGTAAGTGATGCAGTCGTCGATGGTGAGGTGCACTAATTTATTAAGAGCCTATTCACTCTTGCCTTAAAGACACCCAAATTATAATCGGACTTGAAGACCGCAGCAGGCAAATTGTTTCAGTCCCTATATACATCAATTTCGTACATTTAACTAAAATGTTCTACAGATTTATTATATAATGTATAGATAAAATAATGATAGAAGATAGATAGATAGATGTCGCTATAAAATCTTAGTTATTAAGGGCTCCTTAACCAGGCTTCATTGTCATTATGTTATCTAGACACGATCATATATCACGATAGCATATATGTATGTAGGTATCAAGGTTTGATTAATGAAAGCTTAAGTAACTATCGTAAAGATTTATGGCACAATGTAAACCTCGTTATCTATGGAGGACTAAAAAGTATTTATGTATTATAAGGGATCTACTTAGTACTGGCAATCAATAGATTTAGTGGAGGTAACTTCATCGTCATCATCATCAGCCTTATTAATATTCCCACTGCTGGGATTGGAGCCTTCTCTCTAGGAGAGGGAATGAGCCGTAATCCACCACGCGGGCCCAGTGCGTGTTGGTGGATGTCACATGTTTTCGCATTTTTGGTTCTAGGACATGCCGGTTTCCTCACGATGATTTCCTTCACCGTTTTGAGAGCAGTGGTGATGAAATAAATTACACAAAGTAAAGCACCTGGCAGGGTTTGAACCTGCGACCTACAACTCGTAACTCGCCTCATTTAAACATACATCTTGAACTCAACATCCCTGACTCATTCCTTTTCTATACTCTAACCAACTCAAACATAAGAAGTCGCCCCTTCAGCCGATATCTAAACAAAACGCCGACAAGCGACACACGTGATAAGGAGGCGTTATCAGCTCAACACGGAGTTACGATGCGATGCTCCACAAGAAGGTTGTTGTCCGGTTTTAGATCTGGGATTAAGTCTTTTGAGACGCGTGTACTTGGCTCTTTTGACATGGATTTAAGACCTAATAAATTCGTTAACACATGGAGTATCTATGTAGAATTTCAGTATTGGATACTAGGCTTTTGGCATGAGTTGTAAAGAATCAGTCGGTGCTGAATAAATGTTCTGGGAGTTAGTATTTTGAGGCTCTTTTAACAAGGATTTAAAACTTGCAAGATTCGTTAATCCGTGGAGTATGTAGAAGTTTAGTTTTGAATACGCCAAAGTTGCCGAGGGGACGCCAAAGTTGTCACTCGAACGGTGGTTGCTGAAAACCAGCACCGTAGATGGCTGGATTTGCCCAGCGTCACGGTATATGCTGAGCAACGGCCTATTCTTGCTTAGATGCGACGCACAACTTAGATTTTTATTAATTATTATGTTTTTTTCTTATATTTTTGGTAATTTATAGGTTAAGTTTGGCTTATAATGTTTGTCTCTGTTGAGGCTGGTGTGTGAACCACAGAATATAGTGGTCAAAACCACTTAGTTAATTTTTTGTCTATGGTTATAAGGCGTAATACACACATAGCCTGACAGGGTTGTTTCTGTATTTATGATGTTTTGTGCGTCCGTTTGGGCGGAATAAACGTGTTTTCTTTCTTCTTTCTTTCTAATACTAGTTTTTTGGCATAAGTTGAAAAAAATCAGTCGGTGCTGAATAAATGATCTGGGATTAACTCTTTTTAGACGCGTGTACTTGGCTCTTTTGACAAGGATTTAAGATTTGTAAGATTCATCAATCCGTGGGTATATAGGCATTAGGCAATTTTAGTTTTTCACTATTTTAATTTTGAACACTCATGCGAAATGTTACTTTGGGTCGGCGCAACACGTCTTTTTATACCATTCTGTCTGTCACTCTATCACAATTTCCATTCTGGCCGTCCTCTTTCTCTCCATCACTCTTTTAGTAACATGCGTTTCATTCCTCCTCTTCAAATGACTATACAAAGAAACGATTTCAATCACTGGCGCCATTTTCAAACTTCCTCTAACATAGTCATTTCTCACTTTATTCATTCTCGTAACACCACACATACTTCTGAACATTGTTATCTTTCTCCATGCAATTTTTCATCATATGTCTTTTCACAGCCCAACATTCTGATCCATACAGTATGACAGGTTTTATCCCAGAATTGTAAATTGTACGAGTAGATACTGTAGCCAACCATATCTTTAAAATTAACCACGATAAGTTGCGCACTTAAATAAACATAAACAGGTTCATGTGCAGTGCATAACGACGTTGTATTACCGGTAACCAGATTCGAACATAAATCTTAGAGTGCGCCTACATTGCCGAGTTTCCGAGCGTGGCGCGTTCCACTACCGCTCCTAGGGTTGCCGAGCTTGAGCGGAGCTTTGTTTATTAACTTTTATTTATATTGCTTTGTTAGTTTTATGGCACAGTGTTGTGCTGCGTGTCGCGGGCTTGATTTCTGCTCGAAGCAAATATTTGTATGGCTTATAGATAATTGTTCCGGGTGTAGGTAGGTTTCTTTACACAAGAAGTTACCTAGTACGGCAATAAAAAAAAACGCATTGATTTTCGATACAGTTTTTACCAAACGTTTAAGCTGAGCACATATTTTGGTTTTGATAACAATGCTCGCTTAGCTAAGTGACGTCTTTCTAAATCCAATATGGCCGACTCCTAAATACCGCGGTCCAATTATTATGGATATCAAAGGGAAAGATTTGCTGAAAGGAATACAACTGAAATATTTAATAGAAATTTGTTTTACGTCATTTTATGAAGTCATTTTTAAATAAGGAGAGATTTTGTCGTTAAAACTGAAAGACTCATCATCATCATCAGCCTTTTTTATGTTCCCACTGCTGGGACTCAGGTCTCCTCTCTAGGAGAGAGAAATTGAAAGACTCTTCAGTTGAAATAACTACACCTGCAATAGGTAGGTACAATCTACACCTTCACTTCTATTCCAACCAATTGTTTTCTTCTAGTAACCTGATAATGTCTAACCCATTCCACCTAAAGTTCTTTCATTAAAACCAAACGAAGCGAACCATTTTTTCCCTCAAGTTCTGAACTGAAATCCTTGAACCGTTTAAAGAATTCCCCGACACTCTAAACCCTATATTTCTCCAATTCCGAATCAAAACTGTTCAACCTCAAGCTCCAAAAAGAAAATCTTTTCCTTTTGCTCGCAGCTAGTTGATCAAGTTTCATCGTTTAGCAACCCTATCTATATCTAAAATGTATCTCGTCCGCACCATTTGACGATTCTCGTTTCGACGTCGCCTTTTTACAATTTATGTCCTACTGATTTCTCGGCCTACGGTAAAAATTTATAGATTTTTCTCCCTTCTTCAAGTTCCTTCACCTTGCCTTTTTAAATGTATATTTGGCGAAGCGACTGTCGATCATTGTGTTAGAGACGTATTGTTGTCGCGCCAGGTAGGTATCTCTTTGTGTGTTGACGACTTCGAGGGAAACTGCGAATTTCTTTTTTCATTCGACTTCGTATAAATGTTTGCGTAAAATAGGTCGAGTGCCAATGATAATGTTGAGAGCTCTGTTTGTTCTGATTGAGATTGCAATTTATTGCAAATAATTAATTTATGTTCCGTGTTAAGTGGCTTGTGAAGTGGATAATGGGTGATAACTTCTTTATGTACTGTTTTATTGCTTTGTGCATAGAAACTACTATCATACTATCACATTACAAAGTTTTTTTAAATATAAATACTAGCTTCTGCCAGCGGCGTCGCCCGTTTGAAAGTAAGTTTCTCCATACAAACTTTAGTAAACCGACATGTCCGTCCCTTCATCAGACCACAAGACGCACGGTGTTGCGCCTGTATACATGGTAGACATCCCACCCATACGCACAAAGCGTTTTGGAAACATATTGTGCGTACAGCCAAGGAGTGGACCCTGCCAAAGTCTGTTTCCTGATAGCTACAATTTAGCGGTTTTTAAGTCAAGAGTGAATAGGTTACTTCTAGGCAAGCGTGTTCCATCGTCGACCTCATCATCGCTTACCATCAGGTGAGATGGTGGTGAAACGCCTATCAATGTCCTAGAACTAAACCAAAAATTCGTAGACATGTGACCATATGACTACCCGCACTGGCTCTACGGGAGAGCGGGAGGTCGAAGTCCTAATAACGGGAACATTATAAGGCTGATTTCGATATTATATGCTTGCTAATAACTCCTGCATTGTGCACTCACACTTCAACTCACATAATAACATACAAGACCCAACTATCTGTAGGTCATACAAATATTGGTTCGGTCCGGGAATGGCACCTCCGACACTCACTGCGCCAACGCGAGCCGTTTCAATATGAGTCACTGGTACGAAAAATAGACTATGACAGCATTGGCTTTTATCACGGCCAGATTACCATCAGGATTTAAGAAGCCCTTGGGTAAACCACAGCTCTGACGGCTAAAAGGGCGCGAAGATACGGCCAATAGTTCTACAACCTTATCTTACGACACAGTGGCGTAGATAGATGACCAACGGCCTCGGCGCAAAAAAAAAAAAACTTTTTTTTGCTTTGAATGGAGTGGGTGTGTCAAACTTTTATTGACTAAAACGATTTGCTATAATTAGTGTTGCTACCTATTTTTGCCAATGCTTGACTGCAATCCCACCTGATGGTAAGCAGTCATGCAATCGTTGACGGTAAGGCGCACTAGTTTATTAAGAGCCTATTCACTGTAGCCTTGCAGATACCTAAGTTATAGTTGGACGGGAAGACCGCAGCAGGCAAATTGTTCCAGTCCTTCGATGTACGCGATATCAACGACGAAGTGAAACGCTTAGTCCGGACTGTTGATGTTTCAACAATATAAGGGACTTACCGGACTCCGAGTAGATTTTGAAAGAAGGAAAATTTTTCGATAGTTCAATAAAAGTTTTGGGGCCCAGCCTAGCCCTTCGGTAGCTACGCCACTGTTCTGTTTCCATATCTAAGTACCCCAGTGCCATCAGCGGTCAAATCTCGGAACTAATGTCCAATTTTATTCAGCCAGCGTACTAAACCATGCTACAGTAAATAGTGGGACGACTTTATATGTAGGACGACTTTATATGTAGGACTATCGTAGTTCTTATCGGGGAGGAGGCGACCGGGTCCGCATTAATCATGTCCAAATCGCGTAAATTTATCTCCGAGTCAGGGTTGTCATATTGTTAGTTGAGAAATTAAATGGGATTTTGTAGATAAGATTTATTGGGATAAAGTGTCCATGTGGTAAGGGTGTGTGCCGTGACGAAATAGGACATTTTGATACATGTGGAGAAAGTTTGTCATTGCGACCGAGGTGGAATTCGCCTGAGCCGTAGGCGAGGGTGTTATGGAACCAAGTGCTGAAGTAAAAATGTCCACATGTGTCAAACGACGTTTTCCCATACACTTACAAAGACATACATAAGTGGAGGTCAACGCGCGATTCGTGTAGCGCCTAGTCTGATACGTCTCACTCACTCATTTTCACACTCGCGTACTTTTCCACACTAGTGCGAATAACAGGAAATCTTGTGCCTAAAAGCAGTGAAATAAGAGTAGGTTTTTATATTTATTAGACATAACCCTGACTCTTTCGAACTATCGGATCCGAAAACTCTTCTCGTCGAAAAGCTGTTGGAAGCAACCCTAGGAACCTAGCGCTATCCATCCTGTACTTCGTAATCCGTATACTATTACTATTAGTGTATTAATAATCCTTCCTAATCCTAACACCAAATAAATTACTTCATTACTATAATCTTAGTCAGTATTTATTTTGTCTGTTTTCTGATTAATACTTGAAAGGACCATATTAGGTCCTTACATATGAAGTTAGCACTTTGATCTGAAATATCTCCTCTTTGGATAAGAATTCCAAATTCAAAATTATAAATTCATTTAGCTGGTACATTTGAGTTTTGAAAACAATCAAATAAAAACATCAGCATACTTTGATTAATTAAATATATTTTACAAAAAAAAAAATTGAATTTTCCTCCGGTACAAAACGCCAATTTAATATGTAAGGACCATAATACCAAAAGACCAACTTCTGCTAAACACATACATACGTTACGTTAGAGGAGATGAGCACGGTTCATGCTCCGCTCAGTGCATCGGAGAGCAGTGGTGGCAGAGTCGTAACGGCCCCGACTCACGAGTTGCAGGTCGCGGGTTCAATCCCAGCCAGGCGCATTACTTTGTGCACTTTATTTCATCACCACTGTTCTCCAAACGGGGAATGAAAACATCGTGAGGAAACCGGCATGTCCTAGAACCAAAAATTCGAAGACATGTTACATCCACCAACCCGCACTGGGCCCGCGTGGTGGATTACGGCCCATTCCCTATCCTAGAGAAGAGGACTGAGTCACGGTAATAATATCATACAGTATTCCAACTTCATACAAACGGACGAAACGCGAACTATACCTACGCGCCTCGGTCGTAGCATGGTCTCGGCATGGTGACAGTCGCGGCCGTCGCAACTGTGCCGCAGTGACGAGCGGACACGACGGTTTTTTTTAACAATAATCGGGCGATTATTGTTAGTTTGTATCAAAGTAAAGACGTGGTATTTTATTATTAATAATAGTGGTTTATTGTACCTACTATGTGTATGAATAATACTAGAAAAAGCATTTTATTTAAATCTACCAATCAAAAAACAACACGCATTTTTATTGAACACTTCCTATTTAATTCACAAAGTATTATGTTTGTATAAAAAAGTAAGTTTATTTACAATCACAAAACTAAATGGAAACACAAAGTAGTCAAATGTAATTAGAATGCTGGAGGCGGGCAGCCCTATCGCATGTTTACGTACCGCGCGGCTGTAGGTATTTATTTCAAAGATACGGCCGAGTTACAATACTGTATGATACTATTACCGTGACTGAGTGCCAACAGTGGGAATATAAAGCTGATTATGCTATCAAGAAGTGATCAATGTCTAAGATTTGGCCCTCCAAAGTTCTTACAAAAATTAAAGAGAAAAGATGCATCATTCATTCACAACAAAACTGATCTGAAAATTCATCAGCGTGCATCGCGTGCGGCGCGCGCACGTGCTTGCGTGCGTCTTGTAACCTACATACCGCGTTAATCTATAATGATGTTCACGCAAACTATGCATTCAAATAATCCACTTGACGGATTATTTCGCGCTGATTTAATTAACATTTTTGTTTCGTGAAGTTGGTAGACTTGGTAGTAACGCGGCCGTAAAGTTGCTAGTGCCGTAACATTAGGGATATTGTGTTCTTTATTTAAATTACTGTGGTCGTTTTGTTTTTTATTTGGTCTTTCTTTTATTGTGTCAGAATGGAGTTTTTAAATGTGGAATGAGGTTTTATTTCAAGTTTTGTTGATTTATTTATTTTTACGGCATAATGTCACGCTTGTATTAATAAAAATAGTACCACATCAGCATCGTCATGCCGTCCGGTAACCATCCGGACCCAGCCCGAGTCGTCGACGGCGCCTAGTGTTCCACGAGCACCTTGAAGAGATGTCAGCAAAACCGTGGGGCCCAGCAGGGCCGAAGCCTACTGGGGCTTTGGGTTGACTTCCGAAAGCGAAACCCGTGGTTCTGGACTGCAAAGGGCAAAGAAGGAACATAGGTGTTGTTTTTATTCTGTAAAAGTCTGACACGCCCTCCCGCTCCGCCCTAGAGGGTGAGAAGTCATTATAGATTTGGATAATTTTCCACTTAAAAAAAAATCATCATCTTCATCATTTCGACTTCACCTGAATCGTCAACCGGGCCTTTGGGTTACTGTAACCCTTCTGTTGAGGTCCATTGTGACACATTTCAGAGCCATATATCATCACTAGCAACGAAAATAGTGCCTATTCCTACAAAATTAACTGACTTATTTAAATGTACATATGTGAGGTGTCGTTCATCTTGACCCAGACTGTTCCATAGACTCCTAGACGACAAGACGTCAAGTGAAATACAATACGTTAGACAGTAGACGTCATTTCATACTTTACAGTTCGTTGTTCCGTAGTCGGCCTCAGTTCATATTTCTTGTTCTAAATACGTCATTAGATCTAGGTATACTACGTTTTTAAATATTACTGGTTTTACAATATTTAGGTTCCGGTATCTTTTTACCCTTAGTTTCATACAAGGTTCAGTTGAAAACCAGCGTCAGGAACTGGACCTATTTGGCGCAGCCGTGAGACATACAATGTAGATGTATTCTAGGTTTAAGTTTGTATACCATAATTATAGTGTTATCTCATTGTGTGTACCTGTGTGCCAAATAAACGTGTTTACTTTCTTTCTTCTTTCATACGGATTCAATTCTTCATTATCATCATCACCATTTCAGCTGAAAGACGTCCATTGTTGGACTTACGCTTCCCTCAAGTCCAAGCCCCCAAGATACCCTCACTTCACCAGTTTATCGGTCCGCCTATTTTGAGGCCCACCAACACGTCTAGCCCTCCTAGCCAAGTTACGACCTTTTCGTTTCGATTATCTTGTGTCAAACGCCTTGAGTCGGCCACGCTTCCGATTCCATTGTTCTGACCACGTGACTGAGCGTTGTGATGACGCCAGACAACTTGGCTAGGCCTGCAGTACTCGGTCGGTTCTCTAGAACCTTTTGTCCCCAGCGACCATCTATCCATAGATAGTTATAGTATATATAGCTGATTATATTCTTAAATACATTTATTTTGTATTTGGCAGATAGTGCTTGTCCATTCAGACACAACCAATTATGTAAACATCGGACTAATCAATTATAAATATGTGTCCCAATAAAAAAAAACTTTAAAAGATAAAGGATTTTACTAGTTTGTAAGACAAGATAGCTATAAACCATTTTTGTTATATCAACATAGATTTTATCTAGGCTTTTAGGCCAATCAATATAATAACTTAGGTATCTACTAAAATTCCTGAATTCAAAGTCTGTATTTTCTAGCTTCGATTTACAAAACTTGTTCTCTTTGCCGCTCTAGTAGTCGGTGGTGCCAACATCAGCGCTCGTGTTCGCAATCTCGCCATCTTTAATATTTGGCAGTTGTCGCTCTGATGGAGGGACGCGCTGCATTTGCCTTATCATCTCAATTATCTTGCTAATGACCCGTATGTTATTGATGCTGGAGAAATGGAGACTATTTTTCTACGCTTTTGTAAGTTTTACTCTTGGAGTGAACGATAAAAATTGTCAGTTATATCTCTGAAGCACGGAGAATCTTAGCATAGCAAGATTTGCCTGTAAAGTAATTCAGTGCATATTTCCGCATAAAACACAGTGAGTTTTTCATTACAAATGCTGTAGTTTTTAATTACTTAAAAACCTCGGTATTTTAAACTATTTCAGGCAATAGTCGTACTCATCTTGTTATTTAGAAATGAAAACACAATTGTCAAAATCTGGTCTGGTCTATCTGGAAGTTTTTTTTAGGTGAGTAATCCGCCGATTTCTTCAACTTTAAGTTGGAGCGAATTTTGTCAGACTTTTACTGGCTAAAACCACATCTACATCCTTCACTTACCCGTGGCTCTAAATTGTGTAGTGGTATACAATTGCAATAATAACTGTTTTAATTATTTTTTTGCAACTTATCGTCGATGTTCAAGACTTTGAAGTCTCGCATCGACGATTGCATCATTACCAGCATTTTTAACAGCATCGCCATAACTCTCCCAGTCTAATGGCAAATAAGCACTGACATTTGAGAACAATAAATTATGTGTTATTTAGCAAAGTGCAATGTTAATGTGTTGCGTTCGTATTTGAATGCCAGTAAGCGTTTGCATAAATATGCGATAAATTACACCAGATATTTGTACTAAATACCTCATGATAATGTGGACTTAGGTCACAGTTACGTAATTAATTAAAATCCTGAGAATTGCACAGTTGCATATTTGAAGTATTTATGCTCGTAATGTAGAAATTTGCAACTCTATTTACAAGCTTTTATTTAGTTTCACTTGTCCCGATTTTTGTCTGTAATCAAATCTTGCAAATTAAATTTGACCCATTTCCCGGTTACCGATTGAGCTGAAATTTTGCATGCATGTGTAAATTAGATGACAATGCAAAATTATTATGACATGGAGCTGATCTGATGATGGAACCGGCAGGTGGCTATAGGATCTTGGTAGTTAAACGACACAACCCCATTGAGTTTTGGCTCATATGCCTCGTATATTAATTATACAGATATACTGCGCTATAAAAGCTTGCAATGCAAAAATGATTTTCATTAAAAACTTGTTTATTCTGTCTTCTACTATGTATATCGGTAATTTAAAACAAAGAAAACAGAGCAAACAGTTGAACCGAGTAACTATAAATAAATCTACGTTAATATTATAAAGAGGTAAAGATTGTGTTTTTTATTTTCGGTCTGATTGCAAACATTTTTCCACTGATAGAAAGCTGCTTTATTCCTGAGTGATCTAGGCTATATTTTATGTACGCGGATGAAGCCGGCAAAAGAAGATATGCAATAAAAAAATCGGAGTTATAAACAATTTTATCCCAAGCAAAGTCACATAAAAACCCTTACAACACGAGCGGCCTTTTAACCCTGCAACGGCGACGACTTTAAACTTTCCTTTTTAGCTCCTGGGGACTTAAGTGTACAGGCTAGCCGGCGATAAATCCCCCACAACGTCGTCGAAGGCTATCGCGATCGGCAAGCGGTTGCCCAACAACCGCTGTGTTTCTTTTAAAGGCTTCCAGCTGTGGCTTTTTATTTTGCGGTCGACTTTGACCGCGCATTTTGGGGTTCACTTTTAAATGTTTGATACGGTTTAGATGTAAGTTTGCGATCTGTGATTGGTTTCGTTTCGATGTTTGTGTTTCGAATTGGGGGTTTGGTGGTTTGAGGACTTTTTTTTTTGGTGGGGTTATTGGTATTAAAATATTCGATGGTCAAATGATTAAGAGTGGGTTGCACCAAGTTATATTACTGTTCCCGTCGTCGAAGTTAATTTATTTATAGTACTGCCACATCACCTACATTTAATTTAATATTTTAAAAATAAGAATAAGAAGTTAATTTTAACATTAACTATGACCATTAAAATTTACCACCTGTTGTGGTGGCATGGCATCATTATGTAAAACGTTAGTTTTGTCAAAAACCTCATTATTTATCGTCTGCTACCGTCAGAAATCGGAAATCAGAGATGTATATAGCTCTATAGAGAGTTACTCACCTGGTGTCCGTTTGGTTGCACAACCAATCTGGTGGCGCGACCAGCTCGGACTTTTGGTGGCTCTTGTGTGTCTAGTTTGGTAGTTAGGCCTATATTTCATCAGGACATTATGGCGGCGCAACTTGTCACACTTGTCCCTAGCCCTAACAGACGCCCTAAAAAGCCTGAGGCCTAAGCTTACCAAATGATGGCCACCACGGCCCACACACAATGGCCTACAAAAGATTAAGTACGGAAACTAAAGTCAAATAGATATATAGAACCAATATATGATCAGTCGAACAATTCAACCTAACCCTACACAGCCCATACCAATAATTCAAAACCCCCATCCAGCTTAAAGGTTAAAACAATACAGAACATTTCACATTTAACCCTCCACTGTCCGTGTTTCATTGCATGTCGTTAAATCGGCTTCGATATTGCGGCTATTATTGCGCTTGCACGTGCAAGGAGTGGGGGCAAGACCGGTGGAGGGGGACGCTCGGCGACATTTGGCACCGATGCGCGATGGAGGTACGACGTGTGTTTCATTGCGTTTTCGTGACGACTGGCTAGATAGTAGATGTTTATTATTTTGTTGGGTCGTTTCGGTATTGGCTGCCTGTTTTATTGTTAGGTGTTGGCTGTACGAGTATATTTGAAAATGTATGTGTTAGCCTAAAGTTTAGAAACAAAATATAACATAAACAACTAAAAATTAAAACTCGATATTGACTTAGGTTTTTTTCCAAACATGGCTTGATGTACTTATTTCCGAAGATCTTGAGAGGTTTTTAAAAGGAAGAACTCGGAAAAACCTACATCCCCCTTTTTATGGTGGGAAATGTATGTTCGATATCTTCGAAGTTCATGATCAGATCATAACAATATTTCTATGGGACCAACTTGGAAGCATAACCAACATACATTCAGCCGAATATAGAACCTCCTCCTTTTCGAAGTCGGTTAAAAAAGATTTGCTGATGTGCCTTCACCCACGTCTAAATTAGCTCACACTACGCCTCTGCCTACACCAGTACGGGCTGGTGACTCCCGATGCCCGAGGCGTCTCCTACGGCAGCAGCGCCCTCAGGAGAGGCCCAGCTGTGTCGAAGCCTACTGAGGCCAGGGTTATCCGAAAGGAAACTCAAGCCCCGGTACGAAGAGGCTAGAAGGAACGGGGTGGGTTTTTAGTCAGTAAGAGTCTGACACTATCTCCCGATCCACCCAAGACCGGGGGTTGTCATAAGATGATTTTTGTCCACCGTAAAAAAAAGGGGCGCCCTCACAAGAACACCCCCTACAATCAGTACCAGTCTCCATCAATATCATATAGTCCCTTCAAACGACTCCTAAAAAGGTTTCAACCCATTACCAAGTCTTGATTAGCAGTAATTACAGGATCAACACATGCATACCTTAATACATTCCGCGACTAGGCTACGTTAATAATTGACTAGGCTACATTAATAATTTGTGTGGGCCTATAATTTCAGTACATTAGTCACTAATGATCATCAAGACGATGCCTTCTCACGCAACTTTTGTAACCCTTTCGCAATTTCAGGCAATATCGCTCCGTTAGTTATTTGAATAAATTATGGCAAAACATAACTTGTAAAAAAACCAAGGCTCTCAAATCAGTTGTTCTACGGCAAAAAGATGTGAGATCCATGTAATACCAAGTCGGTTAATTTCAGCAGGGGCCCAGCTGGGTCGGAGCCTACCTAGCCTAGCCTGGGTTTTAGTCAGTAAGAGTCTGACACTATCTCCCGCTCCGCCCAAGAGGGTTGTCATCGGATGATATACCCCACCATAAAAAAAAGTTAGAAACCTTTCAAACCACGTTTGGTTTGTTGTATGGAAGCCTCTTAAATATTTATTATATTCTATATTTTTATCTTCTTTGTTATAGCTACAACAGAAATACATCATCTGTGAAAATTTCACTTCACTGTCTAGCTATCACTAGTTCATGAGATACTGCATGGTGACAGACAGACAGGCGGACGGACAGCGGATTCTTAGTAATAACCCTTTATACCCTTTGGGTACGGAAAACCTAACAGTGAATTAACTAATTGTGGACTAAATAGAATAAAGTTTGTCTTTGAATGAGGAAAGGTCTTTGACCGGTTTTGAAAGAATTGTAGACCGATATTATGCGCTGGCTTACATTAAAGATGCAGAGAATAATCTAATTTACAGGTAGACAAGAACAGTAAATCAAGATACAAGTGAATACGCTTAACATGAATAGGTCATAAAATAAATCGCAGACAGACAAAATAAATTTTATTCAGCGAGATTCATAACTTATTTAGGTTACTAACATATCGAAACGTTACTCATACGTCTAAAAAATCGCTGAACAAAGTAAGTAACTTGCAAATTTTACTTTTCCCATAAAACATGCGGGAACACCGATAGCAAATATGTACTCGCTAATAATATGACGGACTGGGTCGTCAAAAGTTGTAAGTGAACTTAATATTATGACTTCGGCAGACGTTAGATCAAGAATATTGCGCTTACGAATTTGATTTACGCAATTGGCGCTTACGTCAACATGGAAAACATTTTTACTTTGTGTCATAAATAACGTATCACTTTATTGTGCGTCCCGGTTTCATATGTGAGTAGATTTATTCATAGTAAAACAGTTGTGGAGGGTTGTCGTATGTGACTTTCGTCTCACTTGTAATAAAAACCATGTAACGGTAATTGGTTTGACTTCGTTTTCTTTTCTCTTTGTGTTTTGAATTTGGAACACGGAATTCGGGAATTGTGACTTATGTGCCAGTGTTTGTGGGAGTTTAAATTAAAAAGGGAAGCAAAGGGTTTGATTGTATTACTGAGTAAATTAAACAGGGTTCAATGATCTACACTTTTTTTTCTTTGTTCGTAGTTGCTACTAGTACCTATCTAGAGTCGGATCTCTGTGCCAGTACAATCTGTCATGTTGGTAGTTGAGTTTTTTTGAGTTCTATCTCGACGTTAGACCACCAGATCAATATCAGCCGGTGACTATCTCTCTTTTGTTTGGGTTAATTTTAGGCTGTTTTTTGCTACATGGTCTTCGCTGCCTCTTTATATGACCACCTAAGTCGAAGCTCTGTCATATTGTCTTTAATGGGAGTAACCCCAACACTGCCCCACAATGAGCTACTCATTCCGCTCTGTCTATGCTGGTCCCGCCTCCCGCCCATTGCAGCATCTTCATTTTATTTACGTGGGCCTTTTGCTCGTGTGTCTTCTTTACTGTCCAAAATCTTCACAATCATTTTAAATAACTTAAGAAGCTTTCAGCTAAGGAGGATAATTCCTTGTCGGAGCCTGTATTTAAGTCAACAGTGAATACACCGCTTACCATGACCTGAGATAGACGTCAAGCTTTCTCGCTCCAGTCAGAGCAGTTTCAGATATAACTGGAAAAGACTAACAGCACTAAATAGGGTTAAACCAATAACCGGTTCCTAGATTCAAACTGTCATCCGCGACACATAAATAAACTTGATTGATGGCTCACTCAGAACCAAATTAGCAAGACCAGTCGCAGTAAACGATAGAATCATTGATGCAAATAAACTAGAGATCGTAACTCATACCTTAAACGACGACGGTTCTGACTGACCGAGTAACTTTAATCGAATCGGTTGCAGTCGGTAAGGACATCGAGAACGGAAACTATTGATGGTAACGAAGTAGAGATGGCTGCGATAGTACGTTCGAAGTACCTCTGATTAACATATGGGAGAGATTGCATGCAGTTAAATGAAATGGCTTGTTATTGTAAAGCACCTGTTCGATCCCCTTTTTTAAGCGTGAGAAATCCATTAAATAAATCTTCCAGCACTGGGTGGAATAAGAGGGAGTGTTAGACTTCATCATCATTATCAGTTCAGCCCAAAAACCACTGTTGGACATAGGCTTCCCCCAAGTATCCCCACAACGATCGGTCCTGTGCGCATCCATCGGATTCCCGCGACCCTCACCAAGTCTAGGTGTCTGACGCTCGGCAAATGCTAAGGTCCTGTCGGTGCGGGCATGCTCGGCGCATCCTCTTTTTGGTTCTAGGATATGTCGATATTTTTCTTCACGGTTTTGAGAGCAGTGATGATGAAGTAAATTACACAAAGTAAAGTGCCTAGCTGAGTTTGAATCCGCCATCTACAACTCGTAAGTCGAGGCTGTTACCACTCGGCCTTTTATATTAAATAGATACTAATTAATATACGAATAATTATAATCCTTACTAATATTATAAAAGCGGAAGTGAATTTGTTTGTTTATTTGTTTGTTTGTTACGTCTTGACACCTAAATGGCATAACCGATTTTGATGAAACTTGGTACACGGATAGACCATGTCTTGGAATAGTTCATAGGATACTTTTTATCCCGGAAGTATGTTCCCTTACGATAATTTTCTGCTATCACGCGGGCGAAGCCGCTGGGAGCAACTAGTAATCATATAAATGATTATGATTATAGTATCTATATTATGATTATCGGTTTTCTATAATAATCATATAAATTACTATAATAAAGATTAACCTTAACTTCTTAAAAACCGACTACAATAGGTGTCCCAATCAATACCTGATCTTGTAAAACCAGCTAACCCTACCCCAGGGTCGATGCCCTCATGAAACACATCTGGCGGTTGTCGACATTTGGTTTGCTTCATATTTATGAGACAATAGATTGACTGCACTAGTTTCATTATTCAACAAGGTTGATTATGCAGTAATGATAATGATATACAGTGTTGTTGGAAGGTTTAGAAGATTTATTAGGTATTGCGATAATCCAGAACAAAACACAAGGAAACCAATAAATAACTTAATAAAAAAAAAATTACGTACCTATAATTTTTATAGTTTATTTGAACTCATATACTTATTTTTGGGGTGAAAAATCACGTAATGACTTCTCTTACTCCAGGGCGGAGCGGGACGCCGTGTCTGACTAAAAACACACATATGTTCCTTAAGATTCCTTTGACATTCTTGGACCACGAGTAGCCGTAGTATAATAATAAGAATATTCTTGGGATGTTGTTGGGGCTGCCGAAACACTACAGTGCATCGGACATATTTTTGGAAGCTCGGATTTTTATGATGGCATGCAAGCCATCAGCTTTCTTCATCAGCATCCTTTAAGAACGATTAACCCTTCAGATACCGTCAATTAGAGACACAATAGTAAGACAATAGATGCGCGGCCACCGGTGGTCGCTTGGGGATTCATGAATTAAAGATTATGTATTAATCGTCTGAAATAAGGATTTTATAAAGAAAAAACAACAACATTAAGTGTTTTTTGAGGCCCATGTGGACACTAAGGACATTAATGTATTGCGTAGTATTAGTAAAAACTGGAAAATGTGTCCCAGAAAAGAATAAGATATCTTTATCAGTCATCTCTCTTAAAACTCGAAAACATATCTTTTATTTTATTATTTGATAAAGATTTTTATTTAATTCTAATGTTTTGTATACCTATACAAGGTCATATACCTATACAAGGTCATATACCTATACAAGGTCGTATACCTGTACAGGGTCGTATTGGCATTAACGAAAAAGTACTTTAAACAAAGATAAAAAATACGCCAATCCAGCTAAATAAGCGATTATTCGTCCAGACAATACATTTCAACGGTAATTCAAAAGCCCTTATTTACCCCTTCATTCTAATTATCTACTTCAAAGTAATTGTGTAAAGGCTACCCGGTTGTAGTTAGCTGTTCAACTTAATATTTATGAGACAATTGATAGCTGGCTGTGTTCTAAAGGCCGCGTTCATTATTCAAAGCCCTATGTTTATCATACGGGCGCCGGTGATTGCCAGAGAACTGTGCTACTGGATATGCCACAAAAACCGTACGGGCCCAGCAGGGTCGAAGCCTACTGGGGCCACGGGCATTATGTCCAAAAGCGGGTGATATCGTTGGATGATTTTCCCACCTAAAAAAAAGATATGCCACAAGAACGTGACTGTTGCTTTTGTGAAGACCTGGTTCCTCCTTCTCCCAGTATTGATAGGAGTGGCATGATGGAAACGATTGAATAGTAAAACAATATATGGCAATTAAACACACTTGAAAATTTTGCAATCAAGAAATAATCGTATCCGGCTCGAAGGACCAATAGAAGTGGCATAGCAGAAAATATGTATTTTTAACCTGTTTATAGATCTATTAAATGCTTGTCTAATTTGTTTTATTTTTTGTTTTTCAGGTAAGCTGATGATCTACTTCACGTAAGTAATCGCGTTTGAAGACAGAAAGGTTAAGCCCCTGTTCAACTTTTCCATCCAGATTTTTTTTATTTAATAAAACTTAATGCTCACTGAATTATAAAGGTGGACTTAGAAATTCTCTCTATCAGTCAACTAAGGGTGGCGGAGTTTAAAGTAGGTAATACGTAGTAAATAAAGATATTTAGTCGACCCTAATCCTAACCGAAAATTGAAAAGTTACCGTCAAAAAACGAATATTCGCCGAACCTACTAAAAACATAAAAAACTTACACAAACAATGACAAGAATACCTACCAAGTTGTCGATAAATATAACACCATTGTAATCTCATAGTTGTAAAAAAACTAGATATTGCATAATCAATCCAAAGTTAAGCTTTAACCGTTCGACTCTGCCATTCCGATACTCGAAATCCAAACCCATTCCAATCGCAATCATAATCCGGCACCATACCGCATCTAGCAAACGGAGTTCCTCAACCATATGGGTCATCAGGATCGATGCAAAACAGTTTATATCAATGGACGTCGTATGCACTGCATTATCCACCGCCAACTATTGTTTCGCGACCAATGGCTGAATTAAATGCTATTAACTGATGAATTACTGATAGCTTTTGCCGAGTCGAGCGGGGAACTGAGGGGAAATTGTAGGTTTCTGTATTGTAGGGTAGGTATTTACTTGTCTGTATTTGTTGCCATGTGTTTGGCTTTGCTTGGCGCCAGTGACTGAAAAGTTGAAAGGGGTGTATGGCCATGTAAAGAGGGAGGAATGAAACGCATTTAACTAAAAAAGTTAGTATATATGAGGGTGGATGGAGAAAGAGGCCAATGAAAAATTTTGGCTTTGCTTGGCGCCAGTGACTGAAAAGTTGAAAGGGAATCGTTTGTCTTGGTAGTGTTATGTGAAGAAGATGAAAGGCATGTTACTAAAAGAGTTACGAGTATACAAATGTAGATAGATGGAGAGGGAGAGGTTAGTGATAGGGTGAAAGTTAAAAAGGGAATAAAAAAACCTATTGCGTCGATCCCAAATAACACAAAAAGGAAAGGAAGATGATTTGTTGACGTGTGTGCTAGGAAGTCTACACTTTGAATTGAAGAGAGGCTTTGTCTTACTGAATAGCTCAAATCTAAGAGGATCAGACATTTCTACCGAGAAAAAACAAGATACCAGTTATCTGTGTTCTTAATATCTAGAGAAACGCTGTTGTATAAAAAGGTATCCTATTGGGATGGCTACCTTGAGACGATTGTTTTTTACCTGTTTCGCATCACTTCGATCAAAATTGGTGTAAGTTTTTCAGTATTTTTCCTCGAAGTTCTTGTTCTTAATTAAATTCAATGCCTCGGGCTCTACTTGAAAATTGTTGTAACAAAATACTTCTCAATTTTTCTTACTAAAAAAAAAAACAATTTCTACAAAATTCATTAAAGTTGAAAGCATGAAATCTATCAAAAACAACTACGGGGTGAAAAACAATTAATCAAACAAATGTATTCGGCGTGAAGTTGACGCTTATTGTCGAGCAATGTCAGGTTAGCCTTGAAAAGAATAATAGGCTTTATTTTATTGTGAAAGGCCTTGCCATTTTGACACTGCAAACTTATTTGTTAGAGTTTTGTTGCTAGCTGTTCCATTAATTTGAGATGGTCGTTGACTTAGGCTTTAAATACCTGTAAAGCGCTTTTCATTCCGTTCAATAAACGGCTGAAAGGATGGCAAACTTGTAAACGTTTATTGAAAAATAATTTCTGTTTCTTCAAAACAACAAAAAAAAACTATGCCCCACATTAAGATTGAAGCTAGAACTAGATTAGACCGACGCACACGTGGACCACGTCTGATTTGTACGCAGAACGACGTCGCTTGGCGTGGATCTAATGTAGCTCTACAAATCTAGTTGCCATATAAAATGTATGGAGACCGACGCGCCCAGATCGGCCGTACGTGGCACACGTGTGAGCAGTGTAGTTCTACTTTTACTCATATATCGTGGGGCCAGTCACAAACATATAAATACATATATACTAGACATCAAGTCGATGTCTACTACGACTGCCAGATAGCTCTAAAGAGTTACCATGGTCTTGGCACGCAAAGACGGATCGGAAGGAACTCAGAAGAATTTTAGCCAGTCTACATTTTCCCGACCCTAAAAAACAGTTCAACCCCGCTCTTCCGAGATGACTCAGCCAAAAGACTTCTTGTCCTGTCTTGTTTATTAGCGAACATTTTAGCTCTCCAAGTTAATACACCGTTTCCCGAACAAATGATCAGAACCCGCAAGTCATTGTCGGAAAAATTACCGTCAAGGGTGCTGTAGCGTGCTATTAAAAATTTAAATTTCCGCCACTCCGTGCAGGGGTGAGCGATATTGGCTTTGGCTCCTGGACCACATTAGGATTCCAATGGTGAAGTAATGTGTTTGTTTTTGTTTTTCCTCTTCACGCGGTAGGCTCATTGGCAAGGTCCGCGTCCTGAATTAGTTTTTCGACTTTCGTTCGATTTTTTGCATTCTTGCTTGGTGGTATGAATTCTAATGTGAATCTGGCTAGAAAAATTTCCTGTGTATAGAAATGTTTCAAAATAATATTCATTTTTATTCGGGTAAAATACACTCATTCTCATTGCCATACAATAATAATAAGAAAATTTTAATAGGTATTAAAAATAACACAAAGTTTGTGGAATCGATATCATTTAAGTTTGGTTCTGGTAATGGTTCGTGGCTGGAGGGAATGGCAGGTTTTGATAAGTCACATCTATTTAAGCTGGAATAGTACGTTTTTGTGGAAGGGAGAGGGAGGCCAAAGAAAAGATGGATGAATTGTGTGAGGAGTGATATGAAAGAAAAGGGAGTTAGTGATAGAATGGCAGGTGACAGGACAGAATAGAAAAAAAAACCAGTTACGCCGACCCCAAATAACACGGGTCAAAATGATGACGAACAAAACAATAGAATAGAATCAAATTTATACAAACCAAATTAAAATAAAAACTTCGTCACTAGCTTGGGTGCGCCATGCCTGCCTGAACAATACCGGATGTTAGAAAAATCCAGTCTTGCAGTAAATAGCAGCTTGCTTTAAACCCACAGGAGCAACGATTTCAAACTCCTGTCTGATCTAGAACCTCCTAAATCGATAAGTAGTAGAACTGTTCAACGAACAATCAAGTTAGTGTGTTGTAGTCTACAAGTAATGCCTTGTAATCCAGTTACTACGCTCAATCTTACTCAAAACTAGGCGATTGAAAGTATCTTCAATTGTCAGGAGTTTATTTTGTTCTATTCTATTCTATTCTACTTATACATACTAGTTTTTGCCATCTGCAACGCTCGCGTCTCTATAACACTAACATTTTAAGGATGAAAGAATTCTTAAATGCGATCCAGTAGTTTTTGAGTTGCAAAACATAAATTTGTCTTGAATCGACATCTTTTGTGATCCTTTCCTTTACGTGAACTAGTAATGAAAAGCAATTCATTGCTGATTTTTTGGGTACCTACGCAGAGATATTAGGAAAAGGTCAGTGAACTTTATTCCACGGTTACCTATCGCCTTCTACAGCACTATCACTACATCATCATCATCATCATAATTTCAGCCGAAGGACGTCCACTGTTGGACATAGGCCTCCCCCAAGTGCCGCCACAATAAACGGTCCTGTGCGTCTCGCATCCATCGGATTCCCGCAACCTTTACCAGGTCATACTATCACTACATAGTACAAAACAAAGTCGCTTTTTCTGTCCCTATATCCCTATGTACGCTTAAATCTTTAAAACTACGCAACGGATTTGATTCAAGAGGAAGGTTTATATGCATAAAGACATCCATTAAATAGTGGAGAAATACTGTTACCCGAGCGAAGCCGGGGCGGGTGCTAGTTTATAATATACTGATGTTTGATAAAAATGAATACATTACGAGAAATGTAAACAACATTAACATTTTTCAGTGTTATTCATAGCGGGATAATCTCTTTAGCAATGTTATTTCTATTGACTTTCACGATAATCCCAAGACGAGTGATTTATTTTTTTCTGTTTATTTATGTCACGCAAAAATGTGCATTTCACGGCTAAATATAATTGCATATTTTTATCTTGGTTGTACTCTGAATGACTTTTGTATAGCTTCGTTTATTAGTGAATGCGATTTTAAATATTCAGATTTTAACTTGAGGAGTATACAAGGTGTAAGGGACAGCCTTCCGCAAAATTTAGGGGCTTGCTCAGTAGACGAAACTGAACAACCTTCCACAAGATTTCTTTTCAGGAAAAAAAAAACCAGCCTCACCATACAAAATTATAAACTTGATTGGACAATTTGTATGGCGAGGCCGATTTTTTCAGTTTCGTCTACTGAGCAAGCCCTTAAAGTTTGCGGAGATCTGTCCCTTACACCTTGTAGAATAGAATAAACTTTATTGTACATGAAAGTATGGTAAAAAAAAACATACATTCAGCCGAACATAGAACCTCCTCCTTTTCGAAGTCGGTTAATAAGTTGATAAGTATGGTAAAATATATATTTGCGGGTAAAGACATGCATTGTATGTATTTACACAACTATGCTTATTAAAACCATAATCAAATTTACTTAAAGGCAATTTAAATCCTTTTTTTTTTTATTACAAGCTTTTATTTAGTTTCACATGTCCCGATGTTTGTCTGTCATCAAATCTTGCAAATAAAATTTGACCCACTTCTCGGTTACCGATTGAGCTGAAATTTTGCATGCATGTGTAAATCAGATGACAATGCATAATTATTATGACAAAGAGCTGATCTGATGATGGAACCGGAAGGCTATAGGAACTTGGTAGTTAAACGACACAACCCTATCTAGTTTGGGCTCATATGATTCGTCTTGACGAGTATTAATTATACTACAGATATACCGAGCTATAAAAGCTTGCTATGAAATAATGATTTTCATTAAAAGCTTGTTTTAATGATATAATATGACTGCGATCCCACCTCGTCGGTTGGAAACCGCAGCAGGCAAATTGTTCCAGTCCTTCGATGTATGCAGGAGGGGCCCAGCTGGGTCGAAGCCTACTGGGGACAGGGTTGTCTGAAAGGGAGCTCGTGCCCCGGTATGAAGGCTAGAAGGAACGGGATGGGGTTTTTAGTCAGTAAGAGTCTGACACTATCTCCCGCTCCGCCCAAGAGCGGGTTTTGTCATAAGATGATCTTCCCCATCGAAAAAAAAAGTCCTTCGATGTATGCGGTATAAACGACGAGCCGAAACATTTTCTTTTCAACATAACTATAGGCTATTGATTCCGTTTATCTACATGTTCTCTCGATTCAGCAGAAGAGATGAAAGTAACGGTCCTATTACAGCATCAGCTCAATGAGACGCGATTGTCTTAACGACAGTACCGCTAGTCGCATCAGCAGAGTCTCTACTTAGGCTGTGGTCCTAATTAGCTACTTGAAAGTGTTTAATAGTATTATATTATTATAGCTAGCCTATATTATCCCACTGCTGGGCAAAAGCCTCACGCTGCCTTGCTTAAGAGGCTGCTTGCCCACTCGCTTATCGTCAACATCGAGCATGGCTTAAAAGCTTGTTGCTTCATCTAACGCAATCCAACGCGATGTTTGACGAAAAGGCAACGCAAAAAACGAGATAACGCCTGAAAGCTCTGTTAGTATTCTATGTAGTGAAGCTATCTGCCAGTGAAAGTCCCGTCAAAATAGTCCAGATAATAATTAAAAAAAATTGTATTTATGTATGATCTATTCAGTATAAAAATATATTTTGATAATACAAGCAGACTTTTAAATTTTATTTAAATGTATAGATTGTTGTTTCCCCTTTATACCCAGAAAATATTGAAGAAAATATTTTATCATTTTTTCAAGTCTACATCAATCATGTGACCTTTCAGCAACAATTTAGATGTCTCTACAAACCCTCGCAAAAAACCACAGCCTTTGAACATCTACTTTCATAACTACATTAAGAGCGGTCGAATAATTATCTTCTGTAATATAATAAACCCTTTTTTGAGGGAGGGGGTGTCTTTTGAAGTGACTCAAATTGTCGATTAAACGTTTCCCCGAACTTAACGAGTTTTTGACCAGTGTCAAGGTTTTTTTCTATGGGAATTTTGTCAGCTGTAGTGGTCTTATTGGCAGTCAGTTGTGAAAGTGAGTGATGGGATGTAGTCAGTTGGTGGTTATTTTTAATTTTTTAATGGTTAGAAGAATTAATGAAGAATGGCAAACGGAAAAACACTGCCACATAAAGTTATTTAGGGATGGATTTACTGGTAAGGGATAAAACATTTATTTTTTTGTTAAGAGGACCTTTCCCGATCCGCCTATCATCAACGTGAGCTTGCTGTTCCATCAAATGCAATCCAACGCAATCTTTGATAAAGAGACAACGCGAAAAAAGTGAGATACTCGTAATTAGAGACACTATTAAAATGACACCATACAACGGGTTAAACCAGATTCTGAGGAACGTATTTCCTGAAACAAGTTTTGTAGAGTGAGTGACGGAATTAACAAATGCTAAAAGGCGTTATCTCTCTGTTTATGAGTTACCTTGAGGGGTAGTAGTATCTATAGTATAAGTCTATCTATCCATATGAATGTATCTTCTATTAGTATACTAGCGACCCGCCCCGGCTTCGCTCGGGTGTTTCTCCACTATTTAATGGATGTTATTATACATATAAACCTTCCTCTTGAATCACTCTATCTTTTAAAAAAACCGCATCAAAGTCCGTGGCGTAGTTTAAAGATTTAAGCGTACATAGGGATATAGGGGCAGAAAAAGCGAATTTGTTTTATACTATGTAGTGATTAACACACTTATACTCTTTTAGTCAGTAATTAATTCATGAATCTCCAAGCGACCACCGGTGGCCGCGCATCTATTGTCTTACTATTGTGTCTCTAATTGACGGTATCTGAAGGGTTAAAGGTATTAAGCTTGAGAATAGTTGTTTCAATAACACTACATCCCCACAACCTCATCATCAAACATTTCATTGGATGAAACAATAAGATTTTAAACCATTCTGATGTTGACGATAGACGGACCGGGAAGGGTCCTCTTAAGTACCAACTAAATAGTACAACACAAATAAACTTCATTACTTTCCCAAGAAAATTATACGCTTTCATTCATTGACTTACAAGAACACAATCCGCACACACCACGTACATCTCATTCAAAGCCCATCCTTTCAAATCTAAAACAAAAGAAAGTCTTTATTTTAATAAATAAAAGGTACTTAATCCGATGATGACCTACTCATCGCGGGACCAAAGACAATAGCTGACTTATGAGCGTCGTTAGTCAAAGTCGAAGTCTTTAGTTTGAAGTCGAACTGTCAATTGTAATTGATGTGTCGTTATGAAGTCGCTTCGTCGTGGTATCGTCAGAGGCTGAATAGGGTTTTATGTATGTCTCTTATTGTATCTATCTTATGTTTATTTTTACTCATTTTCTATGAGAATGGCCACGGATACGGCAATAGTATCCATACCTAGATACTCGTAAAATAAAGTCACGCCTCACCACGTCTGTCTGTCTGCCTGTATTAACGCGAAAATCTCAAAAATTACTGAAAGTATCTTCATGTGGTTTTCACGAATAGACAGAATGATTAATGAAAGTGTAGTTATATAATAAATGCATGTTAGAGTAGAGAAAGGCCTCCACATTCCATTTTGGTAAAAATGATACTTCTTGGCAAGACTGGTGTCGGTTTCTGACTATCTGTAACGAATGCCAAAGATATACAAACCAGTCAAGAAACAACAGCTTTAAGCCAATTCTTAATTCATGTACAACGTCGAGCTTAAAGCTAGAACTACATTAGACCGATGCACATGTGTAACACGCCAGATTTGTACGTAGAACTACATCGCGTGGCGTGTATCTAGTGTAGCTCTACAAGTCTAGTTTCCATATAAAATGTATGGAGACCGATGCGCCCAGATCGGCGTGTGTGTCACACGTGTGAGCAGCGTAGTTATACCTTAACTCAACAATAAGTTTTCTCTCAGCAAACCTTTGAGTGATAGAGAGAGATCACATTAACACATTTTAAAAAATAGTATGGAGGTAAGGTGTTTTGTGTGGGATTTGGGCCGTAGGCTCTGTGAGGCAACGGGTGACTCCTGGTCCAGGTCGTTCTTTTATGCAAAAGATGGCCATCGCTATTCAGCGAGGTAATGCGGCGGAGTGTCATGGGCACCTTTGCGCCGGGAACGATCAGGGGTGGATTATTTATTGACATCTGACGTTACATTTAATTGTAAAATATTAATTCTTTTGTTTATTATATTTATTTTCAATGCTTATAATGCTTAGACATTTTTAAAAAAAGAAAAGGACACTAATATGAATAACAATACACACATTCCAGCAAAACCTCTCAACAACGCCAAAACTGGTCTTAAAAGCAACACACAGTACTGCTAATGGCGTATCCCAAGACTTACAATCGCCAGTTTTCCTCAGAAACCATTGAACCCTTTTAAAAACAAAGCCATGTGCGAACTAAAGGCCATTAGGTGTAGCACACAGCGCGGGGAGCAGCGGGCGCGTGTATATAATTGATTATAATCGCTGAAAGTTCCGTAGTTCCTGTCGCTGCAAGTGATGACCGGCTCTGTATGGCATTAGTGGGGAGCGGACTGGGTGATGAGAGGTAGCGGAAGCGGTTTAATGAAGGGTAGATTTTTTTGTTTTATTTTTTGAGATTGGGAAGTCCTTAAATAGGTGTCTTTTCTCGCTCTGGGTGTGAGAGGGAGTATCAGGTTTTTACTAACTAAAACCTACTTTGTATTCCTTCAGCCCGTCTGGCCTGTTGGCGTAGTAGTTAAGCCAAATGGGTGGTGTATCAAACATTGAGGGTTGGTTTTTACAAAATATAGTGCTAACAATTTTTGAAATCAGCATAGATACAGTGAGACGTATTCGTGATATGCCAGGACTGAGATGCCGGTGGGAAACGATAACGTTGCGAATAGTTGCCCTCATCGGGGCCCCTAGGGCTCGTGGGCGTTGTAATCCAGGAGACCTATAGTCCGGAGGGTCTGTTTCCTGGGGACCCACAGCCCAGGGGCCCTATATCATTGATACAGCTGTTACGGCGGTAGCTTCGCCTTCGACCACATTTCAACCAGATTCTGCGCAAAGTCATCATATACTCGTTAAATCCCACTAAACGCAAGATTTTCAACTACCTTCTATCCGCAGATAATATTTCACATGGATCGTTTATCCGGAGATAAGTTTGGCATAATATATCGTGGGACTTACTCATAATTTTTGCCGGCAGTTAAAAGTTTTTGATATACTATTTGGCAACGGTTTAATATATTCGAAGTTGGTTTGTTTACAAAAATTTTTAAGTTACTGTTATGTAAAAATGCCATTAAGTTTGTGTGTTACGTGTTTCTGTCACTGAAGATATGAATGGGGAATATTAAATTATTTTAAAACTAGCTGCTCCCAGCGGCTACGCCCGCGTGATAGCAGAAAAGTATCCCAAGGGATAATTTCGGTATAAAAAGTATTCTATGTCCAATTCCAGGACATGGTCTATCCGTGTACATACCAAGTTTCATCAAAATCGGTTCTGCCATTTAGGCGTGAAGACAAACAAACTCACTTTCGCTTTTATAATATTAGTAAGGATATCTGATGGTAGAGTTTAATTTAATGAACAGTAAGGAGGTTTTAAGCTTATTATATAGGGTTATTTATAAAACACTAACAACCTTGCAGCTGTATTACTAACATCATAAACAACAACTTTTGTTCTATGACTTTTTACAAAACATAATACATTACCAAGAAAAAACCTTCATGATTTCGTTGTTCTATCTAACACATTTCAACTCTGTATTTTGCTGTATCTACTTATGGTTCACGCACACTGTTCTCGTAATCATAGTAAGCAGGCTTCCGAAACACTGTCATCACACCTAGTAAGCATTCGCACCATTTCCGTATACTCGACATTAGAATATTGATAAACTATCATGTAAAGATAATTACGTACGCACTACCGAATATATGACAAGTGGGAAGTATGATTAATCCATATTGTAATAATATTATAATTATGACAGTAACTCGGTCTGTCTGTTACACTATTACGAAATAACTATTGAACCGATTTGATACAGTGTAAGTTTGAACCCTTAAGGTGGTGCATCATGACTCACGTTTTCACTGTTTTTCATACAACCGCTCATATCTGATTATGACGTTATTACACATTTTTCATTAGATATTTTGGAAACACAGTATCTTGTGGATATTATCTAGGTTTCTAAAGAAACCAATTTCTAAATTTGTGTAAAACTAATCCAGTAAAAACCTCTGAAAATGTCCTATTTCGTATGAACTTTGACACTTCATAATTTGCCTAAAAATTAAAAAAGTCAAAAAAGTAATCCTCTAGAGACCTTGCAAATTTTATTAAGATTCTAAATGACGACAACTTTTTCCAAAAACTTTTAAGGGTTTAAAAAAAACAGCTATTTCCTGGAGCAAGTTTTGTGAAATATTCAAGTAAATATCGGAATTACCGAATACTAACAGAGTTTCCAGGCGATATCTCTCTTTTTTTGCGTTGCCTTTTCGTCAAACACCGCGTTGGATTGCGTTAGATGAAGTAACAAGCTTTTAAACCATTTTCGATGTTGACGACAGGCGAGTGGAAAAGAACCTTCTTAAGATTGACTACTCTTTTATCTAGCTTCGATTTCGCGTCCGCAATAACCGACATTCACACGAACGAAGTCGCAGGCAAAAACTCATCATCATCATCATCATTTAAGCCGATACACGTCCACTTTTGGACATAGGCCTCCCCCAAGCGTCGCCACAACGAACGTTCCTGTGCGTCTCGCATCCATTGGTTGCCCGCAACCTTCACCAGGTCATCAGTAGTAACGTTATTCTTATAACCTTTTGTTTTAAATCTTTATCTATGTTCCTTTAAAACAACACAATTTCTAAAACAGTTTTCCAATATCGTTTATTAAGACGTCCCTGCACAAAAATTCCTTTGTACACAGATATATTTGCCGTTCCCTTTTTATAGTTGTCGCGTCGGTCCGAAGCGTAAAGATTGCTTCGAGAAATTCCTTGCATTTCTGCTACGAAAAATGTATGGGTTTTATAGATAGGTACTGTTGTAGCGACATCTAGTGAGAGATTGTTGGTAATTGGTTTGTAGTTTATATTGAATTGTTTCTTTCTCTAAATAAGGAAGCCTTAAACTTGAGAGACTTCAAAATCAGGCTTATATTTTGCTTGTACAAGTCATTATTTCAGTCGAAAGTCGTTTACTGTAGGACAAGGCGTCTCTCAAGTGTCGCCGCAACGCGGGCTCGCGGACGGCGAGCCATGGATAGCTCGCTGTCCGATCGTCCGGTAACTGTCCGGACCAAGCCAAGACGTCGTCGGCGCGCACTGTTCCCTTTGTTCGCCTCAAGGAGTTGTCAGCAACAGGAGGGGCCCAGCTGGGTCGAAGCCTACCGGGGTAATCCGAAAGGAAACTCGAGCCCCGGCTAGAAGGAACGGGATGGGGTTTTTAGTCAGTAAGAGTCTGACACTATCTCCCGCTCCACCCAAGAGCGTGTTTTGTCATAAGATGATTATACCCATCAAAAAAAAAAAAAGTGTCGCCGCAACGACCGGTCCTGTGCGTCCGCATCCATCAAACTCCAAGGAGTTTCTAGCACGTTCTTATCCGTAGAGATCTACGCTTTGGAACATACAATTTAGCTTCAATTTTTTTGAACTGACCGACATTTGATTAATCAAAAGTGCCTGCAAATGGTCTATTTTAAATAAATGCTTTTTTATTTTTTGAACTCCCGTTACCCTTACCAAGTTATCAGACTACCTTGTGGGAGGCCTTTCCATTCTGCGTCATCCGTTGCGAGGGTAATGTGTCCTGACCACTGGCCACCACGTTTCTGAACTTTGTGCTCAGCTCAAGTGGCTTCTAATTCACCTTCCCTAGAGTGCTCACGTGCTTTCTTTGCTTTAAAATATGAAGGATACTTCTACTCCTCTTGGTCGTGGAAATCTGATGGATGAACGCGACAGGAGTTGTGATAGTGGTGACAACTATTATTAAATAATAATAATAAATAATCATTACGCTCTGGTTTTCGTAAGCATGTCTGTGTTACTATGAGGAGTACAATTTAATACATCTACACTAATATTATAACTAAATACTGGTCCGATTGCTAAAATGGTTTCACGATAGAAAGCTACTTTATTCCTGCGTAACATAGGCTACATTTTAATCAAAAGCTAGTAATAAATAAAATTACATAGAGTTTTGCGTACCAAGTATATTTTTGACGAAAAATGGAACCACAATGGATTGTAATAAATTCTTTTCACCGAAATATCGAAATCGTTCAATTGTTCAGTTTTATTTCATAAAAAATCCGCTGAAATTTGAACAAAAGCGATTCAGGGCACCACTTAAAGCGTTAGCGGGGCCAGTCGACCGCGACGCGAGTACATCGCCACTCACACTCGATTAAACATCCCCCTGTACACCGCAAACCTAGTGATGATACTTTTAATGCTCCCATTCCACTCACAGATTTTAAACAAAATACTTTACACGCTTAAAAATGGCAGCCGCAAGCAAACCCTCTTAAGAGGATCTTTCTTCGTCTATTATCAACGAGATCATGGTTTAAAAGCTACTTTCATCCAACGCAATGTTTGATAAAGAGGCAACGTGAAAGAAGAGAGATAATGCCAGAAATTACTCGAATATTTCACAAAACTTGAATTTAGATTTAATGTGCAAGGTAAAATATATTTTTTCTTTACTTTTTTAAATTTATAAGTGCATTATGGAGGGCCAAAGTTCACGCACAATAACAGATTTTCAGAAGTCATTACTGGATTCATCATAATCACTTCAGCCGAAAAACGTCCACTGATTGACATAGGCCTCCCGGGGAAGCGTCGCCAAAACAACCGGTCCCTAGCCTTATCATTACTGGATAAGTTTAACAAATTAAAATTTTGTCTTCAATAAAACCGTAGATGACATCCACAAGACATTATCTGTGTTTCCAAAATATCTAGAGAAAAGTGTGTAATAAAGTTATAATCACGTAAGAGGGGTTGTATGGAAATGTATCACGGGATGGGCGCTCTTAATGCCGCCATTGCTCCCACAGATTTCGAACAAAATACTTTCAACACTTAAAACTGGCAGACTGCAAGCAAACCCACTTAAATTGGTTAAAATCACGGGCCAGCTGAGCAATTGTGTCCATTTGACATTTATGGCGCAATTTATATTTACGTCGGGAACAAAGCGACCCCTTATCTCAACTCCGACCCACATACACCCAGGGCTGGCGGCGCGGCGCAAAGCTATGTAGACACGCTCTTAACAAAAAGTCCCCATTCTAAGAGGAATGGGGGGTCTAATGCATGTAATATCTCAGTTACAAAGGTGGAATAAGACAAGACAATCAATGTGTATAAAAGTACGCAGATAGACAAATACTGGTCAATTTTAGAGGTCCGAGACGTTTATCTCGATGCTGGACGTAGATACACATTGTAGAATAGATCAAGGTACTCACAGCCCTACACACAAGTCACGTCACAATCCACGAACACGACAGTAAATCAACACGGTATTGTTCGTCAAATAATTGGGCGCTGGTATGCAGTTCCGGTGCTGCGTGATTTGTACGCTGCGCAGTGGAAGTCGGCCTGTTTGCTCCTATTGTTATGCAGAAAGGATTTACCGATGAAACATATTATGCCCTTTTGTGTCGCTCAGATTGTTGCCTTGAAAGTGAAGAATATAAAAAAAAAAAATTGGTCAAGTGCGAGTCGGACTCGCGCACCGAGGGTGCTGCACAAAACTTACCTATTTAAATGGTTCAATTTTCGAATCGAGTCTTATAAACATTTTTCCGAATCGCAAAAAAGTAAATTACTTGTGACGTAACTAGAAAACAGTTATCAGACTTTTCTTTTAGGGACTTGTGCTGTGAGACCTTGTTTCCTGCCTTTCAGTACTTTAGTTCATCGGAAATTACCCTATAGGTATTGATATTCTAGCCAGTATCAAAATAAGCGCCTTAATGTAGCTTAAACATATACTCATCTTCAGATTACTTTGGCTTAGAAGTTTGACGTTTTCACTGTTTCTTTTTTACTGTATTTGATATGAATTTCAACTTCATATCCTCAAGCATTCTTGAAAAGATCTTAACAGTTGAACAACAAAGAGATCCTACAAGGGTTTCGGTTCGACTTAGGTACGGATTCCTAAAAAGGGGAGAAACTTATGGAGATTAAGTATGACGTATCGCGACATCGCCGAGACATATACGCTTAAAAGCGCAGCTCACACAAAGAAAACTATACAAATAAAAGGAAGGGAACTCTAAGGGATTGAAGCCTTTCGATTCTATTGGCTCTTCATTGGGTTTCCGTTCTCTCGGCGAAGCTTTGGCGTGTATGTGTATAGACATATAGGTGCGCTGTACGTCAATAGAATATTCATTTATACCCGTTGATATATTATTTATTATTAAATTATTATTTATTGATATTTTGTTCTATGACTTTTAAAAATGTATCATATTTTAGTTCACCAGATTTTCATACAAAAATAAAAATATAATATTAATTTTTACCCATTGATATAGGGTTTTTTGTAAAACACTTGCAACCTCTCAGAACTATGGTACTAACATCATAAACAACAACTTTTGTTCTATGATTAACTGTTTTCAAAAATAAAAAGATTTAAGTTGAACGTTCTAAAGATTACGAAGTCTATGCGAAGTAAGCGTAGGACAATAGCGGAAAGGAGCGGGGATCGGATAGCAAGGGTGCTTAATGCGCTTGCGTCGCGTCATACAGACGTAGGTAGGTACTTATGGCAAAATAAAGAGTTGAAATGTGTTAGATAGAACAACGATATATTGAAGGTATTGTTTTGTAAAAAGTCATAGAACAAAAGTTGTTGTTTAATAATAGTAATACAGTCCTGCAAGGTTGTTAGCGTTTTACAAATAACCCTGTATATGTACTACGTACTAGATTACGCGTGCCGAACACCCACTTCGATCGACTCAGGTGTAATGTAGTCCGTACACCTTGAACAGTACACTATGTTGAACGAAAAGCGTGAGTGCAACGAAATTCATGGCGCTTAAGGCATTTTGGTCGCGAAAAAAGTATCTCCTAAAAGCCATCTTAGCGATGTATGTTTAAATAGTTCTGTGAGACGACACAATGCCGATATAGCGCTGCACTTTTCAAGTATTTTGAAAAATATAGTTTCTATGGACACTAGAATATAAGTCGATGTTTTTAGCTAACTTAGAATGGTTTTTCGTGTAGACGAACGATTAAAAAGGCCTAACAAGCTTCTTGCATTAGTTTCCACAACTGCCATTACGTTTTACTACTTATTTGCATGATGGACGCATTGTTCGTCTCCGAGTTCTTAGTATTGTCTCACTGTTTATGCTTATCTGGCTTCTACACAACGGGCTGTAATTACGCACGCGATATTTCTTCCAAAGCTTTTATGTCGCGCGACAGAGTCGTGTCGCACGCGTCTGTCGCATGTCGCAGCGGTATTGCCGCGTTTATTATCTACTTAAGAGCATAATTCGTTCAGAAATGACTTTGCTAGGCGTTCCGCGGCCTCTTTATTTTTCATTTGCAAAGAAATGAAAGTGTCAAATGTTTTTGGTTTTGCTTTAACGGCGCCATTTTTTCGCGTTCTGTTGTAAGCTTTTAACGTTAAGTTCATCGCAGATGAAATAGAAATTCGCGCGATTGCTTTTTTTTAAGTGTCGTTTTAAGATTTCTTAAATGTTTGCTGTTGTCGTTTCGCTGGTCTCTTTACTTCTATCCATTTAATTTCATTGTTGTCTTCATGTTAGTGTTCGCCCTAAAGTCTAGATTGAAATAAGTTTCGCGATCGAAACAATGACGTGTTTTACTTTACAGTTTTAATTAAGAAGCTTTAAGTGAAGTTGGCGATATTCTTGTTTAGTTAACAAAGGATAAACATTTGTTCAGCAGTTCGTCGAGATAAGATACACAACCTGACAGTATTAAACAAATTGGTGCTAAAAAGGACACCTGAGCTCAGAAAGGGAGTTCAATAAATTGCTGCCTTTTCCTAAGATCAAGACTCTTACAGAGTTTGTCACGTCCGAGCCGAAAAATAAATCGCCTAGCCTTCGCTGAAGTTAGTTTAATTTTTAAACTGGGATGGTTTTTTTTTTTAATCTGGCCACTAAAGCCATTACAGCACAAGCCATTTTTTCGCTCAAAAATACGGCCCTCCGATAATTCACAGCGAAATGGCCACATCTCACAAAATGTGACAATGTTGATTTTATCAATGAAACGAACGGATTCGAGATTTTGGTAAAAAAAAAAAAATCATTTTCCAAGCTATTTACCGGGGTATATGGCTACGCCACGGCACGTCATTAAACCGCGGCCGAATCGCTCATACACGCGACGGTGACCACACGTTCACATTTCACCGGACACCGCTTTATAAAGCACCGCGTGAATGAAAAGATTTATGAAGGTTCAAAAGGCAACGTATTTCGGGTACCTCCAGGTTCTCTGCCTCAAATTAGGGTCTTATTGTGTGTTTTGGTGTTGATAATGCTGTACCCCCTTATAAGTTTGCTTTAAACCAACGTTTTAGATAAAAAAAAAAAAAAATATACAACAGAATTTCTTATTTTGCCGAGCCCTCATTTTAGCATATGGGTCTACTAAGTGTAGGATTCGATGCATAAAGTAATTTGTTTATTCAGCATACAGAGTATTTTTACGATCGTAGGAAATGTATTCATGAATTTCTCCCAAAGATTACATGTTTATATAAAAGTATGGGAAGCATAATAAAGAAATTAATATGAACACCAGAAAAAATACGTACATATTTATATCCATAAAAATGTTTGATGAGTTGACGCGCGTACACATCGATGCTCGTAAATTTAATGTCGTTTTTATATCGCGTTATCTATGCATACGTGTAGAGAGAGGAAAGTCCGGATTTTCCATGCGAATATTTTATTATGGTAACCCCGGGGCGAGTGTGAATTCTTGTGTTATAAAGTTTGCACGATTTTCGCTGGGTGGGTAGTCGGTAGTGGCCTCCCTTCGGCGACATTTTTCGACGCATTAGAGCGATGGCCATAAAACTTTATTTACGAGCGGCATATGAATGCTCCCTTTTTATTATGTTAATTCTGCGGTGCGCGGTGCCGGTTTGTATTGTGTAGGGTGCTAATTTACGACGTGGAGAGCCCCGGCCATCGATAGAGACGTCTCGGCCAGGCCGCTACACTACGCCCGGGGCGCAGTAAATATACGTCGAACGGGCGTACGCAATTTAGTATACTGACAAACGGGTGTTCGACCAGATAGACGGTGTAATTGTAGCGTAAGATTAAGCGGCGTGGTGCGAAGCTGCGATGAGGCTCGGGGGGGTCATTTCACATGTTAATGCCGACGCTCTAATCACCCGTAGCTTTTTTATAAAATGACTAGGCGGAACGAAGATGTTGTGTGTTGAGAGATAATGCCAATAGACCGACAATTATAGCTGTATATTTAATATGATTCTTAGGGCTACGTCGGTAATGTTGGTTGTCCGAGAAGCTTCGTAGTTTGGCGTATTATGATAGTATGATGTTTCTTTAAAATTCTTAGTTTTTTTATATGTTAACTAGTGCTTGTCAGATAGGATCGTTCTCACCGGTTTCATCAAGCTGATGGTAAGCAATGATGCAATGTTTGATGGTGAAGCGCACAAATTTATTAAGAGCCTATTCACTCTACCTTGAAGACACGAAAATTATAATCGGACGGGAAGAAGTAGGCAAATTATTCCAATCCTTCGACATACGCGGTATTAGTGTTTACATTGTACGTTCTTGTATACTTATGGTACAAATGCCAGCATCTTTTATATTTTTCTCAAGTTTTTCTCTTGTAATCTCGATGGAACTTACTTTTATGTTTCCATATGCCTTTTTCCTTGTTTCTTGAACATAATATCAACAAAGGAAGCTACTACAGTAAATGGACGATGGGCCGGAACCTTTTACCGCTAACATTTATTACAATGATTAAAACAAAAAGTACGTAGTTTCTGAATGTTAGTGCTACATAAAGTTTTGGCTGTTTCTTAGTCATTGTTACTTTTTATTAAGGCTTTGTAACAATGGCTGTAATTTTATTGTGCAACGGGAATAAAAAGCAAATTATTATAGTTAGCCCATATTGTTCCACTGCTGGGCAAAGGCACAAAATAGATAGGTACAGAAGACAATCTCATGTACGTACTTCACTTTTTATACCTACGCTCAGTGGACGCACACTAATGATCGTTTGAGCTGAAACTGTTCGATGAGTGGGCCGAGGCGCTCGGAGATATCGTGTCCGTGAGAGGTGTTTATGTGTGCGTTGCTCGAGCGTGCTTATAATATATTTTGTGGCAAAGGCCTCCATCCATTCTTTCCAACGATCATGGTTAAAAAAAACAAATGATGGCCAAAAGTATTTTGCGTATAAAAATCACCATCTCCTCCTAACCTTTTCCCAACTAGCTTGGGGTCGGCTTCCAGTCTAACCGGATGCGGCTGAATACCTGTGTTTTACATGGAGCGACTACCTAACAGAACTCCATAACCCAGTTACTGTCAACACGATACTACTGGGATAGACTGATGGTCAGACTTTCTGGCCTCTGACTACCTGTAACGACTGTTAAAGATCACACCAAAGGATTTACATGTTTTCTGAGGCACGGAGCTCAGAAAAGTATTTATTAATCAGGAAGTTGCCCGATTTCGAAACCGCGTGCCTTAACCAACGCGCCATCAGTAAAAAAAGAAAATAAACAAGCAAAAAAAATTAAAATGATATTAGCAAAAACAACTTTGAATTTCTCGAACAGAAAAAAAAAAACAAATTAGACAAGGAAAAATAAATAGGAAAAAATAATAATAACAATAATTTTTGTAGATCTCTGATTTCCGCGTTTTTCCTTCCGATATGGTGCGCACCCTAGGGACGCCTATCCCGTGACTCGAGGCTATCAAGTTCCGAATTAGAGACTCGATCGTGTTAATCGAGAACTCACTTTCGACGTTTCGACTTTCTTCTGTAGGTATTTTGTTTAAATAGACCTCAGCCCCCCTAGCCAAGTTACAACCGTTTCGCTTGCGTCGAACGCTTAGAGTTGACGTTGCCGCCAATTCTTTTGTTCTGACCACGTGACTGAGCGTCATTCCCGTACATTTGAAGCTTTCTTCTGGCGCTAACTATTGCAGATAAGCAACTTGGCTAGGGGTACAGGTCGTCGGTCTTAAGTCGACACGTGTAGCATTTAGTTTCGATGTCGAATTAGAAGTTTGTAGTTGATTGTGTTAATTTAGTAGCCCCAAAAAAATAATTTACTTAATTAATAAACAAAAAAAGCTTTATGGACTTTTCCAGGAAAAGAAAATATAAGAAGAAACCAAAATTTTGCATTTTGCAGCAATGGGTAGCTTGCTGTCCGACCGTCCGGTAACTGTCCGGGCCGAGCCCAAGACTTCGACGGCGCGCACTGTTCCCGCGCGCCTCAAGGAGTTGTCAGCAGCAGCAGGGATCCAGCTGGGTCGAAGCCTACTGGGGCCAGGGTTAGTTCGAAAGGTAGCACAGCCCCCAGTACGAAAGGCAACGAAATAACAGGAGTGGGTTTTCAGTCGGTAAAAGTCTGAAACTATCTCCCACTCCGCCCAAGAGCAGGGGAAGTTATTAAATGATTTTCCAACCCCGAAAACAAAAGGTCAAAGGTCAAGAGCAGGGGAACCTATTTGAGGACTACTCGACTAAAAAAAAACCAGCACGTGTAACTTAAATACTTGAAAATAAATTGAATATATAACTTGATGTGTTGATAGCTTTTCACAAAATAATTAAGTCGAAACATAATTCAAATAACGAAACCGTACGTAAATTAATTTGAAAATTTGTTTATTTAGGAATTTCTTGTTTGAGAATTCTCGCACAAATATGATATGGTTTACCAAGAACCTAGATCTAATCTGAAAGTAGGTAGGTATGACAAACGGGAGCGATGCCAGGAGAAACGAGTAGTTTATCGAGTAAGAGGTGCGGATTCAGGCGGAAGAAACGCCCGGGTGTCACCATTGTTTACACCTCCCGAAGGACACGGTGGAGCATACGCCGAAGGTGTGCCCCGCTTGGGTGGAGCACCGATGTGTCCTCGTGGAGACAATCACAAACACTTGCATCAAATGTCTGAGAAGGAAACCCCTGGTTCTGGACCGATAAGTGAGGTATTAGTCAGTAAAAGTCTGACACGCTCTCCCGCTCGGCGAGAAGATATCGTTGGATTGCATTAATTCATGAATCCCCAAGCGACCACCGGTGGCCGCGCATCTATTGTCTTACTATTGTGTTTCTAATTGACGGTATCTGAAGGGTTAAATGAAGTAACCAGCTTTTAAAACATTTTCGATGTTTACGATAGGCGAGTGGAAAAGGACCCTCTTAAAGAAACATGCATCAAACCGTAACAATTTCCACGGAAACATTTGTTCCAGATTCCCCGCCGAAACCTTAGAAATAAAACGATTGTCATCCAATAAAATCGTAATACGTTTGATAGGAAACTGCTCCCGTAATCCTAATGAAACAAATTCAAGGCACATCACTAGACGCGGGACGATTTATTCGATTTGCGACAAACGCGCGCGCGCACACGATTTGTACGAATTTAATAAAATACGCCATTACTAACGCGGGTAAAGGTGGGTGTTTATTGTTGCGGTACAGGAGGGAATTTAGGCTGTGAGGTCGTTTTAAAGATGACTCTTTTCCCTTTCTTTTTTTCCCAAGGCAATTGAAAAAATACGGATGGCTTTTAGCCAGTAAAAGTCTTTTATTTATTTATTTGTTACATAAGTAGGTACACATAGACACTTAAAATCAAAAAGAACAAATACAGAAGAGCACAAAGATGATGCTTATTGCGAACGATATTTCTTCTAGCAGACCTGCGACAGAAGAGTTGTCAAAATTAAATCATATGATACATACTTATATATCAATAACAATAAATAAATACACATAAATATATATTATTCATCAAATAATATTTACATCCTCAAAAAAGGTATTCTTAATTTAAATTATTTTTTGTATGTTTTTCGATATCCTTTTTACACCAATAAAAGACTAATCCGAAATGACTTGTAGCATGAAATTTAAATCCATTTTCCCCTTTTCGTTAAAAAAAGCCTTGTAAAAAGTAATTAGTGTGATTAACTAGTGAACAAGCTGCATAACAAAATTATATATGTCTCTACTAACAATAACGGAATGTATTATCTGAAAAATAAGATCTATTATTATTATTATAAAAAAACACAAAAAAAAATCGTTTTTCACAGCTGTTTCGTAAAGGACAGCAGCAAATTAAGTCTATTTTACGACTGACACACCATTCTATATCAAGCAATAAAAAGAAGATAAACTACATCCCCCATTGTTACAACACTTCCTCCATTCTCAACCACCGTGTCAAAACACCCTTAATACGCGCCATCACATAAAAGAGCTATAAAAATTAAAATTTCGCCGACTCAAATGACATCCATGTATTATCCGGCTATCAATCGTAGTTTTTGTTACGATCTAGTTTGTAAAGACCCTAACGTTCACTGTTATTATGTTACACGAAATATGTGACATTCGCGTTTATTTACGGTTGGTCTGTATTTACGATCGGCCTGTATTGCGTTAAGCCTAGCCTCTTTGTAAGCCACGATTTATATTATTGGGACAGGATTTTAGAGATGGGTACTTTCAAGGTGGGTGAGACAGAAATAGATTGGCAAATTAAAAGGTTCGTTGGTTTTTCGGTAATAAGTTTATTTGGGCTTATTAGGGAATAACACAAAAAATATATATGTTTGAAAAAAATAAATGATATTAATTTTTCTTAAAAAACTTTTATACGTCAATCAAATGAGATATACCTAATAGTTTTAAACAAATATATTATCTGTCTCTCTTACCAAGACGCCGTTTTCTATGGCGTTCATGTGAGCATAATGAACTAATGACGTCAAAGTCCATCGCTACATAATATATACTGTATATATGCATATATGTATTCGTGTATTATTATTTTATTTCACTTAATTAATTTTGTTGGTTAATTTTGCGTGCAGTACACCGCAGACTACCCCATTTTTTAGTTTAAGTTCTTATATTCCATCCTAAGGTTGTCTGGAAGATATCGCTGTCAGCGATAAGACCGCCATTGTACCCATAGATTTAAGTTTCTATGTCATTGTTACTATTTTGGTGTACAATAAAGTTTATTCTATTCTATTCTGACTTCTCTTTCTTAATTGCTGCTTGAATTTTCGTTGTCGATGAATTTCGTTTTTAGTTGTTGATGAAGACAAAAATTATTTAATTTTGCTGATAAAGTTGATGATCCACTGTATCTTATCGTGGTTAAGCTGCTGTGTTTCGTATCGCGGGTTCAATTCCCACACGGAACAAACATTTGTATGACTTACAGATAGATATTCCGTGTTTGAGTGTCGATTTGTCTTGTGACGATACAGGAATATTTTTTTGTTTATACCGCGTACATCGAAAGACTGGAAAAAATTGCCTGCAGAGGTCTTCCTGTCTGATTGGGTGTCTTCAAAGCTAGTGCGATATACCCTCTTCGATTGCATCGCTGCTTACTACTGGGATCGCAATCAGGCACTAGTTTTTAACATATAAAAATCTTAGTGTGGGACAATTTTTGTTTTTAAATTACAATTTTTTTCTAACATCATCATTTAATTTTGATCCCTCAAATGTTCCTCTAGTTGCCTCTACAGCTTACTATCTCAATTTCATGTTTGTCCTTCCGATGATATGTCGCCCTTAGCTTATGAGATTATGGCATGATAACCATGATTTATCACCAGAGGGCAGGCTCCTCGTGTTCAAATTAAATGCTGAGCTGTGACCGTTTTTGTGACCAGTTTATGACCACTTTTGGGTTTTAATCAGTTGTGGTCACGAATGTGGTTTGGAGTTTGTTCAGCGATGATTTACGTGTTACTGTAGCTGTGATTAAATTAAAAGAGTTTTTTGTTTAAAATATAAATTGTTCTTAAAAATTCTAAAGTGATAATGAAAGTTATTTTTTGTTGGCAGTTGGTCACTTTTCACATACAAATGCTGTTGATACACTAATAAATATAACATTAATATAAAACATCAAATATACGATTAAAACAACCTTTGTAGTAATCCTTACTAATATTATAAAAGCGAAAGTGAGTTTGTTTGTTTATTTGTTACGTCTTCACGCCTAAATGGCAAAACCGAATTTTGATGAATTTTGGTACAGAGATAGTTGGGACCCCAGAGACGGAAATAGGCTACTTTATTTTTTAAATGAGAAAAGTGGGAGAAAGATTAGAGAATTAATAAACGCGGGCGAAGTCGCGGGAAAAAGCTAGTCAGTCTATAAACGATCTTCATTCTCCTTGTTTGTATTTTTTGCATAAACATGGAGAAATTAATTTTAAATGCGTCAGAATTTATCATTTCTTTACCAAGTAAAGTCTGCGTCCATTGTAATCCTCCTTTTAGTTATTTCTCGGCATAAATAAAAAACATACTAAAAAAATTGGCCCCCCGTAGCGTGTTCATTACAAAATTTGAATGTAATGATTTCCAAACCCCATTTCTCTTAATTATCCCTAGTGTAATTACATAAGACGTAATAACAGCCCGAAAGATGAATTTATCATAATCAACTCAGTAGGAGGGCTCTACAAGCTCTTGATCGTTGAAACTATGGGTTGTAATAAAGTGGGGCTTGGTCCAAGGCAGCGTAAAGAACTGGCAGGGGCTGGAGACGCCTATCAATCTGGCTATCATCATCATCATTTCAGCCAAAAGACGCACACGGTTGGACCCAGGCCTCCCCCAAGTGTCGCCACAGCGACCAGTCCTGAGAGTCTCGCATCCATCGGATTCCCGTGAGTTTCCTCTGTCCACTTTTTGGGGCTTACCAACATTGTGGATTAGAATACATGGTCGCCACTCTAGAACCTTTCAGCCCCATCAACCATCTGTTCTGCGCGCAATGTTCATGTTTTCTGATCGATAGGTACAACTTGGCCGTCTTTCGGTCAAGAGTGAATATGTTGGGGTGCCACGACAGAAAACCTCCACGAGTGCCCGCGGACTGTAGTTCCCTTGCGGACATGTCCTGAGGGAAGACCAGTCTGCGGGACGGTGCACCCTGGGAGACGGCCATAGACCCCCTTGGGCACTCCTACCCAGGGGCCTCTATGGCCGTCTGCGAATGTTCTGTCAGACGGACCGCTTCAACGCGTGTCCCTCTGCCATGGCAGAGGGCACAGTGGCGAAGCAAGAGCGGGCTCGGTGTGCACTCACACCGCCGCCGGGCAGGCAGGAGGAAGACGTGTTCCTCCTTCTGCCACCGTTAGTCTCGTAGCCCCAGAGATTGTCCAAGGTCATGTTTCTGACTCTTGATGGGGGACGAGGGCCTTGGCTTAACCGCCCGGGCCGCGAGGAAGACAACCTCTATAAAAAATTACCCCAAACCTCCAAGCGGCGGCGCACCGTGAGGGAGGTTGTTAGCTTGACTAATGGGTAGCTAAATTAGTCTCTAGTGCGGACCACGTGTTTTGAGCAAGTACCCGAAGATTAATACTCGTGGGAACAAAAATGGATAGTAAATTTTTTAAAAAACCACAAGAGAGCGATGCGCGGTCGGAGTCCGACGCGGCATCCGGAAGGAGCTCGGAGGGCTCGGAGTGTGAGGAGGCAGCGGGGACTTCAGGGAGAGGCTCAAGTCTCTCCCAGAAGAAGCGCTCCGCTTCCTTTAGGAAGGAGGATGGGTCATCCTGCTCGGAGGGGCGGGCAAAGATCCCCACCAGCAGCCGTGGCGCGGGCCGAACCCGCGGGAAGGGACGAGGCCTCACGGCTAAAAAATCCGCTGAGCGAGCCAACAGGCTTGCCGCGGAGGGGCGCCACCCCGGCGCGGGCGACTCCGGGAGAGACCTCTCGGAGCCGTCCGGCAGCGAGAGGCGCACCGAGGCGGAGTCAGGCGGGGAGGCGAACATGCCCTTCAAGGAGCTGGCCGTCACCCTGCTGCGTGACATGGCCCGCCAGCGGGACAAGGCCACGCGGGAGAGGACAATTCGTCGCCACGCCGCATCCCTCCAGGGGGCCCTAGACTCCTCCCTCGAGAAGAGGGTGGAGAGTCTCCGGAGCGAGCTTCGGGCGGAGCTCCGGGCTGAGCTCCGGGCTGAGGTCCAGGCGGAGCTCGCGAGGGTGCCAAACAGAGGCCGCCAGGAACCGATGGATGAGGGGCACGAACAGGAGCAGGGGCAAAGCCGGCCCCAGCCCCAGCCCCAGCCCGAGCCGGAGAGTCAGCTGCTGACATTGATGCAGCGGGAACTCGCAGCTTTGCAGCAGGGGCTGCAAAAGCAGCAGCTGGAGTTCCAGCAGCGCATCCAGCAGCAGCTGTCTGTCCTGGAGGGCATTGTCCTGCGCCCTCCACTGGCGGCCTCTGGGCCGAAAAAGGCGGCTTCCTATGCCGCTGCTGCGGCCACGGGTTCTGCGCCCAAGGCGGGCCCGTCGGGGCAAGCGGGGCGCGGGGCTGCGGCGCCGGAGCCCGCGAGGCCAAGACCGGAGCCTGCGAGGCCGGCCCCGACGAGCAAGCAGCAGCAGCGGCGAAAAAAGGGTGCGGCGGTGCCTGCCGCTAAACCGGCAGGTCCTCCTGCCGCTGTGGCGACTAGGCCGCGCTTGCCACCTCCTCCACCCGAGGAGCCTGGTGCCGAGTGGACGGTGGTCGGCGCCAAAAGGCAGGCGGGCAAGGTGGCCAGGGCGGCCAAAAAGCGCGCGAGGCGGCAGGAGCGCAAGAAGCGGGCCATGGCGGCGCGTCTTCGCGCCCCCAACTCCGAGGCTGTAGTCATCACGCTACAGCCTGAAGCGGAAAAGAGGGGCGTGACGTACGACGACGTCATGGAGAAGGCGAAGCAGGCGGTGCTGCCCCACCTTGGAGAGCTCGGAGCTGCTGCGGGCTTCCGCATGAGGCGCACAATCACCGGGGCTCGAATCCTCGAGGTCCCCGGTGCGGCCAGCGGCCCTGCAGCGGATGCCCTGGCTGCCAAGATAAGGGCGTCTCTGAGCGAGGAGGAGGCCCGTGTGTCCAGGCCCACAAAGTGCATTGACATGCGCATCATGGGCCTGGACGACTCCGTCAAGGTGGGCGAGGTGGTGGCCGCCATTGTCAGGGCGGGCGGGTGCACGGCCGAACAGGTTCGGGCGGGCGCCATCCGCGCTGACAGCACGGGCATGCGAGCCGTTACGGTAAGCTGTCCTGTGCAGGCGGCCCAAACCATCACCGGGGAGGGCCGACGGCTTTTGGTGGGCTGGGTCTCCGCGCAGGTCAAGCTGCTGGAGCCCAGACCTCTGCGGTGCTTCCGCTGCCACGTGGGGCACCACGTGGGAGCCCGCTGCGCCGCGGAGGATCGCAGCGACCGCTGCCACCAGTGTGGCCAGCCCGGTCACAAGGCCGCAGATTGCCGTGCTACGCCGCACTGCTACGCATGTGCGGCGGCCGGCAAGCCGGCCGACCACCGGGCTGGGGGCAGGTCCTGCGACCCCCCCGCCAAGGCCAAGGGCAAGGCCCGCAGGTCCATCCCCGCCGATGTCCTCGCCACCGCAGCCGCCTCCTTGGCCGCCGCCGCCATCGCCGCCGCACCCGCCGCCTCGGCAGTGTCCCCTAGGGGGGCTCGGGAGGAGACCGTAATGGAGTGTCAATAACGGCCCCATTACGTCTCCTCCAGGCGAATATCAACCACTGCGCCCCCGCTCAGGATCTGTTGCTCCAGAGCATGGCGCAGTGGTTGATCAATGTCGCCGTAGTCACCGAGCCGTATTTTGTCCTGCCCAGTGGTGACTGGGTTCAGGACCTGGACGGCTCGGTGACCTTAATTAAGTCGGCCGCCGCCGGTACCCCGCCCCCCGAGTCCGTCACGAGGGGGCGGGGTTGCGTGGCAGCACGGTTCGGGGACATTGCCGTGGTAGGCGTCTACCTGTCCCCGAGCCGATCTCTCGACGAACTGCACGTCTCCCTGATGGAGCTAAATTCCGTCGTCGCTGGGTTCGGTTCCCTCCCCGTGGTCGTTTGCGGGGACTTCAACGCCTGGAACACGGCTTGGGGTTCCCGGTTCACGAACCAGAGGGGTCGGATGGTGGAGGACTGGGCCTTGGAGCTGGGCCTGGTCGTACTGAACCGGGGTTCTGTCCCCACGTTGGTGCGGATGCGGGGTGAGTCGGTGGTGGATATTTCGTTCGCCAGCCCCGCTCTGTCGCCGCGTGTCGTCGACTGGCGCGTGATGGAGGAGGTGGAGACGTACTCCGACCACCGGTACATCCGGTTTGACGTCTCCGCCGAAACCTCGGCCGCGCCGGTCCGACAGAGCCCTTGCGGTCCGCGGTGGGCGCTTAAGCAGATGGACCGGGAGCTCCTCCTGGAAGCCGCGACGGTACAGGCCTGGGTGCAAGCACCGGACAGGCCTGTCGACATCGACGTCGAGGCGGAGTGGTTCCGGGAGGCCATGTCGCAAATTTGCGATGCGGCAATGCCCCGTGTCCGTCCAGGACGAGCTAAGCGCCAGGTGTACTGGTGGTCGCCGGAGATCGGCGCACTGCGCAATGCGTGCAATCACGCGCGACGCCGGTACGCCAGGTACTGCAGGCGCCGCATCCGCCCGCCGGATGCGGAGGCCAGAGAGGCGGAGCTATATGAGGAATACAGAGAGGCAAAACGCACCCTCCGAACGGAGATCAAGCGGGCCAAACTCGAGGCCCGCAACGTGTGGCTGGGGTCTCTGAACGCGGACCCGTGGGGGCGCCCGTACAAGTTGGTACGGGACAAGCTTCGCCCCTGGGCTCCGCCGTTGACTCAGAGTCTCCGGCCCCAACTCGTGGAGGGTGTGGTTAGCTCTCTGTTCCCTGCGCGGGGAGAACACTCCCCCCCGCCCATGGCTCCGCCTCCGCCAGCGGTGTCTGACGCGGATCGCAACAGCGACGACGACGAAAATGCTCCAGAAGTGACCGAGGTAGAGCTGAGAGTGGCGGTGCGAAGGCTTAGTGCCAAAAACACCGCCCCAGGACCCGACGGCTTGCCAGGGAAAGCCTGGGTCCTGGCCATGGAGGCTCTCGGGCCTCGACTGAGAGGGCTCTTTAGCGCATGCCTGGAGAGGGGCCAGTTCCCACTTCGCTGGAAGACGGGGAAACTGGTCCTCGTAGCGAAGCCAGGGCGCCCTGCGGACTCTCCGTCCGCATACCGGCCCATTGTGCTGCTCGACGAGGTGGGCAAGCTCTTTGAAAGAGTGATTGCAAACCGCCTCGTCGTGCGGCTAACACGGGTGGGGCCGGACTTGTCGGACGGACAGTTCGGCTTTCGCAGGGCGCGCTCTACAATAGACGCCATCATGCGTGTGCGAGCCCTCACGACAGGGGAAGCGGTGTCCCAGGGTAGGTGTGTCGTGGCAGTGTCCTTGGACATTGCCAACGCCTTCAACTCCCTGCCCTGGAGTACGATCCGGAGGGCACTCCGGTACCACCGGGTGCCCGAATACCTCTGTCTAGTGGTCGAGGCGTACCTGTCAGACAGGTACATTGTCTACCCCGGTCACCAGGGAGACTGGAAACGTCGAGAGATGTCGTGCGGTGTTCCGCAGGGGTCGGTTCTGGGCCCACCCTTGTGGAACATCGGATACGATTACGTGCTGCGCGGCGACTTCCCGGACGGGATCAGCGTGGTTTGCTACGCAGACGACACGTTGATCCTAGCGCAGGGAGAGTCGCACCAGGCGGCGGTCGCTCTAGCGACACGCGGGGTTGCGATAGCCGTTGGTAGGATCCAGGAGTTGGGACTCGAGGTGGCGCTGCATAAATCCGAGGCAATGTGCTTCCACGGCCCTCGGAACGCGCCACCATCGGACTCCCAGCTTACGGTAGGAGGAGTTCGCATCGGCGTCGGGTCGACGATGAAGTATCTGGGACTCGTCCTCGACAGCCGGTGGAATTTCGTAGAACATTTCCGACGTCTGGCTCCCAAGCTTCTCCGGGCCGGGGCTGCTCTCAAGCGGCTCCTGCCCAACCTTGGGGGTCCAGACGCCTCCTGCCGGAGGCTCTACGCGGGGATCGTTCGGTCCATGGCCCTCTACGGGGCGCCGGTGTGGGCGCCGTCGCTGGCAAAGCGACCGGCGTCCATACTGAACGCCTGCCAGAGGGTCATGGCAATACGGATGGTGCGGGGTTACCGCACGATCTCCTGCGAAGCGGCGAGCCTTCTGGCTGGCCTACCACCGTGGGATCTGGAGGCAACAGTCCTTGCACACATGCACGATATGCGCGTGGAGATGCAACGCCGGGGTGAAAGTCCACTGCCGCAACATGTCAAGGCATGGCGGACAGAGCTCCGGCGGGATCTCATGGTGAAATGGCGTCAACGGCTATCGCAACCCAGTGCTGGGCACGCCACGATTATGGCGGTAAGCCCCCTCTTTGAGGCGTGGCTGGAAAGACCTCACGGCGTCCTTACGTTCCGCATGACGCAGGTCCTCACCGGACATGGCAAGTTCGGGAGGTTCCTGCATCGGATTCAAGCGGAAGAGACGCCCGGGTGTCGCCACTGTGCGCAACGCCCGGAGGACACGGTGGAGCACACCGTCGAGGTGTGCCCTGCCTGGGCGGAGCATCGCCGTGCCCTCGTGGGGGCGATCGGCGGCGGAGACCTCTCGCGCCGGGCCCTGGTCGAGGCCATGGTCCGAAGCGAGGAGGAATGGCAGGCGGTCGCCTCCTTCTGCGAAGCAGTAATGCTTGCAAAGGAGGAGGCCGACCGCATCAGGCAAAGGCGCCCTCGCCGCCGTCGCCGGGATTCCGATCCCGATTTCCGGCCACCGTAGACGCGGGCTCGCGGACGACGAGCTATGGGTAGCTCGATGTCCGATCGTCCGGTAATGGACCGAGTCCAAGACGTCGACGGCGCGCACTGTTCCCGCGCGCCTCAAGGAGTTGTCAGCACCAGGAGGGGCCCAGCTGGGTCGAAGCCTACTGGGGACAGGGTTGTCCGAAAGGGAGCTCGTGCCCCGGTATGAAGGCTAGAAGGAACGGCGCGGGGTTTTTAGTCAGTAAGAGTCTGACACTGTCTCCCGCTCCACCCAAGAGCGGGTTTCGTCAAAGATGATTTTCCCCGTCGACAAAAAAAAAAAAAAAAAAAAAAAAGAGTGAATATGTTCTTTCAATCTGAGTCAGGTTTAAGATAGGTACTTTTAGGAAAGCGTGTTCCATCGTCGACCACATCATCGCTAAAGTACCCATAGGTAAAGCGTGGGTCTATAAATATTAAAATTAAAAAAAACTCGAACCATGTGTCTACTATGTTTTTTCTCTTGGATTTGCACGGTTTGTCAAGTACATTCAACCAGTGGCAAGTTTAGGCATCTTATTTAAAGCATTCCAAATATTTTAAAATGTCAAGAAGTGAGTCAGAAAAACATGAAGATTTGCACATTCCAAAGCGTTGCGAGTGCGAGAAGAATGCGCAAGAAATCTGTAACCCACGAGTATGTGTGTGCATCAGCTATGCATAGCTTCTTTGAAACGGCACTAAGTGTAACCAATTCCTCCATATCCCCATAATCCTGACAGACAAGACCCCGAGCATGGCTCCAGAAATCGGAATCAATAACAGCTCCGTTTATTATCATTTAGTCGTCCGTATTGTAGCGATTCTGCTGGAAATAACGTTTAATCCTCTTAGACGTACACTTGGACGTGACACTGGCTTATGTGGACTAGGGATGGGGGAAGGGGGATGGGGACGCTTGTCGATTGTTTGTCTTGACGGATTTAGATTTGTTGTAAGATGTGTCATAAGGTGAAAGACTAACTTACATATAAACTAGCTGGTCCGGCAAATGTTATCAATCAATATATAAATTATTGCCAAAGAAAAAAACAATTTAGGTGGGGGTAGGAGAGTAAAAGAAGCCTACGTTCTATTTTCAGACTTTTCAACTATCCACAAAAATATCCCATAAAAGTCGGTCAAACAGTTTCGGAAGAGTTCGATAAGAAACACTGTGACACGATTATTTTTTTATATTAAATCACACAAAGTATAGCGCCTCGGATTGAATCAGTGACATACGGACTCGTAGGTCGTGGCCTTTATCACGAGGTTAATTACGATATATACTTAAAACTCAAAAAAACTTAAGTAACTATACTTTATAATCGAAAACTCCTAATTAAGATGTCAAAAAATTCCTTCTCATCGCTATCGACTGAAAGTGTGCCCAAATCACTGGTGGTATTGCCACGTTGTATGACAATGCTAAATCTGGTAAAAACCAGTCCTTGGATCTTGGAGACCTTTGTAAAAATAATTAAACAGTGTTGGATCATTCGGACCCTACAAAAAGTTTCGACCCCCAAAAATCATTTTAACTCGACTAATACCGACTGAAATGGAACTCCGTACATCACTAGTCCTCGCTTTTGAGGATCCAACCCCGATATAACGAGCCCCGCCTCTGTTTCCAGCTCACAGCGCAAGAATAGAATTTAGTTACATATTTTCTGTTTAGTAAAACGAGAATGGCCTTAGGGAATGGCTTCGGCGAACATATCTCGTTTATCAATGTTGGTTATTAGTGATGCTGGGGGCATGGTTGGCCAAGTGAAGTTTTTAGTGGCGATATTTTTAGTTTTAGTTGGGTCAAAGGTTGGTTGTTGTGTTCAAATGTTGGCATTGTTATGTTAAATTGTTGGTATTGTGTTGTTGAAATGTTTAGTGTTAGAGGTTGGTCGTTGGTTGTTTCTTTTTTGGAGACTTTGTATTATGTAGGTACATGTTTCTGTATTAAGAATTGATGTTGAGAACTTATCTCATTCTATACTTAGCATGAAAACCTAACAAAATTTGCCATTAGAGTCATCATCATCATCATATCAGCCGAAAGACGTCCACTGCTGGACATAGGCCTCCCCCAAGCGTCGGCACAACGACCGGTCCTGTACGTCACGCATCCATCGGATTCTCGCGACCCTGACCAGGTCATCGGCATTAGAGTATGAAAAGTTAACTTCTAATCTCAAATTAGAAACTCCTTCTGTGTTTTTTATGATTTCAAATGCAGATAGTTAGCCGCAAAATGCAACGTGTCCGTCATTATAAATGCTATGGGCGGCAACTAAAGCTCGCGAGTCAACTGCGAGCCAGGTGTCTCCATTATGGTTAAACTTTTCTTTAGAGAATGTAGAATATTTTATAACGGAAGATAAATAAGCTACAAGGTTAAACAAGTCATTTGAATGTTGTGCCTGATTATAATTAACTTTTCGAATATCGTGAGACACAATAGAAAGACAATGGGTGAGGGAAAGCCGGCGTTTGCTTGATGTCCATCCATCCGCGCGTCCCATCGTCGCTTTCCATCAGGTGAGATAGCGGTCAAGCGCCAACCTATCAACAATAAAAAAAGGTTTAATAAATTGAGGGACTGACATAAAAAAAATCGATGGCCCGGGCCAAAGCGGGCGGGCGAGAGTGACCGCGTAACAATCGTAACTCACCAACTGCTGTAATTGTAAACGTGAACAAGTAATGGGCGCTGCCTAATGGTCCATACTGCTTTCATTACCAGCCGCTTCCCTGATGCCAAAATTTTAATCTGAAAAAGTACTCCGGGAAATTCAGCCCCCGAACGCGGAATCCCGCACTCCTTAAGTGCCTCGGTATTTTCGTTCATAATGGACCTTAAACAGCTTTTAGGGGGATCGTTTAGAGCTTCATTCGTCGGCGGCGTTAACGATGTAGAAACGATAAGTTTTAGACGTGGAATAAACATGATACGGTGTCATTACTGTGTTGAGTGTTGTAGGCTTAAGCATGGACAATATGGATGTAATCTAGCGGGTGACCTTGCTTGTTGAGCTCTTTAATAGTCCGAAGTTGAGCTATACGAATACTGACAAATGCTTGCACTGACTGGACAGGTCAAAAGACCATCTCAGGCACTAATTTGTAGGGTTCTCACATGATTTGACCATAACATGTTTGCTGCATGGACTTTAAAAAAGACTGACTGTATCGGTGTTGCTTCTCAGGGTAGTGAGCTAGGAAACCCCGGCCTCATCTAGTTTAAACTGACGTGTAAAAGTTTTTTTTTAAAACGTATTTACAGAATAAATATCGGTTAACATAATATTATATCATTTGTTGCCATCCGTGTAGACAGCAGATGTACTTAATCTAAATTTTGCTATGACCTTCGACGTCCTTGGATGGTGGGCGAGTTTTTCCAACCGCAGTTTCGACCGTCGTATCTATGGCCTGTCATATTGTTTGTTGGTATCAGATTGTTGGGCTGTGTGAAAGAAAGGGGAGTTAGTGATAGCTTGACGGGTAACAGAATGGAAGAAACAAATGTGTTGTACTGATCCCAAATAAAACGACACAAGGGCAGGAAGAAGATAATGAGTATCAAATCAACAATAGTGACTGATTTGCGAACGTGTTGGCGTGTGGATTAGATCCGTGCAGCCGCGACAAAATCTGTCGAGGCAAACCGAGCTCCTACCAAGGTGGCCTTTATTGGGAGGGCCATGCTTAAAGGTGGACACGTGGACCACGTACGCCAATCAGTGCGCGTCGGTCTCCATACATTTTATACGGCAACTAGACTTGTACAGCGACATAAGATCCACGCCACGCGACGCGGTTCTACGTACAGATCAGGCGTGGCCCACTTGTGCAATGTAGTTCCGCTTTACTGCACTTATGACCCTCAAGCCACAAAATATATAGGTACAGAAGTCAATCTACATACAAGGCGCGCTCGAGCAACGCACACATATACATCGCTCACGGATACGATATCTCGGAGCGCCTCGACCCGCTCGTCGGACAGTTCCGGCTCAAACGCTCATTAGTGTGCGTCCACCGAGCGTAGGTATAAAAAGTGAAGTACATACATTTTTTTTCGGTGGGCAAAAATCATCTTATGACAACCCCCGCTCTTGGGTGGAGCGAGAGATAGTGTCAGACTCTTACTGACCAAAAACCCACCCCGTTCTTTTTAGCCTCTTCATACCGGGGCACGAGCTTTCTTTCGGATAACCCTGGCTCCAGTAGGCTTCGACCCAGCTGGGTCCCTCCTGTTGCTAACAACTCCTTGAGGCGCGTGGGAACTTTGCGCGCCGTCCACGTCTTGTGCTCGGTCCGGACAGTTACCGGACGATCGGACAACGAGCTACCGCGAGCCCGCGTCTACGGTGGCCGGAAATCGGGATCAGGAAGTACATACATGAGATGGTCTTCTGTACCTATCTATTTTGTGCTCAAGCTCGATATCGAGCGGTTCACAGCGACCCCAGAACTCGTACACGTATGCAAATAACCAGCAATGTTTAAATACACAGCTTTGCGGCGAGATTTTCTAGATCAGATTTTTTTGCTGCGATGCTGCCGTTTGAAGCGTTTCTCGATAATGGTGTTTGCTGTGTGTTTTTATATTTTTATTTATTTTTTGAGGAAAAGTTGATATAACTAAATAAATATTTCATGTTTTTATAGTAGAATATGTTGTAATAAAGTTTAATGTTGTTTTAGATTTGTAGGTAAGTAAGTATTAGCCATAAGATAGCCATTGAAAAGAAGCTCGAGCCCCGGTATGAAGGAACTAGAAGACTAGAAGAGGCTAGAAGGAACGGGGTGGGTTTTTAGTCAGTAAGAGTCTGACACTATCTCCCGCTCCACCCAAGAGCGGGGGTTGTCATAAGATGATTTTTGCCCACCGAAAAAAAAAAGAGTAAGTGACCTCGAAAGGTTTTTAGGGAAAGGAAATTATTATTTACACCACTGTTGTATTTGGGTTCACCCTGTGAAAATAGTGTGTGTTTTTTCATAAATAAATGTAATATCAATATTAACACTACAAAATTCAAATATTTTTATTTGACATAGGCCTACATGGGCACTTGTCCGATGGATGCGAGACCCACAGGAACGTTCATTGTGGCGACGCTTGGGGGAGGCCTATGTCCAACAGTGAACGTGTATCGGCTGAAATGATGATGATGACATGGGCACTTATAAAACGTCAGAAGCTAGTGTACGGTTCCGAATTGGTCGTTTCCTATGGAGAAGAATCATAGTTAGGTAATAAATACGAATATTTATTAAGTACTAAATCCAATCTAATAGATTTCTGTGAATTCGAAGAGTACTTAGTTCCGTGCATCCGTTCGCGTATCAATAATTCCAGGCTTTGAAGCATAATTAGCATTTAATTAGCGCAGTGAGTGGAATTCCAAGAATTAGCTCAAAGTGCTCTACCTGGTTACATTTTCCGGAACTATTTATGCACAGGAAAACTGATTCTGAATTAAGTCATTTATTTAGGTATTGACTGTTATAATCAGTCTTTATATAATATGGGACCAGTATTTACCCAAAAATCACCTCTCCAAAATAATTTAAAAAAATTAGGCCGGGAATTCGATGGATGCGTGACGCAAAGGACCGGTCGTTGTGGCGACGCTTGAGGGAGGCCTATGTCCAGCAGTGGACGTCTTTCGGCTGATATGATGATGATGATGAGGCCGGGCGATAAGCGACCTCCACGCGTCGCGCGTCAATTTCCGTTTATTTTTATCTTCATAAGTATACCTATTGATACACATGGAAAGTCACTGCAACTTTCGGCCGCAATGACAAACTTTCTCAACTTGTATGAAAATGTACTCTTCTTCTTGCGCTTTCCCATATTATTAAGAAAAAAAAAATTTTTTTTTCTTCCATTCTGTCCTGTCACCCGTCTACCCTGCGCATACGTGTGCCACACACGCCGATCTGGACGCGTCGGTCTTCATAAAGTTTCTATGGAAACTAGACTTGTAGAGCTACACTGCCCCCGTTAGTAAAAAAGATGCATCTAGCATTTTTTCTAGATTTGAGTTATATACTTACATTGCCGGAATAAGGAAAAAAAGGCGCATCTGCCTGTATTTTTAATATTTTGCTAACTTTCTCCAGTGCGGTTTTAACACAAGGAAAAAAGGCCCGATTTCCCGTTTCATTCATTAAAACATTTTTTCTCCCGTTTTTGTCTTGGTTAGATACGTCTTTTTAACTATCAGGGGCACTACACTTGATCCACGCCACGCGACGTTGTTCTACGCACAATCAGGCGTGTTACACGTGTGCGTCAGTCTAATGTAGTTCTAGCGTAACTCCCTTTTCTTTCATATCACTCCTCACACAATTCATCCATCTTTTCTTTGGCTTTCCTCTCCCTTCTATGAAAACATACTATTCCAGCTTAAATAGATGTGACTTATCAAAACCTGCCATTCCCTCCAGCCACGAACCATTACCACGACCAAACTTAAATGATATCGATTCCACAAACTTTGTGAGAACTCTCAACTTTGCTAATTACACGGACTTCTCTCTCTAATGACATAGTGGTAGAAAGGGACAGCTTTATGAGGTACGGTGGTGATATCTGCTTTCCGCGCCATTACGTATGATGCATCTGTCGTCCGCTCTCATCATTGTTTCGTATGAGTAAATACGTATGTCTATATGTAGAGGGTGATATCGGAAATTGCTCAATCAATTCGGTGCGCAGATTGCCTTTTATTCGCTGGCTGTGAGCAATTTAAATGACGAAAATTACTGGCAATTGCAGGCAGATGTTTAATGTGTTTTTAATTTGTGCTCAATGTGTGTCTTATTAATTTATTTAATCACCACTGCTCTCAAAGGTTACTGGTCATGTAAAGAGGAGTTATGAGTATACACGGGAATGGGTGTAGAGGGAGAGGAAGGCCAAAAAAAAGATAAATGGATTGTGTGAAGAGTGATATGAAAGAAAAGGAAGTTAGTGATAGCATGACGGGTTACAGGATAGAATGGAAGAAAAAAACGTGTTGCGCCGACCCCAAATAACACAGGACCAGGGCAGGAAGATGATGACCACACCACTGCTCTCAAAGGTGAAAGAAAACATCGTGAGGAAACCGGCATGTCTTAGAACCAAAAATTCGAAGACATGTGACATTCAACGCGTACCTACTGGGCCCGCGTCGTGGATTACGACCATTATTTCATAAAAATGTTCACAGAAGCTCAAGCGGATGCATACGCGCTCGCAATGATCTAAATTGAACCGAAATATCGTGTCCGTGAGCGGTGTCTATGTGTGCGTTGCTCGAGCGCGCTTTGTATGTAGATTGTCTTCTGTACTATCCTTACTAATATTATAAAAGCGAAAGTGAGTTTACTACTACTTATGAAGGAATATTCCAGATCTTGCCAGGGTAAGTAGGTACTTTTGTTCTAAAGCTTTCGAACAGCAATGCGTTTTAATCATTCGTTGCTACTCTTTATTTTGTCGAAGATATGACGTGTTGAAGTTTAACGGCGTAACAATAATATAACATTATAGCGCGAAGGCAGAGCCAATATAACAAACGCTATACGCTATGTATATATATTTTGGCGCTATGCGTTATATTAGCTACCACTAGAGACAGCAGGACCCGATGATATCAACCCAATAAAAACAAAGGTACTACCCTAAATATAGACCACCCCTTTAGTTAAAACAACAGTTCGGCCGCCGGCCACAACGCCCCTATATCTGCTATATCTGGTAAAGCCGTTAAGTGAATGCTTGCCGGAATCCGATGCGATTTGCATGCGAATGTGTTGCCAGGCCTTAATAGCTTCATAATGCTTAAGTTCTGCTTATGCTCTTTGTGCTATCAGATTGAAGTGTTTAGTGGCGATGGTGTATTTTGGCGGTTGGGATTGATTTGGATGTAAATGAGTGTGAAAGAGCGTTCTTGAAAGATTAAAGTGGATGCTACCTACGGTGTTGGCACTTACAGCGCTATTCTGAAACACTATATTGAGAGATATTATCATCATCATCTTTCTCCTACTGGGGCAAAGGTTCTATTCAACCGTAGAAGCCCAGCAGGGTCGAAGCCTACTAGAGCCAAGGGTCTATTTCCGAAATGGAGCCTCGGCTCCAGTATGAAAGGCAACGAAGGAACAAGGGTGGGTTTTTTAGCCAGTAAAAGTCTGTCACTATTTCCCACTCCGCCCAAGGGCGAGGAATGTCATCTAGATGATTTATACCCATCGAAAAAGAAATCATCATCTTTCTACCTTCGTTTCACGGTTCTTGGGGTCAGCGCAACACGTTTTTTTCTTCTATTCTATTTTAGCAGCCATCACGGTCTGTCATATTACTTCTCACACGATCCAATCTTCTTTCTTTGGCCTCTCTCTCTCTCCTTCCCCAGCCATCCACATCTATATTAATTACTTTTTAGTAACATGCTTTTCATTTCACCGGGTCCTTGGAACGAAGGTAAAAGAGGAATATAGGAGTGGGTTTAAATCAGTAAAAGTCTGGCTCGCCCTCTCGCTTCGCTCTAAATTGGGAGAAGTGATTGGATGATTTTTTAAAAAGCTGTTCGCAGAGTAAATATATTTCCAGACCTCTGTCATGCGGGGAAACCCACTAGCTAAAGCTAGTTTCTTTATAAATAAAAATCTTGGCCAAAACCCAGTTAAAGCCCGCCACAAAGTAAACACCGCCGTTCGAGAAGAAGGCAATCTCCCTGACAAGCGTCCCCTGTAGCCGATACACTTTTTATGGCCGTTTAATCTTCATAGGCCGGGTCCGAAACGACCCCGTTTTATGGTCGTCCGGTGATTGAAGACTTTCGTTTATGGCTGCTGGATGCGGGAACAGGTCGTGGCCTTTCAAATCGTCATCATGATCAATCAGTACGGTTTTGTTTGTTGAGACTTCCGGGTGTGGGCCTGATTGGATGTTTTTTTTGGACAGGATTGTTTAGACAAACCTGTGAGTGACTTACTGTGTCCGATGAAATTTCATATAGGCAAAAAATACCAAAAAAATAATGATATAATAATTAAATAGATTTATTCCTTACGGTCGATTTTATTATCATACCGATTTTTAACATTTAACCATAAGTGAATCCTGTCATCTATCGTACAATCAACGGCGCGCACTGTTCCCGAGCGCCTCAAGGAGTTGTCAGCAACAGCAGGGCCCCAGCTGGGTCAAAGCCTACTGGAGCCAGGGTTATCCGAAAGGGAGCTCGATCCCCGGTATGAAGGCTAGAAGGAACGGGGTGGGTTTTTAGTCAGTAAGAGTCTGACACTATCTCGCGCTCCGCCCAAGAGCAGGGGTTGTCACTGGATGATTATTGCCCACCATAAAAAAAATCGGTCGTACAATTAAGTTGGTTGGTCTTCTTTAAAAGTAATAGAGAACTGGTCTTTTGGAACTTGTAGGTGCAGTTATTGGTTATCTAAACTAACGATTAAATTAAAAGTACGACTAGATTATAAGTAGAAATATCAAGAGCCTCTCTTAGCTTTAGTCACATAAAAAGCTTTCAAAATACCGCTGTTTCTTCAAGCCCATTAGCATTATGTATCTCCAAATTGTCTCTTATATCACTCCACACACGGCAGCACGAATAAACATAATGATAAGTATATCTGCAAATAACCCATCCATATACGTTGGAAGAAAAAAAGTCGAGCGAATTCACCGTCTTTGTCCTGAGAGAGTTGGTTGAAAGATACAAGTTAATAGCATTCTTAGACGATAGACAAGTTAATGCTCTCGTTAATTCTGACGGTATACATGAGGCTGTATGAGAATCTTTATTGCTGCTTTCAAGAATATACTTAAGGCGGAAAAAAATATTCGGAAGGTAAAAACACACCCTGTATGTATGTGTATATGTAATCTTTGTCTTTGAAAAATGTGACGTCAGTTACGTACTTGTTTTTTAGGGGTTCCAAAAAGTGTTAAAACGGGACTCTCTTACTGTCCGTCTGTCTGTCACCAGGCTGTATCTCATTGATTTATTAAATTGAGGATCGCCAACATTACATGCATTAGGAATTTAAAAATTCATTAGGGTTTTAGAGCTTTAAAGTAGTTAAAAGTGTTTTACACTTTTCAAGTGATGTAACACTTATAGACAATCATGAACCGTGATAGCCTGACAGTTGAAAATTTCACGTATGATGTATTTCTGTTGCCGCTATAACACCAAATAAAAAACAAAAAACTTCATTTTATTAATTATTCTTAATTATTTTTTCTACACAAAGACATTACATTGTCTTGTCGTTTTTACTCGATATTAATACCTAATAGTTATATTATAGTGTCTAATATTGTACAGATAATGGTACGGACACTTCGTGCACGAATCCGACTTGCACTTGACCGGTTTTTTTTTAAGTACAGCCATATACGCTGTCTACACTAAAAAAATTATGTTCCTATTATATCCTATACATTCTTTTAAAAAATATTTCATAAAACATTTGGAGACCGTCTAGACTGGACGCCCACATTTCAAAGTTAAAGAAGCCTTCTTTAGCAAAAAATTTTAAAAATGTAAGTATGGAGGCCAGAAGTTAGTTGCTACCAACGAACGCTTAAGGAGATTCAGTAAAAGTTTCAAACGGTCTAATAAAGGTCGTCAATGTAAAGAAAAGTTTATATTTTTCTGCTAGAATTTATACGTAGAGTAACTTTATGACCTCTTAAGGTTGTCCTAGTCAGTAACTTTTTACGTACAAACGTAGTATGGCAATAACTCCATCGTTTGAGAGTCGTCTTCAAAAAGGGATGTCATTTTTGTTTTGTCATTATCTAGAGTTGAAACTAATTTGCGCATCATCATCATCATCATCAGCCTTTTTAATGTTCCCACTGCTGGGACTCAGGCCAGCATATTTAAGGCCTAAATAAATATCGTCTGGACTATGAATATTAAAAAAAAATTCCATACAAGGATATATTAATATTATTTGTTAAATAATCCAATGAATTTTATTCGAACAGGTATACAGCAGACTTTTTTTTTTTATTCATAGAAACCAGTGCTTGACTGCGGTTCCATCTGATAATGAAATCTGATCTGGTGAGGTGCACTAGTTTATTAAGAGCCTATTCGCACTAAATTATTCCAGTCCTTCGATGTCCACGGAATAAACGACGAGAGGAAACGTTTATACCGATTATAACATCTAGACACCTAAAGATCTGTCTGTGTTTTCATTATAAATCATCGTATATTTTATGGGGGTATATATTCGTGTGTGGTCTAGCTTAATAATGCTCATCAAAACATTATTTAACTTTTTTTTCTGGGTGGGAAATCATCCAATGACATATTGGCGAAGCGCGAGGGCGTGTTAGATTTTTACTGTCTAAAACCCAGTCCTGTTCAATAAATCGCACGTGATGTTGGATGAGAATTATGAAATAGCCGTCGACCCTCAACGAGTTCGAGCCACCGACTAGTGCAACCTTAAAGGAATATCAGGACTAAAAATAGTCCGTCTGGTCTCAGCTTAAGTCTGGTGGACTGATTGAGGATTTATATCGTGCGATTCATTTGTTATTACCGGGTTATCTCGTTTGCTACGTTGGCGTCTTTTAGGCTTTAGGGAACGAAGGCTGGGATTTGGCTACAGCACTGAACATTTAATCCATATTAAATACAAAATATGTATATTATATAATGTCATCCACTACCTACTACAATAAAAAAAATACAATTTAATAAATGAATAATTTTCTTAATTTTCATCTAAATTGCAAATAGCATAATCAGCCTTACAATGTCAACTAGAACTCACTCAGGCCTCCTCTCTATGAGAGGGAACGGACCGTAAAGTTATAACCCACCACTCGGTCAATGTCAAATTATTTCCGAATTTTTAATTCTAGGACATGCCGGTTTCCGCACGATATTTTCTTACACGGGTAGACCATGACCTGGAACTTTTCTAAACTGATAAACTAACTGGGATGAATTTTTCCCTAACCCCTTTTCTTTCTTTTTTTTTTTGCAATGTTGAACAAAGGCCTTCCCAAAGTGTCGCCACAATGAACGATCCTGTGCTTCTCGCATCCACTGGATTCCGCAACCCTTACCAGGTCATCGGAGCATATTGCTTTGGGATAATTTTCTTGCTTTGGGATAATTTTCTAGTTCCACAAAGGCAAAGATATTGGCAGACGCTAGAGAAGAAATATTTTCTGCAATCTTTATATGACATCAAAATGTAAATATAAAATGACGTTCAAGCGTGGCTCGACCTACCTCCATACGGAAATTTCAAACCCAGGTCAGCTACTTCAGCATCATTCTAAACTTAAGACCAAATTCATGACGTAGAATATCTTTATCCAGATCTGAAAGGCAGGCGAGTTCGCGTGCCAAAGCTAGTACGGCAGAAAGCGATACCTACACTTGAGGGAGTATTTTGCTCGCATTGTACCGTTTGGCTAATGCAGAGCGAATTTCCATATTTGGCTGTAGGGCTGCCAAAACGTTGGAATTGTTTTTGAAAGGAATATTTTTGGTTTTGCTATGCTGTTTCATATTGATCTTGTTTGGTTCGACAGTGGAACGATGTATGCGCCATTTTTATTAAATAAATTGTTCTTAAAGTAGATGGATGGAGAGGGAGAGGAAGGCCGAAGAAAAGATGGATAGATTGTGTGAGGAGTGATATGAAAGAAAAGGGAGTTAGTGATACTTTGACGGGTGACAGGACAGAATGGAAGAAAAAAACGTGTTGCGCCGACCCCAAGTAATATGGGATAAGGGCAGGAAGAAGAAGAAGTTCTTAAAGTGGATAAGAAGAGCTATTAGTCGAAGATAACCTATCTTTATGTTGGACTACAAACAAATTGAATAAAGAATGTTCTAATAACATAATCAGCCTTTGCCTTATTTCCACTGTTGGGACTCAGGCTTTCTCTCTAGGAGAGGGTATAGACCATAACCACGCGCGCCCAGTTTGGGTTGCTGGATGTAACATGTCTTAAATTTTTTGAATCTAGGACATGCTGTCTTCCTAACGATGTTTTGCTTTACCGTTTTACGTTTACCGATGTTACGGAGATAACACCCTCGCCTTAGGCTCGGGCGAATTCCGTCTCGGTCGTAATGACAAACTTTCTTCATTTGTATAAAAATGTACCATTTCTGTTACTATTCCAAACGTCAAGTACAAAATGTATGGGAATGACTTTACCTGTGGAGAAGTCACCTGACAGGCCATACATTTTGTACTTGGCGTTTGGCGGGAACACTGATTGAAAAATCATTTAACTAAGCCTGCACTCTAATTGAATACCTGCAAAATAAAAAGCTCAGCGAGATTAAAGAAGCTTTTACTTTAAAATATAAGAAACTAGCTTTTGCCCGCAGCTTCGCCCTCGTACATAAAATATAGCCTATTCTCACTCAGGAATAAAGTAGCTTTCTATTGGTGAAAAAATTTTAGCAATGAGGGTAAAAGGTAGTTAAAAAAAAGACAATGAATAAAGATATCGCCAGCCCTACGCTTTGCAAATAATATCGTGAAAAAGTTGCGCTCTTGTACCATTGTCGAAGTCGAGCTGGAGACGCGTGTGCCACAACTTTGCGCCCCCACTTCTCCTAATAGCCATCCGGGGAAGTAGTCTAATGAAACATTCGGTTCCCAAGCTCATCTGGAGGTAGATTCTTGGAGATTTACGACGAGAAATTCTGCGGTAGAAAGGTTTCGATGTTTTTTGGTAGGGCTCTTTGTGGGATTTGTTTGGGAATCATTTCTCGTGGATTTATAGGATAGGATAAAGACTTTAGAAGGCTGTTATTGAATTTATTGAGAAAATGATTAACGCCCCAGTATAGATTAGTTTAACCCTTCAGATACCGTCAATTAGAGACACAATAGTAAGACAATAGATGCGCGGCCACCGGTGGTCGCTTGGGGATTCATGAATTAATGGCATGTTTGGCGCAGTGGTTGACATTGCATGAGTTCGGTTCCCGCACTAAACAAATATTTGTATGGTCTACCAATATCTATTAATTACATAGGTTAATCATATTTATACGTGTACCACCTTTTTTATTCAAACGTTTTTTTTTTAAGTTTTTATAACTGTTTTTAGTTTACCTTTTTTATATATCTTTAGTCTGTGTTCCGTGGCATCAACAGGCCTTATCAGGATACTATGGATACTATTGTAGCCCATTTTAAGTGTGATTATAATTTGAGTGTCTTGAAAGCTAGAACCCAAAACAAGGGGAGAGGGTTCTTAACAAACTAGTGCACCTCACCATCAACTATTGCATCACAGCTTACCATCAGGTGGGATTTTAGCAAGCAACAAAAAAGTGAACTTTTTTTTTTTTATAAGAAATAATTTTCTTTGAAACTAATCATCATCTTCCTGCCCTTGTCCCGTTTTATTCGGGCTTGGCGCAACACGTTTTTTTCTTCCATTCTGTCCTGTCACTCGTCACGCTACCACTAACTCTATTTTCTTTCATATCACTTCTCACACAATCCATCCATCTTTTCTTTAGCCTCCCTCTCCCCCTCCATCCATCCACATGTAAACTCATAACTTTTTTAGCAACATGCGTTTCGTCCCTCTTTTTCACATGACCATACCAAGACAGACGATTCCTTTTTAACTTTTCAGTCACTGGCGCCACTATCAAACTTCCCTTAATATACTCATTTCTCACTTTATCCATTCTCGTCACACCACACATCCATCTTAACATTCTCATCTCTGCTACATGCTATCTTTTTTCCTCAAAATTCTTTCAAACTAAATGACTTGCCAAATTCAACAGCTATACATGTAACACAATTAAACAGAATTCATGTGTTGGTCTTCATTACCATATTTATATCAATTTTCTACGTCGCATAGGTTTACATGTACCCGTGAGAGAGTAAATACGTACGTTCATATTGGCGGTGAATGCTAAATTATATGAGACGGTTATGAAACGTGAGAATATATAATGTTCCAAGGTCTCGAGCATCATATTAATTCTACAATTGTGTAAGGGCAGACCCTGAAATATAATATTGTATGTGGTAAAATGAAAAGACGATGTTTAACGACTTGGATATCTTCCGAGAAAGCGAGGGACCGTGTCCGTTAGAAAGATTGGAGAGATGCCTTTGTCCAGCAGTGGTTTCTCAGTGCTGGGCAAAGGCCTCCATTCCTAATAACCAGCGTGTTATGTTCCACGCGCGCCTCAAGGAGATGTCAGCAAACAATAGAGGCCCAGCAGGGTCGAAGCCTACTGGGGCCAAGGGTTCGCTTCTGAAAGGTAAAATCGGTCCTGGTATGAAAGCCAATGAAGAAACAGGAGAGGGTTTTTAGTCAGTAAAAGTCTGATACACCCCGCGCTCTGCCCAGGAGCGGGAGATGTCATTGGATGATTTTCCAAAAAAAAAAATGCTACAGGTAATAGGAATAATAATACTATATAACAAGAAACTATGCGTGTTGCCAGTGATGACATATGGCTTACAGTGGACAATCAGAAAGTTAAAGTCACTGAAAGGTCAATGGAAAGGGCTATACTCGGAGTTTCCAGACGCAGAAGAACCAAGATTACCGACAGCTTGAAGAATCCCCAAAATCATAATAGGCTCTTAATAAACTAATGCGATTCACCATCAACGACAGCTGCCCTGCTTACCATCAGGTGGGATCGCAGTCAAGCATTAGGTTATTTAAAAAAAAAAAAACTAGGGGCAGAGGACAGGTACTGCTCGCAGATCAGATGGTCGATGGGGCCGAAAGGTTCTGACGACTACCAACGTACCGGAACACGCAGTGTTGGAAGACCTCCTGCAAGGTGGACCGATGACCTGGTGAGTTTCACAAAAGTCTGATGTCAAGACGCACAGGAGCGGTCGTTATGACGACGATGAATACTTCCTGACAAGTAACAGCTGAAACTCAAGACCAATTTAAATATACCACTTGACTGACTTGAATACCATTCACTCACCAACACCCGGACGCACCATGAACAGTGGTACCAATCAAACGGTCGTAAAACCTCGCTTCCGGTATAGTTCATTCATTCGGTCACGACTGCTGCTAAGTTGTAAAGTTTATAGTATTGTGCCGGCTTGTGCTTTGTATGGGTAATGGTTATTATTTGTTAATATTTATATATGTCATTTGGTAATTTAGTATCTTGGTAAATGAAAGGATATCGTCTTTGGTACTTGGACGTATTCTAGTTTTCCATTCAAGGCGGAAAATTGATAAACGTTACTAAATATATTCGGAGATGCACGTTTTAAACAATTAAAAAGGTAAGGAATACGTTATTAGTAGAGGCCGACGAAAAGTTCGGTTTCGGCTTTGGCTAAAAAAGGGCCGAATATTCGGCTCGACCGAAACCAATGTATATGAGTTGACAGTTGTGATGATACCCAAAAACTAACTCGTTCGTCTTTGTTTATTATAATTTTTAAATAATTGACGATTTATTAGATTACACCTATAGTATTTTATGAATGTTATCTAGAGAAACTAACTGACTGACATATTAACGAACAGCCGAAACTACTGGGTCTAGAAACGTCAACTTATTCATTAGAGTTCCTTTTATGATATAGGCGAGCACAAAGAGGATTTTTTGAAATATTGACCTTAACGGTCAATATTTTAGGGGGGGGGGGGGCGAATAGGGGTAATTTCACTTGTGTGCAAAATTTTATATCTTGGACCCATATACTTTAAACTTAAAGGGGTTTTAAAGTTTTTTATGAAATCATTCTCGCGAACGCAATTTCGGGCAAAGTGCTAGTGACTATGTAATTAAGCATAACTGTATAAAATTAATTTTAATCAGGTTTTTTATCCCTCAAAACATCAGTTAATTACCACATCAATTCCCGTTTCGTTTACGGCCGAAACTGCCGTTTCGGGTATGGCTTCGGCTGCAAACCGTGTATCGTTCGCTCACTAAATATTACCATCTCTAGACGATTCGGTATCGTAACCCAACAAGAAAATTCCAAAGCATTCGTTGAAGCCATAAAAACGAAGTTAAAAAAAAACAGCTAGTGACTGGTTTACACAAAGTAAAAAAAAAACTCCAAGAGACGTACCTTGGCATCCTAATTACCTGGAAAACGGAATGGCAGTGAAGTATTTTTACATTTTATGATGCTAAATTAAATTCAACGTTGGACTTGAAACGGACAAGAGTTTACGCTGTTTTTGACATAATTCTTAATTAAAGGAATTTTACTTTGATATCTAGTGTAATGAGTTGAAAAATGTCCAGTGATAAATATGGAGTTTATATTTAAGTTAACGTCAGGAGGAACTGCTCTTTATTAGGTGATGCTGTCATTGACAGTTTTCTTTTTCAGATTACTATTTATTTTATAAATTATTATTCCAATATTACCGACACTTAGTTCTAGACCCCTTTTTTACGGTGGACAAAAATCATCTTATGACAACCCCCGCCCTTGGGTGGAGCGGGAGATAGTGTCAGACTCTTACTGACTAAAAACCCACCCCGTTCCTTCTAGCCTTCAAACCAAGGCACGAGTTTCCTTTCGGATAACCCTGGCCCCAGTAGACTTCGACCCAGCTGGGCCTCTGCTGTTGCTGACAACTCCTTGTAGTTCTAGACCTCTGTTATACCTGTGTTTTACAAACAAAATAAATAAATATGATTATAAACTTATACGTACGTACTTATATAAAAAAAACACATTACATTTATATTGTACTTGCGAAACGACTATATCCAACAGTTAACATCTTTAGGCTGAAATGATGATGATGATGATGATGACATCAGTACTTGCTCGATTTCGAACTCGCCATCTCATGTATGAAAGACGGGTGTCTTAACCAGGGATGTAACGGAGGTAGTTTTATCGGAACCGAAGTCGGAGTCGGAGTTTTTAAATTTGATTTGTCGGAATCGGAATCGGAGTCGGAATCGGAGTCGGAGGCAGGGTCAGAAGTGTCGTGTGCGTAACAAATTAACAACAAGTGAAAACATAATTGACGATTGAGTGCACGTAGCGGAGGTCAGCGGGATTCCCCGCGCGACATGTATGAACCTGTTCATAACAGTCGACACAGGCCGCCGTCACCGCTATGTTATGCTTTGACCTCCGATTAAAACCTCCGATTTAAAAGTGTCGGAGTCGAAGTCGGAACCGAAGGTGTAATAATAATCGGAAGTTCCGACTTAACGGAACCGGAGTCGAAGCTCCGTAACATCCCTGGTCTTAACCACAGGGCCATGACGACACTTTCAAACTTTTTTTTAATGTCTATTAAATATAAGGTAATTGTTATCATGATAGTATCGATGTAGGTAAGTACTAGATTATTTTTGTGTTCATGTTTTTATTTTTAATTGTATTTTTAAAGTTAATTTTAAGACCATACTATCGCATTAGGTATTTACCTGGAATTATAGTTGTAAGGAAGATAATAATAATAAATAAATAATAAATAAGCATAAATCGAACCCTACAAAATCACAGTTTTCACCGTTATAGCTAAACAAATAAAACTAACACTATTATATCACAAAAACCACAAATCCCACAGATAGGCCAATTCCGCTACAATTCGCACATGTAGATAATTCAATTGTGACACTTCCAGGCTATATATCATGAAGCCTCAGCTTAATGCATTGCTGTAAAGGCCATGAGGCCTGCAGCGGAGACAAGGCTTAAAATCTAAAGTCATGCTTATTATTTGGGGGAGAGGTGGCATTTTGGCGTGTCTGCCATTTTGTACTTCATTGTCGATGTCGCAGCCATCTGGTTAAATTAGCCATACAATTGGACGACTAGGGTGTTCGTTAAACGCCGGCATCCAATTGAATGCCTAGGCCGATAGTTGTTTGAACTAAAATCACTCAACGTTTCACAGCTTGGCGTATTGAAAGTTAGCGCGTACAAACAAAAAAAAACTTTAAAGATACCCGAACTAGGGTGTAAAGTCTCGAAAACCTTCGTTAAAAAGGGAGGATTCACAAAAGGGAGTATCAGACTACATACAAAATTGCTCGAGCAACGCAACATAGACATAAGACACCGCTTACGGACACAATATCTCGGAGCGCCTCGGCCCGCCTCGTCGAACAGTTCCGGCTCAAACGCTTATTAGTGTGCGTCCACCGAGCGTAGGTATAAGAAGTGAAGGACATACATAAGATTGTCTTCTGACCTATCTATTTTGTACTTTTACTGACTAAAACCCACCTATGTCCCTTCAGATGCCTGCGTTTCAGGGTCATGATAACTACTTCGAACATTCCTTCAGCCTTGGCTGGTTCTTACAGGCTTCCTTCTCTTCAGGTAGAAAACCTAACACAGAGCGCATAACGCATTACAAATGCGGGTTGAATGACCTGTAAATCACCTGTTATCAATGAAATGTCCACGGAGTGACGTCAGTGATAACTGATAACACTGCGGTTTATTGGACACGCTGATAAAGGATATTGCGTCTTATATACGAGTGAGTTGCATAAGCATTGCTTTTTTTTTGTATTTAAATTTCCATGACATTTGAGATATTTTGACATTGTTGACATTTTTGAAACCATGAATGCTGTAATACTAACATAGTTTTAAGACCATTGTCACTAACAAGACTAACATAGATTTTAAGACCTATCTTACTAATAATTCTATGGACATAATTTTTTTTAGTCTGCAATAAATGTATTTTATTTATTTATTTTATAAGTGTAGGTGCACTTGAGTTTTGTATTTTTTTCTTATAAGACAATAATTTTCCTATACAAAAGATAAAACACCCTTTGATTTGAATTAAAATAATCGCAGTATTTTTTACAATATTATGTTTGTGCCTCTATATGTTGAATGCTAGTTTCGGCCTGTTGGCGAAACTAGTCAAGTTTGCCCCACGAACACGATCAACCCTCCTAGCCAAGTTCCGTAGACTTGAAGTTTTCCACTAGCGTTGACGATGGCAGATTATCAACTTGGCTAGGGGTACAGATCGTCACATAGCATTCGCAAAAAGATAGAAATTCCTTCCTTATCTATATTAATAAATCTGTAGATGATTTTAGTTGTAAGCGCATCACATAAAATATACGAAATCGATGTAGATAACTTTTATACATTAAAATTGTTTGTAATTGATGTATTACTTAGGCTTTGTTTCATCGCAATCGGTTGACTATTATATAAAGATATACTACATTAATTGAACGTTAGACGGTAAGCTCGTTCTTTATAATTATATTTATAGATCGTAATAGGAACCTGAATAAAAATTACTCTCATTAGTAGTTTATCACATCCTCGCGACCGATGTCGCGGGTCAAGTACTAGTTTAAAACAAGAATCTTCCGAGCAACAACCCAAGACACTTACAGAATATTTGAACACCAATAATAACTTCATTATTCAAACCAATCAACACTTACAAAGAGCTCCTATTATCGTTTTCCAGTATAATTATCGCAACACTTCTTTTAAAAGAAATGATACCGCTTTGAAAATTATCGTGGAAATTATAAAAGGAAAAAAACTAGGCAAGTGCGAGCCGGACTCGCGCACTGAGGGTTCCGTACAAACTTAACTATGTAAACAGTTCGATGCATGAAAGGAGTCTCGGAAGATTTTTCTGAAATACAAAAAAAGTGTTTCTTGTGGTGTAACATCAAATTTATGGTTTATAGATTTATTCCTATATCTGTCCTATAATACCTTTCTTTACGCCAAATTTCAGGATTCTGGGTCATCGGGAAGTACTCTGAATTTTGAATCCCTTGAGAGTGTCAAAAATATACTTTACACTATTTTTTGTGACATAAACGGCAGTATCCGAGTTTTTTCTTTCACCGAGAAGTTTGAATTTTTCACAGTTTCAAGGGACCGCAGAGCTGAGTAAATAGTGTTAATTTGAACTCGATACCCCGATATATGTAGTTTTGTCAGACAGACGGACTTCAAAGTGATCCTATAAGGGTTTCGTTTTTCCTTTTGAGGTAAAGAACCCTAAATATGTGTCCCCCTACCTATCATTAAGAGGACTCGATCGTTCTGCCGGCCTGTAATTAGTACTAGTATTAAGGGGTGGTGCTTTGACGGGATTAATTACACTTTCATATGTCAAAGGGAATTGTATTATTATGTAGTTCGTTTGTGAATACTTGTAAATTATGTACTAGCGACGTCAGATTTGCATGTACAGTAAAATTATTTTGTCTTTACCTTTGGTAAATATAGACGTATTATAGAATAGAATAATATGAGAACTTAAATACACCAAAATGATAATATGACTTTTGCAAAAACTTATATCTATGGGTACAATGACGGTCTTATCGCTGACAGCAATCGCTATCAAATAAGCTTCGGTTAAAAAAGCGAATTTTCTGCAATATACTACTGACAAATCAATCAATTAGCCGTATCCTATTTAGGAAACAGTATTTACTTAGGGTGGTAAGGCTAGCAAAATGCCACGGGCCCCTGTTCCGGTGGGGCCCCCGTCTGAGAGACCGCGAAAGAAGTAACCTAACATTTAAATTTAATTAAAATAAGACCCAAGTACCTAAAGAGCACACACACATTCAAATATGATATGATTAAGATTTATGAAACACATTCACAAGAAAAGGATCGATTTCCAGTGGCATTTTACGAGCTCTCTATAGTCACGTCACTGGGAAATCCGCCTTCAGAAATGAAATAGAAAAGTCTTCGTATATTAAAAACTTGCTATTTTATAAGAATAAAGAATCGCAGCAGTGGTGGTTGGCAATGGCTCTGATTTACGAGTTGTAAGTCGCGAGTTCAAACCCTACCAGGCGCATTACTTTGTCTAATTTATTTCATCACCACTGGAAGGAAAACATTGTAAGAAAACTAGCATGTCCTAGAACCAAAAATTCGAAGACATGTGACATTCACCAACCCGCACTAGGCCCGCATTTCCTCTTCTAGAGAGAAGGCCTGAGTCCCAGCAGTGGGACCATTAAAAAAGGATGATAAATAAAGAATAATTTTATGCCTGTACATCATGACAACTTTTCTGAGGCCCCATCCGATGTTGAATTGATTGAATTGAATTTTGCCACGGGTCTAAGATAGACTATTTACGCCACTGCACTTCGAGAGAGAAGTACTAGTATATGTATATATATTACACTTTATAGTATTGAAATTACTCACGCAGACAGACTATCGTGAGTCAAACCAAGATACGATCGAAATGTTCAGCGAACTACGAGTACCTATATTAACTTTTGCAAGAACTTCTATGTTCACCCAACTCTTGCAAGTCACCAATACGTTCTAAGGATTCAAGTCGCCATTTCAATTTCTCAGGAAATTGTGTGAGGGCGTGTCAAATGAAGTTACTTATAGAACATTGCGGACTCGGTTTAGAGCGAACTTGGTTTGTCGAAAGGAAATTGTGTTTACGCGAGGTGGAAAAGTGAGGAAATTTTGATCTTCTACTGTTTTGGTACTACCTACTTGTACTGATTAGCATGGTAGGCTGTAGGAAGTACCTGTCTTACCTGACATCATGACAGTTTTTTTTTTAGGTGATGATATCATCTAATGGCATCTTTCGCCCTTGGGCGGAGGGCGAGGGCGTGTCAGACCCACTCCTGTTCTTTCTTTGCCTTTGTTCCAAGGCCCCGGGGTTCACTTTCGCACAACCCATGTCTTTGACACAACCCATGGAACCTTGCTAAGTTGGCTATAGGAATGCTTTCCATTATACTGATATATCATACATCATTTGCCTTTTTTTTTTTTACATGGGAAATCATTAAACACTTTTTTTTCAATTGTTTATCTTGTAATTTAGCTAGCTGGATGTACCTGTATACCAGGATTTCCCCTGTTTTTGAGGTAGGAAGTCATGAAATAACTATTCCCGCTGTGGATGGAGCGAGAAGTGTCAGTTTTAGGAAATTCTGTGTCGAAATTATTTTAATGGAGTTTTTTTATGTTACAAACACTGGTTACATTCAGTCAGGTCGCGCTAAGGGCCTGAAATCACCACCCTTGTAAGTTTATTCCAGTAACGAAATTAAACCATAAACAGACAAGTTTGAGACGAATATCACCTCATGTGTACTAGGCTTAAAAAGCAATCCACTGTTCACCTCACCGCTCAACTAAGGGTCGTCACACACGAGCCACACGCTAGAAGCCACAAAGGTAGCTGACGCACGCGACAGCCACTGGTGGCTACTAATTTTTCAACCCATGCGCTCAGTATTATTCTTGATACTTCATTCTATTTGAAATAGTATATTATGAATTTATTGAGTACACTTACCACAGTGTTGTCTATTTTTAACCCAAAGGATAACTGGTGGAAAGTGCCTTTTTGCAATTAAGTCCGCCTATGTACTGTACAAGAAGTTTCAATAAATAAATATCATAATGAACTCTGATGAAGAGGGTATAAACGCGCGAGTACCGTGTGGCGGCGTTTATTAGTCGGTGCATTCCATAAGAAGCGAGCAGCTAATTTGTAGCGTGTGGCGGCCACTGGTGGCAACTGTGTGCGCTGCGTTGTTGCCAGTGTGCCCGTATGCGGGCACCTTTACAGGTACACCGTCGTAGCGAGTATATAACTTAATTCAGGAGTTCCTGCGCCGCGCTGCTTCTTCTCAAAGTTATAATAACTTGCACTTGGTTCATAGATGCAGCTGGCTTTCTCCTGCAGCCTCGTTGCGAAACACTCATAATCGTAGGGGCTTATATTTTTTGGGGGTTCATAAAAACTGTTTTTTTTTTTTTCTGTCGACGGGGAATATCATCATTGACGAAACCCGCTCTTGGGTGGAGTGGGAGACAGTGTCAGAGTCTTACTGACTAAAAACCCCGCGCCGTTCCTTCTAGCCTTCATACCGGGGCTCTAGTTTCCTTTCGGATAACCCCGACCCCGGTAGGCTTCGACCCAGATGGGCCCCTCCTGTTGCTGACAACTCCCAGAGGCGCGCGGGAACAGTGCGCGCCGTCGACGCCTTGGCTCGGTCCGGACAGTTACCGGACGATCGGCCAGCGAGCTACCCATGGCTCGCCGTCCGCGAGCCTGCGTCTACGGTGGCCGGAAATCGGGATCGGAATCCCGGCGGCGGCGGCGGGGGCGCCGTTGCCTGATGCGGTCTGCCTCCTCCTTTGCTAGCATTACTGCTTCGCAGAAGGAGGCGACCGCCTGCCACTCCTCCTCGCTCCGGACCATGGCCTGAACCAAGGCCCGGCGCGAGAGGTCTCCGCCACCGATCGCCCCCACGAGGGCACGGCGTTGCTCCGCCCAAGCAGGGCACACCTCATCATAATACCTGTAAGACGGGTGTTTGGTTCCCTTCAAGATGAAAGCTGAGTAGTTCTAATATACGTAAGGACGCTATCAGTTGAGACTGGTAGATATCGCTGTCAGCGATAAGACTGCCATTGTACCCATAGATTAAAGTTTCCGTGAAATTGTTACTATTTTGGTATACAGAAATCATAAATCATTATTGGTTTGCAAGTATGGGTGATTGTTACATAGGGGTTTTTAGGGGGACTTAGGTCTCCCCCAAGCGTCGCCACAACAGCCGGTCCTGTGCGTCACTCATCCATCGGACTCCCGCGACCCTGACCAGGACATCGGTCCACCTTGTTGGAGATTGACATGAGACATTCCAAAAATATATAAAATTATATTATTGAAATGTCAAATAATAATCAAAATATACCAAAAATATCAGACTAACAATAGTAACAAGATTATGATAATAATGTCAAGCAAAATAATAAGAATGTCAATCAGGAACAAAAAAAAATATACAATGAAGTTTATTCTATTCTTATTTATTGGTCCAATAACTGCAAAAAATCTCCTTCTTCGAATTTGACTAGTACATCGTCTACAAACCCAGCTGGTGGTTACACAAAGCGATGTAGTAACTAACGGGGCTTCCTTTGCGGACGACATCGAAAGCTTTTTGCCAACGCTGTGGTTATGCGAATCCCTTCTAATCGATTAACTTCTTTGTGGTTCCCAAGGCTTTATATTAAAAGTTAAAGAGATATTGGAATTGTTGGTTAACGTGTGTGTGGAGATAGGTTTTTTCCTTTTTTGTATTGTTCGGCTACTGGAAAATTGGCCATTTGGTCTTTAACCCTTCAGATACCGTCAATTAGAGACACAATAGTAAGACAATAGATGCGCGGCCACCGGTGGTCGCTTGGGGATTCATGAATTAAAAGAATTTGCTTTGTTATCATCTTTATCACAAAAAATTACATAAACTAGGGCTTGACTGCGATCCCACCTGATGGTAAGAAGTGATGCAATCGTTGATGGTAAAGCGCACTAGTTTATTAAGAGCCTATTAACTCTAACCTTAAAGACACTATACATCTATTGACGTTTATGACTCTCCAAAAAATAAGTCAGACGTAGTACAGACGGTCGATGGTGCCAAAGAGTTCTGGATTAGTGATCGCGTACAGGAAGACGCAGCCTACAAGAGGACTAGTGACTTGGTACGGATCGAGGGAATCTTATGGATGCGAGAAGCATAGGACCTTCAGTCCTTGCGGGAGGCATATGTTCAGCAGTGACTTTATTATGTATATTTTCTTTAATTACTATATTCTAATGAACTGTTTTCTTCTTTCCAGGTAAATACAAATATCTAACCATCAACATAGCCGAGAAGCCTCGGTAAGTTATACAAATTTCCCAGGAATGCTTTCTACCATTAATTCATGAATCCCCAAGCGACCACCGGTGGCCGCGCATCTATTGTCTTACTATTGTGTCTCTAATTGACGGTATCTGAAGGGTTAATTAATGCGTATTAAAATGACGACCACCCCTCAATCAGACACTTCGATTCACATCCGTAGCTATTGAGCTGTATGATTATAAAGATTGCATGTCGCAAGTAGTGGGTAGTGCGACGAGGTCAACTCTTGATTGGCCAATAGGAGATTATAAGTTTTTTTATTTGAAATATTAAATAAAAGTGAAGTATCGGAATGATATGTTTCAATGTTCGTGTTCTACATAAAAGTGAATTGATATGAAAATATTTACTGCACATTTTATTCTATTAATATATTTTTATCGTACACAATACATTATTATTTAATGAAGTAACTGTTTCAATAACTTTATATTATACGAGCTGCTCCCAGCGGCTTCGCCCGCGTGATAGCAGAAAATTGTCCCAAGGGAACATACTTCCGGGATAAAAAGTATCCTATGTCCTATTCCAGGACATGGCCTATCCGTGTACCAAGTTTCATCAAAATCGGTTTGGTCATTTAGGCGTGAAGACGTAACAAACAAACTCACTTCCGCTTTTATAATATTAGTAAGGAAGTAAGGATTTTTTCAAGAAGCTTAAAAAGGTGACGAATATTATTGCAGTATTCTGGTACTTTTTGAATATTGGCTGTAAATTACGAAAACAGATTATGTAGATGTATCAGGCACCGTAGACTTCAAATATGGGATAACTAAGGGCTGTATTTCACCGAGACACCATGGCGGCGCAACCAGTCGCCGCTACCAACAAAATGTATAGAGCCCTATAGAGAGTTACTCACCTGATGTCCGTTTGGTTGCGTGACCTATTTGGTGGCGCGACCAGCTCGGACGTGTGGCGACTCTGGTGTCTTTATGGTGTCTAGTTTGTGAGCTTAGGGCTATATTTCACCGGGACACCATGGCGGCGCGACCAGTTGCGCCGTTGAAATATAGTCCTTAAACTATGGTAATATCAATATCAGTTTTATTCTCCGGGGCTTCAAGAAGCAAAGATACGAAGTCAAATAATATAATTTACAAAATGATATTGAAAAATCTAGCGACATCAGCATTCTATCCGCAAGTATTTGTCAACTGGTAGCTGCCCAACTAGGCATTAGGCGGAGCCTCCGACAACAGCCGAGCAAGCCCGACCGAGCACAGAATGTCCGTACGTCCGTACTAAGCCCAGAATACTAACAGCTCCGTTCTCGTCCAAAACAAACGTAGCTAAGCCTGCGTATTTGCCTACGTGACCAAAGAGCACAAATAGTTTGTTCAGCCGGCAAGAAAATTCAACAAGACACAGATACTTGAATTTTGTCTCTGAATGCTTGTTCTACATGAAAGATACGTTGGACTTTGAAATAGATATTAGTGGGACAGTTTCTGGGGTAGGACTGGGTCATTCGCGGTATTCATACTAGGAATTGCTAAGTATGTTATGTGCGTTTATAAATACTATACTATAAACTCACCACATTTTTTTTTCGTTGAGTAAAAGTCATCCAGGTGACATCCCCCGCCCTTAGACGAGGCAGGAGATAGTGTCAAACTCTTACTGACTAAAAAGCCCACCCCGTTTCCTCACTGGGGCCGAGCCTACCTTACGGAAACCGACCCTTGGCCCCTACAGTTGCTGAAAACTACATGAGGCGCGTGGGAACAGTGCGCGCCGTCGACGACTTGAACTCAGTTCGGACGGTTACCGGACGGTCGGACAGCGGGCTACCCATTGCTCGCCGTCCGCAAGCCCGCGGGAATCAAAAATCGGCATCGGAATCCCAGCGGCGGCTAGGGCGTGAGCGCCGTTGCCTGATGCGGTCGGCCTCCTTCTTTGCTAGCATTAATGCTTCGCAGAAGGAGGTGACTGACTGCCATACCTCCTCGCTCCGGACCATGGCCAGTACCAAAGCCAGGCGCAAGAGTCCCCTCCCCCCCCCCCCCAAACCGCCCACATTTGTTACATTCACCAACCCGCACTGGGCCCGCGTGGTGGATTACGGCCAATTCCCTCTCCTAGAGAGGCGGCCTAAGTCTCAACAGTGCAATGGGAACATTATAAGGCCGACTATGTTATAAATAAGCACATAAAGACACTGTGCACATTCGTATACCAGCCAAATAAACATACAATTCAACTCAAATGTCGATACAATTCGATACAAAGGAATAGTATTGACGCTGTTATTTGAATTGACGTTCAAAGTGGCAATATGTCTATACCAAAGAGGAACGCCAGTTATGTGTGTACCTGCAACTTGTATATAGGAAGTAAATAGTTAAGACACGTATGAGAGATCGCAATATTGCTTGTATATTAAACAGTTCATTTATTACATGCTTTTATTTAGTTTCACCTGTCCCGATGTTTGTTTCTCATCAAATCTTGTAAATTAAATTTGACGCACTTCCCGGTTACCGATTGAGCTGAAATTTTGCATGAATGTGTAAAGCAGATGATAATGCCAAATTATTATGACATGGAGCTGATCTGATGATGGAACTGAAAGGTGGCTATAGGAACTTGGTAGTTAAACGACACAACCCCATCGAGTTTGGGCTCGTATGATTCGTCTTGAAGAGTATTAATTATTGATTATAAAAGCTTGTTTTATTGTTTATGTAGATAGTTATTCTCTACATACCATCATCAAGACAATAACGGCTGCCTTTTATGTAATACTAGCTTTTGCCCGCGGCTTCGCTCACGTACATAAAATATAGAAAAATAGCCTATCATCATTTCAGCCGACAGACGTCCACTGTTGGACATAGGCCTCCCCCAAGTGCCGCCACAATGATCGATCATGTGCTTCCCGCATCCATCGGATTACCGCAACCTTCACCAGGTCATCGGTCCACCTTGTAGGAGCATAAAATATAGTCTATGCCTCTCAGAAATAAAGCAGCTTTCTATCGGTGCTAATTTTTTTGCAATTGGACCAGTAATTTCAGAGATTACCTCCTACAAACAAAAAACAAAAAATCAAACTTTACTTCTTTTTTATAATAGTGTAGATAGACATTAAAAATCAGAACAAGAAGAAAGCCTGTGTTATTAACAAAAAGTTCATTGCTACCTACAATTTTTTTCACATTATTGGAAATTCATTAAATTTCAGTCCGTATAGCAATATTGGCCTTATAGTGCTCCAACAGCTCACAGCGTCAATTATTTCTTCGTATTTTACAGCAGAAATAATATTCAATACCTATTTTTTTGTTTTATAAAAATCAGGCTTCATTGAGCACCAATTACTCTCCACGGCTACAAATTCCTTCCTCATTCTTATTTTATATTCCACCTCGTTATAGAAATACACTAGTACCTTGTTTTTCGACAAACAGTAAACACTTCAGTTTCAATAACAAAAAAACTGGGCAAGTGCGGTTCGGACTCGCGCACAGAGGGTTCCGTGCAAACTATAATTCCCGAATGGAGTCTTGAAGATTTTTCCGTGTCGTTTTTTTTTTTGTGTCGTATGTAACAATAAATAATTTACTGTTTTCAGATTTATTCCTATACCTGTGCTATAAGACCTTGCTTTGTGCCCAATTTCAGGATTCTGGTTCAACGGGATGTACCCTATGAATTTCGATCCTTGAGAGTATGAAAATATACGTTTTTTTGCGACATAAACGGCTGTATCTTTTTTATTCGTTAACTTAGAAGTTTGATTTTTTCACAGCTCTAAGGGACCGCAAACTTGAGTATATTATATAATTTCGACTCGATACCTCCACGCGTTCATGAGATAAAGGGTCTTGACAGACAGACAGTCGGACAACAAAGTGATTCTATAAGGGTTCCGTTTTTTCCTTTTGAGGTACGGAACCCTAAGATGAAAGAAAACAAAGTTTCTTTTTCCCTCTTTCTTTCCTGAATATAAACGGAACATTAAGTCTTCGTTAAAATCAATGTGGTAGCACAAAAGATTTTTGTAGAAAAAGTTTGAGGGTTGAGTCCCAACTGTTGTAAGGGTGCAGTTTGAGTTTTCCTGGTCGTACTTTGTTCTACAATACAATAATACGAGTTTTAACGAGATTTTTGCTAGCAAAATTTTATTTTACAGTTTTAAAAATAATACATTTGTGAAATAAAAGATAAGTACAGTTTATTTTTGAATGTGAAACTTTTCTGTCAGATATTTAAAAAAAGTTTTTATTATGAAATGTGTGTAGATTCTTCTTGTTACTAACAAATTCAGAAAAAAAAACGATTCCCATAATCATAATCATACAGTGCGCTATGCTTTGCCAAATATTGGCATACAATCTTACCTATAGCAAATCTCAGCATGCATATCAATAAATAATTAAAATTTTAAGAATATTAATGTAAAATTAAACCTATTTCAGAATGATTACAGCTAAAGAAAGTACTTCAACATATTGCTTTCTAGCTTTGCTAGCGGCTTCGCCCATGTAAAAGTAAGTTTCTCCATACAAACTTTGAACTCCCATTTCATCCCTTAAGGGTGACTTAAGGAAAACCCTCTCTTAGTGCTCAGTTACGGCGTAAAAAGTAGCCTTCGGCTGTTCGTTGATATGTCCGTCAGTCAGTTTTGCCTTATGTATAGAACAGCTTCAAGTAAAACAGCTAAAATCAGGTTTCATACAAATTTTGGATCACTGTTTTATCCCCTTAGAGTGCGAATTTTGTAAGAAGAAATTAAGAAAATATGTTTATTTGGCATATAAAAACACACAATGAAATAACAATTGTAGAAACAACTCAATTTAAAAAATACGTCCACATTGTGTGTCTCACGAGTGCTCCAAATCGGTCCAGTTCAGCATAGTGCCAGGCCACTATGTAGAAGTTGCCTGACGCCGGTTTTCAACTGAACCTTTTTTTTTTCTTTCTGGATAATCCTCTCTATTAAGAGAGCTTCCAAAAAGGTTCATTTTGGCTACGTCATAAAAGGCCACCAACATTATATAAAATTTCTTACTCCTCGTCCCAGTTTCTCCTTTCATATACTCGTACATATAGATAATTTCCAAACACTGCGTATACTGTATAACTCGATATAAATAAAAAGTACAAAACAAATCTTCTGAACGAGCTTCCAATTAGATTTCGCCTCGGCTTTCCGGAAGCAACTTTATCAAATAAATCTACGTAAACCAGGTTACTAAGGTCTATAATCCCATACCCAAGGGTGGAGACCAAACCCGGGTGCTTCCCAAGTAGTCTATAAGGTATTAAAGCAACAATAGAACGGTTTCATTAAATGGGACCGGCGACAAAATGTTATTTGTTATTTCGTGCCACCCGGCAAGTCCGTCACTCTCACTCGAATTACTCAGATATGTGTACAGGGAAAGCTATACTATAATATGATAGGCAAGCTATAAAACAATATATATTTTTGTTTGACCATTATCTTTAACTAACTCTCTCTTGCCTAGACGTAACCTATTCACTCTTGACTACAGCTACAACCTAGGGGTCTAGGTTGTAGCTATGAGGGAAGATCAGGTTCCGGTAGACAATTTCACTCCTTAGCTGTACGCCCATATGCGTATGACTTGAATATCTATATACCGATGGCGCATCGCCTTACGTCGAATGAAGCGGGCTACACAATTATGATTTGACCACGGCTTCGCTCACCTACATAAAATATAACCTATGTCACTGAGGAATAAAGCAGTTTTCGATAGGTGAAAAAATTTTTGCAATCGGACCAGTACTTTCAGAGATTACCCCACAAAGAAAAAAAACAAACTTTACCTCTTTACAATTTTATTTTGTGTATAATTTTTACTGTCAATAAATTTTATAATTTACTAGCTTTTGCCCGCACGGCTTCGCCCCCGCTCTTCCCTACTCTACCATACTATACCTACTCTACTCTATTCTACCCTACTCTACCCTACTCTACCATACTCTATCCTACTCTACCATACTCTACCCTACTCTACCCTACTCTACCCTACTCTACCCTACTCTACCCTACTATACCCTACTCTACCCTACCAAACTTCACATAAACCATCTACTAAATACTCCGAACAATACCTAAAAATTTGGTTTTGATAGGTGAGCCCGTTCTTGAGTTATAAATTAACAACGAAAAGTGGCATTGATTTTTATATATATAGATAAAATGAAAATCATTTTTATGAAAGCCACATAAACGATGAATGTGGTTAGTTCAAATATTTATGTTAAGAAAAGTTTTAATCGACTATGGTGTGCCCAAAACCACTAATTGGAACTAGACACGTACCCAACTTATTACTCACGCCATATGTAATAGGGATCAATTCTTTTCATAGTATGTAGTATTGAATGGTAGGATTGTTTTGAGGGTACTTAACACCTGCATTCAATAGTCTCGCTGTTGATATTCCAGGCAAGATAGGGCTTTACCATGACGTATTAAAATATCAGTCGTGCGAGCTATAACAGTTCAGTTTAGGTCGTCAAATGCATCGCGTTAAGAGCTCGAGGTAGAACCTCAGTTCGGTATTTATTATTTGAATTTAGAACGTCAAAATTTTGACCGGTTTTCACGTACGTAAAGTAAATATTCGACTTCAAATTGTAAGTAGGCATTTTCCACAATCGCCTAAAATACTAGTATCAGCTATTTGTTTTAATGATATAAACTAGTGCTTGACTGCGATCCCACCTGAGTAGGCAGGGATGCAATCGTTGATGCAGAAGCACACTAGTTTATTAGGAGCCTATTCACTCTAAGTTCTGTCTCTCTCTCTCTCTCTCTATAGAATCTCATCTCTTCGCTATCGCCTCGCAATCACTGCCCCACATTCTCTAAAGGTAAACCTCTCGGACGCGTCCATTGTCGAACTAGAATTAGGGTTCCTCACCAAATGGGATTGCGGTCACCGTGAAATATATCAAAACGTGCGGCCGCAAGTCCCGGGTTCTCTTTCTTTGTTAACCTTTAAAAAGGTCATTGGAAAGGTGCCCATAATTTAATATAACGCCTGGGTTACTTTGTGTTTTGCTACTTTTTGGCTATTTTTTTTTCGGTTTTGTTTTGGTCAAGTAAGAAATAGATTTTATTAACTTTTTTACTTTGTGTTTATAACCGTTGTGCTATGTCTGTTCCGAATAAAAGTATTTATATTCTATTCTATTTTCTGAGATTCATTTGCAATAATGGATTGACTAAAAGAAAATACATTTACTATTACGTACATTTATTGTACTTACAGCTAAGGAGTAGAATTTCCTGCCGGAATCTGTGTTTCCTGATAGCTACAACATATAGGTTACTTCTAGGCAATCGTGCTCCATCGTCGACCACATCATCGCTTTCCATCAGGTGCGATAGTGGTCAAACGCAAGCCTTTCAATAATAGTAAAAAAAATTGCATATTGGCACATTACTGACAGAATATCAACGAATGTCAACGAGGCCGAAGATTTCTTCCAAAGGAAGTGGCGACCGCGTACCAGAAGACACAGCATCGATAGGCAAGATAGACCGATAACCTCGTGAGGGTTGCGGGAATCCGATGGATGCGAGATGAACAGAGCTGGAAGTTGGGGAGGCCTATGTCCAGTAGTGGACATCTTTCGGTTGGAATGATGATCATCCGTATATATAGTCAAATTAGTCAGTAGGTCTGTTCAGGACTGTTTTCTTTTAGGTCTCTCGAAAATGAACATAGTATTTTTGTCGTTTTTTCTCATTCGACGAGTTATTTAAATATAAACACAAAAGCTATCGCGTCGTCAATCAAAATTATAGTGAAGACTAAATATTTTTTCTTTAACGTAAAGGTCACTTTTTCCTTTCCGCCAATGTTTAATTAATTTAGCGTTGTTTATTTACGCGAACAAAAATAAGTATAATGTAAGAAATACTGGACTGTAGTCTGTCTAAAAAGTCAAACAACTTGATAATTTTGTGTAATATTTAATACTTAATTCATGAATCCCCAAGCGACCACCGGTGGCCGCGCATCTATTGTCTTACTATTGTGTCTCTAATTGACGGTATCTGAAGGGTTAATACTTAATTAAAGAATACTTATATTCGATACTTTTTATAAGGTTCTTTTCTTAGTAAACAATGATCAAGATCTCTTAATCAACCTTGATTCTTGAACCAGTGATGATTACGTCAGATTTAATATTACCCTAATAATTACCCAAGTCGTTTGACTTTTTAGACAAACTATAGTTGAGTCAGTGTGACATCAAATAGGCTGAAACATTAAGAATTACAAATAATTTTATTTTTAAATTAAATAATTAAGCAAAAGTTGTAAAAAAGAATTCTTATAAAAGTCAAAATTATTTTTTTGGCCTATATTAACTAAAAACGAATCTTCAGTCAGTCTCCACTTAAAATAATTTTAAACCGGAAATAATTTTCTACATTCACTTGGCCGAAACCGCTGTCAAAAGCTAGTTTTTACTATAAAAACATTGCCCGCATACACAACCATTATTTCATCTCAACATTAACGACAGTAGCACAGCGTGACGTAACGACGATGACGTAACAAACACACATGCACCATAGCCCCTATTAGCACGACGTATATGAAAACATGATGTCTGTCTGTTCTTAAACATGTAATGTGAATGTCGTGCTTCGATTCTCAACAGTTTATCTCGTTTGGGGTTTAAGTGAAAAGGGTAAGCGAATTACACTAATATTATAAAGAAAGAAAAAGAAATAAAGAAAGAAAAACATTTAAGAACGAAAAGAGAAAGAAAACTTTTAAGAAAAAAAAAAATAAGAAAAATAAGCAAAAACACAAAAATCTGTTTACTCCTAATAAGGTTCAGTTGAAAACCAGCGTTTCACTGAACTGGACGTGCGGAACGTGAGATATACAATGTTATTTCTTTTTTTTATTAATATTTTTTTATTTTGTTTTGTGTTTGTCTTCAGTTTTTTTGTCTACAATGTTTTTGTGCGCCAAAATAAATACTTTTCTTTCTTTCTTTCAAAAAATATATTTAAGGTGGTGCATCATGACTCACATTTTCACTGTTTTTCATACAACCGCTCATAACTGATTATGACGTTATTACACACTTTTCATTAGATATTTTGGAAACACAGTATCTTGTGAATATTATCTAGGTTTCTAAAGAAACCAATTTCTAAATTTGTGTAAAACTAATCCAGTAAAAACCTCTGAAAATGTCCTATTTTGTATGAACTTTGACACTTCATAATTTGCCTAAAAATTAAAAAAGTCAAAAAAGTAATCCTCTAGAGACCTTGCAAATTTTATTAAGATTCTAAATGATGACAACTATTTCCAAAAACTTTTAAGGGTTTAAAAAAAAAACAGCTATTTCCTGGAGCAAGTTTTGTGAAATTTTCGAGTAAATCTCGGAATTACCGAATACTAACAGAGTTTACAGGCGTTATCTCTCTTTTTTTGCGTTGACTTTTCGTCAAACATCGCGTTGGATTGCATTAAATGAAGTAACAAGCTTTTAAACCATTTTCGATGTTTACGATAAGCGAGTGGAGAAGGACCCTCTTAAGCTCACTCACTTTTGTACCTATTTGCCTGTTTTCTTCTTATCTTTTACTAGATTTAGCTCGCGGCTTCGTCCGCGTACATAAAATATAGCTTATGTCACTCAGGAATAAAGCAGCTTTCTATCGGTGTAAAAATCTTAACCTGTGTCCTACAGTTGACGACTTTCGGCTGAAATGATGATGATGCAGATGATAGATAACGATTTTTATTCTGCTTTTGAGTACCGGTCTACCTGAAATTTAAAGCTGACCGGTCTACATTGAAATAACCATCATTCAAAGTCAAAGTCAAAGTCAAAATATTTCATTTCGCATAGGCCTTCTTGGGCACTTATAAAACGTCAGAAGCTAGTGCACGGTTCCAAATTGGTCGTTTCCTATGGAGAAGAACCGGCAAGAAACTCCATAAACTCCATAATATTTTTTTTAAAAGAGTAACCATGGTGTTTCTTGCCGGTTTTTCTCCATAAGAAACGACCAATTGTAACGATGACCAATTGGTAGGCCTATGTGAAATAAATAATTTTGAGTTTGAGTGCGAAAATAAATAAACAGGAAGATACCAATTTCTGTATAACATGTAATGACGTCAAGTTTAACAAACTTATAAAAAGTTCTTTAACAAATTAGTAAAACTCGTACACATCAAACTCCCAACTTGTACCACACCAAAACTTCCATGCATGACGTAATGAATGCCGCAACTAATTGTAGTTCGGCAGTCCTCAGTCCCAACACCTCCAGACACCTCCAACACCCCCAACACCCCACACACCCCCACAGACCGCTATGAATTAATTATCACGACGTACACACCCGTTTACAACGCTAGTGGGAAAATCACGAGTATTTGTGTTCTATTTTAGTTGTATGTGATAATTTATTACTTATTAGTTTGTACCCATAATCTACCCTTTTTTTGAGGTGGGAAATGATTTCTCCCACTCTAGGTTGGGGCAAGAGGGCGTGACAGACGTTTACTGACTAAAACATTATGCTCCTTCATTTGCTCTTAGTGTTTTAACCCTTCAGATACCGTCAATTAGAGACACAATAGTAAGACAATAGATGCGCGGCCACCAGTGGTCGCTTGGGGATTCATGAATTAAGACCATGATAACTCATGAACATTCTCGCAGCTCATGTCTATCATAAGGTCCAGTTTCCTCATGTTAGAATTTTTTTTTCGCTGTGGAAAGTCATCAAATAACTTCTTCCGCTCTAGGGTGAACGGGGAGGGCGTGTTAGACTTTTACTGACTAAAGCCCATCTGTGTGGCCTTGCTGGACGCTGCGGTTTGCTGATATCTCTTTGAGGCGCACGTGGAACACTACGGGTTGTTGATGAATCGGGCTCGTTCCTTACGGGAAGGCCGGACAACGAGCTAGCCATTGCTCGTCGTCCACAAGCCCGTCAAATTTGTAAATTGATTCCGCTTAGCGTTAGAAGAGCTCCCACAAGGTGGACTGACGACCTGGTAAGAGCCGCGGGAAGTCGGTATATGTGAGCCGCGCAGGATCGGTTGTGACGACGTTTGGGGGAGGCCTATGTTCAACAGTAGCCGTCTTTCGGCTGAAATGATGATGACGCTGACACACCCTATTTTACTGTCTCCTCTCTCTTGAAAAAAGGGATTAAAAAACCCAAATTAATCTTTCATTTATTTTGTTTTTTATTTCCCTTTTAAGCCTTAATGCTTGGGTTTTAAATGATCTTTCCACCAACATATACAAACTCATTATTCCCAGACTCCTTGCGAACAATATCATCCGTCCTTTTTGCGCTCAATTTAACGCTAATCGCCGTACCTACGGACCAGGGTCCTCAGTCACTTCCATTTCGTTACCCCTTGTCTCGTCACACAATTAGTCGGCCGCATTCTCTACCAAAATTACTAATACCACTCAAACCAACAAGAAATTCTCCAAGAATGTAATTGCAAATTAATCTATATGTCCCTTGAAACTTATGAGGAACGGACGGTAATGTTTGACACACAACAAAGGACATACCACCCCGGCACCGGGTACCCGGGTAGTCGGGTAGTCGGGTAGTCGAACCGTTGATAATTAAACTACGGATATCCGTGATATCGGTGTCTTCCTCAGATCTTGGGACCAAGGGTATGTACTTGTCAGTCTGATATCCTTAATATTATATGGCGATTATTAATGCAGTAAGATCTAAATACGTATTGATGTTCTACGGTAGTGTGAGTTAGATATTTGTCTTTATTTAAGACTTTATTCTGCAAAATGTATGATCTATGTTATTCAGTAATAAAACAGTATACTACTGGCGAAAGAATTTTTAAAATCGGTCCAGTAGTTTTTGAGTTTATTCGTTACAAACAAAAATACAAATGTTTCGTTTTTATAATATTAATAACTAGCGACCCGCCTCGGCTTCGCTCGGGTGCAATATTATACATATAAACCTTCCTCTTGAATCACTCTATCTATTAAAAAAAAAACCGCATCAAAATCCGTTGCGTAGTTTTAAAGATTTAAGCGCACATAGGGACAGAAAAAGCGACATTGTTTTATACTATGTAGTGATACCAACCGACCCTCCGATTGCTGGGTATCAAACATTTTTATTTAGTCGTCACTCAGGCAGAAATAATGTAGCTTTCTGTTGATGAAATAGTATCCAATATCGGTTCAGTAGTGTCAGAGATTACTTCCCACACAAAAAATACCTACCTGATGAAAATATTGATCTTCCGTAAAGCAAAAATATGTATACGATGGAGATATATTTTTCGTTTCATGTGTAAAGTTTAAAAACGAAAAAAAAGCTCTCCTATTAAAAACACGCTTGAAAAAAGAAACTACCGTTCCATAAATAAAAAATCACGTATCTTAAACGTCGTACGTTGCATGAATAATTAAACCATATTCGAAGCGCACGTCGCATGCAAGTACTAGGGTGGCATAAATACAAGGCGTTCTGTAGTGCTGTGCAAATCATTAGCCCGGCCACTCCGCCGGCACGAAGACTGGGCCTTGACGCTCGAGCTCGGCGCTCGGGGCGCGTACGATGAGTGTCTTCGTATTGAATTTGTATGCTGTGTAGTTATGTGCGCTTGGTAGCTTGAGAACGGCGATATGTTGAGCTTTTGTTGTTTAATAAATAATTGGATGAACAACTAACTAACAATTATTATTCAAAAGGTTAGGTCGTGAGTTTAAACTTGTTTGAACTTTGTACTTGAATTTACAAGCCGAGATTATTGCAAGTATCGACTTAACCTTTGTGTATGTTTAGTTGATTAAAAATGTCCTAAAAGGATGTGTTGCAATGGAATTAGAGCTTAGTTATTTAAGGCGTAGAGTTTATTGTTTTCTAAATTCGAATTTACAAACAGAATCTATACGTTTTACAATAGATATTATAATCATTATTAGTTTTATCAAACAAGCAATGCCTTTTAAGCTTATCGCTCAATACACCAAATTGTATCAACACAATCAAAAGAAAACCCCCAATACAGCTAACTTTATCAGACGATACCCCAATCAGCATGCTACAGCTAATCGGAACGACACTAACTAGACGGAAGACATGTTAAGCCGAGTTCTTTGTGATGTGTCGAGACTCGTGTGTGCACAACACTACAACTGTCAATACTTATTTGAATGACATTCGAAGGAATGAATTTTGAAAATAGAATTGTTTGACGACGAGTTTTTGAAAGGGAATTTTAGAATTTACTGCTCTATAGCGGGTAAACTTAGACATGCAAGGTTCACATAATTCACACACAGCTGAAAATTTGTTTAAATATTCGATGACCCATTATAATTGAAATGTCAAATGTCCTCATCGATCTGACATCTACAAAAAAAATCAAGGTCAGAATCGGGATAAATGGTCTTTTTGCGTTTTTCGGCCAAATGGTAAAGCTTCATCAAATAAAAATGGGTTACATCTTTTTTCTTAGAGTTATCGTTGTTGTTAAATTCATTTTCTTTCGATCTTCCTTTTTTTTCATTATATTTTTAAGTATTGTGAAATATAATTATACAGTTATAAGGCCTGATAACAATCAGATGCTTTTTAAAAGCTTCCAAACATCCCGCACCCTTTCGTTCCTCATGAATTATCTGAAAAGCACGCTTCACTTATGGCAAAATATACGAAATATATCTCGAATATATCACGAAAGAAAATAGACCAAAAAAGATGAGGGACCTAAAATCCTCCAACAATATAGCCCCGACACATGTTGTTGACAAAAACGTTTTTAGAACGCGTTTGGCAAACAAAATGGCACCGTAAAGTGCATAGGGGCAGATACGAAGCGTTGGAAAGGTCGGTACACAGACACACCCCACACAGGCTGCACTGGCGAATAGTGAGGTGTAAGATCTATGTACCAACGTATTCATCTTACATCTATTCTTTTGTCGATTTTTGGCAAATTCAAACACAAAATGTTGTTTGAAATTGATATTATATGAGATACTTACCTTTTTTTTCTGTTTTGGCTTCGCACTGTTTGTGCTGTAGCTAGTAATAAGTCTATAAAGTATTTAGTTCTTTTTCTTTTTTGACTTCGTAAGTACTGTTTTTGTATATTTAAGTGTGTTAAGTTTAGAAAGTATTTAGTTTTGAGTTACTTTGAGTTCTATTAGAATGCGGGTGTAATATATTCTAATCTTTTTTTTTTCAGTTTTTGGCAGCGAATATCAGCCTTATCGGCAAGCTTCGCTGAGGTAGTCAATATTACATGCAATATCAGTATCAAATCAATTTTACCAAAATCGCGGCTGTTTCCATGATTCCACAAATTGTCCAGTTGTCAAATTTAGATACAAAACTACACCAATTTTACATCACGATATCCACTAGGAAACAATATTTGCGAATAATTAAAACAGGAACTAAACTTTATAAGTAGATTTCCTGGCAAAAAACCCTATGAACAAAGACTATGAATTTTGAAATTCGAAAAAAAGAACAAAAGACATTCTTCATTCCACAAAAGAAAAAGTTATTTAAGTTTAAAAAAAGAACTTTGAGTCAAATGTCAAACGATAGTTTTTATAAATTTCAAATCTTCGCCAGTCGTTCCATATACGAATATACAGTGGCCAGTACAGTATTTAAGCATCACTTAGCTGCAAGTGCAGGCTCGCAGACAGTATCACTCCAGCCGTCGCCCCAACAAGACATGCTGTACTCTTTTGTTTCGTTCCTCCATTTAAATTCATCCGAACATTACGCCCGCTTTGTTTCAGCGCACCAGTCGCGATTTTTTTTTTTTTTTTTTTTTTTTTTTTTTTTTTTATCACTTAAGCGCGGCGCGCGCGCCTCCCCTACCGCTCTTGCTCTTCAAATAAACCCGTAAAATTCGTAATAAAACCCGGTTTTATGGTATGACGCTGAAAACCCGAGCTCATTATTTGTACGTCAGTTTCAGTGCTACGCTTGATTGCGGACTCTTGTCCTGCCAATTAAACGGATGCGTAAATTAAACGGAAGGAAGGGTGTTTTTTTTTTATTTCTTTCCGCGTTGATCGCTGCGACGCGTGGAATTTTATTTTATTTACTTTTTGTGTAATTTTATTAGCGATACTAAAAATCAATCGGATCTTTATTATGTAATAATTTATCGAAGAAAGAAATGTAAGAATAAATAAATTGAGAACAGTCATCGCTCATCATTGGTTCTGAACTATAACTGTGGGCGGAGCGGCAGGGAACGTCAGACTTTTACTGATAAAACCACCTGTGTTCCTTCAGGTGCTCTTTGGGTTGTGTAACTATTTCGGACAACCCCGCCTCACAGACATCGGTCCGGATAAGTTGCAAAACAAAGCCTGTGATGATTTCATCGTTAGCTCATAATGACTGTCCAGTTCTATTATTCAACTAGGTTTTGCCCGCAGCTTCGCCCGCGTAGTTACATAAAATATAGCTTATGTCACACAGAAATTAACCAGCTGTCTATTGGTGAAATAATTTTAGCAATTGGACCCGTACTTTCAGAGATTCCCTCCTTTACCTCTTCATAATATTAGTGTAAGTAGATTAAAAACAGCATCTACATAACATCTCCTTTATTAATCCATCCATACCACCTACAAAAATACACCACTAAACTAAAGACCAATGTAACCGAAACATAAACTACCCGAAACACGGTTCTACCAAAATTTTACAGAAACTAGTCGAGTACAGTTGTAAATTGATGTTGGCTTCGCGTTCTCACATTATGCATGAACACACGCTGCAAGCAATTCGATTACACTCGAAAAAAAAACTCCTGCAATGTAACTGGTTTTAATATTCATATTAATGTATTTATTAAGTGATGGCACGCAAAGGTGTTTTTAGGATTACGTAACCAAAGAGTAAATCTTTGGTTTCCTAGGATAGCGGTGCGGTCATATAGCGGCCGTTTTCCGGAACAACGACTATTCGATAGTTCATTCTCCAAGTAAATTACTAAAGCTAAATCAAGGTCGTCCATTTTCTATCTTGGATACTTTTCGTATGACGTTTGGTTTGAAAAAATTACTGACGATTTATTAAAACGGCCGCTATATGACGGCACCGCTTTCCTAGGAAACCAAAACTTAAAACGAGACCTTTGTACTAAGACTCCGCTGTCTGTCCGTCTGTCACCAGACTGTATCTCATAAACTGTAATAGTTACACAATGGATATTTTCGACACACGAGCGGAAGACAAGTGCGGGGGCAGGGGGCGCGCAGTGGACCCCAATCCGATGTAGTTTGAAGCGATCGATTCAATTAAAAAACTACCGGCAATCCAGTACATCTACTCTTAATTCTCACTAGACCCCAAGCGAACGCCGGCGTTCGCTTGTCATTTAGAGGTAGGTGGGACAGAGAGTAAAGTCCCACAAACCTCCGTTGAAAAGGAAGGATCCTCCGACCACTGTCTGGTGTTATAGTCTGGTGGGCTACTGCCCGATAGTTGATGTCGGGCTGTCGTATATATACTCAAATCGCGCGGAGAACTTTGATTGCGCGATGCCGGATTTCGTATTTTCTTCGTAGTTCTTATGTGGCGTCATAGATGTCGCTACAGTCATAGGTTAAGCAATTAACAATTGTAAAAGGAAAATTAAAACCAAGTATACTTTCATCATTAAGTCTTTTCTATTCGAACATCCTCAACACGAAGATTGACCACCTCCTGCACATAATTTGTTGTTTGTTGTTTTGTCGTTGTTCGTTGTTGTTGTCGGGGATTCCCATACAACAAACGTTGTATTTTGCTACATACGGTACTTCGTTCGCGAGTCCGACACAAATGCGTGTCGGACTCCCGTCCTGTGTACAAATCAGGCGTGTTACACGTGTGCGTCGGTCTAATGTAGTCCTAGCTTTAGTAAATTTAATCATAGGTATTTATAAATTTAATCAATGAAGCCTACCTCGTCTAATTAAATTACCGAGAAAATCAGGCCCAAAGTAATCAAAGCTTACAAACAACAAGATATTATTAATATTAATTACTTATATTACAAAGAAGACCTAAAATATTCCAAAACTACTTCGTCACAACAAGTCACGTCTCTAAAATCGAAATTCTATTTTTAATACACTTACTCGAAACCCCGAACTTATACCTACCGCGTTTATTTACGCAATTTATTGTTTTTCGCACTAGTGTGGAAAAGGCGCGAGCTTGCCGCCGCCATATTTGACTTTATTTATCGTATCAGGTTGAAAGGTGATCAAATTATCTACAAATAGAGGAACGCAGGTGTCTTGGTACGCAATGGATTTCCAACGACCCTCAGACCAACCAAATGGTTATACCAACACCTATTTTATTCGAACGGGTGAGCAATGGTACCGTCCAGACCGAGTCCAAGTCGTCGACGGCGCGGTGTTCACCTCATACCTAAAGGTGATGTTAGCAAATTGTAGGGGCCCAGCAGAGTTGAAGCCTACTGGGGCCATGGGTTAAGTGAAAATGAACCCCTGGATCGTAAGGCAAAGAGGCAATATATGAGTGGGTGTTAAGCTAGAACTACATTAGACCGACCCACACGTGTAACACGCTTGATATGTACGTAGAACGACGTCGCGTGGCGTGGGTCGAGTGTAGCTCTACAAGTATAAAATGTATGGATACCGACGCGCCCAGATCGGCGTACGTGGCATACGTGTGCGCAGTCTAGTTCTAGCTTAAGGCGATTATCACACTGCCGCGCGTACTTGCAGGAGTGCAGGGGGCTACTCGCTTTCTCCGAAACGAAACTTTCGTAAACGAATGATATTCATTTGACGTTAAAATTGCAAACAATCCGCTGTCATAATTATATTTTTTTTTTTCGAAACATAACTAATTAGTGTAGGTTTAGAGATTCGGTACGTCAAACAATTTTTGTATGTGCGAAATTTTGGGAACAAAAGGAACCGTGGTAGGAAACACGCGAAATTTCAATCGAAACTTCGTTTTTCGGAGAAAGCGAGTAGACCCCCAGACCTGAATCATCGTGCGGGTTTTTTACGCACTCGCGCGCGTAGTTGCGTTTTGTAAATTCGCGCAGGTTGACTGACTGCTTCATATCATACAAGATCACGGACGTGAGACAGTGTGCCATACCTTGCGTGTCGCCTTGCACCCACGCGCGTGTGTGCAAGTTTCCCCGCTAGCAGGCACGTGATCTGCATAAACGCGCGTGGATGCATTTACGTTGTGTTGGACTGTGCATGTTTTCTATACAAACGGAGATACTTACACGCATCGTTAAAAACACGCAATCACGCGCTACCCTTGCTAGGTGCGTGGCAGCGTGATAATCGCCTTAGTCAGTAAAATACTGACACTCAAAGTTTTTGACTAATTTCTCACTTTATCTAACACATATTTTATTATGTAATTTTTAAATCAGTAGAACAGTCGACTCGGGCCTTAACAAAAGGCTCGCATATTTCGCGCGCGGAGTTCCAACACAAATTTTTGTATCGTGTGCATACCACCCAGCTAGCATAATTTAAATACCCCTTTGATTTATCGGATTCCGGAACTAGTTTTTATTTATTTTTGCTGCTATGATGTGTTTTGGCAAGCTTTTTCCACTGATTAATATTTGTTAGTATGTTTGGAACATTATTCTTGTGGTTTTACACACGATTTTCACATTAGGGTGGTTCTTTTCGTTTTTCGAATGAATTTTGTGACTAAGCTTCGTAATAGCTATGTTTGTGGTTTTTTGTAAAATATGAGAGTCTTAGCTTTGGAAAAAGTGACATTATAAGTATTAAAAAAAAATTGGTCAAGTGCGAGTCGGACTCGCGCACGAATGGTTCCATACCATCCGTAGCACGGCATTTATTATGCGTACAGCTAAGGATTGGAATTCCCTGCCGGAGTCTGTGTTTCCTGATAGCTATAACCTAGGGTCTTCGAGAGTGAATAGATTGCTTCTAGGCAAGCGTGTTCCATCGTCGACTACATCATCGCTTACCATCAGGTGAGTAAAGGTGGTCAAACGCAAGCCTATCAATAACAATTTAAAAAACAATCGTTTACTGTATGGGAGCACCACTTAACTATTTGTTTTAGTCTGTTTTTAAGGTGGTGCATCACGACTCACATTTTCACTGTTTTTCATACAACCGCTCATAACTGATTATGACGTTATTACACATTTTTCATTAGATATTTTGGAAACACAGTATCTTGTGGATATTATCTAGGTTTCTAAAGAAACCAATTTCTAAATTTGTGTAAAACTAATCCAGTAAAAACCTCTGAAAATGTCCTATTTTGTATGAACTTTGACACTTCATAATTTGCCTAAAAATTAAAAAAGTCAAAAAAGTAATTCTCTAGAGACCTTGCAAAATTTATTAAGATTCTAAATGACGACAACTTTTTCCAAAAACTTTTAAGGGTAAAAAAAAAACAGCTATATCCTGGAGCAAGTTTTGCGAAATTTTCGAGTAAATCTCAGAATTACCGAATACTGACAGGTTTTTCAGGCGTTATCTCTCTTTTTTTGCGTTACCTTTTCGTCAAACATCGCGTTGGATTGCATTAAATGAAGTAACAAGCTTTTAATTCATGAATCCCCAAGCGACCACCGGTGGCCGCGCATCTATTGTCTTACTATTGTGTCTCTAATTGACGGTATCTGAAGGGTTAAACCATTTTCAATGTTTACGATAAGCGAGTGGAGAAGGACCCTCTTAATGATCGTAGACTGAGCCCAAGTCTTCGACGGCGCGTAGTGTACCACGTGCGCCTTTGGAAGTCAGCAAAATCGTAGAGGCCCAGTTTGATTAAAGCCTACTGGAGCCATGGGTTCACTTCTGAAAGGAAAACCCTGGGCCCTGGAACGCAAGGCAAGAAAGAAAGTAGTAGTGGGTTTTAGTCAGTAAAAGTCTGACACACCCTAACGCTCCGCCCACAAACGGGAGAAATCATTAGATGATTTCCCACCTAAAAAATTTAAATAACCTTTTGGTACCCTTCATTTGTTATTTTCAGACAAAATTTTCCTAGCACTAACGTTGATACCGTAATTCCCTTTCAAGCCAAGCCTGGATATAAAAGAAAACATTTAAAATTTTGTATTTAGCTTCAATACAACGCTTCAATACAAAGGTTTGACGCGGGACAGTGAAGCCCATTGTATGTATGCGAAGTGCCCATGAAGTGTATCAAATTCTTGAAGCGCATTCAGGGTAGGTAACCGTGGAAAGGAGACTTAATATAGGATATCGAGTTACTTATTGATATTCTTTTAAATATAACGAGAATTTTGTTGCAATTTCCAGGAGGTATTTCCAAAGCCAAACTAAGTGCTAAGCTAAGTTTAGCACGCAAATCTGAGGTAGTTTTTCGGCTGAGACATCTCGCTCCGGGGTTTAGGGGATGGGATGCGGTCGTCACTTTCTATGAAGCAGTAATGTTAGTAAAGGAAACGACGGTAAACTAAAAAATAAACCCTGCAATGAAGATGGGAAATCATCCAATGACATCTCCCGCCTTTGGGCAGTACGGCAGAGCCTATCAGAGTTTTACGGACTAAAATTTAGTCCTACTTTCTTTGTGGAACGAACCCATTGCCTCAGTGGGCTTCGACACTGTTGGTCACCCTACGGTTTGCTGACTTCTCCTTGAAGCGCACATTCTTTCTTTCTTGTCCTTTAATGTCATAGAAATCCTACATCAAATGGCCAAACGAAGATTGACATATCATCAAACGTAAACGTTTAAACGATGTGACCAGTTTTGAGCTGGCTATATCATGGAGTGATCAACTCTAAGATCTGGTCACGATCTGGTCACGATCTGTCATAGGTCAAAATGGTCCCGGTAGGGCACAGCAAAATAAGAGAGGGAAAGAGGGCTAAGTAGCAATCCTAGGCTCTGCTAGCGAAGACCCACCGAAGCAAATGTATCAAAAACGGATAAGGACAGGCGCCTACAGGTATTAAAACAAAGGAAATTCTTAAAGGCCTAATTGATAACCACTCGTTTCCTCTTTAATCTTAACAAAGTTCAATTAAATTGATGGCATAATTGGAAACAACGAAGGCCTGTTATTAAGCTTGGGAAATATCGGGACATGTCGTGTGCTATCGGTGAAATGACACGGTGGACAATGGACTATTTCTGTAGCTAAGGCTCAAAATAGATAGGTACAGAAGACAATCTCATGTATGTACTTCACTTTTTATACCTACGCTCGGTAGACGCACGCTATGAGCGTTTGAGCCGGAACTATGCTACTACTACTACTATTTAGAAATATATAAGTAAGTTTATCAGTTGTCTAGTACCCATAACACAAGCTATGCTTAGCTTGAGACTAGACGGCGTTGTGTGATAGTTGTGGAATATTATTATTATTATTATCTGGGAAAACGTTAAGTTTTTCTTAGCTCTGGGCTAGTATTTATTATTATTATTAGCTGTTCGATGAGCGGGCCGAGGCGTTCTGAGACATCGTGTCCGTGAGCGGTGTCTATGTGTGCGATGCTCGAGCGCGCTTTGTATCTAGATTGACTTATGTACCTATATATTTTGTAACTAAGGGGATGCTCAAAGGTAGTCCGCAACAAAATTTTTTATTGTTTTACCACGTTGTTGGTCCGATCAGCTTCTGCTTGTAGCTGCAACAGAGTAACTCCTAGTGGAATAACCCAACAGCTCTTTTTGCTTGACGCGGGGATCGAACTCAGGGCGTCCACGCTCAGTAGTGGAGCTTGCCACCACGAGGCAAACGAGGCATTTTACACGAGCTGTTAATTACTATTTTAATTAACATAATAGTTATGTAACATGGCACGATGGTACCTGAACTCGACATTAAGGCGCCAGGCGCTACACAATCTCAAGCGGTACTTGAACACTAATTAATTATATAATTATTAATTAACATTCTGAAATATCTCGATTGATAACATCTGATACTATACTCGACATTCCTGTAGATATTGCGTTACCATCAGTTACACATATTTCAACACTAGCCTTTGCCTGCAGTTTCGCTCGGGTACTTAAAATATAGCCTATGTCACTCTGGAATAAAGCAGCTTTCTATCGGTGAAAAAATTTTCAAAATTGGATCAGTACTTTCAGAGATTACCTCCTACAAACAAAAAAACATAAAAACTAAAAACAAAGGTGTAGTGTAGATAACAGATCACGAGATCACAGTCAAGCACTAGTTTATATCAATTAAAAAAAAAACATGATCATCATCATCATCATTTCAGCCGAAAGACGTCCGTTGATGGATATAGGATTCCCCCAAGCGTCGCCACGACGATCGCTCCTGTGTCTCGCATACATCTGATTTCCGCGACCCTCACCAGGTCATCGGTCTACCTGGGAGGTTTTCCTGCTGCATCTTCACATGAACAACAATTTATAGTCTAGTCTAACATTTTCTCATGGCTTACTCCGGTTTTTTTTTAAGAAATAATCTAATGACTTCTCCCGCTTTGGGTGGAGTGAGAGGACGTGTTGAACTTAGTGACTAAAAACTTCCTATATTCCTTCAGTTGTCCTTTGCGCTTTTGGCAAGGTCACGCGGCCCGACTGGGGCAGTATTCAGTTTAGCTGAACTGACATCACTTCTTAGACTAGGATCTGGTCCTGACTGGACGGGCAGACGACAAGCTACTGATTGCTCGTCTGCAAACCCACGCCTACGATGGTCGGAAATCATCTTGCGACTCCAGATATCCGCTTCAACTTCGTCGGCGGCTTACGATCTTGCAATAACGGCCCCTTCCTTCGACATGTTATTCAGTACGATTTAATTTTTATTTCTCCATGTCACACTTTAAAAAACGCCCTATACAATCAGGTCCCTCATCAAATATGTACAGAGCGCAGTTAGCAGTATTTCCACTATAATATTACCGCAGTCACACCGTTTACGTCATAAACGTATAATTTCACCCAACATAATGTCAATGTAGAAAGAAGGAACAGAAATCGGACATTTTCCAAGAAATATTTTTAGTGTATCGAGCTGTTATTAGAAATTATGCCGTGACAACCCTATTGGTCGATTAAATTATTCACAGGACCTAGGGTTGGCAGCGTTGATATTTTGAGAAGATGGTGACGTAATGCCTTTGTGTAATTGTGTTGTACGGCGCTCTAGACAGGATGAAATCTGGAGAGAGAATTGCTGAGGAACTAAGGTTGATTTGTTTTTGGTAAACTTGATGCATGTTGGGTTTAATTCTTTGAAGACCGGTTCATCTTTTTTGTTCTTCACCATCTTCATTATGTATCCTCTTCTTCATACTTTTACAGTAATCTTTTGACATGCACATCATTACAAATGGAACAATCGTTTTTCCTGACGATGTTTTCAGCAGCTGAAGATTGGCCTCCTCAAAGCGATCAGTGATTATCTGCAGACATTATTGATCAAACTGCATTCTGGTCCTACTAGTAACAGCACCTTTTCTTAATGTATCTCCAACCAATCTCACATCACTTAAAAATCCTTTTTTAATGGGAAGTCATCAAATAACTCTTCCCGCTTTGCAGACTTTCACTGACTAAAACCCGCCTGCATTCCTTCACTTGACTTTTGCGATCTTGGACCTAAAGAATCCCACAGCCTTAGCAGAGGCATAGGCTCTTGTGGATCTCGTCTTTTTACTAACATTTATTTGAGGCGGACATGGAGCTCGACTCGCGAATCACTTAAAATTCTCTTCCAATCCAAACACAACATTTTAAACCTACTTTCTTATAAAATCCTCAGCCTGCCAACCCTGATCTAACCCACACACACGAGCTACAAGTCACAAAGTCTAATGCACTTATAGTTTTGCCGTTTCATTTATATTAGATTACTGACGTCTGCATTTGAGAGTGGCATTGTGGGAGTATGAAATGTTGGGGCTATGTCTTTATAATAAATGCAGGATTCGGATAAAGGACTTGTCGGGAGGCTAAATATAGTTTGTCGACGTTATTAAGGTAGAAATGTGTACCTAATAATATTATAAAGCTGAAGAGTTTGTTTGTTTGGACGCGCTAATATCAGGGACTAGTGGTTTGAATTGATTTTTTTACCAACAGGAGGGGCCCAGCTGAGTCGAAGCCTACTGGGGCAAGGGTTATCTGAAAGGAAACTCGAGCCCCGGTATGATGGCTAGAAGGAACGGGGTGGGTTTTTAGTCAGTAAGACTCTGACACTATCTCCTGCTCCATCCAAGAGCGAGGTTTGTCATTAGATGATTTTTTGCCCACCGTAAAAAAAAGCCCATTTATTACAGAAGCCTTTATGTCCGGCCAGACTGGAAGAGGCTCGCGGCAAGCGGCGCGAGCTGCTCAACGCTGGACGCGCGCGGGCAACTCACGCCATAGCTCATTCTTACAAGTGGCATAGTGAGGCAGCGAGCGGAAACCGTATCTCTTAACCAGCGCCGCTTCCCGCACCGCGCTGCACGTTTGGCCAAACAACACGCGCGCGTTCCCACTCCCGTGCCGCCAGTCTGGCCAAGCATTACAGATTGTATAACATCACGCGACACAGGAGCGGAGTAGTAACCAAAGACACGAAGTACATAGGACACTTTTTATCCCGGGAGTACGGAACGTACTTGGGGTAATTTCCTACTATCACGAGGGCAAAGCCACTGGCAGCAGCTAGTTTAAAAATATAAAAAGTATTAGCCTACCTGTACCTGGAACAGGGTCCTATCATCTAGGCCTCATTTTATAAATAAACAATTTATTATTTATTTACTATCCACATTCACAAATCGCCATACCTATTAAACAAGATTACAACTAATTGAATTTCTAAACATACTATTTATAGCTAAAACATAATATCATTACTTCGATATCCCTTCCCACGGCCAGCCATTAGCCACCAGACATCAGCCATACACATCCCTTCTCTAGTGAAACTCGAGTTCATAGCAATTTGCTTGCATGCTCTTGCGACGCTTTTACGCACTTCTTAGAACTACACTAGCTGAACCGGACTATGCTCAAAGAATAAATAGGTGCAGAAGGCTAACTCTATTTGACGAGTGAGAATGCTCGCATTTCGACATCTGCTGAATACCAGTATGTACTACATTGTTCACATGGAGCGACTGACTATCTGACCTTCACAATCCAGGAACTGGGTTGCTCAAAACTTCTTGGTTTGATTTGTTGATAGACTTTCTGATTACCTATCATAACTGTCATTTATAAATGACATCCGATAACAACTTAACGTGTTTTTTGGGAAACGGAATTGGATAGTTTCCCACTTAAGAACCGTTTTTGGAACCTATTCGTATATTAATAGGCCGCAAGTGTTAGCGCACTGGTACTAGTGGGAGAAGTTACTTGACGACATCCCACTTTCAAAACTAGTGTCATCGAGTCAAGTGACATCGATTATCAAAACCTTTATAATGGCGTACACTACCAAAATACCACTCTCTATCAATCTCAAACATTTTAGTCTTTTGAATCTGGCATATCACTTTGTCCAGAGCCAAGCCTTCTGTACTGTATCTACTCCGTGTCATGGAGAAAGTGTAGTGCAGTTAACGTGATTAGCTTTGCTATGGTTACCGCGTGATTATGGGGTGGGCAGATATTGATTACGTTGAAATTAATAACGTGTTTGATAGTTACAGTTATTTCTTGGAACTAGACAGCATTATAATCCAAGGCTTTGAATGCTTGAGCCTTGGTTTGAAGGCTAGAAGGAACGGGGTGGGTTCTTTGTCAGTAAGAGTCTGACACTATCTACCGCTCCTCCCAAGAACGGGAGTTGGGCTTTGAATACGAAAACTTTTAGAAAAGTAAAGATGTTTTTTTAATCTTTGTCCAACGCGTTCCGATCGAGCGGTTGGTTTGCAAAAAACAAAATTGGTGCCCTGTAATGACGAGAGGAGGTCGCGGCTAGATCTCGACGGAGTTGACAGGACTAAAAAAAAGACCTCTCTGTTCTGTGTGATCTCTGGCCAAGTTTGACCCGCAAGCGTGCTCCATCGTCGACCACATCATCGCTTACCATCAGGTGAGATAGTGGTCAAACGCGAGCATTTCAATAGTATTAAATAATATAATAACCGTGATCAGATCGTCATACTACCTTCGCCGCGGTAGACCTCAATGGTGTGAAGACCTCATTTTGTCAAGTTTTATGTTGATAAAAACTATGATTTGCGACCGTAACTCGTATTTAATTATTGAATTATAATCAATAAAATCTTTAATATAAGTCTCCCAGTTCGTTTAACCTTATTAAATGACTATTTCTTGAAAAGGTCATTCAATAGGGTTTTATTGACGATTTTAATGAGAATAATTCAGTTAGGACATATTTCTTACAGTCGCAAATTATATTAGTAATGAATGCAGAACCTGACACGAACAAGAACGTATGGGGGAGGCCTATGTCCAACAGTGGATGTCTTTCAGCTGATATGATGATGATGATGATGAATACAGAACCTGACACTAAACTGCAAAATGCTAAAATCAAGAATATTTGAATTTTATTTTTTTGAGAGAAATCGTGCAATGACTTCTTTTGGTCTATCATGGAGTGAGAGGGCGTGTTAGACTTTTACTGACTAAAATTACACCTGTGTCCTTCAGTTGCCCTTTGCGTTCTAGGATCACGGGTTTCCTTTACAAAAGATTATCATCATCATCATCATCATTTCAGCCGAAAGACGTCCTCTGTTGGACATAGGCCTCCCCCAAGTGCCGCCACAATGAACGGTCCTGTGCGTCTCGCATCAATCGGATTCCCGCAACCCTTACCAGGTCATCGTCCCACCTTGTAGGAGGCCTTCCAACGCTACGTCTTCCGGTACGTGTTCGACATTCCAGAACATTTCGGCCCCAACGGCCATCCGTTAAAATAGAATAAACTTTATTGTACACCAAAAAGTAACACAGCTTATACATTCCGTTCTGCGAGGATATCCGATATCCAAATGAGGATATCCGCAGAGGAACCAAGGTTATCGACAGAGCACGAAGAATTGCCAAACATAAGTGGCAGTGGGCAGGGCACATTGCTCGCAGAACAAGAGCAAGCTTAAATCAAAACTACTCAACCATTAAAATAATCCTTTAGTCCTTGTCCCAGGCAATTTAAATGTTTGAATAAAACTATAATAAATCTAGTAGCCTACCAATTTATCTTGTTTATAATACACTTATCTAAGGATTGTATCATCCTATCACACCGTAGCGTAACATTATGGCTTACTTTTGTAATTAATGGATTTTTGTCACGATTTTATTTAAATGACTGAGTTTGGTATGCGTTAGTGTTCTTATTAATGATACGTTGCGTAATGTGTGGTCTTTGGTTGGCCTTTAAATTAGGATGTAATAAGAATTACGACCTCTACGCTGTACATTTTAATTGCTTGGACAGAAAATGTGGGAAGTTATTTGTCTACACGTGTCCATAAGTTTTTATTGAACAGTCTAAATGTGGGCATGGGCCTCAAAAAAATGCGGCCTCAAAATGAAGCTTGAAGCGGCGTTTTATTGAAGCCCGTGTGTGGGGACAGTTAAAGTATTTCTTACCAGCGGCTTCGTCCGGAAATCACATGGGATAATATACTCGCATGATAAAAACTGAGTGTGATTACAAAATATTTATAGATCGGTATACCTATATAATGAATACTCGTCAAGACGAATCATACGAACCCAAACTCGATGGGTTTGTGTCGTTTAACTACCAAGTTCCTATAGCCACCTTCCGGTTCTATCATCAGATCAGCTCTTTGTCATAATAATTTTGCATTGTCATTAGATTTACATATGCATGCATTTCAGCTCAATCGGTAACCGGGAAGTGGGTTACATTTAATTTACAAGATTTTATTACAGACAAACATCGGGACAGGTGGAACTAAATAAAAGCTTGTAAAAATATACATACTATTTCACATAATAAACAGCCCATAAACTGAGGTCAAACTATACACAAAATATTCTACATTCCGTTCTGTTTCCGGCAACAAAAACTTACATAATTTGCCTATCATCCATTTGTCAACCCTTTTGTTTCTTTCTTCTACTTACAATCTTCTTTGTTTACAAAATTCTTTGTTAAAAACTTCATATTCCTACTTTAATTTCAAACTTTGAAAACGGTGACGCCAAATAGTCTGTTAGTTTTTACTTTAAAAGTAGATAGAATCTATTTGATAAATTGCTTTAGATACAGTGTAGAGTTTGTAAACACGCTTAATTTGCTTTAAAATTTATTGTTAATCTTCAGTTTACTATCATTTATTATGACACACTTCGGTGGATTATTATTTTGTTGAATAATGATCTGCGCAATTAATTGAGTCTTAGATTTATTTTAGCTGGTTCATTAAGTTCTTTAAATATTATTAAAGCCGCCTACCCGCCAAAATTTTACACGGGTGTTACATTAAATTTAAATTTTCCTTATTAATGATAAGGGATATTTATTTTACAAATAGGTCTTTAAGAACACTTTTACACGTAATTGTTTTCGTATATTTAAACTAGATGAAGCTGATGTTTCCGAGCTGCCCTGAGAAGAAACACCGAAACATACTCATACTCATACAGCATGTAAGGGTCAAATCATATAAGAATCGTGCAGATTGGTGTATGAGATGGTCTTTACCAGTCCAATCAGTGCAAAGATTTGTCTGTATTCGCGTAGCTCAACTCAGGCTCAGGACTCCTTAAAATAGCTCAATTACTTGACGAACAATACCAAAGAGAGAACATTTGGGTAGGCTGCATGTAGTACTTAAAACTGCCAGACAATATGTTAAAATTACAAAAATGTAACACTTCACTGAGTAAGTGTCGCAAATTATAAAAAATAGAAATAATCGTCGAAATTTATCTATTGATGAAAATCGTTTGAAAATCCTTCAGTTTTTGCAAAAACACAGACAGATGTGGTAGGAGACTTTTTTATATGTATTTAAGGATTTAAAATATATTACAAAGACTTTTATGAAGTGTGAAAGAACGCTGGAGAAATAATCTCTAAGATAGACTTAAAAAAACTACTTTATTGTCTTTCCAAGCGAGTTTGCCATGAAGTGAAAAAGTTGAGATAAGCCTTGCGACTAAGAGATTACTTCAAGACTTAAGAGAATGGACAGCAATCTCATCTCTGGTAGTAACGGCAAACTGGTTTCCTCAATCCGACTGAAATTGAAAAAAGAAAGAAACTGGTTTTATTTGGCTTATTTAGTTAAAAATAGTGTGCCTCATGTCTGCGTTAAAAGTAGGTCTAGTACAGCATAAATACCAGGCAGCTTGACAGAGGTTTTCATTTGTACCTAAGGTTTTAAACGTGACGGACGTAATTGAAATAACTGACACCCGTTTAAAATGTAAGGGGATCTTACTTTAGCTATCGGACGAATAGCGCAGTTTCTCGATATCTTCTGCTTCTCTGTCAGAATCATTCTTGACAGAGTGGTCTTGGTCGTCACTTCAGGTGTTGGTTGGCTTCACAACACGCCGCCACTCCTCTCTGATGGCATTTCTCGATATATGCGAACATTTCGCGAATTTTCGGTTCCATTGTAAAAGTTATTGAAAATGATAAATTCCTGATGGTGTGTCTCTACCCAGACCTGGTTAATGCGCCGCTTGCGAACAGCGCGCGCGCATTTCGCGAACGGTTGTTCGTACTGTTAGAAACCGATCTAGGTCACTCTTTTTAAAAAAGGAAACACTTTTAGCTGTAAGGAACTAATACACTTTATTTAACTTTTACAATAATTATCGCGAGTGCAACACGCGAGTGCACTGGATGAAGGATGGAAGACGACTGACTGGATGAGTAGGATGGATGTATGACGAGTCGAGGAGTGATGTGTCAGCACTCTGACGGGAATGCAGCGTAAGCTGCTGGCTAGGCCAGAAAGGGTGCAATGGATGAATATAACAGCCCCCCGATTAAGAGGAAACTTACGGGTGGAAAGGTAAGTTGACGATGGAGAGAAGGAAGCTCCAGGTCTAGGAAGGTTTCTCAGGTTCAGGTCATTCGGAGTCGAGGAACAGGTACGTCTTCGGGATCAGGAGATGACATTTCTATGGAGTTATCTGGTTTGGGTTTACATCTAGAAGTTTTAAATGCTTTAAAGTAACGATACAATTTATACGATATAGCTATAACTATAACTAAACTTATTATAATAGTTACATAAGAATAGAAATTACCGTAAAGGACAATATGAGGTTTCTCAATAACTTCATCGAGATTTGTTTTAATTTCGTCAGTTATTTTATTATAATTTGATAAAAGTGAATCTAAATTATTAACGTTTTTTAAGTTAACATAGGGAACTTTAATATTGTCTTTTAGGTAAGTAGTAGGACTACAACAAGTATCATTGATTATTTCAAAGTGTAATATTATTGGTTTTGTTTTAATGACAATACTATGTTGAGGTATCAATTTATAATCTCTACAATAAGCTATACAATGTTCTGGTAAAGTTAATATTCCAGTACCATGGATAGAGAACTCAGATAAGTCTTGATTATTGCATTCTATTGTGAGTTTAGAATTTTGACTTATCACGTATATCCATTGGTTTCTATGTAATTTATGAAAAGTTTCAAAATTACCGTTTACGAATTTAGTATTACAAATGCGTGGAACAGAAGTTAGAGCTTTAGAAATAATCTCACTTTCACATATAGGAACAGCAGATGTGGAATACACACTAGGTGTTTCACAAATATAATATTGCATACTTATAACTTTACAGGAGTTAAGTGAATCTAATTTACAATAAGATGACTTATCTTTAGTTATGCCTATATATTTCGTGGATGGTATTAACGTCGAGTATAGTGTACTATTCACATCATTAAGTTCAATGGGGTAAGGTATAGTGTTATATAAATCAAATTCCTTTGTGTTTACTAAAGGTATTTGTAACACAAATATTATTTTGTTGTCTGCATAATAGCTAGAAACATCGGATATGTTTTCTAAAATGTGGATGTTATCTAAGATTAGAGGTACAGGTAATTGCTTAGAACTAGGTAGAAATCTATAATTATCAACAAGGTCTGCAAAAAGTTGCTTAGGAGTAATAATAGATGGATATAATATATTGGACTTACTAAACATAATAGCACTAATAATATCTTCTAACTTAAATGATAATGTTAACATAGTACTTTCTAAGATATCTGACAATCCTGATATCTTAGATCTCATAAGTAACTTATCTGTTACTAAAGTGATGTTAATTACATCTTGATTCAGGGTATCGATAGCATGGTTTAAACTAGCTTCATTTGCACTAATTTGGTCAATTATTTCCTTTAGAGATGATAACGTAGATTTTGTAACTAACATGCTATCTTTCATCAAGGTTGCCAACTTAGTTTGATCGTTTTCTAAGGTATGGATGGCATTACTGTATTTTATAGCGTCATCTTCATCCATATTACCAAACAGTTGTTTAATAACGGAACCGATTCCAGCAAACCAAGCTGATCTTTTATTAGATTTAGACATTAGGTGAGATATAGAGTCGAAGTCTCTTGCTATATCATAGTAACGGGATGACAATGGTTGAAACAGATAATGACATTCGCTTTCATAATATGCATTACTTTGTTTACATAAATATTTCGAAGTTCCTAGAATGTCTCTTATGTTATCTAGATGTGGTTGGATAAAAGATATGTCTATAGGAATAATAATATCTAATGTGTCATCAGTAGTTTTTAGGGAACCAATAGGGTCGAAATATATGCCTGCGTTGTCAGATGCTGGCTGGATATAGCTCTGACTGTTTGTTGCCACGGACGGATAAATGTAACCAATTCTGGAATGGAAAGTGATTGTATATTACTAGACTATACTATACGCTATTGCTAGTATGTAGTTTCATTTCGTCAAAATGATGTTTAACGTGACGTCTATTTATTAGGAGTGATGCGGTGTTATTTCCGTGTATTTTTATTATTTTGTATGGGCCTTTCCATATTGGTGAAAGAGCCTTTCGAAGCCGTAGATGATTTTTTAGATAAACAAGGTCGCCGACCTTGTATTTAATTGGCCTTGTACGAGTGTCGTAATAGTTTTTTGAACTTTCTTTAGATTTTTGTATGTGTTCTATAGCTTTAGTTCGAGAGTATTTAAGTCTGTTTTGGAGTACGCGAACATAATCAGGATAGGTTACGCCTGCGGTCTCTTCGTAGATAGAATCTGGTATATATGGTTTATTTCCAAATACGAGTTCGTAAGGAGAGAAATGAGTGGTTGAATGGATGGCGGAGTTATAGGCAAGCATAGCTGTATATACGAAACGGGGCCAATTATTTTGCTCTTCATTTACATACGATTTTAGGTATTCCTTTAGGGTGGAATGACTCCTTTCAAGAGCGCCTTGAGTTTGAGGATGATAGGGGGTACTCCACAACTGTTTGATTTTTAACAGCTTGCATGTTTGTTTAAACAGCTCAGCTGTGAAGTTAGTACCTTGGTCCGTTAGAATCGTTTTGGGTATTCCGAATAATGTAATGAAATGAACAAGACATTCGCATGACTCCTCAGCTGTAGTGTTAGTGATTGGATAGGCCGTTGAAAATTTGGTAAGGTCATCTTGAAGGGTCAAGATGTACCTAAACCTATCGTTACCAGCTTCCGGTAATGGACCTACGATGTCTAATGCTACTCGTTCAAAGGGACGAGTGGATAGGGATGTAATCTGCATGGGAGCACGATTGACTTTTCTAAGGGCTTTATTAGTCTGACATTGCGGACATTTCCTCACATAGTTTTCTATGTCTGATCGCATATTTTTCCAGTAATACTTTTCCTGGATGCGTTTTAACATTCTAGTAGAACCTAAATGACCGGCAATGGGTATGTCATGATTTTCTTTCATGATTTTAGGGATTTCGCTTAATGACGGGTAAATAATAGAATTTTTATAAATATGTACATTAATTTCAGAATTGTGGAACAAGTATAATATAATATTATAAACTTTTAGGTACTGATGACTGTCGAAAGGGTTACTAAAGTCTGAGATGGCTATCTCGGGATCATTTTGGTCTGCAAGACTAACTACTAGCTCATTTCTTATTGATTTGAGACTTTTATAGATGTCTTCATACGTGCAGGTGTCAAAATGATTGACTTTAGTAAAGAGGAAATAATATGTTTTATTTTCAGATTCGTATTTGAGGAAAGTATATAAGGTTCTTTCCAGTAAGGAAAATTCATTCAAATTAGGTATATTAGATATAATTTCTTGGATATATGGGACGGATTCATCCATATCTATAGATGTAGGAATAATGATATATTTTTTATCTGTTTTAGATAGGCTTTCATTATGTTCTATAACAGCTACGTTGGAATTGAAATCTTTAGAGGTGACTTTAAGAAAATCTGAGTAGTTACCATCTAGGGTACCAGGACTACTTGGATTTGAGCTGTCGATTGGTATTTGTGGATTTAAGTGATCAGCAGGTGACGGTATATTTTGGTTAGTCACGTTATCTAGATCGTCAAGATTACCTAGCTCTGGTAAGCTAGTAGGTGGAGCAAGTGGATCCATGAGATCTTCGAGTTGGACCAAATCGTCTGAATCTATCGTTCTGTCGGAGCCAGGTGAGTTTGCATTTTGCCTTGAAGTGCTTGGTATGGGATCTAAGGCGTTAATAGGTTTAGCTGGAGGATAGCGCGATAATGCATCGGCAGCATTATTTAATTTTCCTTTCTGGTAGACTATTTCGTAGTCATATTCTTCCAGTTTTAATCTCCACCTCTGGAGTTTACTACTGGGGTCAGTGTGGTTAAAGAGCCAACGTAAAGGGCGATGGTCGGTAACGATCAGGAATTTCCTACCATATAGATATGGGCGGAATGTTTTACAACCGAAAAGAATCGCGAGTAGTTCCTTTTCTGTTGTACTATAATTACACTCACTTTTATTAAGTGTACGGGATGCGTAGGCGATAGGTTTATCTTTCCCTATTTCACCTTGAGAAAGTATAGAGCTGATTGCATAGTTTGATGCATCACAGGTTAAAATAAATGGTTTTGAAAAGTCGGGGTATATCAACAATGGCGCTGTTATGAGTTTGTTTTTTAGGATTTCAAAGGCTAATTGGTGTTCATTTGACCATACAAACTCTACGTTCTTTTTTAATAGGTTTGTTAAAGGTTTTGCGATACTAGATAGGTCAGGAATGAACCTGCGATAGTAAGAGACAAATCCAAGGAATGACTTAACGTCCTTGGGAGTTTTTGGTACAGGGAAATCCAGTATTGCACTTACTTTTCCGGCATTTGGTTTTACACCTTTATCGGTAATGACATGTCCTAAGTATGAAACTTCCTTTCTTAGAAATTCGCACTTGTCTGGTTGTAATTTAAGTTTAAATTGACGAAGTCTACCAAACACATTTGTTAGGTTATTAATGTGAGAGGCAAGGTCATACGAATATATAACAATATCGTCAAGATAAACAAAGCACTGTATGCCTTGGAGTCCAGATAAGGCTGAGTTCATTAACCTCTGAAAAGTCGACGGAGCGTTTTTAAGTCCAAACGGCATACGTGTGAACTCGTAATGTCCTGTTGGGACCGAAAATGCTGTTTTTGAAGAGTCTTCAGCAGACATGTTGATCTGATGGAATCCGGATGCTAGATCTAACGTGCTGAAATATTTACTTTTGCCTAGCTGGTCTAATATTTCTGCTATATTTGGAATAGGATAAGAATCACCAATGGTTACATCGTTGAGCTTGCGGTAGTCGATTACCACACGCCATTTCTTTTGACCGGACGCGTCGAGTTTTTTTGGCACCACCCAAATTGGTGAAGACCATGGAGACATAGAAGGTTTTATAATACCTTGTCGTAACATTTTATCAATTTGGGAATCAACCTCTTTTTTATGACATTCAGGGAATCGGTACGTCTTTACATGGATAGGCTCATCCGAGGTTGTTTTAATTTTATGTTCTATCGCATCGGTGGAGGTTAGCTGATCGTCAGGTAAGTGGAAGACGTCAGAAAATTGGGAACAGACTGAGTATAGTGCTTCGGTTTCTTCCGAATTTAAGTGGGACACGCGAAGTTCTTTTAGGACTTCTTCTGTGCGTTCAAAGGTATGTGATTCGGCCGTGGTTCCTATAAATATCGAAGCTTGTAGCTGGAAAGGTTCTAAACGCAATTGAAGGTCAGAATTGATCTGTACGGGTGCTTGTAAGGTATTTAAAATGGAAATATTAACACGGTTATTTTTTTTTACTTTAACCATACAGTTAGCTATTAGTAGGTTCCTAGATATGTGTTGATCGATTATTAATCCTTCTCCGATCTCTGGATTCGCGACTGTGCATTCAATGATGACTTCGGTACGCGCTGCTATTGTATAAACGGGTTCATTAAAGTACATTTGAAAATGAATGTCTTTTAAATATAATATACCTTTTTCGTAATTAATTTGGCCGTTCATGGAATTAAATAAATCGTTGCCGACGATGCCATCATAGGGTATGGTTAAGCCATCTATTAAGTTAAACATATGAGTTAAGTGTTTACAGTCACTGTGGTTTTCATCATGGGTACTTATAGTTATAGGAATTTGTCCTATCGTACTTAGAGGGCTATCGGTGGTTGAGTCGATACCTTTGATCTTGAACTTGATCGATTTATTAATTATAGGCATATCGTCGATAACTGACGTTTTTATAATGCTTATGGATGCTCCAGTATCAACGAGGAGTAAAAGCTCTTTAGAAGACACAGGGGATTTTACTTGTATGTAAGGTAAGTATTTATTTGATATATTTTGTGTGAATTCGTATATGGTTGTATTAATGTTTTCTTTATTTTCAGGATTTAGGATGCAGTCTACGGTTTGGGGCTGGCTACCCTGTTGCTTGACAACATGCGATTTTATGGAAACATTAGAATCTACGATTTGGGGCTGGTTACCCTGTTGCTTGATCCTAACCGAATGACCTCGAGTTTTGGGCTTATAATTACCATGTCCATGGGTCTTTGTGTCAATATTAGTGTCGTCTATTATGGTTACCGTTTGTCCCGTGCGACACTTATTCGGGACATTATTCAGTTTAAATCATGGTCATCGACAGTATCATAACCTTCAGTTTCGGTTAAGGTGTTAATTTGTGGTTTGAAGGACGTGCCTGGTTGGGCATTAGAATTAGAGGGTTTATTTACATTGAATTTCTTATTATTATACTCGCGGAGTTTGCAATTTTCCAAAAGATGTCCTGCTTTTTTGCAATATCGACAGAACTGGTCTTTTGAAGCTGGTTGACTAGTAGAAGGTTTTTGAGTTTGGTTATTATTAAAGTTGTTGGTTCTGTTTGCCCTTGTGTTTACGTCATTACCGCGCAATGTTTTCGCGACCATATTCTGTTTATATGAGTATTGTTGTAGCTTCTCTTCTGATAGAGCACAATTGATAGCATCATTGAGATTTTTAGGGTCCCTACATCTGACTATATTAGCGATACGAGGAATGAGGCCCATTGTAAAGGTGTGGAGAGCTAAGTCCTCCATGGCGGCTACCCTACCAGCAACTTCGCCCTTTTTATGGTTAGTAACAGCGATTTCTGTGAGGAGCTGGGATAGGCAAGTTTCAACCCTAAGTGAAAATTGGCTAACATTTTCCTGGGCACCTTGTCTACAATCTTGGAGTTCTGTTAGAAGGTGAGCGTAGTGTTTTCGCTCCCCGAATTGGTTTTGTAAGAAATCCCTGAGTGAGGGCCATGTTTCAAACTCTTTTATCGAGCACGCTATTTCGGCTTTGCCGTCTAGCTGGCTTATGATATATTTAAATATTATGTCTTGCTGATTTGCGGAAGCTAGGGAAATTGCATTGTCGCAATTATTTATGAAAGCGTTTAGTTTTTCTCGGCTACCATCGAAAGGTTTTATGAATTTTAGGATTACGTTTAAGGTTAGACCTTCTTTAGGTTCATCCTTGACGTTCTTGGAACTTTGAGACATATTGATAATAAATATAAAATAATACAAAAGTTAACAAGCAAACCCTGGAAATAAAATTAGTATAGCTTATAAGTCTACACAGCAAATCTCGTCGAACTGTTCTTATCGCCGTCTACCGGAACTGCGTCGGGTCACCGTCTAGACAGGACCATTTGTCGCCTTGTTACAATGTTGCGGCTATGAGATAAGCCGTCGAAGGTAAGTTTGATGGAACTTTGTTTAATCACTGGTAAATTATAAGAAATGATCACAAAACTCACAGGAGCACCAAATATGCGTTCTTCATGCTTATGCTGGAACTGGAACTGGAGCTGGAGTTCTGGATACTGGAACCGGGGCTGACCTTGAGCCAGGTCGGTGCTGGGTTTGGAGACGGGAGACGCTACCTGCGTCACTGCTCTTGCCACTTACTGCACAGTGGACCGGCTATGAGGCTCACGGTGTGGTGTACGGGATACACCTGGATGTTGCGAGTCGCTTCGTGGAACTTATGCACTCACTGCACTTCACTGGTATTTTTTCACAGGTTTACGGAGGAAACCAAGAGATTTTCAATCCCACCGCTGCCACCAATGTTAGAAACCGATCTAGGTCACTCTTTTTAAAAAAGGAAACACTTTTAGCTGTAAGGAACTAATACACTTTATTTAACTTTTACAATAATTATCGCGAGTGCAACACGCGAGTGCACTGGATGAAGGATGGAAGACGACTGACTGGATGAGTAGGATGGATGTATGACGAGTCGAGGAGTGATGTGTCAGCACTCTGACGGGAATGCAGCGTAAGCTGCTGGCTAGGCCAGAAAGGGTGCAATGGATGAATATAACAGTACGAAGACCTGAAATGCTCGCGCGCAGTTCGCAAGCGGCTTGCGAACGGCTCTGGAGCGGCGCATTCGCCAGATCTAGACACACCAAAATACATAAAATTAATTTTGTTAGAAACAAGCTTTTAATGAAAATCATGTTTTTCGTTTGTAGCTCTATATACCTATATAATGAATACTCGTCAAGACGAATCATACGAGCCTAAACTCGATGGGGTTGTGTCGTTTAACTACCAAGTTCCTATAGCCACCTTCCGGATCCATCATCAGATCAGCTCCTTGTCATAATAATTTTGCATTGTTATCTGATTTACACATGCATGCAAAATTTCAGCTCATTCGGTAACCGGGAAGTGGGTCAAAAATTTACAAGATTTGATTTCAGACAAACATCGGGATAGGTGAAACTAAATAAAAGCTTGTAATAAAAAACTTTTTACAAAAAAAAATTAAACCGACTTGAAAAAGTATAAAATAACTTTAATTTCGGAAGTCGGTGTTTCTATAATAGATACCTAATCTTGTCTCTTCGTTATTTAACACCGACTTCCGAAATTAAAGTTATTTTATATTTTTTGAAGTCGGTTTAATTTTTTTTTTTGTAAAAAGTTTTTTATTTTTCACTTTTTAGTTATGGTAGCACCACTAAAAAGTACCTACCCTTCAGCTAAACATAAATTACCTTATAGCCAGAGTGCATCTCATACTGATTCTTATAATCCCAAATACGGTTATATTACATGAATTTACCCCCTCCCCCTTTTCTTTCAGTCAGTCATCGACTACACGTATAAACAAAGCAATTTTACTTGTTACGACAATTCTGCTATGATTCTATGAGGAGTTCTGTTCCATATCTTCGATCAGATCATAACAATATTTCTATGGGACCAACTTGGAAGCATAACCTTTCAATAAAAAAAAAAAATTTCAAAATCAGTCCGCAATTGACCGAAATATCGGTGAACATACATAAAAAAACATACATTCAGCCGAACATAGAACCTCCTCCTTTTCGAAGTCGGTTAAAAAAAAACTAATACAAAATACATTCATAACATAACTAATTACTTTTGCGTCGCTAACGCGTGACCTGTGTTTATAACAGTCGCATATTGATATATGTCAGCTTTGATCATTTTCGAGGAGGTTATTTTAACACGGTGACCTTTCGCGCGCCCCAGCGTTACTGTACCGTGTCATGGGCGGGATGTTATGGCGATGTTGCTACCTGGTGTGCTATTTAAAATATCCTTAAAGACAAGGTGGAAAGGGTCAGGTGGTTCTTGATGCTATTAGACCTTAGACATTACTGTTCGGCTTTTATTTAGGTGGTAAATCATCCAATGACTTATCCCGCTCTTCATCTACATTTGAGAGCAGTGGTGATAAGAAATTACATAAACGCCTGGCTGGATTCGAAACCTCAACCTACAACTCGTTAGTCGGGGCGGCCACCATTGGAGCAATAAAAATGCAGCTAATATTTTTTTTTCATTTTTTTTTTTTAGGTTTGTTAGTCGTCTTCTTCTCTCGCTATCAAGGCAGTGCACCAAGATGTGCCAAACTTTTACTGGCTAACACCACACTAATGTGTATCACCTTCAGTACCACGAATATCCTTTTCGTACGTTTCCCCATGGCCCATTTTTGCTGACATCTCTTTGAGGCGCGCGTCGTACGGTGCACGCCATCAACGACAGTTTAATTTCATGGTTTTCCCCCTAAAAATCTTTAACAACCCCACTTCAAATCAATAAATCAATTATAAGTACACAGTAGACGGTCAGCTGGCCTCTATCCCACGGTGCATCCACGTACGTGGCATTATATTATTCACATGCGGGTGGGCCTCCTTGCGATTTCCTTCACCGTACATGCCAATTAAATATTTACAGACCATACGCATAGGGCCAGCTTACACAAAGACGCAACGAGAAAGCACCTACTTATTAATAGCAATACGATATCGAACTTTATTTACTAGATGAAAAAGTAGGTATTTCAATGAGCAAAAACGGGCCCTAACAGAATACCAGCACTGCATTATCTATCTCTATAGATATCGCAGCATATGCTGAGTTAGGCGCCTTTTTGACCTTACCTTTTAAAGTTGTCTTTTTGTTTTTCATACGAATTTATATGCATCCTAATTCAACTGTTTTAAGTTAAAATGTATGTGTGAGGTAGAAATAAACGTTTTTCTTTCTTCTTTCTTTAAATCAACCACCAGAGACTGCAAACCACACAGCCATATGAGATCTGCGGAATGGTTTGAAGAAGTCATCGCAGGCTTAGACAAATAATAATATTTCACAACTATCACAGAACGCCATAATCCCAAATTTTCCGCATTACAGAGAAGTCATGTACTTCAATGTAATTGCTATTCATTTTGTACTTAGCGGGACCGCTAACAGAAAAGTCATTTATCTCACCCTCCTGGAACAGAAAAGACAACTGAAGGCACACATGTGGGTTTTGGTCAATAAAAGTAGGACTGTCCCTCTCGATCCACCCAAGTTTAAGACGTTATATCATAATCTCCCACCGTCATAAAATGTCTCTGTGTGTGCTGACCCTTAATGGGTTTAGCAAGCCTTTACTTATTGGTGGAGGTTTCAATCGATATACAGGTAATTATTTTAAATGCCTGTTTCAAGAATCGTTTTGTCGTATGTGGACGCTTGTACGTTTATTTGAATATTAAATTTTCTTGTACTTGTACTTCTCCATCATTTCAACCGACCGGGCTTTGGTCGAGGCCATGGTCCGGAGCAAGGAGGAATGACAGGCGGTCGCCTCCTGCGAAGCAGAAATGCTAGCAAAGGAGGAGGCTGATCGCATCAGGCTACGGCGCCCTCGCCGCCGCTGCCGGGATTCCGATTCCGATTTCCGGCCACCGAAGACGCGGGCTCGCAGACGGCGAGCCATGGGTAGCTCTCTCTTCGAAAGGAAGCTCGTGTCCCGGTATGAAGAGGCTAAAAGGAATCATTTCAACCGAAACTTCTAAACCTTCGTCCACATTGTGGGAGGCGTTCCGACGCTGCGTCTTTCGGTACTCAGTCGCCTCTCCAGAACTTCCTTTATTCAACCTCGATGACCTTCCTGAAAAATTGTATCACTGCTTACAGGATCGCATTAAAGCACTGATAAATATTTAAAAATAAAAAACACAGTCATTTAAGTTTGACGATTCTTCGGACTACGTAAAACCTTTGAAAATATATGATTTAGCTCGCCCGGAGCGACTTTTTGTAGCGATGCTGTAGTGCGTTCGCATCGATACAGTTGCGATGCTGTAGCGCGTTCTATAGCGCTTGCAAATGTGACTAACGCGCGTTTGTTCTGTCCCCGCACACGGGAAACACTAAAAAACGCCGCTTCAAGCTTCATTTTGAGGCGGCCTTTTTTTGTGGCTCGTGTGCGGCGGTACCGCCACAAAAACACGCTTGAAGCGGCTTCACGCTTCTCCGAACACAAGGTGTCGCGCGCTTCAGCTGTTTTTTGCCGCGGCTTCTAGCTTTATTTTGTGGCCGCTTCTGGAGTTATTTTGAGGCCCGTGTGATGATGATAGCGATGCCATCGCACGCTTACAAAACGCGCGACCACATCGCTACAAAAAGTCGTTACGGATATTAAATTTTTTCAAAACATTCTCGCGAACAAAGACGCTAACAAAATGCTAGTTACACTACCGATTACATATCCTATCAACCTATTTCCTACGGTACATTAGTAAACCGTAATACAGACCATTTATCACCCATTATGTATCAATTTAATCGTCCAGCATGGCCGTAATATGTAAATGGTCACTGGCCACGTGACCATGACTCTCTTTGTGTTCATTAAAGCGATATTACTGCTGAAAGTGAGCTTTAATTGCAATTTCAGCCATTAATTGGTGTTCGTCGGAACATTTTAGTGATTTATTGTGTTTTTGTTGCTTTTTGAACTGTTTATGTAGTTCTGGTATAGCAAAGGATGAGTTATGGTTGAGGATATTGAGTAATGATTTCTTTTTGCTTTGCGTTAAAGTAAAATCGCATGATCGGTCTTTGTAGCGACGCTTGGCGAAAGCCCGTGTCCAACAGTTGACGTTTTTCGGCTGAAATGATGATGATGATGATAAGTAAATTAACTTTTTTAGGGTTCCGTGCCTGAAAGGAAAAAAAAGCGGATCATTTATAAGATAATATATAATAATAATATATTCCACAACTACCACACAACGCCGTCTAGTCCCAAGCTAAGCAGAGCTTGTGTTATGAGTACGAGACAACTGATAAACTTACTTATATATTTCTAAATACATACATATTATAGATAAATTACACCCAGACACAGAACAAATGATCATGCTCATCACATAAACATTTCGCTCATTTGGTGGAACAATGACGTAATTACATTTTTAGAAATTTTACAGGAGATGCAGTCAAAGATTAATAATAATGGTTATGGCATTTTAGCGAAACTTATTACAATTCTAATTGTTGGTCGTCCTATAAATAAAATCAACGTAAATGATGTTTTGCCCGACAATAGTCTTTCCGCACATTATAACATTATAAAACTTGTTTTGAAAAAAGTGTAATTACGCCGTTGTTGCACTGAATGAGCGATTTGTCCTGGGTGGGAATCGAACCCACGACCTCCGGCATAGCAGTCAGGGTCATTAACCACTACACCAACAGGCCAGTCAAAGTTCACTTTGTTGCCCGCGTGTCGGTCTGCCTGTCTGCCAGAACCCTTTATCTCGGGAATGCGTGGAGGTATCGAATTGAAATTAAAACCATACACTCAAGTCTACAGTTCCTTAAAGCTGTGAAAAAATCAAACTTAACAGTTGACGAAAAAAAAGATACGGCCGTTTATGTCACAAAAAATGTACATTCCGATGCTCTCAAGGGAATCAAAATTCATAGGCCTATATATACCCTTCCCGATCACCTAGAATCCTGAAATTTGGCGTAAAGCAAGGTCTAATGGCACAAGTATAGGAAAAATCTTGAAAACTGTAGTTTAGTCATTTGTACGGAACCCTCAGTGCCTAGTCTGACTCGCACATGCCCGGTTCTTTTATTGGAAATCATTAGGAGCAACTGAAGTACACAGGTAGGTTTCACGCCCTCTCGTTCCACCCCAGGGCGGGAAAAGTCATTGGATGATTTCCTAGCTACAAAAATAACAGGCCAACCATCACATCTCTCAATTCTTTACATAACTTACTTTTCCAAAACATATCAAACCAAACTACCAGGTATCCCAAATATTTCTAATCTAATCATAAGATTTCCAATTCCCAAGTACAATTTTCCGGTCATTTTCCGAGTGGTCGTTACCAAGTTTGTCCGTACGTGCTCCGGCGGGCCGCAGGTTCGATCCCTGCGCGATGCACTCGACGTGACCTGTTATTCGTGCTACTAAAGCACTATTTGTGTTTAAGTGTATACTGTGGGGTAGTTCGCTTTGTTTTTGATTTACGTTAGATAGAAGTTTGTTTAGCTAAATCTGTTTATAAATGAACAGTTTAGTGGTCATTTAGGAGTAAAGTTAGCACAATATAAAACTAGAACTACATTAGACCGACACACACGTGGACTACGCCTGATTTGTATGTAGAACGACGTCGCGTGGCGTAAATCTAATTGTGGCTCTACAAGTCTAGTTGCCATATAAAATGTATGGAGATCGACGCGCCCAGGTCGGCGTAAGTGGCATACGTCTGAGCAGTGTAGTTCTACCTTAAAGGAGTTTAAAAAGCGTTTTAACGCAATTATTTAGCTGTATATGATATTCTGTTATGCGCTAGATAAGCCAAGACAATGTATCTCATTAAGGTTTGTACAGAAACATATTTTTGTACCACCCTGAGGTCAACTGGTAGAAAATGCCAAAGTTATTAATTTCAGCTTTGTTAGGTGATTTTTACTTGTGCAAAAAGTCAATAAATAAATCATTCCTGCTGTAAAATTACTATAAAAATTTGTCTATGATCAGTCATCTGGCAACACGCCAGATGACATATGGTACCGAAACGTGGTCGATCACAATGGGCCTCTTCAGAAGACTTAAAATCACCCAAAGGGCAATAGAAAGGGCTATGCTCGGAGTTTCCTTGCGTGATCGAATCAGAAATGAAGATATCTGCTGGAGAACCAAAGTTGCCGACATAGCACGAAGAATCGCCAAACTTAAATGGCAATGAGCAGGGCACATTGCTCGCAGAACAGATGGCCGTTGGGGCCGAAAGATTCAGGAGTGGTGACGCGAACCGGAAGACGCAGCGTTGGAAGGCCTCCTACAAGGTAGTCCTATGACCTGGTGAAGGTTGCGGGAATCCGATGGATGCGGAACGCACAGAATCGTTTATTGTGGCCTATGTCCAATAGTGGACGTCTATCGGCTGAAATGATGATGATGATGTACAATTACTATAGATATCATCGTTTTAAAGACACCATAGCAATTACAGTTCCGTCAACAAAGTCCCAGCAGTAGTACTGTCAGTGTACATTAATTTGACATTAAAAGAAGCCGATGAGCACATTGTGAAGACTACTGGCGTCGCGCCAGACCGGAGATGGCGGTTTAAAAAAACCTTTTAAATTCATATTTAGCCTTTACTGTTTATGGTACTGGTTGCTGTAAACACAGGATTTTGTTGGTAATAAATTTCACAAACCATCAGTGGTTTTAAGGTTAAAAAAAGCTTTAAGGAGTTCAGTAAAGATGAAGGTTCCGATACCTGAATGAGGGAAGAAATGAAGCGCATATTACTAAGAGAGTTCTAAGTATACGTGTAGATGGATGGAGAGGGAGAGGAAGGCCGAAGAAAATATGGATGGATTGTGTGAGGAGTGATATGAAATAAAAGGTAGTTAGTGATACTTTGACAGGTGAGAGGACAGAATGGAAGAAGAAAACGTGTTGCGCCGACCCCTAGTAATATGGAATAAGGGCAGGAAGAAGAAGAAGGTTCCGATACCTATATAGTTTGTTTAAGCTCCGTGAGTGTGACCGTGGCATCACCGCGGGCCCTAACAGAATTCCAGCACTGCGTTTTCTATATCTATCGATATCGCAGCTAATGCTGAGTTAGGCGCGTTTTTGACCTTACACAGATTTTAAAGTTATCTTTTGGTTTTTTCATACGAAATATGCATTTTTAATGTATCCTAATTCAACTGTTTTAAGTTTAAATGTATGTGTGAGGTACAAATAAAGTTTTTTGTTTCTTTCAAGGTTCAAAGCCATTTTATCAATCATTGAATTGCCATGATCTTGAAACGTAAAGGGTAACTGAAAATAAAACAGGTGGATTTGGTCAGTAAAAGTCTGAGATGACTTTAAGACGTCGACGGCGCGAATTGTTCCACGCGCGCCGCAGGGAGATCTCAGCAAACCGTCGGGGCCCAGCGAGTCAAAGCCTACTACGGCCATGGGTTCGCTTTTGAAAGGAAAACTCAGTATTGGTATGAAATGCAATGAAGGAACTAGGAGTGGATTTCAGTCAGTAAAAGTCTGACATTCCCTCCCGCCCCGTCCAAGAGTGGGAGATGTCATTGGATGATTTCTCAAATAAAAAAATGGAACTAAAAAATACTAGTCAGTAAAAGTCTGACTCCCTCCCACCCCGTTCAAGGGCAGGAGATACCATTGGATGTTTATCGGCTAAAAAAAAGTATGGAACTCTAAAAAAGACCATTTCGAGGACTCGCGTAACTCGAAAAAACTAACAATTTTCGTCGAACGACAATCGTAAAAGTAACGCGTGATCATCGCGCGAGCATCGTAGCTCGCGGCCGTAACACACGCGCGATAAATCGTCGCATTCCGCCAATATCGGCAGTTAGCGGCATGTGCGGACAGCGGCCGCCGTCACACCGTAACAAGCAAATATATGGAACGAGAATAATTAATGTTACGTTATGAAGGAATGCGGATATTTTTTTTTCAGTAGGTAAATAAATCTTCATCTATCTTCACTAACATTATAGAAGTTTGTTTTTTTGTTTCTACGAGGTAATATCTGAAAGTACTGGTCCGATTACTAAATTTTTTTCACCGGTACCAATATACCACGACGCCGGCTATCCCCAAACTAAAAATTGCTTGTATTAGGAGTATTAGAAAACTGAAAAAAATACTTATATATTTCTAAATACATACATTAGGTACATCGAGAGCTGAAAGAGATCCAGCGCTTGACATAGGCCTCCCCTAAAAGGTGCTAAAATGACCGGTTCTGTGCGAATTATATCCATCGCATTCCCACGACCACATTAGCTCGTCAACCTACCTTGTAGCCTTCCAACGCTGCTTCTTTTGATACGTGATTGCCACTCCATTGAAGAATGAAATAGTCGAGTTAATTCATCATTATAAAGAGGTGTACTTCTGGACATAGGTCTTCACTCACGCATTACCACTTCGATAGGTTCCGTGCTTTTTATTCCTAGCGAATTCCCTTCACCAGCTTATCAGGCAATTTTATCGAAGGTGATGGTAAAGGGTGATTTGGAAAATCATCAACGAAGCTTTTAGTTTTCTTTTCTGGATGACGGTAAAACGTTCCTTTCAACTCGGCGTTACACCACCGGTACATGGAGGACATCGTACCGTATACGCACTATTAAAGACACTTCCGCCTGACCACCGCTAAGTTCATTTTTGCTTGAACTCTGAACGAAAATTTGGGGTTTGGTTAGGCGGAACGCCGCGGGATTCAAGCAAAAATATTTTTTGAGTAACCAGACAGAAATGACCGCGATGGTACAAAGCATTTTGGGAACACATTTATTGTGCGTGTGCGTAGGTACTGCTAACAAGGGGAATTCCTTGGCGGGGTCTATGTTTCCTGACAGCTACACCCTAGGGGTCTTTAAGTCAAGAGTGAATAAGTTACTTTTAGGCAAGCGTGCTCCATCGTCGGCCACATCATCGCTTACCGTCAGGTGGTCAAACGTGTGGCCATCAATATTAATTTAATTCATGAATCCCCAAGCGACCACCGGTGGCCGCGCATCTATTGTCTTACTATTGTGTCTCTAATTGACGGTATCTGAAGGGTTAAAAAACTACAACAAATTTTTACGTTTATCGTCCATCTATCTCTGTTAGCCATTCTCTGCCAAAACACACTCACATTATTGCTATCATAAATCGCCAAAAAAAAACTAATAAGAGCTACAGATGTCTTTGTTAACGGAACATTTCACACTAATCCTGGACTCCGGATACAAAAACAACATACATTATTGAGACAGGCTTATGGAACAAGTATGACGGCGCATCGTTGCTGTTCATTCATTTGTGGGGAGACGACGATTTGATGTGCTGAGCCGCGACGATTCACAAAGTCAGATGATGAGTAGATGGATTATTTTGGCTTTGATCATCTTGTATTTTTTATTGATATTTACGGTAATTGAAATTTTTATCTATATCTATTTGACTAGCTACTGTCTGTGGCTTCACCCGCGTGAAAGTAGGAAGTTATCCTAAGGGAACATAATCCCGGAAAAAAATTATTTGTTGTGTTTTATTTCAAGACATTTTTTGAGAATCTTCTGCTCTAGGGCGGAACGAGAGGACGTCTCAAATTTGATTTTAACCCACCTTGACCACCTGTGTCCTTCAGTTGCCTTTTGCGTTCCAGGACTGTAGTATCCCTTTTAGGAACCCGTGGTTTTAACGGGTATGGGCCCTACTGAACCCCTACGGTTTTGTTGACATCTCTTTGAAGCATGCGCCGTCGATGACTCAAGTTCGGTTCTTACCGGCCGGCCGGACGGCGAGCAACCCATTGCTCACCGTCGCACAATATCTCACATCTACTTGAAAACGAGTATGCAATAAAATGGGAAAGATCATCCAATTGAGCGAAGGTATTAACTTTTAGAATAGTAATAGTGAGCGAGTTCATAGAAATCGCTGAAACGCAGAGACACTAGTTTTCAACATAAACATTGATTTTCAGGGTTCATTATTTTTTATAACGCACTAAGATATCAATTTATTTTCTAGTGAACTAGCTGTAGTATTGAAATCCTATTGCTTTTTATTGGCCACCAAAATCAATGATCCATAAAAGTATATTGTTTTAAGATAGAAATAATGTTTGTTTTTTCGTCCAACGCGATTGTGAAGGGTTCAGATGCAGTTACACAAATTTGACGCGATGTGGTGGCTATGTCCTACGTGCGTGCGAAGTCACCGCGTGAAGTCGAAGTAAGCAGCCTCTTAGCTTCGTAATCGGTCAGTTGACTTGAACGGACACCTACATCAACATTAGACTCCGCGTAACAGAGGCGACAAATGAAGCAATGTCAAATAATCTGTTACATTTGAGTGTGACAGACAGCCCATATTCCCGTCTATCTTTACAGCTCTTTTCCAGTAAAAAGTAACGGTCGGGCGTCGGATGCATCTCTTATCTGAAGCTGCCAGTTTACCAATTAGGTTATTTTAACGAACATTCGTGAAATTAGTTTTTCGCTGGAAGGTTGGCAGTGCCGTTAAACTTCATCGCTTATGACCGACGCTGCAGTTTTAGGTTAGTTTCGTTACGTTGGTAGTATGTTTTTATATTGCTCTGTATGTTTGCTGTATGTATGAGGTTTTTGCCCTTTTACAATTTGTTTATGTTTGCTATAGGAAACAAGTTTTTAATGAAAATATTTTTTTCATAGCAAGCTTTTATAGTGCAGAGTAATTAATACTCGTCAAGACGAATCAAACGAGCTTAAACTCGATGAGGTTGTGTCGTTTAACTACAAAGTTTCTATAGCCACCTTCCAGTTACATCGTCAGATCAGATCTTTGTCATAATAATTTTGCATTGTAATCTGATTTACACATGTATGCAAAATATGAATAGAGCTGCAACTATTAAATTAAATTTGATTACAGACATAATTACTACCAACATCGGGACAGGTGAAACTAAATAAGAGCTTTTTTTTCGCTTTTTGTGCGCCTACCATATTGTCTCTTCACCACCCTAGGTTGACTGGCAGAGAATGCCTAAGGCATTAAGTCCGCCTATGTACTTTGTGTTGCATGAAGATTAAATAAATAAATAAAATACACACGAATGCTTTATTTGCCCCTCCCATCCTCCTCCTTTTAATTTGTAAATAAAACATGTTTTGCTTTTGGTTAATTCTTTAGTTTAATCTAGTGCGTTCCTAATACTTTCTAGCCTGAAATACAGCTCCAACCTAATTCAAGCAAAAATGCAACTGTGTGCGTTATTATTATTTTTATGTATTTTACTTTAAATGTGCCACTTTTATAAATAAACGATATTCTATTTTATATTGTTTTACATGTGGAAGGACTTCAGAGAGGCCTTTGCCCAGCAGTAGGACTGTAAGGGCTAGATAAGAAAAAAAGTTTAAACATAAAAGGGCATGGCTGTTGAGAGTTTGACATGTTTTTTATGCTCCGGCCATGTTGACTGGTAGAGAATGCCTAGGGCTGCCTTTGCGTTGAATAAACAAATAAAACCTCGTAATTTTCCTCAAACAAGAATTAAACCTCTTAATAAAGAGAATTACAAACAAACAATAAAGAAAACTGTAAAAATCCAACGCAATTGAGCATTTAATATAACTAACTATTCTCTCAAGTCTTTTGTAGCTTTCTAATGAAATGAAGGTCTTCGTCTTGGAAAAATAAACCCCTGCCGCTGGGCGACGGAGGGGGTGTAACTTGGGGAAGTGGGGGTGGTCGGTGGAGGAGGGGGGTCTTGTCGCGAAGGCACACTCTCGATTAATTACAGTCGTAATCCAACTCGGTTTGTTCTCTGTTTACACTTAGTTTTAAATGTCACAGTTTTAAATTTGACGAATTTTTTTTTCCTTACGAATCTTCATAGGGAATTTTTTTTCGGATATTTTTTTCGTACTGGTTCGCAAATTACTGTTGTATATCTACTTAAAGTGTCGTAAAAGAAACCAGGGTAATAAATAATAACAAAATAATTTATTTCAGCTTTTGCTTATCCAAAATCCAAATTAGAAGAGAAACTAGAGAGAATCCAAAAGAAACTAGCCATACCACTTACCCCTGCACAGTATGCTTATTGTTTTCGCACTTCAGTATCAGTAAGCCTAAATAGGTACTAAGCAGAGCAGTATCGATTCTCTTGCCATGATTGGCGATTAGGCGTTGATTTAGATGATTTAAATCAGAAATAATTATTAGAAACGGCAAAAATAAAGCAGGATATGATGACGATATTTATTTACATTTAATCATCATTTCAGCCGAAAGACTCCCAATGGTCTCCACAGTCTCACAGCGACCAGTCCATCGGATTTCCGCGACCCTCACCAGGTCTTCCGTCCACCTTTTTAGCCCTACGATCACTGCCAATAGATAATAACTAGATAAGCACAGTACTAATATACCTACAAATCTCTACCAAAAACCTGCTCACACCAGGCGAGCATGATCTCAGAGAAAGTTAACAAATTGTAGCATTAAATCTTAAAGTCGGACAGGAGAGCCGCGCACTACTTACAAATACAAGCTACTATATATCGCATTTAATAAATTGGCGCGACTTTAACGAGCTCCGAACGAATGTTTCTCCTGAGAGCTATACTGGCAACGCTAACGCTGCGAAAAACATGGCTTTCGGTGTACACATACCTTTATATATTACAGCGAAAAAGTACAACTCCTTGATTGCTTGCGCGCCTAGTACCATTGCTTATTTGGGTTGCTAATGAAAATGTTTTCTTTTAGCTAATGTTTTCTAGAAAGCAATTAATATTTGATCGTTCCTACGTCTATTTAATATGAGTTTATTAGGGTTCCTTACCCAAAGGATAAAAACGGGACCCTATTACTAAGACTTCGTTGTCTCTCTGTCTGTCCGGTCTGTCTTTATATATTACAGCGAAAAAGTACAACTCCTTGATTGCCTGCGCGCCTAGTACCATTGCTTATTTAGATTGCTAATGAAAATGTTTTCTTTTAGCTAATGTTCTCTAGAAAGCAATTAATATTTGATCGTTCCTACGCCTATGTAATATGAGTTTATTAGGGTTCCTTACCCAAAGGGTAACAACGGGACCCTATTACTAAGATATCGTTGTCTCTCTGTCTATCCGTCTGTCTTTGTATATTACAGCGAAAAAGTATAACTCCTTGATTGGCTGCGCGCCTAGTACCATTGCTTATTGAAAATGTTTTTTTTAGCTAATATTTTCTAGAAAGCAATTAATGTTTGATCGTTCCTACGCCTATGTAATTTGAGTTTATTACTTTTATTTTAAATTCAGGTTTATTTGTAAAACAGTGGCAACCTCTCAAGACTATGTTACTAACATCATAACCAATAATTTTGTTCTATGACTTTTAAAAATTTATCATTTTTGTCGCGTCATACAGATGTAGGTAGGTATAGCAAGATACAGAGTTCAAATGTGTTAGATAGAACTACGAAATCTTGAAGGTTTGTTTTTGGCAAATGAATTATGTTTTATAAAAAGTCATAGAACAAAAGTTGTTGTTTATGATGTTAGTAATACAGTCCTGCAAGGTTGTTAGTGTTTTACAAATAACCTTGTATATATATTTGCGGGTAAATGTCAAATAATTTATTTTTGTCGAGACAGGTAATTTTACTTAGGTTTATTTAGGTCGCTTACTCGCATTGTTTACTGCAAGAAATATAGTTTAGTTTAGGTACTCAATTTCAACAGCGCGATTTATTTCGATGTTACCCCAAAATGGTTTCGTATTAGACTCCGAAAAAGGAGGACGAGACATTATTTTTTACTGAAAGACTTTTATATTAACGCTCATTTGTTTCATTGTCCCCGCACACGAGCCACAAAAAAGCCACTTTAAGCTTCTATTTGTGGCGGCCTTTTTTTGTGGCTCGTGTACGGCGGTGCCGCTACAAAAAAAACGCTTGAAGCCGCTTCAAGCTTCTCCGGCCACAAGCTGTCGCGCACTTCAGCTGTTTTAGAATAGAATAGAATAAACTTTATTGTACACCAAAAGAAACACAGCTTTTTTTGCGGCGGCGGCTTCTTGCTTTATTCGTTGCCGCTTCCAGCGTTTTTTTGTGCCCGCTTTTTTTTGTGGCCCGTGTGCTACTACGCTTAGTATCAAGTGTTTTTCAATAAAACCTAGTCTGTATAATGATAATGTTGAACTCCCGAAGTCGCATTTTCATTAATTTCCGAAGTTTGGAAGTCGGGCACATTATGGCGGCTTCCAGTCAATTGCTCCCGAATATCAGTAGTAATGACGGCTGTCAAGTGTCTGTTCGTGTTATAATATCTATTCGGCGTGAAACGCGCGGTAATTTGGCCTCCGCTCAAAATGTACGAGTAATTCTCGTCCCGAAAACTGAGAAATATCGTTTAGTTTAGTGAACGTTTTATAAAATCTGTGCTCAAAGTCATACCTATCCAGACTAGACAAAGATTTCTATTTATTACATTATTTCAGGATATTTATTAAACAAATTTAAATTATAAAATACACTTAAATTGGAAGAATATATAATACACTAAAGGCCTATCTAAATATGACGTCATAAAACTCATCCGCATCGCTGTGAGCTGAAAATGAGCCCAAAAGGCTGGCGGCTTTGCCCCGTTGTATGGCGATCTATACTCAGATAATATTGTTATAAAAAGGCTTTTTTTTAATTTTATTATTATTTGAGAAACTCAAATATACTGGACTAATTTTAACCCTTCAGATACCGTCAATTAGAGACACAATAGTAAGACAATAGATGCGCGGCCACCGGTGGTCGCTTGGGGATTCATGAATTAACATAATATTTTTTCACTTTTTACTAGCTTTTAACATTTTATAAGTACCCATATAAGCCTATTTACACTAGTTTATTAAAGAGGTAAAGTTTGTTTTTTGGTTTTATGTTTTTTTTGTTTGTAGTAGGTTAGTCTGTGGAAGTACTGGTCCGATGGCTATTTTTTTTCACCGATAGAAAGCTGCTTTATTCCTGAGTGACGTAGGGTATTTTTTATGTACGCGGGCGAAGTCGTGGACAAAAGATAGAATGAAATAACAATATTTAGAATTTTGAATACTTCTGTTTCACTAAACGTGACATAGGCTATAATGTTTTCTACTTTCACGCGGACAAAGTCGCTGGCAGAAGCTTTTATATTTTTAGAGAAAATTAATTTCTTTTCACATCGAATTAATTCATGAATCCCCAAGCAACCACCGGTGGCCGCGCATCTATTGTCTTACTATTGTGTCTCTAATTGACGGTATCTGAAGGGTTAAGTGAATTCATTCTACGCTTTAATTAAAAGTATAATTTCAATACTACTCACATAATTTGTTTGCGCGACAGCCCAGTGCTTTAAATCGACTTAAATCTCGGCAAAAATATGCTTAAACAAAATTATATTTAAAATGTCCAGCTATCTCTTAATTGAATACTCTTTGAGGCATTCAAAGTATTCAACGTTTTTTTGCGGATAGAAACGGTGAAATAGCAGTGAAAACTGAGAGACGCTGATACCAGCCACTTGTACACCGCACTACAAAGGCCCTACCACGAGCCCTTAACGCGACCCATTTGACGACCTAAACTGAATGGTTACTGGGATGAAGCTATATAAGGTGTATGTATAGCTCTCTCTCGCTCGCACTCTTGACATTTTAACACGTCATAATAAGGCCCCTGAAGCGCGCTTCATTGTGGTAATCTTAGAATATGTTACTTTTGGGTAAGCTCCCAAAAGTAACATAATAATATTCCTTCCCAGATTTTGATAAAAACTGTTTAAGATTTTTTTTTGAGTCAGGAAAGAATTAATTTACTAGTATCACTCGCTTTTAAAATGCAGATTTAGACCGCTAATGACAAGTGGCAAATCAAGTCCAGCTCATGAAGTTAGGGCCACGGGGAATTTATTAATAAGAAATCCAAGAACGCAAAGGGTAAATGAAGGATACGGGTTTAGTTTTAGACACTAAAGTTTGGCACGCTCTTTCGCTCCACCTTAGAGTGAGAGCCCCGAAGGCGTGGGTTTGCAGATGACGAGCAATGGGTTGCTCACCGTTCGGCTATCCGTTAACCGTCCGGACCGAGCTCTAGTATGATGCTTAGTGACTACTTAGATGACGCACCTCTCAAAGAGACGTCAACAAAATCAGTGCCAGGTAGCCCAGCAGAACCAGCAAAACCCACTGGGCCCATGTGTTGACATCCCAATGGGAAACCCGAGGTCCTCGAACGCTAGGCAAAAATAGAACCTAGGTGTGATTTTAGTTAGTAAAAATCTGACCCCGCCCAGAACGGGAGAAGTCATTGGATGATTTCCTAACTTAAAAAATACCCTAGACCGTGAGAATTCATTTGATGATTTTTCATCTCAAAAAAAAAAAACAAATTTACACAAAACCAAACGCTAGTAAACTGTAGAAAAAGATATACCTAATAAGAAGGAAAAAAAGTAAAGAGAAGCTAACCGTGTTTGTTTTCTAGCGAATTTTCTAACCGGTAGATTGAATTTAAAAAGTTGGTGGGTTCGCTGCAGTGACTGTAGTTACCTCAACTAGAGTTCAGCACGGGAGTTAAGTGATCACTCCAGACTTTAGACTTTCGTACTTTTTTTCCAGTTTTATCGAACGGTTGAACCAGTGGGTTTTTTTTTTGTTAGACTTGTGGTGTTTGATGTTGATAGGGATGGAATTTGTTGATGTAGCAAGAAAGAATGAAACATGTTTATCTATTCTGTCCAAATAGACGCACACCGATGGACCGATGATCTGGTCAGTGTCGAGGGAATCCGACGGATGCGTGACGCACAGGACCGGTGGTTGTGGCGACACTTGGGGGAGGTCTATGTCCAACATGGACGTCTTTGTCCACGCGGTAGCCACTCCAGAACCTTTCGGATCCAACGATCATCTGTTTTGTATGGTCAGCATTGTGCCTTGTCCACTGCCACTTAAGTTTGGCGATTCTTCGGGCTGTGTCGATAACTTTGAACATCAAGAGACAATTTTCTGAAATTCACCCCCCAAGGGGATGAAACCGGGTCCTAAGTTTGTACACCTACTGTGTCGTTTATCTACCAAGTTTCTCTAGCCACCTTCCGGTTCCATCATCAGATCAACTCCTTATCATAATAATTTTTCATTGTCATCTGATTTACACATGAGTGCAATATTTTAGCTCAATCGGTAACCGGGAAGTGGGTAAAATTTAATTTACAAGATTTGATTGCAGACAAACATCGGGACAGGTGAAACTAAATAAAAGCTTGTAAAAAGAAGCTAGTTAAAAATATTCTGTGTATGCTAAAAGGAAGAATTACTTTTCATTAACATTGTAATAATTATGTACATACTAGTAAAAAAGAATTCCCAGTAAGCACCCAGCACTGAAAGGAAGCAAAAGCTTCCTCTTTGTAAAAGCGAAAATAATTAAACCTCGGTTTTCAACAAAAATATATTTCCTTTTAAAGCAGTACAGTCCTGTTTCATGTAATGCAAGTGAAATTTAATTTATTACTATGAATATGTTATACCCGACGTAAGCTTTTACTTTATTCTTTTTTAGGGTTCCGAACCCTTTGGGGTGTTAACGGGGGTCCCGTTACTGAGCCTCCGCTTTACGTACGTCTGTTTGTCTGTCCGTCCGTCTATCAGCAGGCTATCCTTACTAATATTATAAATGCGAAAGTAACTCTGTCTGTCTGTCTGTTACGCTTTCACGCAAAAACGAATGAACGGATTTAGATCAAATTTGGTAGGTAGGTAGAAGAGACACTGGGATAACACATAGGCTACCTATAATTCCACTGCTGAGCACGGGTCTCTGCCCGCGCGATATAAACTGTAGTCCACGCGGGCGAAGTCGCGGGCGGAAAGCTAGTATCTCATAAACCGTAAGAGTAGACAGTTATTTTCATAGAATGTGTATTTCTAATGCCGCAACAACTAATCCTTACTAATATTATAAAAGCGAAAGTGATTTTGTTTGTTTGTTACGTCTTCACGCTTAAATGACCAAACCGTTTTTGATGAAACTTGGTACACAGATAGACCATGTCCTGGAATAGGACATAGGATACTTTTTATTTCAGAAGTATGTTCCCTTGGGATAATTTTCTGCTATCACGCGGGCAAAGCCGCTGGGAACAGCTAGTAATAAAATAAAAAAGGTTTCCATACAAGAAGCGTTATTATGTCGGCGTTTCTTACTCGATTTTAATATTGTGGTACAAAACCCTTTGTGCGCGAGTCCGATTCCCACTTGCCCGTTTTGTTTTCAGCTTTATTATTCAATTTAACATAAACACAGTAAAATTACGTTTTTCGTTTTAATGCAACTGAAATTCAATTCATTGAAATAATCGCGTCAACTCGAGTAGGCTTTAGCTGATAACAAAAGATACGTAAATCGCTTGGAAAAGCTATCATTTTCACTGAATGTAATGTTGATGCCATATAGATAGACTAGTTTTTGCCAGCGGCTCCTCTATATAAACTTTGGACACCATTTCATCCCCTTAGAGGGAGAATTTTGGAATATCCTCTCTTATTGCTCGCCTACGTCATAAAAGGAAACATTGTCTGGCCTGTTGGTCTAGTGGTTAGTAACCCTGACTGCTATGCCGGAGGTCGTGGGTTCGATTCCCACCCAGGACAAATGTTTATGTGATGAGCATGATCATTTGTTCTGTGTCTGGGTGTAATTTATCTATAATATGTATATATTTAGAAATATATAAGTATGTTTATCAGTTGTCTGGTACCCATAACACAAGCTCTGCTTAGCTTGGGACTAGACGGCGTTGTGTGATAGTTGTCGAATATTATATTATATATTATATTATATATATATATTGTGCAAAATCCCACACTCCTAGGCCCTGTAGTTTCGACTGTGCGTTGTTATGTCAGTCAATCAGTTTCTGCTTTTATATGTCGAATACCCGTATCTAACAAGGTTTTAACATTAACTGTCCCCGCACATGGGCCCCAAAAAAACGCACAAAAAAGCTAGAAACTGCCGCAAAAAACATGTGAAGAGGGCAACAGCGGAGAAGCTTTTTTTTTTTTTTTTGTCAACGGGGAAAATCATCTTTGACGAAACCCGCTCTTGGGTGGAGCGGGAGACAGTGTCAGACTCTTACTGACTAAAAACCCCGCGCCGTTCCTTCTAGCCTTCATACCGGGGCACGAGCTCCCTTTCGGACAACCCTGTCCCCAGTAGGCTTCGACCCAGCTGGGCCCCTCCTGCTGCTGACAACTCCTTGAGGCGCGCGGGAACAGTGCGCGCCGTCGACGTCTTGGACTCGGTCCATTACCGGACGATCGGACAGCGAGCTACCCATGGCTCGCCGTCCGCGAGCCCGCGTCTACGGTGGCCGGAAATCGGGATCGGAATCCCGGCGGCGGCGGCGAGGGCGCCGTTACCTGATGCGGTCGGCCTCCTCCTTTGCAAGCATTACTGCTTCGCAGAAGGAGGCGACCGCCTGCCATTCCTCCTCGCTCCGGACCATGGCCTCGACCAGGGCCCGGCGCGAGAGGTCTCCGCCGCCGATCGCCCCCACGAGGGCACGGCGATGCTCCGCCCAGGCAGGGCACACCTCGACGGTGTGCTCCACCGTGTCCTCCGGGCGTTGCGCACAGTGGCGACACCCGGGCGTCTCTTCCGCTTGAATCCGATGCAGGAACCTCCCGAACTTGCCATGTCCGGTGAGGACCTGCGTCATGCGGAAGGTAAGGACGCCGTGAGGTCTTTCCAGCCACGCCTCAAAGAGGGGACTTACCGCCATAATCGTGGCGTAACAACGGAGAAGCTTGAAGCGGCTTCAAGCGTTTTCTTCCGCACACGAGCCATAAAAAAGGCCGCCTCAAAATGAAGCTTAAAGCGGCGTTTTTTTGAAGCCCGTGGTGGGTAGGCGAGGGGGGGTAAAAATTCGTTGTTTTTTTAGAAATAAACAAAAAGTTATAGTGCCGTGTTTGAATTTTATTTACAAGAAAAGTATAATATTTACTGAATAATATATCTATGCGTCAATGCTACAAATACGTCGTTATTACTGTCTTGTAGCTCATTCCACAAATATTACGCATAAAGAGATAACTCAAATTTGACTGCAATCCGAGATACTGCTTTGTTCGTTGCGAAAGTCTATATATAGATTTGATGACAAAATTTTCAAGCTTTGGTCCAAAAAGAAGTCACGTGGATAGCAATTATTTAGTCCAAATTGCCCGCTAAAGCATTACCGTAGTATACGTGTATAACTTGAAGCAGCTAAAACTCCATTCAAATGAACAAAGGCACACAAAATAAAACAGATCGCAGTAATTAAATACGCGAAAAAAATAAACTCCAATTGGATCCGATGCGACGAACACAAAGGCATTTGGACGAAAAAAAAAAGAAACCGCCCAAAAACGCAATAATTAAATTTACACGGATTGCTCTCAAACATTTGCGATGCATTTTTTGGGCGGCGGGCGTTGTAAAGAGAAATTGATTTGGACAAAGTGGGCGCGGGGAGGGCGGGCGGATATCGAAAGCTCATTTCCGGCGAGCGGGGAGCTTCCGCCCCCGCCCTCGGATCCGCTCGCTTTTTACTAATATAGTGTAAATAATACCAGCGGAGTCGTTTCGAGTAAATTTGCTTTTGTCAGTCCGCTCCGTTGTAACGTGACTTTAGGTTTTTCCCTAAATTGTTTAATTGAGATGGGTGAGTTTGGAGTTTTATTTTCGTATTTGAGTTGCCTTCGTGTTAACATAATTGAATAATGTTCCTCAAAAAATAAAGATTTTAAAGCCCGCTTCTTTGAAGTTTATGAAGAGTGAAGTAAAAGAGCTTATTCTCATATTTCAAGAAAATATTTTATGCGTCTATAAAATATTTTACAAGCTTAAAGGATCTTCCAACAAAATACATCACCAATTTATTAAAAACTTCACTTTATTTCAAGTACTGCCTTCCGATTCGTTACACACGTCTACCTACATAGTCGCGCTCCCCACTACCTGCACCCACCGCCTGCACTCAGTGCGTTGCATTCAACTCGCCATTGATATCCGGAGCCGGTATTACCTCTTTGTTCCTCGCCACTTTGTAACTGAATGTAACTGTACTTTTATTGCCAATGAAATAACGGAAGGAAAGTAGCTTTACGTTTTATATTTTTATGGTTTTATTCCTGTTTATGGGCTGTGAATGTGACGCGGTTACTTTGAGTTTGAGTTATGATGAACAAATGTTACGACTAAAATAGCTTAAATGCTACAAATCAACTGTTAAATCAAATGTTATGATATTTCAGTCAACCAATGACATAATCGTATTGGGGAAATAGTAATAAGTTTTTTTTTCACTAGTGTAAATCATCAAATAAATCGTCCTGCTCTGTGTGGAGCAAGGTTTTTACTGATTAAAACCCCCCTGTGTTTCTTCAGTTGCCTTTTGCGTTCCAGAGCCTTGATAACTCTTTTAAACAATCCTGGAAAAATGTTTTTTTAATTCCAATCTCAAAAGAACTTTGTACTATTCTTCTGTTTCATTCTCCGACCCCGTCGTGCGATTTCAGGGCACCAATTTTGCGTTTTACTGGCCCACCGCTCGATCGGCATGCGGCAGACATGTCCAGCCCAGTCCAACTTAAGCTGGACAGCTCCTGAACCACGTCAATGATTTGCGTTTTGCAGCGCAGTGAAGTGTTTCGAACGCGATCCGTTATTTTAACACCTAGTATGCTGCGCTCCATAGCACTTTGGCAAACTTTAAGTTAATAAAATACCTTAGGAAAAGGTCTACTCATTAAATACAATAAAATACCTTAGGAAAAGACAACCAATTGATGGCACTGTCCAGGATAGGTTTCGAAATGATAAATGTTAGCTTCATGTTTCATACACGTCTTTCAAAAATGTACTAAAAAATATTAATTTTCTTGTTTCAGGTAAATAAACCAAGTTGCCCTTCGAATTCCAAGGTCACGGTAACTATTTCGAACTATTGCAGCAGATGTATCAGAGCCGACAAGCTGGTTTTATAAACGTATTTGCAATATGGCTGCTCTTAAATCTATGTAACATCATATCCTCGCAATGCTATATTCCATGTACTGGAACTGGAACAATTTGCCTGCTTCGGATTATAATTTAGATGTCTTCAACGCTGGAGTGAATATTATGCTCCTAATAAACTAAGCTTATGCAATACGCTTCACCATCAAAGATTGCATCACTGCTTACCATCAGGTGGGATCGCAATCAAACCCTAGTTTATAACAATTAAAAAACTGTTGAAATTCCTATCTGATAATAGAGGGTAAATAAAATTATCACAACTCAATTTATTAGATACATAATTATATTCTTTATTGTACACCAATAATAAAAATTACAATAGGAACTTAACCCTTCAGATACCGTCAATTAGAGACACAATAGTAAGACAATAGATGCGCGGCCACCGGTGGTCGCTTGGGGATTCATGAATTTAAATTGATATGATAAAATTGATAGTGTCACAATGGGCGGTCTTATTAATTCATGAATCCCCAAGCGACCACCGGTGGCCGCGCATCTATTGTCTTACTATTGTGTCTCTAATTGACGGCATCTGAAGGGTTAATTTATTTATTATTAGTTATTTAATTCCAAAACAAGGACATATGCTGTACATACTTAATTGAGATTGAATTGTGTTTTTTTTTAATTTGAGTGTCTTCAAGGGAAGAGTGAATATGCTCATAAACTAGTGCGCTTCCTATCAGAGATTGCATCACTGCTTACCATCAGGTGGGATCGCAGTCAAGCACTAGTTTCTGTCAATATTTTTTTTTATTCAAGTGGTTTTTTGTTTTTGTGCTCACACCATAAATTCTAATGTATTTAAAATGTCTATACGTTAGGATTTATAATTGACTTCCTAATGATTATGGTTTCTTTTTTAGCTGCAAATCTTCCATGTATTAAGTTAGGCACAAAATAAACGTGGAATAACGGTCATTGACCCTCCTACATTTATTTACATTCTTAACCCTTCAGATACCGTCAATTAGAGACACAATAGTAAGACAATAGATGCGCGGCCACCGGTGGTCGCTTGGGGATTCATGAATTAATTTAAAAAACGAAATTGAATACATAATGCTGTCTTGAATCGACATCTATCGTGACCTTTTAACTTGTCTGAAAAACAGTTCATTGATGGTTTTCCGAGTACCTTCGATATATTGGAGATATTAGAAAAAGGTCAATGTACTTTAAGTTTATCTGGCGCCTTGTATAAATAAACTCACCCTTAGCAAAATCCTCAGCCAAAAACATGCATCACAGTATTTACTTCAATCCTAAAATACCTCAGCAAACAACAGTAGCAATTTGGACACAGTTCACACAAATTTTACTAGACCAATAGAGGTTCCATTACCTCAAGAGTATGGTAACAATGGGAAAACACTTCCAGTCTAATTGAAGATGTACGTGGCGCACTTAGGGTTGGCACGGCAGGCTTCTGAGTTTATAAAGTCCCTAGTTAGGATTGGACTTTTATTGTACTATTAGAGAGTTGAATAGTCTGATAATGATGCAAGATGCGTGACGCACAGGACCGGTCGTTGTGGTGACGCTTGGGCGAGGCCTATGTCCAACAGTGGACGTCTTTTGGCTGATATGATGAATGATGCAAGTTGGAAATAATAAGGAGATTTTTTAAACTTGTCAGCTTTACTCTATAAATTATGAGAGACTCGATGGAACGGTCGTTGTGAGAGATGTGCAGTTGCCAGCAATATGGGAATATTGCTGGCAGTACTGCCACCAATATTCATATATCGGGCAATATTCTCACTTCATGGCAATATTGCCGGCAACGCCACATCTCTAGTTGTGACACTTGGGAACACAGATACACAGGCCGTCTAGCAGTGGACGTCTTTCGGCTAAAATTATGATTTGAAAAGTTTATGTAGCACCATAGGTAAAGATGGGTAATTTAGTTTTGTCTATTTTTTATTTTCTTTTGAGTGATTTTGTCCTAATTTAATGTATGTATGTTGAACCACACATACAAGATACAGGCTTATTTAAATACTAATTTTATAAAGCTGAAGAGATTGTTTGTTTGTTAGAATGCACTAATCTCAGGAACTAATTGAAAAAATGTTTTTGTATTGGATAAACCATTTATCGTGTAAGACAAGTTACTAATCACGGGAGCGGAGCAATAATCAAAGACGCCGCGGTAACCAATGAAACAGCGGGGGACAGCTCGGTATTAATAAATGAATAAAAATACGGTCTGAATATTCTCCATATTACAACCTTTTATTTAGTTTCACCTGTCCCGATGTTTGTCTGTAATCAAATCTTGCAAATTAAATTTGACCCACTTCCTGGTCCAGATTGAGCTGAAATTTTGCATACATTAGTAAATCAGATGACAATGTAAAATTATTATGGCATGGAGCCGATCTGATGATGGAACTGGAAGGTGGCTGTAGGAACTTCGTAATTAAACGACATAAACCCATCGAGTTTGGGCTCGTATGATTCGTCATGACGAGTATTAATTATACAGGTACACTGCGATATTTATAGCTTTTAAATTTGCTATGAAATTTTAATCTAATTTTCGTCCGATTTTCATGAAATTGTTTGCAAACATAACTGAATTGTAAAAAGGCAAAAATATACAGAGCAATATAAAAATTATATAGCTTGCTATGAAAAAAAATGATTTCCATTAAAAACTTGTTTTTTATTTCCTTTGTGTTCTCGTGCCAGCCCTACCCACAAGTGCAAGTAGGTGGCCCGCCTGCAGAGAATTTGTTCCCGCGTTCGGTAATGCACAGTTTTGTTTGACACTAGTGCAGAGTATAAGTAAATGTTAGCTTGTTTACTATTGGCTCGGGTTGTTCTCTGTTGCGGATCTTTTATAGATCTACTATGTTCTGGTGGAGGTTAGATAACACTAGGAACTTCAATTTTGGGTTCCGAAACTGAAGAGTGCCAACGGGAACCTATTACTAAGCCTCGGTTGTCCGTTCATCCGTCTGCCTGTCAGCAAGTTGAAATTATCACAGAATGTGTTTTTCTTAAAAAAAAATGGAGTTAAAAATTAAGGTGTTTCCCCTACCGTCCGACCGTTGGGGTCGTTTGCTTGATTTTAATATAGTAGGAACCCTTTGTTTGCGAGTTTGACTCTCATTTGTTCATTTTTTCATGTCAAACGAATAACTTAATTACATAATTGAATAACACTTACTTATATATACGCGTATATATAACTTTATTAAAAACTAGTTGTTCGTGTTTGAAGGCATTAAGTATATTTTAATTGAAAAAAAAAACAATATTTTATTTCGAGAAGTTTTTAAACCATCGGCAAGGTATTTTGTTGCCAGGATACAATTGATAAACAACCTACCACCTGCCTTGCTAATAACCTAAAGATAAAATAAAACACTGCTATAGCAAGAGTAAAAGAAAATAAATAAAACATTTTCCTATCCGCCTCCGAGTAGCCAACACGGTTTTCCTCGACTAGCTCGAAATATCTCCACTTATAAACATTTTTCCGACTTCCCGACTTGCTATGTGCCTATAAGGACTGTGACAAACTGCGGCGAATCCCGCAGCAAGACGCGGGACCCGGAACGCGCGTCTTTTGTTTCACGCAACGTGTCATGCTTCCAGGCTATCTTATAATCACGGTTCCTAAGCTGGGTGTAATTACCACTGTGAGGTTAAATTATAACAGACCAAAATGATAAATTCTAGCTCACCAGTGCATTTCATGTGCTAACAGTATAATCAAATGACAACTAGCCTAGCCTTGAACCAACTTACACACCCTCACAAAAAAATATTGTACGTTTAGTAGTCTATAAAGATTATAATATCATGTTAAGGGGTAAGGTGTTTGCAAGAACTTATTCATTCAATATTCTTGTAAAAATTTTAAATGTCTAATTAAGTCGACTTGTATTCATGTCACTTACATTCTTTGGTAGAATGAAGGAGAGGAAGAGGGGTAAATCAGTGTCCCAAACTAAACCATAGGGGTGATAAAATCGAAAAGATTAGAAAAAACTGTCTTAAAAGTTAGGTGACACAATCGATCTGAGCGAATTTTCTTCCACATCCCGCGCGGGATTCGCTTCAGTTTAACCAGACCTTTACTTACAGCGTTGCTATCTGAGATAACTAATAATATCTCATAGAGTGTAATTAATATTTTTTCTATCTTCTCGATAACATATCCGTTAGAAATGGAAATAAAACATTAATATTATGTTATCATTAGTTTTACTTGGAAATAATTTGAGGATAACTTAGCAACGGGAATATAATCGCAAAAACAATCCGAAAATAGTTTTAGGAAAATGTTTTTGTATTCAATTGTTTTTCTAGTAGTGTATTAGAAGAATATTACTTTTATTTATTTGTAACTAGCTTTTGCCCGTGGCTTCGCCCGCGTACATAAAATATAGCTTATGTCACTCAGGAATAAAGCAGCTTGTCGGTAAAAATTTTTTGCAATCGAACCAGTACTTTCAGGGTCTCTCACAAACAAAAAACATTTAAAAAAAATAACTTTACCTCTTTATTATATTAGTGTTGATGTAGATAATGCTAGCCTTATTCCTCTTCTCGAATCGATAGTTTTGTTTCCTCTCAAAGTTTTTGGGCCCAGTAGGTTGCCACGTTTACAGTGACGTCAGTAGATTTTTCAGGCCCTCCAAAGTGCAGGTGTTGGGACACCTTGGCCACTCTAATAAGTGGACCATCGTCTGGTCAGGAGACACTCTCCAAAATGCATCCTATAAAATACCGAAAGGCTAGTAAAATAGCTGGTATACTATTCATACATTTACTGATCTTTTAGAATAGGCACTATTAGCGATTTTACTAAAAATACTTTTTAATTGAAGGAAAACATCGTGAGGAAACCGGCATGTCCTAGAACCAAAAGTACCAGCCCGCACTAGGCCCTCGTGGTGGATTACGGCCCATTCCCTCTCCTAGAGAGGAGGCCTGAGTCCCAGCTGTGGGAACATTAAAAAGGCTGATGATGATGATGACTTTTTAATTAGGAAAAAATACCCATATTACTAAAATTGCGCATTTTTCAATTAAAAATCAACTAATTAAACACAAGACTAATATACTATAGATATTGCGTTCGGTATCCATAGTATATTACATAGCAAAGTGCCACGCAAAATATATCCACTTAGCCCATATTACTGAAATACGAAATATTACGTATTTCAGTTCCGTGGAATATTGAAATTCAGGACATACAATGTTGAAACCGACTGACAATGAAATAAATAGCTTCGATATATCAAAAGTCAGTACATGATTTATTTTCGTACATTGATTCATATTTATGGTTTGTTTTAATGGAAATTCGTGGGGAATGAACGAGATGGGATGTAACTGACCACGCACACGGGTCTCAAAAAAACGCCGCTTCAAGCTTCAGTTTTGAGGCGGGCTTGAAGCGGCTTCAAGCTTCACCGGACCTAGAGGTGTCGCGCGCTTTAGCTATTTTTTGCGGCCGCTGCTAGCTTTTTTTTGTGGCCGCTTCAAGCGTTTTTTTGGCAGCCTTTTTTTGAGGCCCGTGTGCGGGACAGTCAGGCTGCGTTTTGATGCTCGTGGTCCTGAAATACAAAAGGGCAACTGAAGGACATAGGTATATTTTTAGTCAGTAAAAGTCTGACACGTTCTTCTACTCTACTCTAGAGTGGGTGAAGTCATTGGATGATTTCCCAGCTCAAAAAAAAAAGGTTGTGCTTGTATGAAACTTATAAAAATGGCTACTCGATTAAATAAGTACACAATCATTTTATTAGCCTATTCTGCCATTTACAATCACTACTGGGCACAAGTGACAATTACAGCCAACTGCTAGTTATCCTTAATTATTTATTGCATACAAAAAACTTATTATAGTGATTTCCCTCTCCTAGAGAGGAGGCCTGAGTCCCAACAGTGGAAACATTATAAGGCCGACTATGCTATGCTAGTGATTTGACTATTCATGTAGGTACACAGATCATTGAAATTTATTGTTGACATAACCATAACCTTGATCTTGATGCTGGGATAATTGCACGGATTTTGATGAAATTTTGTACTTTTATACAATAAAATTGTGTGTAACTTGATCTATTACTTAGGCTTTGTTTCATCACTATCGGTTAACGATATCGAAAGATATACTACATTCACTGACTGTTAGGCGAAGTTCCGAGTCAGCTAGTTAATAATATAGCCTAAAAAATCTTTTTATAAAAATTTACCGACTGCACTAAACAATTTAATTGAATTTGAGGAGTAGGGAACTCCGATTTGGCCAAGATTCCATCATCAGATCCCAACTTGGTGACTATGGGACCGTTTGGAAAGCATACCCTTTCCAACAAAAAAAGAATTTTTCAAATCGGTTGTCAAGCGACGAAGTTATGCGCGGAAAACGTAAAACAAAAATACAAACATCCGAATTGAAATTCCTCTTATAGAAGTCGGTTAAAAATAACCATCACTAAACATAGTGACTAAATAAGCTATTCCAAACGAATTAGAAACCTCGGTTAGTTGTTGTGTAACAGTATTTAGTTCAGAACTCAGTCTAAACTGGCATAAACAACCGAACTTTACTAAACTCCAAGTTAATCGGAAACTTTTAACTACAACTTTTGAGTACGAAGCCATCATGTTTTTGCTAGAATTCGCTTTAAGCACTATTAGATGAGGTAAGCTAAGCTAAAAAACTAGCCTTTCCCAATCTTTAGTAACGATGGACTCTGAGGCACCCTTAGAGTCTGACTCTATCTCCCGCTCCACCCAAGAGCGGGGGTTGTCATTAGATGATTTTTGCCAACGTAAAAAAAAAATGTACCCTTAGGTAGCAGGGGCTCAGCTGGGTCGAAGCCTACTGGGGCCAGGGTTAATTTGAAAGATAGCTCAAGCCCCGGTACGAAAGGCAACGATGGAACAGGAGTGGTTCTTTAGTCAGTAAAAGTCTGACACTATCGCCCGCTCCGCCCAAGAGCGAAGATATCTACTGCAGGATATACCTATATCCAGCAGTAGATATCTTTCGGATGAAACAATGATGATGAAATGCTTATACCGTACCTTTTAAGAATCAACAAAACACGCAGAATATAAAAACTTGTGGATCGTCCGTCCAACATTGTCGTAAGAGCGGGGAATGTCATTAGGTGATTTTCCAAAACCAGTCCAAAGGTACCCTTAGGTCATAGAGGCCCAGTAGGGTCGAAGCCAGACCCATGGGTTCGCTTCTGAGAGAAAAACTTGGACCTGTTATGAAACGCAATGAAGGAAATAGGAGTGGATTTTAGTCAGTAAAAGTCTGAAAGGAAGGATGGGAGATGGCATAAGCTGATTTTCCACCTTAAAAAAGGTACCCTTAGGTCTGCGTCAACATAGGGGGGTTGTTTGTTTGTCGACGGGGAAAATCATCTTTGACGAAACCCGCTCTTGGGTGGAGCGGGAGACAGTGTCAGACTCTTACTGACTAAAAACCCCGCGCCGTTCCTTCTAGCCTTCATACCGGGGCACGAGCTCCCTTTCGGACAACCCTGTCCCCAGTAGGCTTCGACCCAGCTGGGCCCCTCCTGCTGCTGACAACTCCTTGAGGCGCGCGGGAACAGTGCGCGCCGTCGACGTCTTGGACTCGGTCCATTACCGGACAATCGGACAGCGAGCTACCCATGGCTCGCCGTCCGCGAGCCCGCGTCTACGGTGGCCGGAAATCGGGATCGGAATCCCGGCGACGGCGGCGAGGGCGCCGTTGCCTGATGCGGTCGGCCTCCTCCTTTGCAAGCATTACTGCTTCGCAGAAGAAGGCGACCGCCCGCCACTCCTCCTCGCTCCGGACCATGGCCTCGAACAGGGCCCGGCGCGAGAGGTCTCCGCCGCCGATCGCCCCCACGAGGGCACGGCGATGCTCCGCCCAGGCAGGGCGCACCTCGACGGTGTGTTCCACCGTGTCCTCCGGGCGTTGCGCACAGTGGCGACACCCGGGCGTCTCTTCCGCCTGAATCCGATGCAGGAACCTCCCGAACTTGCCATGTCCGGTGAGGACCTGCGTCATGCGGAAGGTAAGGACGCCGTGAGGTCTTTCCAGCCACGCCTCAAAGAGGGGACTTACCGCCATAATCGTGGCGTGCCCAAACATAGGGGGGTAACATTTTTCTCAGTTTCTAACAAAAATCAGCGTGTGGAAGCTTTTCAGATCTCGTTTTAATATATAGGTTTATCGAGATTACAATAAAAAAGGCAAGCGTACTCCATCGACGGCCACATCATCGCTTACCATCAGGCGAAATAGTAGCAAAACACGAACCTATCAATAATAAAAAAAATCATTTTTTTGTATCTTAACCCAGGGACACATCCGTGGTAAGATATTATAAACGACTAGCTTGTATCCGCGGCTTCGCCCACGTACATTAAATATTACCTAAGTCACTTAAAGCAGCATTCTACCGGTGAAAGAATTGTAGCAGTCGGTACTAGTCCGATTGCTAACATTTTTACAGAGATTACCTCCTCTACACACAAAAGAAAAACAAACTTTACCTCTTTATTATATTAGTGTAGATAACTTGAACTTAGCTACCTGTAAACTAAGGTACATGTAAACTGTGCAGTTTATGCTCATCATTTTATGGCAGTTGTTTAGTTTAGTTTTAATATCCGCTTATATTTCATGAAGTAGAAGTTTATGGAAACAACACTGGAATGAAAACGTTATTCTGCTTTTGTAATAATATCTACTTTGAGATAATTATCTAAATACTAGCGACTGCCCTTTTTTTGCGATGGGGAAAGTCATCATTTGACAAAACCCGCTCTTGGGTGGAGCGGGAGATAGAGTCAGACTCTTACTGACTAAAAACCCCATCCCGTTCCTTCTAGCCTTCATACTGGGGCACGAGCTCCCTTTCGGACAACCTGCCCTCGGCTTCACTGGCATGAAGGTAAAAAATTGTTACAAGGAAACACACCTTCGGAAAGAAAGAAGTGTTTATTTCTAAGTATATGGTAGGTACATTGAGATCTTACGTTAAATATAGATTCACATTATACTACCTACCATTGCTGACATAGAAATATTGAAAAAGCTAAGTTCATGCAAATTATCGATCAATTATAATAAATTAATTGGGTGATATGCCTCTTTATTTTATGCATTTATAAATTTGATTGAATACAGTTAGTTATTTGGATTAGATTAGATTGTAAAGCAGAATATTAATTAAAAAGTCACAAAAAAATGGAATAAAAAATGTGCTCTTATGTGCTATTCCAGGACGTGGTCTACCCGTATGCAAAATTTTCATCCAAATACATTCAGCTGTATGAGCGTCAAGAAATAACAAACATACTCACAAACTTTCGTAAGTGTGATATACTTTTCTTGCTGAAGAGAACATGAACTAGGTAATTTTTGTTTTTCAATTTCATGCCTCCTGGTTTAGATAAATCTTCAAAATGGGTAATTTATAAAAACGTTGAGAAAAAACCTAAACACCTAAATAAGCAAATTCTGCAGACCATATCAAGCCTACTGGGTCAAGTGAGAGATTTAATTAAGATTTACTTTTTCTACCATCGACACTCTAAGAAGAATATACAAACTACTGGATCATAAATTCATAAGACAGATTTTTACTAAATCAATGAGGTAAATTTGTTGTGAAAAACTTGTCAAATCTGCTTTATTAAACAGAAAACTGTCATGACATATTGACATATTTAAAATAGGGTAGTTTCCAGGGTCAAAACAACTACATTTTATTTAGGCCGTATTTTAGATTATAAAAAAATACTGGACACATAGTTTTTTCGTTTTTGGAATAAACAAAAAATGACAAAGATACAGCCCATTAATTCATGAATCCCCAAGCGACCACCGGTGGCCGCGCATCTATTGTCTTACTATTGTGTCTCTAATTGACGGTATCTGAAGGGTTAAAGTTACGTGTGACGTCACCCCGCGCGAAAAAATGTAGCACGGCGTGACGTTACACGTAACTTTAATGGGCTATATCTTTGTAATTTTTGGTTTAATTTACAAATAAAAAAAATACGTGTTCCTTACTTTTGAATAATCTAAAAAACGGACTAATTTTTTTTTTTACGGCCTATTGTAAAACTGTCTGAAAATCCAGACAGGAGCGTTACCTCAGGTTTTGATATAAATGTCTAAATGTTCATCTAACAGGGCCAGAGTGGTCTTCAAATCGAGAGTGAATAAGTTACTTCTAGGCACATGTCGACCACATCGTCACTTACCATCACGTGAGATAGTGGTCAAGGGCGAACCTATCTACACTAATATTATAAAGAAGTAAAGTTTGGTTTTTGTTTGTAATAGGTAATCTCTGAAAGTACTGGTCCGATTTTTTTAATTTTTGGACCAGTAAAAAGCTGCTTTATTCCTGAGTGACATAGGCTATATTTTATGTACGCGGGCGAAGCCGCTGGCAAAAGCTAGTCAATAATAAAAAAAAAACACTGGTCTGTATAAAAAAAAAACAATCATAATTTGAAACAGAAACCTTATCGACACGCCTTAACATCTGCTTAGGTAAGCAGTACACTAGCAAAGGTACAATAAAACTGTCGTTTCAAGCTATCCGTATGACAAAGGGTGATATTTTGGTGTGTTGCCGAGGCCCCGTCGTTTGCATCCGAATGTCAGGCGTTAGTTTAACGTGGCGTTTGGGGCCTTGAAGTTGGCGATAGATAAATATTTACTTAGGTTTCTGCCCTGGCATTGGCAAGAGCGTACTTGAACATTGAAAATTTGTACGGGTTTTTTTTAAGTGTAGAATCATCCAAGGAATTCTTACGCTCTAAGGCGAGGAGAGAGGGTGTGTCAGACTTTTGCTGAATAAAACCACACCCATGTTCCTACTTTGCCTTAAGTTCTAGAATCCCGGGGTTCTTAGAACTCAAGGTTAAGAATCCAACTGATGTGCTCCAAACATTAAAAAAAAATCAAATCACCTTCATTCAAACAAAAAAAACTAAATGTATAATATCCTATTTTATTTATTTTTTAGCATAGTATTTAAAATACTTGATTATGATATAAGAAAAAAAATCAGAAGCTAGTGCATAAAACTTCAGAAGCTAGTGCACGGTTCCAATTGGACGTTTCCTATCGAAAAGAACCGACAAGAAACTCCATGGCTACATATTTTAATAATAATACATAGATATGAGAGGAAAATACAGACCAGCTCAATATCTAAAAGCACAAAAAAAAATTGTAGTCCATGATGTAGTCTAAAATTATATCATTACTATTAACTAGGCCTATATTAGACCTAGGTTTGCGTACGTAGCAGTGGTACCTCTGATGACTTGAAATACTTTGAGCATCACAGGCCCTGTGAGAATACTAGCGCTGCCTTAGTTTTATTTTTTATGCTGAGCAACCTTTTTGTTCTAGCACGAGTCTTTTCTTTATGTCGTTGTTTTATTTTTGTTAGTTTATGTTTATGATAATAATTTTATTTCGTTCTTTATCCCGTGCGGGTTACAAATAAACTGTTTTTCTTTTTTTTTATGTTTTCTGTAGTTATTTATTTGGTTTTGTATGTCTATGAACCAGTTTCTGATTTGAGTGTTTAGAGTCTAACCATACTTCAATGTTCAATTTTGACAGATTTTTAGACTAAAAGTTTAAAAAAACAATCAAATTTTTTGGTCATTTTATTTGATTAGAAAAAAAATATACTTACTGCAAATTGCACGGAAATGACTAAGTATCTGGTAGGTATTATTATTTTTAATTGATATATAGTGCTTGAGTGCGATCCCACCTGCTGGTAAGCAGTGATGCAATCTCTGACGGCGAGGCTATCCACTCGTTATTTTATAAACTATACTTGCTGCACTAGTTTCTTTACGCCATATAATTTCCAGCTGACCCAACACTGTCCGTTTTTCTCGCTGACTTCAAAGTCTCACAGAACCTTCATGAATGATGTATGCGAGCCATCAGTGATCTGATCACGCAAGGTATTACAGCGCCACCTATATTCTGTGAGTCACAACTATCGTATTTCTTCATACGACGGCCATTCAGACGTGTCAGGGTAAATGTTGAGACACACTGAAGTGTAACAGAGCGGTGATAGATAGAAGGATGAGATTTTACAAGATTTTTTTAACTTACTTGGTCCTAAAAGCAGTAGGTAATATATAAGATCACTAGCTGACCCCAAAATGATTGTTATGCTATATAAATTATCGAGAAAAAAATTATCACCTTTTCTTAACCTATTCTCAGATCTATAAAATATACACAAAAAAATTCTTTCAGAGGAGTTCGATAACAATCACTGTATCACGAGATTTTAAGATATTATATTTAAAAGAGTAACCATGGAGTTTCTTATACATCCTTCTCTATAAAGATCTACACTTTGGAATAGACAACTAGAATACTTTTACTGAATAACTGATTTCATCACAATTCAAAAGTGCCTGTAAATGGTTTAGTTAAAATAAATGCTTTTAAAAAAGTAATCCAGTGGTAACGACCCCTAATTACGTAACTTAATTTTGTGTAATTTATTTCATCACTATAGCTCTCAAAACAGCGACGGACAGCACACCAATCAAATCTATATCAACACTGCCTATCTCTCACCTCAAACGGTAAATAAATATGTATAGGTAAAACCCACAGTCCACATCTCTTTAAAAACCTACGCGTATCAGCGCAAATCTTCACTCAAAAGACTCAAATTTTGAAATACGAACATGCGCTCAAACAAAGGATCTTTTCCTCCGCGAGCAATGGCCACGGCGCGTTCGCTCTTCGTTCTGTCGCAGTGTGCTTTGACCCTAAAGGTTTACATTGACACATGTCATGGCGCTTCGTTTATCCTCGGGAAAATATTACTTGCGCATTTTTTATGCTGTCCCCCTATTTGAACTTTCAGACCTGTGTTTGTTTAAAAAGAGCTTACGTTTTGCCTGTGCGGCTGTTTAGAACGTGTTATAGTCCTACAAACTTCTATCTGCTATTTGAGGAAGTAGGAAGTAGGGGTAGGTCAGATAACTTGAGACTCAAAATGCCGATGCATTCCACTTCGTTTTTAGATAAGTCCTTTACTGTCCAGGCCACTCGTCTCTGGAATGCTCTGCCAGTGTCAATTAAACGCGCGCAGTCACTACATGTATTCAAAACACTTGTGAAGGAATATTACTTGTCCTTGTAGTTTTATTTCGTTTTTAGCTTAGCTGTATTAATTGTAGTTGTCACTTGTTTTCTTGCCTATTTAATTATTTAGTATGTATGTATTTAAGTATGTATTTTAGTGTTAAGTATAGTACTTTGTTTTTTTCTTTTTTCTCTCTTTTCACCAATCTCTTGTGTGCACCTTGTGCAACCCCATTTTATGTCCAGGCAATCTCTTTCCATACCAGGTTGCCTGGAAGAGATCGCAGAAAGCGATAAGGCCGCCAATTGTATGTTTTAAATATAAGGCTCAAATGTGTGTAATTTATTATCTTGGTGTACAATAAAGTATATATAAATAAATAAATAAATAAATAGGAAATTGATCCCAGGGAATATACTCCCGGGATACAAGTATTCTAAGTCCTATTCCAGGAAATGGTCTAAGTGCCAAATTCTTTTTTTTTTTATTGATATAAACTAGTGCTTGACTGCGCTCCCACCTGATGGTAAGCAGTGATGCCATCGTTGATGGTGAGGCGCGCTAGTTTATTAAGAGCCTATTCACTCTTGCCTTGAAGGCACCTAAATTATAATCGGTCGGGAAGACCGCAGCTGGCAAATTGTTCCAGTCCCTCGATGTACGTGGTATAGACGACGAGGCGACACGCTTGGTCCGGACCGTAGAGATTTCAACTACATAAGGTGGATACTCGCCGTTCGTCGGCTTGTCCGATGGTAGAAGTGAGATGGTGGAATCATCAAAACACTCTCCAAAATGCATCCTGTAAAACACCGAAAGGCTGAAAGGAAATTCTTTCCAAAACTGTTCAATTTAAATCAAAGAATAACGACGTATCTTCGCATTGCGTTACCTTTTTGATAATACGGTTAGACTGTTATTTTGAAGTGGCACCAGCTACAACGCCGACTACCATAATTTGGTTGATGACCTCACCTAATGATGGAATCTCCGAGATCTGTATTAATAAACCAAAAGACAATTGTATCCTACTGAGACCATGGGTTAAGTGAAAGTGAACCCTCAGGGTCCTGAAACGCAAGACAAAGAAGGAACAAACAAGCAACGCTTGTTTTAGTCAGTAAAAGTCTGTCATGCGCTCTCGCTCCGCCCAAGAGAGAGAGAAGTCATTGAATGATTTTCCACCTTAAAAATAACCTAATGACCTCCGAGTTTTGAATTAATAAGCCAAAAAACAAATCATCATCATCATTTCAGCCGATATACGTCCACTGTTGGACATAGGCCTCTCCTAGTGTCGCCACAACGAACGATCCTGTGCGTCTCGCATCAATCGCCGCAGCCAAACCGAAAAAGCAAATGAATGCGTGTAATTTGAAGCTTATGCATGTCTATGCTTTCAAAAGACATCCCACTGTTTCTTTTAACGTTACCTCCAATATTACACTACTGGAAAATATTACCAGTTAATCTTAGAACCCGAATTTTATCTTAGAAAGAAAGAAGAAGTCACCCAGAGGGCAATGGAAAGGGCTATGCTCGGAGTTTCCTTGCGGGATCGAATCAGGAATGAAGATATCCGCAGAAGAACCAAGGTTGCCGACATAATCGCCAAACTTAAGTGGCAATGGGCAGGGCACTTTGCTCGCAGAACAGATGGCCGTTGGGGCCGAAAAGTTCTGGAGTGGCGACCTCGTACTGGAAGACGCAGCGTCGGAAGGCCTCCTACAAGGTGGACCGATGACCTGGTGAAGGTTGCGGGAAACCGATGGATGCGAGACGCACAGGATCGATCATTGTGGCGACGCTTGGGGGAGGCCTATGTCCAACAGTGAACGTCTGTCGGCTGAAATGATGAATCTTAAATTAAAATTTGATTTCAAATTATATATCGTCTGAAAGCGAGAATAAAGGAAATGTATAAGGAAGTTATTCAAGGGTCACAATAAAGATATACGTATAAAAAAATAAATCAAAGCGAAGTCGGGCGTGCAAACATGTTAAGATATGCTTTAACCCTAACGTGACGATCCTTCCGACCGTTAGGGTTGACAATTCTAGCTGGAATTTCGACCTTTCTAATATTAACCCTAAATATTTTTATTTATTGAATTTGTAAGGCTTTTTGGACTGAGCAATAAGATGTGTATGGAAGACTAGGTATGAAGATTTTTTATGTGGTGAAAATTCATTAAATAACATCTCATATAATCCACAAAAAAAGCCGCTTCAAGCGTCTTTTAGAGGCGGCCTTTTTTTGTGGCTCGCGTGTTGCGGTGTCGCCACAAAAAAAAACGCTTGAAGCCAGTTCAAGCTTCTCCGACCACAATCTGTCGCGATCTTCTGTTGCTTTTTGCGGCGGCTTCTAGCGTTTTTTGTGGCGGCGTCTTTTGGAGGCTCGTGTGCACTTACTCTAGGTAAAGCGAGAGGGAGTTTCAGACTTCGTGATATTTTAGGAACCTTTTTTCTCTCTACTCTATGGCGGAATGGAAGGGCGTGCGTGTCAGACTTTTATTAATTAAAACTACACCTCTTCTTTTTCTAATTTAAATGGCCCCAGTTGGCTCCGTAATCTAAGAGTTTGCGGAATCTTCAGGACTATAGCATAAGTAGGGATAGTATGTACATACTCAATAATTTAAGACTAGGATATAGGGACAGCCCTAACACCCGCCGTAGGGCGTAAGTTTCTTTCAAATTCATCCATCTTTTGACAGGACCGGGCGGGTCAGTTAGACGACGGACGTGCCAGGGGGTAGGGGGGTAGGAAATGAGATCCCCACCCCTCGGGACGTTTTGCATACAGATTGGGTTGGACCGCCCCACTCAGATAGGACATACGTGTTTGGGGCCAGCGTAGTGGAGAAAGTAGCGGTGGAACAATTCGGTTTTGGCAACTTGTCAAACAGTCTTTTTGTTGTTCACTTATTTTGGTTGGTTACAGGTGAATGATAAATTGTTTCTTTATGTCTTACAAACTAGCTTTTGACTGCGGCTTCGCCTGCATACATTAAATATAGCCTGTGTCACTCTGGAATAAATCGGCTTTCTGTCGGTGCAAAAAATTACAATCGGACCAGCACTTCGAGAGATACCTACAAACAAACATAACAAACTTTACCTCTTTATAATATTAGTTTAGATTGTTGATTAGTTTTCCTATTACATTTTAAATGCAAGAAAACTATACAGAGAAGGAAAAGATGCTGTCCACTATTATTGCTTATTTATTATTCATTAACTATCCCATTTTTTAGTATTGATTTTGATTGAAGATGGAGTACGTGAGGTAATTTCTGAAAGTATTGCTCCAATGGTTAAAATTTTCACCGTTAAGCTTTGTTTTCCTAGGAAAGCGGTGCCGTCATATAGCGGCCGTTTTAACACATCGTCAGTCATTTTTTCAAAACCAACGTCAAAAACGTCATACGAAAAGTATCCAAGATAAAAAATGGACGACCTTGATTGAGCTTTAGTAATTTACTTGGAGGATGAACTATCATCAGAAGAGGAAAATAGTCGTTGTTCCGGAAAACGGCCGCTATATGACGGCACCGCTATCCTAGGAAACCAAAGCTTTAGAAAGCTGCTTTATTCCTGAGTAACATAGGCTGTATTTTATGTACGCGGGCGAAGTCCGGGCAAAAGCTAGTTTGAAATAAAATGCTTTGAATCTTGTATTTTTTACTCTTGCTCAAACTTCGCACCACTATATCCACACAGTGGAGCATAGTGGTCTACAGTTTAAAAAGGTCCGTGGTCATTCGAGCACCATTACCGGTTGACCCTCTCGGCTTTGTTCTCCAAATGGACTATTCACCTATCTACATAATTTAGACATGAGTTCACAGAAGTATCTCGTTTTTAACATTGTTTTTTTTCACATTTGTTAACAAAAACATTTTGGAACAAGACCTTGGTTTTCGACGCGAGTTTATTAGGCAGCCCTTGTGTGTTTTAATTTAGTTTTCAACTACGCTTTTCACAATTTGTTGGGTAAAATTATTATGTAACTTTTTGGGTGAAAATTACTAATGAACTAAGTTTTTGACTTTTATTTTTTAATCGTAACTACATCCTCTAAGGGAAAAGTTTTCTAATTATCATATATTCAATACTAATATAGACTTTTAAAGGGGATGAAAAGAGGGAAATTTGTTAGTAGGTTTTTCATTATTAGGGCCCATATACTTGAAACTTAGCATAACAATAACTTGGGTTTCTATTATGCTAAGTTTCGTAAATAAAAAAGATTATTATTATTCGTTTTTCTAAACTACCCCTATAAAACGATTAAAGGGGTGATATTGGTTACATGGGAGAATCTTGTTCCTCGGGCTAAACAAACTGCACAAATTCTAATCAAAATTAATAACATAGACTGCCATTATTACTTTTTCAAAACTATAGTGGTTGAGTGATTGGCTGCTGCGCTGCGTGTCGCAAATTCGATTTTCTCATGGAACAACTAATTATTCCGTGTAGCCTACCTTTCTATAACCCATACTTTACCGGGTCTTGGTGTTTTTTACATGTTTGTACACAAATATACAGATACAGGAGGTATTCCTAGATTAAAAAAAAAATCTTTTTGGATGAAAAGTATAGAGGTGGAATTTTCTGCCATCGGATAGAATGATTAAATTTTCCGAGACGAAATCTCTTCGGCGTCCAGTTTTCGTCAACATGCAGAATTAATACACATCAATTTCTATTCTCACAAAAAAAAAACAAGCCAAATGAAAGCCTTCCTTTTGATCTAGCTAACATAAAGCACGGATACACCGAATTCCCCGGTTGGTTGAAAGTGTAATTGGATTTTGTTGGTTTTAAAAATTGGGATCCCAATAAATTGGTACTCCCTCGATCACCTGGGACCTAGCTTGTTACCGAACTGTGAATGTGCGGGGACTGAAACATGCTAATTGCTTTAGGATTCTGTTTTGTAACAAGGGTTTAATATTTTGGTGAATATATACAATTTTTGCTAAAATTTTTGATAACCGCTACCAATTTTGCCCACGTATATTTAAAAAATAAGCAGTAGTGGCCGAGCGGTAATGGCCCCGACTTACGAGTAGGTAGCGGGTTTGGACCCAGCCAGGCGTATTCCTTCATGTAATTTATTTCATCTGCTGCTCTCAAAACGGTAAAGGAAAACATCGTGAGAAAACCGGCTAGTCTTAAAACCAAAAATTCGAGGACATCAAATCGCACTGGGCCGCTTGGTGGATTACGGCCCATTCCCTCTTCCACTGAGGAGGTTTGAGTCCTAACAGTGGGAACATTAAAAAGGCTGATGATGATATTTAAAAAATGATCCGCATACTCCTATTTATAGGACATAATTTTTCATGACAGGATTCATCCCACGAATCTAGGACATTGTTTTATTTTTGCAGATAGATTTTTATTTTATCCCCATACTCCTAGGATAAATCTTGTATACAGGATGTATATCCAGTGATAAGTCCTATGAATTATCCCAGGAGTTTACTAGTTTTTTTTTTAATTAAAAGCTCGCCTTTGTCCACTATCTCACCATAACCAACTAGAATGATTTGACACATCAAATAAACATTATTAAAAAGCTATTAAATAATAATAATAATAATAAGAAGCTGGCAACACCAAATGTCAACGAAAGTTGTTTTTTTCATTCGAGAATTTTTTAACGTTTATATATTCATCTCTGGACCCATTTTTGGATAATTATACTGTAATAGCAACAAGAAATAGATTACATACCTAATAAAAACTTAATGAAATCAATCAATCATTGTAAAAACCACCAAGAAGAAAAATGTTAACCGGACAGATGACAGATGTCATTATCAAGAATATATACCTACATAATGAAATGGAATTCCGATTGAGAAAATAGCTATGTTGACGAGAGCAGCAGCCCGTCGCGCACGCCTTTCACCCCCGGACTCGCCGCTCAGCTCCGCCTCGCCGCCGCCGGACCCCGGATCACCAGTGTCACCGGCGGCTGCAGTCGCGTCGAGCTCGAGCGACGAGTATTTCTCCCCACCGACGTCGCCAACACCTGTACGTCGGCCAGGGAGAGGCCGGCCACCGAACGGCTTGGGACTTAGGGGCCAACCGGCCCCGAGCCGGGTCCCCGCTGCCGGTGGTTGTGTGCAGCGCATGAAATGGACTCAATCCATGAATGAGAACGTCATGCGCGCATATTACGGGTCTACAGAGGGGGGAACCAACCTCACTGCGTACCGTGTTAGAATGCTGTCTCTGTTTCAGGACCTTGAACCAACCGTTGACGTCTCGGCGCAACGATTGTCGGATCAGGTGCGGGTTATTCAACGCAACCACAGGTTGGACGACGCCGCACTTGATCGGCTGCGCTCAGAGGTACTAAGCAACCCTATCGTCTCGACACCGACACAGATACAAACCGCGGGACCATCGACTTCTGTCACGTCCACGCCGCGGTATAATCATGTTGAGGATGAGGCAGATGATAGGGTTGACAGAGTAAGTAGCCAGTGCAATGATAGATTGAGGAGCGCACTGGAGGATGCGCTTCGCGAATATAGATCGACTCCGACTGAACTTAGGCCCCGTTTACCTCGGTTGCCTATGCACAAAAAAAATAGGGCACTAGTGTGTGCTCTGGACTCGTTGCTTAACAATGTTTTTGAGAGCAGCGAGAGCCTCCTTGATACGCACTCCATCCTGTACTGTGGAGCTGTTGCGGCATGTCGTCTTGCTAATGTAAAGTTCCCATGTTACAGTATGGCTACACGACCAGCGCCAGCCGCTCCAGCCTGGCAGTGCAGAATCGAGAGGCGTATTGATGAGGCCAGAGCACTCATTGGCAAACTATACTGCTTCAGGGAGGGCAACACACGTCCACGTGTGATGCGTTTCGTGAGACGAGCGTTTTCGGGGACTGAAATAAGTCCCCGAGAATACATGTTTCGTGTCACGGAACGCATCGACTTCCTGAAGCAGAAAGTTTGTGCATGGGCCAATCGCATCCGGCGGTATAAGCGACGGGTCGATCGGTATTTGCAGAATCGCATGTTCCAGAGCGATGAGAGGTGGGTGTACAGAGCTTGGGAGCGACCTGAACAAAGTGTGACTGACGGGCTTCGTCCGGACAGTGCTACCACGAATACATTCTGGCGTAGCATCTGGTCGGAGCCCGTATGTCACAATGAAGGTGGCTGGATGCGTGTTGTTGAGCGCGTGTGCGATGCTATACCAGAAATGGATAAAGTTTTCATCACCCCATTAGATGTGGCCAGAGCAGTTCGTCCGTTACCAAATTGGAAGTCTCCAGGACCGGACGGACTGCAAAATTTCTGGCTTAAGTGGTATAGCAGCTCACACGCGATTCTGGCGTCACAATTCCAGTCATCCTTAGAGTCTGGGTCGCTGCCTGAGATTTTAACAACTGGTGCCACCCACCTGCTCCATAAGACAGGTAGTACCGCGGACCCCAAGAACTATAGACCGATTACATGTTTGTCGACGGTCTATAAACTTCTTACATCCATCCTGAGAGTGAAAATTAATCTACACATTGAGAACCACTCAATTATGTCTGCCTCTCAGAATGGATGTAGGAACGGGTCACGCGGCACTAAGGAGCTACTCCTCATAGACATGGCCATAAGCCAACAGGTTCGTCGATCCCGTAAGGATCTGTCGACATGCTGGATAGATTATAAGAAGGCCTACGACTCTGTTCCACATACATGGCTCATGAAGGTGTTGGAGTTGTATAAAATAGATGCAACTCTACGCACCTTCCTTGAGTCATGTATGAGGCAATGGAAAACGGTCCTTTGCTATCCAGGATGTCGACCGATCCAGGAGAATGATGAACCAATATGGATTAAACGGGGAATATTTCAGGGCGACAGTTTGAGTCCACTTTGGTTTTGCTTAGCCCTGAATCCTCTAAGCACGTTGCTGGAGGATTCAGGCCTGGGCTATCGGTTGAGAAGAGGTGGTCAGGTCCTATCTCACCTGCTTTACATGGATGATCTGAAACTCTTTGCCCACAACAATTCGCAACTGATGGAACTACTGAAAGTAACTGAAACTTTCAGTAGTGCCATCAGGATGGAATTTGGTGTGGATAAATGTGCAGTCATGCATGTAAGGCGAGGGGAGATAGTAGAATCCGAGGGAATTCAACTCTCGGATTCTATTCACCTTAGAACCCTCTCCTCGACCGAAACTTATAAGTATTTGGGTATGTCGGAAGCGTTAGGCATTAACGTCGCTGACATGAAGCAAACGTTGAAGGAGCGCTTCTTTGGCCGCCTGAAGAAGGTTTTAAACAGTCTTCTATCGGGCGGAAATAAGGTGCGCGCCTTCAACGGTTGGGTCATGCCGGTTTTAATGTACTCTTTCGGCATACTCAAATGGACTCAGACTGAGTTAGACGCCCTGGATAGGCGGGTCCGTACATTGCTGACCGCAAATCGGATGCATCACCCACGATCTTCGGTGATGAGACTGTACATCCCTCGGAAGTGTGGAGGTCGTGGCTTTTTGAACGCAAAGACTCTACACAACCGCGAGGTGTGCAGCCTCAGAGAATACTTTCTCAAAACCGACGTGGGTATGCACCGCGATGTGGTCGCAGTGGACAAGGGACTCACCCCGTTATCCATGGCTAAAGAGAACTGGCGCAAACCTGTGGTACTTACTATTGATGACCGCAAGGAAATATGGAAAGGCAAGGAGCTTCACGGACGCTTTTTTCGGGCTCTTCATGGGCCTGATGTAGATTTTTTGGCGTCCGTGGCCTGGTTACGGTTCAGCAACCTCTTCGGGGAAACTGAAGGTTTTGTCTGTGCGATAATGGACGAAGTTATCTTGACGAAAAACTACCGGAGACATATTATGAAGGACGGGACGATTGACGTGTGTCGGGCATGCCATCGTCCGGGTGAGTCTATCAGACATATTATCTCTGGTTGTTCTCGTCTAGCTAACGGCGAGTACTTGCACAGGCATAACCAAGTAGCCAGGATTATTCACCAGCAACTTGCTTTTAAATATAACCTAGTGGATTCTGAGGTACCGTACTACAGGTATGTGCCCGACCCAGTTCTTGAAAATGACCATGTCACGTTGTACTGGGATCGGTCTATCATCACTGACCGGACTATTGTAGCCAATAAGCCGGACATAGTGGTGATAGACCGATTAGCGCGCCGCGCAATGATAGTCGATGTCACCATCCCACATGACGAGAATCTCGTGAAAGCTGAGAAGGAGAAACAAATGAAATATCTCGACTTAGCTCACGAGGTTGTCGACATGTGGAATGTGGACTCTGCTATCATTGTACCGATTGTCGTGACCGCCAATGGCCTCATAGCCAAAAGCTTCGACGACCATCTGTCGAAGCTGTCGTTGCGCGGTTGGATCAAGGGCCTGATACAGAAGGCAGTACTCCTCGATACGGCTCGCATTGTGAGGAGGTTCCTGTCTCTGGAGCCCTAACCACCGGTAGCTTGGACCCTGCTCCCGACATCGGTGGACAACTATTTTTTGTATTTTTAAATGTTTTTTTTTTTTATATTTGTTTTAAGAAATATTTAAAAATATCAAAAATATGTATAATGGAAAAATAAAGAAAATAATAATAATAATAGTTTTTCAAACCGGGGGTTGTCCTTGGGTGCACTAGTATAGCGCGCACAGGGATAATCGTCGGTTGGTATCACGTTCCATTATAGTAACCAAAAGGGCCTCTGCGAGTTGGCTTCGGCCCCTTGTACGCCTCTCAAAGGCCCAGGACCTCAGGGTCCTGAGATTAATAAACAGATGAAAATAATAATAATATTCCACAACTATCACACAACGCCGTCTAGTCCCAAGCTAAGCAGAGCTTGTGTTATGGGTACTAGACAACTGATAAACATACTTATATATTTCTAAATACATACATATGATAGATAAATTACACCCAGACACAGAACAAATGATTATGCTCATCACACAAACATTTGTCCTGGGTGGGAATCGAACCCACGACCTCCGGCATAGCAGTCAGGGCCACTAACCACTAGACCAACAGGCCAGTGAAAATGAAGTCTCCATTTTCTAGCTTTTTATTAGTTTAGTTATATTAATTGTTATGAAAACCTTAGATGATATGGCCACATCATGAGACGGTACGAAGACCATGTGGTGAAAATCACATTAGGCTTGCCAGAACAAAGGAGAGGTAGAGGCCGCCCGCCATCGACCTGGTGGTCAAACATCGAAAGAGACCTTAAGAAAGCCCAATTGCCAAAACCGACAACCCAGGACAGATCAACCTAGCGCCGTAGAGTGAGGAGACCGTACCCCAGATAACGGGAACAGGGACGGACGAAGAAGAAAAAGAATTGTTATGAAAACCTATAAAATCACAGCGATAGAAAAATAAATTCGCAAAGCTTAGCATTATTCCTTCCTAGAAATAACTAATAAAAATCTCCGACTACCCACACAGTAAGCCAGTATAAACCTTTTAAAAATCACTTAACTTTAAACGATCAAGTAAGTGAGGAGCGATTATTCACACGGCGACATTATCGCTCGGAGTGAACATGATTGATTGTACATTGATTCGTGACGGTGTGAATGCGGCCGCGGGCGGTCTATTACGGCCGTGTGTCACACCGACGCGTAGCATGGAGGGGGACGTGCTTCCTTTTTATTGTTAGTGAAAATAATATGGGTTTTAGGGAATGATTTTGCTGTTTTTTGGGAGGGATGTATAAGATATTGTTTATTTATGTTGAAAGTGTTAAGTAAGTGCTAAAACTTTCGTTTAAGCGAAAGTATAGGAACCTATCTAATAGGTAAGATTCAGAGCCAGAGATTTGTGGAAATCATGGTTTGTCCAAATAAGAACCCCGGGATCCCGGAAAGCAAGGCAAAGATGGAACATAGAAGTGGGTTTTAATCAGTAAAATATGTGACACACCCTTACGCTCCAACCAAAAGCGGGAAAAGTCATTGGATGATTTCCCACTTAAAAATGGACGATTTAACCAACGTTTTATTTTCCTACCGAGAAATATCTGAACTTATCAGAAAAACCAGAATTTTGGTCAGAAAACAGGATGACCATTTAAAGTGTAACTACTCGTAGAGTGTATCATGTAATATCTGAAATATCTTCCATTAAACATAAAACCTCCTTGCATACAAAAGTAACGGATACGATATCGAAACATAATATACCAATCTAAATAAAATAAAAATCCAAATCACAAAATGTGCCGATAAACATAATTTTATTCCGAAATGACATGAACATTTTCGTAGCAAACATTTGGGTCTACGTACGTAGCGCGTAGCACCGTAGCTTCGTAGCGGTTCGTAGCTTTACGCAGGGCGTAGGCGGTAATGTAATTATATTATTGAATAATATCGCCCGAGCTTGCTACGTCGATTGCCGTAGCGATAATCGTAGCGTTCGTAGCACGTAGCAGACTTAATAATAGGACTAGGTGTTATTACAATTAGTGGGTTTACTAATGGACGATAATATTAGGTTTTCCATGGCTTGAGGTATCCTATATCACCATACATTTTCTATGATTAATATTTGATGTTTTAAAATTTATTTTTCATACTAATTTTGATCAATTGATGATAATTTTGTATGATAAGTCCATTTTATGACTAGACATTTTTTTTTAATTTACAACCTATACTTAACCTAAATATGATAGCTTTATTTTTATTCACTAATTTAGATAACAGTCGGCATTCTGTGTTCGTGTCTAGGTATACTAATATACTAATTGTTGGTCAAATCATATTGTTCTAATGGTTTCGAATATCATAATTTTACACTTCAGTTTCGAGACAAATATAACCATTTTACTTTTACTTTTTATACTATTACTAGCTAACCCGACAGACATTATTCTATCTTAGCTAATGAATATTCTGTCAAACGCGTGACAGTTAAATTGTAGTTAACTTTTCTGCTCAATTTTCTTAATTTTTCTTTTCTTAAGAACCTTCTACAAAGTTTAATAAAAAAAAAACTGGTGAAGTGCGAGTCGGATTCGCGCACAAATGATTCCGTACCATTAATTTATCTACAACCTTTTTCAACGCAGTTTATTTTGTACTGTTTCTTTATGTATTTGTTTTAATAGCGGCAATAGAACTACATCGACATTGAAAATTTCAACTGTCTAGCTATTACATTTCATGAATATAGCCTGATGACAGACAAACGGACAGTGGAGTCTTAGTAGGTCACATTTTTCCCTTTTGAAAAAAATAAAAATAAAATGGATATATAGTTTTCAATTTACCAAGAAAAACAGGAATATATATAGATTCAGTAACCTTCTCATTCCATTCATCACAACAACAAAACAAAAGCCAAAAATATTGACATTTTTATGTCAATATTTTTGGCTTTTGTTGCCAATAAAAAATATACTAAAAGTAAGTTTTTATCTGTTTTCTTTAGTAGTGTCTTGTAACAAAGAAATATGTGCGGACAGAAGCTAGCTATCACGATAACGAGCACATTTGTAACGTTACGACATGACTACGACGTATATACGACAAGAATACGACATATATACGACACGAGTTCGACACTTTAGTAATAGCGGTTGTTAATACTAGAAATGTTATAATCTCGAGGGAATTAACTTTTGACAATAATGTAAAGACGTATTCGTGTAACGTTAAAGAAATATGACATCGTTTCTATTATCAGGAGCTTTTTTAGTATTTTCAGTATTTGTAACGTTAAAATTGTATCTTTTTATTATTATTATTATGAGCCCGTTGTGTCCCACTGCAGGGCAAAGGCCTTCCTTCCTTTATTCCACTTTTTATATATATTTTCTTTTCTGTCCTTAGCCACCTCTGGCCACTCCTTAAGGTAGGAGTCCAAATCGTCACGCCATCTCCTGGGCCTACCGCGTCGCTGGCTCCTGTTGTTCGGAATCCAGTCAATAGTTGCTTTCGTCCAATATTGTTGCGACATGCGGTAGATGTGACCTGCCCAGTTCCATTTTAGTTGAGTATCTTAAGTTTTTTTTTTTATATTAATGCCAACCATATCAAAACCTGGAATATTCCTGGATCTGAGTTGGTACTACCAATTAAACTATCCAGGGATAATAAAAAGCTTTGAGACTGGCCCTCAAACCCCCCGCCCTTTTATTTACGCCCATTTATATATTTATTTAAAAATGTTTGTACACACAATAATAAAAGAACAGAAGAAGGAAACAGAAGAATAGTACAAAGTTGGTGCTTATTTCTAACGAAATCTCTTCTAGCACACCAGCGAAAGGAACATCGAGAAAAAAGAGATGTAGACATACAGAGAGATGATGCTTTGTAGAGATGTGTACATATCGCACCTTTGGTAGAACAAGGGCATAATTGTAATTGTGTATTAAAAGTTTTTAATATTTGTAAACGATACACCTAAAAGAATATAGTATATAGTTTATGTCATACAAAGCAGAACAATCTTAGAACATTATTAACATAGCTAGACCACATTAAGTACAAAAAATATCTTAAAATGACTCTCCTGTAAAATTGCAAAAACTGCAATTGTGCCCTTGTTCTACCAAAGGTGCGATATATCAGTAGATTATATAATAAAAATATAGTTACCAATTTTTTTGTGTGTGAATTCCTTAAATAACTTCTGCTCTTGGCGGAACGAGAGAGTGTCATACTTTTACTGACTAAGACCAACCCCAGGGTTCCGGTGAATCCTTCGGATAATCTTGCAGCCCTGGCTGGTAATAATATATGCACTACGGTCAAAACGGGTCACCCAAAGGGCAAAGGCTTTGCTCGAAGTTTCCTAAAGACCCAAGGTTACCGACATAGTCCGAAGAATCGCCAAACTTAGATAGCAGTAGGCTGGGCACATTTTTCGCAGATCAGATGTTCAATGGAGACGAACGTTTCTAGAGTTACGTTCACGTACGGAAAGACGCAATGTTGGAAAGCCTCCCACAAGGTGTACCAATGACTTGGTGTAGGTCGAGGGAATCTCATGGATGCGGGAAGCACAGGATCGTTCATTATGGCGACATTTGAGGGAGGCCTATGTCCAGCTTGAAGGTTTATCGGCTGAAATGATGATGATGATGATATATGTCTCGAACAGATCTTCGAATTGATCACTTCATAAAATGGCCAACTATATACCATATTACCAATCGAGGGGCCCACAGCTGGGTCGAAGCCTACTGGGGCCAGGGTGAAAGGAAACTCGAGCCCCGGTATTCAGGCTAGAAGGAACGGGGTAGGTTTTTAGTCAGTAAGAGTCTGACACTATCTCCCGCTCCGCCCAAGAGCGAAGATATCTACTGCAGGATATACCTATATCCAGCAGTAGATATCTTTCGGATGAAACAATGATGATGAAATGCTTATACCTTTTAAGAATCAACAAAACACGCAGAATATAAAAACTTGTGGATCGTCCGTCCAACATTGTCTTAAACCGAGTACTTAACGTTATACGTACTGGTTTAATCTGTTACCCGGCAATAAACCCACGGTACTTACCCTAATGTTCTATAGTTGGGCGCGAAATTATTTCCGAAGGCTCCCTCCTGCGGTTGGGTTGTAGCTTCATTGAGCTATAAACTGGATATGGAAGATAATAATGAAATACAGTGGTTGATATGCCCTGGAAATGTGAAAAATCTCTGCTTCTGGTATTTTCAATAGTGGCTGACTCTTGAAATACTTCTGTTACTGAGAATAATAAACCTTCATCATTACAGCCGAAAGACGTCCACTGTTGAACTTAGACCTCCCCCAAGTGTAAGTGTATATGTGTGTGTCGCCACAGTGAATGGTCCTGTTCGTCTCATCACATTTCTGTGACTTTCAATGGGTCATCATCGGTCCACCTTGTTCGAGGCCTTCCAACGCGGTGTCAACCTGTACGCGGTCGCCACTCTGGTGGAACCTTTTGACCCCAGCAGCAGTTCTGCGAGCAATGCCTTCTCAATGTTCTCTGCCCATTGCCACTTGCTATTGCCACAAGAATGCTACGTAGTAATTCTATACGGAATCTCGGGATGGAATGATGTTTGTGTGAACCGGGTTCTATATCACACTAATATTATAAAAGTTAAAATTTATATATAGGTGTATAAGTTTGTTAATCTTTCACGCTTAAACGGCTGAACGGGTTTGAGTGAAATTTGCCACATGGTACACATCGGTAGACTATATCCTAAAATATTAGAATGTATACTTATTATCGCGGGAGTATGTTTGCTTGACATAATTTCCTACTTTCATGCAAGCGAAACCGTTGGCATAAGCTAGTAATTAGTATAATCAACAAATCTAAATATATTCACGAGTGGAAACTTTGGATATAATATATATTTACTACCGGAAACCTCACAACATATATCAGCAGCTCCAATTAATTCCAGCCTACCCGGGCAAGTGTGTTGTATATCCGGATACACAAACACCCCCTCCCCCCATCCCCCAGGTGATCCGCCATTTTAACCATAAACAAAACAGACGCAGGTGTGTTGTTGCTTTAAAAAAAAACGCCCTGTTTGCATACACCCTTAAATATTCAGGGTGCTATTCTATCGGAGACTTACGAGGTAACAAGGCAATACGAGGATATGTACTTGTAATTGTGAACGTACGTGATTACCAACCTATGCTTTAAGAGGACCTTGATAAGTAGCGCTATCGGATTTTATGCTCAAGTCAATGACGTTGACAGAACGGTAGGCACAGTAATTAGGCGATTAGCTGTTTCGCTGCACATAGCAGGTCCAATTCCGGGCATACAGACAGTGGTTTCGATTCGGAATATGTTATAAATGTTCGTTTACATGTCTTTGAACGCACTCATGAATCAGAAATGATTTCTAGAGTCGGGAAAGATTTAAAAACGGCAAAATCATTTGCTTATAGGAATATATCGCTTGCGTTCTTCAATCATAGAATCGAGAGATAGTTCTCGCTTAATTGATTGTACGAATACCTAGCTCTGATTCTCTTTTTCGACCAGAGCAAGGCTATACCAGGCTTTTTTTAATTGGTATAAACTGCGATCCCACATGATGGTAAGCAGTGATACTATCATTGATATTGAGGCGCGGAAAATAAAAGGATCTGTTTAGTGATTTTTTCCTCGCTCACCGCCTAGCGGCCTCGCACATTTTTGAAGGAAAACACCCTTAAATATAAACATTTACGGTAGCTGTCTTTCGTAATTACAGCGTTTGTCCGACATTATCATAGTGGAGTACGTCCAATTTCAGCTTGACGACTTTTTTACGACTTTTCGACTCCCTAAGTAATTTACGGGCCCATAAAGTTGGCTATAGCGCGTTGATAACAATGTACCTACTAAGATATTTTAGTGAATTGTTCCACGATGCCTTGTGGGTTGCAGGTGCACCGGTTTTTCTTGAAATGGAAAATCATCTAATAAACTCTCCCGCTATGAAAGGAATAAACAATAAATAGCATAGCATAGTCGGCCTTACAATGTCCACTGCTCCTCCAGTACAGGCCTCCTCTCTAGGAGAGGGAAAAGGCCAAAAATCCACTACATGAAGGATGTCCTGACACTATTTCCCGCTCCGCCCAAGAGCGGGGCTTGTCATGGGATGATTTTCCCAACATGAAGAAAAAAAAAAACATGTCTTTAAATTTTTGGTTCTAGGACATGCCGGTTTCCTCACGATGTTTTCGTTAACCGTTTTGAAAGCTGTGGTAATGAAATAAATTACACTAAGTAATGCGAAGACTGGGTTTGAACCCTTGACCTACCACTCGTAAGTCGGAGCGGTTACTACTCGGCCACCACTGCTCTCAATAATAATAAGTCAACAAAGAATTAATCAGACTAAATAAATCCTGCGACTTCAAGGTAAAAGTCGTGCTAAAGACAGATTTGCCTTGACAGCCTCTAAATTCAACCCACTGCCATGCCCCCAAACTGTCTGGGTTACCAGTAAGCAGTGAGCTAAGTAAAGTAATTTACGATGTCGTAAACTTTGGGCATATCGCGTTGATAACATTGTGTTAAGATATTGTTGTGAATTGCCACGCGATGCCTTTCACGAGCGGCTAAGAAGTATGCAATACTTGATTTTAACTGGCCTGTAAGTCTAGTGGTTAGTTTTTTTTTATTGATATAAACTAACTTGCTCGCAGAACGGATGGCCGTTGGGGCCAAAAGGTTCTGGAGTGTCGCTACTCATCGTACTGGAAGACACAGCGTCGGAAGGCCTCCTACAAGGTGGACTGATGACCTGGTGAAGGTTGCGGGAATCCGATGGATGCGGGACGCACAGGATCGATCATTGTGGCGACGCTTGGGGGAGGCCTATGTCCAACAGTGGACGTCTGTCGACTGAAATGATGATGATATAAACTAGTCTCCGCCTGATGGTAAGCAGTGATGCAATCTTTGATGGTGAAGCGTGCTAGTTTAGTTTTTTAGTTTTTTTTTCGCACTGTATTATAATCGCATGGAAAGACCGCAGCAGGCAAATTATTTCAGTCCCTCGATGTTCAATGATGTATGTAATTTACTTTTTATCAAATACGACTTTATCCATTTCAAAAACCAAGACCTCAATCTAAGAAAAATCTATTGAAAATAAAATACTAAAACCAAATACAAATTAAAATACCTAAGCCGAATACATAACCTTCTTAAAACAGTTTTATAAATATCCCATAACATAAACCATTCAATGCCATCAAAGTCTACACAACAACTGAACCACATAGCCACTATAAATCAATATGAAATAATAGTCCAAAGTGTACCTTCCTCATCAAAGCGGAGCCTCCGATATCCGACAGGAAGAGACTGGACTGGCGCGTCCAAGTCCCGGCCAATTTGCATTTACTGCCTAACTGCATTCATCTCGCCTTATTGGATTGTGCTTTGAAGACTATTAATGTTTGGGATACTAGTTTTAGAACGTTCAATCCGTGATATTCTGAGAGATATTCCCATACAACAGCTCTTACGTAATTATGACGTAAGACACATCTGTCACTATTATAGATATTATGAAAACATATTGTGAAAGGTTTCTACTGAAAACAGACTTTTTGGCGCAAATGTTACGTTTCAAAGATTAGAACACTGTATATTTCAAATAAACCATTTACAGGCACTTTTGTCGCTGTCCGATTGTCCGGTAATGGACCGAGTCCAAGACGTCGATGGCGCGCACTGTTCCCGCGCGCCTCAAGGAGTTGTCAGCAGCAGGAGGGGCCCAGCTGGGCCGAAGCCTACTGGGGACAGGGTTGTCCGAAAGGGAGCTCGTGCCCCGGTATGAACGCTAGAAGGAATGGGTTGGGGTTTTTAATCAGTAAGAGTCTGACACTATCTCCTGCTCCACTCAAGAGCGGATTTTGTCATACTACGATTTTACCCATCGCAAAAAAAAAACAGGCACTTTTGAAATGTCAAGAAGTCAGTCAGTCGACTAACTGACTGAAAGAAATAATGTTGCCATTTGCACATTCTAAAACGTAGATCTCTATGGAGATGAATGTGCAAGAAATTCGATGGGTATTCTTTGCAATCATGTCATCTATTACTGTCCCCGCACACGGACCTCAAAAAAACACTGCCACATAAAAACGCTAGAAGCAGCCCCAAAAAATAGCTAGAAGCCGCCGAGAAAACAGCTGAAGCGCGCGACAGCTTATGGCCTGAGAAGCTTGCAGCGGCTTTAAGCGTTTATTTTTTACCGCCGCACATGATCCACAAAAATGCTGCCTCAAAAAGAATCTTGATCGGCGTTTTTTTGAGGCCCGTGTGTAGATGACACATTAATTTTGAATTTTTTACTTCTTTTTCGTAAAACACTATAATCGTAGAATTTTAGTTACCCCTAATGGTCAGAAAGCGGTAATTGCTTTCACTTATATTTGAATAAAATATATTTACTTCTAATTCCTACTAATACAATCAGAACAGTTTATTTTTGGACACAACACTTCCTATCACACAGTTAACTCAAATATCAGACTAAATTACAGCATAATTTATTCAAAAGAAAATTATATTTATTTTTACCTGACAACAAAAACATATATTTTCGTTGTCCCATGATTATATTCACAAAGGTTAATGTATTTATAATACGCCATAGCTCATACAAAACTTGCTTTTTTATTTTAGGTTTCCTTATTTACTCTCCTTCCATCCTGACAACACTTCCTAGTTACGTAGCTTGGCGTGGGCGAAGGGGCCCCTGGCCCACGGCCAAGCGCCCAAAGGGGACTCGCACAAAGGAGGAGCACTCTTTAAGAACGAGGTTTTTTTTTAATTGTCTAACTTTTGCCCGCGGCTTTCCTCTGCGTACGTAAAATATAGCCTATGTCACTTTTTATCCGTGAAAAAAAAATTCGCTTTCAGACCAGTACTTTGAAAAATTACCTCCTACAAACAAAAATAAAAATCAAACTTTACCTCTTTATAATATTAAGTACCGAAGTATAGATTGTCTCGCGTTTGACCACTATTTCACCTGATGGTAATCGACGATGTGGTTGAACACTGACTTGACTTGCGACAGTCGCTTTCTCGTTTTCGTATTTATGAAAAAGTAGCTGTAGCGCCTTCGCCCACGTCTAAATTAGTCCACACTACGCCTCTGACACTACCTACCAAGAATTAGTTTTTATTTCTGAAGAAACAAACATTATTATTTTTTTCCTCCCTAACGAATAACATGGCCATAAATTTACATTTTCTTACAAATATCGTGTAAGATTTTATGAGGGTAGATGGGAAAGGTAGATATAATTAGGTATAACATATATATATATATATGTTATATAGATATATTAAACTGGTATGCGGGTGTTATCGAGGATACAGCGCTGGAGACAAAATTAATGGCTGCAAACCGCGGTATAGAGATATTTTTGGGACATAAATTGGCGATATTTAAGCTTATCTCGGCTTTAACGTGTATTACCGTTATCTACCTGCAGTTTTGTTGAAAAGCAATTTAGGAGCAAAAATATGTCTTAAATATGTCCGCGTAGATGTTGAAAATTTTCCCAAGGGAACATACTTCCGAGATAAAAGGTATATCTTATGTATAATTCTAGTACATGGTCTACTTGTGTGCCAGGTATCATCGAAATCCGTTCAGCCTTTTGAGCTTGAAAATGTAACGAATAACACCTTTGCCTTTATATTGTTATTGCGCGCTTGACCACTATCTCACTTGATGGTAAGTGAACATGTTATCGACGATGGAGCATGCTTGCCTAGAAGTAACCTATTCACTCTTGTCTTAAATTCTCATAGTTGTAGCTATCACGAAACACAGACTCCGGCAGGGAGTTCCATTCCACTCCTTAACTTCAAGCAAAATGGTGTTCCCAAAACCGTACACCGGTGGCGGCTCGCCGTACGTCTGGTGGTTCGATGATAGACCACATAAAAATATCATAGAAAAAATCTATGTACATGAACTCGTGATGTATACGACATGATAATTTACAAAATATGTGGTGATATCCACATATTTTGTAAATTATCACGGTGTATAAAAAAGAATAAAGAATTATAGGATAAACTTTCATAACACCAACAGTTTAGTTGAAAATCAATTTAGGAGCTAAAATTAATCTTGCATGAAGTACAATCCTCAAAATTAGGTCACAAACTCCCATTGGGGCGCATTCAACTAGAACATAGCAGGTCGACGGTACAATGCTAACAGAGTGAGGAAACGAAGCTCCCCGAGGAGTGCAGGTTAAACTTGCTTTTCCGGAAAGCCTTGAAACCTGGAAGTCGTTATACCGTACTCCAGGGAGAAGAAGGTCCGCTTAAGATAGTTTGGCAATATTCGTGAGAAAATATTTTATGGGTAATTTTTGATTTGGGTAAGAGAAAGGTCACGGGAATTTTGTTATGCTTTTACCGTTTTCGTAATCAGGAATAGATTGTGACGTGGGTCAAGAAAAGTCTAAAAACGATGAAATACTAGATTTTTAGGAGACAAACGTAAAAAACGAAGCTTTCAGAGTTGCAGTGAGTTGCATTATAATTAAATATAAATGACATTAGCACTGATATATACCTACATTTATCGGTATGGCTGTACATGTGTCTTCAAGGCAGTGTCTTCAATGTCATCAAGGCAACAGTGAATAGGCTCATAAACTACTGCGCCTCTCCATCAGAGATTGCATCACTGCTTACCATCAGGTGGGGTCGCAGTCAAGCACTAGTTTATATCAATAAAAAAAACACCCTTATTATTCGCCTATGTGCTTTTTTTTTTGTCGACGGGGAAAATCATCTTTAACGAAACCCGCTCTTGGGTGGAGCGGGAGACAGTGTCAGACTCTTACTGACTAAAAACCCCGCGCCGTTCCTTCTAGCCTTCATACCGGGGCACGAGCTCCCTTTCGGACAACCCTGTCCCCAGTAGGCTTCGACCCAGCTGGGCCCCTCCTGGTGCTGACAACTCCTTGAGGCGCGCGGGAACAGTGCGCGCCGTCGACGTCTTGGACTCGGTCCATTATCGGACGATCGGGCAGCGAGCTACCCATAGCTCGCCGTCCGCGAGCCCGCGTCTACGGTGGCCGGAAATCGGGATCGGAATCCCGGTGACGGCGGCGAGGGCGCCTTTGCCTGATGCGGTCGGCCTCCTCCTTTGCAAGCATTACTGCTTCGCAGAAGGAGGCGACCGCCTGCCATGGCGGAGGCGACCGCCTGCCTCCGGACCATGGCCTCGACCAGGGCCCGGCGCGAGAGGTCTCCGCCGCCGATCGCCCCCACGAGGGCACGGCGATGCTCCGCCCAGGCAGGGCACACCTCGACGGTGTGCTCCACCGTGTCCTCCGGGCGGTTCGCCTATGTGCTTAGTAACACTACTGATATTCTCGCGTTAAATTAGTATACTCTTTACGGTAAGCGAACCTATTCACTCTTAACTTTTTAGACTCGTTTTATGGAGGCGGGAAATCATTCAATGATTTTTTGGTAGGCGTGTTAGACTTTTACTGACTAAATCTACACCTGTGCCCTTTAAATGTTCTAGGACAACAGATTTTTTTCTTTCAGAGTTTCCCCGTACACTTACACTTACTTGTATTTATAAAGAAGTAATTACTTAAGGTTAGAATTCTTAATTACAAAATCTGTTTCTATAGTGGAGTAACACACGTTACTTACTTGAGAAAATGCTCAAGTAATTGTGGTTGTTATTTGTTGGCAGCTCTATTTTCAAGCAATTTATTAGAATATTATAAGATCTGAGTTATTTAGCAGAGTAGGCAGAAACAAACACAGCACAGCTTGTATCACAGGGTATATTTTTTACTGACATGAATACAAATCAACAAGAACCTTAGCAACGGTTATGTCATTGGCATGATGCTGCATTGCTTTAAGGATGTCTGATCTCCATCACGCACCCTCAATGCATCAACATGTATAAATGCATAGTGTGCATGGATCTTTAACATTCTTAAATATGTACACACCCTTAAGAGGGTCCTTTTCCACTCGCTTATCGTAAACATCGAAAATGGTTTAAAAGCTTGTTACTTCATTTAATGCATTCCAACGCGATGTTTGACGAAAAGACAACGCAAAAAAAGAGAGATAACGCCTGGAAACTCTGTTAGTATTCGGTAATTCCGAGATTTACTCGAAAATTTCACAAAACTTGCTCCAGGAAATAGCTGTTTTTTTAAACCCTTAAAAGTTTTTGGAAAAAGTTGTCGTCATTTAGAATCTTAATAAAATTTGGTCTCTAGAGGATTACTTTTGTGACTTTTTAATTTTTAGGCAAATTATGAAGTATCAAAGTTCATACAAAATAGGACATTTTCAGAGGTTTTTACTGGATTAGTTTTACACAAATATAGAAATTAGTTTCTTTAGAAACCTAGATAATATCCACAAGATACTGTGTTTCCAAAATATCTAATGAAAAATGTGTAATAACGTCATAATCAGTTATGAGCGGTTGTATCAAAAAACAGTGAAAATATGAGTCATGATGCCACCTTAACACCGTAATTTGTAGCTGCATCTTTAATTGTGCATATAAAATACATTGAGTCTATCAAAAACAAAATTAGCCATTATAACAAAAACAATATCAAAGAACTAAGAACAACTAACAACTATTTTTTTTTTAACAACTAACCTAGGTCTAGATTTCTTGACTACAGAATATAAATCATTGCTTAAGTGGTTACTATTACTTGTTTATAAATACGGGTGTAAAACCCCAAGTTGTAGTTATCAGAAAACATAGACTACGACGCCACATCAACATTTCATACATTTAATACTCTTATTCTTATATAAATCCAATTCGTACTAAAACAGCTAGAATAACCGCTCATTATACCAACAAATAACAGCACATATAATGGAGTAGTGGCTTGAAATTAGTGAGTGTTCAAAGCCAAGTGGAGCTGGATCAGGAGCACGCGCGACCAGCCGGTGTTGCCTTAACAAAGCTTATTTGTGACGTTACTAAGGTTTGTCGAAGTTAAGGTGGGTGGTCGAAAAGCAGTCTCTTTTTGGGTTATTCAAAAAAGCCCGGCTTTTTTCGTATTTTTAACCACCAACGCAAATAGAGGGGCGTTGTAGGTAAGCTTGACTGCTATGTATGTTTGTGTTTGTCTGTTGATATGTCTGATGGGTGCACTGAATTAGACGCAATCTGGTTTTGTATCGATGGTTTTCATGTTTTATGAAAATCGGTTCAGCCATTTACAAGTTATGAATTTGCAAATCTGGGCAAGCGGGTTAGGAAATGAAAGAGTAGGTAAGTTGTTAAAAATGTGTTAAATGAAAAAAAAATCAGTTTAACTGTTTAAAACTTGCAAGGGATGAAAGGCCATGATTTGTATCTTTATTTGAAAAAACTAAAATTTGGGCCAGGGGTTCTTAAATTTTAAATTATGTTTGTAATAAGTGAGAGCAGTTAGTCTTTTAATGATCTACGTACCTATCTATTCGCGCCAATTTTACTTGAGAAACAAAACTACAGAAATTCAACATCACAATATCTACTAGGAATCAATTTTCTAATTATTATTAAAAATTGATTGATTAAAAGCTTGTTATTACAAGCTTGTTATTACAAGCTTTTAATAAAATAGTTTTCTTTCTTTCTTTCTTAATGAAAATTATTTTTTCATGGCATGATTTTATAGCTCGGTATACCTATATAATTAATACTTGTCAAGACGAATCATATGAGCCCAAACTCGATGGGGTTTTGTTGTTTAACTATTAAGTTCCAATAGCCACCTTCCGGTTCCATCATCAGATCAGCTCCTTGTCATAATAATTTTGCATTGTCATCTGATTTACACATGTATGCAAAATTTCAGCTCAATCGGTAATCGGAAAGTGGGTCAAAAATTTACAAGATTTGATGACAGACAAACATCGGGACAGGTGATGAAACTAAATAAACATTTGTAAAATAAAAACAGCTGCTGGTGCGCCAGATATTGTGACTTGTAAATATATTTTTTACCAATAAATATGTTTATCAGTTTTGAACTCGAAGTAATCTCGCCAGAAACAGTTCGGAAACCCTTAGTACTTGCTTCCCAGTCGCAAATTGTGGCAAAGAAAATCGTATTACGTTTACGCTGAGACGCGAAAACGCCCAAAACTGTAATATAATAGTCTCTTAGTGGCTGAAATATAACTGTATATTGTATTATCATGTATGAGCACTATTAAGTACCGGAGAGAATTATGTGAGAAGTGCCACGGAATTTGTGTGCTTTGTTTTATTTGATGTGAAAGGTTCTTTCTACTAGTCTTTGTACTAGTTTTTTGCCGCGATTTTGTCAGAGTGGACAGCAGAATTTGGTTTAGTGTTGTTTTTTTTAATTTTAAAGAAAAGAAAAATAATTTATTTGATACAGCACAAGGCCCAAACATAAATACTAGACGCAAAAAATAAATAAAAAATACAGTTGTTGTGTGCCTCATTTTCAAACATGTCTACATTCTACACTAAGGTAATCTTTAAAGGTACTGTTCCCCCAAAAAACTGGTATTATAATCAGACGGTCCTTATTTTTTTTTAATGCATTTTAAATTAATGTATTTACATTCGTTGACTATGAACACACATGAATTTTATTGCACTTGATTTTAGTTTGGGAGTCGGTAACACGTAGAATAGAATAGAATAAACTTTATTGTACACCAAAAAGTAACACAGCTTTGTTTGCACGTACTGCAACCAAACCAGTCACGACATGATTAGCCACGTGGACAAATGTCTTCGTTGCTTACTCGCTTGGAAGGAATTTAACGCGCTGAACATGACCAATCACAGCGCGAGGACTTCCGAGTGCAGTTTCGGTTTCGGTCGTTGTTTCGGCAGGTTTGCCACCGAAACTGAAACTAAACCGAAACTATACAGAAACTAAACCGAAACCAAACCGAAACTAAACCGAAACTAAGCCGAAACTAAACGGAAACTAAACCGAAACCGAAACTGAACATTCGTTTGGACACTAGTGAAGATGCAACAGACCTACACATACACACTCATACTTTCTTGCTTTTATAATATTAGTCGTTACTTGCGAGGCAGTCGCATAGGAGGAGGCAGACCGCATCAGGCAACAGCGCCCTCGCCGCCGCCGCCGGGATTCCGATCCCGATTTCCGGCCACCGTAGACGCGGGCTCTCGAACAGCGAGCCATGGGTAGCTCGCTGTCCGATCGTCCGGTAACTGTCCGGACCGTGCCCAAGACGTCTACGGCGCGCACTGTGTGCGCAGGGACCCAGCTGGGTCGAAGCCTACTGGGGCCAGGGTTATCCGAAAGGAAGCTCGTGCCCTGGTATGAAGAGGCTAGAAGGAAAGGGGTGAGATTTTATTCAGTAAGAGTCTGAGACTATCTCCCGCTCCACCCAAGAGCGGGGGTTGTCATAAGATGATTTTTGCCCAACGAAAAAAAAAAAGGCATTCGCGTAAAAATATGTCTGCTACCCAAGCATCCCATCAAATTCAGCCAGCCGTTCATCAAACCGAGCCAGAACTAAAATGTTGTCCTTATTACAGTAAGTGCTAGTTATTTATGACGGTGTCGCCATACTTTGCCTCCTGCCACTATAATTAGGACGGGGGAGATAAATAATCTTTCTCGTAAAAATGTTCTGATGGCGTTGGTCTTTGTGATTTATATGGCTTCATTGCGGCTTCCTTTTGGACAGGAATAGTGTGATTATTGAGATGAGAAATGGAGAGAAAAAGGTGGCGGGGATTCGTAGATCGAATGTCGGGGAGTCGGCGTCGGAACCGCAGAATCTTATTCATCCAAACCGACAGACGTACGGCTATGCGCCACCGGTGCGTGGTAGATATCCAAGACATACCTACCTAACCTACTAACAAATTTTTTTGGGAACACATTCGTAGCGTAAAACTAAGGAATATAATTCCTTGCTAGAAACTGTTTCCTGATAGCTACAACCTTGTGGTCTTTAAGTTAGGAGTGAAAAGGTTACTTCTAGGCATGCTCCATCGTCGACGACATCGTTGATTTCCATCAAGTGAGCAAGGTCAAGCGCGAACCTATTAATATTTTTTTTATAACCATCTTAACATATTAAGTTTCCGCCGTGTCACGGCTGTCCTTTGGAGATTTAAATAATATGCAACTGAAGAACACTGTCTGTTTTAGTCAGTAAAAGTCTGTCACTCTACCTAGAGCGAGAGAAGTCATTTGATAATTTCACAAGTAATAAATAAAAAGGCCACGTATTATGGTTATCTCTCTTTTCGTTAAACGTGGTATAATCAGTGTTTATATATCTTCTTTATATTAACATATTGTTTTTATTTGTTTCAGGAGAGCACACCTGAGAAGTTGCTTGGAAAAATTAAAGGACATGGTACCGCTAGGGCCCGAAGCGTCACGACACACAACACTAGGATTATTAACGAAAGCCAAAAGATTTATAAAGGTTAGTACTATCTAATTACTTAGCATTTACTTGACAAAAAGTTTTACAACGGGCGGCTAACAAGAGACACATTTCCATACAACCTCTTTTACGTGATTATAACGTTATTGCAGATCTTTCTCTAGATATTTTCGAAACACAGATGTCTTGGAGATATTATCTAGGTTTCTATAGAAATTAGTTCATACATTTGTTTAATATTAATACAGTAAAACCCTCTGAAATATGCAATTTTGCGTATAGTTTAGTTCTTCATAATGTACTCATAAATATAAAAAAGTAAAGAAATTATGATGATAGAAACCTTGCACATTAAATCGTAAGTCTGAATCATAATTACCCAAAAATTTTAATGGTTTTTAAAAAAACACGTATTTCCAAGAACAATTTTTATAAAAATTCAAATGAGTGACAGTATATTTCTATTTGTTCCGGCTAATCCTTGAAACGGCTGGAACAATTTTATCGAGACTTTCACTGATTTTACAAGGAGTAACTTAGGTTACTTTTAATTTTTTCCACGAAAACAGGAATTTAAACTACGGAATACGTCTTCGAGAGGGTTGAACAATTTTAACTTGAGTTAACTCCCGAGGTGAGAGAGGGATATAAAAAAGGCATGTTCTTTAATTAAATCCCAAGCGCGTTCGCTCTCTTATTGTATTTGTATTGTGTCTCTTATCACGGTATTCGAAAAGTTAAACACCACGCGAACGAACCCGCTGATACCAACTAGTCTAATCATAAGATTCTCCAAACTAAGCTACATTAAAGTTTCGCCACTATTTGCATTGCCCAGTCAGATGGTCGCTAGTTCTGTTTCTAATTTCGCTCATCCTTAATAAGTTGACCTAAGTCAGCATTAACTTAAGCTATAAATTGCCAAGTTGGAGCAAGTTGGATCGTCTCGAGTTTACATCGGTACACTTCTGCTATTGTATTTATGTTTTAGACTGATTGTGTTATCATTCGATTTTATACAACATTATTTTTAGTTTATGCGAAACCTGATAGTTTTTACGCCATGTTATATTTTTTTCCCATAAATATTTAAAAAGGTTATAGATTGGAGACCACCGACACTAAGTAAAACACAGGTCGCGGCAGGTCATAGCGGGCATTAACCGCCAGAAATCAGCTGGGTGTAAGTGCAAAACCGCCTTACAGTCGCCTGAATGGCCCGGTGACTATGTATTTTTGTTTTATAACTGTCTGATTTTATATTATGAAATTTTGGACACAGATCGATTAAATGTTAACGATTGATGATACGTCAATTCTCTTTTGATTTCTGTGCATTAAATATTTTATTCTTCACTGAAAATACATAATTTACACCTTGCTGTATAGACTTTAATAGAGACTTTGACCTCTGACTTTATTTGTTGTTTTTCTTAGGGTTGTCAGCTAGGAAACACCGACCTCATCTAGTTTAAATTGACTTGTAAAAGTGTTTTTTTTTTTTTTAAACTAACCAAATTTTTGTAATAAATATATAAAAACAAATCAACCAGCAGATCTGCAAAAGGAGAGATTAAAAGAAATGTGAACAATGAATCAATAAAATTCTGACACGCTCCACACTAGAGAGGCAGAAATCATTAGATGATTTCCCACATCAAAAAATAATAGGTGAAATGTATTGTGAGACTATAGATTGTTGTGTCTACTTTTTATGTTCTAATCAGATCCTACTTTATTTTCTAACATGTCTGTTCGTCAAAATATACATGAAATACAAACTTAAGTAATACAAATTCAAGGTTGCCAGCCGAGCCAGACAATTGATAAATTACTTGACGCAGTCAAACTTTCATAATTATTGAACTTTTATTTTTAAGGCCTTGGCGCTACGGCTGTGTTTCCAGTCAATTTGTAATAGCATTTCGAATAGTTTTTTAAACGTTTCTATAGTTGCCAAAATAGATTATCACGGGGTTTGTCATTGGATGATTTTCCCCACCATAAAAAAAAACTATCATCATGATTTTTCTACCATGTTGGACATAATCCTCCCCCATGCGTCGCCATAACAACGACTGACATATAAACACAAACCTGAAATTGTATGACGTAGGCGGTCACTAAGAGAAGATTTCATAAAATTCACCCCATAAGGAGATGAAACGGGGGTCAGTTTGTATGGAGAGACTTACTATAACGCGGGCAAAGCGGTTGACAGAACCTAGTTATATAATACTAGCTTCTGCCAGCGGCTACGCTCGCGCGAAAATAGGTCTTTCATACAAACTTCCAAACCTTTAGGGGTTTTTTTCGGTGGGAAAATCACCTAATAACATCAACCGTTCTTGGGTCGAGCGGGATATAATGTCAGACTTATACTGACTTAAAACCTACTCCAATTCCTTCGTTGCCTTTGGTACCGGGAGCTGAGCTACCTTTCGGAGCTAGCCCTGGCCCTAGTAAGCTTCGACCTAGCTAGGGGTGGAGTTATGTAAAACCTGTTCTTAGCGGATGCTTACACCCTATTAGAAACCTACCCGCCAAATTTTAAATTTGTAGGTGCTATAGTTTCTGAGATTTCGTGATTAACCCTTCAGATACCGTCAATTAGAAACACAATAGCAAGACAATAGATGCGCGGCCACCGGCGGTCGCTTGGGGATTCATGAATTAATCAGTGAGTGGTATTTCGCTTATATATATAATACCATCAGAGATTGCATCACTGCTTACCATCAGGTGGGATCGCAGTCAAGCACTAGTTTATATCAATAAAAAAAAATATATAAATTGCATCTTACATCCCCATCTTAACATCTATTGACAATACAATTATTGTGCGGCCAAGGAGTGGAATTCCCTGCCGGAGCCTGTGTTTCCTGATAGCTACAACTTGGGGGTCTTTAAGTCAAGAGTGAATAGGTTACTTCTAGGCAAGCGTGCTCCATCATCGACCACATCATCGCTTACCATCAGGTGAGATGGTGGTCAAACACGAGCCTATCCCTACTCTCCCTACTAATATTATAAATGCGAAAGTAACTCTGTCTGTCTGTCTGTCTGTTACGCTTTCACGCAAAAACTACTGAACGGATTTAGATCAAATTTGGTAGGTAGGTAGAAGAGACACTGAAATAACACATAGGCTACCTATAATTCCACTGCTGAGCACGGGTCTGCCCGCGCGATATAAACTGTAGTCCACGCGGGCGAAGCCGCGGGCGGAAAGCTAGTCAATAATAAAAAATAAAATCTGCAAAAACAAGTTAATCCCCCTTTTTCTATTTTTTCTACAACTTTTATACTAAGTAGTCGACATGCAACCTTTTCCTTTCACACGGTATTTCTGTTACTTGTCAGGTATAATGGAAAGAGATACTTGGAACTCTTAACAATTTCGCAGTACAAGTAATAACGCTAAGTGCCTGTCAGGTTTCGATGACGCGATTGGAACTTTTAAAGTAATATTTTAGGTCTTATATTATACGAGGTTGTATATGACACTTATGTATGAAGGTAATATAAGCTACCCTTTTTAAATCAATTAGCTTTTGTCCGTGGTTTTGCCCACGTACATAAAATATAGCATATGTCACTCAGGAATACAGCAGCTTTCTATCGGTGGAAAAATTTTAGCATTCGGACCAGTAATTTCAGAGATTGCCTTCTACTAACACAAAAAACAAGAACTCTTTATAATATTTGTAGATCATCATCATATTCCTGCCCTTGTCCCGTTTAATTTGGGGTCGGCGCAACACGTTTTTCCTTCCATTCTAGCTATCACTAACTTCCTTTTCTTCTTCCTTTAATATTTGTAGATATAGGAGTATATAAAAGAAGAAACTGACTGACTGATATATCACAGCTGAAACTACAGATTCCAGAGTGTGACATTTTACAGATGTTTTTTCCAAAATTCACTCTCACACTGTATGAAAAGGGCAGTGCCCACACAGTTTGTATGTAATACGTAAAAAACTAGAATTGTGATTTTTTTGTTTTTTAATTTATTTACATGACTTTTAAAAGCTGTGGTAATCAATCAGCCGATTACTCAATTCATTGTTATAAAAAATCTAAGAACGATATTTGCCCAGCCGTGGGAACTTATACACTAGTAAGTTGTGTACTTTTTGTAGTCCTAAAGTCATAATTGTGTCCGTGGCATCACAGCAGGCCTTAACAGAACAGCTGCGTTATTTATCGTTTTAAATATCTCAGAGTACGCTGAATTAGGCGCTTTTTGGCCTCGGATAGATGTAATTTTCTTTTTCTGTTATGTATTATTACTTTATATTAGGATTGTGTGAGGAACGAATAAAGGTAGAATGCCGATCTGGGCGCATCGGTCTCCATACATGTTGTAAGGAAACTAGGCTTGTAGAGCTACACTTGATCCACGCCACGCGACGTCGTTCTACGTACAAATCAAACGTGTTACGCGTAAGCGTTGGTCTAATGTAGGTCTAGCTTTAATGTCTTTGTTCTATTCTTTAAAAGAAAATACTCAGATAAAAGAATTAACATTATTATGTGCTCCAAAAACTCGGTATAAATATTTGATGTCCAAAAAATAAGTGCTTAACAGCGGGCGTTTTCTTTTAAACTTTTTTCATTATGGACTTACTCAAAGGCTTTCAGGATTATTTGGCGCCCTTCAACCGAGGCTTGGTGTCGGTCGCAGCAACAACGGCATCCGTTTCCTGTTTTGCGTAATAGTTTGAGAAAACCTTTTGTCGTGGGGAAATGTGGACAGTATATCAAGTGAGGTGACGCCACCGCCATCTGCGGGATGTATTGTTGTATTACGCCTGTCAAAATAGCTTTGAGGTGTATCTTTTTGAGGTATCATCTCCATTTTTGCGTAAGTAGTAGTTTTTCTGACAGATCGTTTGTTGTATTTTTTGGGAGAATATTTTTATTGTAACGGTAGATGGAAAGTAAGGAAAGGAAATATGTTTATTTGACACACAGACAGACACAATGAAGAAACAAGTATGTACATTAATGTACAAACTTAAAGAAGTTTTCAGAAACCTGATGGTAAGCAATCTTTGACAGTGAATCGCACTAGTTTATTAAGAGCCTCTCTAGCCTTGAAGAGTACAGCAAAATGTCAGGCAAATACGCAGTAGTGGCCTGGCACTGGTTTTCTGCCCTTGAAACCAGTTATTTGGTTTGTTGAGGGTAGGTAGACAAAGGTATTCGTTCCATATAAATCCAGTTAGACTGGAAGAACGATCAAGCCTGGCAGATTGATTGGTAGATAGCAACCTTAAAGGAAAATGAATAGTATATTTATTTATAGTGTGCGTGATTAAAACTTTATAATACCAGCGTTGCAATAATAACAAATATACGAGATTTATATCTTACGTAATAGCCTCATTTCCCTTGACGTATTAATTGCGTTTTAACTTTGCAGCAAGTTATAATTTAAATCGTTGTTTTGCTGACTGAATTGACACAGTATTATTTTTTTACAAATTGTTCTTATGAATTACGTGTGTTTCAAAGCACGCTACACGTTTTTTATAAAATTTCACTTGAATGTCGCATCCCGCCTCTATGGGTGCTAAGCTTAAATATTGTAATATGGAAATATTGTAAACTAGCTGCTCCCAGCGGCTTCGCCCACGTGATAGCAGAAAATTATTCCAGGGGAACATACTTCCGGAAATAAAAGTATCCTATGTCCTATTCCAGGACAGGGTCTATCCGTGTACCAAGTTTCATCAAAATCGGTTTTGCCATTTAGGCGTGAAGACGTAACGTAACAAACATACAAACAAACTCACTTTCGCTTTTATAATATTAGTAAGGAAAACAAGAATTTATTTTTTAACGGTTCTTCATAGAAAACGATCAATTAAAACCGTACACTAGCTTCAAAAGTTTTATAAGTGCCCATTTAGGTATGTGTGAAATACAAACTTTTATTTATTTATTTAAAACTAACTGACCCGGCGAACTGCGTACCGCCTTTAAGTAAATGAATGCGGTATATCTTTCAATATAGTCAACGGATTGCGACGAAAGAAAGCCTCAATAATATATCAAATTACACACAATTTTAATGTATAATAGTTATCTACATCGATTTTGTACATTTTACGCGATACGCGCACAATTATAAAGTTCTACAGATTTATTATAAGTACCTACTAGCTGCTTCCAGCGGCTTCGCCCACGTGATAGCAGAAAATTTTCCCAAGGGAACATACTTTCGGGATAAAAAGTATCCTATGGCCTATTCTAGGACATGGTCTATTCGTGTACCAAGTTTCATCAAAATCGGTTTTGCCATTAAGACGTAACAAACAAACAAACTCACTTTCGCTTTTATAATATTAGTAAGGATAGATTTTATACACTAATGAAACACTGTACAAAGGAGAATTTTGATCCTAGATTACTTCTACTAAATACCGTAACTAACCACAAGGCTAATCTCCAACTCAAAGACATCGCAACGTTAACTTACTGCTCAAACTCTGTTCTCAACAAACAAAGGGCGAGCCAAAGGGTTCGCGCGCTTCCGCCCGGCGCCGTTTCCGTTCTGTCACTTCCGTGGACACCCCCCCTTCTAGCGACCCCCTGTGTCCTCCTCTCAGAGGGATCCCGGAGGTACGGAGGTACTCTGCCCTTGTTGGGCGTGTTTTTTTTTGAACTGCGTATGTCTCGGTGGTAATGGTAAGTGCTTTGTCATAGAAACTTGGCGAAGAGTTCGCGGAAAAATATTTGATGTGATGGGTTTTGTGTTTGAGTGTGTGTAGGTGTGTAGGTATGTGGATGGTTGGATGTGTGTGTGGAGTTTTTCTGATTAGCTGGATGGTGCTGCTTAGTAGCACGCCTTTAAAATGTACGTTATGTATTTTGAATGACGTCTTTCTTTGTTATTGTAGCTATATTTTTCTGTGTGTATGTTGTTTGGGCATTTGTGGGATAATATAATAATGTGTTTAATAACCTTTTTTTAAATGATATAAATTAGTGTTTGACTGCGATCCCTCCTAATGGTAAGCAGTGATGCAATCGTTGATGGTGAGGCGCACTAGTTTATTAAGAGCCTATTCACTCCAGCCTAATTAATTAATTGTAAGTAACCTTTTTTTGTCCAGTTAAGCTTTTTGTATAATATTTTTTAAGAAACAGCTATTTATAGAGTACAGACAAACAAACTGTTTTATTAACGATTTTAAGGTTTATAATTCTGTAAATGAGTACGTGTTACGGCTGCCAATAACATTTTATCAATATAAAACTTTACCCTAATCTAGATAATGCAAAAAACTTAAGAAAATAAGAATTTTGCCAGCTACTCTGGAGCATCATAAATGACCTCTTTATCCTGATATCCACGTCGCCCTTGTTTCTCTGTCATATCGCATTTCGGCAGGTTTTCGGTTCATCAACTAATTTAAAACTCGCGGTGACAACGGCCGAATTTTAAAACTTTTATAACATTTATGAAGTTGAAATTAAGTTGGACTAATTGTTAGTTAATTGGATTTTAAACTTTGAGTTCATTTTCACATTCAATTTGAGCGAAAGTTACTTAGTTTCGTTTTAACAAGAAGAAAACTCGGTACATCTTTGGGCGAGTTTATTTTTTTGGGTTCTGTGTTAAAAACTGTGCCGAGAACTCTTTAATCAAAATTAATTGGAAGAATTCTGAGTTTGCTTTTGTATTGTGTCATAGTCCAAGATCCCAGAGCTGTCTGACGTTACTTATTGTCACATGGATGAAACCAGGTTCTTTGTAGCGTCTCATGTGCTTTGATTACCTGTGTGCTTGTGGAGCTCCTCCTTGGGTGATCTTGGCAGTTACTAAATGAGAAAGGGAACTAAAAATACATTACATAACTTAATTTTTATGGCTGATTTTTATGTTTTATTGAATACTAGCTGCTCCCAGCTGCTTCGCCCGCGTGATAGTAGAACATTTTCCCAAGGGAACATACTTCCGGGATAAAGTATCCTATGTCCTATTCCAGGACATGGTCTATCTGTGTACCGAGTTTAAATCAAAATCGGTTTTGCCATTTAGGCGTGAAGACGTAACAAACAAACAAACAAACTCACTTTCACTTCTATAATATTAGTAATTATTATTCTAAAGTAGCATCATGTATATTATTACTATTATATACCTTTATTGCACACCTTAACTTAATAAATGACAAACATTTACACAAATAAGTATAAAGAAGAAATAAGAAAAAGAAAGAAAGAAAGAAAGAAAAATAGTTTATTTGCGTCAAACATGGCGCATACCTTAAAATAAGAGTGTACCATAGGCGGTCTTATTGCACAGGGCAATTTCTACCAGACAATCTTTGAAAGGACTTAAACGAAAGGAAAAGATTCGGGCTGACTGTGTACAACAACTTAGAAACAATGTAAAAATATAAATAAAATACAATACATAAATAATAAACTAATAAATATAAAATACTAGCGACCCGCCCCGGCTTCGCTCGGGTAGCACTATTGCTACACTATTTAATGGATGTTATTTTACATATAAACCTTCTTCTTGAATCACTCCATCTATTAAAAAAAAACCGCATCAAAATCCGTTGCGTAGTTTTAAAGATTTAAGCGTACATAGGGATATAGGGACAGAAAAAGCGACTTTGTTTTATACTATGTTTATTTATTTATAGTACTGCCACATCACCTACATTTAACATTATAGAAAAACAATTGCATTACTATGGTCTGATGTACGTGACAATGAGGGCGTACATAGCATTTACAATTTTACAGCTCATATGAAGTGATAATTACAATTAGAAAGGAGAAGAAAAACTAAAACGATAGTATACGTGTAAATAATGATTCTATATAACTCCACATTAAACTCAATACACAATTGTACGCCATTTTCAAACATAGAAAGCGTCAAAGATGACCGATGCCTAACATTGACTACGAATAGGTATCGTATATTACGGGGCTGGCGTTTCGGTGTGTTGTCCGGCGCGTCCGGCCGGCCAGTGCCCGGGTGTCCGGGTGTCCGGCAACCGTGAGCGATGGCCGAAAACCGGACGCCGTGCGCATTCGTCACCGCGCTATTGTGAGGGGACACTACTATGGACTGAATTGGAATCTGGTTTGGATTATCTGGTGTGTGAGGAACAATTGGTGCAGTTTATATTTGCTTTTGAATGTTTAGCAATATAAAAGAATTGAGAAATGCGCTTAAATTTAGAAATGGACTAGAAACGTATAATTCTAGAGTAATTGGGCTGCGGAATTGTTTAAAAGAGTTTCCGAGGTCCTGGAGTGCCAAAGACAATTGAAGGAACACGGGCGGGGCTTTGTAAGTAAAAGCCTGGGAATCCATTTCGCTCCACCTAGAACGGGAGAAGGTATTTGACGATAGTGCACGCTAAGAAAAAAACTGCTTGACTTGTTACTATTTACATCATAATTATTGTCCACTAGCTTTTGCCCACGGCCTTGCCCGCGTACATAAAATATAGCCTATCTCACTCAGGAATAAAGCAGCTTTCTATCGGTGAAAAAATTTTGCAATCGGACCAGTGCTTTCAGAGAATACTCCCTACAAACAAAAAAAAAACAAACTTTACCTTTTATAATATTAGTTCAGAGTATAGATGACGTTGCCTATAGCTTCTGAATTAGCTCCCAGCGTTAAGTCTAAGAAGAAAAAACTGTCTCATTACTTTCCCTCATTCCTTGCAACTTATAATTGCATTTTACCACCCTAACACAAAAAAAAATCTTCCCCCACATAAAACTCACTCGCACCTCACGTTAAACCGCATGTTACAACTGACCAACGGTAATACCGACCCCTCTCTCCCCTGAGCGGCCGTCCATACCCTCCTCCGCGCGACACTATTCGTTTTACACGTCACATTAAACATGACGCCGCTGCTGACCGTACACACCCAGACAGATATGACGATGTACAGATATAAGTTCGGGTCGTGTTTTTGGCTGACGGTACTTCGATATTATTTTCCTTGTTAATTTACTGTAGTGTGGAAAGATGCTTAGTTTAATTAAATGTGTGGTTTATTATTGTTTGCTTGTTTTTGGGTTTCGTACCTCGAAAGGAAAAAACGGAACCCTTATAGGATTGCTTTGTAGTCCATCTGTCTAACAAGACCCTTTGTCTCGAGAACGCATGGAGGTATCGAGTTGAAATTAAAAAAACCCATATACTCAAGTCTGCGGTCCCTTGAAGCTGTGAAAAAATCAAACTTGTAAGTTGAGGGGAAAAAAAGATATGGCGGTTTATGTCGCAAAAAAACGTATATTTCGACGTCAGGGGAAAAAAATAGGGTGTTTTTCGTTAACCCAGTATCCTGCAATTAGACATAAAGCAAGGTTTTAAATGTGTAGTTACGTCCAAAAAAAAATCAAGATTAATTCGGAAATTGTAGTTTGTACGAACCCTTAGTTCGCAATTTCGACTCGCACTCGCCCAGTTTTTTTAAAGCAATGAAAATGCAATAAAAACCCAAACCGCCAATCTGGTTTCAAACCCACGACTTTTAACTCGTAACTTGAAACCTTACCTGCGTAGCCATCAGAGTGCACTGACTAGCAATAGCAAAGTCGACCTTATAATGTTCCCACTGTTGAGACTCAGGTCTTCTCTCTAGGAGAGAGAATGGGCTGTAATCCACCACGCGCTGAATAGCAATAAGAGGCTACAATTAGTGTAAGGTTAGTGCCCCATAAGTCTTGAAAACATCCCATTATCCTTAGCTACCCTTGTAACGGCTCTGTGGTCAAAAAGGCCATATACTCAGCGTTTACTAATAGCCACTTAATTCCTAGAATAGAGAAGGATCTAGCTATATTTACTTGGAATTTGTACTGCTATCTAAAATATTAGAGACTAGCTTTTGCCCACGGCTTCGCCAACGTACATAAAGTATAATAGCCTATCTCACTCAGGAATAAAGCAGCTTTCTACCGGTAAAAAAAAATTAGCAATCGGAGCAGTACTTTCAGAGATCACCTCCAACGAACAAAAAAATAAAAATAATTGCACGTGATAAGTCGTTTTATTGATAACCGTACATTATACGATAAAGGAATATAATCAAAATCATATTACTTATAAAGTAGTTAAATCATTTTAAATCTGTCTAAAGTCTGGCCGTGCTAAACTCAAAAACTGCTGAACCGACTTTCATGTGGTATTCACCAATAGACAGGCCGAGGATTTCAAAAATTTGTTAGAACGATCTATTAATCAGTTTGAGAGAAAATTACAAATGCACATACGAGTACCTACCTAGTGATAACAATTTATAAATCAATAATATAATATAATATAATCTACACTTCCCATTCAGTCAACACCAACACACAAATGAAACCAATTATTTCCTAGTGCATAAAGCTTAGTTCACATACCTGCACAATCCTGTTAATGTCATTGCATTCGAGCCTTAACACGATACATCCCTTCGTGGATACGCCGCTTTTAATTAGGGAAGGCAGTTACAGTACCTAGTGTTGTCACCTGCACGCGTTCCCGGGCTTTCCCGGACTTAAATTATACGTTTCACCCGACGATGCACGGGAATGTTTCTACCATTCCATTTTTAAAGGGAAGGATTTTTTTTAATTACTGTGGTTTTATTTATTTGATTGTGGATATTTTTGTTAATGTTGGTGTTATAATTAAAAAAAAACATTTTTGTGATGTTTTATTGTGTGTTAGGAAGGAATTATGTCTGTAATAATTATTTTAAAGGATTTTTTTTTTAATAAAAAGCTAAAAAAAGATATATTGTTTAAGGTTTCAAATATTTATTTTCATTAGTTATTTATAGCAGATACAGGATCTATATTATGTTAGTAGTGTACTTAAAATTATGTTAGTAACATTTTTTGGAAATTATTTTTAGTAACACCTACAAAACTATGTTATTAACATTACTTACTAAAATAAAACTAATTTAAATGTGCCCGCTTCCTGCTCACCAGACCAGCCAGTCCAGTGCCCCTGGAAGAGAAATTTCGCCACCCGACCAGTATTTTCAGAGATTACCAACAAAAAAACATGAAAACAAAAAAAACTACCCCTTTACTTTATCATATTAGTGTACATCACTCATAAAGCTGCTATTGGTGCTTTCCCGAATCCTCCGCATCAGGGATGCTGTCCTCTTTCGCACATAATAGCTTTAAAGCTATCTATATCTGCTTCAGCCAACACATCCGAAAATATGTGTGATGAAAGCTTTTTAGCAGCCTTTTCCCAACGTTCCCGTACAATAACAACACTAGGCGTAAAACTTTGATATATCAAATTGTTCACCTGAAAATGGTATTATTCCCTTTGTACGGTATTCGATGGATTAGTCTTAATCACCAACGAGTCCAATCGAGTTCGTTGGAAAAAGGATTTATTTATATTTTGGCGAGTGTAATGGACCATGATTAATCCTATCTGTCAATGTTCCGTTAATGCATTAAAACGGATCCAATGAACCCTTAATTTCTCTTTGTTGCTGTTCGCAGAAACGTATTGCAGCACAAAATTAAATAAAAATTACGTAGAGTCCATTAACGATGTTGGAAATCCATTATTTTTTTTATTTTTTTATTTATTTATTTTATAATTTATGTATGCCTACTAGCTTTTACCCGCGGCTTCGCCTGCGTTTTTTTAATATCATCATCATCATCATATCAGCTGAAAGACGTCCACTGCTGGACATAGGCCTCCCTCAAGCATCGCTATAATTTAATAATAATATTTATACTTAACTTCCCTCTTTCTCCTTCTTTTCTCACTTAAAAAAAAACTCGTCCCAACTGTCTCTGTACCAAAATTCATCAAAATCGGTTTTGCCTTTTAGGCGTGAAGACGTAACAAACAAACAAAAAAACTCACTTTCGCTTTTATAATACTGCCTATTGGTCTAGTGGTTAGTGGCCCTGAGTCCCTGCCTGCTATACCATGTTCATGTTATGATATATATGATATGATGAGCATGATCATTTGTTCTGTGTCTGGGTGTAATTTATCCATAACACCTTTGTATGTTTTTAGAAATATATAAGTGTGTTTATCAGTTGTCTAGTACTCATACTCTACTTAGTTTGGGATAAGATGGCGTTGTGTGAAAGTACTGGAATATTATTTTAAAAATATCATTTTCACTAAAATATTATCCACAAAAAATTTTACCGCATTTTTTTTCCCGCAAATTCAATCCCGCATATTCACAACCCTATTCCATAGCTCACGTTGACATATTACTAGATTTTATTGTTTTGTTAACCGGTGATTCCAATATAGGTAATGATTATTTGGTAGACTTGAATACATAGCCTTTCATGTGCCGGGTTATGTAACTCAATGGCGGTCTGAATCAAATGTAATTTGAATACAAAGCTAATGGAATTGAAGATTTGATTTAGTGTACCAGAAACTGACATGCTTTGAACGTACGCTGAATCGTTACTGTATAGCAAATATAAAGCAAATGTATAGCAAATGTATATCAAATGTATAGCAAATGTATAGCAAATGTATAGCAAATGTATAGCAAATGTATAGCAATAAATAGAATTAATAAATAGCACAGAAGGGTGGTTCTAAAGAGTCACCGTGGCCGCACGCCAAGGACATTTGAAAGAACGCGAGTGGTTTTAGTCAGTAAAAGTCTGACACTCCGAGTTATCATCATCATAGCAGCCGAAAGACAGCCACTGTTGGGCATATGCCTCCCCCAAGCGTCTCCACGACAACCTGTCCTGTGCGTCACGGTCGCGGTTCACCTTGATCAGGTCATTGGTTCACCTTGTGGGAGGCCTTCCAACGCTGCGTCTTCCGGTACGCAACTTCGGCCTCATTGACCATTTGTTCTGCATGGAATGTGCCCTGCCCATTGCCACTTAAGTTTGGCGATTCTTCGTGCTATGTCGGTAACCTTCACTCCGAGTAGGAGGACTGGAAAGGCCTCACTTATTTTTTTTTTGTAAAGCGTAGGCTCGCGTTTGACCACTATATAGCCTGAGGGCTTAGCCAAGTTGAAAATCTACATTTATTAAAGCTAGTAGAAAAATTCGAATGTTCAAATACATTTGCATTTTTCTACTAGCTTGTTAATGACATCACCTCAACATTAAGTTACGTGGGCAGAACAAAGGAATCGGAGACGTTACTGAATTTGTCTAGGCCTGCTGAGGTTTGATCTTACCATTCTAAAGCTACGGTTACTGCTAACATCATCATCTTTTAATTTAGCTGCTCACATGAGGTCAGAAATATTTCAACTGTAAACTTAAATGCAGTATTTCTTCAGAGTAAATCCACCAACAATACAGTCAAAACTTGCTTTTGTTTCCTTGATTTATATACGAAATTCCACGTTATTTTAATCAATCCGAAATGAGAACAAAAGACGATAATATTTATTTACCATATTTGGGAAAGCAGTGACAATAATTATCAATTTCCCCTTCAACCATTATGGTTAATAAATTTCTGTGAAGCCAACACCAAGATTTACAATTTCCGCGGGGTAATACGGGTTGGGGGTAAGAGCGTCGAGACCGGGGGGTAAGTCCGGACGTAGGGAGGCGGGCTTGCTAATCGGAAAACTTCAGATTCGCACCGCCCCAACGGTTCCTAATAGATTATAGTTAGATTACACTATCTCACCACTTATGATTTATATGTGACTGGGAGGTCGAACAAAAATGTTAATGTAAGGCCTCTATTAATATCTCGTTTGGTGTGTTCCCGGAAAACGGACAGAAATAGAAGAATAAAGCGCTTATATACGAAGAAATGTATAGAAACCTCGATGAGTGAAACCACATTGATATTATATTAATTTGTTAGATATTATTCGCCGAAAGATAATATTTTCTTAGTCACTTTTATTGCGCTTCTTTATTTATATGTTTCTTTGTGTTGAGAATGAAATTCAGATACTTATATACTGTAAAGAGGAATCATTCGTTTTTTTTTTTTGTAATTAATGAACTCAAAACCACTGGTACGATTTTAAAACTATTTCACAAATAGGTTGCTATTTTATCACTGAGCTACATAGTTAGTTAGTTAGCCCATTTATTTCCCACTGCTGGGCGAAGGCCTCTCTCTCCCTTTTCCAAACACGTCTGTCCTCGGCCATTGCGGGCACTCTCCGGCAGTTGTCAAGCTCATCCCTCCACCGTTGCCTTGGTCTGCCGCGTCATCGCCTTGCGTTTAATGGGACTCAATAAGTGGCTCTTTCAGTCCACAGCTCATCCGACATGCGGCAGACATGTCCGACCCAATCCGACTTTACACTGAGTGACACTGGCATATACTTTTCTGCTATCACGCAAACAAAGCCCTTGGTAGAAGCTAGTTTATGAACATAAATGACGATATCTGAATTTCTAATTGGATTAAAGATCTTTCCTCAAACCGAAAATAGACTAATAACCGAACAAAATCCAATCGGCAAAACATTCGATTACGCATACGGAGTTACCCCATGGAACCACATAATTAAGGGTAAGGGAATTCTCGGCCGAAATTACCATACAAATAACGTGAACGTAACTTTTTATGTTACGTTACAGAAGCACGATGTCAATTAAACAATCGTTAAGTATACACGTTTGTTGGTCTCCATATGAATAAGTCATTAGCATAATTATCTCGATGTTGGACGAAGTTTGCGAGTGTTGCCATTACCGTGTCACTATGGGAGAGGGGACAGTGGATTCATGCGGTGGTAACTAGGTCGTACAAATGTCCCAAAAGATTTCTTTATAAAGAACTAATCTTCAAGTCTGTTTCAAGGTTCTTTTCAAAGTAAATATCGGTCTCGTCTAGTTTAATCTGTCAAAAAATAATTGCTACATGTCAGTATTTTTGAAAGAAAAGTTGATTACTTTATTTCTGATTTGATCACTCAAAGAAAATTCGAGCACAGCTATAGCTAGATATGGTTTAGACATTTTTATTAAAATTCGTTTACTGACATGAAACCTGAAATCCAAAAATTTTATACCTTGATTCCGCCATCTCATTTCTACCATCGGGCAACCCGACTTACGACGAGTTCCCGTCCGATTATAATTTGGGTGTCTTCAAGGCTAGAGTGAATAGGTTCTTAAGTGTGCCTCACCATCAACGATTGCATCACTGCTTACCATCAGTCGGGATCGCAGTCAAGCACTAGTTTATATCAATAAAAAAAAATTGCCTACAGCGGTCTTCCCGTCCGATTATAATCTCGGTGTCTTCAAGGCCACCTCACCATCAACGATTGCATCACTGTTTACCATCAGATGAGATAGTCAAGTACTAGTTATCAACTAGTCGGAACATATCCTTACAATGTTGCACGAACTATCAAGCCCGACCTTTGCGTGCAAATACTCCTTAAAACTAACGAAATTAAGTCATAATTTACGTCTAACACTATTGTAATATGTACTATGTGTATTTATTAACGTATGTAAACAACAAATGGCTCGTTACAGCGTTTTATTTTAATTAAAGTATGCGATTAACGTCCTGCGATCGTGGCTTGAATTATATTTTGTTACAGTTCATTGTGCAGGGGTGCTATCTTAATCTCCCATTTTGCAAATAATGTAGATTTTTCATTGTCATCATCGTCATCATTTCAGCCGACAGACGTCCACTGCTGGACATAGGGCTCTCTCAAGTGTCGCCACAACGATCGATCCTGCGCGTCCCGCATCCATCGGATTCCCGTAACCTTCACCAGGTCATCGGTCCACCTTGTAGGAGGCCTTCCGCGCTGCGTCTTCCAGTATGTAGTCGCCACTCTAGAACTTTTCGGCCCCAACCTTGAAACTTGGACCTCATATGTATTACCTATTAGTATTTGAGTTACGAGTGAATAGGTTACTTCTAGGCGAGCGTGCTCCAACGTCGACCACACCATCACATACGATCAGGTGAAACTGGGAACAGGGAACTTTATACTGGAATCCGTCGCTAGAATTGTTGAAAAAGACAGACTTTTTATTCGTTTTGAACAATTGCATTTGGAAAATGTTCCATCTTACAAAAACAATGGAATCTGCTCTATTTCCATATGGAGCATCCTACAATCTAAACACATGCGCTAACTCATTCTTTGTTTAGGCAGAAAATCATCAAGTAAATTCTCTCACTCCGAACGGAGCGAGAGGGAGGATCAGACTGGCTAAAATCCCTCGTGTGGCTTCAGTTGCCATTCCGTTTTCAGGGCCACGATGACTCCATCAAACAATCTTGCAACCCACATGTGCCAACCCTGGCATAGCGTGTATGTCATGCATAGTATTCGTTGTCTACTAAATTAATAGCTGAGCTGTGATAAATGTGCCTCCATACCGATATCATGCAACGACACAAAATGCCACCTTTTTGTGTAAAAATAGTGTGTTTGACGTATGGTGTTCTCGCTACGGTGCCTGGTTATATGTCAAGGATGAGTTTCTGTGTCGTTTTTATTAGAGCTGGTGTTAGATTTAGATTTAACGAGTTATTTTTATAAGGTATGCTGAATTAAGTTTCGACACATACTTGGACTCGGCCTCTTTTAAGTGTGGACACGTAATTGGACTTCCCGATATTTAAGCGTGGACATTTAATTGGACTGACATTTAAGTGTAGACACTCAATTGGACTTTCCGACATTTAAGTGTAAACACTTAATTAGACTTCCCGACATTTAAGCGTGGACCATTAATCAACCTCCCTTTTTTAAGTGTGGACATCTCCTTGGGCTCATCCCTTTTTAAGTGTGGACATTTAATTGGACTCCTTATTTTCCATAACAGTTAAAACAAGTATGAGTGTCCTATAAAATCAATTACACTCTAGCTTAACTCTTTAGTAACTTGAAAAAAAGACTGTGTGATGAGACTATTACAAAAAATAAGAAACAGATAAATAATTCATTTCGAAAAAAGAATGTCGCCTCTCTAATATAAAATTTATTTGAACTTATAATTCCAAGGCAATCCGAAGATATCATAGTTGATCGTAACGCGTTATAAAAAAAATGCCAACTTGCTAAAGGACCATATATTAAAAACACATTCAATGAAAAATCGATACATCGTTCTCTTTTTAAAAATTATTTAAAAAAGGAACCCACACGTTTAAAAAATCTTTACATATAAGAGAAATATCGAGCATTGAACCTTCCATTAAAAAAGGTCTACAAATAATTACGAAAATAAATTATAATTTGAAAGAATAAATGGCGTGATGGTAATTGAGCCCATTAGCCGAATACCTAATTGAGATTTAGCTGAAGTTACACATTTATTTTTGTTAAAATCATTTAGCGTTTATAAAATTCAACGTTTATTTGCTAAATGAATAAAACTAGCTGTAACCTAGGGTTTTTTAAGTCAAGAGTGAATAAGACGCTTCCAGGCAAGCGTGCTCCATTGTCGGCCACATCATCGCTTACCATCAGGTGATATAGTGGTCCAACGCGATCCTATTCATAATTTAAAAAAAAAACTATTAATAATGTTCATCAAGACGAATCATACGAGCCCAAACTCGATGGGGTCGTGTCGTTTAACTACGAAGTTCCTATAGCCACCTTCCAGTTCTATCATCAGATCTGCTCCATGTCATAATAATTTTGCATTGTCATCTAATTTACACATGCATGCAAAATTTCAGCTTAATTGGTAACCGGGAAGTGGAGCAAATTTAATTTGTAAGATTTCATTACAGACAAACATCGGGACAGACGAAACTAAATAAAAGCTTGTCAAAATACCTACCTAATACTAAAATGTTATTTTATATATCCTGTAAAACTGTTTACATGCTCAGTGAGTCACTATTCCGCTCAGCTAAAACCCAATTCAGCCAAATCTTGCAACCATTTCGCCATCAATACATCGTCACAATTCTCAATAATATGTCACCGCTGACTTTCTTAGGTAAAGAATAAGTTATATATGTCCTCGATTTGCTACGACATTGACTGATGGTCCTCATTCATCCAAGAAGGTACGGTCCACGGAATAAATAGGTACAGAAGGCTAGGTGTTTACAGCGAACGTACAGGGAGAGCAAGGACATTTGTGCCAGGCATTTTATTTAAACAATTTATTCAAAATCGCAGAGCTAGGTGCCTAGTTAGTTAGTGATACGGCTACGCTGCGATTTGCGGTTTTTGTAATTATATTTTTTTTTATTTCGGATAACAATCCATACAATAAAATAAAATATAACAAAGAGATCGATTAATGCAATAGTTTGTGGTAAGCGATTTTTCTATCGTGATGGCCAGATTGACGCTTGGTGCCACGCACTTGTTCGAGTGACGCTCCTCACCACTTTCCGAATGTGTGTCATTTTCATTTAACCGAATATGAACTTGATACAAATAATAAATAAAGTATAATTGAAAAAGTCTTTTAAATTGTAGCGCCAGGGAAAATGAAAAATGTTTCTCCAAAATCGCGTATACACCTGAAGCCTCTGTAGCAATCTGACGTCGACCTTGCATGGCCTACCCGTGTACGGCGACCAAGCGTGTGTTACGCTTGTAAAGTGGACCTGGCCTTCTGTAGGCAGCTATCTATTCTGTGTCATGGCCTTCGTATCGTTTGAATCAGTTGTATCACTTGTATCCAATAGTATCGGATACAGAAGATTTAGTGGCATGTCAAAGTTGTGTAGCTTCTTGTGCGTGACTTACTTTCTGTGGCAGAATGAGATTGTTTGCTTGTTTTTTTTGTGTAGGGTTTTTCGTGTGGAACGATTGGTATTAATGTCTCATTTGGTATTTATTAGTTCGTCTTTTAGCAGGAGTTGTGAAAGAGTTTTCTGTCCATATATCTCCTAACAACTTACAGTCGGAGGATTTTCTACAAATCAATTGTGAGCTACCGGTACACAGTCACAAGCAATAAGAATATAGGTACTCGTACATTGTGTATCACAAATCTGTGTGGTTGTTTCCTCAAAATACCACCTGAGGTTCTCATAAAATCCGTCAATCTGTATAATTGTCATAAAATTCGACCAATACATGTTTACTGTATAGTACAAAAAAGAGACTTTGCCATCTGAGTTTTTTTTTTGGAATTGATATAAAGTAGTGCTTGACTGCGATCCAGAAACAGTGATGCAATCGTTTGTTTGTGTGTTTCTTTTCAGGGTAATCAGCTAGGAACACCAGCTCCATTCAGTTTAAATTGACGAAAAAATAATTGTGGTTTACATGTCTCATAGTTTTTTTAATTAAAACCTATTTGCAAAATAAATATTATTAATTATTGTTACATTTTCCACCCACCTTAACTTCTGCTATTCAAGAAAAAAATTAAGACAACTACCGAAATACTAGTGTCCTAAATGTGCATATAACGTACCCACTTAGTAATAAAAACGCTCATACAATTACCAACTCAAAATCAACAAATTGTAGAAAAATAAAAAAAAAAACAATTTCCATTTTTAAAATGTTACTTCTTAAATTCTAATAATCGCTCCGATTACTGCACACCCCTCACACTGCACATCGCACCCTGTACATCTCACTCAGTAATATCCGCAGCTAAAAAACTGTATTATTCCTCATTCGCGATTCCCCCTTATTTTTTCTGACAACTCAATTTAGCCGCGTGAAATGAGACTGTCAATATTAATTTGAGGAACCCTGCTGACGTCACAGGCAATTTTCTAGAGTGGAGGATACTGTGTGCCTAGGTACGAACATTGGTTTTTAAGCTATATATCGTGGAAGTTAATGGATGAGGTGTGTGACTGAAAGTGGTTGGAGTGAAATAATATGTCATTTTTTACTTAAACTTCTAAAAAATCCTTACTAAATAATATTATAAAAGCGAAAGTGAGTTTGTTTGTTTGTTACGTCTTCACGCCTAAATGGCAAAACCGATTTTGATGAAACTTGTTACACGGATAGACCATGTCCTGGAATAGGACATAGGTTACTTTTTATCCCGGAAGTATGTTCCATTGGGTTATTTTTCTACTATCACGTGAGCGAAGCCGCAGGGAGCAGCTAGTCATAATATATGATACAAAGTCTGTCTAAAAAGTCAAACGACTTAAAAAATTTGTATAATATTTAATGATTTTAAAAATACTTATATCTGATACTTTTTATAAGGTTCTTCTATTAGCAAACAATGATCAAGAGTTTTTTCGGTACTTCTTTTTTACCGTTTTCAATTCTCTTTTATTTCAAGTTTATTAGTACATACAACATTCAAGGGTTTTAAATTGGTTATTGTATAATTCCCCTTTTTTAATTTGTGTGACAGAGTGGACGAAATACACCTCCGTCACACTTTTTTGTACTGATCAATTGTCGATAAAAAAGAAGAACATCCCATATATCTTTGTATCTCTTTTACGGTATAACGACCACAACAGATTTCTATAAAATTTGGCATACGGGTAGACCATGTCCTGGAATAGAACATAGGATACTAGAGATAGGTTTTTTAAGGGAATATATTTTTTTGGGATCTACTTTCACGCTGGCGAACGATAATAAATTACAAAACAAAAACTTCCTTCATTTCTAGGCAAAAAAAAAGTAAGCAATTTCTTTTTGCCTTCATATAAAATAGGCTTTTACGAGAAACTCTTTTATTGTGTAATCTAGCTTCCAAAAGTAATGTACCCTTAAAAAAATTCAGGTAGGTTGTCTGTTTATCTTCCTGGAGTTGATAGAACATCTGTGAGAGGTTGTTTCGCTTCAGACAATGTTACATCGCTTTAGGAGACCCTAGGTCTACTAAACGGGCTTTTTTATATACTAAAATGAGATGAGGTTTTTTTTATTTTGTTCATAATCATAATCATAATCATAATCCTTTATTTGTTAGAACATGGTAGGTATGTACATTACATGGTCTTAGGTTTAAACACTCAGTCTCGTCACGTTCTGCCACATGGGCGTACAAATATAAAAAGTTATTTATTTACTTACATTAAATAGTGATAGTTAATATAATTGAAATTGTTCGTCAAGTTTTTAGACGGAATTTTTGTGTTTTATGCTACTTTTTAGGGTTCTATGCCGCAGTCGGTAAAAACGGAACTCATAAGAGTTATTATATAATTAAATTCATCGTCTTACTGCCGCACTCAGAGACGCCCATTAACGCTAATCTCTGATTTACTAATTTTGTCATTGAATAATAGTCTATATCTTTATGATGTTAAGTACCTTAGGTTTTGCTATAATTGACATTAAAGTAAAACGACGTCTCTGAGTGCGGCAGTTAGCCTTTTTCCAACTAATTTCGTGTTGGCTTTCAGTCAATGTGTTGCATGGAGCTACTGCTTATCAAAACTCATAAGAGTTTTGTGTTGCGTAGGAACATTTTATGGACCGTCTGTCTATCTATCCGTCTATCAAGACTCTTTTTCTCAAGAAGGCGTAAAGGTTGAAAGCTGAAATTAATATCAAATACTCAATTCTGCTTCCCCTTAGAACAGTGAAAAAATCCAACTTTTAAGTTAACGCAAATTAAAGATACGGTGGTTTATGCTCTGCTTATGACATGACGCACATTTTGACACCCGCAAGGATATCAAAACCTATAGGGTATCGGGCCTTCCCGTTGACCTCGAAATCCTGAAATTTAACAAGAAGCAATATCTTATAGCACAAGTAAAGGACGTCACAAAATAATTACTTTTTGGGATCGAAATCGATTCGAGTATCGAACTATTTACATAAGTATATTTACGGAACCCCCGGTACGCGAGCCCGACTCGCACTTGACCAATTTTTTTTGTGCTCGTACCGTAAGCAATCTTCTTTGTAATCATGCTTTAGGCTCTTTTCTTGAGATCGTATTACTCACACCAATTTCTTGTTAGGTACCGGTAACTATTTTTCATCGCTCAAAATATAAAACATTTCCATATATATATATTTTTTTTTTTATTAAACTAGTTTATTCTCGCAGCTTTCCTCTCGTTACTTAATCTATCAATGTATATTTCAGGGATAATAAGTAGTACTAGCTACTACTACCTACCTTTTGGGGTGCGAAATAACTTCTCCCGCTGTGGGTGGAGCAAGAGGGAGTGTCAGAGTTTTACTGAATAACCACTTATGTTCCTTGGTTGTCCTTTGCGTTTCAGGACCGCGGTAACTATCCCAAAAATAGTATAGTTCCTATTGTGTATATTTCTGACATTTTGGCGATTTTTTTTTCAAGTGAAGTTTAGTAGCTATTTTAATTATTCGGATATTGATTCCTTGTGAATATTCTAATATAAAACTGTTGTAGATTTGTATCTCAAGTGCTATATCTCAAGCTGACTCAATCGATATGTTTTCTAACAAATACTGAAAGATGATCAGACTTTCTGTCATCTGACTACTGTCTACTGTCAAAGTTCTTCGAATGACAACCGAGACTGACAGATTTTTGTGTCACAATTATTTTAAAAAATATCAATGATACAACATGTTCTCCGTTCTTCTAACATGATACCAGTGACCTCATCAAACACCTACCTCGTACAAACGAGTACACAGCTATAGCAAAGTGTAACAAATCGCCGAACAAGCCATTCACCATTAATAAGAGCTGGCCCTGGCCGCATCCTGATCCTGGCCAGCCGTATTAATCACCAACATAATTAACTCCACATCACAGGATATGTGGAGAAGTATCACTTTAAATATATGTACCAATTTTTTTAAAGTGCCTCTATTCGATCTTATAGGCCCAAAATATATAGGTACAGAAGTCAATCTACATACAAATCGCGTTCTAGCAACGCACACAAAGACACCGCTCACGGACACGATATCTCGGTAGTTTTTCGGCCCACTCGTCGAACAGTTCCGGCTCAAACGCTCATTAGTGTGCGTCCACCGAGCGTAGGTATAAAAAGTGAAGTAAATACATGAGATTGTCCTCTGTACCTATCTATTTTTTCTGATAAAGGACTATTAAACAACAAAAAAAACGGGCAAGTGCGAGTCGGATTTACGCACTGAGGTTTCCATACAAACTTACCTATGAAAACAGCTCAATTCCCGAATTGGGTTACGAAGATTTTTCCGAATGCCGAATTAAAAACCTCTTTTTTACATATTTACAATTTTCAGATTTTTTCCTATAGTTAAAATATGAGACCTTGCTTCATGCAAAATTTCAGGGTTCTAGGTCAACGGGAAGTAAAAATAAAAAAAAATAAATAAATAAATGATTAAATGAATGAATGATGTATAAATGATTCCCTTGAGAGTTTCGAAATACACGTTTCTTGCGACATAAACGACCGTAAACGACCGTCTTTCCCTCTCCTAGAGAGTAGGTCTGAGTCCCAGCAGTGGAAACATTAAAAAGGCTGATGATGATGTTGATGATGCTGACGAAAGGGCTGTATCTTTTTTTTCGTTAACTTAGATGTTTGGTTTTAAATTCAACTTATTTTATGAATTATAATGAACATTTACTGGCTACAATCTCAATTGTATACTTTTAGATATTTTTTCATACACAGTAAAATACCCTAGAAGTATATGGTTCAACGCTCATGCGTTGTGCAATTGTTTAAAATATAAATTTATTTAAATAGACTCACAAAATAGCACATCATTGCATTGATAGCACATCGGATCAGCAGTAGCTAAATATGTCTTTCTCTCACAGAAATAATACCGTTTGATCCTTCTGAAACTGTTGCTCTATGTCTGTCTATTCGATCGTTCTGCGAGGTACAGTTACAATGAGGTTGGGATCTTTGCACGCACATTAATATCCACTGGCACTGCCTAATTATAAGACGATGGTGCCAAAGTTTGGTGGCCACAATATAATGAAAATTATTCTTATATTACAAAACATCAACAGCCTCATTTGCGTGATAGTAGAAAATTATCCTAAGGGAACATACTCCCGAGATATAAAGGATTATATCACCTATTCCAAGAAATAATCTACCCATTTGCCAAATTTCACCCAAATCTGTACAGCCGTTCGAGCGTGAAGAAGTAACAAACATACTACATACGAACTTTCGTCTTTATAATGGTAGTGTGAAATGTATTAAAAAGATTTTTTTATGACAGCTGATGTACACAGTCAAACTTAATCCACAAATCGGAAAGAAGGGTTCTTTTTTAATATTATTAACTGATGGTAAGTGATAATGTGGTTAACGGTGGAGTACACCAAAACCTATTCGCTATTGACTTAAGGATCCCACTCCGTACGCGCAATGAATGTGTTCCCAAAACAGTTTTGTATAGTTGAAATGGTGGCGTATCGCCGTACGTCTGGTGGTCCGATGATGGAACAGGCTTAATCATAGAGATAAAAAATAAAATAAATAACAAATGATTTATTATTATTATTATTATTTTATCTCGGGATCCTGAGGTCCTGGACATTTGGAAGGAGTACGAGGGACCGAAACCAACTCGCAGAGGCCCCTTTAGACACCCTTAACCCTTCAGATACCGTCAATTAGAGACACAATAGTAAGACAATAGATGCGCGGCCACCGGCGGTCGCTTGGGGATTCATGAATTAATGGAACGTCATACCAATCGGTGATTATCCCTGTATGCGCTATGCTAGTGCATCCAAGGACAACCCCCCGTTGAAGGAAAACTATTGCATAATTTGGAAAATAATATAAGGCTATGGTTTATGGAGTCTTAAGTGGGCAGATAACATGGAACTATGTTAAGATTATTATTATAAAAGTTAAAGTTCAGTTTCAGTAAAGTCAAACTTCACGCAACAAAACAAATTGTAAGGACTGCCTGAAGCCCTATTTGCCTTGTAAGTACAATCTTTCAAAGAAAAAAATGTCTCAAAGATCCTTTAGTGTTCTTTTCCAAGAACTGTCTACAATAGAACACAAAAATATAAAAAAAAAATATTCTGGGAATATTTAAGAGCAGTTTTTTTTCTGTCCATTGCTTTCGTAATAACACGATATAAATGCAGCTCGGCCCAATGAACCGTACTAATTGTTAAGTCTTTCTTTATTAAAATGAATAAATATTTTGTTTATAGTTTTTGTTGGCTCAGACAATGGGTTTTTTTTTTCTCGACGGGGAAAATCATCTTTGACGAAACCCGCTCTTGGGTGGAGCGGGAGACAGTGTCAGACTCTTACTGACTAAAAACCTCGCGCCGTTCCTTCTAGCCTTCATACCGGGGCACGAGCTCCCTTTCGGACAACCCTGTCCCCAGTAGGCTTCGACCCAGCTGGGCCCCTCCTGCTGCTGACAACTCCTTGAGGTGGAAACTTCAATAGGTTTCTTTATCATAATCATTTATTTTGTTTGTAAAACAATATTACAGAAGGTTTAGATATAAGTCTATAGGCTGTCTCAAAAGTCAAACCACTTGGGTAATTACTAGGATAAAATGAAATCTGATGTAGTCAACATCGACCATTTGTCAAGCCCAATTGTATTTGACCCTGGTCATTATCAGCGCAAACAAGACTTCCTAAGTACTTTTCGTTATAAAAATACTATGTAGTAGGTACACTGAAATTCACTGTATACAATTCATATCTTTTGCTAAAGAATAAACGCCCGTCGCAACTCGCGACCTATTGAAAGACAGTCCCAACAAAAACCAGTTCATTATAAAACTTTTTAAAACATTTTTTATGAAAAGATTATTCAGAAGGACACTCGGATGCCATAAATCTTCAGTTAAAGCAATAAAAGCGGACACGAAATGATGTATCACAAGAACTTTGTATACAAAATATCAACTTGAGTTAGTAATAAGAATAACAAATATATCAAGTTTTTGATTCTGGCAAACTTTATTAAGGTGCAAGGCGCGCGCCCGGACGTCGCTATGTTTTCCTCTAGATGACGGAGAACTCGACATTTTTAGGATCCCGTACCCTGAGTTTGTTTCGGTGTTTCTTTTCAGGGTAATAAGCTAGGAAACACCGGCCTCATCTAGTTTTAAACTGAAGAAAGACAATGTACGTGAAGTGTTTTTACAACCAATTTAATTCATGAATCCCCAAGCGACCACCGGTGGCCGCGCATCTATTGTCTTACTATTGTGTCTCTAATTGACGGTATCTGAAGGGTTAATGATTTTAATAGATACTAGTCCATCGGTAAATGTATCGATCACGGATAAAACTAGAACTACACTGGACTGACGCACACGTGTAACACGCCTGATTTGTACGTAGAACGACGTCGCGTGGCGTGGATCTAATATAGCTCTACAAGTCTAGTTGCCATATAAAATGTATGGAGACCGACGGCGACGCGCCCAAATCGACGTACGTGGCCCACGTGTGCGCAGTGTGCCGCGTGGCACACCTTTACTTATTTATTAACAACAAACATTCTAATTATTATTATAATTAGCCCATATTGTCCCACTGCTGGGCAAAGGCCTCCCTCCACTCCTTCCAACGATCACGGTTCCTCGCCTTCTCATTCCAATTCTTAAGGAAGCCATCCAGGTCGTCCCACCATCTCCTTCGTGGTCTGCCTCGGCCCCGCGTTGCTGAGTCCGGGCACCAATCCTGCGTTTTACGCGCCCACAGCTCGTTGGACATGCGGCAGACATGTCCTGCCCAGTCCAATTTAAATTGCGCAGCCTTTTGAGCCACATCAACGATTCTAATAGTAATCTTTAATCAACAAATAAAAAAGGACCATCTGTATTTTACAGGCTATCATGGTGATTTCATTTTGAATATAGACTTAAAATAACTCAATCAATTTATATCAAAAGTATTTGCGTTTATATTAAATAAACTTAAGTTTTATTTAATATTCTCCTTTATAATGTTCTAACTAAGGACAATTGACTTTCAAAGAACAAGGTATTATGATCAATCGAAACTCGTATAAAAGGTCTTAGAACATTGAGTTTAAGAACTAAGTCGAAAGAAAATTAGAACTAAAATATTGTACGTAGTTTTTGTGTTACTGTACTTAGTAATAAAATTTTGTTAGCGGCTTTGCCTTAGTGAAAGTTGAATATTATTCCATAAAAAGTAGATAATAGGTCGTTGTTTGTGTGTGTATATGGTTGTTACTTCTTCACGCTCAAACGGCTGAACGGATTTCGATGAAACTTGGCACACTGGTAATCTATGTTCTGGAATAGCACATAGGATGCTTTTTATCCCGGAAATATGTTTTTCCTTGGGATAATTTTCTGCTATCACGTGGGCGAAGCCGCTGGGAGCAGCTAGTAAAATATATTTATTTAAAATATATAAGAATTTGAGGAAATGTACCTTTCAATGTTTATATATTAAGGTAACCACTATTTTATTTGCCTGTATAAACAGGATTTCAATATCCACATACATCGAATACCGCTTCATCGTAAATATTAAATGTTTTCAATACAAATTGATCATTAATATTCAGGCATGACTGAACAGGTATTAAAACATTGCATTTTACGCTACCAATTCATATTTCAGTAGCACTTCTAATAAAAACTCAGGATAAAAAATATTTTAGCTACAAAATGTAATGCTTTTAAAAGCTTTTTAGTTTTTAATTATATTCTGTTCCGTGAATGTTTCAGTATTGAGTAAAAGTAGTTACGTCACATTTTTTTTAGGTGGGGAATCATCCAATGACATCTCCCGCCCTTGGGCAGAGCGTGAGGGCGGAGAGAATTAGTGTCAGACTTTCACTGACTAAAACCCCGTCTTTACGACACATTAAGGTCTATTTATTTGTCCATGCATGAAACAATCAAGAAACAATACAGTTTCACCGATTCAGGATAGTTATAACGTCAATGTCATAAAACGAAATATTTAGTCCTATAAATATGTGACGGTAGGTATAAACTTATACCTAAAAAACTATGGAGTCGAAGAGCAATAAGTAGCTCGCTGTTCGGTTCTTACTGGAGAGCTGCCCATTCCACAAACGCCTCAAAAGACATGGCAGAAAAACTCCTTTTATATTTATACATTGAACTGTTTTAATATTTAATAACTAGCGGTCCGTCCCGACTTTGCACGGGCATGTTACTCAGGGTGAATATAGCTTTCCAATGGTGAAAGAATTTTTGAAATCGCCACAGTAGTTTTTGAGTTTATTCATTACAAACATACACATACACAAAAATACAAATTGTCCCTCTTTATAATATTAGTGTAGATAATAATAATAAGTTTATTGACACAAAAATTAAATAAGTAACAAATTTTTTGAAGCCCTGTGCATTTTGAAGCCCTGTGTTACAGGAGCATTTAATGAAAAGGTGATGAATTCAACTGGTGCAGCCCAGCTCACCCTTTACCCCAAGTCAGCCAGAACACTGCACCCCTAAAGGGCACCACCATGAATTATTTAAGTGCAGGCGGGGACCTATTCTAAGCAATACAATGTTGATTTACGAGCGCTCGTAAAATCCTACTGATAGTAACGCTTAAATATAGCGATTGCCTTCCCTTTGTCGTTTCATTTCCGATGTTGCGTCGTAAAGATAATCTCTCTTATGAATTGATTGAAGTATCTGAATGACAATAGACTGATTGCATGATGTCTGGTGTGGATTCAAGGCTTTGGCAAATAAACAAGCATGGCGGTTTTATGGGTAGTAAAACGAGGTTATTTATTTTGATATATCGATGGGTACTTAATTAATAGGTGCCTTTTGAATGGTATAGAGACGTGTTTTTTATGAAGTGCTAACGGCTGTCAACTTCAAGTAGAAAGTTGTTCCAAGAGAACAAAGTGTCGTATGTACAGGACATGGTCTACACGTGCACCAAGTTACATCGAAATCTGTTCTGCCTTTCGAGAGTGAAGTAACAAACACTCATAAACTTTCACGTAATATTAATGCGACTAGAAAAACTGATTTTGGGGCTATATGTTGACTTGTCACATTTTCCTCTCATTAATATACAATACTAACTTTTACCCGCGGCTTCGCCCGCATTTATTAATATACTTTGCTCTTTCTCCCCCTTTTCTCACATTAAAAAAAAAGGGTCCCAACTATCTCTGTACCAAAATTCATCAAAATCGGTTTTGCCATTTAGGCGTGAAGACGTAACAAACAAACAAACTCACTTGAATGAATACATAATATAAAAAATTTCCTTTTAATAATAATAATAATAACGGGACGCTTTTTTCGGGCTCTTCATGGGCCTGATGTAGATTTTTTGGCGTCCGTGGCCTGGTTACGATTCAGCAACCTCTTCGGGGAAACTGAAGGTTTTGTCTGTGCGATAATGGACGAAGTTATCTTGACGAAAAACTACCGGAGACATATTATGAAGGACGGGACGATTGACGTGTGTCGGGCATGCCATCGTCCGGGTGAGTCTATCAGACATATTATCTCTGGTTGTTCTCGTCTAGCTAACGGCGAGTACTTGCACAGGCATAACCAAGTAGCCAGGATTATTCACCAGCAACTTGCTTTTAAATATAACCTAGTGGATTCTGAGGTACCGTACTACAGGTATGTGCCCGACCCAGTTCTTGAAAATGACCATGTCACGTTGTACTGGGATCGGTCTATCATCACTGACCGGACTATTGTAGCCAATAAGCCGGACATAGTGGTGATAGACCGATTAGCGCGCCGCGCAATGATAGTCGATGTCACCATCCCACATGACGAGAATCTCGTGAAAGCTGAGAAGGAGAAACAGATGAAATACCTCGACTTAGCTCACGAGGTTGTCGACATGTGGAATGTGGACTCAGCTATCATTGTGCCGATTGTCGTGACCGCCAATGGTCTCATAGCCAAAAGCTTCGACGACCATCTGTCGAAGCTGTCGTTGCGCAGTTGGATCAAGGGCCTGATACAGAAGGCAGTACTCCTCGATACGGCTCGCATTGTGAGGAGGTTCCTGTCTCTGGAGCCCTAACCACCGGTAGCTTGGACCTTGCTCCCGATACCGGCGGAATACTATTTTTTTATATTTTTAAATGTTTTTTTTTTTATAAGTGTCCTTAAGAAATATTTAAAAATATATAAAATATGTGTAAAATGAAAATAAAGAAATCATAATAATAATAAATTTTTATTGCAGACTTAAAAATCCATAGTGTTAGTAACATAAAAATATTTTTTTTTTAATAAAGTAACCGTGAATTTTCATGCCGGTTCTTCTCCATAGGAAATTACCAATTTTAACCTCCTGACATTTTAGGCCTGAATAAAAGAATATATTTTGACAAAGGAAAAGCAAAACCTAAAGACATTAATAAGTTTGTACATAAAATACAAAAATCCATTACTTAGTACCACAACTAAGTTTAAGCCGACTCAATTGAAACTTCGATTCTTACGTAAAAAAAAAGAAACGTCGATTTTAAACTCATTCCCAACAAAGTCTACGGTATCGAATGTCGGCGGCGCGGGTCGTTTCACACGCGATGTTTACGAGACGAAGTCGATCGATCTTAAGGCGTATAGTACATCTGGGTGGAGTTAAATGAACCAATACTCGTACTGCCGCTTGCGCCCGCAAAGATTCCCGCTTTAAAATAATTTTGTTTGGAAATATTGATTGACTTACTTATGCTTTGTACATTCTGAAGAACAATTGACTAGTATTTTTTTGGGTAAACATCTTTCTAAAGATCAAAGACGTTTAAAAGGAGTAGGGAAAACAAGTGATAAAATATCATGCTGTTATTTTTTTTTTTTTGAAAATTATTATTGTTAGTCATACAAAAAAAATGAAGAGCTTCTTTTCAAAACTTTCTTTGACACTTTCGATGGAACTGATTTTTTTTTGTAGTAACATCGAAATTTATAGGCGCGAAAATAAAATTGGACCAAAACTTGATAATTACGCCAGAAAAAAAAATTAAAAGGCTTTACCCAAAATCTATTATTATTATATTATTATAATTAGCCCATGTTGTCCCACTGCTGGGCAAAGGCCTCCCTCCACTCCTTCCAACGATCACGGTTCCTCGCCTTCTCATTCCAATTCTTAAGGAAGCCATAAACTATTTTCTCATGTTGTGAAAAAACTTAAAAAGTGCAATAGTCAAGTTTTTCCTCAAATTATTATTTACACCCGACCATTACCGAGGAGTAGACTTCAAAAAGTCAATATTTTATGGCTCAAGGGAGTAAGTGCCTTAACTATTTACGACTTATAAACGCGCCGTAATTCTGACGCGTCACAACTAAACTGACGTTTTACTGTCAATAGATATTAGCTATCATGTTACTGTGTAAAGATTTAATTATGAGAATAGGCATCCCGGTTCTCTTTACGATGCTTCGGCTGTTAACTAATTGTTTATGTGGGAATCAATCAAATATCTTGAGTGCTATTGGGGGTTTTATTGAAATGGATGTTTGGAGGTATGCGGAACAGACAGTGAAGTCCCTGATACCTCAAAATCAAAATCTAAAAATCAGCGTCAGGTGGTGGCCTTGTGTCAACACATTATGTACTATTTGTTTAATTCATGGATTCTTGAGAGCAGTGGTGGCCGAATGGTAATGGCCCCGACTTACGAGTTGTAGGTCGCGGGTTCGTACCCAGCCAGGCTTTACTTTGTGTAATTTATTTCACCACCACTGCTCTCAAAAACGGTGAAGGAAAACATCGTGAGGAAACCGGCATGTCCTAGAACCAAACAATCGAAGACTTGTGACATCCACCAACACGCACTGGGCCCGCGTGGTGGATTACGGCCCATCCCCTTTCCTAAAAGGGAAGGCTTGAATCCCAGCAGCGGGAACATTAAAAAGGCTGATGATGATGATGATGAATCCTCAAGCGACCGGCGTTCGCTCATCTATTGTCTTCCTATTGTGTCTCAAATTGACGGTATCTGAAAGGTATTTAGGTGTTCTCATTTTTTTAATGCCAATAAACGCAATTTTCTTTCTTTCTTTCATTTATATATACGCTTTGAAATGTGCAATTACCATCAATTTTTGACTGACAGACTTCTCGACATTACAAAAGTCTGTAAATAGCATAGCATAGCATAGACCTCCTCTCTGGGAGAGGGAATGGGCCGAAATTCACCACGCGGGCCCAGTGCGAATTGGTGGATGTAACATGTCTTCGAATTTTTGGTTCTAGGACAGACCGGTTTCCTCACGATGTTTTCCTTCACCGTTTTGAGAGCAGTGGTGATGAAATAAATTACACAAAGTAATGCGCCTGGCTGGGATTGAACCCGCGACCTACAATTCGTAAGTCGGGGCCGTTACCACTAGGCCACCATAGCTCAGCCTATAAATGGTTTATTTGAAATAAAATGGTCTGAATCTTTGAAACTTTTGACTTAAATACACAGTCGATAAATCCGAACACTCCTGTAAGACACACAACCAGACTAAACAAATGCCAAAGTCGGAATAAGAGTTAAGCTTAATCTCGGCAGTCAATATTTAAACTGCAGCGAACTTGCGAGCCAATAACCGCTTCCAGATCTAGTTTGCACTTTGCCGATAGTACTTTGTACAACGTCGGTGTTCATGAATACGGTTGCTGCGCTGTAACCATGAGGTTCTTGTTCTTGGGTAAACTTGACCACAGCTTGGAAGTCGGAACTGGTTTCTTAGAAGTCTGTTAAAGTAATAAATGTACACTTATATAATAAAGGGGTACAGTTTGTTTTTATGTTCTTTTGTTTGTAGGAGGTAATCCTCCTGAAAAAAAGTCTTGGTCCGAATGCAAAAATTTTTCACCGATACAAAGCTGCTTTATTCCTGAGTCACATAGACTATATTTTTTGTACGTGGACGAAGCCGCGGGCAAAAGCTGGTGACAGATATTTCAAATAGAATGAAGTATTATTAACAAGAAATACATAACATATTCTTAAATAAGCCACTTTGTATCTTAAAATCTTATTTCATGTTTTTCAAAAAACACGGTCCAAAGTCTTATTTATTTCATCATAATTAATAAAACATAGCCTTATAAAGCGCTTCTCTTCCAAATTATTATCCCCGAAAACAGCGGAAAATTCTCCAAAGATTTAATTACCACATTTTTATTAGTAGCTAAAGGCCTCTCTCCTTGCTATCATTCATAAGTTATGTAATAAAGAAAATTTGGGCAATAAAGCCAAGATACGGCCCGCGGGGGAACACGGCTACCATTAACCACGATTTTGGCATTGTGGCCAAATTAATATGTGCCAGGGTACGCACAATACAGATAACATGCCATAGATCATATTCGCACAAGATTGTACCATTTATTTTATAAAAGGTTAGAACGCCATAAGATAGAATTATTACTGTTGATTCTGCTTCTAATGAGAAAGTTCTAGAAGGTAGTAAATTTATTTGTTCAATACTTTATGCACATAAAAATACATAGGTGCTTTAGGCGTTTTCTACCAGTGAACCTTTGGGTGATGCAGAAAAATAGGTGCAATAAAAGAGATAAAAACAGTGAACATATACAAATATACAATAATGAATAAACATACGGAATACATATATGCAAATACACGGATATAAACAATAAATCAATACAAATAAAAAAATTGAGAAGCATTAAATTTTTCAAAAGTCGTTTGGGGATTCAAACGATCACTTACTACAATGGCTGTTTTGAAGTGGAGAAATCTATTCTCGTATAAGAAACTGCAAACCTATAGATAATGCAAGTTGGCGGTTGTAAAAAATAAAGTCTTAGATAAATGTTCTTTCTGTCTTTCTTTCGTTTTTTTTTTACTTTCTTTCTGTCTTTCCCTTTTCTTTTCTTTCTTTCTTTCTCAAAATGTGGTTTCATAAAACAGTCTGTCTTTAAATTTATAAGTACCGACTTCCTCATTTAAATTCTGCTACTGATCTAACATGACTCCTGCGTTACAATTATCAGTAATGCCGTCAACTTCTCCATAGTAATTGTGAAAGGGGATGAAATGTTTACTACCAGGGTTGATTAAAGATGGCGATGTGAAGGATGCAATTTGAATACATTCGGTATTTTGTTTAACGATCATTTTATGTAGGATAGATGGAAATTATTTACGGTAATATACTGGTATATTGAAGGCTATATATCCAAAATGTAACTGCTGTGTACATTTTTATTGATTTGCAATTTCTTTATTTTCATATAAATAAAACAGTGTGCTATTAATATTGTTTTTTTTTTTGTACAATACTATTATATATAATTAAATTACATATGCATAAATAAATATGCATAATAAATTACATATAGTATATACACAAGACTAGATTTTAATCAAAATTAGGGTCCATCCTTTAGGTGTACGATGTGTGTAAGATTAAAGGGAAAAATAACTATATTATTATGAACAAACTTATTAATTGAATACAATGTAGCCTAAAAGACTTAAAGACGTTATAGATTATGTTAATAGCACCAAAGTTGGTATGAAATAAATGAATCTCAATCATTTTTATAGAGAAGTCATTATGAATATCAAAGATGAAAAAACTATTGATATCATTTTGTTTCTGCAACAAATAGTTCAATCATTTTCTTGCCATATTTATTATTCATGCTATATATTTTCCTTTTCCCCGTCTTAAATTTTTTCCTTTTTGTTTTGGCATAAAAGTTTCCTGTTGATCACTGGTACGTATAACCTGCGCAGTATAATTACGCTCGTCCTCACGTTATCTGCCAGAGATAAGAGAGAATTGCGATGATACTTCCCGCTGTAGTACATTTTATTATTTTATTTCATCTGTATTGTCTTCGTCTTCTATAAATAAACCCATCTCAGTATTTTTCCTCCCTCCAGTATCAACAAAATTATTTGTCGTTTCAGAAAAACGATAAATTTCTCAATTTGTCCACTAAATTACTGTATCAAGTGAAATGTGATAGATAAACATTTTCTTAAGACTTAGGCAAAGCGTAGGCGATGATGTAAGAGTCTGTGTCGAGTCTAGACGAGCTATTATTATCTGTTATGGAGGTATTAAGAGCTTTGCTTCTATTAAAAGTATGGTTACTATGGGAATCAGCATTAGTCAAAATGGTAGGGATGAGATGACAAATGTTTCTACGTAAGACGTAAATTATTTTGTTAGGATCTCTTAAGTTTTCCATCATTTTTTTATCGTCAGCAATGAGTGTTTCTCATACAACATTGCCTTTATATTTTTATTTATTAACACCTGTGTTACCAGTTGTCCATATACGAGTATATAAAAGGAGAAACAGACGGACTAACGTACAGCCGAAACTACAAAGACTAGATACGTGAAATTTTGCACATGGCTTCCTTTTATGGTGTAGGCAAGCTCTAACAGAAAATGTTCCAAAATTCACCTCCAAAGTGGATGATATGGGGGTCAAAACTTTGTATAGAGAAACCTACTTTCACGCGGGCGAAGCCACTGGCAGAAGCTAGTGTGTTCATAGACACTCGCTAAATCGCTTCTCATTCTTTTTACAACTTCAACAAAGAAACATACAGGTCGATTGTACAAGAAAACGTTCTAATACTTCTTTTCATCACTTACGAAATTACCATCAGTTTCGCCCATATCAGCATCGCCCCAAACCTCCTAATAAAATCTCCCGAACTCTAAACCAATAAACGTCAGTACATCGCTCCGTCAGCGACGCATCGAGTGACGTCACGCCATCAGCCTGCAGTTCGGTTTCAACGTCCCCGTCGGATCAAATTCGAACGCCAATCAGCATCTCCCGTTTCGCAGACGTGGCATTACGTCACTCGTCTCTGATATTGGCGGGTGAAGTTTTTGATTTTATAACGTTGTCGGATTTTTTGACGTTTTGTGGCTTCGAGGGAGAGTTAATTTGATATATTCAGTTTTTTGTACTTATTTTGAGGAAATTAAAAAGAGTGATGATGCTGAGGAAAATTATGTTTATCTTGTATCACAGAATACACAAAATACTTTATAATAATCCAGCAGACTATGGTCTATTTGTTCAAAACCGTGAAATCGTTGAAGCATGGTGGATTATCACTTATCACATATACAAACAGTTTATTTCTATATTTGTTATTATAAGGATATATTTACATGAGCTTTTACATTTAGGTGTGTGTGCAGTAGTTTAGATCTGTGCAAATATGTCAACAGCTTGAAGAATTTGACATAAATTAATGTTAATTATAAATAAAATTAGATAAAAAAAACGATTAGAGAAATATACAGTTCATAATAGCTTTTGCCCACAGGTCCACCCGTGTACATAAAATATATCTATGTCACTCAGGAATAAAGCAGCTTTATCGCACGCTGAGAACGAAAGTGACTCAACTCAAAATTGCTAATTTTTGGGAAAGAGCGAAAATGTGTCCGTCGTATTAAGCATTTTCTGTTCATTTTACAATAACACTAAAACATGGTAACAAAAGTTATGAATTTCTGTTGAAATTTATTGTTTCACTAAATACGTTCCGGACCCGTGGCTCCCCTGAAAGATACCCCTGGGGGTGTCATGGGAACTAGAATTCGGACCCGTGGCACCCCCAGGTAAGTTAGTGCAGTGCTTGGTACTTTCCTAAGACAAACACTCTAGTACTTTGTGTTAAAACTGTGTATATTTTTACAAGCTTTTAGGCCGGACGCACACATTCGGTTTCCGGATTAGGGTTCCCGATCAGGAATTCAGATTCGGAAACCTAAATGCTCTTCTTTCATACAAAATGTCAGATAACACGTTCTTACTTTTTCCGAACGGAAAAAAAAACTTACATCCGTTTCGAAATTTTCTCCTTGCGTTTCTCACGAATTCTCGAATCTGGATTCCTGATCGGACAACCGAACGTGTGCGTCCGGCCTTAATTAGTTTTACCTGTCCCAACGTTTGTCTGTCATCACATCTTGTAAATTAAATTTGACCCCCTTCCTGGTTGCCGATTGAACTCAAATTTTGCATGCATGTGTAAATCATATGAAAATGCAAAATTATTATGACAAAGAGCTGATCTGATGATAAAACCGGAAGGTGGAATAGGAACTTCGTAGTTAAATGACACGCCCCCATCGAGTTTGGGCTCGTATGATTCGTCTTGTCGAGTATTAATTGTATAGGTATATCGAGCTACAAAAAGCTTGCTATGAAAAAATGATTTTCATTAAAAGCTTGTTTTTTCATCAAATGACTTCTCTTGCGCTGGGTGGGAGCGGATGGTTATGCCACACTTTTAGTGACTAAAACCCACTCCTATGTTTTCTTTCTTTGCCTCGTTTTCCAGTACCCCGGGTTTCCCTTTCGGAAGCTAATCTATGGCCAAGCGTTCAGCTTAACCGCCGGTCACTTTTGCAACGACGGCGCCCACATCGGTGCCGGCGCTCCGGGAAAGGGCTATGGACCGATTGATCGCCGCATAGAGAATCTGGCAGGAAAAGTCTGGATTCCCTAGGTTATGCAGGAGCTGCTTGAGGATAGCCCCGGTCCGTTTCAGTTTGTAAGCCAGACGTCGGAAGTGCTTCTCGAAATTCCACCGGCTGTCAAGGACGAGTCGAGTCCCAGTTCAAGTGGTTTAGCGTCGACCCAACGCCGATGTGAACCCCTCATACCGTTTTTAGGAACCCGGTGGTGGTACTTTTGAGAGCCATGAAAACACATCGCCACGGACTTGTGCAGTGGTACCTCGAGTTCAACTGCTCCTCCTCCTCTGCTGCTGCTGCTCTCTACTGCTGACACAACCCCGCGTGTCGCTAGTTCGGCCACTTGGTGCGACTCCCCCTGCGCCAAGACCAGCGTGTCATCTGCGTAACAGACCACGCCAACCCCGTCGGGGAGGTCACCGCGCAGCACTTAGTCGTTCCCGATGTTCCACAAGAGCAGTTAGTACTGATCTTTAGCACGACATATCTCGCAGTTTTCACTGTCCCTGGTGACCAAGATAGACGATGAACCTGTCTATCAGGCAGTCTTCGACCACACGACGGAGTTAGGTCGGCACCCGGTGATACCCAGTGATACCCAGTGCCTCCCTAATGCAACTCCAGGGCGGTGTATTAAAGGCGTTGGTGATGTCCAAAGAAACCGTTAAAACGACCCCACCCCGAGAGACCGTATCCTCCGTCGTGAGGGCTCGCACGCGCATGACTTTGAACTGGCTATCCGCAAGATTCGGTCCCACTCAAACCAGCTACACGACGAGGAGGCTTGCAATTACTCTTTTAAAGAGTTTGCCTACCTCGTTGAGCAGCACGATGGGCCGATATGGAGACGGAGAGTCCGAAGGGCGCCCCGGCTTCCCGATGAGGACCAGTCTCCCCATCTTCCAACGACGTACGAACTGGCGCTAAAGAGCCCTCATAGTCGAGGCCTGAGAGCTCCCATGGCTGGAACCCACGCTTACCCAGGCAAACTGTGGGGTCCAGGGGCGGTATTTTTGGCGTTCAGCTTTCGTGCCACTACTGTCATTTCAACCTTGGTCACCTCTGGAGCTTTATCGTCATCGTCGTCGTCGTCGCCGTCGCAGTCCGCTTTAGACACCGCAAGTGGTAGAGCAATGGGCGGGGTAGGATGTTTCCTTCGCGCAGGGAATAGAGCGCTTATCACACTTGGATTGGGTGAATTCAAAGCGAGTTCAGTGTAGAACGACCCATTTTCTATACAACCAACTTCATTCTTAAAGTCCAATACTGACCGGTTGACAATCTGTCCCATCACTATTCGATTGGTGGATCCATGGGAACTAGGAAATAGTACCCGTGATACCACTGATACAAAGTTGTATGGATTTGAGGAGTTGGGGGTGCCACGGGTCCGAATTCAGTTTCCATGGCTCCCCTAGGGGTATCATCCAGGGGAGCCACGGGTCCGGAACGACTAAATAGCTTTAGAAACATTATATAGTTTTTGCAAAAAAATATGATATTCTCGTATAAAATAAAGTTTAAAAAAAAAATCGAAAAAATAGGTTACTTTAGTATTAGAAGTTTTTAGATAATATAATATGATAATAATTATGATAGAATATACTTTTTTAAGTCATTCTGTATACTTAACTCATTTAACCAAAATTTTGAAATCGGTCACTTTCGTTCTCAGCGTGCGATATCGATAAAAAAAATTAGAAACCTCACATCTTTATAATGTTGTTGTGTTGATGGAAAACCTAGCATACAGTCTTACGTTTAAACTAAAACGCAAATTGATAACAATATCGTTTCTTCACAAAAAAGCCAAAGTAAGATGAAAAAAATTAAGCTAATTTTAACTAGCGTGAAGGGCAATTCATTTCGTGTCCCTCGACACTTTTTCATGGGAAATTTAATAAGCGCCGTGGCATCAATAGGAAGGGAACGCCATAAGACCCGGGATATTCTTTACATCGCATTACTCAAAAACTGACATCGTGCTACAAAAATGAATAGGGCTTTTCTCAAGTTTAATATAATTTCCTAATTAACTGTTAAAATGGGGTACTGTTCATGAATGGATGATTGGCACTTTGATTGACGTAAATCTCCTTATAACATTGTAAAGCTGTTCAAACCATGTGGTTTAAATAATGCTACATTGAGTTTTGCGCTTATATTTAAACATCTTAATGAGCTCAATTCAAAATTAATCAAACTGTTCGTTCCAAAAAGGTGAACGAGGATTACTCATTCGTACATCAATCACAATTCATGCCAAAATAGGCTCTTTAAACTTCTCACGCTCCAATAACTACAAAAACGAATATTCTATCCATAATTATTTCCCTTGTTACAATATCAAAAAAATGTATCATTACTCGTTACGCAACTATACACACACGAAAAAGATACACCAAAAGAAATTGCAGAACAAAAAAATATATTTCGCTTCAATAATCACATATAACGAGTGTTTACTGTTTTCGGAGATACCTCCGTATATTATATCGATGATAGGTACTAAGATGTCGTACACAATACTCGAAATAAGACCCTTGTCGAAACGTCCAAATTATCTACCTAAATTATGTACGAATCTTGGGAAATAGACAAAGCATTTGTGAACCCTCTGTCGTTTAAGGCGAGATTGAGAGAAAATTGTTCTAATTAACACAGATGGCTCAATGAAATTACGAACGTAATGATTACAAAGAAAATTAGTACAATACCTACAAAGAGAAATTCAAATAAAAAGAAATATTCAAATCTTAAATGTCCGCGTTCTCGAAGCGATAATAATTTTCATGTTAAAATAAGATGAAAATTATTTCTTAGCTTTTCCTGATTAACACAACAAACCTTTCTGAAATATTTTGGAACAATACAATTACTGAGGAAGATAACAAGAACAATAAAGATGGAAAAGAAACATTGCTGGAGTGCCTACAAATATCAAAAATCCAGACAATGTAATCAAAATTCTCCGACATTTCGCCGTGTACCTCACATGAGCACACGCCGCCGCATAGTATACATTTACGAAACATTTTCCGCCTTCCCCTGCCATCATTCCCTCCAGTATATCGATGGCGTGATTTATTTTTGTTTTCACGTAGTTGAATAAGTCGGAATTATAAGGTTGGGACCGCGTTATGGCCCATAAAACCTATAATGACTCACCCGTGCCGCTCAGTAGGGTAGTATTTATTTAAAAAATTACCTGCCGCCTATACTGAAAATATACAATTGTTTTTATGTAGGTGTAACGTCGTGTGAAATTGTTCGAGCAGGTGGCGATTGAGCTTTTAGTATCGACAGTATTTTTATATTGATTTATCTGACATATAATTTTTTTTGACAGTGTGTTTTGTAGTATCTGCTTTCACTTCTTTGTAATATATGCGATTCAAAATATGAATATTACTAACGAAGCTATTTGCGCTTTGAACATTTTCTTGGAAAGAAAATAATACTCCGTTTGACTATAAGAAACCCTCATTAGCCATTTTAAGTTAGTATTCACAACGTTAAACAAATTATATCTTCATAGCCAAGTTGGAAAAAACCTTCAGTGCTAGTATAATTTGAACTTTTTTGCTCGCAAAGAATAAAAGTTCTAGGAAAGTATTATTTATTTAGCCAACAGAAATGCTGGACTTGAAGAATTCATTTGTACACTTAGAGCGTTTTCTACCGTAATGCAATTTAATAATGGGAAAGATAAAAATATTAAAATCTAGTTTTAGAATTGTGAGCTTTTGCTTTGAAGACAAATATAATTCAATTAGAGTATTATTTTTATATTTTTGGTTGAGCTAAAATACAATTTAACTAACTTAATTCAAATAAAAGCAGCACAAATAACAATTTCCATTTAACGATGGCAAATAAGTCCCCTTGAACAGTGAACCGTTTGCCGTTTTTCCCGAACGTGACCGAGTGTCAGATGTGTTATCAGTAGACGGAATCTGCCCAATTACAAGCGTCCTAATCTCCTGTTATTTATAATTCACGGTAGAACCACTGAGTATATTGTTAGTAGTCACGTTTTGTGTCCCCAGTTTAAATATTACGTTGTACACCTTGTGGTTTAGTTAGAGGGTCTTTATTGTGATAAATTATATGTATATATTTTGGCCTGAATTAGACTTTTACATAAGTCTAGACAGGTGAAGACAAGCAGACTACATAAGGGAAGGTACATCTTACTTCAGACAGTAAACTAACTGCCTTATAGCCATAACACACCTACCTATCGTTAAATTGAGATAACTGAGGAACATTTGTGAAAAGGAACGACAGGTGGCATTCGACAATATCGCTCGGATGAAACAATGCGAAATCGGGTGCCGAGAGGTACGGTATGTTCACAGGATGGTTTATCAAGGTGTTCGGACCGCTGTCTGGGTTGTAACTTCGCTTTATTGCGTTATCAGACGATGTTAGTGGCGGTAGGTATGGGGGTACCGCAAGATGCGATTCTTGGTCCAAGTTTATGTTGAGTAAATGTTTGATGGCACATTTTCGTGTCGAAATTAATTTGTTTGTTTGCGTGGGAAGACTCTGATGTTGGACCTTAGTTGTTGAGTTAGAGAGTTGTGACTGTAATTATTTAATTAAAACATTAATTGTGGGTCGTATATTTCTTGATATGTAATTGTAACTATACTACACTAAAAATACAAAGTAATTTTCAAAGGCCCAAGTACAACTATCCCTTTTACTGTCCTTCATTCTTGTTTTCCCGCAGAATTTGCATATAAGAGAGAGAGAGTACATTTAAAACAGTGGTACAACATTTTACCACACCCCACCCGGGTGCAGACTCTTAAAGAGGTGTGAGTGGAGGAGGGGAGGAGGGGTGTAAGGCTCAAGGACGTCACGTGTGTCGTTCCACTAATTGAGCGTAAAGTAAACCGCTGTCAATGAAGCGATGCCTTATTATTCCAAACTCGCTTCACCAAATATTATTTGCCGCACCTTTAAAGGAATTTCAACCTTATGTCATGCGTACAAGGTTGAGTTTGCTTATGTATAACGAGGATTATGGAAAGTGTTTTATTATTATATGAATTTTCATTGATTATAGTATAAACTTACTTACTGTTATTGTATAAAGTTTCCTTTGACAATAATTGGTTTGACTTGACGTTAAAATTAAAGAGCTGTTACTTATTTTTTATTTTTTTTTGAAACCGAATCTTTACAAATGATAATAATAATAAATATAATTTAGTTATAGTAGTATACAGAATAAAATGATAATAAAACCCTTTATTCCCAATTTTGACAGATTTTCAATTTAAGCCTGAAATTGTAGTTAGGTATAGAAAGTTTCTTAATTCGATTAAAATTGTTTGTTTCTACAATATTTCCACATAACAATAATAATACATATAAGAGGACAATGTAGAGCGGGTTTCGTCAAAGATGATTTTCCCCGTCGACAAAAAAAAAAAAAAAAAAAAAGATCTGTCAACTTTTTTGCCCAAAAGCACAATAAAAATTAAAGTCCATGAACCCGCGGAGTCTTCAGTGTTCTCACATTCACATTATAAAAAGCTATACAAAAATAAATATAAACCTATTAATAAATCATAGATAACAACACAACACACAATAACTAGCTGCTCCCAGCGGCTTCGCGTAATAGCAGAAAATTATCCGAAGGGAACATACTTCCGGGATAAAAAATATCCTATGTCCTATTCCAGGACATGGTCTATCCGAGTACTAAGTTTCATCAAAATCGGTTTTGCCATTTAGGCGTGAAGACGTAACAAACAAATAAACAAACTCACTTTCGCTTTTATAATATTAATAAGGAGGTGATGACATGCCGGTTTTCCCACGATATTTCCTTCACGGTTTTGAGAGCAGTGGTGATGAAATAAATTACACAAATGAATGCGCCTGGCTGGGTTTGAACTCGCAACCTGCAACTTGTAAGTCGGGGCCGTTACCACTCGGCCTTTTCAACATTCAACAAACTTACATTACCGAAATTCATTAGGAATTTTCACAACGCATAAGTAATTAAAACCGTGCCGTAAATAGGCTCTCGACTGGATCTAATATGTTAATGGTGGTAAACTTTGTTTAGTTTAGTCAATTTATTGTTATTCTGGAAACATACGGGTGTGAGAGGATGGGCTCTGACGGCTGCTATTTTTGGATTTATTTATGTACTTCCAATTTTTTTTCTTCAGTTTTCCTTATTAAAAACTAGCTTTTGCCCGCGGCTTCACCCGCGTACATAATCCCAGGATAAAAAGTATCCTATGTATTATTCTGGGATATGGTCTACTCGTGTACCAAGTTTCATCGAGATCCGTTCAGTAGTTTTTGCGTGAAAGAGTAACAAACATCCATACAACCATCCATACATCCATCCACATATCCATCCATATAGGATAGTAGGATAGCGTAGTAAAGCAACTTTGCCACCCGTTTTCAGGAATTTGGCATACCTTTATTTATAAACGTATATTTATTACTTTGTTTAATGCTGATCGAAGAAGTTTGTTACTCTTAAGCGTTTTGGAAACACATTATTTATTACTAATAAATTTTAAACATATTTATTTATATATTTCTTGAAATTATTATATACCTACTAGGTTTTGCCCACAGCCTATGTCACTCAGGAATAAAGCAGCTTTCTATCGGTGCTAAAATTTTTGCAATATAACCAGTACTTCAAGAGATAACCTTCTACAAACAGAATTTGTGAAATTCTGACGGGATTTATTATAATTGCTGAAAGGTGCTCTGGAGTGGCGCCACTTGCATGTGGAGTTGCCCAGAAGCAAACAGTGTACAACTATCAAAAAAGAGCACGGACGTCATGTCTCTGGTTTAAATGTAAGGCAGGAGTGTGGTTTTAGTCAGTAGAAGGCAACCCCTGCTCTTGGGTGGAGCGGGAGATAGTGGCAGACTCTTACTGACTAAAAACCCACGCCGTTCCTTCTAGCCTTCAAACCAAGGCTCGAGCTTCCTTTCGGATAACCCTGGCCCCAGTAGGCTTCGACCCACCTGTTGGTGACAACTCCTTGAGGTCAGTAAAAGTCTGACTGTGCCCAGACTGGCTCGTATGTAGACAGCCTGGTGGTCATGAGGATTATACAGTCTTGCCGAAAAAAAAAACCTACAAACAAAAAAAACAAACTAGTGTACTGTAGATTAAGAACAGAGATGAGAGATTTTTTATTTTGATGTTTCTTAAGTACTCTCCTCTTAATGAAACGGACCTGTCCCAACCGCGTAGTACATTTTCAAAGTTAGACCGTTAGTCTGATTAATATGCAGGTCTAATTAAAAGGCATCACAGTTAAAGCGAGCATCGCAACGAAGGCATCGCCACTTTTCATTAGCTCGTAGAAAATATTCAGAGTTCAGGAAAATTGTAGTAACGGTCGGAATTGGGAATGTCATTACAACGGTACATGTCGGATGTTGAAATACTCTGTGCCAGAATTCTGCTGGAAGACTGTCGAGTGTTTTTGCCACAGATATACAACGTGTAACTCAGACACCACAAATAATTTTGAATTCAATTGACCTAATTATGTGAGAAAAAAAAACAACAAAAAAAATAATTGAAGGTTTTATGTGCATTTTTAGTTTGTTTAAAATTCATATCTGCATTGAAATAAGTACTTTTATTATCCCGTATATGAAAAAATTTGATTGGACTACAACTATTTGTGTTTGTTTACCTATTTGGGCGAGTTTGCGCACGTGATGGCTTAACCTATTCATAAATAGACAGGTCGACGTTTTCAATGAAGATTTTTTTGAAAAATATAACCCATATTAAAAAGTGGTTTAATTGCTTATGCTCGTTATTCTGATCAAACTAAATTTCAGGTTTTGCGCATTTAACGTTACACGTTGTATATATGTGGGTCTAATCAAATTAACCTTCAATAGTTCAACTACAAACACTACCAATATGCTAACAAACTAGATTACCCTCTCCTATCCTATCCTACGACCCCAAAACATAATCATTATCAACATTATCAGACCCTCGTCATCGTTGGTCTACAAGCCTAGTGAAATAATTAAGATGAATTCGCGAGTGATACGGCACATGGAGGCTTGTACTCGTAAATCCACGATTACGTGCCCCGCGCGAACGTTTTAATGAGCCGTGCGGAACCCTAGGGCTGCTACTGATGCTACCAATTGATATATTTATAATGCAGGTGAATTTATTTATAGTCATGAAAATATTTATTCGACTCTGATACTTACAAGAATAAAAACAACAACCAATCAACCAACCAACTTTACATCATCTGTGAGATAAATAAGAAACAATTTATTCAAACAAATTATACCTATATATTAGGGTAATAAAAGTATTATTTACTAGTTAAATTATTTATTATTTAGTAGTCTTAACTATCACTGAACATGTTTTTTTTTTGGTGGGGTAAAAATCATCCAAATGACATCCACCCCTCTTCGACGGAGCGGGAGATAGTATCAGACTCTTATTGACTAAAAAACCCACTCGTGTTTTCTTTACCGGGGCCAAGCTTGCCCTTCGGGAACAGGCCCCAAGAGGTTTCGATTCAGCTGGACCCCTACGATTGCTGATAAGCCCTAGAGGCGCGCGGGAACAGTACGCGCCGATGACGACTTGGGCTCGGTTCGGACAGTTACCAGGAAATCGGACAGCGAGCTATCCTTTGCTCGCCGTCCGAGCTACCCATTGCTTGCCATCCGATCACTCAACATGTTTTGAGATTTGAAACAAACGAAATTCTGATTGTATAATTTCAAATTTCTATAACGCGTGGGGCGTCTTTCAAAACTTTTTTTTTCAGTAAACTCGTTTATTTTTAGTGGCCAGTTTGAATTTTGAATAAACTTGATTGGTGCATGTACATTTTAACTCACCAAATGTTGACGGTTTTTGATGTTCCAAATTCAAATCTCATTATTCCCTAGGGACCGCCCATATTGCATTATCTCCTTAAGGACAGAACGGCTTGCTTTTAGTGATGGTTGTATGATATATGAAAAGGGCATTAACAGGAACAGGTGGTGTAAAAAAATATTTATACAATTCTATCTAAATAATATGGGACTCGCTCCTCATTAAAACGTATTATATGTTGGGACTTGACACATTTAAAAATTATTCTTTAAAAAGTGTCGACAACCCTCCTCCGCTTCCCCTGGCAGGCGATAAGCCAGCGAATTGCCGGCAACTTGAGACAACACCAACATAGATACAGAATACAGTCGCAAAGTTTCACAAAATTGCTCTTTCAAAATACCGTCTATCATTTTGAGCGGCCATGCATACAGATATGTGAGTTTTATTTCTGACTAGCTTTTGCACGCAGCTTTGCCCGGGTACATAATAATAATAATATATAGTATATATCACACTGGATGGATTGTGTGAAGAGTGATACTCGTATGAAAGAAAACGAAGTCAGTGATAGCATGATTGGTGACAGGATAGAATGGAAGAAAAAAACGTGTTGCGCCGACCACAAATAACACGGGACATGGGCAGGAAGATGATGATGATGAGTATATATTACACAGAAATAAAACAACTTTCTATCGGTAAAAAAACTTAGGCAATCAGACCAGTAATTTCAGAGATTACCTTTTACAAACAAAAAAACAAACTCTACCTCTTTATAATATTAGTGTAGACTAGCTTCAGCCAGCGGCTTCTTCTGCGTGAATATCTATTTAGCTTTTGCCCGCGATTTTACTTGCGTACATATGCCTATGTCACTCAGGAATAAAGCAGCTTTCTATCAGTGAAAAAATTTTAGCAATCGGACCAGTACTTCCAGAGATTACCTCCTTACAAACAAAAAAACAAACTACCTCTTTATAAATAAGTGAAGATGTAGACTACGACTGCGAAGTCGAAATCGAAGCCAGATAATAAGTAGCCTATGGGTGGTTCCTCCCTAGGGGTTCAAGCTTATTCCATACCCATCAAAATCCGTTCAACACTTTAGCCGTGAATGCGAAACAACCAGACGTACAGAGTTACTTTCTCATTTATATAAGGAAGGATATATGTATTAAGAGGGTCCTTTTCCACTCGACAATCGTAAACATCGAAAATGGTTTAAAAGCTTGTTACTTCATTTAATGAAATCCAACGCGATGTTTGACGAAAAGGCAACGCAAAAGAAGAAAGATAACGCCTGAAAACTCGGTTAGTTGGAAAAAGTTGTCGTCATTTAGAATCTTAATAAAATTAGCAAGGTTTCTAATGGTTTATTTTTTTGACTTTTTTAATTTTTAGGCAAATTATGAAATGTCAAAGATCATACAAAATAGGTGATTTTCAGAGGTCTTTCCTGGATTAGTTTTACACAAATTTAGAAATTGGTTTCTATAGAAACCTATATAATATCCACAAGATACTGTGTTTCCAAAATATCTTATGAAAAATGTGTAATATAATAACGTCATAATCAGTTATGAGCGGTTGTGTGAAAAATAGTGAAAATGTGAGTCATGATGCACCACCTTAAGTCACAGTTGGGGAAGTTATGAATATAATCTACAGAATCTTCGGAACTAGCAATCTAAGGTCTCCTAACGAGTCGTTTTATTAAACCTTCTAAATCCTTTCAAATAGCAAGTACCCTTTGAAAAGATTGTCGAAGCAATTTTACCTGTAAACGCTTCTAAAGGATGAAAGGTTCCCCTGGCTATGGAAATATTGTACGCTATAATATTGACGGAGATGCGACGGTATTCGTGTTAACCGATAACGATCGGGAGAATTTTACGTATTTATTTATAAATAGCTTTTTGCCTGCAACTTCGTTCACGGGAATGTTTTCCTCAATATAGACATCTTTCCATTCCATGGTCTATTGACCATTTCATACACTAGTCTGCATGGTTCTCATGTTATTTGACCATTACATAATTGCTGTATAGACTTTTTGACTTCTGAGTTGGTTTTGGTGTTCCTTCTCAGGGTAATCAGCTAGGAAAAAAAAAACATGACACACAGAATATAATTTACGTATATAAGTTTTTATAAAACCTATTTGCAAAAAAAAAAGAAAAGGTATCACTGCAGCATTGCTTGCCATCAGGTGGGATCGCAGTGAGGTGTGCCCTGCTTGGCGGAGCATCACCGTGCCCTCGTACTTCCTAGTACCTATGTCACTCAGAAATAAAGCAGCTTTCTATCGGTGAAAAAATTCTAGCCATTGGACCGTACTTCCAGAGATTTCCTCCTACAAGCAAAAAAACAAACTTTACCTCTTTTTTTTATTTATTTTTCTATCTGATATAAACTAGTACTTGACTGCAATCCCACCTGATGGTAAGCGGTGATGCAATTGTTGATGGTGAGGCACACTAGTTTATTAAGAGCCTATTCACTCTAGCCTTGAAGACGCTCAGATTGTAATCGGACGGGAATACCGCAGCAGGCAAATTGTTCCAGTCCTTCGATGATTAGTAATTAGTGTGTGGCTTGATTAGTGTAGATTAATAGTAAGCTCTGATATACCGAATGTAATTCTAGAATCTTTCAGTAGATGCCTGATACAGAACGGACGCTTACATAACACTACCTCATACCCAGCTCCATATCCAAAGGATCCCCGCACACGTTTCCAGGTCAGCGGTCCATCTAATTTTCCACTCACTGATCACCTGTCGACTATGATTGTAAGAAAAAATAGAGCTTGGCTGAGAAATTCACGTGAGATATTCCTCCATCAAACCGCGTACCTAGAATTCGACACAGAATCGATCGGGGTTATTACCTGCCGATGTATTAACATAAACATAACATTATCAGGCTTATAAAGTTCTCACTACTGGGACTCAAGCCTTCTCTCTAGGACAGGGCTGTAATCCACCACGTAGGCCGAGTGTGGATTGGTAGATGTCTTAGATTTTTTGTTTTAGGACATGCCGGTTTCCCCATGATATTTTCCTTCACCGTTTCGAGAACAGTGGCGATGAACCTGGATTTCGACACAGAATCGATCGAAGTTAAACCTACCTATATAGCATAGCATAATCAACCTTGTAATATTTCACTGCTAGGACTGAGGTCTCTCTAGGAAAGGGAATGAGCCGTTAACCACCACGCAGTCCCAGTGCGGGTCGGCGGATGTCACATGTCTTAGAATTTTTTGTTCTAGGACATGCCGATTTCTTCACGATGTTTTTCTTTACCGTTTCGAAAGCAGTGGTGATGACATAAATTACACAAAGTAATGTGCATGGTGAGACCCACACGACCTTTCGTTTTAGCGGCACTTAGGGGAGACTTAGGTCCAGCTGCGGACGTCTTTCGGCTGAAATGATCATAATGATCCGCGACCTACGTCTCTACTCATAAGTCGGGCCGTTATCCGCCATCACTGCCAACCTATATACGCAATATTTATTCAAAGCTTCAAAAATTCCAAGACAGACAAATAACTTTCCAGCGAAAGGTCAGAAACCGGTCAAATAGCTGAGCGAACTCCTCGGGCGGTTTCCATCAAGCCTGTTTAAATAAACAATGGCGGCTATATTGTATAGCGGCTAAAAATTCCAACCGCCGCGCAATTCCTCATGCAGATTGGGAAACTTTCCTAATAACCAATTAAGTTATAAGTGATACTTCGAAGTGTTATTTAAAATTCATCAGCCTCAAAATTTACATGTTTTAAGGGTAATTCTACGCCTTCCTTTTGTATTGTTCTTTATATAACGAGCTTGTCTTAACCTGTCGGGCCAGAGTTAGTCCGAAAGGGAGCTCGAGCCCCGGTATGAAGGCAACGAAGGAACGGGGTGGGTTTTTAGTCAGTAAGAGTCTGACACTATCTCTCAGGAGAACCAAGGTTGCCGACGTAGCTGGAAGAGTCGCCAAACTTAACTGGCAATGGGCAGGGCACATTGCACGCAGAACAGATGGTCGATGGGAACGAAAGGTTCTGGAGTGACGACTACGTACCGGAAGACGCAGCGTTGGAAAGCCTCCAATAAGGTGGACCGACGACCTGGTCAGGGTCGCGGGAATCCGATGGATGCGTGACGCACAGGACCGGTCGTTGTGGCGACGCTTGGGGGAGGCCTATGTCCAGCAGTGGACGTCTTTCGGCTGATATGATGATGATGATGACTATCTCCCGCTCCGCCCAAGAGCAGGGGTTGTTATTGGATGATTGTCCCCACCATAAAAAAATCTTTTTTATACTTGTAGATTTCCAGAGGTTAAAAAAAGTTCAAAATTACTGCATCCTAGCCTTAAGAGGGTCCTTCTCCACTCGCTTATCGTAAACATCGAAAATGGTTTAACCCTTCAGTTACCGTCAATTAAAGACACAATAGTAGGCGCGGCCACCGGTGGTCGCTTGGGGATTCATGAATTAAAAGCTTATTACTTCATTAAATGCAATCCAACGCGATGTTTGACGAAAAGGCAACGCAAAAAAAGAGAGATAACGCCTGGAAACTCTGTTAGTATTCGGTAATTCCGAGATTTACTCGAAAATTTCACAAAACTTGCTCCAGGAAATAGCTGTTTTTTTTAAACCCTTAAAAGTTTTTGGAAAAAGTTGTCGTCATTTAGAATCTTAATAAAATTTGCAAGGTTTCTAGAAGATTACTTTTTTGACTTTTTAATTTTTAGGCAAATTATGAAGTGTCAAAGTTCATACAAAATAGGACATTTTCAGAGGTTTTTACTGGATTAGTTTTACACAAATTTAGAAATTGGTTTCTTTAGAAACCTAGATAATATCCACAAGATACTGTGTTTCCAAAATATCTAATGAAAAATGTGTAATAACGTCATAATCAGTTATGAGCGGTTGTATGAAAAACAGTGAAAATGTGAGTCATGATGCACCACCTTAACAGTAATTTCCGATTCTCTCAAAAATCCTGCAAAAAGCATCAACGTTCCGTGATTGCAGAGATTATTCAGCATCACCGGTTCTTGCAATACGACTAGATTATTTGGAGAGGCCAAATCAACTCATATTAAACGGGGTGGGGTGGTCATAAAAAATAAATAGCGTGCAATAACACGGGGTAGGATGGCACCAGTAATCCATGATATATGTATAGATGACAGTTTATATGTATAGCGATATGACATAATTCGGAATCGCTCGACGCTCAAATGGTCTGACAGGAAATCGATATAGCAAAGGTTGTGGCTTGTGCCTATGTGCGGGTGTATTGGAAATCTGTCCATTCAAACGTATAAATTGGATAATTTCTACTTGTATATGTACGTTATGTATTTGATTGATGGGTTTAACTTAGCTAATATTATGATTTAGTACGTGAACATTTCACTGACATTACATGAGATACTTTCTTATAATGAAGGTCGGAAGAGGCAGCGTGGAAGGCCTCCAACAAGGTGGACCGACGTCCTGGTCTGGGTCGCGGGAATCCGATGGATGCGTGACGCACAGGACCGGTCGTTGTGCCGACGCTTGGGGGAGGCCTATGTCCAGCTGTGGACGTCTTTCGGCTGATATGATGATGATAAAGTCTGATAAGTAAATAAGAAGAAAAAACTGGTCAAGAGCGAGTCCGACTTCTGTCCGACGGCACACTAAGGGTTCTATTCAAACTTACTTTTATTTTGTGAACAAATTGTTGGTGTGTCTTATTAATAAAACTTACCTATCTATGTAAATTGTTGAATACCGATAGTCCCAAAAAAGTTTTTTTTATGTTACAGTTTTCAGACTTTTTCCTATGTTTATGCTATGAGATCTTATTTAATACCAAATTTGAAAATTCCAGGTCAATGGGAAGTACCCCTACCTATAATAATAGGCTTTGATCTGCTAGCGAGTATCAAAATACGCGCCTAAACGGAGCATAAACGGCCTTACTTTTTAATTGCGTTGACTTAGAAGTTTGATTTTTTCACTGGTGTTTGAGGTGTTTGATTTACTGTTAATTTTAGCGTCATACCGCGTTGATCCTGTAAGGATTTCGTTTTTGCCGACTTAGGAAACCCTAAAAATCAGTAAACAAGTTACACACTACAACAAAATCGTTTTCGAAAACTCCTTTGCTGAAGCTTCACCGGTTCACCTATTTTTTTTTTTTTTGTCGTTGGGGAAAATCATCTTTGACGAAACCCGCTCTTGGGTGGAGCGGGAGACAGTGTCAGACTCTTACTGACTAAAAACCCCGCGCCGTTCCTTCTAGCCTTCATACCGGGGCACGAGCTCCCTTTCGGACAACCCTGTCCCCAGTAGGCTTCGACCCAGCTGGGCCCCTCCTGCTGACCGGTTCACCTATTCTATTCTAGTATTCAGGTAAGCTAGATATTTAGCCTCTCTGATAGAAACGTTATTCAGTTCAATTTATTAATTTCACCCCGCCGAAGCATCAGATTTTTAAATATCATCCTCACATTTATCACGGAAAAAATCACAGAGCTTCATATCCATCATCCACAAACAATTTCCACGGCCATTTCTCTCCATCCATAATTTAATCGTTCGCAAAAGCAGCGAAAATTTAAAATCTCCCCCAAAAGCATTTAACATTTGGACTGCAAAATAAGGACAGAACTGCACCGTCCGCTGACTTCCCGGAGATTTATGATCAGATATATCATCTCAGGCCTTCCCTGTTTGACTGTAAGGATCGCCGCACACGGGCTACCGGCTACCAACAAAAAAACGCCGCCACCGGCTTATTTCCTGTTGTTTTAATACATTTTTTATGGACTCGCCGCACACCGTTGGCGTCAGTGGCTGCCTCACGCTAAAAATCGTCGTTTCTCGCTTCTTGTGGTCCGTACCGCCTACACAAAACGTCGCCCTGAGTATTTGCGATTTTTTTTTATTGGTGATAGGTTCGCGATTGACCGCTATCTCACCTGATAAAAAGCAACGATGCGGTCGCCGATGGAGCGCGCTTTCCTAGAAGTAACCTATTCAGGAAACAGATTAGATAAGACTTAAACCTTCTTCGTCAGAGTCCATTATGATACAGTACTTATGGGTAAAAAAAGTATCAGTCCCGGCCACGAGTAGAAGTCGCGCGCTTCAGCTACCTTTGTGGCCGCTTCTAGCATTTCGTGGCGGCGTGTGTAGCCCGTGTGCGGCGACCCTAATGCCTAAGGGTGGCCGCCACCCCTTTGGAAAAATTTAAAAAGAATACGTAGCAGTTGCTAGCTCTTGCATTGTTTTGATGCAAGGGATTATTAGCGCCTGCTCTCTTTTTAATAAGTAGACTACCTTCTGCCAGTGGCTTCGCCCGCGTGCAGTTTTCTCCATACTAACTTTGGACCCCCGTTTGGTCACCATAGGAAGTGAATGTTGGAAAATCTTATTAATAGTTCTTGCCTAAATTATAAAATGAAACTTTGTGCAAAATTTCATGCTCCTAGTCCTATTAGTTTCAACTGTCAGTCAGTCAGTTTCTCCTTTTATATATACTTACTTCGCCCGCGTGAAAATTAGGTTCTCCATACAAACTTTGGACCCCCGTTTCATCCTCTTAGGGTATATATTTTGGAAAACCCTTTGTTAGTGCTCGCCTACGTCATAAAAGCAAACCTTGTACAAAATTTCATGCTTCAGTCAGTCAGTATGTTTTTTTTTTTCGGTGGGCAAAAATTATCTTATGACAACCCCCGCTCTTGGGTGGAGCGGGAGATAGTGTCAGACTCTTACTGACTAAAAATCCACCCCGTTCCTTCTAGCCTTCATACCGGAGCACGAGCTTCCTTTCAAATAACCCTGGCCCCAGTAGGCTTCGACCCAACTGGGTCCCTCCTGTTGCAGTCAGTCAGTATGTGATATGTCAGTCAGTCAGTTTCTCTCTTTTATGTATTTACCTATATAAAAGCATAAATAAGCACATATGTATGTATATAAATGAGGCCATTCAACAGTTGTGTAATCAAACGTTATTTCGGCAGCGAAATTAGAATCGTCAAGTAATAACCCTAAATCTATTTTGATTACGGCATCATTACGTAACTTATTATCCGCTTCATTTCTCCACAAAAATACATCAGCACAAACAGTTAATGCTAACGTTACGAAATTATACTAACCCGTACAGAAAATAAACTGAATAATTCATTTATTAGGGCTATTAATTCTGAACTCCTGAAGAAACTCAGCAACTCCCATTTAAGTGTGCGTAGTACCTTTAAACCCATAAACACAATGAGCAAAAAACAAAAACTGGCCAAGTGTGAGTCGAAGCGCGAGGGGTTCCGTACCATCCGTAGCACTAATAATAATAATAATATCCACAACTATCACACAACACCATCTAGTCCCAAACTAAGCAGAGCTTGTGGTATGAGTACTAGACAACTAATAAACATACTTATATATTCCTAAATACATACATATTATAGATAAATTATACCCAGACATAGAACAAATGATCGTGCTTATCACACAAACATTTGTTTTGGGTGGGAATCAAATCTACGACCTCCGGCATAGCAGTAAGGGCCACTGACCACAAGACCAACCGGCCTATCAAACTACATTGGGGCCAGATATGCTCTGGGGCCAAGGGCTTCTGACAGAAGACTCGGCCCTGTCATGAAAGGCAATGAAGGAACAGGAGTTGGTTTTTAGTCAGTAAAAGTCTGACACACCCGGACCTCCGTCCAAGAGCGGGGGATGTCATTGGATGATTATCCCAGCGAAAAAAAAATAACGGCACGGTCCGTCGCACGATACGGCAAAAAATCACGCTCACTGCATGGGAGCCCCACATAAATACTCGTAGGTATTTATTTTATTCTGTTTTTTAGTATTTTTTGTTATAGCGGCAACAGCAGAAATACAACGTCTGTGAATAAATTTTATCCTATATAAACTAGTACTCGACTGCGATCCCACTTGATGATAAGCTGTGATGCCATCGTTGATGGCGAGGCAAACTAAAAAATACAGCCTGGTGAGAGATGGACAGATGGACGGACAGCGAAGTCTTAGTAAAGAACCCGTTTTACCCTTTCGTTACGGAACTCTAAAAGGAGAATTCATCGACTACCCGGCAGTGTTGGAAGTTCCCGAACTTATTCGTACATAATCCTCATTTTTTTCCCGCGGGTCGGTCCCCGGTGTATACGGCTGTAGAAAAAGCTATTTTCTTAAGAGCTTCACAAAAAAACTGCTATGTGCAGAGTCTGACGGCGCGTAGGGGCGGATGAACACACGCCATGTTGAGCCGGCTAAAGTTCATAAATGATTTGTGTTGCGTCATTAAGTATTTATTGATAGGAGGTGGTGGGATATTGTGTTAGGTCTATATTCTTTTCGATAAAATAATACGGCCTTCTTTATTGCGATAATAAAATTATCTCAAGTAGTAACCCACAAGAAGTATGCCCGGAGGATACGGTGGAGCACACAGTAGAGGTGTGCCCCGCTTGGGCAGAGCATCACTACCGCCGTGCCTTCGTGGGGGCGATCGGCGGCGGTGATCTCTCGCGCTGGGCATTGATGCGGAGCGAGGAGAAGCGGCAGGCGGTCGCTTCCTTCTGCGAAGCAGTAATGCTAGCAAAGGAGGAAGCCGAACTTCGACCATCAGGCAACCGCAGCCGAGTCGGTCTACTTGGGCCAGGGTTATCCGAAAGGAAAGCATGGCACCGGTACGAAAGGCAAGAAGGAACGGTGTGGGTTTTTTAGTCAGTAAGAGTCTGACACTATCTCCCGCTCCGCAAAAAACCATCTGAAGTATCCTATGTGCAATTCAGGACATGGTCTACCCGTGTACCAAGTTTCATCGTCAATCCGTTCAGCCTTTCAAGTGCGAAAAAACAGCACACACTCTAAACACTTTCGCGTAATCGCCTTTATAAGATTAGTGTGATTTTTGCAACCAAATATTTTAAAAAGCAAAAACGAGTACTTAATCCAAATAAATCATAATAGTTTACTATACTAGCTAAGTAAGCATCAATAATAACTAAAACTATGACAAATGATATTCCAAATTGCGACGTTTCAGATGCCATTGTTAAGAACAATCGAGAAACAGAGGCATTTACAATAACTTCTAGTACACAACCCTACTAGTACAAGCCCTAGTTATGACCAACACTAACGCTAAACGTCAGAGAGCTAAGTTACTAAATCAGCAGCCAGTGATTAATATGTTTCGACTAGCACATTATGTGCGTCTAATTACCCAATAGTTTCTTGTTATTGATAGTATTAATCTCTTTCAGAACTGTTCGTTCGTGCTCGGGTACTGCTAATGTGGGCAGAAGTTTAACAGTAAATTACTGTTTGTTTGTATTGATGGGTGATTGGAATAGTTTCTTTTTAAGTGCGAAACAAAAGTCTGCAGTTTCAGAATGTAATAATATAACATTCTGGGACTGCAGAGTTTGGTACGCTAACCATTCTGAATTTGCAAGCTCTTATTGACGTTCTAACTAAAACTTTATCTGTCTTAATCTACCATGATATAAATAACTAAGACTACTTGCAATAGAAGCCTGACTTTCCTCTTTGGAGTCTAATTTCTCAGTCCACAACTTCGATATGAATTTACTACCGATTCTCACTCTGCAGAGTTTTTTCAAAGTTGAATTCTGAGTCAGCAGTCTTTTTACCACTCGTCATTCTCTTGTTGCAGAGTCTGGAAGAACGAGAGAAGAGACACGTTAGTCACAAGGAGCAATTAGCGCGGGAACAGCGCTACCTACAGCGGCGGTTGAACCAGCTGAGCGATGCCCCCAGAGACTCGAGACTGTCGGAGAGTTCGATGACCCACACGCACTCGACGAGGGCGGACTCGCTCTCGTCGCTAGAATCATCATCGTCCGGAGTATCGACGGCGGAACGGTCGCCCTCGTCAGTCTCTGAAAGTGGTGAGTTTTTTGATTCTTACTCTGCAGAGTTTTTTTTTACCGTACCAACAAATTATGTTGGAAGATTATGTGGGTTTTCTAAGACCCGAAGATGCATTACAAATTATTTGTACTTTTGAGAATTAATTTGTAGCTACACATTTTTTTTTAGTTTATGGCTATTTTGAAGTTCATAAGCAAAAGAGGTGTAGACAGGCGCGATTCAGTGATGAGTCATACGCTAAATTTAATTTATTAAATAGCTGATTAGTAGCGTTCTACTGATGGAAGAATTTTTAAAATCGGTCCAGTGGTTTTTGAGTTTTTTCATTACAAACAAAATACAACTTTCTAATCTTTCTTTATAATGTTAGTATAGATATGTATACGTAGAATTAATAGTAATTACACATTGGATAGTCAAAAAATTACTAAGAAAAGTCTGATAAACTTTAGATAAAAAAGTAAGTGAGAGTTATCATCTTTTACCATAAAACAAAAGATTAGCAAAGGCGTCTAATTGATAGTTCTAATACCACGTAAAAATGAAATAAAAATGAAATAAAAAATTTAATGAAATGCCTGATAACTACTGATGTTCACAATAAAAGCGAGCATTTTATGAGCGTGTTATGTTATGACCTCCTTCCTCAGCCGTATACCGGCTTTCGCAAGACAGTAAATATGATTTTATCTTTTAGTAATGCGTTATTCATTTAGATTAAACGTTGTGTTAGTGAAAACTTTGAATTTTAAAAGAATTAAAAGAAATATACGATTTGGTTTTGGTACTAGGTTAATTAATACATTGTTTCAACTATGTCTGATAAAATAACGAACTAACTGAGTCATTTATTTTACCGGGAATGAAAACCTATGTAGACTTCGTAGGGTGTTTTATTCATAGACTAACTTCTATCAGCGGTTTCGCCTGTGTAATCGTAGAAAATATCTATATCGTACGTTTATGTCATCCTTACTAATATTATAAAAGCGAAAGTGAGTTTTTTTGTTTGTTTGTTACGTCTTCACGCTTAAATGGCAAAACCGATTTTGATGAAACTTGGTACACGGATAGACCATGTCCTGGAATAGGACATAGGATACTTTTTATCCTGGAAGTATGTTTCCTTGGGATAATTTTCTGCTATCACGCGGGCGAAGCCGTTGGGAGCAGCTAGTTAAGTAATAAAATAGGATTCTAGTGGTGAAAGAATTTTTAAAACCGATCCAATAGTTTTTGAGTTTTTAATTTACATATAAAACTACAAATCTTTTTAATTTACTTTTTATAAAATTAAATATAGATAAATGAGTATGTAATGTTTTCCAATTATTTATAATATTTTTTTGATATTATTGATATGCTCACGATTAACCACGATCTCACCTATGGTAAATAATGTAATCCACACGGAGCACGCTTGCCTAGAAGCAACTTATTCACTCTTAACTTAAAAAGCTCTCTTAAAAAATTAAACAAGAGTGAATAAGTTTTTTCTAGGTAAGCACGCACCATCATCGACTACATCGTCGCTTTCCATCAGGTGATATAGTGGGCAGACGCGAGCCTATCAACAATAAAAAAAACCTCTATTATTCTACTTCTTAGAAGCAAGTAGTGTAGCTTCTGACGTTTTATAAGTGCCCATGTAGGCCTATGTGAAAAAATGGAATTTTTTGAGCTGTACGTGAGATAAAAGTATTCATTTTTCAATGAATTATAACTTATAATACTTAAAATAAATAAATACGATGTCTCAGCCCATTGGAATATTTTCTAAAGAGCGAAAATCCCTAGTTTTCCAAAGCACCTTTTAAAAGCTCCTATAATTAAAAAAGCACAATAAACAGATGACAATAAGCAACACAGCCGAAACGCTGCAAGTATTACAAGAAAACAAAAGAGCGAAGGGATTTTTTGAAAATTAAAAACTTCGGCAATAAAACAAGCTTTTAATGAAAATCATTATTTCATAGCAAACTTTTATAGCTTGGTATGCCTATATAATTAATAATCGTCAAGACGAATCATACGAGCCCAAACTCAATGGTGTTGTGTCGTTTAACTACTAATTTTGTATAGCCACCTTCCGGTTCCATCATCAGATCAGCTCCATGTCATAACAATTTTGCATTGTCATCTGATTTACACATGCATGCAAAATTTCAGCTCAATCGGTAACCAGGAAGTGGGTCAAACTTAATTTACAAGATTTAATGACAAACAAACATCGGGATAGGTGAAGCTAAATAAAAGCTTGTAAAAAATAGATTTCTACACTAATGATTTGAGTGGACCTGTCCATTTGTCAGTAGTCCTATACTAAGGCTGACTAAAAATTTCTTTCTTAAGTTCGAAGCCTTAAAACCAGCTTATATTACTACCTTTTATTTATGCATTAACTTAAGCAATATAGCTGTCTCCAGCACACTTAAGGGCCCCCACATAAATTTGTAATCCATTGTCGGTTGGCCGCCTTAAAAACTTCCCCAGTTGTCGTAAGGTTAGCCTTTATTACGTTTTTATTCGTATCGAATTGATATGGTAAATAAACTGGTTTTGTTTGCCTTGTATATAGTTATTTGGAGGATATTAATTGCCAGATTGTTTTGATGACGCTGTACATCTGTTTTGAGAAAAGTAATGAAGTTTTTCGGAGTGCTTTGAATTGGGGAAACTCGTCAAATAAGTTCTTCCGCTCTGGTTGGAGAGAGAGGGAGTGTCAGACTTTTACTGACTAAAATCCACCTATATTCCTTTAGTTCCCCTTTCTCCGGTTCTCCTATCATAACTTGACACTGACTGAACCGGTAGTAACCGTTCGGTAACCGCGTAGCACAGCTGTAGATTTCGTAGCCTATCTGCTACAGTGCGTAGCATCGTAGGCGTCACCGTAGCCAGCAATCGCTACGGTGTGTTGCTACGAAATCTTTTCATTGGTTTATACTTCGTATAATTTATTTTAATTCAATTATTTATTTAATTTACTTGTACTTGTAATAATAAACATGTCATAATAAAACAGGATGCTGGTCCTTTCACAACTAATCAGTCAAAATAAGTACCTATGGGGACAGTAATGTAATAACTCAAACTTTAGAAGTGTAAAAAAATATACAGGAAGATTTTAGTCTATAATACTTTCATTTTGTACTAGAGACAACCTGAGAATTTCACTGTTGTGGTCGACGATGGAGCACGCTTGTCTTGTAACCTATTCAGTCTTGATTTAAAGACCCCTAGGTTGTAGTTATCAGGAAACACAGACTCCGGCAGGGATTTCCATTTAAAATATCGTGATGAAAACAGGCACCCATTTAATGATTTCCGATACCGACAAATGTGATTTTGCGATCACATAATTAACTCTGCCTTCGATGGAACTAAACCCACATTTTTCACACAAATTTCAACCTTACGTCTCTAAATATAAGGATCAAATTCTCTTGTTAAATCCGTAGGGGCAGCCGCGCTAATTAAGGGCTTGCGCGCACACTGCCGACGGCGTGGCTCAATCGCATTACGGTAATCGTGTATGTGAAGTGACGCGAAGCGACCGTTTGGACATATATTGCGTTACGCGGCTATATGCGCCCGAACCAGACAATTTTGTCGCATAAAATTATTAGGGGATCATATTTTCGTATGGCGACAGGCTTTTTTGCATGTAATTTTTTCTGATAGTTTTATATGACTTTTTAATTTTATAAATATACGTGTAGCGACATCTATGGCGTCGCATTCGAACTAATCCTGCATCGCGCAATTTAAGTTCTCCGCGTGATATGAACATATAGAACAGCATCTTTTAGCTTTTTTTAAGAATGGAAATCATCCAATGACTTTTTCCGCTCTGGGTGGAGCAAAAGGGCATGTCAGACTTTTACTAACTAAAACCCACACCTGTGTCCTTCAGTTGCCTTTTGCGTTCTGGGACTACGGGTTTCCTTTTATGAAATTCCCCGCGGTCTTAGCTAGCGCCCTACGGTTTGCTGACATCTCTTTGAAGAGCGCGTGGATCACTACTCTCTGTTGACGATTGGGCTCAGTCCGGTTAATTACCGGACGGCCGGACAGCGAGCTACCCATAGCTCGACGTCCGCAAGCCCGTGTCTACCGTGGAAGGTCTGGTAGTCGTGGTCGGAATTTCAGCTGCTGGGGCGTAAGGACCTTCGTAAGCCACTGGCAGCTAAGAGGTTATCAATGTGGCAACAGATGGTCAATGGGGCCGAAAGGTTCAGCTGGTTCTCATAGCCACCCATAGATCACCCAGCAGTGATACCCGTGGCTACACAAGAATACGTTCCCCAGTTTTTATTTCTACCAACCTCATTTCCCTGACACCATCAGCCATATTGAATTTAAATCGCGTTTTAAATTCACTCGCTATAAATTAAAAAATGCTTACGCCAACATAAATCGAGCGCGAACGATTTACAAATACATTTGTGTGTGCTTACATTGGTATGACTGTGTGTGGATGTATGGGTGTGTGTGAAGTGTTGTTTGTTTGTGCTTCGAGAGAGCGGGTGCTGTGACTTAACAAGAATGTATGGGAAATAGAAGTGGCTTTCGTTTTGTAGGGAGGGCACCATTCTCACTGTCATTTGTTTCTGGCTTATGTGAAAAATTAATGACAGACAAAATAATGTGTTCGCCTTGTAACTAAAGTAGCATTCAACTTCCCAGAGGCTGTAGCGGCATCTATGAATTCACACAGAAACTAAAATTTAAAATGCTTACGCGGTATTAGAGTTCAGCAGTGTCAGTTGCCCGAACCAGACACAACACCTGGAGGAAGTCGAAGGATCCTCCCTTTTCAACAGAGGTTCGCGAGACTTTACAGACCCAGTTCTTATCATTATCATTTCAGTCGATAGACGTCCACTGTTGGACATAGGCCTCCCCCAAGTGTCGCCACAATGATCGATCCTGTGCGACCTAGTTCTACATGCCTGTAAAAAGTAGTCCCACAATAAAATGTATAAAACTGACGACAATTACTGTTATTACTATTGTAAGGCTCACGCTTGTCCACTATCTAACCCGATGCGATGATGTGGTCAACAATAGACCACTTATACTCTTGACTTAAAGACCTCCAAGTTGTAGTTATCAGGAATTACAGAATCCGGAACCCAGAGAGCATATAGATAACACCAAAACATTGTAAATGCAAACGCATACTATCATAAGAGGTAAAGAAAAAGATTTATCCTTGCTGGAGTCTGTCTTTCCTGATAGTGACAACCCGGGAATCTTTAAGTCGAGAGTGAATAGGTTTCTTCTAGGTAAGCGCGTTCCATCGTCAAACGCATCGTCGCTTTCCATCAGGTGAGATAGCGGTCAAGCGCAAACCTATTAATAATAAAAAAAAAAAGAAAAAAATACATTTTAAAGTAAAATAAAGTTTTTCCACCAACTAAATCACGAAAAGCAAAAATTTTATGAGCAAAAATGCTACCACGACCGACGAAATACACATTCAACTTAAACCATTACCACCTAACAAGCCAGCTTAAATCAAACATCATATAAAACTGCGATCCTCCGCAGGTAATGAACGTACCGTCTATTCATTACCACCAAACTTTACGAATTAAAAGCAGTAAACATTTTGAATTATGTGCTCTCCCGTCGTCATAAAGCAACGGTGAATTACGCAAAATTACGGTTAAATCCGCTGAATAACGTAAAATCCGTTGAATAGCGTAAAATCCGTTGAATATCGCGAAATCCGGTAATGGTTGAATTAGTGTTTGTAGTTGGAGGTTATGTTGAGTCGTTGTGGATATGGTTGGGTTGTGTTGAATGAGGTGAAAAGGTACGCAGTGGATTAGATATTTTAGGGTTAAATTAAAATTTACCGCCTATACTTATACTTTTGATAACCGTATACCATGTGTATTGATTTCTTAATTCATTACTTCCTTTATACGTTACCATGCCGCAAAACGAATAAAAACTATAGGAACCTTGTTTAAAAATACTCATCATTATCATCATCATATCAGCCGAAAGAAGGCCTGCTGGACATACTCCTCCCCCAGGCGTCCCTACAACGACCGGTCCTGTGCGTCACGCATCCATCGGATTCCCGCGACCCTGACCAGGTCGTCAGTCCACCTTGTTGGATGCCTTACAACGCTGCGTCTTTCGGTACGTCACTCTAAATCGTCCCCATCGACCATCTGTTCTGCGTGCAATGTGCCCTGCCCTTTGCCACTTAAGTTTGGCGACTCTTCGAGCTACGTCGTACATAAATATTATTTTAAGATTATTTTTTGTTTTAGCTCACATGCTTATTACATACATGTTAATCAGTACATAAAAAAACAACCACAATGCCGTTGAAACTACCCTCATAAGACTTTTTTAAACACTACCCAAAAGTCACATCCAGCTACCCACATCATCCATGTTTCTGGAGCGTCATTAGCGCGGGTGATTTACGAGAGGCGGCTTATCGCTTCCTCTCTCACTCGCACCTCGTCGCTTATCGCTATCTCTTTCACTCGCACCTCGCCGCTTATTAATTACACCTAACGAACGCAGGCTTGAAGGACCAGCGTCTGAGTATCAGCAAATATCGGCCTACGAAGACAGTGAACAGAATTACCTGAAGTGGTCTAAAATGGCTTGGTAACAAGCTAAGTCTAACCTCAAAATTGCCCAGTTGCAGAACTCCTTTCAACTTATTTTAGTTGAGAAGCATAAAAATAAATAATAATAATATTCTACAACTATCACACAACGTCATCTAGTCCCAAGCTAAGCATAGCTTGTGTTATGGGTACCTACTAGACAACTAATAAACATACTTATATATTTCTAAATACATACATAATACATAGATAAATCACACCCAGACACGGAACAAATGACCATGCTCTTCACACAGACAATTGTCCTGGGTGGGAATCAAACCCACGACCTCCGGCATAGCAGACAGGATCACTAACCACTAGACTAACTGGCCTGTTAAAATACATAATCCTTTAACCCTTCAGATACCGTCAATTAGAGACACAATAGTAAGACAATAGATGCGCGGCCACCGGTGGTCGCTTGGGGATTCATGAATTAAGTGAAAGAATGAATGAATAAAATCATAAAACAAGAAAACTCTAAATTCGTGGCAGACAGCTACGAAAAATGGTACGTCTACCGAAAAATATCGCCTCTTATCATCATTTAAGAAAAAATGCCCGGATTATCCGTAGCTAAAGCGAAATTATCAGAACTCTGCCTTACAGATGGAAGGCCAGCAAAAAAATCACAGCAATATCTCAAACAAAGAGCAACATAGATAATAACTATAGAAATATATCGGCGTTAGCGAGGGACGCCACTATACACCTTCACACAAGCTAAAAAGAGATAGACGAGGAAGGCCGTAAACGGAAAATTGGTTTATTCTCGTTTTTATGAACATAATATATCAAAAACAGTAAAACTAGGAAGCCCTTTCTTTGTTTTGAATAAACAAATTCTTCGTATTTATGATCTCCTGTGCACTATATATTATTAATAATATAATATAATAATAATATTATTCCACAACTATCACACAATGCCGTCTAGTCTCAAGCTAAGCAGAGCTTGTGTTATGGGTACTAGACAACTGATAAACATACTTATATATTTCTAAATACATACATATTATAGATAAATTACACCCAGACACAGAACAAATGATCATGCTCATCACACAAACATTTGTCCTGGGTGGGAATCGAACCCACGACCTCCGGCATAGCAGTCAGGGCCACTAACCACTAGACCAACAGGCCAGTCGATATTATACATTATTCAATTCATAGTAGCCATCTTGGATATAGGTACCTACATATTAATACCTACGATGACTTAAGACGACAATGGGTAGGGCACATTGCTCACAGAACAGATGGCCATTGGGGCCGAAAGATTCTGGAATGGCGTCCACGTACCGAAAGACGTAGCGTTCGAAGGCCTCCTACAAGGTGGTCCGATGACCCGGTAAGGGTTGCGGGAATCCGATGGATGCGAGACGCACAGGGCCGTTCATTGTGGCGACACTTGGGGGAGGCCTGTGTCCAACAATGGACGTCTTTCGGCTGAAATAATGATGATGTTGGTGACTTAGAAAAGAAAATATACTGTATTCATATATCAACCAATCCCGTGACATATTCGAAAGATAATGTTGTCTGTGTATTTTTGATGGTTACTACCTAGAGCTGTTATGTCAAGAGTAAATTGGTCACTTCTTGGCAAGCGTGATCCATCGTCGACCACATAATCACTTACCATCAAAATAAGAGTAGCCATACGCGAAGCTATAAAAAATAAAATATATTTTTCAGTGAAGGTAGAATTATTTTTTGCTCAATTCTGGGTAAGAACCTTCGTTCCTCGGTGATCCTACTTATTGGATTTCTATTATTGAACTTAACCGACAGGTAGCCGAAATGTTAAGAAGTATTCAATTATGTATGGACCTTCCGGTCGGATATTTTCAGAAAGGGACAAGTTATATAACCGTCGTCGGCTTTGTCAAAGAATTACATTACAATACCTTTTGTTGCATACTTAAGGACATACTTTAACGAACTTAAAATAGATATTATTTAAAGCTATCTTAAAATTTAAACGTTACTAGCTTTTGCCCGTGGTTTTGCCTGCGTATATGAAATATAGCCTATGTCACTCAGCAATAAAACAGTTTTCTATCATGACGTCCACTGCTGGACATAGGCCTCCCCCAAGTGTCGCCACAACGATCGATCCTGCGTGTCCCGCATCCATCGGATGTTTTCTATCGGAGAAAAAATTTTAGCAATCAGACCAGTACTTCCAGAGATTACCTCCTTTTTTTTGTTTTCGAGGGGAATCCTTTAAAAGGCGCCCGGACTTTGTGGATAAGTCCGGGGAGTGTCGGCTTTTTACCTCACTAAAACCACCCGGACAAAAAAAATAAAAAACAAATTAGTAATATTAGTGTAACTTCAGCTTCTAATGAGCCCTGTGGCAAAGAGATGTGAGTACTTGTGACCATCCCTGGCTTCGTAAGGTTGCAAATTATATATACATCAACTTAAATTAATTTTCCTCATTTATTTTTCTTTTTATTAAGGAAAACGCATCAAAATCATAACTCAGCAAACAAACATACATCTACGGAAACCCTCTTTGTTTTGTATTACGTAAAGATGTAGATTTAAAAACAGTAATTGAAAAAAAAAAAACACATTTCTTAAAGCATTAACCTAGCTTTCTTTAAGTTAAAGACAAAAAAACACAACTCCCCCCGATACACATCACCCGATAACTTTCAAAACAGAAGCAAGTTTCACACTTTGCGTGTCCAAATATCATGTAGCCCGCTTCGAAGCACCCTTACTCTGATAAGCCTTCCGTGTTCCGGTATTATCAGCGCCGGAGGGTGGGCGGGAGGCGCTCGTTCGCTAATTACCGCAACTATCCAACTTTAATTAGGTCGCAACACACTTGTTTATGTTGTGGGTAGTTCTGGGACACTTGGTATGCACTGCCAATTTGATGTGTGGATAGGAGGGTAGGCGGAAAATATTGTTGGAAGAAAATGGAGGACGGTCTTTTTTACTGTGAATTAAAGTGTGATGGAAACGATAGAAAAATGGAGGTAACTTACAGCGTTTTAAGTAATATACAGGGTGTAAGGGACAGCCCTCCACAAACTTTAAGGGCTTGCTCAGTAGACGAAACTGCAAAATTAAAAACTTGATTGGACAGTGTATGCAAAGGCCGTTTTTTTTTTGTTTCCTAAAAAAAAATCTTGTGGAAAGTTGTTCAGCTTTCTCTACTGAGCAAGCTCTTAAAGTTTATTGAGGGCTGTTTCTTACACCTTGTATTGTATAATTCTTTAATAAATTAGCAAATAATATTCGGAAAAATGTGAGAATCTATATGAAAGTTTGTTAATTCTTCACACAAAAACTACTGAGCGAATTTTTATAAAAGTCTACGGTAATATAGCTCATTATTATATCTAGCCCATACTGTCCCGCTGCTGGGCCAAGGCCTCCCTCCACTCCTTCCAATATTCCTGGTTTTGAGCCACTTCTTTCCAATTCCCAAGGAAGACATCCAAGTCGTCCCGCCATCTCCTTCTTGGTCTGCCGCGAGCCCGTCGAGCGATTTCAGGGCACCAATATCCTTACTTAATATTATAAAAGCGAAAGTGAGTTTGTTTGTTTGTTACGTCTTCACGCCTAAATGGCAAAACCGATTTTGATGAAACTTGGTACACGGATGGACCATGTCCTGGAATAGGTCATAGAATACTTTTTATCCCGGAAGTATGTTCCCTCGGGATAAATTTCTGCTATCACGCGGGCGAAGCCGCTGGGAGCAGCTAGTAGCTTATACATCAGAATAATATATAGGCTATAATTTGTAATAGGGAGAAGCAGCGTAGTCGCTGGTAAAAGGTAATCCGTGATAATTATATGAAAACTAGCTTTGCCCGCGCGGCTTCGCTCCCGCTCTTCCCTACTCCACCCTACTATACCCAACTCTACCCTACTCCACCCTACTCTACCCTACTCTACCCTACTCTACCCTACTCTACCCTACTCTACCCTACTCTACCCTACTCTACCCTACTCTACCCTACTCTTCCCTACTCTACCCTACTCTACCCTACTCTACCCTACTCTACCCTACCCTACCCTACACTACTCTACCCTACTCTACCCTACTCTACCCTACTCTACCCTACTCTACCCTACTCTACCCTACTCTACCCTACTCTACTCTACTCTACCCTACTACTCTACCCTACCCTACCCTACCCTAAGCTACTCTACCCTACTCTACCCTACACTACCCTAATTTTTTTTTCCATAAGAACCTTCTCCTCACAATAACAATCACAACAAAAAAAAAAACAGCCAAATCGGTCAAGCCGTTTTCATGCCAAGTCGTGACAACGGAAAACGGGGGTCATTTTTATATATATAAAGATTACTTTACTATTGGCGCCCAACAGGGACCACAACACAAACTAAAAATAACTCAAATATCTCCTAAACTATGAGTAATACAGTAGGAATCTAGTTAAGATAATGGTCGGTATTTCCTCGGAGTATAACAAGATACACGACTTAGGGACACATAATGTGATGTAATCACGGCACGGCGTTAATTCGGTTGAGATGGAAACGTTGGCGGATGAAATCTATTTTGTAGCGTTATGTTAGATAGGGGTTTTATTAAGATAGATGAAACTTGCTACTGGATTATTATGCTTAGGAATAATCTTCATAGAGTTTAGTAGATAGATGTATCCTTACTAATATTATAAAAGCGAAAGTGAGTTTGTTTGTTACGTCTTCACGCGTAAATGGCTAAACTGATTTTGATGAAACTTGGTACACGTATAGACCATGTCCTGGAATAGAACATAGGATACTTTTTATCCTGGAAGTATGTTCTCTTGGGATAATTTTCTGCGGTCATGCGGGCGAAGCCGCTGGGAGCAGCTAGTATGATCATATATTTTAGTATGCAAGATTTTTTTTTTTTTGTCGACGGGGAAAATCATCTTTGACGAAACCCGCTCTTGGGTGGAGCGGGAGACAGTGTCAGACTCTTACTGACTAAAAACCCCGCGCCGTTCCTTCTAGCCTTCATACCGGGGCACGAGCTCCCTTTCGGACAACCCTGTCCCCAGTAGGCTTCGACCCAGCTGGGCCCCTCCTGCTGCTGACAACTCCTTGAGGCGCGCGGGAACAGTGCGCGCCGTCGACGTCTTGGACTCGGTCCATTACCGGACGATCGGACAGCGAGCTACCCATGGCTCGCCGTCCGCGAGCCCGCGTCTTCGGTGGCCGGAAATCGGGATCGGAATCCCGGCGACGGCGGCGAGGGCGCCGTTGCCTGATGCTGTCGGCCTCCTCCTTTGCAAGCATTACTGCTTCGCAGAAGGAGGCGACCGCCTGCCACTCCTCCTCGCTCCGGACCATGGCCTCGACCAGGGCCCAGCGCGAGAGGTCTCCGCCGCCGATCGCCCCCACGAGGGCACGGCGATGCTCCGCCCAGGCAGGGCACACCTCGACGGTGTGCTCCACCGTGTCCTCCGGGCGTTGCGCACAGTGGCGACACCCGGGCGTCTCTTCCGCTTGAATCCGATGCAGGAACCTCCCGAACTTGCCATGTCCGGTGAGGACCTGCGTCATGCGGAAGGTAAGGACGCCGTGAGGTCTTTCCAGTCACGCCTCAAAGAGGGGACTTACCGCCATAATCGTGGCGTGCCCAGCACTGGGTTGCGATAGCCGTTGACGCCATTTCACCATGTGATCCCGCCGGAGCTCTGTCCGCCATGTTTTAACATGTTGCGGCATAGTATGCAAGATTGGGCACACTAAAATCACTTCAATCAAATTCTTTTCCTACAAACTTATTCCACTAATTAATAACGATGATCACCTTTACATTATTCCTGGCCCTCAAGTCTACTATTATAATAGTGTCAGAATGGTTTATCATTGATTTCATAACTGTTGATTTTGTCAAGTTTTGGTAATCTACTAATATAAGGCGTCATTATGACTTTCCAATGGTCAACCACTGACACTCCATTGAAAGAAGTGGCATAGAATGGTAATCTCGTACATAATGACAAATCTCTGTCGTATGCGGAAATTTGCAAAAAAATTTACAGTTCCTTTGATCAGTGACCTACCATTAGAACGTCATTTTGCAGCCATTGCTTTTAATAACCTCGATGTTGACATTCTACCATAACTCTATTACGAGACCATTGACCGTTCAATGGTCGATCATTATGATTTAGCAGATTATGAACTTTTAGCAAAATGACAATGGGATCGTGTTGGAATGTCGATTTTATAAAAATAGCAGACTTGGCCCCTGCTGCACTGCCCAGGATGAAACCTCCTCTCTATGAGAAGGAATGGGCAGTAATCTAACACACGGACGGACTGCGCATTGGTGGATGTCACATGTCTTCGAATTTTTATTTCTAGGACCTGCAGGTTTCTTCAAGAGGTTTTCCTTCACGGTTTTGAAAGCAGTGATGAAGGTAAACCATAGGTTTGAACCCTCTGCTGCCTGCTCACTGCTCCTGATAATAATAATAAATATAATTTTACCATAGTCTCTATTTCTAAGCGCAATAAGTTCAAAGTACAATAAATAGATTACAAGAACGTAATTCTATTACTACCCACCTCACACAAGACAGTAAGCCTGAATATCCGTTTATTGGCTATTCAAGTACGACAATTAATGAACTAAGTTTGTCGGAAAACTAATTTAAGAGAAAGGGCAAGCTCTAGTACATATTAACATTCCAAGAAATCAGTATACGATTCAGGGCCCAAATTAACTAAATTGGATAGTACGAAGAACCGCCTAACTTAAGTGGCAATGGGCAGGGCACATTGCTCGCAGAACAGACGGCCGTTGGCACCGAAAGGTTCTGGAGTGGCGACCACGTGCCGGAAGACGCAGCGTCACAAGGCCTCCTACAAGGTGGACCGATGACCTGGTGAAGGTTGCAGGAATCCGATGGATGCGGGACGCACAGGATGTTCATTGTGGCAACACTTGGGGGAGGCCTATGTCCAACTGTGGACATCTATCGGCTGAAATGATGATGATGATAGTACGATTTCTGTCTTTCGAACTAACCCTGGCCCCGTAGGCTTCGAATCAGCTGGCTGTTGCTGACAGCTCCTTGAGGTGCGCGGGAACAATGCACGCCTTCGACGATTTCCAGACTACCCATTGCTCACCGTCATGATTTCCCACCTTAAAAAAAAGGGCAACGGTGACTATTTCAAACAATTGCGCAAACGTTTTAGTACCTACCTTACTTGCCAAAAATTCCCAACAAAATCTAATTCAAATAGAATCCAATTTCCTTACGCATGAAATGTTTCATAAGATCCTAATTTTGCGAAAATAGCTTTCTGTAATATTTTTCGCATGGAACTCGTTTTTTTTTTGTTCAACATTGTAAAGACTTTTTTGATATATCGGAGATGTAATCGTAAATAGCGTTTATTTTGAACGAGCCGAGATAATGTGAATGTTGTGTGATCACTGATGCGGAACGTTGTGCACAAAATGTCGACGAAGTAAATAATGTGAAAACCAACATGCCGAATGAGCAAAATCCCAATGAATTACAAATGTATTCAACCGTTAATGGGGCCGACATGGGTCTTCAAACTTAAAAAGATTGCTATAAATATTTAATTCATGATCATCATCAGCCTTTTTAATGTTTCCACTGCTGGGACTCAGGCCTCCTCTCTAGGAGAAGGAATGGGCCGTAATTCACCACGCGAACCCAGTGCGTGTTGGTGAATGTCACATGTCTTCGAATTTTTGGTTCTAGGACATGCCGGTTTCCTCACGATGTTGTCTTTCACCGTTTGGAGAGAAGTGGTGATTAAATAAATTATACAAAATAATGCGCCTGGCTGGGTTTGGACCCGTGACATACAACTCATAAGGCCATCACTGGTCTCTAATCTAATATTTAATTAGAATTTTATTCACCGCTCATTTTTTTTTTTACAAAAAATCCATCTCACGCCCGTCACTCCACTTCGATCGGCGACTCGGAATCCAAACTCCCTTCTCGCAAATCTTCCAATAAATTCCCGAAGCAAAACAAATAAATAACTTAAAGTTGCGGAGGTGCAAACGCCAGGGTCTGTGACGTCACGGAGGAATTTATGTGTCGAGACAAACAATCAGTAAATTATCGGCTGGAGATTTATTTGCGCTCTCGAAGGGGACAGGTGTCTTAGTCTCGTATAATATAGCTATAAATAATTCATTCATTATACATGTTCTATTCGGCGCTGAAATGTTAGATGGAGCCTATTAATTTCGTCTTGATTTTTTTATGATTTTCTATTTTTTGAGCAGTGGTGGCCGAGTAGTAGTGGCCTCGACTTACGAGTTGTACGTCACGGGTTCTAACCCAGCCAGGCGCATTACTTTGTGTAATTTATTTCATCACAACTGCTCTCAAAACGGTGAAGGAAAACATCGTAAGGAAACCGGCATGTCCTAGAACCAGAAATTCGAAGACATGTGACATTCACCAACCTGCACTGGGCCCGCGTCGTGGATTACGGCCCATTCCCTGCACTGGGAACATTTAAAAAGGCTTATCAAGTTTGCTATCGTCTTTGAAAGTTACAATTAATTCTAAAATTCATTCTGATGGAATGACACTATGTAAAGTAGTATCTAGTACTAGAATCTAGGTTTCGATCAAATCTAGATTTAATGGCACAGAAACTACCTCTAACTAACTCAAGAATAACTAAGGCCTCATAATGTAACCCTGCACGAATACCCTGTACCAATACCAAAGTAATACTTAATACGCTATACCTAAATACCAAGCACCATTAAGTATTCATGAAGACATCAACTAATAGCTTAACAGACTTGGGATGGAGTGTAATGGCTGTGTCTAAGTGCGTATGTTATACCAAAGTGCGATGGATATTCGGATTTCAGTGCGTAATGAACTCGGTAGCCCATTAGAGAGCAAGCCTTCATCGAATCTCCAGTGGATACGCAGAATTTAACTTTCCTCTACCCACTTTTCGCCAATTAGTATTAGGTCTCGGAGTAACGAGGCCTTTGCTATTTATGTGACAGATAACGCTCCAACTGTAACCAAATTACAAGCAGTCTTGAACATTTCTATAGAAAAGTTGAAAGTCCGAAGTAGTCCGAACATACTAAACTACGCAATTAGGTGACGTCATTCTATGGAGGTATAATGTGGAACCTAAATAAGTTATAACGTGTTGAAACTAATTATGTTTGGAGTAATCGCATTAAGAATTTAATGTTGATATATTGTCTGTCGACTGACACTGATTAATTGGCGTTAGTCATTATCAAGTCTTGGTCCCACGTGGGCGCCATTAAAGTGTCTGTGAAGTTCATTATTGTAATTTTGTAGACAAGATGATAAAAGGTATGTTGATGAGTAATTTTAACTTTGTTTTCATTTCAACGAATGGCATTCGACATTATTGCCAATAATCACGGCAATAGTACTCGAAATACCTACCACGGCTTATGTAATACAAAATCGATAACATAATATACTTTCTCATTATGGAAATTGCCATAAACATTACCTTGGTTAAAATCTAACAAAGCACCAAAATAGCGAAAACCTTCACAAAGTTAATCGTTACGTAACATCAAAACAACAGCTTAATACGTATCTACCCTCCAAATTGTATGTTGATAACAAATAGCGTGGTTTAGAGCGCGCAGTTCCGCACCTGAGACTTTAATGGTGTGATCATCGGTTACATTGTTGCATTTTGGGTAAGAAAACCGAAAATAGACTAGTTCATCAACTATGTTGTGACAGAAAAAAATTATCATCCACAGAAATGTCTATCATTTGCGTACCCTTTGAAAAGGTTCTATAACGACGTATTTTTTCCCATTTACACGGGACGGCTCGCCATCGATATTTATAATATCTTTTTTATTAAAAAACATGTCATACATCGTATATGTTTCATAGTTGGAAGCAACAAAAGGCTGGAACTGAAAACTGAATGCAGCCAGCTCACATCACACAGTATTCGAGTGTAACGCGTTAACACAGTTTGGCCGCTATGGCGGTCCTATTCAATTTCTGGCGGAAATAAATTCTTGTGACGAAATATTGCGCTGCAGGCTCCGCGCTTTTGTATGCGTGGATTGTGGAGTGATTCATGTTCTATATGTGTTGGTAATAACTTGGAGGGATTTATTTTGCGGTCTATTGAGGTGTCTGCCTCAATGTAGATGAGGTTTTGGCTTTTGTAAGTTTTGAATGGCGTGTGGGTGGAACTTCGTGGCTGGAGGCGCTTGTATGGGGCTTGTAGTAAAGGTGACTTCATTTGACTTTAGTTCTCTATTGCACTTGCATATATGTTGTTCTTCTTAGGGATATGGTAATAATAATTTATTCATAAACTCTAAACATTGTTAGTAAGTTTCAGTTATGATTAGGCTAGGTGTTGGTATATATGCATAAAAACTTTAAACTTCTGTCACACATGACATGTGCCCTGTGGGTGCGTATGATAAAAAACCATAAAATCTGTGCATAAAGATTTAAATAAATAAATAAAATTATTTATAAGCGCTTAGTTGTTACATTCAAAATATCTGCCATAATTTCATGCATCTTGAGTCCTGACCCGTCCCAATCCGCGTTTCGTGTCCAAAAATTTCAGCAATCCATTTATTTATATCTACCCTCAGTTCACGGGGCATGATCAAAGGTGTGGTACACAAGGGTCCCCCGTCGTATTTCAGCTTTATTCATTGCGCTTTAACTAGCACGGTGTTCAGTGTTCGTATTGATTACATATTAAGTCTACAAGCCTCTATTATGATGTCAGGCTGTGGCCCGCGTTGGGCGCCATTACCGTTTCCGACCCTTTGTGTTTCAGTGTATAATTAAAACTGTATTATCGGATTTACATTAATAATAGATTCAGATATTAAAGCATGTTTGGTGGAATTGAAAATCTAATTTTAGTTCGTTGATTAAAATTATGTTGTTGGAGCGAAATCAAATTGTTTTGCAGTAGATATGCAGTTCTATATAGGACTTGCCTAGCCTCATGAAATACTGGTACATTATGTTTATTACGAACCATTTAAAATGATAATGACTAATGAGAAATCTAACCTGACAGCATTCATGGAAAGTGAAAATTCTAAATAACAATTACTTAAAACTACAAACTAACAATAGAAAACAACTTATAATCGCTTTAAAACAAGTTCAACGGAAAAGCTTCAAGCGCATTCCACAAATTAATAGCAAATTATACTTTGTGAGTTTGTAGTGTAATTTTCAAGTGCTGTGCTCGCGGAAGGGGCGTGTATCTCGGTCGGCGGGCCGCGCACGATTGGCGGCCATTTAACATGTATTGCAGGAAATTGGCGCGCGCCTCCGTTGCTGTCCGCTAGCTTGGTACCGTTTGTGTTATAATTAGTCTGCACAAACTTGTGCTGGGACCTGTAGGTCCTACCAGGAGCTTTTAACGCGTTCCTTTTGACGACCTAAACTTAACAGTTGAGAACCAGCGTCAGTCAGGCAAATACATGGTAGTCAGCTACCATGTATATGCCTGACAGTTTTTTCTGAACTAAACTGAACTATTTGGCGCCGTGAGACACGCATTGTGCAGTGTATACCCATGTAGCACCTTCTCCCAAGCATACCAACATAGCACGAAGAATCGCCAAACTTGTGGTAGTGGACAGGGCACATTGCTCGCAGAACAGCTGGTCGATGCGGTCGAAACGTTCTGGAATGGAGACCGCGTACTGGAAGATTTACCTTTGGAAAGCCTCCCACAAGGCGAACCGATGTCTTAGTGTGAGTCACAGGAATCCAGAGAATGCGAGGCGCAGCAACTGGTCGTTGAGGCAACACTTGGTGTGGATCGCAGGAATGCGTAAAATGCGAGACGCCCAGGACTGGTCGTTGTAGCGACATTTTGGGGAGACATATGTCCAACTGTTGATGTCTTTCGATTGAAATGATGATGATAATATTCTGTTCAAATCAATATACTCACAAAAATAATCTTGAAAACACACAACCATAATTCCATCTACCTGCCATTTCAAACACGAACTACCGTCACCGAATAAGTTAATATGAATGGCTATGTAGAATTAGCGTAGCGGCACGGCAAACTTGTTTGTATAGTCATTTGCGAGCTCAAAGCGGATTACCTGCTAATAGTTTGTCGCAAACACACTGCCTGGTTTGTGCCCGACTGCGAATTTGATTCGCTTTGTTGTTGGTAAAATATACATTTCGAAATGATCGATCAGAACATTCAAAACAAAAAGTATTTATTTAAAAATTATAGTACGTGGAGTTTTGTAGTTTCTGTCTACCCCCGTTGGCAAAAAAACGCACACAAAACAGAGATTTTTGCACCTACTTTACGACAAAATCCTGTAATAAAGCTAGAACTACATTAAACCGACGCACACGTGTAACACGCCTGATTTGTACGTAGAACGACGTCGTGTGGCGTGTGTCACGTGTAGCTTGAAGAGAGAACTACTCTGCTCATACGTGTGCCACACATGTCGATCTGGACGCGTCGGTCTCCATACATTTTATATGGAAACTAGACTTGATCCACGCCACGCGACGTCGTTCTACGTACAAATCAGGCGTGTTACACGTGTGCGTCAGTCTAATGTACTTCTAGCTTATTGCATTTAAATTTCTTAGAATCACGAACCTTCCAGGTACAATTAGTAAGTCTTAAGAGCTACCAGGACTTCAGGATTGAGAGTGCACAGAGCGTAAAGTTTTACTGGGTTCTACTTCAGCGATATTCAAGAAATTCTTTGTACTTATTGCAGCTTAAAGGATATTTTGCTGAAGTACTTCGGATCATTTCCTAGAAGAAGAAAGCTGGTTGTGAATATTAAATTCTATGCTTTAATACTTTAATAACCTTCTTGCTATAGGAACTGCAATATTTCTGTTACTAAGAAATCTTCATTTTTCGTAGTCTTTCAATTACTAAATTACTTAGGGCCGATTTTTCACTAACCAGATATTTTTAGATAGGAATAAAAATGGCGGTTTGACAGCTTTTGTAAGGATAATATGTCAAACCGCCAAATTTCTTTAGTGTGGAGACACTTCAAGCTTCTTTTTAAGACGGCCTTTTTTTGTGGCGGCACCGCCGCACACGAGCCAAACGCTTCAAGCCGCTTCAAGCTTCTTCGGCAGCAAGCTGTTGCGCGTTTCAGCTGATTTTTGCGCTTCTAGCGTTTTTTTATGGCGGCGTTTTATTTGGGCCCGTGTGCGGGGACAGTTATATGTCAAACCGCCAAATTTCTTTAGATAACATCGAAGATTTTATATATCCTGATATATAAAATCTTTGATTAACAGTTTTTCTGTTGAAAAAACGCTTTACTCAAAATAAATCATTGTTCGAAAGAAGTCACCAGTTGTTATGTAAATATCTTTTTTTTTTCACATCTACAAAATGATGCTACAAATTTAAATAAAGATTTTTCTGCCTTTAGTTCGTCAAATAAAATTTAATTTGCTCTCTTTGAATAACAAATAACATACCTTTCGAGAGGTCAAAGCTCCGGTAGCAAAAATAAGCTACGAATTATATATGCCAAGTCTGCGGTATTGATTGAAAGAGTCGCTAAAACTGGAACGGTTAGGGCAGCTGAAGGATTACGGGTGCGTTTTAGTCAGTAAAAGGCTGAAACTCCCTCTCGCTCCACCCAGAGTGGGAGAAGTTATTTGATGACTACCTACCCTCAAAAAAAGTTAAGGCCTGGTTTCAGCGCGTCCCTTTTTAGCAACATCGCTTTTAACTTTTTCTTCCAAAATCTTTTGTGTATCTTGTCTTAATACCTACATAAAGAATAACGCTGGAAAGTTTCACGGAATATACATAAATGCCTACGGACCTTTTTAGTAAAATGTGAGAGTAGAATCCTTTAATATACCTAATGTTGAATATAGAAAATCTTCATTTGTAGGTATTGTACGAATCATAAAATACTACAACCTTGGGCCTTCTTTTTCTCTAGGATTTTTTCTAAAATAAAAATTCTTGCAAAATTATTTTGTTCCATATCTTCGGATGCCCACTTACTCACGAATTTCCATTTATTATAATCCTAATAGATTTTCTAATTTAAACACTTAAGGGTGGGGCCACAAATCTGCGGCGTCGCATAACTGCCGCAATGTAAAAATCTACGATGCGATGACGCGCTACCTTCTAGTGTCCAAACTTTAAACGTACATCACGCGTTAAAATCGTGTAAGGACGTACCTATATGATGAAATTTTTGCGTTGCGTTGTCTCATCGTACGACGTTGTGACGTCACTTTTTCGATGCGATGCCGTAACGCAATGTTGTGGGCTCGCCCTAAGACCTAAAAAAAGCGACGCAAAGTCAGTCGAATCGTAAAATTTTGCTAGTTCGCGCAACGCATCGCAAGAATCACCGCACATTGTTAGGTCACCTGAACATATGCTTTGCCCTACGAAATAGCATCGCAAGTTTCTGCGATACGGCGTTGTATCGCATCACATCGTAATTTTGTGTAGGAGCCCTTAATTATGTATCTTCTAGCGAATGATACACAGACATGATACCTACAGTATCTAAGCAAACATCGTTCGGCATTTTGAGGCTTATCGACGAATATTGGAGCGAAGATACGCGAACGTTTTAATCCTAGCTCTCACCTCAGAATATAAACCTCGTGTAGTAGACAAGCGGCTAAATAAAAAAGAATATAAGCATTTGTTTTTTCAACATTAATAAGAAAACAGAAGAGATTACCTAGGTTCTTTTTTAAGCTTCGGATTTGCGTAGGTTTTTTTTCAAAAGGGAATCGTTGTAAATTGTTTTGTCAAAGCTAAAATTAGACATAATAAAACAGTGTTTTAAACCAGTGGTAGTTCAGCGGTGCCAGCCCCGTCTTACAAATCGTATGTCGCGGGTTCAAACCGAGGTACTTTACTTTATATTATTTATTTCATTACCGCTGCTCTCAAAATGGTGAAGGAAAATAAGGTGATATGATGTCTAGTCGTTATGATGGTTCCTTCACTGTCACTGCAGTGCGTTTGTGGAACTCCCTTCCGCACTCCCTACGTGACAGCCCTTCTTTAAATGTTTTCAAGAGGAAAATTAAATAGCATTTCCTTTCTCAATGACATAGTATATATATATATATATACTATCTATCTATAATATTATATAGTATGTGTGTATTTATAATAATAATAATAATAAAGTTTTTATTTATGCATGTAGGTAAGTATACTTATTTATGTCTTATTATTTTATTCATAGTATTTCTAATTTTCAAATTGTGCACTGGACCCCACCCTCTATCATCTCTCTCTATCGCTCAAAGGTTTGCTGGAAGAAAACTCATCCTTGAGTTAAGCTCGCCTATGTACATGAACTTTGTTATTCACCTATTTTATAAGTTGTTATAGTGTATGTATCAATAAAGAATTAAAGAAGGTGAATGGAGGCATGTCATTAAATTACAAATTCGAAGAAATGTGACATCCATCAAACCGCACAGAATCCACGTGTTAGATTACGGCCCATTCCCTCTCCTAGAAAGGAGGTCTGAACCCCAGCAGTAGGAATATTATAAAGCTGATTATGCTTATAATATGCTATTTACTTCTTGTAGAAATAACCAATGAATAAAATGGCATTTTCGATCCAGAAGCAAGTCAATCTTGACTCTTTCGCAATATCGTGATAAAAGAACCCTGAACTGGCCCTCTTAATAAATTATAAGATTCATAATGAAATTCTCGGAAAAATATGCTTTCATCTTACTTAACTAGATATCTTGGAAACAATGCACGACAGAAAAATCCCTTTTCGCACTTTTTAGTGTCGAGAAAATATGAGACTTGAAAACGCGCGAATAGTCTTTGTTAGAAAATTTCAAAGGAGAATTTGACTGCAATATCGTATGTAGATAGTTTAAGACGAGTATTCAGGATAGGAACATAACATAGTATGATGTAAGAACGAATGCTACCAGTGTTGACAAATCAATAGAGATCTAATCAGAATCAAATCTTCTTAAATATCTATTTGGCACGTTTGGGACCTAAAGAACGCTACTGGAGCTGCGATTAATGCGATTATGCAATGATCATCGCTACTATGTCTATGTAATTTGAAAATTTTCGAATCAAAATTCAAAATGAGGTGTAAGTGCTCATGGGTAGCTCGCTGTCCGACCGTCCGGTAACTGTCCGGACCGAGCCCAAGACGTCGACGGCGCACACTGTTCCCGCGCGCCTCAAGGAGTTGTCAGCAACAGGAGGGACCCAGCTGGGTCAAAGCCTACTGGGGCCAGGGTTATACGAAAGGAAGCTCGAGCCCCGGTATGAAGAGGCTAGAAGGAACAAGGTGGGTTTTAAGAGTCTGACACTATCTCCCGCTCCACCCAAGAGCGGGGGTTGTCATTGGATGATTTTTCCCACCGAAAAAAAATAACTAGCTTTGTTCGTTTGTTGTAAAAACCGTCAACAAATTAGAAGTGCTGGTTGTGAGACTGAAGGGTGTATTTTTAAAATCCCATTACATTCTTTTTTATTTTAACAAGGCCGGTAAACTTGCTTAACCGAAAGGATTACAATCTCAACAGTTACTGGGCGTTAGAAACCCAGCATTGATAAGTATCGTGGTCAAACTGAACAGAAAAGACTTCACAATACGTATCGAATATTTATTCCGAAAGTTGCTTTGCAACTAAAATAAATTAGGTCCATTCACATTTGCAGCCGTGGTCATCAGTTCACATGGCTCCTCTATCAACGCACGTAGTAGGAGTATGGAGCATAGGCGTGGGCGGAGTAGGGGAGCGCGTAGTCGTAGGTGCTGTAGGAGTAGGCGACGGGCGCGGAGTAGGCGGCCAGGGGGGCGCTGTAGGCCGCCACGGGGTAGTCGTACTCCAGGACCAGGGGCTTCGGCTTGGCTGAGGCGAGAGCCAGCAGAGCAGCGAGCAGTACCTGAGGAGGAGAAGGTTTTATTAGTTACACAGAAGGAAAATTTTGACAGTTAATGTTAACACACGTTTTCATAGATTAAAATTAAAATAAAAACTAATCCTGATTTTATAAAACAACAATTATTTTTAAGATGGTTTTAGACCATTAAAAGTATACTTTAAAAATACGCTATTCCTTTCTTCTAACAAGCAAACAAAATGTATCTAAGTATTTCTTTTTTTAGCATAGTAGCACAAACTAGGTATCTGCTAGTTTTATCTACTTATAATAATAAAAAAAATTGTATTTTAAACTCGAAAACTTCTGGACCAATTTTAAAAATTCTTACACAAGTAGAATGCTACTTTATTATTGAGCTTCATAGGCATATATTTTCTAATTTCTTGCGGAAGCAAGTTAAAAACAAAAATAAAAAAGTGAATGAGAAAAAAAAACTTACGAATTTGAACATCTTGACGTTTGGTTTTCGTTTGCTGCGAGATAGGAGACGATAGGACTCAAGATCCAATGTGTAATGATTAGCTAGACAATAGATCCCTCTTATATATTATCGATCAAGTGTGAACGTGTCTAATAAACGGTAGTGTAACCGGATAAACTGCCCAAATATCCTGCTCCGGCGCATTGGGAATGATAATCACGCGCAACCTTTGCGAAGGGTCACCAGACGGAAAGAGTTTATAGATCGAGGTCATACTTCACAGTATTTCTATCAATGTTGTACCATAGTCTTGGTTCTTTCAGGCAGTATGGAAAAGTGCTTGTTTTAAGAGGTATACGGAATTAGTAAATAAATACTTTTCTTTCTTTCTTTAGTAGTTATGAAAGGGATAACGCGATCCTCTAACGCAAAAGGTAACAACGAAGGAGCATTGGTGTGGGTTTAGTCAGTAAAAGTCTGACACGCCTTGATCCACCCTAGAACAGTTGGAAATCATTGGATGATTTCACACATAAAAAAAAGAGGTATACAACAGTGTAAAATTCTACAAATCTCCGTAGAAAAGGGAGGATCCTCCGACCCGACGGATGTTATGTCTGATCCGGGCAACTACCCATTAGATAGTTTGTTGTGTATGTTCAAATCGCGCGGTGAACTCTAATTGCGCGATGCAGGATTTCGTATTTTAGTTCTTATGAAAGAAAAACATTTTATTTGGCAGAAAAGACGCAAAGTTAAGACCAACATAATATAGCGGATTACAAACATTTTCCATGAAAAAAATATATGCGCTATAAATGTTGCTACATCCTAGTCCCCAATTAAACCAATGATTTTCTCAATTCCAGATGAGGTGGACGTGATCGGCTACACGTCGAACCAGAGCGACAGCGAGTCGCTGGTGTCGGGCCACAGCGGGGACAGCGGGGTGGGCGGCGGGAGGCGGCGGCCGCGGACCCCGCTCAAGACGCGCCCCGGCAACGTGCCGCGGACACGGCGCGCCGCTCGCCTCACGAAACTTGTCTAGGTGTGTATCTTCTTGAGCATCCTCGACTGCCCCGTTGATCTCGTGACTGACTGCCAAAAACGAGGTCCTAAATCCGATTCCCAAATCGGACAATGTTATAAAAAAATCCAGTACGTATTTCGTAGTCTGGATTTTGAAAATACCTAGCCACGCCTCTGAAAGCACATACACCGATGGTCCTGCGTTTGATCTCCCCGATAACATTATCAGGAAGAGATCTCCATCTGATGGGAATTTATAGATATTTCACAGTCTGGAGTTTGGATCTAGGTGGTGTAACACAAGCCATGCCTCAGAAAGAATATAACCAATGGTTCTGTTCTGATCTCTTTCCGATCGTTTCTCCATTAGATCGGAAGTTCTACGTGCTTATCAAACCAATCATCATTGAGATTAACCTCTGTTAGTGGAATTCGATCCAGATGATATTGCTATTTCTCTGCACCGCCAAACACACTGGTGCCCGAGAGCGAGAAGAATGAAGATATTTATTATTTCATTGGCATGATGCTCCTGACGAGTGAAGCCTTTGCCCTCATCATCGTTTCAGCCGAAAGACGTCCACCGTTAGACATAAGCCTCCTCCAAGTATCGCCACAATGAACAGTCTTATGCATCTCGTATCCATCGGATTTCTGCAACCCTTACCAGGTCATCGGTCCACCTTTTAGGAGGCCTTGGAACGCTGCGTACGTGGACGCTACTCCAGATCTTTTCGGCCTTTGCCCTACTGTGGGACGATATAGACTTATAGACCCTGAATTTCCGGGTGGTCAAAATGGAGTAGGTGGAGTATAGAGTATAAGGAAGCTGTGTCAGTACTACAAAATGATTTTAATGAACGAAACACAATGTCCTTCATATTGAGGTGAAGGTATTGGTGATGGGTTTCCTTGCCAGCTTACCTATTTCACTAGCATAGACTGGTTGTAATGCGGCTCACGAATATCGATATGCTCTTGAGTGGACCGTAGTTGGGTTCTGAACTTGAGAAAAACCTTTTTACTGCAACCAAGGGGCTTACCATGACATGTCAAAATGTCAGTCGAGCAAATGAGAAGGCGGGATGGAGCTATATTACACCCTATTCAGCTTCATCCCTTTAATAATTCAGTTGAGGCCGTAATATAGATCAACTTAAGTGGCAGTAGGCAGGACACATAGCTTGCAGAAATGATGGTAGATGGGGACGAAGGTTCTGGAGTAGCGACCACTTACAAGAATATGAAGCGTTGGTAGAACTCACACGAGGTGAACCGATGACCTGGTGAGGGTTGCAAGAATTGGGCACGCCACGATTATGGCGGTAAGTCCCCTCTTTGAGGCGTGGCTGGAAAGACCTCACGGCGTCCTTACCTTCCGCATGACGCAGGTCCTCACCGGACATGGCAAGTTCGGGAGGTTCCTGCATCGGATTCAAGCGGAAGAGACGCCCGGGTGTCGCCACTGTGCGCAACGCCCGGAGGACACGGTGGAGCACACCGTCGAGGTGTGCCCTGCCTGGGCGGAGCATCGCCGTGCCCTCGTGGGGGCGATCGGCGGCGGAGACCTCTCGCGCCGGGCCCTGGTCGAGGCCATGGTCCGGAGCGAGGAGGAATGGCAGGCGGTCGCCTCCTTCTGCGAAGCAGTAATGCTTGCAAAGGAGGAGGCCGACCGCATCAGGCAACGGCGCCCTCGCCGCCGTCGCCGGGATTCCGATCCTGATTTCCGGCCACCGTAGACGCGGGCTCGCGGACGGCGAGCCACGGGTAGCTCGCTGTTCGATCGTCCGGTAATGGACCGAGTCCAAGACGTCGACGGCGCGCACTGTTCCCGCGCGCCTCAAGGAGTTGTCAGCAGCAGGAGGGGCCCAGCTGGGTCGAAGCCTACTGGGGACAGGGTTGTCCGAAAGGGAGCTCGTGCCCCGGTATGAAGGCTAGAAGGAACGGCGCGGGGTTTTTAGTCAGTAAGAGTCTGACACTGTCTCCTGCTCCACCCAAGAGCGGGTTTCGTCAAAGATGATTTTCCCCGTCGATAAAAAAAAAAAAAAAAAAAAAAAGGGTTGCAAGAATCTAATGGATGCGAGACGCACAGGACTGGTAATTATGGCGATACTTAGGAGAGGCCTATGTCCAATAGTGGACGTCTTTCGGCTGAAATGATGATGGTGATGATAATGGATCGCATTAAGAGCTAGTGGTAGGACCTAAGGAAGACAAAACTGGATCTCATTTAGCCACTCGTTCCTTGAACTGTTTTCTTGTTGTAGTTGCAATACCACTTTAACCCTTCAGATACCGTCAATTAGAGACACAATAGTAAGACAATAGATGCGCGGCCACCGGTGGTCGCTTGGGGATTCATGAATTAAATTGTAATCGTCCGTGTCATTTTATTTCAGGTGTGCGGTGCGCGGTGCGGGGTGAGCTGCGCCCGTCGGGCTGCGGCTGACGTTACCTCCATAGCGTCACACGTAGGACATTTTGTTGATTGTACTAAGGCGAATGTTGTTTATTGTGACTGAACTCGACGCTCGACGCCGGCGACACCGCGACACAGTGACTCGGCGACGACACACCTACGCCCGCGCCGCACACATACGACACAACCACACACACACACGACTCAAACACACACTGTACACGTGAACACACTACACACCTCTGCGAACCATCACTAAGTACAAAATTGCCAAAAATTTATATTCAAAGTTTATTTTTCACATTTCAGACGAATTTGTATTTTTGTTTTTTCTTGTTTTTTTTTCTTTCTATTTAATTGTACCGAGCCTAGCTCGATTGGATGAGTTGCAATATCGTGTAGTCCCGTGGCGCGATGTGTATTCCATTTATGATTTTACATCGACGCCACATATTCCACTGTGTTGAAAACACGCACTGTGTGCAAATCTTTATCTACCTACATAATGTCATTATAATTCTTAAAATATTTTATATCACTCGTTTATTTATTGTATTATGTATGCCTCGGGGCGGTCAACGCATCTTATAAGAACTCGTACAAACGACGACTGCCCCCAGAACGCCCACATTTTCAAATGATCATATTATTTTTGTAATTTTATTCAACTTTTCTATCGGGCATTTCGAATATAAATTTTAACGGTCTTAGAAAAATCGTTTTCGAAAAACTCTCTAGGTACTTATTGTTATTGATTTCCACAAAAAAAAAAAAAAACAAGTAGCTATTATAGTAAACGTTGTATAGATATATCAATTTTATATTTTGTATATAATTATTTTTCTTGTAAAAATTAATCAAATAGAATTAGATCTGTGAATGTTGCGCCGATTTGAAGAAAAGTTTTTTATAATTGGGTTTAACACAAAAAAAAAACATAGGGAACCCACCAAAAATTACATTGTTTTTAATTTTTAAGTCAATTTTAATGAGGATCCATCTTAACTCAGGTACTAACAAAATTCGGCTATGAGAATTAGTTTTATAATCGCGTTGATCGACATGGGCGTGATCTGACTGTGGCTAACGTAATTTCCTTTTTTTTGAGTTTTAAATCATTAAATTTTTTATGTTGGCAATCTTTTTTCTGTAAGAAATACAAGCCTTCCCTGAGAGCCCGGGTGATTGGAGGCGTCGCTTAGATCACGTAAATCGGCGGATATTACGCCATATTTCTCGTCTAGAATCGTCTGGTTCACGTGATCAAAACCGCCCAGCAGGCATAGACATATGACTTCTCTTGGCATTCCCGCCAAAAGCTAAGTACAAAATATATGACAATGACGTTACTTGGAGAAAAGTCACGTGACAAGTGACATGTCAAGTAATGTCAATGTCATTTTGTACGGCGGGAACGCTACATACAAAATGTATAGTAATGACATTAACTCTAAGAAGTCACGTGACAAGTGACGTGAGAGGTAATGTCACTGCCATACATTTTGTATTTGGCGTTTGGCGGGAATGCTGACTGCAAAGTAATTATTCTAAGTCTGCAGATCACTCGGCTACCGGCTGCGTCAGTGTTGATCACCACATTCACTCACTTACTTCTTATTTTTTAACGCAGTAGTTGTATACAATACGATATTATGTTTTATGTTATTTTTGACTTTATAATTTTAGAGATACAGTCCAAAATCACATAACACCCAACTGCTCGTAATACATCACCCACTAACCATCGTATTGTTAAGTATTAATATTGAATTATAATTAATGATCTCACTTCATTGTCACACAATATCGGCTGAGTAAATGTGTCATACACCTAACTGATACAGATACATTTTGAACAGAACAATAATTCGGGTACAAATACCTGCCCATACAATATCTATAATAACACTTTTTTCCAATTTCCTGTAATTAAATGTTGCACAGATATTTTATTTTATTATCAGAAGTCGAAAAGGTTGAGTATATTGTACGTAAAGTTCGTGGAAATAACTAACATAAAGTTGATAATACCTTCTCTAAAATCCCGGAATTGTAAACATGGCGATTTAATCTCGGGATTTATGAAATTGCGATTTGTTAATTGCGCTTTGAATATATTTGAACTGAATTATTATAATTAAACAACTTATTATGTTATTAGAATTTCGTACTAGAAACTGTTAAATAAAATTAAATTCTTAATGTAACATATTTAGTACGTAACTCTAAAACATAATAAATCAAATCATTACATGTTAATTTTTGCACACAGATACAATTTAGATGTTACAAAAAAAGTAAAAAGTGAATCCGTGTTCTGTCACAGTAAATGGTATATATTTTTTTTTATATAATATACGTTTAATATTAGTAAAATACGTAGAGTACGTTTAATATTACAGCCTACTGAACAATATTGGGTTAGTACACACACTCGAATGAATACTGGAATACTATTACAAAAAACTTTCTAAGTTCTTAAACTTAATATTCCTCCATATTTGTGAATGTGTATTACTTAAAATATAACATTGCGAATTTTTTTAAATGCTACTTATTACCTACCTATATTATCTAACTATCTAATAAAGTCTCGAAGTTTACAAAATTCTTTTATAATAGTTTACTTCAAATACTTAAATTGATTGAATTGATTAAATTGTCATTTATAATTCCGAGATTTTAGAGGAGGTATTATCAACACTATATTACTTACTTCCACGAACTTTAGGTAAATTTACTCTACCTATTCCGACCTCTGTCTATCACCTGACCTGTACAGAACACTAGTTACTATATTATTCCCTGACTATGGCGCATCTCTACTCCGTGACATGCCGTGTGACGTCACAAGACATGTCGGCGTGATGACACAGTTATTTAGTTGCGATTTTTATTTATGTGGACATTCATGTACCAAAAAAGTAATATAATAAACACGACTAGAGCCGGACAATACAATGTGTTACAAAATTTGCACAGAATAACATCTGGATGAGTATACATATATTTTTGTTATGACTATATCTTGTAATAAATTGTTGATTCATTTCTGAAATGAGCGACTGAAGTTTCATTGTATTATATAATTTTCAGTAAATATCTATCGACATTCGGTGGGGCTTCGTTCGAGTCAATCTCATAGCTTCCTCTTTGCCCGACTGAATGCGTTACGTTTATCTAAATATAATTTGCATAAAATATTATTGTAAATTGTTTTAGGTATGGATGTTTATGATAAGGATAGTTGTAAACGTATTATCATTTGTAAGTATAATGTTTGTTTTAATGACAGTTTGATCTCTTACGGTAATGCGCATGCATGCGACGGCGACGGCGGGCGCGCTCGCTCGCTCACTCGCTCTCTGTGTCACTACCCTGTTGATACAGTTATAAGTATGTTTTATTACATCACATTTGTTGAAATGTTTAAGTGTTACATTTTTAAGATTATCTCACGACTCTTTGACTGACTGACTCTGTTGTATTGAACGATTCCATCCATCCGTTAGTTCAAATGTTCCGTAATGTTAGTGTTGCGCTGTGTGGACGACTGCTACTCGTAGCTCCTCGTGCGCGGGAAGCGACCAGAGCCGAGCCTGTCCGTCCGCTATCGACGCTCAGACTTACACATCTGTCAAAATATTTATATCAACAAAACTATATTTATCATTCGGTTATTATTTATGTATCACAAAAATTGTTTAATTTATTGTTAGAACAGTGCTTTGTCGTTTTAAATCGTACCAGTGTTTCGCTTCGATCAAATCACGCCGTCTGTTGCGGGCGCTCGCATGCGGGCGCGCTCGCCTGCGGACGGCGAGCACTAGTTTAGTGATGTACAGTTGTTCCGCGTACGAGTGTCACATGGGTGCAAGCGGCGACGGGACGCTTTAAGAGTACAAATTCTGTATAAGCCCCTCAACTTGTGTGTTAATTCTAAATGTTAATTTTAAAACACGAAAACAGGGAGAAGGTATCGTCAGAATACGAATAGTTAGCGCGGGCGACGTCAGGCCACGGAACCAGTCACCTGCCTTTGGTGTTGTCTCTTCATTTACGTTGTGTCTGTACTCTATTGCTACAGTGCGTTTTGTTGCTGTATCTTCCGTGTTTCTTCACTCGTAGCATACTAATGTTAAGACGGTGTACCACTGTAACGATAGGGTAATAGAATGTTCGCGCACTATACGCGCGCACTCTTATTAGATAAGAAATGTGTTATTAGAAATGAATTGCAATAAAAACTCATGTTGCCCCGCGGCTCGGATCGCCTCCGCAACCCTTTACTCAACTTAGTCGCTGTAAAAATTAGTCCGGCGTTGTAAAAAAAAATATCAGTGCATTTGTAAATATTGGAGCCAAAATTTTTATACAAATTATTTCATAAATATATTCTTGGACCAAGTTGTGTGCGGAGGCGAGGCGTCCCGCGGGCCGGCTGCCGCGCTTCCTCGCTCCTGACGTTTGACAAACGCATCTGTCACTGTCAAACTCATCTGTCACTTTTAAAATAACGATGCGTTCGTCAATAACGTGTTCGTGTACTCGAATGCGCTGTATTCGGGAGCGTCGAAAGTCCGATGCTATGTGTCGTCGCGAGCAGCCAATCGTTGTCGGATCGTAGAGGCAAACATTAGGTACTATCGTGACTATGCTGATGTGACATGGCAGCATTATTCAATGTAATTGACGAAACGTGGCACATATAATTTACTATATGTAAAAAGTTATAGAAATAATTAATTTAATAAAATTATAAATAAAATTCCTTTTGTATTATTTACCTTTATCCTACACTGACAATGGAGAAAAATGTTGTAAATCTCAAAAAGTATCTAATAATTATGCATATCAGTAGGTATCTATGCAGTAATAATTTACCAGGCCTTCAAAACTTCGAAAACCACTTAGTAAGTATTACAATTACCGTTCTTCTGGTGAAACACTTGCTGCTGGATATGAGCTGGTGTACATGATGTGATGGTTGGCGAAAACCTTAAACAAACAAGAAAGAGTCAAGGGCAGTTAAGAGAGGGGTGCATACGCTTAGACAACGAGGCCTCTAGCTTGCGATTAAATATAATAGATAATGTCTAATAATATTCCACAACATGCACACAAGGCAAAATTTTTTTCAAAATTAATTTATTACCAGAATATTTAACGGAATTAAAAGCTATAAAAGTAGGACCAAACAGGAAAATTAACTATATTGTCTTTGAATAGTCTGTTTTCACTTTCGTTACTGGACAAATGCTGGTTTGCCTGAAATAATAAATTGGTCTTCAAAATATTAGAATACTAGTTTGACCAATATAAAAATAAAAGGAAAAAATATCTTTTTCCTTTTATTTTTATTGGCCACTGGATTTAAATATCGATATTAAGCTCAACTGTGTCTTTCTCTAAGCCATAAATTGAGATAGACGTGTCCGGATCCGGTACGGTGCAGCCCTACTAGCCCTAGCAGCGTCATATCTATCCCTACATCCAACAGGTAGTGGGGATGAGTTCGCAAAGCGCACGACACCATCCACGATCCTCATTGCCGTTTGGATTTCCGAACGGTGTAGTCGCGTTTTAAAAGTAACTCGTTACTTTTAAAAAAGGGTGTCCTACTTTTTCGAAGATTTATAGTGTTGAGTAGAATTATTTTTTGGTGGTTAGAAGTGAATGCATTAGAATCATTTTAATATTGTTAGTATGGACAAAGCCCCTCGTGCTCGGTCGCAGTGTAGTAGTTCGAATAGATGCAGCGGTTCTTCTTCGACGGCGCATGTAAGGAGACATCGCAGGCGAAAGGAGCAGCGCCGCGGTATGAAGGTAAGTAAATGGGAGGATACTTTTTATCGCTGAAAAAGTATCCTCCTTGTAAAACCTTATTGTTAAAAATAATACTCAGTCGTGCATGTTCGACAGTCTGTTCTATGTAATCCGAGCCCTACTGAACGGGATAATGATCTGATATGATATTGCAAACTACCCTCAAATTACATTCATTACTGGTAAATAATGCTTGTCTCAAATTACTTAGAAATTACAAGTTTTCTTTTGGCCTGACTGGGCTCAAGTACATTATTCTGAAGTTTAAAAACTTTATAATTCTACCCCCACGTTTTGTAGAGCTCGATAGTAATATTTTAAATTTTGAACGTAACTGCTCGTTAGTGGTCGTAAAGAATTCTTCTTTAGCTGCAGTATAATATACTGTTATTTAGCAAAATAAAGCCTTTTCAAAAAGGCTTATGCCAATTTATATTATAGGTATCCGGATTAGACGCAATGACCACTGATGAGTTTACTTAAAATTTTGAGGATGTGTGTGTGTACAGATTTTATAGGTAAACAAAGAGGCGTCTTAAAAGTTTTTAAACCTTTTTTTTTAGCTAGTGCACTACACTATCCTCGCACGGTAGATCGTATAAACCTACTGTCCAAAAGTTGGAATTATAGTGCCTGTGCGCAACAGTGCAAACTATCGGTCTTCCACTACTAGTGGCTCTAATCCTGCGCTAGTACAAAAGAGAAGGGTAAGAGTTTTTTCGTTACACCGACGTTACAATATCAGAATCAGAATGATTCTGATGATTCTGATTCTGACGTTAAAAAATACGGTATGAAATGTACTAACTACTCTCCTCCCAGGGTACATGGGAATTATAGTGCCTGTGCGCAACAGTGCCAACTATCGGCCTTCCAGTCTTCCACTACTAGCGGCTCTAATCTTGCGCAAGGACAAAAGAGTTTTTTCGTTACACCGACGATACAATATACGGTATGAAACGTACTAACCAAACTATCCTCGCGGGGTAGATCCTATAAACTACTGTCCAAAAGTAGGAAATAATGATATTATAGTGCCTGTGCGCAACAGTGCGAACTACCTGCGCAACGAAGGCTGTATAGTCGTAGCTCCTTCTGTATTCGGATATGTATGTCAGTATATAACCTTCTAACTCGATAAAATGACGGAGCAGATTGGCTTCTAAGGAAATCTGCCCCTATAGAATGGCATTTGCTTATTCCAAGTCGAAAAACGTTTTCAGTCGAAATAAGGTGGGTTAGGGTAAGATCGACATAGGGGTAAGAACGTGTAAATATAAATTATACCACTTATTTAGCTTTATTTTTAATGCCAGCCACATTGCTAGGCAAGGTGGACATAATGACGCGGCACGCAATATGACTCACACTAAAAATAAAACTAAATAAGTGGTATAATTGATATTTATACGTTCTTACCCCTATGCCGATCTTACCCCAACGTACTTTATATACCGTAGGTATGCGAGTTTGGATTTAGCTCAAGCGGTTGTTTTCCACAACGCCTTTAGTCGTCTATGGCACTACAGGTAAGCGTGGGTTTTTCGACCACCTTTTCTAATACCCCTCTGGGTTCTTGCGCACCAGAACCGAGCAATCGGTATGGCCTTGATAATATCCGATGGAGAAAATGTATTGGAGAATAGATCAGGTGTCTCGCTCCATGCGTCCTCCTTACTTGGACCAGCTGGGTTACCATGACGTTCAAAGTAAGATTGTTTTAAGAGGGTCCTTCTCCACTCGCTTATCGTAAACATCGAAAATGGTTTAAAAGCTCGTTACTTCATTTAATGCAATTCAACGCGATGTTTGACGAAAAGGCAACGCAAAAAAAGAGAGATAACGCGTGGAAACTCTGTTAGTATTCGGTAATTCCGAGATTTACTCGAAAATTTCACAAAACTTGCTCCAGGAAATAACTGTTTTTTTTTAAACCCTTAAAAGTTTTTGGAAAAAGTTATCGTCATTTAGAATCTTAATAAAATTTGCAAGGGCCCTAGAGGATTACTTTTTTGACTTTTTTAATTTTTAGGCAAATTATGAAGTGTCAAAGTTCATACAAAATAGGACATTTTCAGAGGTTTTTACTGGATTAGTTTTACACAAATTTAGAAATTGGTTTCTTTAGAAACCTAGATAATATCCACAAGATACTGTGTTTCCAAAATATCTAATGAAAAATGTGTAATAACGTCATAATCAGTTATGAGCGGTTGTATGAAAAACAGTGAAAATGTGAGTCATGATGCACCACCTTAATCTCGTTTCAGTGCGAGTAAGAGATGGCGCTAGACAACCTGTATAGCTCTGTCTCTTACCCACATTGGAATAAGATTAAAACAATCTTACTTTACCGCTCCCCGCCCACGTCGTGACTTTTTGTAGGACAGATAATCGGGCCGGTTTTGTATATTTGTTACATTGTTCTGTATTTCTGACCGACTTTTTGTAGGACGTTTGCGTTGTTGCACTATTGCTATCAGTGTGTTCTATTTTTCTCCTACAAAAAATCGGCCACCGAACGAGCAGCTTAAACGTCATGGTCCAAGTGTTGATAGACGCGACAATCAATTGACCGCATCTATCAAATTCATCAATTAACTTGAATGGTGTGGTTAATACAGGGTGGTTGTCACTATTAGATTATTAAGTGGTTACATGACAAATATTTATTTATTTATTTTGTTATTTATTTAATGCTTTATGCACACAAAGTACAGAGGCGGACTTAATGCCTTAGGCATTTTCTGCCAGTCAACCAATAAATAGTCAATATTCGTGTAGGTACATGCTTATATGGCACACTACTAAGACGACCCACTGACCCTAGTTTCTGCCCGCGACTTCGTACGTGGATCCTGTTGCTTATGCCAGCGACAACGGGGTCGTCAAATTTAAAGATCTGAAACATCTAAAGTCGAATTCTAAAAGCCTGGGGACAGGAAAAAAACGTAATGCGCGAGACGATTTGAGACGTTCCAGATCTCTCCCTTTCACTTACGCGCGTGACAGTGTGCACACACCTCAGACATGGTGCCAATGTCTCCGTGTTCGATGTAATTAATAAATGGGTAATAGGAAAACTCACACCTTTATTCTCAAAAAATGTTCCTATAGTGCGATCTAACTCGACACCAACGCCATCTAGTTATAAAACGGAATCAACATATTATTAACCCAAATATTGTACCTTAGCCGTGCGCCCCTTAGTGTACTCCACTGCGGATGACGTAACCTACGACAAACTTATTATTTGCGGTTGGTACAATAATCGGGTTTAGGGATCGAACCGCAAAATTCAGTTTGTTTTTTTATGTATATACTTTTACGGGATAAAAAGTACCCAGGTGCCCAGGATATTAGAATAGAATAAACTTTATTGTACACCAGAATAATTATACCTTGTTTCATCGTAATCGAACCGGTAGTTTTTGCGTGGTGCCTGAACAAACGGACAGACAGACAGACGAAATTTTTTATATCACATTTTTGGATTTGGTGTCGGTCTAGTAATACCGTTGCCAATGTCATTTATTAATTTTTTTGATATTTTCAATGTACAGAATTTTCACTTCTACAGATTTATTATCAGTAGGATAGACGACAGATGGCTCATTAATATTTTGATTAGATGCCAAATTGTCAATACTCTCTCTAAAATGACATTGTTCGAAAGTCCAAAACCACTTTATGTCAATCTGGGGCATACGAATACTCGTATCATGTCGTGCATACGCACGACATGTTAAAACGACAGGCGTGCGAGCGTGAAAGAGCGATTGGCTATACAGCCTGTAGCTGCATCGCTCTTTCTCGCTGGCTAAAGGCCCAGCACTATAGCGGTTCAGTTTGGGTCGTCAAATGAATCGCGTTGGGTCGCTCGTGGTAGGGCCTCTGGTTGGCGTTTACTTGACAAATTGCTAGAATTCTTATTTTTTAGCACATGTAGTGAACCTAAACCTGCTTCTCGTACTATCATAGGGGGCTGGATTATGCAGTAGTCCAGGTAAATCACGATCTGCAACTTTGGCTAGTTGGCTAGATAATATTCCCATCGATAAGCTTGGGCTTCTCCCGCCAAAGGTGTACGTATCTACAATTTAAAAGAAATACATATACGGTGGATCACAAAACTGAATAAATAAAATGCCACCATCAGAATCAAATATTTCTTTATTAATCTATCGATAATCTGGTAAAATCGACCAGCGAATGACCAGAATTACAATATGATAAAAAACATAACCACACTAATATAAAACATTGGCCTACTCTTTGGTTGAGGTATAATTTATACAGGAAAAATATTCATAGGAAACCACTTGGATACTAACATAGAAATTGAGAAACTATAGTCTGTCTAAAAAATCAAACGACTTGAAAATTTTGTTTAATATTTAATCATTTTAAAAATACTAAATATTTGATACTTTTTATAAGCTTCTTCTATTAGTAAACAATGATCAAGATCTCTTAATCAACCTTGATTATTGAACCAGTGTTGACTACATCAGATTTCATTTTATCTTAATAATTACCCAAGTCGATTGACTTTTTAGACAGACTACCTCTAACCACAACGTCTTAAAATCATCAGAACGGTGTGAATGTTAGTGTATGCGAGTTTACACGTTTGTGAACGCACCCACAATACCGGAGTTATACCTCAAATGGGGCACGTTCTAAAAAAATACCGTGTGTTAGAAAGGGATAGTGATATTCATCTCTTTCTTCTGTTTTCTTGCATCGGAGTTTATTTTTTTTGAGACTGATCAAATATCTCCTTTTTCCAGTAATACTAACTAAAACCCACTAGAATTATGATGATTTGAAGACGTCATAATACGCCAACTAAGTATTCCTGTCACAAAATTCATTAATCTGTAGAAAGAGACAAAGCGAATATGCGGTCAATACCTGTCTCGACTGTGACGTGAACCCATCAGAATTCAAGAAACACAACCGAGTGCTGATCACTTTGTCTCTCGCACAATTTGATGTATTCACTCGAGAGGAAGACACGGAACACTTAGCCGCAATCCCACCGGCGTTTTACAAGCGTTGACGCTTCTCCAACGTCGCGCAGTGACAAAGATGCGTAGACACGACGTTTACGTCGCGTGTCATCTAGTGGTAAGCTTTAGAGCCCCTCAAAAAAACGCAACTTCAAGCATCTTTTTGAGGCAGCCTTTTTTGTGACTCGTGCGAAGATGACGCCAAAAAAAAACACTTGAAACCGCTTCCAACTTCTCCGGCCACAAGCTGTCGCTCGCTTCAGCTGTTTTTTGCGGCGGCTTCTAGCTTTTTTTTGTGGGCGCTTCTAGCGTTTTTTTGAGGCCCATGTGCGAGGACATCGCTGAACGCAACGTTAACGGCGCACATCTGCTGCAATTTGGGACGTACCTAAGCAACGTTGGCGTTTTACCGCTAGAAACTCCCGACGTTAACGTCGCTTCTGCGCTACACTAGCGCTGCGCAGACGTTAAAGAAACGCTAACGCACATAAAACGCCAGTGGGATGGCGGCCTCAGTTTAGTTCTCACGTATATGGATACTAAAATTGACTGGCATATCTATTTACCTACTTAAAAAAAGATAGGTGTTTTGGCGTGTGTTCATAGTTTAGATTAGGAACTACTTTGATGGCAGGATGGATTTATTAAACGCTGGTTATTGACCGAAAGCTAAGCTAAATGTAATGTCCACAAAAAAAAACTAAGAGTATAGATAAAATATATGGGAGACCGATGACCTGGTAAGGGATGGAATCCGATGGATGCGAAACTATTACAAGACCGTTCATTGTGGCGACACTTGGGGGAGGCCGATGAACAACAGTGGAAGTCTTTTGGCTGAAATCCCTTCCCGGTCCGTCTAACTAACGTAAGCAAGTTGTTTCAACTAACACAATATTTGATAAAGCCAACGCTGCATAAAGATTAGCATAGCTTTTTACCGACAACCAGCTCGATAGATTTTTTTATAATATTCTTATGATGCATAGACTTAGAATGATCATAGACTATGACTATGCGGATACAAGAACCTACATTTAGCCGTCTAACATTCTTCAAGAGAGATAAACTGAATTTCGCACTCAAAACTCATAGCCAGTCAATTCTAGTTTCGTAAACATTATATAAGAAATAGGTATAGTACATAGTTACAATCATATTTAAATAAACAGATTTGCTATGAGCGCGCACTCGTGAAGACTCGAAAGGATCCTAATTGGGATCCTTACCTTTAGGCGTCACGCATCGGATCTAGTCATACGCTGCGCGCTACTACGAAATTAAATAAAAAATGCCTTTGTGTCTATTTAGAGTGTACCAATTATGATACCAAAGTAAATAAAACACAGGGGATCTCATACCACAAGTGCAACCGCTGCTGCGCGGAACACATTTTTCGGTTGATTTCTGAGTGTATAACATGTCTGTTTATTAAAATGTCATTGTATAGTAATCATAAATTCACCACAAACTTATTCTAAGGAGTATTTACTTCGGAATGTCAGTTAATAAAAACTTAGGAATAATAACAATATCTCTGAAAACAGCTTGGCTAAGATAATAATTAAAAAATCTTGCACAATTTAATATCAAACAGAATATTATGTATGGCTACAGTTGGTTTATTTAATAATAATAACACATGTAAGCTCGAATACCTACAGACAATACAACACATGGGCGAGTGTATCGCTACGAGCCCGCTTTTCTATCGTCGGTTGATACTATAGAGACGATTATTATTCTGTCAGCGTATCGCTCGCTACATCTCGCAATGGACTCGCACAGTACAAACGTTTTGTTGTAAAACTTTTGCAGCAAGCGCAATGCGCAAATTCGTCTCACGCGGTGGAGATGCGAGTCATTCAACAAATGCCGCGATTGTATCGCCATATGAAGATGTTGGACGATAATATCGTCGCGATACACTCGCTCAAAGAAATAGCGGCTTAGACAGAGATGTATAATATACCCGCATTCGCCAATTATATTTTATGTCCCATATAATGAGAGATCTTATAATTTCGAGACTAATAATGATATTAACAGTTGATAAAATAATAATTAATAGATAAATACAACGATAATAAACGGCATGAAACATTTTCTAGAACCAAATTAACAGGGGTAAGCCAAAATCAAATTTTAGCGATAACAAAAAGTTTCCAATAATACTTAATTTAATTAATATTTTTTACGTACATTATTGTATAATCATAACTACGAATTATAATTTAATAATGGTCGTTTCCCTAAAATATGTTTGAACAAAAATGTTTAAAAAAAGTACATAATAACTTTCTTTTAGGAGAATAAGTTTCGACTAAAGATAAAATTATTTTTTTATAATAACCGGATATCGGAATAGATAGAGTATATATTTACTTAAAGTTCGAGGAAGTAAGTAACATAGAGTTATTATCAACTCTCTCTTGAAATCCCGGAATCATAAACATGACGATTAAATCCCGGGATTTACTATACCGGGTACTCTTTGCACTAACAGTCGAAACCAAAACAAGAGTCATTATTACAATATAACAAGAAAAAAAAAATTAAAAAAAAAATACATAATCATTCATTACGCTTCTTATTACGGTTTGTTATTATTTTGAAGAATTTTGTTTTTAAATTCCATTCTAAAAAAAAAATTAAGAACTTTTTATCAATCTAACAGTTAAGAACGCAACTTTAAAACATAATAAGAATCTTCAATATAACATATTACATAATTATAATTTAGTTGAAATTCTTTAATCCCGGGAGTCGCCATGTTTATGATACCGAGTACTAGCTTCCGACGTTTTATAAGTGCCCATGTAAGCCTATGTGAAATAAAATATTTTGACTTTGACTTCGAGATTTTAGAGGAGGTCTTATCAACTCTGTGTTACTTACTTCCACGAGCTTTAGGTAAATGTACTTTAGCTTTTCCCGAACTCTGGTTAAACGCTTTACCTTAGAAACCATCATGAATGATTTGCCTACGAACCTCATTCGGTTAGGCAAAGATGTACTTTTGTACACCCACAAAGCTAAAAATTCCTTGTCAATCCAAAATTTAAAAAAAAAATCCTCTCTAGATAAATTCAAGAAACAGTCAGAAATAATTTCTTTCTTATTTTACAAGACAATTTAAGACTAGATTTTTTTACTTTAATTTATTATTTTTCCGACATCGTTAAATACGGACAACAAAATATATTTTTATTTCGGGGTTTGACTCATTACAATAATAACTAATAAACATTTTACAATTAAACATCGAAACTATACCAAGTGTAACGGAAATGTATGGTCATACCTTGGATGACGATGGAAATGAAAAATTTTCTTCAAATAAGTCAAAATTCGCAAAAATTTAATCCTGATTAACTTCGATCCGCTGATAATAACGTACAGAAAGTCATTTTTTTGGGGATTTTTTTTAATTGTTGATAGGTTTGCGCTTGACCGCTATCTCACCTGATGGAAAGCGACGATGCAGTCGACGATGGAACGCGCTTACCTAGAAGAAACCTATTCACTCTCGACCCCTCTCTCTCTTTTCTCTTTCTCTTCTTGGGAATTAATTCATTAAACCCCAAGCGAACCCCATGTGTTAGCTCTCTCATTGTCTCTCTATTGTGTCTCTACGGTATTTGAAAGGTCAATGACTTAGAGAAAATTATAAAATAGTAAGCAGTATTTAAAAAATAAGACCATTCATTTCTGTTACATCCTGTATTTACCCTACTTCCAAACAAGTAGCGATTTTATCTTAAAAACAATATTATAATATAATAAGTACAATCAACACCAAAAAATAATCATTATTTTATAAGTTTATTTTAAAACATTTGTAAAAATAAGCCTCTCAATTGAAATTAAAAATAATTTTACTAGACACGCAATATATGGACAATATAATACACGTAGATTTTACTAAAGACCTGTATAGTCATAAATATACATACATCAATTATATTACATATTATAATTATCCAATTTTTGCTCGGAAGTGGCGCATACTTTTATAAATGCACTTAAAAAAAATGTGTAAATACTTTTTGGCCATTCCGGCAAATAAAATGTTTTTCTTTCTTTCTTCTTTCAATGTGATGGATTTTCAACATGCGCAGAATTAATAATAATATTAATATTTTAAATGAATTATCTATTCAACATTTTTAGGTGTGGCAAGAGTATTCCAATGGATTTTTTTTCTAATATTGACATTATATCTAATAACTTTTTTACTGTGTTCTTCAACAATTTGATGTTTTACTTGCAAGACTAAAACCGTATCATTCCAAACACTGCTTCGCGTTTAAATTTTCGCACTCAATAAATATAAAATAACGTATACGCATACAATCTGTTCATAACTTCCCTTCCTCATTTATTCTCATTACACATCAGAAATTCATAATATTACTATTATTGCACCAATATTTGATGCCGACTGTACTATTATTTGGACAAAAAAATAATAATAATGGTGGGATATAATTTGAACTACAATAATAATTCGGTAACTCAACATCTACATTCCTATAGTTTTTAATCTAAGATTAAAGACGCATGCAAATATATCGGCTATCAAACAAACCATCCGACGCAAATAAGTACTCCGATAAAACGTTTAAAAAATATCATAATTTTAAAATGGTTTTGTTCTCAGTTTTTTATTAAACTACTTCAGCGATTCGTACTAGTCTATCAATTAACTAATAAAGCTTATTTAGTAGTAACAATAATACTATTTTCTAAGTAACTAATTGTCTAAATCCACCTAATTTGGTTAGGACAGCGAATTATGACTACAGTGAGCATTTTATAGGAATTTATGTGGTGTTCGTGTACTGCGCGGCAAAATTCGGCAATAACGCGATAATCACGATAATAATCGGGAAATACCTCGGTAATTATGATAATAGTCGGGAAATACCCCGATAATCACAATAATAATCGGGTAATACCGTGGTATACCTGTCAATATAGTCGTAATAATACTTGGCAAATTTTAAGATGCGCTCAACTTTGATCTAATTACATGAGCAACTATTTGTGCAATTTTTATCAATTGTAATGGTAAATTATGTCTCGGCAACATAATTGTACCGATCAATTTATGAAAATGCCAAGAAAAAGGCTATTTCGCGACGATGAAAGTCGACCATTTGTAATTTATCTGAGCAATATTGGAATAATACTTGACAATTTAAGTCTTCGAAATTCAAATAATGTTATGATTTTTTTCAACACCTACTTAGTGAAATGGGTTTTAAAAAGTTAATTTAACAGTATTTTCTAAGTAAAAACAGCCTAAAACTCTAGCTATTTTAAGATATTATCCTGTGTTTTCAAATATTGTGCTATTTTCTATATTTTCTATTTTAGGTGCCGATTTATTTTTTCAATTTCGTTTTTTATAGAACAACCAAGTCTGCTAATTTCTCTTGAATATTCAATATACTATTTTCTCTTAAATACAAATCAATACTTCTTTTTAGTTAGAAAGTTTTAAGTTATTCATGACAGAATTAAGTAACATTTTCTTCGTAAATCAGAAAGACATGCCATGCCATAGAAAGTTCTTATTTATTTAACTAAGGTGATGTACACTTGTTTACAAAGCATACTTCAAAAACTACAATGTTTATCTTAAAACATTCGCTCTATGCTTGGATACAAGTGTGTGTTCACCTTTATCACGCCAATAGCCGAACTGCCGCCAATTTCCATTCCGATTTCAATTCCGTACACATTTCAAATAACACCAAATTATTAAACCATGACCTTGAACAATTTACAGCGACCTCGACACAAGGCCACCGAACACTTACCATCTTACAAGCAAATATTTTCCGAATACCTTACGGAAGAATTTATTAATTGGAGTCGTAAAATTAATAATTTTGTCGACTTGACCTTGAGTGCGGAGGTCAAGGTCATCGAAAAAGAATCGCCTGCAAATGCCTGATTTATTCAGGCTTACGTTTCGTCTCCTTATATTCTGTATGTTTGGTACAGATAATATCTCGTGGAATTACTTATCGCAATCTGGCACAAGTTGAACGCTATCTTCATCCCGTCTGTTACAGTGAGGCCTCCGGAGAGGTCGTGGGTGTTGTAGAAGGGAGAATCTCTCGCTTTGGTTTCCACTTTGCTTTTTGCTTAGCGCATTGCGGAGGTGGCTTTCGCCTGCAATCATTAATTTAAAAAATTATGAGTATTATATTACATCTAACATCTTACATAAATGCTTTATCTGTCTGGGTATCTGTGTACAGATACCCAGACAGATAAAGCATTTTATTTATAATGCACCATTACAGATTGCAACAGGCGTTTTAAAATGAAAAGGGTGTAACAATGGGCGGTTTACATTTCTGGATTAATATTATTTTGTTTATGTAGGGCGGGTTTCTAAATTGAGTAGTTTGAGTTAAAAACATCTCCAACCAATTTTTTACAGTTTTTCAGGCTAAAGTTGAGTATTTCTCAAGCTCTGCTTAAATCAGAAATCGAATTTAAACTTTATGCACTAGTAAAAAACACTGTACTAAGGCGAACTTAATGCCTACATATTTTTTATCAGCCGATCTCAGATTTTACGTAAGCCAACTTTCTCTAAACACGTTAAAACAACTCGAGGAAAAATTATTAATATTTTACATTCACAATGCTACATTATGGAATAGCATCCATGCATTGCTGAAGCGGAGTCTAGTCATAAATACATCTAGCCTCAATGGTTGAAATACCTTCACGCATTGAGCAAATACCTTCTTTCTTGATATATGAAAGGAATTTAAGTACTGCAATGCGCCAATCAGAACTCAAGTATCAAAATTGTTTTGTTTGAGCTTTAGCCTTAAGTAGGTACAAAAGGCAACTAAGAATTGGCAAGAAGTGACTCGGAGCCGGGAACAATGGAAGGAATGGAGGGAGGCCTTGCCCAGCAGTGGGACAGTATAGTCTAGAAACAATAATAAAATAAAAGCTTTCCTCTATTCACCAGGCTATCTCAAGGTCAAACGGTAACTACTGACGTGCAGTCGACTGTACAGTAGTGATAGGCTTTAGGGTTAGCATTTGTAGTACGGTTGATTGGTAGGAGGGTTTACTGCCAATAATACACCTGACGTACCTTAGAGTCATCTCTCTTGAATACGCGCGGAAACTCTTTGAGGATCATTCGATTTCGAGATGCCACTTAAAAAATAATGACCAAAAATGAAATCGTCCTTTTATCTATAATTATATTGTGTTTTAGTATGATTAAAAGTATTTTTTGAATCGACATAAAGGTGCATAAAAAGCCTTTACGTTGATTCTAAAAGAGATTTTACAAAAAAATTATAGGTACGATGTGTGAAAAGGCTCTGTCCAAATATCATATTTCATCATCATCATTTCAGCCTCCCCAAGTTTAGCCACAGTGCGTCTCGCATCTATCGGTTTCCCGCAACCTTCACCAGGTCATCGGTCCACCCTGTAGGAGGCTTATGATATTTCATCGTAAACAAATTGCTTCCACTAAATTTTAGAACTTTTTCACACATATCCAACTAGTGGAAACCTATAAGAACATTGTTTTAATGGCCTAAAAACGTCTCCACATTAATGCTTTTCTAATGAAAGATTTGGGGCTCACCAGTTAGATGGTTTCAAAGTCTATAACGAATATAGGTACAAACAATTTTTGTATTTTGTACACATTAATTTTTATTTAGTACAAATACTTAAAGGGCTTATCAGAAAAGGTCTTGTTATTATCTATGTAAAGTCTCGATAAATAATATTCATAAACAGCAAAGTTATGAGCGTTTGTTTAAATCTCAAAATGTCACTCAATTTATGGAAATATTGTACAGGCTGTATATGAATTAACAAAAGACAGTCAAAACGAAAATACACTGGGCGTAGTATTTTCTAGTATTGATTCAATTATGCATTTACCAACTATGACAAAAGTTTTCGTGGACAATTATGGAATTTTCTTTTTTCTTACTTTTAACTACACAAATATGATCGGGTAAGAATAGAACCCCATATTTTTTTTTTGTACTAATTAAAAATACCGGTGTATATTTCAGAACTCAATGATTGATTCTGTCATACACAAAGGCCGTCCGTTTCTAAAACAGCCCACAAATTAAATATTTACCAAAAGACTTTAATGATCTTCTAATTACCTGGTAAAGACAAAGGTCGTCCGCAGAGGGTGAGGTCATGTGACCTTGGCGACGCTGAGCGTGACGAGCGAGGCCGGCTCGAAGTGTTGTTGTTGCGGGACTCATCGCAGCGGGTGTTGCGACGAGGAGATCGACCGCTTAGGAGCTCCTGTGAAATTGACGGCGAAGGAACTTGTATAGAGGAATATCGTGGCTAGTTTTAGCATGCTGATAAAATATGTATTTATTTATATATCGACACTGCTAAAAAAAAAATATTAACAAGAAAATATTTACACATCCTTAAAATAATCTGAAGTGATTATCAGAGATCGAAAAAGTTCGTGGAAGTATGTAACATAGAGTTGATAATACGTCCTCTAAATCCCGAAATTGTAAACATGGCGATTAAATCCCGGGATTTATTAAACTGCAAATTACTTATGGCGCTTTGAATACATTTGAACTAAATTATATATTATATTGAAGAATCTTATGTTTTTAGATTTCCGTACTAAAACTAGTAAAAATAAGATTATTCTATTTATTTATTTAGAAGTACCTCCTTGTACAACATTACGGAGGAGATCCAAGGCACAAATGGAAAGTTGCAAACTAAAAAAAAAAATACATTTACTAAAACAAATTAATAATTCAGTTTTTTTTTTTAAATCCCAGTTTGGAATCCCGACATGTTACTTGTTCTTGGATTTTAGAGGAGGTATTTTAAACTCTGTGTTGCTTACTTCCTCGAACTTTAGATCAATATATCTATTCCGATCTCGATTGTCCATTAAACACCCACAAATTAATGCATAATTATGCTGACCAGAATGAAAAACAAAAATTCTTAAAATACAAATTGAAACAAATAAGCTAAGGCTATAAAAATACCATTTGAACAAAAAATACCCAAAACATCCTTTTTTAATTTAAATAAACTATAATTCTCATTTCACCATTCAACCAGTTAACTAAGAAATGATTTATCGATCACCAGATAACTTTTATTTGAGGGATAAATCGCACCTTTAGAGTGAAAGTGACCTAACTCAAAAAAATAAATTTTTGGACAACATGCAAAAAAGTCTTCTATGAGTACGAGTAAATTAAAATATTTCTCTCCCGTGTTTCTTTCTTACTCAGCGTACTGGCCATTTTTGGGTTTGAGATTATACTAGGTATACAAGGTCATTTCATAACGAAATCTGAGTTTACAGGGGTTTGTGTCAGAGGCGCTACCACGAACTCTTAACACGATCAGTTTTACCACCAAAACTGAACTATTAAAAGAAGGTAGCTTTTCATAGCTCCTTTCTTTTTCACGCCTGACATTTTAACACATCATGGTAAAACCCCTAGTCACGTTTATTCTAAAGGTGCGAAGTTTTTGAGGTAACGTCAAATGGGGTGAATAGAAACTCGGGGGTAAATAGGTACAAAATTTTGGTTACGTGTTTTACTTGGATATATATTTATATTATTGATTTCTATCAAAGCATCCGTTTTTATTACAATTAAAGAAATAAACAATACTTAAATGCTGATAAAAATTGTTAATGAACTTGAAAATCCCTTTCAAACTTTTGTTTCTATTCACCCCGTTTGAATGTACTTAAAAATATCTGGCGATTAATAAATCTGTTCTAAATTCAAAATAAAAACAAACAAAAACCAGTGCATAAAAGCAACAGTGCTGACACACAGACACAAAGGACGGCACGCTTAAAAAGTATTGTTAGTAACCTTTTCCTGGGAATTGACAGAGTAAGCGCTGTACGACACAGGACTGTCTGCGGCGAAGTCGAACGCGCTCGACGCACGGTACGACATTGAGTCTTCATGGAAAGCGGGAAATTATAAAACATTTTTGAGGTTAGAATTGCACAGGTTAGGGTGAAAACTAAAGGCTCAAACGTTGTTTTCGTTAGATAGTATAACTAAAGTGCTTAAAATAGAACCATAAATAAGCTTAATTCGCACGCTTAATCAGGTGACGTAACTCAAAAAAAGAGGGTATTTGGAAATTGAACCTTATTTTTGAAACGTATTTTGTGCAAACTTATATAATTTTTGAGTTAGGTCTCTGTTTAAGCATGCGACAGTTTTTAATAAAAAGAAATTTCAGGAGATTGTTATAAAACTCATACATTAATCATAAAACAATGCGATACCTGGTTAATCTAACCAATATTCGTTATTTTAGTTTTTTTTTTCAACTTTGATTGTTATTCAGAATAACTCTTGTTCAAAAACCTCTTAAAAAAAATCAGAATCACTCGTCACGATTTATTGCGCGTCATGTTACTGTGCGTGAGTGCGACATGTCCCGAGGTTCCTCACGATTTTAGCGCTCTTACCGATTTCCGTAAATAAAACATATAATAAAAAAATACCTATTTTATTGTTGATTCGGATTGAAAATTACTAACATAATTGCCCGGGGCCGGGGTTATCCGAAAGGAAACTCGTGCCCCGGTATGAAAGCTAGAAGGAACGGCGCGGGGTTTTTAGTCAGTAAGAGTCTGACACTATCTCCCGCTCCACCCAAGAGCAGGTTTTGTCATAAGATGATTTTCCCCATCGACAAAAAAAAACGTAATTGCCTCCCGAAATTTTTGGTAGATTCAAGACTGCACCTATTAAGAGATATGAAGAGTCAGAACTAGGTGTATTTTAAGCCAATAATTTGACTAGGTTCAATAAAGTAAAACATTAGATTTACGCAAATACTATTTTCCTGATTTAATAATGCTCCCATACACTAAAAACAAAATAAACTAAAAATGTAAAAAGTTAAGTTTAACGCCATCTATTGAGAAAATGATCAAGCCTAATCTAATCGGGATTATGTAGTTTGTATTTCCTGTAATTGTCTTAATGATAACATAGTATGCTAGATCATAGATATGAAATGAGGCGACATTTATTTCTAAACTAGCTTTTGCCCGCGGCTTCACCCGCGTACATAATCCCAGGATAAAAAGTATCCTATGTGTTATTCTGGGTTATGGACTACTCGTGTACCAAGTTTCATCGAGATCCGTTCAGTAGTTTTTGCTTAAAAGAGCAGCAAACATCCATACATCCATACATCCATCCATACATCCATCCATACATCCATCCATACATCCATCTATACATCCATCCATACATCCATCCATACATCCATCCATACATCCATCCATACATCCATCCATACATCCATCCATACATCCATCCATACATCCATCCATACATCCATCCATACATCCATCCATACTATGTCAATTTTACGAAATATTTAAAAAAAATCCTTAACAGAGCACACTTTTTTGAGTTTAAAACCTGCTTGCTTCCAAAATAATTTTATTGTGAATTTGCCTGTATTTATTTTTGCAATTATTTCAAATTAAAAAACAAATAAAACTAAAAATATATCTTTTTCTGAAAACCACATAAAAATTGGTTAATAAATTCAGCAGCAATTACCATTTCAAATATTGGTATGTGGAGGAATGGATTAATTAGTGAAGGAATTGGAACAAAATTTTATTAAACTATAAAAAAATAATACAAATAAAAAGAAACAATTTCCATCTGTAGGAATGTAGACAGAAAAAAAAAGCGTTACAACTTTTCGTGAGAATTTTTTCCGTCTGGCCTAGACGGAAAAAATTCTTTTCTTCCTTTCACAACGCGCGATAAGGAACTTCGTTCCAAAAATCTTCTATTCCCCATTTTATATAAAGTTTTTTGATTAAAATATTGAGTTAACTACTCAATCAAAGCAATAATTAGGTAATCCGAAATTTTTGACAACCCTAGCAGTAACCTTGGTTATAAATAGGCTACTAATACTAGCTAAATCCTACTAATATTAAAAATGCGAAAGTTTGTATATATGGATGGATGTATGGATGTTTGTTACTCTTTCACGCAAAACTATTGAACGGATCTCGATGAAACTTGGTACACGAGTAGTCCATATCCCAGAATAACACATAGGATACTTTTTATTCTGGGATTATGTACGCGGGTGAAGCTGCGGGCAAAAGCTAGTAAACTATAATACAAAAGAAAAAACAAATTACACTCGGCACTTGTTCGACTTCTTTCATTGCTACGAGCAGTAATTAATTAGTTTTCGTTTATGTTGAAAGGCTTCACAAAATAGAGAATATATTTTTATTGGAAAATTACTCTGATATAAATCTTTTGCCCACTAGTTATTTACTTCTTGAACTACTGGCAATATAACTGGGATCTCTAGGGACTTAGGATTCTTTATCATTAACCCAGTTTCCTGTATTGCTAGGTTCAAAGTTGGATTGTAAAAATCCAGTTATTCTATAAGAAGTATATTTTTGCGCCCAGACTTTAAACAACGATTAAATATCTAAACATCATTATTTGATAACAACACAGTATCACACTGACAGTGTGAACCTGGTAATAAATGTAATCAGTCATTCACCTGTTCTGACCCACATACTAATAAAATTATCTAGATAAAGCAGTTTTATTTGTTATGCGATCGCCACAAGGTATCTAGAACGGCATAGAAAGATAAACAGATGGAAATCAATACTGGTTATCAATGTTGTAATTTTGAAACTTTTCTATGTAACATTAAAAAGTACTTGGACTATTACTATACTCCATTTGTTTAGCTAGTTGACTAAACGTAAACAATCTTGATACTTATGTCTCTTTATCCATACTAATATTATAAATGGGAAAGTGTGTGTGTCTGTTTGTCAGTCTTTCACGACAAAATGGAGTGACGAATTGACGTGATTTTTTAAGTGGAGATAGTTGAAGGGATGGAGAGTGACAGAGGCTACTTTTTGTCTCTTTCTAAAACTCCACTTTCCTAAAATGTGGGAATTTACCGAATTTAACGCGAGCGAAGCCGCGGGCAAAAGTAATTTTAAAATAAATCGTAAAAAGATATACAAAGATTATTTAAATTTACTTAATTACCTTACATCGGTATTGGTAAATTAAATACCTAATTGTAAACATTTTTAGATAACATTTTAAGACGATTTTTTTAGTTAAAAGACATGTGAAGATTGTTTACATTTCGTTAACTATATAAACAGATGGAGTATAATCTACAGTTACGAAGAAAGAAAATAATTATACTTATTTTAAACTTTTATTTAAGAAAAATATATCACAGATAGTGTAATAGAAAAGTATCAAAAATAAAAATAAGTAAAGTATCAAAAATAAAAACATCAAACCGGGCTTAATCCACTACAGTTGCCTATGTAGTATTTAAAAAGATTCGAAAAAGTTAGCACAAAGTATCTTTTTAGTTTATGCCAATATGCAACTACCACATTCGAAGGGGGGTGGTATTTATCTTCAAATTCAGAATATGTTGGTTTACCATGTGGCCAGCAACTGGTGGGGGGTGGCGACCTGATCATATGTTCGTGGACCTCTTTTAAGGTCAATGGATCGTCTTCTATGAAGTCTAAGGCAGTGCTGCCGAATTCCTGAAATCAAATTAAAAGGGTTTTAGCAATGGTTGGTGATTGGATGATACAAATCATTCAATCAACAAACAGAGGAGCGAACCGAGTAACTATTGAAAAATAGATCTTCGCAAAAGACACCTGAAAGACACAGGTGTGGTTTTAATCAGTAAAAATCTGACACGCCCTCCCGTTCCGAGCGGACGGCGAGCAATGGGTAGCTCGCTGTCCGACGGTCCGGTAACCGTCCGGAATAAGTCAAAGTCGTCGACGACGCGCATTGTTCCCGTGCGCCTCACGGTCGGACAGCGAGCTACCCATGGCTCGCCGTCCACAAGCCCGCGTCTGCAGTGGCCGGAAATCGGGATCGGAATCCCGGCGACGGAGAGAGCGCCATTGCCTGATGCGGTCGACCTCCTCCTTTGCTAGCATTACTGCTTCGCAGAAGGGGAAGCATGTTTATAATGCTAGTAGACAGTAATACCAGATAATATGTGATCTGGTTCACGTTCTTATCTTCTTCTTCCTGCCCAGTAAGGGCCATATTAGGACCATATTACGGTCGGCGCAACACGTTTTTTTCTTCTATTCCGTCCTGTCACCCGTCACACTATCACTAACTCCTTCTCTTACATATCACTCCTCACACAATCCTTCCATCTCTTCTTTGGCCTGCCTCTCCCTCCCCATGCTCTGGTTTACATTCTTATAAATTATAATTTTTAAAAATCTTGTCAGCCATAAACCTTGGACAAGTCCATTGAATAAATATTGAATATTTACCTGTGACATTAGAATGGTATCATCCGATTCACATTCCTCGGCATGGCTTTCAATCAAGCTCTCTCTGCTAGCCATAACCTGCTGGAAATCAAATTTTAAATTGGAAAAATATATTGTCATATTGTATTACATAACTTATTAACAATAGCCTCACCTAGTTTAACCTATTAACCGCCTACGTCGGATATATCCGACAAACATTCTAGCGTTTATTCCACTATGGTCGCATATTCACGACCAAATACTCCATCTCTTCAGCTTTTCTGTCATCTATGGGGATTAAACAGCTAACCGAGATAGAATACCCAGTCGCAAACACACTGCCTTAGCAAATAGGACGCGAAAACACTCATCGGACTAATCCAACGCGGGCGGTTAAAGGGTTAAACAGATGAAAAATTTTATGTACATAAAATGTTTTTAAAACCTATTTGCAAATTAAATATCATTTAATTGTTGGCTATTTTGAACAGTCACAAATACAAATGGATACAATAGCTAGCTTATAAGCATAATCAGCCTTATAATTTTCCACACTGCTAGAACTCAGGCCTCCCCTCTACGAAAGGGTTGTCAAGCATCTTTGAACATTAAGCAGAGCTTGTGTTATGGGTAGTAGTCAACTGATAAACATACTTATATATTTCTAAATACATATGTAATATAAATAAATTATACTCAGATGCAGAACAAATAATCATGCTCATCACATAAACATTTGTCCTGGGTGGGAATCGAACCCACAACCTTAGATAGACTAACAGGCCAGTCAAATGTTCCGTTCTTGGGCATGTCGGATTACTCACAATATCTTTCTTCAGCATTGTGAGGCCATAAAATAAGTAGTAATGCCTGTCAATAGCTAGGCTTTTATGTAATCACTGTATCTTTCCATTTTATGCCTATGCTTGATTCCACAAACAACCTTGCATTTTTAGTAAATAAAAGTATTTTATGGCACTAGGAACAGCACTGGTAAACAGCCCGTTACTACTCGTAAATGTGTCTCGGAGAAGAAGATAGTATAATTAAATGATTAAACGAACTTACCTTAAGTGAAGTTCTATCATAATTATACGAAGCTTCTTCTCCGAGACACATTTACGAGTAGTAACGGGCAGTAGTTTAATAATAACTAGTTTTCAATTAATTAAAGAACTTTTAGAATTAAATTGATACTTCCAGTTGGACCTTTTACAAACATATAAGCCAACACATTTTTTTCCTTTATTACATTAGATTTGACAGAATTAACCAATTATTTGCATAACAATTGAAGGGGTAAGTGGACAAAGGTGTTAACAACTATTACGATTCTCTGGTGATATTTCTGCTGTTAGTACATTTCAAATCTGAAATAAATACTTGATTGACAGTTAAAACCTTTGCTAGCATCTGTAACTATGTAACGAATTAGAATTGGGGTGCTTTACTTCATTAAACCCCAAAGCCGGTGTTCGCGCACCCATTGTCTGTATTTTTTTTAATTCATGAATCCCCAAGCGACCACCGGTGGCCGCGCATCTATTGTCTTACTATTGTGTCTCTAATTGACGGTATCTGAAGGGTTAATAATGTTTAGGCTCACGTTTAACCACTATCTCACCTGATGGTAAGCGATGATGTGGACGACGATGGAACGTTTGCTTGCCTAGAAGTTATCTATTCACTCTCGACTTAATTGTGTCTCTAATTATCACGATTGAAGAATTAAAACCATGGATCGATTTACCATCAGTTAAAACTTATATCCATGCAAACAAGTCAGATTTTTTATTTTGTCAGATAACACCTTGGTCCACTTGACCCTTCGATATCTTTGTCGGAAAATCACCGACTGGCTTGACTGTCCTTGCGTAAGAAGCTACAGCGACCTGCATGTCACCTACAGTCATCAGTTGACCATGTAACTGTGTGTGTCTTGTAATTGAATGTTGTTTGTTTTTTGGTGTTTTGTTAAGTGTTACGTTTAATCTTGAGTCTTAGTTATATTGGATATTAGTTATTTTTAATATATCGACGATGAAGTGACAAGAACATCTATCTACCAGAACATAATTTTGTTATTGTGTTAGTTCATTAGGTGATCTTGTCAGCAAATTGGATGCATAGTTGCTTAATAGTTATTGTCAGTTATAGTTAAATTGTTAAAAAATAAGATATAAAGTTAGCTGCTTTTGCCAGCTCACGCAAACGATTATTTAAAGTCTATCTACGTAAAAAAAATAAAATCCCAAAAATGTCACTTAGGAGTTCTTGTCACTTCATCGTCGATATATTATTTATTTATGCACACCTACCACAATGTTCTTTTTTAACCCAAAGGCTGACTGGCAGAGTTTACCTTGTTGCATTACTGTAAGCTTATAATGCATTTCTTAATAAATAAATTAAGTCTGCCTATGTACCGCTTAAACTTTAATTCGTTAAACCCCAAGCGAACGACGGCGTTCTATTGTCTCTAATTATAACGATTGAAAGCTTAAAAAAATTGATTATATCTTTTACTGTAGTGGTAGTTAAAAAGCATTTTATCATAGCCTTTATGTGCATTTTAGAAAGTTGAAAATTAGCAAATAAATTGATAAAAAAAACTTCTACATTACTGTTACAACTAGAAGTTCTTGTTAGTTACACAACAACCTTACACAGCAGTAATTTACGTACATTACCTATAAGCCCATACAAATAAACATAAGTCCATAATTCTACCCAATAAGAAACTAGACAATACCAAGAACATTAGAAAACATGTATCAGAAATACTTCCTTGTACTTTTACAGCGGTGTTTACATGTAATCTACGCGGAAGACGCATCTCATTACTAATATTTCCGCAACAAAGCGCAATTATCTTTAACAATATAAAAAATCTTACCTGCAAGTAAGGGTTATCTTGCCGTGATAGCCTTAAAGCTTCCATGTCCTGTGCGATATTCCTCGTCCGGCCAGGAGTCAGGAGAACCGCAGGAGACCCCGTCAACGGCGGTGATAACACTGAATTACACCAAAACACGCCACTTAATACACCAACTTTATGTAACTGTTTTCAACAATTTTACGCAACTTACCAGACAAAGAATCATTGCTTGCCTCCATTTTAAAACTAAATATACTTTTCATTTGGTCTTTTTATCACCAGCTTTAAGAAAACTTCATGAATAAGCTGTTTCGAATGAATATTTAAAAGGGAAGGAATACACACTCTTTAGCTATCGAATCAGTTATTAAAGTCAAAAACCGTAAAAACCGAAACGATGTTAATTCGTATTTATTTAGCCTTTGTTGTAATCTTGCTAATTTCGTACATTTTTGAAGATTTGAAGCAAAAGAATGGAAAACCACTGATAACGATTGACTGCAATCTGCTCGCTCGTGCGATTGACAACTTGATCTGACAGTTGTTAGTCGTTCGGAAATCCGTACCAGCAGTAATCCCTATAAATTAAAAATAAGCCACGTTCAGAAATAAGACACATCTTCGCTAAAGCGGAAAGACGGGAGACAAAGCGAAGTTAGCTTAAAAATAGCAGGGCCTTGAATGATTTTCATTATTCCTATACATACTGACATGAAAGTTACTTTGTTGATTTTTGTTTAAAAGCTTATTCATCTTTTGTGGCTAGAGCAACTGAAGCGAGCTCAAAACCTTGACAACCTGCCAAATTGGCAATAAGGACTGGTTAATTTTCTTTTGTCCATTTAAATAGATGTTTTTAGATGTTATAAAACCTAATTTAACTATATGTCCATAAAAGCCGCCAACCAATCGGATTATCGGTTCCAAGTTTCGTAAATAATAGCACTCAACCAATTACTATACTACCCAAATCAAAGACAATGTAGTAGATAATATTAGCAAAAGTTGATTTTTTTTTTTATTTTATTTTATTTATTGAGGGATAACAAACAGCTACAACATAAAGTTTATACATATAAATAATATTAGAGGTAAGTGGTAATATTGCAGCCAACTGCATTATCCACAGATTAAACATTGTTCAAATACATTGGTTGCCACTAGATGGACATTATCGTGCAATACATATATATATTATACACTGTAAGGCCTGCTTAATATAAAAATAAAATATTTGGTGGAACATTTTCATATAAATAACTGAAATCATAAGAATGAAATGTATACCAATAATATCAATGACTCAATTGCAATTAAACTTTTTTATAATACTTGTTTTAAACTTAAATTTAGAACATGCAAATATATCAATGTCAATAAAATTCAAGTTGTAAGATTCTGACATTCTATGGATCGGGCAACGTAAGCCAGAATTTGTTCGGCATGCATTTAGTGCGAACAGGGTTCCTGCACGAACTTTGCGCACGTTGACAGTTCGAGGCACTGAATAACACAGCCTACTCGTGAGATCAATGGCATCGAAGTGGTTGTGGACAATATCATACAGAACATTAGCTTCCAAGCATTTGCGTCGGTCCTCCAAGCTCACAAGTTTGTACTTGCTTAATAATTGGGAGTATGATAGAAAGGTCCTACTTCTATGACACCTATAGTGCATAGTACGGAGGAACTTGCGCTGGACTCTCTCTACTGCAGCAATGTACTTCTTGTAAAAGGGATTCCAAATGGGAGCAGCGTATTCCAATTGAGAACGGATTAGTGTCTTATATAGGTACAGATAAGTCGAGGTACGTTTAAATTCGGTTGTTGATCTCATCACGAAACCATACATTTTGAATGCTTTGTTTACTATAGCTTCAATATGTTGGTTCAAAGTCAAACTGCCATCAAAAAGCACACCAAGATCCTTAACTAAGCATATGTTATTCAACGGAGTTCTGTTTAGACTATAATCAAATTTTATAATCATCTTGTTTTTAGTAAAGTGTACATAGTTACACTTGGGTATACTGAGATGTAATTTATTTGTGGTACAGTAGTCGGTCAGCCTGTCCAGATCTTGTTGGAAAAGCAAGCAATCTTCAAGTGAATGTATAGTTCTAAAAGCCTTTAAGTCGTCAGCGTACATCAAGAACTTGGCATGCTTAAAGCAGGACTTAATATCATTTATGTAAATGATGAACAAAAGTGGTCCTAAAATTGAGCCCTGTGGAACGCCTGATGTAATATCAACAGAAGCAGACTGGTGACCATTAACCACAACCCTTTGCGATCGGTTCTTGATGTAAGACACAAACCAACGCAACAAATTTCCCCGTATTCCGTTGAAAGCAATTTTAGTGAGCAGTATTTCATGATCGACCCTGTCAAAAGCCTTCTTGAAATCCGTATAAACCGCATCCACTTGCACTCGCCCATCAATATTTTCAAACAGATAATTTGAAAATATTAATAGGTTTGATGTTGTGGACCGGCTTTTCACAAACCCATGCTGTTCAGGGATTATATTTTTATGCAACAAAGGGTAAACCTCGTTGTGAACAAGCCTTTCAAAAAGTTTTGACAAGGTCGACAGAATTGAGATAGGTCTATATTGTTCAACATCATTTCTCGACCCACCCTTATGCACCGGTGTAATGTTAGCTTGCTTCCACACCGACGGGAACACACCCTCATGAAGACATCTATTAAACATAATATAGATCGGTTCACAAATACTGTCAGCTGTAGCTATAAAGAAAGCTGCTGGAAGGCCATCAGGTCCTGGCCCCTTGGTAGGGTCCAGCCGTTTCAGCTCAGTGAGTATTTTAGATTTCTCTATGTGCAAATCGCTGATAAAGTTATTACATTAAAACGATACTATCTTAGTGTCGATATATCTATCTATTATAGTAATATATGAATATGTAACGGCGGCGGTGGCACTTGTATCTTGGGGCCCAGAAATTTATAAAAGTTATAATAATTCGACACCATTATCACAGCGCGCCAGTCCACCACAAAAGGCATGGTACAATTTAAAAACTACTGCAGGACTAATTTGCAATTTTAGGAATACCTAAAACTACTAATTTTGTGTTTAAGTTTGCGACGGACTCTTTTTTCCGTTTTGAAAATCATCTAATGACATCCCCCGCTCTTGGCGGAGCAGGAGATAGTGTCAGACTTTTACTGACTAAAAATCCACTCCTGTTCCTTCGTTGCCTTTCGTATCGCGACTGCAGAGCTATCTTTCGAAACTAACCCAGCCCCCAGTACCCCTCTTTGAGGCGTGGCTGGAAAGACCTCACGGCGTCCTCACCTTCCTCACCGGACACGGCAAGTTCGGGAGGTACCTGCATCGGATTCAAGCGGAAGAGACGTCCGGGTGTCGCCACTGTGCGCAACGCCTGGAGGACACGGTGGAGCACACCGTCGAGGAGTACCCTGCCTGGGCGGAGCATCGCCGTGCCCTCGTGGGGGCGATCGGCGGCGGAGACCTCTCGCGCCCGGGCCCTGATCGAGGCCATGGTCCGGAGCGAGGAGGAATGGCAGGCGGTCGCCTCCTTCTGCGAAGCAGTAATGCTTGCAAAGACCGCATCAGGCAACGGCGCCCTCGCCGCCGTCGCCGGGATTCCGATCCCGATTTCCGGCCACCGTAGACGCGGGCTCGCGGACGGCGAGCCATGGGTAGCTCGCTGTCCGATCGTCCTGTAATGGACCGAGTCCTAGACGTCGACGGCGCGCACTGTTCCCGCGCGCCTCAAGGAGTTGTCAGCAGCAGGAGGGGCCCAGCTGGGTCGAAGCCTACTGGGGACAGGGTTGTCCGAAAGGGAGCTCGTGCCCCGGTATGAAGGCTAGAAGGAACGGCGCGGGGTTTTTAGTCAGTAAGTCTGACACTGTCTCCCGCTCCACCCAAGAGCGGGTTTCGTCAAAGATGATTTTCTCCGTCGACAAAAAAAAAAACCCAGCCCCCAGTACAGTAGGCTTCGTCCCAGCTGGGACCCTGCTGTTTTTTCCTTGCGCGCGGAAACAATGCGCACCGTCGACGACTTGAGCTGTCCGGACAGTTACCGGACGGTCGGACAGCGAGCTACCCATTGGTCAACGTCCGCAAGCCCGCGCCTACGTGGCCGGAAATCGGGATCGGAATTCCGGCGGCGGCTAGGGCGGTGTGAGCGCCGTTGCCTGATACGGTCGGCCTCCTCCTTAGCTAGCATTTCTGCCTCGCAGAAGGAGGCGACCGCCTGCCACTCCTCCTCGCTTCGAACCATGGCCTGTACCAAGACCCGGCGCGAGAGATCGGCGCAGGGCACGGCGATGCTCCACCCAAGCGGCGCACACTCCACTGTGTGCTCCACCGAAGTTGGCGGCAGTTGCAAGCTCCACAAACCTCAACTATCGTGTGGTCCTGCTGACACAGCGGGCGTATTTTCACGCATATAAAATAAATAAACCTATCAGATATTATTATTTGTTACTTAGTGTCTAAAAAGTCGAAACGATTTGGGTAATTATTCGGATAAAATTTAATCTGATATAGTCAACACTGCTTCAATAATCAAGGTTGTGATCATTGTTTACTGATAGAAGAGCCTTATAACTTTTTATAAGGCTCTTCTATCAGTAAACAATGATAATGATAAAATACTTATATTCGATACTTTTATCGAATATAAGTATTTTTTAATTCATGAATCCCCAAGCGACCACCGGTGGCCGCGCATCTATTGTCTTACTATTGTGTCTCTAATTGACGGTATCTGAAGGGTTAAATGATTCAATATTACATATTATATAAAAATCCCCAGTTTTTCGACTTCTTAGACGGACAACAGCATAGCTGTTTTATCGTTCGGAGTTCTAGGGACAAAGGGTGTGCGTACGCGCTGCGGAATGTTGTTGAATTTAAAGATTTTAATTATGCAGATATTTAGTTTATGACGTCGTATAATTGTGTATGGTAAAAAAAAATTTGTGCACGCAACCATTGTGGAGAAATTCGCCAAAAACTGATTCCGCTGGGCGAACGTTGTCCTGGCGGAACTTTTTTTAATCCATAGATTTTAGAAGAAAAGAGATGTGTCCAAAAATTAGTGTGTATTTGTGTGTAATTGTGTATGTATGAATAAAACTAGTGCATGCATAAACTTCGGAGAAATTCAAGTTTCCGCTACGCGAACGTTTGGCCATTAGCTAGTTTTCATATAAAGCGCTTACATAGAGAGCTGTAGATTTTTACATACGTTGTTTTGAATTTGTTTATATTTGTTTAAAAAACAGATTTAGAAAAAATCGTAGGGCTTAAAAGATAAAAATATAAACGTAAAATACGATTATTAGGTCTTAGTTCTTAAAGTATGCACTTTGGGGTCTAGATTTTCACGTTTATACAAACCTTGTAAGTGTCTGCAACATGTTGCCAAGTATCAATGATGTTCCTTTAGTAACTAAAGAGTTATAGGACAAATTTACCGTGAATAGATCACTGTTTACAAAGCAGTCAAATATCACGACTTTCTGAAGGAATTGCATAGTAATATGTATGTCAATAATTAGTGTATTCATTCAACTATTCTTATGCAAAATTTCATGTCATTAAATTCAGTAATTAAAGAAAAACAATTATAATACTGACGAAGCATCGAAAACCTACATAACCCGACCAAGTTCGGATGGCTACAAAAAAGCGGCCGTGCAATATATTTAGGTAACATCCCAAAATTTACAGTATAATACCGGTATTGAATTGGTATAGGTGATAACACAATTGTTGTTTCGATATAATTTATAGGTCATTTATTTTTGTACACCTACTTTTTTAAATGTATTTGACTATGACAGAAAGTAGGTACTATTTACGTAGGTACTTTATTTAAGTATGCGCTTGAGACTTGAGATATAATCTAAATATATTATTTAAGACAAATAAAATTCATACAGCTAATTTCTATTGAAGATTTCACGGATCAGGATTCTAACTATAGACCCCTTAGGGAAATTAAATATTTACCACATGTAAGTATGTACTACTGTTTAGGTAAATATTTATCATATTGTAGCTCACTATTTAACCAATAGACTAGGCATGCAAGAGCGTTCCCCTTTGCAACTTTAGTGGATCAAACAATCTAATAACTTAAAAAAAACTACTTCTTGAATCGATTTTTTTTCTTATGTATGTGAGCGTGTTCCCCCGTACCCCACCAAAATATGCAGAATTATTTTGTTCGAAGTTCGGTACGCTTAATCCTTTAGTTAAATAGTCTAAGTATTGTAGTTATGAATTGATCAAAAATATTCTTGTGTGAAAAAATAGACAACGCGCTGCGCGCAACGAGCGATAGGCGGCTTCCCGCTTGAAACGGTACTGTCATCCTTGAAGAAAAGAGAGGGCAATATGTTTTCGCGCGTATTCGTTTGCTGTTGAACTTGAATCTGATTTTATTTCATCCCCAGTCACAAACAAATAAATGTGCAGTCAAGGACAGTGTGCGTATGCGCTGTTGTTTTGCTATGCATCGCCAATTCTCTGTAATAATAATATTGACAAAGTGTGTTATTAATGTTATAGTGTAACAGTGAAGCATAACATAATTATGTAGTAGGAATAGTGAGTGAATGATAGTGAGAAGCTGATAACAGATATAAGGTAAGATTTTATAATAGATTTAGATAGAGATTTTATAAATTTTAAAAAAAGCTAGTTCATAATCTATTTTAGTTAAAACACATTTAAGTCTATTGCTGTCATTGCAAGCGTTTATTAACGTTATTATAATTACATAATTAAGTATTATATGTAATTAAAAATATTTTTGTACGCGGATATTTAAATAGAGAAGTACTTGTTAATTGAAGATTTGTTTTTATCGTAGATAGTGGCGTTATTATTAAAAAAATATTTTTCATTCAAGAAATGCAATTGTTTTATTTTTTCCTAACGCTTGTGTACGCAACTGTACCATATTAATAAATACTATATTGGAAGGTTAAGAACGTTTCTTAGATATATGGCACGGCCGCTTTTTTGTAGCCATCCGAACTTGGTCGGGTTATGTAGGTTTTCGATGCTTCGTCAGTATTATAATTGTTTTTCTTTAATTACTGAATTTAATGACATGAAATTTTGCATGTGAATAGTTGAATGAATACACTAATTATCGGCATACATTTTACCATGCAATTCATTTAGAACGTCGTGATATTTGACTGCTTTGTAAACAGTGATCTATTCATGGTAAATTTGTCCTATAACTCTTTAGTTACTAGAGGAACATCATTGATACTTGGCAACATGTTGCAGACACTTACAAGGTTTGTATAAACGTGAAAATCTAGACCCCAAAGTGCATACTTTAAGAACTAAGACCTAATAATCGTATTTTACGTTTATATTTTTATCTTTTAAACCCTACGATTTTTTCTAAATCTGTTTTTTAAACAAATATAAACAAATTCAAAACAACGTATGTAAAAATCTACAGCTCTCTATGTAAGCGCTTTATATGAAAACTAGCTAATAGCCAAACGTTCGCGTAGCGGAAACTTGAATTTCTCCGAAGTTTATGCATGCACTAGTTTTATTCATACATACACAATTACACACAAATACACACTAATTTTTGGACACATCTCTTTTCTTCTAAAGTCTATGGATTAAAAAAAGTTCCACCAGGACAACGTTTGCCCAGCGGAATCAGTTTTTGGTGAATTTCTCCACAATGGTTGCGTGCACAAATTTTTTTTTACCATACACAATTATACGACGTCATAAACTAAATATCTGCATAATTAAAATCTTTAAATTCAACAATATTCCGCTGCGCGTACGCACACGGACAAAGGTGCGACTACAGCTTTCCCACCTAGTCGTTTTTTAGAAAGTTACTAAGGGACAAATTATTCGGTTCGAGCACTAGCAAATGAATTAGACGTGTGTAACTCTTTACTGAACCGACTCACTAACGGTAGAAACTACTAGTTGTGTGTGCTCTGTAAAAATCGGTAATGTGCTGTTCACGGGCAACTTTACAGCTTACAGGATGAGTTTCCGGTCAGGAAATTCTTCTTTCTGCCCTTATCCTATATATTACTTGGGGTCGGCATAACACATTTTTTTCTTCAATTCTGTCCTGTCAACCGTGACATTATCACTAACTCCCTTTTCTTTCATATCACTCCTCATACAGTACATCCATCTTTTCCTCAGCCTTCCTCTCTCTCTCCATCCACCTACATGCACACTCAATCAGGAAATTATAACCAAAATAAAACTAAGGTTTCGGAACACAATATATGAATTTTATTAATGTGAACAAAGGCACTACCTTATCTAAAAAGGCACCTTTCTGATACTGCTCTAATAATGTTATAAGTTTGTAAATAACTCTTTCAGCGTCGATCATTTCAAGAAATTTATCGAAGCAAACACTATTTACATTATTATAATTTATGCGATTCATTGTTATGTCAGATTTATAGCAATAGTAGCAGTTTATTAAAACCATTGTTAAGACTAATTTGAATTAATTTACATATGAAATTGTATTGTATATTATCATAATTTGTTCGTTTTATATTTCGTTGTCTGTGAGCACGAAAAGGGCCGCGCTTCCGTAGTCAAGTATCCGACTCTTGATTCCCTTCAGCTTGTCAATGTAGTGCTTGTGAACCTTCGTCGTAGTCCTCTTGTAGCGGAGGGCCGTTATCATTTTATCAACAGTGTAATGCAGCCATAGGATGTTCGTGTAGGGCGCGAAGTTCTTCCAATCATTTCTGTAAACAAGATACAGTGGCATTAGTTTTATGTAATTTATTACAACAAACAATTATTATAATCTATAATATGCTAGGTTTTGCCCGCGGCTTCGCTCCCGCTCTAGCCTACTCCACCCTATTCTAAACTACTCTAACTTACTCTACCCTACACTACCCTAATTTTTTTTTTCCATAAGAACCTTCTCACAATAACAAACAACAAAAAAAGAATTAGCGTTATCAGTTCAGCTGTTCTCGAGATTTGCTCTTAGCAACACATTTAGCGATTTATTTTTATATTATAACTAGCTTTCCGCCCGCGGCTTCGCCCGCGTGAACTACAGTTTTTATCGCGCGCTCAGCTCTCTTCTACCTACCTACCAAATTTGATCTAAATCCGTTCAGTAGTTTTTGCGTGAAAGCGTAACAGACAGACAGAGTTACTTTCGCATTTATAATATTAGTAGGGATAATACTTCCTAATAGGCACAAACTTACAAATATGCTAAACCATGACTTCTACAGTATTTGTAGATACAGAGCAAAGATTTTCCGTCAATATTATCAGAAGTTAGTTTGATTTTCCTTGCGTCATTTTGTATGACGTGTCTAAATATTATACACGTGGTTTGTGCTATCAATTCATGTTTTATTTATAGCTATCGAGATACGTCTTGTGGGGGGAAAACGAGGAGGAAGTCGATAATGCGTAACATGGCCGCTAGGGGGCATTCCCCAGACGTTTATATCCAAACGACCTTTGGGAGATTGACGTCAAGAACACATTATTTGTGTATGTCCTTTTTCATTACTGTTTTTAGCATCAAAATGAATTTAAAGTGGAGCACTTTACTCGTTAATTGACGAAGTTTTTATGTCCGAAGGATGGCACAATGCCAGAAATCAACGACAGGTGGTCGTCTTGGGGAGTCCTATAGCTAGACGTCAGCTTTCTAGTAAAACGTTTGTTAATGTCGCGGAAGTTTTCGAGACTAGACGTAGTAGCCAGATCATTATTTATCTGGCCGGCCTGGTGTTGGGAATCTACGCAACGTGTCAGATCTTTTGTGTTATGTAAATTTTTCTGTCTTTGTCTTTGCAAAATCACACAAAAGCATTCATGAATTTCGCGCAAAGCTGATTTACTCATTAACCTTTTTGATACAGCTGTAGAATAATCAACTAAGATCGCCATCCGGCTAGGCATAGCGGTGATGTTCGGTAAGTCGATTGCTAGCAGATGTATAAGATACTACATAATGTTGTGCGCGTTTTCAACTCAAGCAAAAACCAAAAGCTTTAGTCAGAATCGAGATGAATACCGTGCAATGAAACTACTGAAGGCATCAGGGACCTTACCATGGCATGTTAAAATATCAGTCGCGCGAGTGACAAAGGGGGCTGGAGCTATACACCCTATATAGGTCCATTAACATTTCAGTTTAGGTTGCCAAATGGATCGTGGTTAAGAGGTCGTGGTAGGGCCTCAAATCTTTACCCAGAATTAGGGATAAGCTTGCGTTTGAACACTCTCTAACGTGGCAAGCGATGATGTTGTCAACGATGGAACACGCTTGTTTAGAAGTAATCTATTCACTCTTGACTTGAAAGACTCCTAGGTTATAGTTAACAGGAAACACAGACTCCGGGCAAGGAATTCCACTCCTTAGCTGTACAAGATGCAATTAAACTGCTGAAGGCAGAATGTGTGTGTGTGTGTGTGTTGGCGGCTGAATTATTGTCGTAGCTTACCCCAACTTGTCTCTCATGAGCCGGTAGACCTCGAACTGGTAGTCCCCCACGGCGTCGAACAACGAGTCGTCGGTGGCGAGGTCGTTGTACAGCGCCGCGCACTCGCCGCCGGCCAGCGGGAGCGACACGCGCGACAGCGAGTAGTCGATGATCGTGGCCGCCACGCCGCAGCGCGGGACCCGGTGCAAGCGACCGCGGACCACGAAGTTGGCGTACTAAGGGAAATAACATTACTGTCAAAAAATTATAAAACAAAGAGATCCCTATGGCAAAGTATCATCATTTCAGCCGAAAAACGTCCACTGCTAAAGAACATAGACCTCCTGTAAGTTCTAAGAGTCTCTCATCCATAGGATTCCCGCGACCCTCACCAGGTCGTCTGTCCATCTTGTCACGAGGCCTTACTTATGGTCTTCTGGTAACGTGGTTGCTACTATAGAACCTTTCGACTCTATTGACAATCTGTTCTACGAGCAATGTGCCCTGTTCAATGCCATTTAAGATTAGCGATTCTTCGTGTACTGTAACCCGTATGCAAACTATCATCATTTCAACCCAAAAACGTCCACCGATGGACATGGCCTTCTCCAAGTGTCTCCATAACGACCGGTCCTCTACATTGTTGAAGGCCTTCTAACTATCTTTCGATACATGGTGGCCAGTCTAGCACGTTTCGGGTCCAACGACTATGTGTTTTACGAGCAACGTGCCCTACCCAGTGCCACTGAAGTTTAGCAATTCTTCGGGCTATATCCGTAACACGTATGCAAAGAAAGAACTCTGAAGAAAGTAACTTTGAACTTCCAACGTTGGAAGAACTAAAATCTTGTTACACTGCACTACGATGACGGATTTAGGCAAATAAAGCGTTATTAGAAATGTTAATTAGTACCAATGAGAAAGATTGCATGGATGGTGTGGTGTGACGATAATGGATAAAGTGAGAAATTAGTATACCTATTAGATGGGATTTGAAAGTGGCGTCAGTGACTGAAAAGTTGAAAGGGAATCGGCCAAGCGAAGAGACCCACGCATATTACTAAAAGAGTTATGACTATACACGTGAATGGATGAAGAGGTAGAGTAAAAGCAAAGGAAAGATGGAAGGATTATGTGAGAGATCGATCATGTGAGATTATGTCGCGGGCAGCCACGCCCCGCACCGTGCTACTAGGCGCATGGACGGAGGAAAATGTCTTTTAATACTGAAACTTGAAAAGGTACTTGGAAGTGCAGTGTCACCCTGCCATATGGAACTAGACGAATGAATTCTATAAAGATTGAGATGCACGAACAGCGTAGCGAACTGCAGCCGCGATGGGACCCGTCGCGGTCCCACGAAAATCGCGACGGGTGCCCTCCACGTGTTTCACCGACCCCAAATAAAAGAGAGAAGAGCAGGAAGATAATTTTATTAGTACTATAGAAATTTTGCAATTTCCTGAATTTAGAGTATGTTTCATTGGCCCAAAGTTCCTAACCAATCTTTACGATATTCACAAATAGTTAACACTTCTGCAAGTCTCTGATAATCTATTTATCACATTGCTCACAATATTCTTATTGACCCTCAAATGTTCATAAAGTGGAATAACCTTGCATAGGCGTCTGGAACTTGAACTTGTAAGGTTGCAAACTTTTAACCTTTAGGCCTACCCTTAGAGGTCGGTTCTAGGTGATTTGAGCTTAATCGTCTGTATCTATTTGTTTATTGGAAGCCGCACACTATTGATTGATAGACTGTCTCTAGCTTTGGTGCCATTTTTATAGTGAGCAGATATCAGTGGCGAGTGTCGGTAATTTCACAAAATACATGTACTATATCTTTTTTTAGGTGGGAAATCGTCTAATGAAATCTTCCGCCCTTGGGCGGAGCGGTAGGGCGTGTCGGACTGTTATTGCCTAAAACCTACTTCTGTTCCTTCTTTGCCTTCGTTCCAGGGCCCAGGGGTTCTCTTTAGCACAACCCAAGGCCCCAGCAGGGTCGACGCCTACTGGGGCCCAGAGGGCTTCGACCCTGCTGGGCCCATACGGGTTTGCTGACATCTCTTTGAGGTGCGCGTGGAACACTACGCAGTGTCAACGACTTGGGCTCGGTCCGGATGGTTACCAAAAAGTCGAAGGGCGAGCATTGCTCGCCGTCCGCAAGCTCAAAATACATGTACCTACCTAATTTCTAAGCCAGGTTCAAGGACGCTATTTCTGGCATTTCTTGAAGTGCGGGAATGGATTTAGTTGACACATAGCTTCTACTTGGTAGTTGCGGACACCAACCAGACACCCACACCCACACACACATACACCTATACTTACATATGTATATCACTCTACAAAAATCGTACTAATCTAGACTCGTATAATGTTTTATAAAATCATGACTAATTAATATCCTTCTAGAATATAGGTCTAAGTCAAGGTTATCATAATGATATACGACAGGATATGGCACGATTTGATTACAAATTGAATTACATTATAATTGAATATTTTTGTTGTCATTGGTTGATAACAATAAAGCGCAACATGGAGATAGTCTGTTGAAAGTAATTTGATAAAAATCCGTCGCATTATTACAATATAATGATTAGCGTTTATGAAAACAATAACAATAGCTCAAGGTCAGATTTACATGTATCTTGGGCTTACGATAAATTGTGTGAAAACAGGAAAGTACCTAATTAAAGTCTGATTTTTAAAACGGGGGATTGTTTAAGCCTTGGTTTGCTATTAATGTAATGAAATATGTATAGCTGTGAGAGGTACCTATCGGATAAAATAAATACTACAAAAAAGAATATCCAGTACATTGTATAATATCAGGGGTTTTTATCTAATGTTTTTGACTTGATACCCGTATCCTCGTATGGAGTTCGAGTTCTATTAGAATGCGATCGTAATACATTTTAATGTTTTTGCAGTATTTGGCAGCAAATATATTGATTCGGCCTTCTCGGCAAGTTTCACTGAGGTATTCAATAAATACAACAATAAAATTCTCAGCTCAATTTAACCGGAATCGCGCTTGTTAAAATGTACATGTTGGTCCACCTATGGGCACTTGAGATACAAAACTACATTACAATATCCACTAGGAATCAATTTGCAAATAATTGAAACAGCCACCAAACTTGAAAAAATCCTTCAGGCCTTAAAATTACCTCACAAATTATCACTATACCTAATTATGTATTCCCAATTCAAATAAACAACACTAATATTTGTTGTAAAACAAAATTATGTTGAGACATTTTAAATCAAATTATTCTTATCGATAACAATTTCGCCCGGGCTATCTGTGTGAGTTCGTTGACCCGTCACCCCAGGACAATACCTCGAGTAGACAGATGTCTGTCCGCAAAGTCATCCACCTTATGGGGTGAGTGGTCTTTCGGCAAGGTTAATACTGAACATAGCTAAGTATTGAGTGCGAAGTGCAAAGGCGGTTATACAATATGTAAATGACATTTTGGCGCGCAGTTTGAAATTCGAACTAGAAGTATTTTTTTTTTCTTTTCAGCCAGGCTTGATATAGCCGATTAGTGATTGTTTTTGAAGTATTTTTTGGCTTGGATACTAAGTCTTTTAACCAGTCGAATACTGTAATTAGAGACAATAGAAAGACAATGATAGAGCGAACGAGACGCTGGCGTTCGCTTGGGGCGTAATGATTTAAGCCATATCTTCGTACGAATAGTTAATTAGTTTGCCATTAGTATAAAAAAGTAAAAATTCTAATGTTTTTGTAGTTTTTGGCAGCAGATGTATCAAGTCAACCTTTTCGGAAAACTTCTCTGAGGTAGCCAAAACTAAAATAAAAATCTCAACTACATTTTAACGAGATTTCGCCTGTTTTAATCATTCTACGTAATTGTCCAGTTGTGTAGACACTTGAGATACAAAACTACAGCCATTTTACATTACAATATTTACTAGGAATCAATTTGCGAATAATTAAAACAGACGCTGAACTTCCCTTGAAGAAATCCCGCTAAAAACTCTAGCCGGTTAGTGAGATTAAACAACTACGAGTACCTAGGTAAATCTTTTTTTTATTTGAGAATTTGCATACATTCCTGGCATTACTATCTGCTGCCGAATTGGAGTCATGATACGATAAACATTATTAACGCTATAGCCGGAAAACACATTTGTAAAAACCCATTTATTTATTGAATTAAATAAAATTCATGTTTATAGTTATTCGTATGCGTCAGTGAGTATTTGTTATTCAGATTCCCAAAATAGCTAGAACATTACTGAAACAAAGGGGATTTTGTTTTGTAGGCAAAATCCCAAATTGAATATTTGGCACGGGTAAGGAAAATTCTATAAAGATGAAAGGAAAGACGATAGGTACCTCATCATCATAATTTCAGCCGATATACGTCCACTGTTGGACACAGGCCTCTTCCAAGTGTCGCCACAATGAGCGATCCTGTCTCGCATCCATCGGTTTCCCGCAACCTTCACCAGGTCATCGGTCCACCTTATAGGAGGCCTTTCTACACAAAATACGGGCCTTAGTCGTGGAGTTGCGGATAACAGCCCGTTTTACCTATTACCTAGGAGGCCCTTTTAACGCTGCATCTTTCAATACGTGGCGACCGCCCCAGAACTTTTCGGTTCCAACGGCCATAGGTATAAAGACAGTAACTATGTAAATAATTATGTTTTATCTGTGTGTGACACGAGTCAAACAGAGATAACCATAATTATTTTGTTATCGTTTGTTCACATATGATTCGATGAAACTCGAGCACAATACTTTATTTATTCAACTGTTTTGAGATTTTTTGACTAACGAAACATAGTGCAATATTTTTGGTACTCTCTCTCAAAGTTTACAAATAAGAATTATTTGTCTATTCTCATTTCAATTTAAACAACGATAGTCAAACAGTATACACGGGCTGGCGGACGGCGAGCCATGGGTAGGCTTGCTGTCCGGACAGAGCCAAAGACGTCGACGGCGCGCATTGTTCCCGCGCGCCTCAAGGAGTTGTCAGCAAAAGGACGGGCCCAGCTGGATCGAAGCCTACTGGGGCCAGGGTTATCCAAAAGGAAACTCGAGCCTCAGTATGAAGAGGCCCGTTGAGAAGGAACGGGGTGGGATTTTAGTCAGTAAGAGTCTGACACTATCTCCCACTCCACCCAAGAGCGGGGAATGTCATTGGATGATTTTTGCCCACCGTAAACAAATAAAAAATAGTCAAACAGTATCCCATTACGCGTTTTTTTGGTATAACCCCTGTCATACTCCATGAGACATACTCGATCCAGTGTGGAGTCTGATAGTAATTTTCCGTTTTTTTTTTTTTTTTTTTAAATCAGTTTACTAGCTTAACATTTAATTGCTCCAAAAAGAGTCGTATGGAGAAATTAATTTAAAATCAGCGCAATCTTCAAACTAAGCTGGGTTGTAATTCTTTCTCAGGCCATATTTATCATGACTAAAACATCAGATAGCAAGTTATCGCAAGACAATCGACCCGTATGACATGGGGGCTCGTCGTCGCGCCACACCGAGCGCCATCGCGATGCACACACAATGACAGCCTTGTCAATAGCGCTCCATTTCAAGCTTTACTGGGTTTGTTTTCACCGTCAAAGACAATTTCTAATGGTTATGGCATATAGACGGGTACAGTTTACGTAAGATCTAAAATTGTATTGTTACGCCGATAAAATTTCAACACGTCATATCTCCAACAAATTAAAGAGTAGCAACGAATAATTAAAACGCATTACTGTTCGAAAGCTCTAGAACCAAAGTACCTACCTAGCCTGGCAAGATCTGGAACATTCCGTCTTAAGTACTTGTTGTACCTAGTATTTAGTAGGTATGTAATCTGTAGGTATCCGTAGGTGGATAAGGGAAATGGTACTTTCCGACATTCACAATAGAGTCGAAATTCGCGTGAGTGACTCGCGAAGGACAAAGCAATAAAATTGATTTATGGCCCCGCGACGCGACTCTATTGTTCTGGAACTATCCTGAGACGTCGGTATCTAGAATTTTCTTTGCTCCGCGTATAAATACGAGCCCCCGAACGGTAGTGAGTCAGTTCTGATTTCGACTGCGATCAAGAGCGATCTACCTAAGTGTGCGAAGTGATTTTATCTAACGACCGAGGCGATAGTATAACGGAACTCTAGTGCTAACTGTGATTTGGATTATTGTTGACTGGACTAATTATTTATTGTTTGTGGTAAATAAAGTTCTTTATTGGTAAATCGGCATTTAATTACCTACGTACGTAACAACTGGTGTCAGAAGTGGGATGCCGTTACCACAGAAGGACGACGAACAGCGACCACGAACAAGGAGGCAAGCAGAGATGGATGCTGCGCGTCATCGTATGGAGGAGGAAGATCAGGCTGGCATGGGAGCAACGGCAGCTGCTGAGGTGCCAACAGGACCATCCTCAGAATTGAACCTCGCTGCGGTGTTGGCCGCCATGCAAGCTAGTATGGAAGCTGTCCGCCGCGACCAGGAAGCCGCTCGTCGCGATCAAGAGGCTAAGCAGAACCTGATCCTCGATAAAATCGACCACGGCCTCGTTACGTTGGGTGAGAAGGTAAAGAATCTCACCTTAGAGGTAAAGGAGGTTTCCGCCCGAGCTGATAGCCTCGAAACAAGAATTGATGGCCATGAAGATCGACTGCTGGACATCAATAAAAAAATTGTCAAGCTCGAAGCACGCGAGCCCATTGCTGTTGGCTCACCATCGCACACCCCCTGTGCATCGGCCGCAAAATTTGATGTGCCGCGTTTTGATGGCACGTCTTCCTGGACGACATTTAAGTACCAATTTGAGACATTGGTTGAAACAAACCGCTGGGATGATAAACAGTCTTTTGCGGCATTAACTTTGGCTCTACGAGGGGACGCTCTGCTAGTCCTAGAGAACCTACCTCCGGACGGCAGGACATTGGCGCGCCTCATGGAAGGACTGGACACTCGCTACGGTGACAAGGACCTCGAGCATGTTTTCCGTGCGCAACTTCGCGAAAGAACGCAGAGGTCGAACGAGAGCCTGCAGCAGTGGGGAGTCGAGGTTGAACGGCTGGTTCGGCGTGCGTACATGTCGATGACACCAGAGACGGTGGAAGTAAATCTGGTGCAAGCATTCATCGACGGTCTACGGGATTCTGAAGTCAGGGCTACGGTGCGGCTCGGACACCACCAAACTTTAAAGAGTGCGATGGCACACGCTTTGGAAGTGGAAGCCGTACGACAAGATTCTCGTACGCATAGAGTTCGGGAAATGGTGGTCTCGCCTACAACGCAGCCACGTCACCGAGAAGTGGTGGTTTCTTCTTCGACAAAGTCCCGCTATATTCCGTGCTACGGGTGTGGGGAAAAAGGGCACATTCGTACCGATTGCCCCAAGAGGAAGAGGGGAAGTGTGGACTCCGGAACTCAAGTTAACGAGGAGTCGTTAAGCTAAAAGTCGCCAGGGCCGCGGGGCGGGTGCTGGCTGGTCAACTGAAGGCCCCAACCATCACCATCAATCAAGTTCACGACGGAAATAGTTTGATCGTCGAAGGGACGCTGAATCATAGTGCTTGCAATTTTACCGTTGACACCGGGGCGTCGCGGACTATTATAAGACCTGAGTTGCTGAAACGCACCATCTTGTGGCAAAGAGAGTCTCCATCCTGCCGACTTCAGACAGCAACCGGCCAGGCAGTCTCCGTCCTCGGTGATACAGAAATCGAGTTCAAAATTGGTGATCAAGTATATACCCACCCTGTGTTAATAGCGAATATTACCGACGATTGCATACTGGGTCTCGACTTCTTGCGGAAAAACCGATGTATTTTAGATATCGATAGGGGAGTATTGAAGTTCCCAGATCAAGAAGTCTTCCTGCGAGGCAATAACTCATGCAACCTCTATTGTTTAAAGAATGTTACACTGGCTCCGAGAACAGAAACCTTAGTCGAAGTAAAATTTCCTAAGAAAATTAGGCAACGAAGATGTGTTTTGGTTGAGGATACTGGCCGGTACCCGGAGCTCATCACCGCGAGGACATTAGTAATGACGAAAGGGAGATCCAAGGTAAGGATTGTGAACCTTGGGAAAGAAGAGGTCCAACTGAAGAAAAACAGTGTTGTTGGGAGATGTGAAGGAGTGAATTATCTTCGGCAAATCAATACATCTTCAGTAAAACAAGACGCAATAAAAGGTGAACCTGATCACATCCAGCAACTTCTAGAAAATTCTAAGAGCAATTTATCGGCTTTGGAACTACAGCAAGCCAGGGAATTTCTGTTACGGTTTCGAGATATCTTTGCAACGGGAAAAGACTGCGGAAGAACAGGTCTCGTCAAGCATGAGATAGATACAGGTGATGCTAGACCGATTAAACAGAGACCGCGCCGTATACCCTGGGCTAAGGAAACTGAGGTAGCAGAAATGGTAAAGGACATGGCTGATAGCGGAATAATTGAACCTTCTACGAGCCCATGGTCTTCTCCAGTCGTTCTGGTGAAGAAGAAGGACGGCAGTACAAGATTCTGTGTGGACTACAGAATGCTGAATAATGTGACGAAGAAGGACAGTTATCCCTTACCGAGGATAGACGATACGCTGGATATGCTCAGTGGTATGAAGTGGTTTTCAACCATTGATTTGAAAAGTGGCTACTGGCAAGTGGAGATCAGCGAGAAAGACAAAGAAAAGACAGCGTTCAGTACGGGTATTGGCAACGGCCTGTGGCAATTTAACGTTATGCCTTTTGGGTTGTGCAACGCTCCAGCGACGTTTGAACGCCTCATGGAGAGAGTCATGGTGGGCCTTCTTGGTGACGTCTGTCTGGTATATTTGGATGACGTCATTATAATGGGCCGTACTTTTAAGGAAAACCTAAGGAACATGGAGAAAGTGTTCACTAGGATACGAGGGGCTAACCTAAAACTAAGCCCAAAGAAGTGTGCCCTGTTTAAGAGGGAGGTCAGCTACCTGGGTCATGTTATTTCCACCGATGGGGTGAGAACCGACCCTGAGAAGATAAAGGCTGTCCAACAGTGGCCGGTTCCAAAGAACAAAACAGAAGTACGTGCTTTTCTAGGGTTGTGCACATACTACAGACGGTTTGTTAAGAGTTTTTCGGACATTGCAAAACCGTTACATCAGCTGACTGAGGATAAACGAGATTTTATCTGGGACAAAAACTGTGAGTCAGCATTTAACGAGCTAAAGCAACGGCTATGTGAAGCGCCTATACTGGGGTATCCCAGCAGAGACGGAAGATTTGTCGTTGATACCGATGCCAGCAACACGGGAATTGGAGGAGTGTTGTCACAGGTGCAAGGAGACAGACAGGTCGTGATTGCTTACTTCAGTAAGGCACTTTCAAAGCCAGAACGGAACTACTGCGTGACTCGACGAGAACTTCTGGCTGTGGTAAAAACCTTGCAGCATTTTCACAAGTACCTCATAGGAAGGCAGTTTACGTTGAGGACGGATCATGCTGCATTGAAATGGCTTCTACAATTTAAAAACCCGGAGGGCCAAGTCGCAAGATGGCTCGAGCAGCTGCAGGAGTTCAACTTTGTGACGGAACATCGCAGTGGAAAAGGGCACAATAATGCTGACGCCTTGTCGCGACGTCCGTGCAATGAGGACTGTAGACACTGCCAACAGAATGAAGCCCGAGAACACGTGAATTTAATTAGGAGTGAAGGCAACTTCAAGAAGTCCCAGGAAGAAGATGAAGATATTCGACCTATACTGGACTGGAAGCGTAACGGAACTAAGCCTCAGTGGAGTGAAGTATCGTCACATAGTCCCGTCACAAAGAGCTACTGGGCACAGTGGGACAGTTTAGTCCTAGAAAATGATGTGCTTTGTAGGAAATGGGAATCGAACGATGGCAAGGAGGTGACCACACAAGTGATAGTACCACGATGTGAAGTGGCCCCCCTGTTACAAGAGATACACGATGGTGCTTCTGGAGGACACCTGGGAATTAAGAAAACTCTACTGAAAGTGAGACAGCGGTATTACTGGCTCAATTGTAGAGATGACATAGAGCAATGGTGTCGGAAATGTACAGCGTGCGCATCTGTGAAAGGACCACAGACTAGGAGCAGGGGCAGGCTTCAGCTGTACAATGTGGGAGCCCCCTGGGAACGCATTGCCATCGACGTCGCTGGACCTTTCCCAGTTACGGATGACGGAAACAAGTACATAGTGGTGATCCAGGACTACTTCACAAAGTGGCCCGAAGTCTTCGCCATACCCAATCAGGAAGCGACGACAGTGGCGGAGAAGGTGGTCGAGGAAGTAAGTATGTCGGTATGGCGCACCTTTGGAAATCCATTCCGATCAAGGCCGTAACTTCGAATCTGCGCTGTTCCAGGAAATGTGTACTCTTCTGGGAATTTATAAGACACGCACAACACCTGCGCATCCTCAGTCGGACGGAATGGTGGAAAGGTTTAACCAAACCCTGGAGAATCATCTGGCTAAGGTTGTCGATGACCATCAGAAAGACTGGGACCGGTATATTCCACTATTTCTGATGTCGTACCGATCGGCAGTGCATGATAGCACGGGACATACCCCAGCAAGAGTGAATTTCGGCAGGGAAATGAGACTTCCAGTCGATGCCATAACTGGCGTGCCACCTGACAAGACTAAGCCAGTTACGGACTACGTAAGTGACCTTCAAGTTCAATTGGACGAAGTGCATAAACGAGTACGTGAGAATAGCATGAACACCAGCGTTAAAATGAAAACGAGATACGACCGTAATGCCAACGCCCAGGGATTTGAGGAAGGTGCACTGGTTTGGCTCCACAACCCGCTTCGACGAAAAGGGAAGTCGCCGAAACTTCAAGCTCGATGGGAGGGACCTTACACCGTACTAAAAAGGATCAACGATGTAACCTACCGCATCAAGAAAGGGTTAAGAGGGAAGCCTAAGGTTGTCCATGTGGACAGATTGGCGCCGTATCACGGATCTAATAATGCTCGGGACGAGCATAACTAAGAGGAGGGCACTGTTACGCCGATAAAATTTCAACACGTCATATCTCCAACAAATTAAAGAGTAGCAACGAATAATTAAAACGCATTACTGTTCGAAAGCTCTAGAACCAAAGTACCTACCTAGCCTGGCAAGATCTGGAACATTCCGTCTTAAGTACTTGTTGTACCTAGTATTTAGTAGGTATGTAATCTGTAGGTATCCGTAGGTGGATAAGGGAAATGGTACTTTCCGACATTCACAATAGAGTCGAAATTCGCGTGAGTGACTCGCGAAGGACAAAGCAATAAAATTGATTTATGGCCCCGCGACGCGACTCTATTGTTCTGGAACTATCCTGAGACGTCGGTATCTAGAATTTTCTTTGCTCCGCGTATAAATACGAGCCCCCGAACGGTAGTGAGTCAGTTCTGATTTCGACTGCGATCAAGAGCGATCTACCTAAGTGTGCGAAGTGATTTTATCTAACGACCGAGGCGATAGTATAACGGAACTCTAGTGCTAACTGTGATTTGGATTATTGTTGACTGGACTAATTATTTATTGTTTGTGGTAAATAAAGTTCTTTATTGGTAAATCGGCATTTAATTACCTACGTACGTAACAGTATGTTTTTTTATCAAATTGACAGTGATTAAGAACGACTTTCTTTCATTGAAATATATAAATTACATAATTTGGTGTTCTTTTTTTTTGCAGGTGGGAAAATCATCCATGACATCACCGCGCCTTTGGGCGGGGCGGGAGATAGTGTCAGACTTTTACCGACTAAAAACCCACTCCTGTTCTTTCGTAGCCTTTCGTACCGGAGCTGAACCTTCCTTTCAGAAACAGATCCACATAATTTGATGTATGATCGAACGCGTACCGTGACGGTCCCTTTCCTAGAGAGAAGGCCCGAGCCTAAGCAGTGGGAACATTATAAGGCTGATTACGCTATTGTATGTTATGTACCGTGGCATTGAAATGATGATAACTGGCAGAAGAGTTTTCAACTATAAATAGACCGTCTTTTAATAAAAAAAATCAACATACCTTTTCTTCAGTCGGCGCTATAAGCACGTTACCCCAATGCAAGTCTCTGTGCTCAAACTGGAACGCCTCCTCTGCAACTGCCAGACCATATGCAACCTGATAACACGAAACGCATTTAGAAACAACGTATTTTTAATACAGTACAAAATAAACGAAACAATACATGATACAAATAAGTTACACAAAAATTCAAACAACAAAAATTACATTTTTTTTAAATCTTCTGAGTAGCATACAAAATAGAAGTTATCTACAATCATACAACAACAACAACAACAAAATGCAAATAATAAAAAAAATAAACATGCTACAAAAACAATAATAATTAAAAATAAACAAAGATTTAAAAAAGGAATCCACACACTGGTAGCACATGAAAAGCGCGCGAAAGCGACCTCAGAGGATAAGTGATAATCTAGTCAAGATACGTGAACAACTTGATACTAGAATATCGCTTATCTTCCGTGGACGCCACTTGCATGCAGTTGTGAGCCACTGAAAAAAAAAGTACACAAAGAAAAAAAAAAACAAAATCAAACATAAAAATGCGTTATGGCTTCTTTACGTAAGTCTATGGTATATGAAGTTTGGAGAAAGTTTATAAAAAGAACAGTGAAATATAGCGTTAGGTAAAGAAGCCATCAAAATAGGTGACTTGCAGATCACACAAATTATATTTTTTCGAGATTGCTTGCACTAATGTACGAAAGCAAAAACGCAATTTAGTACTTTTCTATTTAAAAACACATCAACATTTCAGAAAGAAACTTTCTATGATATGTAGACGACAAAAAAACTTAACTATTTAATTACGAAAATGTTACAAAAAAAAATTAGCAACTCATACATTTCACACATCGATATTTTTTACAGAACTTAAGTTTCCTAGTCGATCAAATCTAAAATAAAAAAAAAACTCAGATGTGATTAACATCGGGTTAAAATTAGCCCACATTTAACTATATTGTCTATATTGACTTGGTCGACTAGCAAATACATACACAACATCAAAATAACAAAAAAAAAAGAAAAGAAAACGCATGCCACAGCCTAAGGTCGCGTTTCCACCTGCAAGTAAATTGCATGCCAGTCGGTAATCCGCAATTTAATGTAACTGGCATGCAATTTACTTGCAGGTGGAAACACGGCCTAATAAAAAAATAAAATTATTTTTCAAATTCAAAAATCGAAGCTGAAATACCTGCATAAACAAGGCATACGCCTGTTCAGCGCTGTTGAACTGATAGCTCTCCAAGTCCTGGCCCGCGTTTGCGAGTTCCAGTACTATAAACTGCTGGTCGGCCGGCAATATCGCCGGGTTGTCGTTCTCAGAGCCTTTGCACTCGTCGTACAGGTCCCACAGGTCGAGCAAGCGGGCTGGGTAGCTGCCGTATACGCACCTTACTGCTAGTACCTATGAAGAGAGAGTATACTGGTTAGTAAGACTCGTAAAGACAGCACAAATGGTAGAAGGCTGTTTCGTTTTGATTCTCTTGCGTCGAACGTCTCGAGTAGGCCACGTCCCCAATTCCTTTGTTCTGACCACGTGACTGAGCGTTGAGATGACGTCAGAACAAAGGAGTCGTAGGCGCGGCCTACTCTAGGCGTTCGACGCAAGACAATCGAAAAACGAAATGGTCGTAACCTGGCTAGGGGTCTTTAAATCAAGAGTGAATAGGATACTTCTAGGCAAGCGTGCTCCATAGTCTCTTTTCATTAGGTGAGGTCAAGCGTGAGCCTATCAACAGTAAAAAAAGTATCTACAAGGCAACGAGTAGCAAGCAGGATAGTCGGTACAGTAGCCACCGACACATGACCCGACATTCCCGGGTGGTCCTCATCAGGTCATAAGATAACGTATCGCGACATAGCGCTCGCGACTCTAATTTCACGAGAAGCTTGCAAAATATAAATGAGACGCAAGAATTTCATACATTATACAAAAACAAATTTAATTTTAAACAGCTACAGGAATGATCAAATCAACAAATAACAGGAAGCTTCAACGAACGTAGTTTATAAATATGCGAATCTAGCTCATTTTGTTTTCTCTGGCAGTTTTAGCCGGAATCTAGGATTTACACCATGAAAAAAAATTGGCTAAGTGCGAGACGGACTCGCACACCAACCAAAAACCGAGCAAAAAACCACATCTTTTGTATTGAAAAGGGAGGGGGAGGCCTTCGCCCAGCAGTGGGACATTTGTATGGAGACTCTCTTTAATTTTTAACTCTTGCGGTTTATGATATGCAGCCTCCTGACAGGCAGACGGACAGTAGAGGCTTAGGCCTACTCTCTCCACAGACGCGTAACTTCATATTCGTCATTATACGCTTGGCGTACGTACACCTGCGTGAAGTTTACGTACCTACTTATGACACGACGGAACGACGTACACAGTATAGGCCTTAGTAATAGCACGAGGGTCAGAAACCAACTACATCCTTTAAAAAAATGCTTATATCATTACGTCAGACGCCTAACATAGAAATAACAACTCGTAATTCAATAAATACAAGGCACTGACCGATGGCTAACTAATGAAACGTAAAGACCGTTTGCTACAACAACAAAAAAAAAAAGATGCGGCAGCTGGTCGCAGTTGTTGTTTTATAGCGTTTAGAAATTAAAGGAAGTAGCATGTGCCAGCTTGTGAGCTTGCAACAGTTGCAACCTGTTGCCAAGCGGAATTTTAAAATAGATATTATCCTGTTTAAAGGTAAAATGTCAGTAGATGGATCTGACAGGAAAATGGAAATGTTTGTTTCCTGTAGCGATGTCTCATGTCACTCTGGTGAGCGATCGCGGTAATTTTTGCCTGATCACTTAAAAAATTGTCGCTTGAATCCTGCGGCACGGCGCCACACACCCTTTGAAGTTTTCGTTTCGAGTGCTAGCAAAAATGAACTTAGCGGTGGTCAGGCAATAATACCCAGTTTACTTATTCGTTCCTGTGGACTATCGATACGTGATACTAAACATATGAAGTCTACGCCAAGGATGTTATACGACTCCGTTTCGGATAGCTTCGGAAAAAGTCGGAGCTTTGAAGTGGATGACCGACTAATTTCTGCCAAAGTCTTTGTCTGCGTGAAAGTCAGTTATTGTGGACGCGACGTCGAAGCCAGAAGCTAAGCCTATGTCCATCCTTAGGGGTTTAAGCTTACTCCGTACCAAATACCATCAATATCGGTTCGGCAGTTTATCCGTGAAAGCGTGACAGATAGTTACTTTCACAATATTACTAGCTTTTGCCCGCGGTTTCGCTCCCGCTCTACCCTACGTGGAGTAGGGTAGAGCGGGAGCGAAGCCGCCTACTATATCTTACTCTACCCTACCTTAATTTTCATTTTTTAATAAGAACCTTCTCCTCACAATAACAAACACAAGAAAAAAAAGAATTAGCGAAATCGGTGCAGCTGTTCTCGAGATTTGCGCTTAGCAACGTATTTAGCGATTCATTTTTATATTATTATAGATATATTAAAAAATGAAATGCAATATATTTAATTTTAATATTGTAATATCCTTAACAGAAACTATCCGAATCTAGCGGATATTCCGAAATAAATACATTAACATAACTGTATCCGAAACCGGTAAAATATTATCCTTATAGCCATGTATTCAGATTCGCACTATCATAAACAAGACAGATTCTAAGCTTCAATAGTACTCAGAATCAAGATGTCTGCCGTATCGTATGAACGACCTCTAAATACAGGCAGGCGGAATCGTAAAAATCTGTCTAGAGATAAGGTCAAATTGCACATTCATATAAAACATGATAGCAAACGACAAAGAATTACCTACCGCACACATAATTAATGGAACAGCAATGAGTAATTGTGAAAGAAAGAAATGAAGAACGACATTTTAATCATGCTAATGGAATTATGCTCCAGCTGTGCCAAGAAGATAGTCTTGTTTCGACTAGTGCGGCCTACCTACTTGTCTTATCAAATAAACAAACGAACGCTGTTCCTTTTCGTGAATACAATGATTCATGCATTAATTTATTCGAATTTCGAAAGTAAAATGTTCTGCTGTAGTGGAAACAGTGATTCATTTTCCTAGAAGCGGTTCGTGACGAGCATCGTAATGACCTCATTTTGTATGGCTAATGTGTTATGCTAAACGCATCTATGACGAATGCGACCAGCATAATGTTGTTATTTGCGATAAATGGCTTATAACCGTAAGGATAAGGATGCTAATTAATAAACAGAGTCCGGTTTTATAGTCGTTCGAGGAAAATAATCGTGATAGGACCTAAAGTTCCCGATCGATTTTAAACCTTATTTTTAAATTCATAAGGGCGAATAAGGAAAATGCATGCAATTTTTATTATAAATTTTTGCTTTGATAAAGAAATATGAAAGAATTTTGAAAATATCTTCATCAAAAACGAAGTTATAAAGCTTCAAAGCTGTTAATAAGAGAATTCTGACGTGATCTTTGACGTCAAAGTTCATCACGCCCATACGGCTGCCATAGAAAACGGCGTTTTGATGAGAGAGACCGCTAATTTGTTATTCATCGTTTGCTTTTCGACCAATTTTGATATTTTAATTTCACTGTTAGTATCCTATTTTTGTATATTCATTAAGAAACCGGTTATATAACATACTAGCTTCTGCCCGCGACTTCGTCCGCGGAAAAATTCTTGTTTTAAAATAAGATTACACTCGATTAGACGCTACGCACGTTCAGCGCTAGATTCCTGAGCACGGGCCTGTGATGTTATGGCATTTTGCCTAGCGAGCCGCTGCGAGCGCTCAGCGCTAGTCTCCCTATCCCTTGTTTCAGAGACATGCTGCCTTAAATGAGATAGACGCTGCGCACGTTCAGCGCTAGATTCCCGAGCACGGGCCTGCGATGTTATGACATTTTGCCTACCAAGCCGCTGCGAGCGCTCAGCGCTAGTCTCCCTATCCCTTGTCTCAGAGACATGCTACCTTAAATGAGATAGACGCTGCGCACGAACAGCGCTAGATTCCCAAGCAAGGCCTGCGATGTTATGACATTTTGCCTACCAAGCCGCTGCGAGCGCTCAGCGCTAGTCTCCCTATCCCTTGTCTCAGAGACATGCTGCCTTAACTCAGATAGACGGTGCGCACGTTCAGCGCTAGTTTCTCGAGCACGGGCCCGCGACGTCCTCAAATTTTGGCTAGCGAGGCGCTGTGAGCGCTCAGAGCTAGATTCTCTAGCGCGTGCTTGCGAAATATATTCTCTATTTCTCGAGAGGCGCTGCTCATTTTCAGGGGCAGATTCTTCCGTACGGCGTACTCGAGCGGCTCTTGTCTGTGATGTCTGCCGGGACAGTTGAGATTTCCTTTTAGACATGCTCTCAACAAACTACGCACAGACTTGAAAACAATTATGAACAAAGGGAGAGCGACTCGAACACCGTCCGCCTTTACAAAACAAAACAATCGTAATATCGAATAACTCGTATCGATTATTACGATAAAACGAAGTACGAAACTATGAACATACAAAACAAACGTACATACAACGAAATTACGATATTTTCGATTATGAGGTATCTATCAATAACAACAACCATACGAACGAAACAACCGAAACCAATAAGCAACTGACAGAAGAACTCCAACTAACGACAACGTGGGCATAATAATTCGAGAGGGTCATCAGTCCACTTTCTGTGGATTACCACCGCGATTACCACTTAACACCGCGATTCAGAAAAATTACGTAATTGCAGAACGCCATCTATAGGCAAATAGGTAAAACGTTGGGCACGCCGCAATTATGGCGGTAAGTCCCCTCTTTGAGGCGTGGCTGGAAAGGCCTCACGGCATCCTTACCTTCCGCATGACACAGGTCCTCACCGGACATGGCAAGTTCGGGAGGTTCCTGCACCGAATTAAAGCGGAAGAGAAGCCCGGGTGTCACCACTGTGCGGAACACCCGGAACCCCACCGTGTGGTGGAGCACACAGTCGAGGTGTGCCCTGCCTGGGCAGAGCATCGCCGTGCCCTCGTGGGGGCGATCGGCGGCAGAGACCTCTCGCGCCGGGCTCTGGTTGAGGCCATAGTCTTTAGCGAGGAGGAATGGCAGGCGGTCGCCTCCTTCTGCGAAGCAGTAATGCTAGCAAAGGAGGAGGCAGACCGCATCAGGCAACGGCGCCCCCGCCGCCGCCGCTGGGATTCCGATCCCGATTTCCGGCCACCGTAGACGCGGGCTCGCGGACGGCGAGCCATGGGTAGCTTGCTGTCCGATCGTCCGGAATGGACCGAGCCCAAAACGTCGACGGCGCGCACTGTTCCCGCGCGCCTCAAGAAGTTGTCAGCAACAGCAGTAGCCCAGCTGGGTCAAAGCCTACCGGGTCCAGGGTTATCCGAAAGGGAACTCGTGCCCTGGTTTGAAGGCTAGAAGGAACGGGGTGGGTTTTTAATCAGTAAGAGTCTGACACTATCTCCCGCTCCACCCAAGGGCGGGGGTAGTCATAAGATGATTTTTGCCCAGTATAAAAAAAAATAAAAAAAAAATAGGTAAAACGGCTGCACAATGAAAGTTATGCTATTTAGTATGCATTTTGCGTTTTAGTAATTTTAAATTATCTCCGAAACTGTATGACCAATTGATATGCTGTAAATGGCAAATCTTATCTATATGATGTTCTTGTGATACTGAAATAATTTATTGTCATAAGAATTAATATTTTGTTGCTCAAATAATCAACCAAACGTAAGTATGCCGAAAAAAAATATTTTTAATGCAATAAAAGAAGTATAAAAGACAAAATATAAAAGATAGAGATATGGTATCGCGGACTTTTTTGTAGAAATAATTAAGACGAACCAGGTAGCCATACATTGTTTTTAATTTTAAGCAACTGTTTAGGCAGCGCACGCAAATAATTCGGTTTTATGAGGTATTTTTTTCCGACTTGCTAGACAAAAGTGGTGATAGCTCGGTTAATATACATGCTATAGAAACAATTTATAGCCTATAGCACTCAGGAATAATGTAGCTTTCTGCCAGTTAAAAAATTTTTACAATTGGATTATGAGTTCCAGAGATTACCCCCTACATACAAACTTACAAACTTACAAACTTACAAACTTACAAATTTTACCTCTTTATAATATTAGTATAGATTTTTCAATGCATATTCCCTTTCGAGTACAAGAAGTCCGTATAGCAACACCGTCTCAAGTAGAAACATTGCATGCATAAATGCAGTTTCTAGCCTTATCGACAAACGTGATGAAAGATTAAATAATCCGTTGTACTCTGTTGACTTTTTACTATTTATCATGCAAACATAGATAAAGCATAATTCTATAGAAAAATAAAATTACTAGACGATTCTCCAATCACCTTCATCTAGTAAGCCTTTTCCCAACTAGCAGCCCTGCGTTCAAAAATAACCAGAGTAGTGTAGAGTTGTAACCCAGGATCGTTCTTTTTTAACTCGAGCTACCCTAGAGTTAACCCAATAAACACTAACTCTGAGCAGGGTCAGGTTGGAGTTAGCGGCCATATGCTTGACATTGACAGTTGAACTCGTTCGCGTTCAAAAATGCCAGGGTAGAGTACATTACCCTATGACGTCAGTTAACTCTAAACTCGAATTTGAACGCAGGGCTTGGGGGCTTTCAGTCTAATCGGATACGGCTAAATAGCGACTGCCTATCAGACTTCCACAACCCAGTTACTGGTCAACACGATACTCTTCGGATGGACTGATGATCAGACTTTCTGGCGTCTGACAACTTGTAACGACTGTCAATCGGGCCCAACGGCTTTATGTGCTTTCCGAGGTACGGGGTGTCAGTCATGTGAAATCCTTAGATGACTAGTATTAATCGATTATTCTACACTATTAGTTTTTTTTTTTTTATTGGTTTGTGGGAAGTAATCTCCGAAACTACTGGTTCGATTGCGAAAATCTTTTCACCGATAGAAAGCTGCTTTATTCCTAAATGACATAGATCCATTTTATGTATGTGGGCAAAGCCGCGGGCAAAAGCTAGTCGTTGATAAAAAAAGACATGATGAATAAATCGCCCACTTTAATTTGTGTCATAATCAACTGAAAGGGCAAACGTTGACGTAACTCGTCTTTGGCAGCGCAGGTAGAATAAATCACTAGCTAGCTATTTGGAAAGAACGAGGGACCTTTTTAAAAGGTAAAAAAGCCTCGGATACCGAGACTAAAACTTAGAAAGGACTGTACGAAATGGCATTCACAAAGCCGACCGGATTTATTGTCCTCTTTATCATTTCTAAGTGGATGCCTTTCATAGTTTTAGATACCAGAACCGGTATCCGATTTGCTTCGGAATTTAAAGATTGCCTGGAATGTAGATAGGATTCGGAAAATGTTGAATTGTTGGACGTGAATCATACTAATAAGTAATATTGTATAGGCGAAAGTTAGTATATGTTTGTTACTTCTTCAAGCTCAAACGGATTTCGATGAAACTTGGTGCCTGGATAGACCATGTCCTGGACACTTTTTCAAAGGATACTTTTTTATCCCGGGAGTAGTTTCCTTTGGGATAGGTAATTAACTACTATCATACGGGTGGCAACCGCTAGCACTAATATAGGTACTTTCCGTGATTCAAGGTTATCTGGCCTCATCTAGTTTAAAGTGACGAAATAAAATTGGCATACAAGGTTTTTCTATGAATTAAAATACACTGTACACACTCATTTCCGTTACGCCCTGCTTTTATGATCGATCAACAATCCTTAACGACTTTGTTATTGCCAATACTTTAATGAAATGACTAACAATATGACTTTAATGAGATTTATTCAATGAATGGTCATTATGAACTATTTGTTAATTTACCATAACGACCAAATACTAATTACTGATTAGACATAAATTACATAACGCATCTTTGGTAAAACAAGGAACATTTTGCACAAATTACTAAGTATTTTAAAGCAATATCTTATCAAAGTCCCTGAAATAAAGAGGAGAATAATTTTAGAGCAAAATACATATTATTTATTGCAGAGCAAAACCATTTTGTTTGCTATAAATTATAAATGATGTTTATCTTGCAAATAGGTTAAAAGTAAAACTTATACACGTAAATTCTTTCGTTAAATCTGGATGAGGTCGGTGTTTCCTAACCGACTACCCTGAGAAGACACAGCGAGACCAACTCAGAAATCAAAGTTACCAGTTAACATGGAATCATCATCATTTCAGCCGATAAACGTCCACTGTTGGACATAGGCGTCCCCCAAACATGGAATGGTCAAATCATATCAGAACTATGTAGATTAGTGTCTGAGATGAGAAAACAAAAGAACATCATAAAATGGCTTTTCAATACGATTGAAATAATAACAATTATTCCCCGTTATATCCGAGGGTGCGATCAAAGACAAAAATAACACAAATACGCAGTATTATAAATAAACCACTCACTCAGTCTTCTTGCAAATCACCAGACAGTATCTCCTTCCATTCATAAAATAAATTGCCGGTAGATATCATTACAGATTCAAAAGATCCGAATCACGTACAAAAAACGCATCTAACCCAACATAATATTACAAGAGCAAAAGCAAATAATTCCCCTGTCAAATACATCTACAATTCTAGTAGTATATTTCAAATCAATCTGTTTAAATATTTAGTCAAGATTTATGTAGGTATAGGTAAATCGAGCTGTTATCCGCAACTCCAGGACTAAGGAGCGTATTTTGAGTATAAGATTTATGTAACTCATAATACGATTTAAAAGAGTGTCATGAAGTTTCTTGCACGTTCTTCTCCATAGAGATCTACGATTGACCGACATTTCTACAATTCAAGTGCCTGATAATTTGGTCTATTTGAAATAAGTTTCTGAATTCAATTCCAACTATATCTCCGAGAAACTCTGGGGGCATGTCATGCCAGTCATAACATCGTATAATACGTCAAACAAAAAGATTATGATAGTTCAATTAATGCATGCAATGGTTATCATAGCAAAATACTACGCCACATAATTATCATGCATTTACACGTGGTAGAGACTTGTAGATTTTATATGTATGTATACTGGATGTTGATATGTTTTTCATTTCACCTTCAATGTAACACCAGCATAATGTACAGGAAAATTGTTTAGACGGAATTAGCAGAGTGTTCATCGTCAGAGGTAAATTGAACAGAGACTTGGACGCGTAACCTTTCGAAGTATTTGGCTTATTTGACCTAAATTGAACGGCGTCTGTTTTCTGCGAGAGTTCATTCTCAACGGGATAAATATTTGTTTGATTTGACCTACAGATATTTGAGATCGAGATGTTTTCGTACGTGATTTCTTCACAAATACGTTTATCATTTGGACGTTGGATTAAGCACGTATTATTTATCATGAATCAAGTTATGTTACTAAGCGTTCGTCAGGCCGCATCATCTATCAGTTTCCAATAATTCACATCTCGGACAATCGGAATAATATTTCGTAACAGTCCATTGTCTCGCGTATCATTTTTCGCACAGCTTACGTCATTGGCTTGCACTTATGAACTAACCCGAGTTTGAATGCAGACTTCAATGAGGACAAATGATGTAAGGCCTAAATATTTCTCATGCGTTAGTTTCATTGAAGAATATTAATCGAGATTACTGTCTTGAACTTTGGACTACAGTACGTAGGTCAATGTTGATGAAAAAAACGACTTTATAAAGCATATTTTAAGCATGTTATTCTTAGAAATTTTGTTCAAAGATATCCTCGCCCCAGCGAGAACCGATCTTACATAATCCTGGGGTTACGTCAGACTACCCAGTAGAACCTTCTTCCAACTAGTGTCAAGGTTAGAGTATCGATTGCGCTCGCTGGCGACCACGCATGTTAGATAGAACCTTCAGGCTTACGTCTATGCAAATATATAATGGTGCTGGATGAGAGTAGCTGAGAAAATTATGTGCTATTGGAAAGGCCAGCGGTAAACTGTTTCAAACAACTTTTTAGACATATAGGCAAATGAAATTGAAGTGTCTGTTGGTAATATAAAATTTACATTTTTTTAATTACATATTCGATATCTCCCTCTGTTTGTTCCATGTCCGAAACGGTCGCGCCGATTTTGCAAAAAATAAACTTGTAGGTAATTGTGACCAAATGGCACCGCATTGTGCCGTTTCAAGAATCAGACTTGGACAAAGTTGCGGTTATTTTATTAACATTATTGATAGGCACCTCTCTTGATAGTAAGCGATGATGTGGTCCATGATAGAAAAACACGTTTATTCAGAAGTAACTTATTCAGTGTAATTTAAAGATCCTTAGGTCATAGCTATCAAGAAACACTGACACCAGCACGGCAGGGAACTCCACTCTTTAGCTGTACGCACAATAAAAGCATTCACGGAACGATTTGTGTGATGGATGGAAGTGCTGGAAGTCTATCATACAATAATATATAAACAATTTTTAGTTCTGCCTTTTCTGGACCACAATTTCCCTTGATAGTAAGCAATGGATAAGGTCTGTTCATTCTTACATCTATGTTAGTAAAGTAATGTTGACTAACCTCATTGAATACATCTGTGGCATTCTCTATATCATGTAGATCCAGCGTTTCGACGTCCTTCCCTTCATCAAAGTGGCGATTAATTTCGGCTATGGGAGCGCGGAGTGCGCTCAATTCCCTGTTGAAGAAAATTTCACACTTTATTCACAAGTAATATTAGAAAGGAAACATTTTTTTGTTTGTCTTGACCATCAGTCTATCCAAGGAGTATCGTGTTGGCCAGTAACTGGGTTGTGGTGGTCTGATAGGTAGTCGCTCCATATAAACACGGGTATTTAGTCGCAACTAGTTAGGCTGGAAGGCGAACCCAAGCTAATTGGGAAAAGGCTAGGTAGATGATGAGACGATGTTTGTAAAAGATTATCTCTAGAGCAGCCATACTCGAAGTGGGCTCTGCAAAAGCAGACTCCGTGTGAATACTAGTTCTAATGTGGAAGGAAATATAAGACCGGGAGCCGCATCATCATCATTTCAGCCGAAAGACGTCCACTGTTGGACATATACCTTCCCCAAGTGTCACCACAATGAACGGCAATGGTGGCCTTGCCATAACATGTTAAAATGTCAAGCGTGCGAGCGAGAAAGAGGAATGGAGCTGTATATATATATAGCTCTATCCCTTTAATAGTTCAGTTTAGTTCGTCAAATGGATCGCCTTATAAGTTTATGGTAGGGACGATCGTCATTATGTTTTATTCCGGACTCATAATTCCGGTAAAGAGGCCATAGGAATTCTATTACCAATATAGTAAATCCAACAATGCCTTACGTAACATTTTTCTGAGGAATTAAATAACAAAAGCACGCTTATTTCACTTTCTCGACCTTTAAAATTGTCACAATAGAGTTACATAACTCCCTTACCCAAAGAAAAGCTTCCAGGAAAATTATATATCGCAACACGTTGAATAAAGTTTTGAGAGAAACCCAAGCTTATACAGGAAACAATTATATAATTAAAACACAATATATCAGTACATAAAGAGCTGAACAATGATTGTAGTTATATAAAGCTGTTGCTAACTTGATGGCGGAACCGTTTTACTCAAGATCGCGGCGCATAGATTAGCGGCAAACAGTAGGTATGTTTTTATTTTCAAGGAAAAATAGGTCACTTCAGTACAACTACTAAGCCAGCGACATAACAATTCTCACGAAGAATTTTATTAAAAACTTTATTACCCCTGAATTGAATTTTGAGAGTAGTTTGTAAAAAATATTCGAGTCTTTATTATTCATATTGTTTTTTTTTTTACCGGTAGGAAAATCATCTAATGACTTCCCACGTTCTTGGGCAGAGCGGGAGATAGTGTCGGACTTTTACTGACTAAAAACGCAGTCCTGTTCCTACTTTCCCTTAAACTAACCCTGGCCCCGGTATTATTCATATTGATTAGAATTTGTGCCAAGTTAAAAGTATAAAAATCCTCCCTTATAACCTCTAAAACCCCTTGAATTCATTTATTGGCAAAATAAATAATGGCAACCATTTATTATTTACTTAGGTTACTATTTGTGCTAATGTCTGCCATACACGCTAGTGTATACTAACCAAGTTTGCCTGTACAGTCATACCTGTCAGGTATAATGGGTATAACTGTACGGGTAAGTTGTACCCATCCCTGTCAGGAATACCTTGGCATGTGGCTACCTTAACTTTCCAATACACGCAATGAGACTGCATACTAAATAATTTCTCCTATTACATCCCCTTAAAGGTTGAATTTCCAAAAAGCTGTTAACGCTCGACTACTTCATAAAAGGAAGCTTTGTCCAAAATTTCACACTTCTAGTCCCAGTACATTCGGTTGTGAGTTGATATGTCAGTCAGTCAGTTTCTCATTTTATATAGACAGATATTTGCTTTGCATATCTCGTGCAAATAGGCTGACTGATAAATTGACCCAGATAAATTAGAGTTATATGGTCTGCGATGTTGAATTAAACTTTTCATAATTGAACAACGATATACTATCAGTTAATGACAACCAGATGTCTGTGATACATGCAATCATTTTATGATAGATATCTAAATTAGTACAATGTTTCCGCGAAATATACGCACAAGGACATTATTATGATCGAAGATAATTTAGTAGCTTTTGATAGCAAAAATTATATATTTAAATATGTACACATAATCTTAGGTCGGCAGACTAGATAAACTCATTTAGTAGCCGATAAATTTTATTATTCAAAGCCCATAATATTTAGTTCGACAGGAAGGGTGGCGGTGGCGAACGGTTTCATAATCATGATGTTGCATACTCATTTCCAATCCAAAAGACGGTCGAATTTTGAAAGCGAAAGTTAAACCGTTAAACTCTTACGAAAATTACTTTTTATACAGTCGAATGAATGTTGTATTCGTGAAAAATTTATACCAAAATCTGTTTGTTCCGTTTAAGTTGACATTGAGCTTAAAACCTGAATTAAAAAATATAAAACGATACGGGGTTGTGTCGCCCTTATTCGGTGTAAACGGTGAAAACCTTGGATTGAGTGCCAAATGTCTGTAGAGTAGCCATTTAGAATCTGCAAGCTCTTCAGAGTTTGTGCGATGTCTCTCCGCAGACCATGACCCACCTTCCATCCTGCGTCACGTGCCGGGCCTAATGACAGCGTCAATGGACGGCAAAGAATTTAATTAAAAAAAAAAATGTTTTGTTATCGACACGCTAAGAAAAAGAAGCTTTGGAAGTTAGTGTGTGCGCCATAAATATGAATTACTATAAGAAACTATTATTAAAAAGGACAGTAAGCAAAAGAAACTATACAAGATAGAGGATTTGAAGGTCGCAAGCCTCCATAAATCTAATATCGTCTTATTAAAACTCATAGTTTTACAGTTCGCGCGACCCACTTACAAGAATAGTCAAGATATTGACGTAGATCGTTTAGTGTAGTCTCAGACATCTTGAATACATAGATTTGTTTGTATTACTATCAGCATTCGCTAGATGAGATAAAACATTTTTGGCGCCCAGTCAATATTAAGTGGGTACTTAGTTTTATGTACACTATTGTATTATTTGCAGCCCGCAACCTAAACAACCACTGCAAGTTCTGAAATTGAGTATCCTCAGAGCCGACTTCTTTATTATTGATAGGCTTGCGCTTGACCACTATCTCACCTGATAGTAAGCGATGATTAGGCCGCTCAGTCGGTTGCCTAACCTATTATACTACTTTTGACTTGAAGACATCTAGGTTATAGGTTTTCAGAAAAGACAATGACAGGTAATTCCACTCAGCTGTATGCATAATGAATATGTTTCCTGTACATTCTTTAGTCTCAATTAATGTAAGTTTTAGAAAAGTACTGAAAAAGTTAGCCCTGATAAAAAGACTGAACCAATGATGACGAAGAGCCGTTCGTTGTTGCGACACTTGGTCCCGGAGGCTTATATCCAGCAGTGGAAGTTTTTCGGCTGAAATGATGAATAAAACTAATAAAACAGTAGGTATACTCACATAGCAATCACAATTTCAGATATGATTTCGTGGAAGTCCTTCTGACTCTCCCCATTGACCTTGAGCGTGCCTGCGATAGGGACTATCTTCAGCACGCGAGCCCGGCCATCTCTGGCGCGCCACAGGAACACTTCGCCGTACACACCTTCGCCGATTTTGTGGCAGTTCTTCAACAGCCTATAATTATAATTTTATTATAGAAAACGTTGAAAACAAGAAGTTAATTGCCAGATATGCTGGACTTCTATGTAGACGAATTTTCAATCGTCAAGGCAGTTTAAAAGAATAAAAAAGAATTTAAATATTTATGTAGGTATGCTTCAGAAAGAAAATATTTGTCATTGAAAAATCATCACTCAAATATTTAAAAAGCCGATCTTGAATAGCTGTCTGTCAAGCAACAGCATTGAAAATAGATTATCCATTTGGGAGTTACAATGCCATAGACAGACAAAGCCTCCAAACTTGTAACACCCCTTTTTGGTTTGGTTGAGTCCAAGTCAAGCATATCTGTTGTTAGTAAGTCACTACTAAATATAACTGGTGATACATAATAATATATTTAAAGAACATGCAATTAGTAAGCGACTGAAATATGATTTGAAACCGAATGTTCGAATCTAGTTTCGACAGTAACTGATTCCGAAACTGACGTGGTAACAGAATAAACAAATAAAAATTAACATTTTTATTATTCGTAATCGTAACTATATGTCGATGTCGTGGCCAGATCTTCTTCATGATATAGCAAAGTAAAACTGGCCAGGTGTCACGTGACTACTAACTGGCTAGCAGTAAGATTTCATAATACGGATAAGCAAGGCAGTTCATTTTACGGCGTAAATTGACTGGAATTAAGAGGTCGTAATAGGTTCCCTGATCGTTCTTAACGTTACAAGTACTTTCTTTACACCTTTTATGATTATCATAGAAATGAAATCAATGATATCGCTCATTTGGTGCAACAATGGCGTAATTACACTTTTAGAAATTTTACAGGAGATGCAGTCAAAGATTAATATTAAAGGTTATGGCATTTTAGCGAAACTTATTACGATTCTAATCGTTGGTCAGTGGGTCGTCTTATTGAATAAAATCAACGTTAATGATGTTTCTCCCGATGTAAATAGTCTTTCCGCACATTTTAACATTATAAAACTTGTTTTGAAAAAAGTTTGAGCGATATAGCCAAACGATGAATAAATCGATGATTACATAAAAAATATAACATCTGTTTTTAGTTATCTATCACAACCAAAGTTTCGGTTATGCCGAATATTACCCCTTTTTGGCCGAAACCAGTTTTATAAATCGAAACCGAACTCTCAGTCAGTCTCTACATGCAATTAAACTAAGATATTTATCTAAATATCATATCAAATGTTACTAGAACATCCAAAGCCATTAGAAACAGCCTGAGCAAGTAGATAAGCATTGTCTTATATAAACAAATGAATAGCACACTCATTTCCTGATTAGATAAAGGGCCGTGCCTCATAGGACGTCATAATGGCGTAGCTAGATCGTGACGTTAAAAAAATGTATCATTGAATGAGTGACTAACAGTGGCCTAAGTTGAACCTGAAGGTAGCCTCCACACTAGGGTAAACCTGACAGGTTTGCCTGCACAGTTATAGGCGAACATTACACAGTCATGCAAGAGTTAATCAATTCCATCAATGCTACCCCCGTTAGTAAAAAAGACGCATCTAACATTTTTTCCAGATTAAAGTTATACTATATACATTGCCGGAGTCAGGAAAAAAAGCGCGTCTGTTTGTATTTTTAAAATTTTGCTAACTTTCTCCAGTGCGGTTTTAACACAAGGAAAAAAGGCCAGACTTCCCGTTTCATTCATAAAAAATTTTTTTTTATCCGTTTTCGTTTTTGTTAGATACGTTTTTTTAACTATCAGGGGCAGAATGATGGTTTTCGTCAAACAGTACTATAAAACGTCAATCATCGCATTAGACGGTAGGTTTTTCGTCGATCAAAACATTCACAGTGGCAAAACTGTCAGCAAAACCTACCTAGTATTGTTCGCTATACCTGTCAGGTGAGCTTGTGTGGAAACCTGCACAGGTATGCACATTCCGGTTTACCTGTACAGGCAAACCTGTCAGGTATACCTTAGCGTGTATGGCCGGCATTAGGCCCTCACTGGGACGCCATGGCGGTGCTGCCAAGAAAACACATGCGGTTCTGTGGCCTGTACTTTACCTGGCACATGTCGGTCACACGTCAACGAAACATTTTTTTTTGGCGTCATGACCTGGCTATGCCCACCATGGCTTCTCAGTGAGGCAAAGCCCTCGGGTTTGATTGTTGAAATAATGATGGCTATAGTAAGAATTCACTGATATAAAATCCAGTTCCTTTGAAACATTCTACAACACAGTGTAGGTATGGGATTCACAGAAAGAAAAAAAAATGGATTGATTGTGTGAAGAATGATACGAAAAAAAAAAAGATAAATGGTGGTGCGTTACAGTTCACAGGTGAGAATGGTTGTATAGGACAAAGGCGAATGTGAGTGTATGGGACTCAGAAGGACACAAAGGTTATGGTCAGGTGGAGTCACACTTTATTACCATGCTCATATTTAAACATTGAGAGGAACAGAATAAAGCCGGGTATAGACTGTTGAAATTCGTAACGTAACATAAAAGGTGCATTTAAGTGTGCTGCAGCAAGTGCACGAACATAGCATGTATGGTCTACTCACAGAGTCTCTTTGCACTGAGGCGTCCATTACACGATAGGTTTTACAGTCAATGTTTTGACTAACGAAAAACCTACCGTCTAATGCGATGATTGACGTTTGCATGATACTGACTGACGAAAACCGTCATTCATGATTGATAGAATTGATTGACGCCTGCATGACCGTGTACGGGACGCCATAGTTGAGCTGATCTGTACGCGCGCGTAGTGTGCACGGTTCGGGCACGCAAGGTTTCCACACTAGGTAGGGCGAACATTACACGGTAGGTTTTGCTGTCAGTTTTGATTGACGAACCTACCGTCTAATGCGATGATTAAAGTTTTATTGTACTGACGGACGAAAATTATGATTCATGATTAATGAAATTTATTGACGCTTTGTTCGCATAATGGTCGCCTTTGGGAATTCTGTTAAATTGTATGTTATATTACAGCAGTCTGTACCCAGCTTAAGTTTGCATAGAAACAGTGTTTGCAAATTTTTTGGTGTTAATATGGTATTAACTGGAAACATATTCATGCATAAAACAAGTTACATCAGTTATGTTATGAAACATTTACTATGACTATTTGACACAGAAAACTAAGTTTGCAGAAAGCAAATAATTTTATATAGGTGAAAGTTTGTGTGCATGTGTGTATATGTATGTTTGTTACTTTTTTACACTCAAACTGCTGAATAGTTTTGGATACAATTTAGGACATAGGTAGACCACACATGCACCAATATGCACATAGGATACCTTTATCTTGGGAATGTGATCCCTTGGGATAATATTATATTTTCACATAGGTGAAGCGCTAACAGACGTCAATAAGTACATAAAGAATGGTTCTCAAATTTATCGACATAACTAAAAAATTAGACTAATAATATACAGGTGTAACTTTGTATTGTATGAATATGGGAAGTTCTAATTTACGGGGTGGGGAGAGCGAAGCTAGTAAGTCTTATATCATTCACTCATACACTCTCTAATTTAAATTCCTAGTCTGTGGTTTCTTTCATAAAGATTTGACCACATGATTATTATTCAAGTATGTCTTCAACTCTGCAACTTTCACTCCTTGCATTGTATAAACAAGTGGGATCAAAGAATATGTGTGCATTTTATTCTTGACAAATTGCTAAATTAAACATGATATTATTATGTTTAATATACTATTATATAATATAATGTTCCTATTCTACTTTCAACTATAATAACCACACTGGAAGTTTGTGAGAGTGTGTGTTTGTTAGTACTTGATTACACTCGCAAACAGCTGAATGGATTTTGATGTTATTATTTTTATTTCATTGTGTGTCAAATAAAAGTGTTTTCTTTCTTTCTTGTTATTTAGTAAACAAGTAGAGTATACCCTATGTTATGTTCTCTTGGGACAATTTTGTGCATTCACGCAGGCAAAGCCGCTGGCTAGCAAGTGTTATAATAAATGTGAAAGTTTGTGAGGATAGATGTTTGTGGCACATTCATGCAAAAACTACTGAATTGATTTTGATGAAACTTTACAGTAACTCGGCTCATAGATAAAAAATGCAGACTATAATTTATAATGGAGGCAAGTACAAATTCCATGCCGGCAAAAAAGCCACTGGCAGAAGCTGTCGTTGAATAATCAGCAAGGTTAAGTCTTGTGACACTTACAACCTTGATTCGGAACAAACACTTATTCAGTTTTCAAGAGTTTTTCAATACTCATACTGAAGGGTACATGAAAGTTGAAACTTGTCGCAGATAATGAATATAGGTTGCCAAACCCATTATAGAATGTTTAAGTATACATATTGAGTAATGCGTGCACATGTGATTAATTGCGTACAGGATATATGTTCACGATTATAACTAAAACTTGATAATGGCTTGTCATGCATTGTGTGGTACAAAATAATGAATTTAATGTCAACCTCCAATTATTTAAAAGATTGATAAAGTATAAACACAACAAATCTTACCTGGCATTTTCGTATAAATGAGATAGCATAGAATTATAGAGCATTTTAGTAAAGGCATCTTTATATTAAGAACAATAATCATTTTTCCTTGAAGACTTGTGCAAATATTTGAAGAACATCCAAAGACAATATTTTTTTTAACAACATGTAGAATAACCCGGGCCATAATATAATGCTATGAAAACTCTTTGTCTTTCTTTGAAGGGATAAACAAAAAATATCCTTCAAGCTCATTTTACTTTGTGAGTAATGAACAAACAATAACATTGTAGCTTGTCAGTAAATGATGTAGATAAATAAAGCAAACATACATGAAATGTAAAGGACGATGTACCCTAGTGTACTTTCAAAGGTCAAATTAAAAGACATTCACTTTGTGAGTCATAAGTTTTACTTTTGCATATTTTTGTCTGGTAATTACTTGTAGTCCCGTAATTACAGAACATCGCTCAAAACTGAAGCGTTACTTAAAACTAGTATCAACCAATCAAATGGCTTGAATCTAGTTGTAAGTAACACTTGATTTTTGAGTGACGTTCTGTAATATGGGATTTAAACTCAAATTGACTAGTGTGAGCCATTATTTTGAGGTAAATTCTATTTGCAAAAAGATTGTAGTAAAATTATCTTGAACGAAATTTTACCGACCGAAAAAAACTTTTGTTTTACTAACTCTTAAATCACTCGGCTGAGACAGTTACGATTACATAAAGACTTTTTGCCACAACCTCAGACATTTCAGATTGGCATGATTACTTCCAATGACATCAAATTGTGTAACAACAAATTAAAATAGTTTCCAAGTTACATTGTTAGCTCAAAAGTAGGGCAGTAGAACATATTTAACCCAATTTATTGGTATGTCATTGAATATTAATGTTTTAAAATGTAGGACAGTCATTCATGCAACTTATCTGTCGCGACGCCTACCCACCTACGGGTTACAGATGTTTAATAACAATGCCACCATCTTGTATTTGCGTGACCTATTTAACCGCCAGTATTGTTTAGTTTGATTTTAGAACAGTTTTAAAAGTAAATTCAACAAGAGGGTAGGTACTCACGTGTCCGGATAGCATTCATCAAATAGTATCGCGTCCGTTTGATTGCATCGACGCAACACGTAATCCCTTGCTGTGGCTATACGGCTCGTAGTATCATGGAAGGTGTTTAGTACAGTGACCTCGTGCGTCTGATCAGCGATCGAGAGTTTGGATAATTCGATAATCGTATCATCACACTCCTCGTTCAAAAATCCTGAAAAATACAACGCGTCATTCACGAATTCACGGCAAATGACATTCATTACACAAAGTAGGAAGTACTTGAACGTACTTTCCCTCAGTGCGTAATCGTCTCGTTGACGCAACGAAATCACGCTAAGACAAAATAAAAGTATCAAAAAACACCACGATTTGGAAACCAACCTGTGTATTGCAGGGAAAGATGCATGCACTTGGCTATTTTAACACTTTATTAGAACAAAGGGCGTAGAACCAAGCAGTTATCCCGTTACGGATACGCAATGGCAGACACCAGACATAAATTATATCGTTTAGCTTTTTAAACACAAATAGTCACTTTTAGAAATGTTTTTCTACTATTATCTTGTAATAGTATTAAATATAAAGTCCACTTTTATCAAATTTGAAACACGCAGTTACAAATAAAAATAAAATAAAAATGATTCTGGACAAAGACCACGCGAAGCGTCTTCTTCCACGAAACGCAGCAACGCACAGAATGACTGTCACAGATAATGTAGAATAATGGACTAGCGATGTGCCTGTGCCGAGTACGGCATAATCGAGTCGGACTCGATTCCCCCTTTGGACTCGCCTACTCGAGTACAAATTTATTTTGATTAGAATACGCTCGCTGGATATGTATTATTTCGGTATTTGGTACTCGCTAACTCGACCCTATTATGGGAGTCCAACAAATTGTTTTAGTTTTAGATACTTTTAGTACGCCAAATTTTGTAAATGAGTTTCAATTAAAAATTGAATAAAACAATATAGAAGTTTAATGCTACTCGATTTTTCTTTTGTGATCTAAAATTGGTAACAAACTCGAGTTTCTTCATTTGAGTTCAACTCGAATTTCCAGACTAGAGGTCTACAAGAGTCAACATTCGCATAGTAAACATAGAATTCGAGTATTTGATTCAAATCTCAAAATCGAGTCAAGATTTGAATATTACAAACCAAATCGAGTCGACTCGATCCACCAAAACAATGACTCGACACATCACTAATAAACTCCCAAGATATTCGAGTGTTACCATGACGATACCACCCGAAACTACTTCAAATGTTATGAAGTTACGATGCGATAGCCCTCGAATGGTATTAAACTTTTTCGAAATGTAATAAATTTGTGGTTTCTTACTATTCTTTGGTTCCAGTAAAGATATTACGATGCCTCGAAATTAAACGCATGTGAAGTTGAAAATTCATTCAACTAACCACAGCAGCTTAGCCCGCATTTGACAATTGTTGCTGTTTATTTATTCGAAGAATAAATTAAGTGATAGTTAAACTCTAGTTAACAAGCCAAGTTACCACAAACTATTGCTCTTACAATAGACTAAAAAATCAATAAATTGCTCTAATCTAACTAAATTATAAATAAAAGTAAAAATTTACCTTTCAAGTCATCAAATATACTTGTGTTGCATAGACTCAGTCTTGAAATATCAGGATCCTGAAATGAGAAGCGCGTGATCACTAAGCTTGAGCCATCAGTTTAAAAACTACTATTTTCTACTTTTTCTACCAACTTTTTGTACTATTACTCACTTTCACAATTCGAATTGTAGATCGACACGGCTTAGATACAAATGTACTTCTGCGACTATTGATTGATTCATTGTGTAGGGAACCTGAAATGTATCAATAATTTTAATAAAGATTACACAGCTTTTATTTATTTTTTCGCAGAATAAAACACAAACCTGACATTACACTGAAACTTTGGATGGAAGTGTCAAGATTGTTCCATTTTTGATTTTTTTTAAATATATTTCTTATGTGCCAGCAATCACTTGGACACAGGAGAATGTATACTTTTTTTAGCAGAAAACTATAAAAAAAATTAAAAGGTATAAAGACTAGATTCATATATTATTAAAATTAATCTCCTGTGGGACTACAGGAGGACTTGGTGACTAGGCTGAGTGCTAAACTGTATAATTATACGAATTTGGAAAAGCACAAAGCCAGGATTTTTTTTTATATTGTATAGAATATGATCCATGTCCTTCATGTCCTCATGCATGTCATAAATTTTACATGAAAAAAAAAAACTAATTGTCTTCCACAACATCTCTGAATATAGGGTGTTCCATAAATTATTTTGATTCAAATTGTACCTACCATTCAACTCTTGTCTTTCCATAGTCTCAATAACACTTTGTCTGTATTTCCTTCCCTTCTTCTCATTGGGTTCCTCTTCAAGAATAGACTGATCAAAGTGATCAGTCATCATTGTCATTCTCCTGAATATACTCAGGGATCTCTCCCATTTCTTTCCAGGCTGAAGAACTATCACAGGTTTCTCGAAACAAGTTTTTCTAGAAGGTTCTGGACTGTGTCTCATGCTTTCTCTAGCCAAAATAGGACTTCTTCGATTGGCGACAGATTTTTGTCTTGGTTTAATAGAACTCTTTCTATTTCTTAAGCTCTTCCTATCAGTGATATTACTATTTCTTGTAGTTACAAATGATATTCTGTCGTCTTTATTAACTTCACAATGTGGCAAGTCAGTTTCTTCATGACCTTTCCTTAATTCTAATACTTCATCATCACTATTCAATTCTTTATCATCATTTAAGTTTATTAGTGTTTCGTCTTCATTTACATTTTCTTTATTAGTTCCATTTTTAGTCTCTCTATTATTGCTAAGCACAGTCTTATCACAATCAGTACTTGAAGATGCATAGGAATCATTAAAAATAGACATCATTGAATTATTTGTGACTTCATTCCTCCTCCTTGTAGTAACAAAACTAATGCATTTCTCATCTTCTATAGGTTCTCCATCATCATCATTAGATGAAACAATATCAATATATTCGCTAGCCTCATTTTCTAATAAATAATTATCTACATTTACATCAGAACAAGAATCATTTTCAGATGTTTGTTCAGTAGAAGTATTGCTGTTTTCAAAACTAGCAAACTCTTCGTCTTGGGAAAGATCTACATCTTCTTGACCAACATTAATTTCATCACCTTGGGTTACATTGCTTTCATTGCTTACTTCATTCCTATTATTATCATCATCAATATCTTCTTGACTTATGTAACTTTCTTCATCTTTAGTGACATTATTAATAATATCAATTTCTCTACTTTTTAGACTCATTTTATTGCCATCAATAATTTCATTATTAGAACTATCATTACATTCAGTACTGTAATTTTTCAGAATTTCCTGAGTATCATCACCCTCAGAGTCAAAATCCTTCATGTTCTCATAATACCTCAAAAACAAAGAATCATTCATTCTCTGAATCTTTACAATAGGTTCTTTTATTACTTCTTCTTCTTCAATAGAACTTTGGTCACTATTGCAGGTATCATACAAGGAATCTTTGTCATAATTTTCAGATGCTATTGACATATTATCATTGTCTTCTTTTACATTTTTAGTTTCAGTACTGAAATTAGACTGACAGTCATCTACATGTCCACTATTTTCAAGCACTTCAATTTCAGTTATATCATTTCTAGGCTCTATTTCATCTAAATCTGAGGTTTTATCAAAACTTTTGTCTTCAGTAATAAATTCTTTATTAGCTTCATTGGAAAAACCCAAGAATGGTTCAACTTCTGTAGTTTGAAAGGAACTTATTTCCACACTAGAAGATGTATTACTTTTATTAGCAATGTCTGTAGTTTTCTTTTCTTCTTTTGGACTATCTTTATGGAAGACTTCTTTATTATTTGTTTCTGCTTTAAGCAGTAATATTTCATCATCACATTTTAAGCTAGTATTAGGAATAACATCTACAGAAGTTTGAGTTTCTTTAAAATCTTTATGACTTTTAGTTTTATTATTACCTAAAAACACTATGCTATCATTGCTGTTATCATTATCCTCTGTTATAGTTGTATACTTTGGACTATTATCGTCATTTGTAATAGAAATAGGAGAAAATTTAAATATAGATTCCCCTCTATATTTAACTTTGAATGGTGTACTGCACAATGGAGATTTTTGTAGTATTGGAGATTGTATATTTCTAGTCAGTCTATGTTTGTAATAACTTAGAGGTTTTTTCATAGAATCATTGAAGCTATTCTTATGCTTTAATTTATTAAGTAGAGATATGTTGTTGACAATGTTATTTATAGAGTCATTGATCCTCTTTGGAGTGGTGTTTTCTTCATTTTCTATAAGTAGTTGGTATGCTTTTATATCTGATGTATTTCTTGTGATGTTAACTTTTTCATCTGAATTTTCTTTATCAGAATCTGGAATTTTAAAAGTTTGCAATTGATCAAGTACATTTAATTCACAGAATTTATCGTCTGACCATTGTTCTACAACTACTAATATTATAATAATCATTTTTATTGCTTGTGATGTGTCACAGAAAATAACATAATGCAACAATATGGTAAGAGCCTAATAGGATTGTAGCCTACTGGGACCATAGATTAGCTTCTGAAGGGAAAACTCGGGCCCGTGGAACGCAAGGCAAACAAAGAACATAGGAGTGGGTTTTTAGTCAGTAAAAGTCTGACACACCCTCCTGCTCCACTCAATAGCAGGAGAAATCAATGGATTATACCTAAAAAAAAAGTCAAGGTAACAATATAGGTACAATATTTTTATTTATTGAACTATATGATTATATAATATAATAATATATAATTTTGATTCCTCATACAGGCAAAGCTGTTAAAAAAACTAATAAGAGTATCTTATTATTATCATAATAACTTGATTACTTACCAGAGCTATCACTGTCTAAATGATTAATCTTTTTGGGTTTCACTGGCTTTCTTCTTGTATAGGTTTTCCCTTCTCTAAAACCATTAATAAATTGTTTTAGTAAATCTTAATAATATTCTAAGCACAAAAGTTCATTGGACATTTGTTACTCTTTCGTGCAAAAACTACTGCATGGATATCGATGAAACTTAGTACACGAGTAGACCATGTCCTGGAATATCACATAGGATATTTTTTTACTGAGGATTATGTTTAGGATAACTTAATACTGTCACATGGGTGAACCAGCTGGTAGTATCTACTAAATAATATAAGTGGAAGGAAACTTATGAAAGATAACATTATCTTGTTTTATGTATACCCAAAACTATTTTGGCTTTGAATAGTATAGGTTCGTAATTCTTTATTGTACACAAAAACATAAAGGCGAGTCTTCACTCAGAAATTTTGCAGATTATACAGAAGCTGTACTAAAGATAAACGACTCCTGCTATTAGTTTAATTCATTATACTTGAAGCGAACACCAGCGTTTATTCTCTCATTCTCTTTCTATTGTGTCTCTAATTACGGTAATCGAAAGGAAAAAAAAAATCTTAATATTTACTGATAAAAAAAGTCGTAGTCTAAGTCCAGTTCTTATAGTTGAGTGAGAAGTTTTTACTTACTTTTTCTGCACAAGTTTATCAAACAGATCCACCTTGCTCCTCACAGAGTCATTCTTACGTGGTACAACTTCCACTGTACACGCATTTGATGAATTCAGCAGTATATCGAACGGATCCATAGGTTTGTTCACTCGAATAGATTTGTCTGGAGTCAGATACGCCGACTGAGACAAACTTTCCCGACAAGGAGTTTCTACCTTACTTACTACCCTTTTAACATATTTCTTCTTGCGTACGCGGTTGGAAGCAACTCCGTGAGCGTTAGAAGATCCAACACAAGATAATTCACGCTTAGTTTGTTTGATATTTTGTATAAAAAAGGCATCGTAAGCCGAGCTCTTTTCGTCCAAGTTTTGCAACAAGTCTCTGCGGTCTATAACACCCCCGGTGTCTTTTTTAGACCTATATGTTCGTCTCATTGTTTATAGAAACTAAACTACTACTTAAAAAATAAATAAACAAGGCGTTTGGCAAAATCAGAAAAATATTTTTCAAACTACTGAAATGACAAACCGAAAAACGCTCGATGAAATTGACAGTTGCTTAAACTTGACGTTTATGAAGGCAGCCGATAGAGTTGCGTTTAGTTCAAAAACTAAAATTTCTATTATAAAGTTTTTATTTTAACTAAAAACTATAGTTTCTCTTTAGTTTTATCGTGCCCACCACGTTTCGTTTGTTATTTACAAAAATAAATGTGCGATTGTGGCGTATTTGAACATTTTTATTTGTTTTCAAACAACTTTAATGTTAAGTTTTAATTATATTGGCCCAAGAAAATAAAATGAATTTATAACGAATTTTCAAAAAGCCCTTCTTACCTTAGGCCCTAAGCCCACACGGTTTCCTACAAAAGTGCCCCGCGCCCGTTTTGCTACGTAAAAATACATTAAGTTTCCCGTCGACACGACTACATGCACACCGTTCAAGTTGATTTAGCGACACTGCACAGGTAATAATCCGGTTTCAGCTACAGACATTCACATACGAAATGCCCGCGACGGGGGCCTGCTTAAGGCTGCAGTCTTGTAAAAATTCACCCGCAGCAAATTATTAGCGTATCTTTGTATGCTTTTTTTTAACAAAATAATGAAACAACTATTTAACCATAGCACATATTTAACCATAGTATGAGTAGTAGCCAGTTATTTTTTTAAGTCTTATTGGGCGTATTATGTTTGGTAAATCAAGCGTTAAACATAGCTCTTTCGTGCCAACATCATTTCGACTTATGTTTGTAAGCTTTGTTAATGGCAATAATATAATCAATTTACAAATCTTTGGAATGGAAAATTAGCGCAACATTATCATCTTTGAAATACTAGCCATGAATGGCTAGTTCTAATTATGTTTCATTTTCTTATTTTAGAAGTCACAATTTCATCAAAATTCTCAACATTTGGCTCTTATTAATTTTTTTTTTCACAATAACTAGTAGCATTGTAGTTACATCATAATTAGATTATTTTGATGCCAAAACTTCAATAAAGCAAATAATAATAATAATAAACATTTATTTCGGAATAAATTCCATAATTGTTAGTAACAGTGTGAACTTATAAACTAGTGTTAGTAACATTATTTAATTATAAGCGTGAGGCTCACCGACCCTGGGAATGTCTACTTGACTGCATGCAGTCGTATCCACCGCCCCAGGATCGGAGAGTCCCACCTTTCAGCCAACGCTTCGAGAATGGTGTTGGGGCTGTCGCGAAACCGGCGAAGCATAGATGCGCATCTCTTACGCATGATGGTCGAGAAACTATCAACATCGGCGTCGGCAAACATGCCGGACGCACTACAAAAGCGCGGCAGCTCCATCAACACCCGGAATGTGTTGTTATATTGGGTGCGCAGGCCACTATATGCCCTCTGCGTAAAGCTCACCCACAGGCTGCACGTGTAAAAGGATTGGCAGTAGGCTTTGAAAAGCGTCACCTTTAACTGAGCCGTACAGCGTGCAAACCTGTGGGCCAGCATCCCACATCGGACAGCCAGCGACCTGCGCTCCCGCTCAATATCAGCGTTGTCCTTTAAGTCGTCTGAGACCCAATGACCCAGATACTTGAACTTAGCAACTCTATTTAGAGGTCTACCGCAGAGCATAACTGGTGGGATTGTGTTATATGATTTGCTACCTGCTTTGAACACCATAAGTTCGCTCTTTGATAAATAATAAAAAGTTAAAATCTATATAACCATAATTTATCAAAAACTAGCTTTTGCCCGCGCGGCTTCGCTCCCGCTCTTCCCTACTCCACCCTACTATACCCTACCCTACACTACCCTAATTTTTTTTTCCATAAGAACCTTCTCCTCACAATAACAATCACAACAAAGAAAAAATCTGCCAAATCGGTCAAGCCGTTTTCATGCCAAGTCGTGACAACGGAAAACGGGGGTCATTTTTATATATATAGAAGATAGATATAGATAGAAGAAGAAAATAATGATTTTAAAAGATGTCCAAAAATGTGTATAAATTATTAGTATTTGTACACATTTTTTGGACATTGTGTGTAAATTAGTACTCATATTATGGTTAAATATGTGCTATAATAATATTTCAAGTGGCTTCATTATTTTGTTCAAAAAAACCATACAAAGCTGCGCTAATAATTTGCCGCGGGTGAATTTTTACAAGACTGCAGCCTTAACGAAACGTTAACCCTTAGTGTTCGCCTACATTTTTAATCGGCTGTGCGTTGATATGTCGGCAAGTACTTTTATCTAGTAGGTCTGAGAATAGGTCGTTCATAAGCTAACTCCTACCCCGCCTCTTTTTTTTTCTTTGATGACTCATTTTCATTGCGACCGAAGGGTGAACTGACACCGAAACTAGGTTTTTTAACAGAAACTTGTTGCAAAAAAGCGGGAGTAAAATAAAACGAAAAAAAAAGACATTGTTTGTGAAGAGTTTATATTTTAAAAATACATTTCCTGTAATGATAAGATGATACACTGTAGCAGACTACACTAATAAAATACGGCTTTATTCTGAATATTTACACATTAATAATAATTATGAACAATTATCTTAAATCACCACAAGTTGGGCAAAGATCATTCATCTTTGGCAGAATTCCTTTCGTTTACAAGTGCCTCTGACTTGGATAAGCATGAATATGTAAAAAATACACAATTTTTAGAACAGCTTGTCATGCTAATATTTTTCAAAGGTACTAAAGATAAGCAATTTTTTAAATTAATGGGTACTTTAGTAATTTTATAGTATCTTTAATAATTGCAACAAATAATTTAAAAAAACTATAAGACTTTCGCTTTAGGTAGATACAGCTGTGCTCCAATTTCCTAAATACAAAAACCAAATGAATACATAGCTTTTTTCAAAATGTAACAATATACGCATTCAGTACTTGAACTGTGATTTGTGTTCACCATCCAAAATATTGTAGACACGGGTATTGTATAACAAATTTAGACACGATTTATAAAAAAAGCTGTTAAAAATAATATCAGATTTTGACGAGTTTTACAGACGAAAATATATGGAGCAGCCGTTATTTTTATTTATGATAATGATTAAAATCAAATTGTAGGTATAACAACCAATATTAATTGATACTACAATAGTGCAAATTATCCTTCCATCAGAATTAAAAATACCTCTTAAAAAGTAAATAACAATACCTTCCTCTTGGTTTTAAAATCAAAATATAAAAATAATATTTACAGAAAGTTTTCTAGTGTAAAACAATATACAAGTACATGTTACAATGATAATTCAAAACCAAGAGATAAAGACAATAAAAGGAATGGCCGTAAGTTTAAAACAATATGAATTGCCATTAGTACCTAATTCTTTTATAAACAGGAAAAATAAAAATTTAAAACAAAAATATAATAAAACTATTATTTAATTTTCTATGCTGAGTTTAGACAATGTGATTTTAGCAACAAAGTTGAAATAGGTGAAATGAAGTTTCGAATGACGTTATGGCGATGCACGCTACTTCGAAAAAAATTAAGAGTGGTACGCCAGTTTGATAACACATTAAATCGAAAACCACTATATCGAATGACGTTGTCGCGAACTCGCTGATTCGAAAAACTGTTTGAATGGTACGCTAGTACAATAGTCTTGGTCTCGAAATCGATTACTATACTTACTGAAAATTAAAAAGTTAACTTAAAATAATACTTCTCATTGCGCTTGTTTCACAAACTCAATACAAAAATAAGACTTTATCGGGGTTGCGAGTTCGATCCCCAGACAAATTCAGATTTGAATATGCTATTCGCAACAGTGGATTTCGATACCAAGACTTTTGTACTAGCGTACCATTTAAACAGTTTTTCGAATCAACGTGTTCGCGACAACGTCATTCGATATAGCGGTTTTCGAGTTAATGTGTTTTCGAACTGGCGTACCACTCTAAATTTTTTTCGAAATAGCGTGCGTCGCAATAACGTCATTCGAATCTTCATATCACTCCCGTCAAATACATATTTGAAAGTCCTTTGGTGAGTAATTTCACAACACGGTTATTAATTTATCTATGGCACCATTTCCCAATAATGAAATATCCGCAACCTCCCGTATATTAAAAGATTGAGGAGTCCTTTTCTAACTATTTTAAGTTATGAACACATATAATATTGTTACCTTATTTACCTGATTGAACACTATTATTATAAAATGTTTTTTTCATACTTTTTGGTCTCAAATTGATTTATTTAATAACTATTGAACACTGTGTAAGTTATATTGCAATAAAGACAAGTTCTATTTTAGAACTTTGAGTTTTAAAGTGGTTTTGTTATTAGGCCCTATTTGTATGGAAAATGCCTGTTTTTTAATTAGATAAACTATGCACCAATGTTACTACAGTGTAACAAGCATGATTCAAAAATAGATATTGCACATACATACACAAAACAACATATTAAGTACAATAAAGACAAAAGGAGACCACCCATGGCATGTTTTCTCATATAAAAAATTATAGTAAATCAATCACAAACCACATTCTCATTGAGAAGTTTAGAAGCGTATTAAGACTTTATTTATCACAATCTAGTACAAAGTATTTTAATTACTATATGAGCAGTAACGTAACTGAGCGAGGGTGGAGAGGCTCCTCGCCCACAGCCGTGCACCCAAAGGGGCCTCACGCATACGAGGGCTTTTTAAGAACGATGGGTTTTATAGGTTAGTGTTTGACCACTATCTCAACTGATATTAAGCGGCAATGTGGTCGAAGACTGCAATGAGGCACTAACTGCCTCATTTTCATATTTATGAAAGAAATCCTCACTAATGAGCCTTCGCCCATGTCTAAATTAGTCCACGCTACGCTCCTGTACATGAGGATAAATTAAAAAAAAGTGGTTGTATTTATTGGGTCACTTTTGTACTATAAGAATATTATTGATTTATAAAATTCTTTTGTGGATTTATAGTTCGAGTCTGAGAGTAAAAAATACCTAAAAAAGGATTTAAATATACGGGTAGTCGACCTTAAAAACACTTAAATACCCAGCAAAATATCTATAGTATTCATTTTAACTCTTTACATTGAAAGCTTATCTAAAGAATGTTATCTTTGCAGTCCATTGAGTTTTTATTATGTTGGTGGCGAATTTGCAACTACGCCGACGATTTAGACATAGCTTGGTATTGAATCAACGCGAAATGCGTTTGTAAAATCGAGGGATACCAACCAACACAAGATTGTTGGTTTACATTTAAATAGATGTGGCACTGACAATGGAATAAAGTCTCTCCATATTTACAGTGTAACAACTACAGACCTTATTAAAACAATTTGTGCAGACGAATTGTATTTAGTGCATTGGGGTATAATCGGTGCTGGGGTAAAAGCATATAAATTAAATATGCCACTTTATTGGTTATATTTTTTAATGCTAGCCAGTAGCCACATTGCATGGCATATCATTATGTTCCGTCTCGCCCAGCAATGTGGCTAGCGTTAGAAATAAATTTAATTAAGTGGTATAATTTATTTATATGAACTTACCCCAATGCCGATCTTACCCCAACCCACCTTAATTATTAAATATCACATTGACTTTGAATAAATTCGGATGCACCTTAAGTCTATGAGAACACATCGATGGGGCGGGGTGAAACCGTTGCCAAGTTGTGTGTAGGGCTGGCAAGTGGATCGCTTACGTGAGATTCGTTTCTTTTAGCTTCGATCGTCGCTTGTTTCACAGCCTCTTTGTATGGTCCCCTTTTTTTCTTCAGGTAGCGTATCTGGAAAATACAAATCATAGAGTTTATTCATTGACAATTCATTGATGGAGACAAAGTGATTTAGAAGCAACAATGGATAGCTTCTGTGAGGAATGGTGTGAAAGGGAACGAGTTTAAGCATGACAATAGACAGGAGAGAATGCAGACCCAAACTAACTTGGTTTTTAGGTAGCAAGATAATAAGAGTAGGTATGATGATTGGCATATGTGTACAATATATTATCACATTTGTTTATTCTTTCCTCATGAGAAATACTATGTTACTAGAGGTCAGAATAGAATAGAAAAAACTTTATTGTACATAAAAATTGGTAGAGTAGATTTTCTCGCACCAGGCCTTGGTTCAGACCATGGTCCGGAGCGAGGAGCAGCGGCAGGCAGTCGCCTCCTTATGCGAAGCAGTAATGCTAGCAAAGGAGGGGGCGGACCGCATCAGGCAACGGCGCTCTTGCCGCCGCTGCCGGGATTCCGATCCCGATTTCCAGCCACCGTAGACGCGGGCTCGCGGACGGCGAGCCACGGGTAGCTCGCTGTCCGATCGTCCGGTAATGGACCGAGTCCAACACGTTGATGGCGCGCACTGTTACCGCGCGCCTCAAAAAGTTGTCAGCAGCAGGAGGGGCCCAGCTGGGTCGAAGCCTACTGGGGACTTGTCCGAAAGGGAGCTCGTGCCCCGGTATGAAGGCTAGAAGGAACAGCGCGGGGTTTTTAGTCAGTAAGAGTCTGACAGTATCTCCCGCTCCACCCAAGAGCGGGTTTTGTCAAAGATGATTGTTAGCTACAGGAGGGGCCAAGCTGAGTCAAAGCCTAAAGGCTAGAAGAAACGGGGTGGGTTTTTAGTCAGTAAGAGTCTGACACTATATCGTTTTACCTTAAGTTTTTGGAAGTAACATAGAGTAATCTAAAATCCTGTATTCATACACTAACATCTACTACAACAACTAACATAACTATATCACAGGATTTATAAAAAATATGCTAAGTGTGTGTGTGTGTTGTGGGTACACAAACAAATAATTGTATGATCTTAGCACCAAAAGTATTATGTATGTTATATTGACAACCAGGTTATGGAGAAAACATGCATGTAAACCATAATAATAGATAAAGGTGGACTTAAATAGTCCACCTTTGTACCCATTGTGAAGATAAAATAAATAAATAATAGTTACTTATGCAATTTGTTGCTACAATATTCATTTAGCCTAAAGGTTACAAGATAAGATAAGGTAGATAAAGCTGGACACCAGAAATTCTTCTTTTCAACTTATAATAAGATGTAATGGAAAATATGAAATGCATAATGAAACTCACCTTAAAATCTTCTAAGAATGGACTCAAGCTATCACATGGCATGAGTGATGATGTGGTTGAAGCGTACCATGCCACATGTGCCTTAGACATTGACGTGACACTGAGAACCCTCCCCGGCCACCACGGAAACCCTACCACCTTACCCCACACTACATCTCCAGGTGAAACCCGTAATAACCTACCACCAACACCTTCCGCACCATTTGCAGGGAAATCTGGTACTACATCGTTCTCCCAATCCTCAGAACCGCTTTCTATATGATCATTCTCATGTGGTTTCTCAGGGGAATTACTACTTAGTCTGCGTAAGCTTATTGAAAGCTTCTGATTCATACAGTGCTCTTTAATATCACTAAAATAGTCCACTGATTCACTTTCAGTATATTTACTTGTGTTTTCGTCACGCTTCTTTTGGTTCTTGTATTTCTTTTTATGTTTGACTTTGTGCTTATGTTTCTTTTCTAATGGGTCTAATGTTGGACTTGATGCGTTGTTATGAGGCGACAATGCTCCCACATGTTTTGGTGACTGCATACTTTGACTTGTTTCTACTAAGCTACTTTTCTTGGCCTGCTTTTTAGCTTTTTTCAATGCCCTTTTTGCTGCTTTCGAGTCCGGTTTTGTAGGCTTGCCCATATCACAGGAAACACCTGAATCCTCATTAAAGTCTCCTGTAAGTGGTGGTATTTTTACAACTGTTCCTTCACCCTCACCAAAACATATTTTAAGAGTTTTTGCACTTGAAAACATTGAACTAAAAGAAATGTCATTTTCAGCTTTTGTGTCGTCTTCTTTATCACCGTCCATGTCATCAGAAACACTAACGAATGCCATTTCTTGCGTTACGGTCTCGTTACTAGATTTCTCACTTTTAATTTGCTTTTCACTAGCCTTATTGGAACTTTTCGTTGCACCCCTTACAGCACTCGAGATTTCGCTGGGCTGCAGCCTGGACAGTTTGGGTATAAGCATGCTGCCCATCAAATATTTTTTCTCTGGCCTTGATGACTCAGAGAAGTGTGGTGTATCGTCATCAGATTCTAACTTGCGTTTTTTAGACACGTCTACGTTTTCATTGTTCTCATTACAAATCCCTTGGCAATTGGAACATAAGACCTTCCGAGGTCTAAGTCTAACGGTCATCTTTTGCTGCTGTTTGGCTTTAGGACCAGGCTTCTTCGATCTTTGTGAATTTTCACCCTCATATTGGGGTTCTTGATAAATGAACCTTTGACTAACGGAATGCAACTTATCGCTTTCATTTGTAGACACAGTCTGTTTGGAGAATGCTGGATTGAGGCTATAGACTCCAAAAGGCAAATTACTGCAAAAATACAGTCAAATTAATGTAAATATCATGAGTTTTTCATTAATCGATAAAAACACACTCGGTCATGTCTCCGTTACCTACCCTTTGTTGGAGTCCAATAGTACACCTTGAAACTTTTTATCGTCAGTACAATAAGATACAACAATTAAATCAGCTAGGGCTTCTTCTACGTTTACTAAAATCTTAGAATTCTTTTGAATCGTCATATCGGCTGTTGCTACGACAGCCGCCATATTTTGTTAAATCATAGACAAGACAAGACGATCGGAACGACAATCGGAATGAACCCCTAATTAAATAATTTTACTTTCGGGCAACTAATCAGCATTCAGCATTGGTCAAAGAGAATGTAAAGTAGCATTGGTTTTAATTTTTTTTTGCTGCTCTATAGCTTTTTTGTGTTCCTCAAAACGTAGAAAAAAAAACGCCTAAAAACTTTTGCGTAACCTTGCCTGATATGTAACCTCAGCCAGCAGTTTATCTCTTTTAATTCGTGTAGTTGCATGTGCTTAGCCGTTTAATCACAAACAATAGTTGAATAATAAATTCTATTACAATTACAAAAAGGAGGAGTTTATGTATTCAACGAGTTTCTTTTTTTATGTATGTAGGTACTGTTTTCTTATTATTCTGTGACTTTCACTAACTCTTTTGACAGAGCTGACAGGTGAGAGTGACATTTGACATTTCGGACTTCGACAGATTGCGTTCGTGAATGCTAATAATTATTTTCCAGTTGTTTTAAAGAGTTCGTGAAACGAGCACATTTTTTATATCATTTTGTATCAATAGCATTTACTTGAAATTATATTTTGCTCTTCAAGAAATTAACACATACTACAGTAAGTAATATATACGTTTATTCTACCGAAAACATTTAATATTTTGTTGTAGTTAATAATATTTAAAACGCGGCCTTACATAATCTATTTGAAATATTCTGCTTTTCAATTCTTGTTTGCAAAACGACAGTTTTTGCCATGGTTTTATTTGTCTGTCGAATTCAAGGCTATTGAATGTAATTTTGTTGTTGTCTTATGTTGACTGACGGCTATCGTTTTTGTTTGGATTTTAATATTACGTGAATGGATCCACCGTTCACATATTAATATTTACCTCGGCAAAAATTCGGCAGGTAATGAGACTCGTTACATTTTTGCAGAAGTCCTTGAGGGCTTAAAATAAATCTATAGGCCTGAGAAAATATTTAAATAATTTTTATTTTGAGAACATGCAATATTTATTGCATTTGAATACTATTATACTAACATAGTTTTTAAGTTTGAGTCAGTAACTAATATGGACATTGAAATTAGTCTGAAATAAATTTATATTATTTTTATTTATTTTTTATTTTAATATAGTAGTTAACATGTTGTTGCTTCAAAAGGACCACAAATCAAAATAATCAAATGTTATTTTTATTGCTAAAATTTTAAGCTGAGCAGAGAATACTGGGTGTCTTTTTTGCATATATAAATATAAAAAGAAGTCATAGATTTTTGCAATAAAAATTATTTCAATATTTTTTTATAAGCAATGATGTAATCATCACATACTGTAAGTGTATAAACTAATTTCTGTTTCATCTTTTGTAATGCAAATCACTTTTGAAAATTATTGGGTTCTTAACTGGGTTTTGTTCCAAACAAAAACTGGTTCTTTAAACTTTTAGCCGATATCGATAATAAGGGTAAGTCAAGTAGTTGCCTCAACATTTGTCTGCTATGCTGGAGGTCGTGGGATCGATTCCCACCCAGGACAAATGTTTATGTGATGAGCATGATCATTTGTTCTGTGTCCATGTGTAATTTATCTATAATATGTATGTATTTAGAATTATATAAGTATGTTTATCAGTTGCCTATTACCCATAAGCTCTGCTTAGCTTGGGACTAGATGGCATTGTATGATAGTTGTGGAATATTATTATATTAACTCAACAAAAAAAAAATTACTCTTTTATCATTTGCGAAATTCAAACAAAAGTAGAACCCAAGATGGTAAACCAGCTGAAGGCATCTGTGCAACGCAAGTTAAAAATAATTTGTTTTTGGTTACCTACGTTTAATTTTTTTTTTGTTAAAAAGTGGTGTAATTCGAAAAGTCTAAAGCACTTACTAATTAAAAAAAATACCATTGTGGAAAAAAATGATATTAATCATTTTTTCAATAGTAACATCACTGTCTCGGCTGAGTAACATTTAACTGTCTCGCCCTTTTACTCAGTACGTGTGATCAAGGCATAAGTAATACATTCTTTTTTCCGAGTGTATCAGATATGATACATAGTCTCAGTACGTGTGATCAAGGCATAAGTAATACATTCTTTTTTCCGAGTGTATCAGATATGATACATAGTCAGATATCCAAAATTCTTGATATTTTTTGACAAGTATCAAATTCGCGACATTGTTAGACTCGTGTAGATAATTACTTTTTTGTTTATCTGTTACCAATGATTCAGCAGCTTAGTATACAACAGCGTAGAAAAGCCCAGCAACAACAAAACCGGGGACTAACTCGGATCAAGTCCAAAGTGATCTGAGGATGAGTTATACTACCTACTGCTTCCACCCTAGCTACTCTAACAGTAGTTCGCCGCCTCCATCACTACCGTTTTTGAAAGAGAATCTTAAACTTTAGCCAATGACGGTAATGAACAGTATCACTTTTTCAATGAAAAATGTACGTATCAGATGGTTCGCAAAATTAATTAAAAAAAAAAAACAGAACTCCCTGGTAATTCTGAGTGCGACCTTGTTGCATCCTGCACTTAAAACGGGGTTGTAGTACTGCATGTAGGTATGAATTCGGTACCGTGTTCCCCGCCAATTCGTAGACGCAGCGAGTACTTAGCGTGCGCTTGCCTAGCTTCACTGAGTGTAGTGTAATGAAATATGTCTATACTAATATTATAAAGAGGTAAAATTTGTAAGTTTGTAAGTTTGTAAGTTTGTAAGTTTGTATGTAGGGGGTAATCTCTGGAACTAATAATCCAATTCTAAAATTTTTTTTACTGGCCGAAAGCTACATTATTCCTGAGTGCTATAGGCTATAAATTGTTTCTATAGCATGTATATTAACCGAGCTATCACAACTTTTGTCTAGCAAGTCGGAAAAAAATACCTCATAAAATAGAATTATTTGCGTGCGCTGCCTAAACAGTTGCTTAAAATTAAAAACAATGTATGGCTACCTGGTTCGTCTTAATTATTTCTACAAAAAAGTCCGCGGTACCATATCTCTATCTTTTATATTTCATCTTTTATACTTCTTTTATTGCATTAAAAATATTTTTTTTCGGCATACTTACGTTTGGTTGATTATTTGAGCAACAAAATATTAATTCTTATGACAATAAATTATTTCAGTATCACAAGAACATTATACAGATAAGATTTGCCATTTACAGCATAGCAATTGGTCATACAGTTTCGAAGATAATATAAAATTACTAAAACGCAAAATGCCCCTAGCGTAACTTTCATTGTGCAGACGTTTTACCTATTTTTTTTTTATGGTGGGCAAAAATCATCTTATGACAACCCCCGCCCTTGGGTGGAGCGAGAGATAGTGTCAGACTCTTACTGACTAAAAACCCACCCCGTTCCTTCTAGCCAAACCAGGGCACGAGTTCCCTGTCGGATAACCCTGGACCCGGTAAGCTTCGACCCAGCTGGGCCTCTGCTGTTGCTGACAACTTCTTGAGGCGCGCGGGAACAGTGCGCGCCGTCGACGTCTTGGGCTCGGTCCATTACCGGACGATCGGACAGCAAGCTACCCATGGCTCGCCGTCCGCGAGCCCGCGTCTACGGTGGCCGGAAATCAGGATCGGAATCCCGGCGGCGGCGGCGGGGGCGCCGTTGCCTGATGCGGTCTGCCTCCGCCTTTGCTAGCATTACTGCTTCGCAGAAGGAGGCGACCGCCTGCCATTCCTCCTCGCTAAGGACCATGGCCTCAACCAGAGCCCGCCGCGAGAGGTGTCCGCCGCCGATCGCCCCCACGAGGGCACGGCGATGCTCTGCCCAGGCAGGGCACACCTCGACTGTGTGCTCCACCGTGTCCTCCGGGCGTTCCGCACAGTGGCGACACTCGGGCGTCTCTTCCGCTTTAATTCGGTGCAGGAACCTCCCGAACTTGCCATGTTCGGTGAGGACCTGTGTCATGCGGAAGGTAAGGACGCCGTGAGGCCTTTCCAGCCTCAAAGAGGGGACTTACCGCCATAATTGTGGCGTGCCCAACGTTTCACCTATTTGCCCATAGATGGCGTTCTGCAATTACGTAATTTTTCTGAATCTTGGTGTTAAGACTTTCTGTGGATTGATGACCCTCTCGAATTATTATGCCCACGTTGTCGTTAGTTGGAGTTCTTCTGTCAGTTGCTTATTGGTTTCGGTTGTTTCGTTCGTATGGTTGTTGTTGTTGATAGATACCTCATAATCGAAAATATCGTAATTTCGTTGTACGTTTTTGTATGTTCGTAGTTTCGTACTTCGTTCTATCGTAATAATCGATACGAGTTATTCGATATTACGATTGTTTTGTTTTGTAAAGGCGGACGGTGTTCGAGTCGCTCTCCTTTTGTTCATAATTGTTTTCAAATCTGTGCGTAGTTTGTTGAGAGCATGTCTAAAAGGAAATCTCAACTGTCCCGGCAGACATCACAGACAAGAGCCGCTCGAGTACGCCGTACGGAAGAATCTGCCCCTGAAAATGAGCAGCGCCTCTCGAGAAATAGAGAATATATTTCGCAAGCACGCGCTAGAGAATCTAGCTCCGAGCGCTCACAGCGCCTCGCTAGCCAAAATGTGAGGACATCGCGGGCCCGTGCTCGAGGAACTAGCGCTGAACGTGCGCACCGTCTATCTGAGTTAAGGCAGCATGTCTCTGAGACAAGGGATAGGGAGACTAGCGCTAAACGCTCGCGGCGGCTTGGTAGGCAAAATGTCATAACATCGCAGGCCCGTGCTCGGGAATCTAGCGCTGAACGTGCGCAGCGTCTATCTCATTTAAGGCAGCATGTCTCTGAGACAAGGGATAGGGAGACTAGCGCTGAGCGCTCGCAGCGGCTCGCTAGGCAAAATGCCATAACATCACAGGCCCGTGCTCAGGAATCTAGCGCTGAACGTGCGCATCGTCTAATCGAGTGTAATCTTATTTTAAAACAAGAAATTTTCCGCGGACGAAGTCGCGGGCAGAAGCTAGTAAGGTATAACTTCATTATTCTTGGGTACGGAAGAAAAGTATAGTTGATTTCTTGTATAAAATGTACATTAAAATGTTATACTTAATAATCATTTAGAAAAATAATAAAACACACTAATTAAACATGGTACCTACAATTTCAAAAAGACTATACTCCATTCACTTTTGCATTACATAAAAGAGGTATATAGAAGCAGGTGTACTCTATATTTATGTTTCGAGATAAGTTCAAACAATTTTAATAAATAATGGCTTCAATATAAAAATTAGAAATATTTAATTATTATAAGGTAAGTACTAAACACGGGCATAGGTAAATGAAATGGATTTTGAAATTAACTTAACTTTATTTCAAACAAGAAAGTGCGGGGAAAGTTAGCCTCATTATCATCATCATTTTAGCCAAAAGACGTCCACTGTTTGACATATGCCTCCGCCAAGTGTCGCCACAATGGTCTCGTGCGTTAGCCTAGTGTTTCATAAATAGAATTGTTGATTCGTTTGTTAATCCAAACTGTTGAAATAATGTGTGTAAATTACAGTAAGTTACACCTTGAAATAGAATAATAATAAGAAATACATAGATAGTACGTAATTACGGATACCAGTTTTCGAATAATATTGTTCGAGCCTTAGTTATTAGTTTTAATTTTGTACCTATATGATCTTTTCTTTTTATTACCCATTTTTTATTTAAAAAAATAAATTAAACAAATTATAATGCCTAACAAACTAACTTCTATAAGACCAACAATGTAACTTTAAAAAGTAACGAAATCGACGCGTAAGTATTATGAGGGGTAGCTCTGTGGAAAAAGCGACATGCGACCGTTCTCTGACACGCCTCGGCGAGTACTGGCCGGGGTTGTACTAGGTATCACCTCAGGCATCCTCCTTGCAAGTTCTTACACCACAAACTAGAAACTTCACTAGTCGTAACTAAGTGCCATCTCCACTATATGAATCTTCTCCCTCAGCCACCCATTTGGGTGGTAGTACTTCTGCTGCTGGGCCCCTCCTTTTAACCATTTGGTTACAAGGAGGGGCCCAGCTGGGTCGAAGCCTACTGGGGCCAGGGACCTTAGGGGGGCTTATTTGAAAGAAAACTCGAGCCCCGGTATGAAGGCTAGAAGGAACGGGGTGGGGTTTTCAGCCAGTAAGAGTCTGACACTATCTCCCGCTCCACCCAAGAGCGGGGTTGTCATAAGATGATATTCCCCATCGAAAAAAAAAACCCAAATGGTTACAACCTACTTGACATTATTCTAAAACCGGTTCTGCCGAAGTGAAAGATAACTCACCTATGTTACGTAAGAGCACTATTGAATACTTAAGTCTGTTCTTTTCAGATGACATTATTTCTCATATAGTGGAACAACAACTGGATATCTATGTAAAAAAAATCTATCCCAAGGTTGTCTGGAAGATATCGCTGTCAGCGATAAGACCGCCATTGTACCCATAGACTTAAGTTACTGTGACATTTGTTACTATTTTGGTGTACAATAAAGTTTATTCTATTCTGTAAGAAACCAAAAAAAGAAAGTGGCTAAAATCATTTCGAATTAAAATATTTAAAGGCGCAGGTTTGAGAAAACTGAAATGGGCAATACTAGCAGAACCAATGATAGCTTAATCAAGATCATTCAGAAACTAATTCTTGAAACACCCCAAAATCCGGTGTAATCAAGTTGCTCACTAAGTATGCTACCTTATCATCTACTAGTGATAGATGTATGTTTTGTACCAAAGAGCATACTGAACTGCTTTGCCAAAAAAAGATTTTAATAAATAATAATAATATTCCACAACTATCACACAACGCCATCTAGTCCCATGCTAAGCAGAGCTTGTGTTACGGGTACTAGATAACTGATAAACATACTTATATATTTCTAAATACATACATTTTATAGATAAATTACACCCAGACACAGAACAAATGATAATGCTCATCACATAAACATTTGTCCTGGGTGGGAATCGAACCCACGACCTCCGGCATAGCAGTCAGGGCCACTAACCACTAGACCAACAGGCCAGTCGATTTTGTCTATAGTGTTGCCTAAACGAGTGTTGCTTTTTGAAATATAATATTCTAATACTTACACAATGCCATTTTGTTCTAAACTAAGCAGTATGAGTACTAGATAATTGCTAAACATTCTTATATATTTCTAAATACATACATATTATAGCTAAATTACACCCAGAAACAGAACAAATTATTGTATTCATCACGCAAACATTTGTCCTGGGTGAGAATCGAACCCATAACCTTCGGGCAAAGCAGTCAGGACCACTGACTACTAGGCCAACATACCTGTCATTCAAAGAAATAAGTAAATCTTTGTCTTGTTATATTTACTACTTAAGTCTGATATTTTAGTAAGTTTGGTTTCCTAACATTTTGCAGCAATTAAAAAGTAGTAAGGAAGTATAAGCTTCAAAAGCTAACATACTTAATATGTTTAATTATATATGATAGAACCAAACAATTGGTGTGGTATATACGTTTTTTTTACGTTAGTATATAATATTTTTGTTTATTTTTTTTTTTCTGTGTAAACCTGGCAATACGGCAAATATGATACTCAGACATTTTTAAGTTGATTTTTGTTAGTACGGCAATGTGTCATATGTGATACATTAATTTATTAAACCCCAAGCGAACACTGGCGTTCGCGCAACCATTGTGTTTCTATTGTGTCTTTATTTATCACGATTGAAGAGTTAAGTATATCATAGATTAAAATATATAATTTTTTTAAAAGATCTTGGCAAGAATAGGGTTAAATCGACAGGCAGGAAAAAATATAACCAATATTTATGATTAATTCTTTTATCCCAACAGGTCATGGCAACTGAGAGATTGGACATTACCCAGCCCCTCTGGGATCAGAGCACATTCGTGGGTAGATTTAAACATTTCGCATTCATTTCCAACCCTCTACTGTCACTGGCTTCAGAAACTGAGTTGCATGCAGCTAAGGACCTTTATTTGAAGTATAAGTAAGTATAATGTAACATAATAAGAATATTCTATATCATAACTTGAGACACCATGATACATCAGAACACATCACAACACCATGATACATCAGAACACATCACAACTCCATGATAAATCATAACATACATAACATGATACACCATGATAAATCACAACATACATAACATGATACACCATGATAAATCACAACATACATAACATGATACATCATGACATACACAACGTGATTGAAAAGAGTGTCTATGATTTTCTTGCACATTTTTCTCCATTGAGATCTACACTTTGGAATGTACAATTAGTTAATTCATGAATCCCCAAGCGACCACCGGTGGCCGCGCATCTATTGTCTTACTATTGTGTCTCTAATTGACGGTATCTGAAGGGTTAAATTTTGTTATATCTCAAAGGGTTTAGGCAGCGTTTTCGTGGAAAGCTCCCAGACGGCTTATTTTTTCCCGACATCTTTAACAAATATCGTTAATGTATACAGAAATAAATACAAAAACTTAACAAATTATATACTAAATCCTTCCTCGAAAATTCCACGCTATCGAGTGGTGAAAACTTGAAAATCGGTGCAGTAGTTTTTGAGTTTATCGCGAACAGACAGACAGATAGACGCGGCGGGGGCCTTTGTTTTATAATATGCATTGATGGTTACTAGCTTTCGCCCGCGTAGCGACATAAAGTATAGCTTTCCGCCCGCGGCTTCGCCCGCGTGGACTACAGTTTATATCGCGCGGGCAGAGACCGGTGCTCAGCAGTGGAATTATAGGTAGCCTATGTGTTATTCCAGTGTCTCTTCTACCTACCTACCAAATTTGATCTAAATCCGTTCAGTAGTTTTTGCGTGAAAGCGTAACAGACAAACAGACAGAGTTACTTTCGCATTTATAATATTAGTAGGGATGTAAGTTAGGAATAAAGCAGCTTTCTATCGATGACTATATTTTAGCAATCGGAGTAGTACTTTCAGAGATTACCTCCTAAAAACATAAAAACAAACTTTACCGCGTTATTATATTAGACTGTAGATTTATTTAATAAAATACTGTAATCTATAATATAAAAATGAATTGCTAGGCGCAAATCTCGAAAACAGCTGAACCGTTTTCACTAATTCTTTTTTGTTGTGTTTGTTATTGTGAGGAGAAAGTGGTTAGGAAAAATAAAAACGAAAATTAAGGTAGTGTAGGCTAGAGTAAGGTATAGTAGAGTGGAGTAAAGTAGAGCGGGAGCAAAGCCGCGGGGATACACCTAGTGGTAGATAAATTATTTATCTATGATTATTCCTGCAATTTTTCATTCTACATTTCTTTTTCTGTTCCTCTAGAATAGGCCAGGAGCCAGCAGGGACAAAGTATGAGCAATTGGTACGAGCCAAGCAGCTGTATGAATCAGCCTTCCACCCGGACAGTGGAGAACTCCAGAATGTGTTCGGCAGGATGTCCTTCCAGATGCCTGGAGGTTGTCTTATCACTGGAGCTATGTTGCAGTGGTACAGGTATGTGTTTTAGAAAACATTTAACTTTTTTTTGGTGGGAAATCATCAAATTTTCCGTTATTGCGAGAGCTCTGGTAGATCGTTTAACAATCTGCACCAGGAGAATATGATTTGGATTATACCTAGGCCTAAGATTTTTCAGGACCTAATAATAATTAATTGTAATAGTTATAGCTAGCCCGTACTATCCCACTTCTGGGCAAAGGCCTCCCACCATTTTTTCCAATGATCACGGTTCTTCGCTTTCAAAAGTACGAATAAGATTACGAAAATCTTTTAGAAAAATATTTTTGGGGTAAGAGAGCGAAAAATTACCTACGTCCTATTTTCAGACCTAGGTACCTGTAATATACTCGTAGTTAAGAAGAATTCTACTAGCTTGCACTAATCCACAGCTGTACAAAAGCTCGTCCATTAATTAAAACTAATAATGTATGCAAACAAGTATATTTAAAGTCTTCCATTTATTTGAAGGACTAAGGTGCATTTAAAATGCAGTTGCAATGGCAACCGGCCAATGTAGGTCAAAGCTCGAATATCATTTTTAATTAAATACGTAATAATGTGTATGTTGAGTTGCTAAGTGCCAAGGAATTTCGTCAACAATATACGATTTTCCATACATGAGTTGGGCTCTAATTTTCATGATTAACACCTTTTTGTGTTCATGAATTCAAATTTTATTAGAGTAAATTGATGCTGCTAGCTGTTGCGCTCGCGTGATAGAAGAATATTATCCCAAGGGAACATATTTCTGGGATAAAAAGTATCCGTAGTATAGATACTTTTTATCCCCACTCAAACTCGATGAGGTTGTGTCGTTTAACTACCAAGTTCCTATAGCCACCTTCCGGTTCCATCATCAGATCAGCTCCATGTCATAATTATTTTGAATTGTCATCTGATTTACATATACATGCAAAATTTCAGCTCAATCTGTAACCGGAAAGTAGTTCAAATTTAATCAAAATCAAAATCAAATCAAATCAAAAACGTTTATTTCAAATAGACCAATTACAGGCACTTTTGAATTGTCAAAATGTCGGTCAGTCAAACAAACAAGTGAAGCTAAATTGCACGTTCCAAAGAGTAGATCTCTATGGAGAAGAACGTGCAAGAAACTCCATGGACACTCTTTTAAATCATATGTGTTACATATAGTGTTTGGTTACATATTTCTTGTTGCTTCTATTATGTGAGCACAATGTAGATAAAATTAAAAAAATATTAAAAGATAAAAACTGAATTAAGCCACTGGCAGCTAAGAGATGACCAGTCTCATCTCACGGCACCCGTTCACGAGCATGACGCGTGCATCAGCCCCACTCAGCTCAACCACTTTGAAGGGAACCGAATGACCCAATAACACGCGCCACCGACAGCGAGACATTTGAGTGAGCATGTCAAACTCTCAACTGCCATGCTCGCAATGTCAAAAAAATAAAATAATAAAAAGTTGTAACCTAACAAAAATGCTCCATGGTACTTCACATTCACAAATTTGGAAAAAAAGTGCTTCTACATTATACAATGCTATTATTTTTAGATATAACATGTAAAGAATCCTAAGTCCTATTGAAATAAACTAATCAAATAAAAATAAAATACTGAAAACAACAATACGAAAAGGGCAGCAGCATCTCTTCGAATATATATATAAAAACTAATTTGTAGCTACAAAAGTATGTGGCAGTGGAGCAGGACCGGCATTTAGCCAAGCATTTTTATCAAGGAGATAATCTTCCAATTTATAATATGCTTGTCTACATAGTGTGCGTTTAATGCAGGTTTTAAATTTTGACTCGTTTAATTGGAGAATTTCTAGTGGAATTTTATTATAAAATTTTACACAGTACCCCATAAAAGAACTAGCTACTTTAGCTAACCTGAATCGAGGTTGATCTAACTTGTCCTTATTTCTAGTATTAAAATTGTGCCTATCACTTATTTTAGTAAAAAGATGAATATTTTTCCGGACATACATTATATTTTCATAAATGTATTGACAAGGTACCGTCATGATGTTTATATCTTTAAATAATTCCCTAAGAGAATCGCGCCTGCGAAGATTGTATATGGCTCTGATAGCTCTTTTCTGCAGAATAAAAATAGACTCTATGTCTGCAGCCCGTCCCCATAGCAAAATACCGTAAGACATGATACTATGAAAGTAACTAAAATAGACCAGCCTCGCGGTATGTACATCAGTAAATTGACGGATTTTTCTGACAGCATATGCTGCTGAACTAAGCCGTCCTGCCAGAGATGTTAAATGAGGGCCCCATTGTAGCCTCAAGTCGAGCGTGATTCCCAGGAAAACCGTGTTTTCGACGATTTCTAGTTTCTCCTTGTTCAATATTATTTCCAAGTCATTACTTTTAACATTCGGCAACGCAAATCTTATGCACTTCGTTTTTTTTCCATTTAGTACTAAATTATTAACAGTAAACCAGTTTTGGACCTGCTGTAGAGCGTTGTTTACGTCGTCAATACGTGTGGAACGTCTATTAATTTTAAATATTAAGGATGTATCGTCAGCAAACAATACTATATGTGGTTGTTTTTTCAATAAATGCGGTAGATCATTTATGTACACCAGAAAGAGGAAAGGACCCAATATAGAGCCCTGTGGTACCCCCATTTTTATTTTTAAGCCCCCTGAATTTACACCATTTATCTGAACTTGCTGTTGCCTGTCATTTAAATAAGATTTCACTAGGCTTAGTGCAAGTTTACCTAATCCGTAATGTTCTAGCTTTAAAAGCAAGGTTTCATGATTAACACAATCAAAAGCCTTTGAGAGGTCACAGAAGATTCCAATAGCATCTTGGGCTTCCTCCCACGCTGCAAATATGTGTTTTAATAAGGAGACACCAGCATCAGTCGTACAACGTCCTTTGGTGAAACCATACTGCTGTTCGTGTAAGATTTTATTACTGTTAAAATGAATAAGCATTTGATTGAGCATAACTTTTTCAAAGACCTTACTGAAAACCGGCAACACGGATACAGGTCTATAATTATTGGTGTCATTATGGTCGCCAGATTTAAAAAGAGGTATAACTTTACTGAATTTCATTACATCTGGAAAGACTCCTTGGTCCACACACAAATTAAAAATTAAAGCCAAGTATGGTGCTACGGTCTCGATTATAGATGTACAAACTTTAACAGACATTCCCCATAGGTCCTCGGTTAATTTTATTTTTATTTGCCGGAAAGCCTTTATGACTGTCATGGGGTTTATATGTTTGAATTGAAATTCAACCGGACAGCCTGGCACGTTTTCTTTCAATAAAGCAATTGAGGCCTCTGGCGAGGAATTTAAAGCTTCCGTTGTCTTAAGAGGTATGTTGGTAAAAAAATTCACAAACTCTTGGGCTACTTCTATGTTAGAATTTATGGGACCATGTGAAGTTTCCAATAAAAAATCCGTGTTTCGTACCTTATTTCTACCCGTTTCATTATTAATAATTTTCCAAACGGTCTTTATTTTATTGTCTGCCGATTTGATTTTTGTGCTAATGAAAAGGGCCTTCGCTACTTTGCAAATTTTTCTAAAGAGTTTAGAATATTTATTTACATACTTGTTAAAGCTTTCAGAGTTAAAAAATGGCTTAAGGCCATATAGTTCATATAGTTTTTCCCTACTTATCCTTATACCTTATTTACAAGGTTTGATGACAGACAAACATCGGGACAGGTGAAACTAAATAAAAGCTTGTAATAAAATCGATCGTATTAAGAGTAGGTAGTAATGACCGCGTATTTGAACAATGCACAAAAAGCAATTATTTTTTCACGTAAAATATATTGTTACTCATAAACTGAAATAGTAACTTATTATTTTATCCTCAATAGCGCGATGTTGCTGAGTTACAAACAATGCATTGTCATGTAAAAGATCATAAATGCCTTTATATTCACTCGCTCAGACATCTTTATGTAGGCATTTCGCGAAGGTTATTCCTAAATAACTAGAGGATAAATGTTCGTTGATACGACCTTGACGGAGTAATGAATTTCGCGTTTGGTTACACTAGCTGACCCCGGCCAAAGTGGTTCTGCCAATGTAATTATACACCGCTAAATTTTGATCGTTTTAATCCCGTGGAGGGTCGATCCGGTACATGGAACACTATCGATTTGTACGATAAAATTAAAAAATAAAGTACCTACCTTTTTGTTAAAATTCGTATTAATTTACGCATGTACGAAATTAATTTCTTTAAGAAAACGTCGGCTAAGCGAGTCCAATGACCTGTAGGTAGTTAGTACGCAACGTAGACTACTCGTAGAACGGATTTTAGGAAACTCCAACCATAAGGGGTTTTTTCCCCGTGGTAAAATCATCCAATAACATTCGCCGCCATTGGGCGGTGCGGGATATAGTGTCAGACTTTTACTGACTAAAAACCCACTCCGTTCTTTCGTTGCCTTTCATAACTGGGCTGAGCTATTCTTTCAGAAATAGTCCCTTGGCCCCAGTAGGCTTCGACCCTGCTGGGCCCCTACGGTTGCTGAGGTAAGAACAGTGCGCGTCAGCAAAAATAAAATCATTTTGGCTTAAAAATCTTATTTTTCGCCCACAGGACTCCAGTAGCAGTAGTCTTCTGGCAATGGGTAAACCAGTCGTTCAACGCGCTGGTGAACTACACCAACCGCAACGCCAACTCACCCTTGACGACCACACAGATGGGGGTCGCCTACGTGTCGGCTACGTCAGCCGCTATGGCCACTGCGCTGATCTTCAAGTTCAGTGTCCAGAAAAGGGCGAAGAACCCCATTCTTGCTGTAAGTCTTGAATTATTATTTTTGAATAGGCTCTTAAGAGGGTCCTTTTCCACTCGCCTATCGTCAACATCGAATATGGTTTAAAAGCTTGTTACTTCATCTAACGTAATCCAACGCGATGTTTGACGAAAAGGCAACGCAAAAAAAGAGAGATAACGCCTGAAAACTCTGTTAGTATTCGGTAATTCCGAGATTTACTCGAATATTTCACAAAACTTGCTCCAGGAAATAGCTGTTTAGTTAAACCCTTAAAAGTTTTTGAAAAAAGTTGTCTCATTTAGAATCTTGATAAAATTTGCAAGGCTTCTATAGTTTTACTTTTTTGACTTTTTAAATAAATTATGAAGTGTCAAAGTTCCTACAAAATAGGCGATTTTCAGAGGTCTTTACTGGATTAGTTTTACATAAATTTAGAAATTGATTTCAATAGAAGCCTTGATAATGTCATAATCGGTTATGAGCGGTTGTATGAAAAACAGTGAAAATGTTTGTCGAGATGCATCACCTTAATAAACTAGTGCGCCTCACCATCAACGATTGCATCACTGTTTGCCATCAGGTGGGCTCACAGTCAAACACTAGTATATATCATTAAAGAAAAAGTCCTACAGTAAGAATAACTCCAGTATCGTTGATGCGTTAACAAACATGTAAAATCACATACACAAGACACCTAAACTAGCAACACCTATCTGTAGGCTATAAAAATATTTGTCCAGTGAGGGAATTGAACCCATGACACGCGGCCCATCTGGGTCGAAGCCTACCGGGGTCGGGGTTATCCGAAAGGAAACTAGAGCCCCGGTATGAAGGCTAGAAGGAATGGCGCGGGGTTTTTAGTCAGTAAGACTCTGACACTGTCTCCCGCTCCACCCAAGAGCGGGTTTCGTCAATAATGATTTCCCCCGTCGACAGAAAAAAAAACCCATGACACGCAACAAGCATGCAGCGCAGCGACCGATCGCTTAACCACTGCGCCAACTATAGAAGAAAGAAAGAAAAAGAGTTTATTCATGTCAAACATGGCGCATATCTACGCCATATATGACGTTTAAATTTTTGTGTCGTTTGACGGGAGATAGTGTCAGACTTTTACTGACTAAAAACCCACTCCTGATCCTTCCTTGCATACGTCCAAGGGCCCCGGGTCTCAATTTCACCCTGCCCGTGGAACCAATAGTGCTAGAACTAAAACTTAGTCTTAACAACTGCTGGGTGCAGCGGTATATTGAACACTTAAAAAGTTCTGCAGTTCTGGCAGATGTGCTTGATGCGCTTGCGTCGCGTCATACAGACGTAGGCAGGTATAGCAAAATACAGAGTTGAAAATGTGTTAGATAGAACAACGAAATCTTGTAGGTTTGTTTTTGGTATTTACCAAAAAGTTATGTTTTGTAAAAAGTCATAGAATAAAAGTTGTTGTTTATGATGTTTTTTTTTTTTTCTGTCGACGGGGAAAATCATCATTGACGAAACCCGCTCTTGGGTGGAGCGGGAGACAGTGTCAGAGTCTTACTGACTAAAAACCCCGCGCCGTTCCTTCTAGCCTTCATACCGGGGCTCTAGTTTCCTTTCGGATAACCCCGACCCCGGTAGGCTTCGACCCAGATGGGCCCCTCCTGTTGCTGACAACTCCTTGAGGCGCGCGGGAACAGTGCGCGCCGTCGACGCCTTGGCTCGGTCCGGACAGTTACCGGACGACCGGACAGCGAGCTACCCATGACTCGCCGTCCGCGAGCCCGCGTCTACGGTGGCCGGAAATCGGGATCGGAATCCCGGAGCGGCGGCGGGGGCGCCGTTGCCTGATGCGGTCTGCCTCCTCCTTTGCTAGCATTACTGCTTCGCAGAAGGAAGCGACCGCCTGCCACTCCTCCTCTTGTTTATGATGTTAGTAATACAGTCCTGCAAGGTTGTTAGTGTTTTAAAAATAAACCCGGTATAAAAATAACTTCAGCCTATAGCCGATCCATCTTACAATGTGTGTGCTGATATTTTTATAGAGTAATCGATAATAATGAGTGACACGTGTGGACATTGTCTTGAATGAGATGTGAAGTTTCTAGTGTCGGTGGTGCAGTTATTTGTAGACTACATCTGCCGTCCTTAAGCTATCTTGATGCCACGGTAATTAGCCAAAAAATCTTTAATCACGGTTTAAAACAGTTGTAGAATATCTCAAAATTGTTTGGTTTTCTCTGATAATATGATAATAAGCCGAATTTTTCAAAATTTACATTGATTTAATTCATGAATCCCCAAGCGACCACCGGTGGCCGCGCATCTATTGTCTTACTATTGTGTCTCTAATTGACGGTATCTGAAGGGTTAAACAGCAAACACTAATTGTATTCTAAATTTGAAGCTTCAATGATGTCGGTCAGTCAGTGGCAAAATTAAGAAACTTACCAGTTAACTTATTCTTAAACTACTGGTTCAAATTGAATGATGTTTTTAATATACCGTGTTTATTCAATGCCGGCTTGGTTGCTGGAAATTCAGGCTTCTAGTTTTTATATACAACGAAGTTATAGGGGGTCGAAAATGGCCTGAACTGTTTCGAGAGAAGGATGGTACGGCCGTGCCACTTTTTTTGCTTGCCTTGGCGGGGGCACAACTGTGCCCCCTAGTAAGTAAACAAAGTCCACCTGCACATCTGCCGATCTGTTCGCGATAAACTCAAAAACTTCTAAACCGAATTTGATGGGGTTTTTACGTCTGTATAGAATGGTTCATTCATGACAAAGACGAGCATTTTAAAGATTTCAAAAGCTGAGCGGGTCGCTGTATTTCAGTAATCTTTAAACATTTTAGTTACTACATTATGTAAACATGTATCGATATCTTTTATCGGATAATCTTTATAGCCGTTTTAAAGACATTCAACTTATTGATAAGATACGATTATACCTCAATATTTGTAGTAATAGTAATGTATGGCTTTTATCAACTAGATTATCTTTTGAAACTCTTGTTACTTTTATACATGTTAAAATGTTTCAAAGTGCGGTAAATAATCTAGTAATTATAAAAGGATCACAGGATCGACCGTTGTGGTGACTCTTGGGGGAGGCCTATGTCCAACAGTGGACGTATATCGTCTGAAATGATGATGATGATGATAAATTATAAAAGAGTACTTACACCGCACAATTCGACCTTCAAGGTTTAGCAACCCTTTTTTCAGGGTTCCATACCCGAAAGTGGCCAACGGAACCCTATTAGTATCATCAATCAATCTATCAGAGTGTCGGCTGGATTTGTGAAATGTTTGAGTAATTGGAGGCCGAGTTGCGTGTCACAGGTTCGATTACCTCACGGAACAATTTTATGGCATACAGATAGTTTTTTTCCTGCTGTGCTGTTTTTCCGGCTCTGGGTGTCTTATGTATGTGAGTTTACATGTTGTGAACACACCCACGATATATAGGGGTCTAAACTAGTGTGGGGCATCGTTTAAACAGAGGGAAATAGAGATTTGCCTCTACAGTATATTGGACTGCGAAAATTCGTAGTAAGGAGCAATAATAATAACAATATTTTTTAATGCTGTAGAGGTAACTGCGTACCGAAAGATGCAGCGTTGGTATGCCTCCTACAAGGTGGACCGATGACCTGGTAAAGGTTGCGGGAAACCGATGGATGCGGGACGCACAGGATCGTTCATTGTGGCGACACTTGGGAGAGGCCTATGTCCAACAGAGGACGTATATTGGCTGATGATGATGAAAGCTCTTTTTAACCCTTCAGATACCGTCAATTAGAGACACAATAGTAAGACAATAGATGCGCGGCCACCGGTGGTCGCTTGGGGATTCATGAATTAAGGAATATTTAAAAATGTTATTAAGTAAATGGAATAATAATTACATAATTATATTTATTCGGAATTAAACTTGAGAAAATAGTAACATTACATTGCAGCCTTTAATATTTCAATCAATATTATTTTCCATATAAAAAAGTTTATTCACATATAAAATGTTCAATTTCTTTCCAGCGATTTGTTCCGTTCGTAGCCGTGGCTGCGGCGAACTGGGTAAACATCCCGCTAATGAGACAGAATGAGATACTCTTAGGTAAGTACCTACTGCACTTTGTACCTAGAGGTACAGTGCGATTCAAACTTAATGGCAGAGGATCGAAATGTAAACATTAATTCGACACAGACACGACACAATAGCAATAAATACAAGCTATAAGGAAATAATATAGGGTTTAGAATGATATTTGTACCATCGCGGTAATTTCTGCCTGATCCTACGGGGCGGAGCTAAACCAAACCCTTTGAAGTTTTCGTTTCGAGTGCAAGCAAAAATGAACTTAGCGTTGATCAGGCGAAAGTGTCTTTGGTGGTTCAATAAAATTGTACCGAGCGTGCCCATACTGTATGAAACTTATTTACCATCCCACATAGTCGCAAAACGTTTTGGGAACACATTTATTGTGGGTACAGCTAAGGAGTGGAATGCTCTGCCGGAGTCTTATTCCTGATAGCTACAACCTGAGGTCTTTATTAAGTAAAGAGTGAAGAAAAAAACATGTTGCGCCGACCCCAAATAAAATTGGACAAGGGCAGGAAGATGATAAGGTACATAATGTTATACCTATTTATGTTTATGTAGGTAATACGTAAATAAGTATTGTAAAACAATAAGAAAATATCATATAACTTATGTTTAAACGAATGTGTAGTACGTACGCATGCAATAAATATAACTAAGTAGTTACTTTGAGATCATACAGTCCACCACTATAATAATTGTACGGTGTTTCAGTTCAAAATAAATCTTCGTAAAAGCTACACGTGTATTTTATTAAAAAATCCAACAAACCAAAATTCAACCTTTTCGCCGTAAACACATGGTCCTTCGAGCCGGATACACCGGTTCAATACTACATATTAAATGGCGACTCGGAACATGAGGCGAGTCGCTGGCTCAGTCCCAAAAGGGGGTACTGCATAGCAAGTGTCACAGTGGCTTCACAGTTGAGTCGCCATAAAGTTTGAATCGTACTGTATATACCTATCTACCATACTTTATTGTAGACGTTATTTTTACTATCTTTAATTACTTTTAATCAATGGACATAGGACGTATGTCAATTGAAAGAGATATTGTTATGTCGAGACGCGTGTCAGGTTGCAAGTATCAATGATATCAATATGCATCTTGAACGCAGTTTCTTATTTATAGCAATTTTATAACAAGTTGATAAGTTATTTTTCTGTTGAATGTAAAAAGTATAAGCTGGATCTCAAGCCTCCTATATAGGAGAGGGAATGGGCCGTAATCCACAACGTGGGCCCTGTGCTGTGTATGTCGCATATGTTCGAATTTTAGTTTTTAGGACATTTATTTTATTTTAGTTTCTTCACAGTTTTGAGAGCGAAATGAAATAGATTGCTGAGTTTGTGGCCCTTTCGGTTCAGGCACATTTAATGCAACTGTATTGTATTTCTGTACTCTTTTTTTTTCTTGTTGTTTTTATTCTTTTTTATGTTGTGGTATTTTGTGTTGCTTGCTCCGAATAAATGCTATTCTATTCTATAAATAAATAAATAAATTACAAGCAACCAAGCGGACGCCGGCATTCGCGCTGTCGTTGTCTTTCTATTGTATCTCTAATTGATGGTATTAGAAAGGTTATATCTTATTACAAAAAGATATTTAGGGTATAAATATATATCTTTGTTTGTCAAAAAAATTGGCCAGATATTCGCATGTTTCTTGTGAATTCGAATGCAAATGTCAAAAAATGTGCGAATATTCGCGAATGCGAATGCGAATATTCGTTACATCACTAGTATGAAAATCTGATGAATTAAAATACGATAAATAATTGAAAAGTCATAGAACAAGTTGTTGTTTATGATGTTAGTAACATAGTCCTGTGAGGTTACCGGTGTTTTACAAATAATTCTGAAACCGGTAAAAGATGGGTGTGCTAAACACATCTATCTAGTCAATCCTTTACCTTAATGATTTGTTATCCACAAAAACATTGTGAATTGTTAAAAATTCATGCGCAAAGTGAGCAACAAAGAGTTTTCTTTCAGCAAACCTGTCAGTGACAAAAAAAGATCATATTTGAGGAGGTTCCCTTAAGTGATCTACTGTTTTATAAAAGGACTGATGAATTGCGTTATTTTTTCCAGGTTTGGATGTAACTGATGAGAATGGCAAGATTATAGGCAAGTCTCAGATCGCGCCAGCGAAAGGCATCTCTCAAGTCGTCACCTCAAGGTATGAAATCAAGTTTCATAAAAGTTTTTAACGTTATAGCGTCCAGACTTCTCCCAGTCTCCGGCATAGAGAATCGAAAATTAAATTCCTACAACAAAGACGGCTGATGGCACGGGTGACGCAGTGGTTGAAAGATTAGCTGCTGCGCTGCATGTCGTGGGTTCGATTTCCACACAGTACAATTATTTGTATGGCCTTTGTGTAGTTTTTTCGGGTCTGGATGTCTTATGTATGTGAGGTTACAATGTTTGTGACCCACGATACAGAAGTAATTCTTATTGTGGGCCAAAGTCGTTTTTTTAAAAGGTACAAGCAATATGTACTTAATTTTTTCGAGATCGATATTTCGTTATACCTATTAATGATATTTGCACTTCAAAATTCCGCATTTGCATCCGCGGATGTGAAAAAAATCTTTTTACAAAAAAAAAAAAAACAACTGACTTCACAAAAAAATTGAAATTTGAAAAGTTCCAGCGATTTCATCATGATTCTATCATTAGATCCAAACTTGGTGACTTTGGAACCATTTGGGAAGTGTACCCTTTCGAACAAAACAAGAATTTTTCAAATCGGTGTGGAAGCGACGAAGTTATGCGCGAACAAACATAAAAAAACAAATATCGGAATTAGGAACCTTCTCCTTTTTTAGAAGTCGGTTAAAAAATCGGCATTCGCAACATCCCTAATTTGCAGTGACGAGCGTACGACCTACCCTTGTATTGCCCTTATATTCCCTTGTATTTCAGAATCGTGATGTGTGCCCCCGGCATGTTGCTGCTGCCAGTCATCATGGAGCGTCTGGAGCCCAAGGCCTGGATGCAGAGGATCCGCTGGGCGCACATCGGCATACAGACGGCTATCGTCGGCATGTTGTGAGTGTGATTTACTTTTTACTAGCGTCTAGGAATGTGTGTTATATTGGAACCGATTTCGAAACCATAGTTTTTAAATTTGGTTTATCGGTGTGGTGGATGGTTTCTACGGTACTCCATTCGACATCTATAATCTATAAGGATTTCATCACACATGCGGGATTGCTCCACATGCAGAAAATTTCAAAGGCAAAAAACGCGTTCCTTGTGCGTATTCCGCGCATTACAATAAATACTTGTATGAAATTGACATTTGCGGGTTACGCGTAGTACGCATAACGTATGGTCCCTACCTGAACAATGTATTTAATATCCATCGACAAAAAGCCAGAGGGTGCTTTGCGCACTCGACAAATGGGTTCCCAAAAACGGTCGCCAGCACAAAGTGATTTAGCATAAGAGGGCAACATATTCTGATGTGCTTGAGGAGTGGAGAAGTATACAACGGCAATCAGGACTATCTCAGAAGTATAGAAGTCTGTCTCCTCGCCCTAGGCAGGCTTTGGCGAAACGAACGCTACCACGCACGCCCACGACGACGTCAACGTAGAGATAGTGCGATGGGGTTATTAGTAGTATTCTGCCCTGGTTATCGAGAAGGCAGTAAGTTGAAGGTGACCATATTTTTATTATTACTATAAAAAAAACTGGCCATCTTCGACTTACTACCCTCTCGATTACCAGGGCAGTATTATTAGTTATTAAAAACGGAAATTTATTTGTACACCTAATAGAAGAGTTTCAGTCAGTGATCGCTATGACAGGTCTTATAGAGGTTATAGTTTTTAAACTTGAATTCGTAATTAGTTGCAGAATATCACTAATTCATAAATTTTTCAATTTATAGCTTAACATTTATGGTGCCGACTGCCTGTGCAATCTTCCCACAAAGATGGTACGTATATAACTTTCAAACTTCCTTAGCATATCATAATCAGCCATATAGATAACGTTCCCACTGCTGGGACTCAAACATCCTCTCTAAAACAGGGAATGTCCCTTACACCCACGCGGGCCCAGTGCGGGATGGTTTATATCAAACTTTCTTATTTTTTTTTCAATATTTATATAAAACTAGTGGTCCCGGCAGACGTTGTCCTGCCCGAAGGCTGGGTTTTCGTCAGTCAAAATAAATAAAAACCCAATTGTTTCGCCACCTACCGAGTTTGTATTTTCAAACCATCCAGGAACCTACTCAAAAATGCTTACAAAGTTTTACCAATGAAATGAAAAATGAAAAATGTTTAGGAGGAGAGTTAGGTGACAAGCACACGTACAGAATCCTTATCCTTACTAATATTATAAAAGCGAAAGTGAGTTTTTTTGTTGGTTTATTACGTCTTCACGCCTAAATGGCAAAACCGATTTTAATGAAACTTGGTACATGGATAGACCATGTCCTGGAATAGGACATAGGATACTTTTTATCCCGGAAGTATGTTCCCTAGGGATAATTTTCTGCTATCACGCGGGCGAAGCCGCTGGCAGTAGCTAGTTATATATAAAGCTGTATGTCTTTTTTCCACAGCAAACTATCCATAGACACAATCAAGCGCTTCGAGAAGGACAACTACGAACAAATCCTAAAGAACACGGACGGCAAGCCGCCGGCATACGTCTACTTTAACAAGGGATTGTAAACTAGTAGTTATTAAGCACAATGCTCTCTTTACGAGACAAATATTGTTATAAACTTGGTAGTAAGTATAAGACCCAGTGATAAGGTGGAATGATCAAGAGTAATAGATTTATTTTCGCGATTATAGAGTGTGTGAAAGTCCGATCTAGGTGTGGTATGCAAAAATAGCCGTGTGCGAATGTAGCTCGCGTAGTAAGAGTTCCGTATGAACAGATTGGACAGTTAATTTATTCAAGTTAAATATAGTTATACTTAACTTTTTTAAACGTAACACGCGATGTTAAAGCTTCTGAATTCAGCAAAATTGTCATTAGCATGAATCATTTTCATAAAAAAAAAAATCAAAGAATAACATCAATCAGACGAATATTTACGAAAAAAATCTTTTTATAAAAAAAAAACCGACTTCACAAAAAAATTGAATTGCATTTGAAGAGTTCCGATTTCCGATTTCCGGTTTCGATTTCGCCAAGATTCCATCATCAGATCCCAACTTGGTGACTATGGGACAATTTGGCAAGTATATACCCTTTTCAACAAAAGACGAAGTTATGCACAAACAAAAATAAAAAAAATACAAACACCCGAATTGAGAACCTCCTCCTTTTTGAGAAGTCGATTCAAAATCATACGTTATCACGGCTGTATATGAATCTATAATAAACATAATTTTTTTACAAACATTTTGACCTCGCGGTTACCAAGGAGTAGGAACAGCTCGGGTTGTATCCATCCTTTTTGTATGGAACTGCAAACGAAAAAGTATAAAGGCAAGTACTTAATTTATTGATGTAAAAAAAGCGCTGGAAATTGGACATTATTAAAAAGGATTTTTTAAAGTGTTTTGAAGTAAATTACTATTCTTGATCATTCCATTGTAAGCAAGTCAATTTATAAAGCACTGGACGAGTAAAAAAATCATTATTTTATGTTTAAATTTTATTCATCATTTTTATGGTATTGTTTTCGTATTTTTTTTTGTATTATTTTTAATCGAGTCTCGTTACAGACGTGTGAATGATATTATGAGGTTTTTATTATAATTATATTGTATCATTTTTTATACAAGGGTTGCTAATTAAGCAATGATAGAAGCTTTGTGTATGTGTGACAGAACATATCTATTATTGGGTATTTACAAAGATTTAGCTACATCTATGGCGTCAAACAGGAATTAAAAACTTCAAAATCATCAATCAAAGTTCTCCTCGTGATGTAATCGTAATCGTTCAGTTAAATTACTTTATTAAAAATAAAAAGTTTAACCAAGTACCCAATTTCGCTTTTCTATACAAGCGAATGTTATGCATTTAAACTCACGCATACTCAAAGTTTTTATAACATTACAAATATAGTTCAACGGGGTAAAAAGGAATGCAGGGGTGAAAAGAAACAGTGGCGTAACGATGTCATCTTAGACCCGTGGCAAATTCATTGGATGAGGCCCCAAAAATTTTCACGTTGTAATTTATTTTTAAAAAGGTTGGCCTATTTTTCCGGAGCTCTCAGCCTTTCAAACCGCGGGCCCATTCGGCCCGGAGGCCCGAGGCATTTTACCAGGATTGCCACCTTATAGTTCCGCCAATGAATCATCATCATCATCATATCAGCCGAAAAACGTCCACTGTTGGACATAAGCCCAAGCGTCGCCACAACGACCGTTCCTGTGCGTCACGCATTCATCGGAGTTAGGCCACTGAATAGGAACAAAAATTTAAAGAGCATTTTCACGTTAACACTTTCTGTCCAGTATTAGAGTACTTCTATTTATTCATTTCTTGTAATAAAAAAATTTGAAAGAGATCAGTATCAAAAATATATACCAAAGCGAGTGAGTGTTCGATGGGGCCGAAAGGTTCTGAAATGGCGACAGCGTACTGAAATATGCAGCGTAGAAGGTCTCCCACAAGGTAGATCGATGACCTGGTGATTGTCGCCAGAATCCAAACATTAGAAAGAAAGAAAACTATCACAATGATCATCTGAAATAGTGATGATGATCAAAGTGAAAATCCCCTTCAAAATGTTCGTTCCTATTTGCCCCTGTGTTTCTATTCACCCCGTTAGTCGGTATTTAAGATTGTGATTAGTGTAGAATCTAATTCTTTTACAGTTTTACTCCTATTATTTTATTTTTTTCTACAATTTTATTCTAAGCTTCTCTATCATAGTTCTTGTAAGTCACGAGCGTATGTCATGTGACTCTTATGCTCATTGTTTTAAGGAACAAATTGCAATGTTTGACGCGTTCGTGAAATGTAACAACTATGACGTATACATTGAGATCTGTTTTCTATTGGAATGTTTTAGTAATTACATTTTGATGCATGCAGTATACATTCCGGATTTGTTTACTTTTATTATTTTGTTGCTTATGCGTTATGATTTAAGGTATATTTTTGTATGGTTAATTTCTAGTCTTGTATGTATGGTCTGGGTTTTGGGGCACTGACAATATTTTGTATAAGTGTAAGCGCACGCAGAACTTCACGGCATGTTTTTTTTTTGTTTATTTAACTCATTAACACTTTTCGCTGTTATATACAGTGCGTTTCACTTAAGAAGTTACATCGGCGTAATGTTGGCTCCCCTGTCTGTCTACACAAAAAGAAGGGAAAAAAGGAAAGAGTTGCCTACTCTACCAAAATTGTTCCCCGAAATGTGAAACGAAATCGATTTTAACGGTAGCTGCAATACTTTTTGGAAAATTATGAGAGGAATGGGATTTTATTTTAAAAAAGTAGGTCTCAAAGGGAGTTGTTAATAGAGAGGTACGATATTGTGGCGTGGCGTTTTCGGTATTTGAAAGAGTTGCATGACAATCGGAATGGAGCCCAGCGTCCTATACTTTATTCAAAAATAGTTTAAAAATAAGGCAATTGTTAAAAGTAACGATGTATCAGTTAATCTCCCTCATGTCAAGTAATTTAATTGCTAAAAATATGGCAACATTATTTTCAATACTACCAACATGACAGCAATGTAACTTCTTAAGTGAAACGCACTGTACATACTTTCCTCGCCAAACTTTGACATTTTGACTTTGACAGGTTGGCTCAGTGGTTGAAGGATTGGTTGCTGTACTACTAATTCCATGACCTAAAGATAGTTTTTCAGTGTCTGGGTGTCTTGTATATGTGAACTAACACGTTTGTAAACGCACCCACGGTAAAGAAGTAGTTTCTTTAAAAATAAATAACAGAAAAATGTTTGAGGAAGCTCAAACGCACACTACAGTGAAACTTCTTATTTTTAACTCTATTTCATTATTGATTTTTCGATGAGAATCTGTTCCATAAGTTTGCTGCTTTATTTGCGTTTATCCCAACTCAAAAAAAATCAGTACCCCTAGCCAAGTTGCTAATCTACAATAGTTAACGCTAGTAGAAAGCTTCAAATGTACGGGAACGACGTCGCCTCGCTCGGTCACGTGGTCAGAACAAAAGAATTGGCGGCAAGGTCAACTCGAAGCGTTCGACGCAAGCGAAACGATTGTAACTTGGGCTGTTTAGAAAAACTCTTATTACAGTTTTTTTTTCTTTTTGCTTAGCGTAGTAAATCATACTAATTATTATTGCTTCAAAACTCTTGATATTAATTTGCTTAAGCTCAATAACAATATTATTAAAATACATCTTTAAAGTACTTAATTCATGAATCCCCAAGCGACCACCGGTGGCCGTGCATCTATTGTCTTACTATTGTGTTTCTAATTGACGGTATCTGAAGGGTTAAAACATAGGTTTTGACGGATGACGTGTATTACCTACTTACAATAAGTTGAAAGCGATATTACTTACGCTCAAATTTAGTTGATTTAAATAATGATATTATTGTTTTTGCAATGTTTTTTCACTATTTTTACAATTTGTTCAATCAATTTTGACTTTTATTGCATTGGTGTCAAGACAAATAGCAACTGCAGTAAATAGTATTGTGCAGTGCGTTTCACTTAAGAAGTTCCTCCGGCGTAATGTTGGCTCCCCTGTCTGTCTACACAAAAAAAAAGGAAAAAAGGAAAGAGTTGCCTACTCTACCAAAATTATTCCTCGATATGCGAAACGAAATCGATTTTAACGGTAGTTGCAACACTTTTTAGAGAATTATGAGGAGAATGGGATTTTATTTAAAAAAAGGAGGTCTTAAAGGAAGTTGTTAATAGAGAGGTACGATATTGTGGCGTGGCGTTTTCGGTATTTGAAAGAGTTGCATGACAATCTGAATGGAGCCCAGCGTCCTATACTTTATTCAAAAATAGTTTAAAAATAAGGCAATTGTTAAAAGTAACGATGTATCAGTTAATCTCCCTAATATTAAGTAATTTAATTGCTAAAAATATTGCAACACTATTTTTCCGTATTGCCCACATTACGGCAAAGGAACTTCTTAAGGTGGTGCATCATGACTCACATTTTCACTGTTTTTCATACAACCGCTCATACATAACTGATTATGACGTTATTATACATTTTTCATTAGATATTTCGGAAACACAGTATCTTGTGGATATTATCTAGGTTTCTAAAGAAACCAATTTCTAAATTTGTGTAAAACTAATCCAGTAAAAACCTCTGAAAATCTCCTATTTTGTATGAACTTTGACACTTCATAATTAGCCTAAAAATTAAAAAAGTCAAAAAAGTAAACCTCTAGAGACCTTGCAAATTTTATTAAGATTCTAAAAGACGACAACTTTTTCCAAAATCTTTAAAGGGTTTAAAAAAAAACTGCTATTTCCTGGAGCAAGTTTTGTGAAATTTTCGAGTAAATCTCGGAATTACCGAATACTAACAGAGTTTACAGGCGTTATCTCTCTTTTTTGCCTTTTCGTCAAACATCGCGTTGGATTGCATTAAATGCAGTAACAAGCTTTTAAACCATTTTCGATGTTTACGAAAGGCGAGTGGAAAAGGACCCTCTTAAGTGAAACGCACTGTAACAACTATTTTGCTTTTAATGTCATCCTTATGTCCACAGAATAGAAGTAAAAATCGGTTGAACGGACAATAACGAAGTTTTTTAAAATGTATAATCGTATTTCATATGTATAGATTGATCAAAGTTATGGAAGCAAATGGTGTTGAAACATAAATGTGTTAAGTAGAAAATAATATTATATAAAATTGTGTTGTTGTTTTAAATATTGTAAAAGGCAGTTGATATGACATTTAATTGTATTAATTTGGGCATTTTCAAAGCTTTTCTTTATTTGTGCCATTCTATGTAGCGATATTAAACTTCCATGTTATTATTGTTTATTAATTTAGTTAAGATAGTAAAGTAGTAAATAGAGTATCTGTTGCAAAGCTGAGACAATAAAGTATTAGAAATTTTGTTTTAGTTTTTCTTTTCGGTTTTTATTTACACCTAGCTTTTGAATTGAGAATTTGGTAAGATGAATGTGTATGCGCGGTGAGTGCGGGTACGTGGAAATAAAAGCCAGTAAATACTCACGGTTTATCGCGCTGTTCATACACAATGGGTACACATGAAACACAGAAGAAACACACAATATACAGTCACGGCACAGAACAACACAATAGTCCACCTCAACAATAAAGGTTCGCGCAATAATTATTATTCGCAAGTTATAATTACGATCAATGCGCGGGCGCAGGCGGTAGGCGGCGAGGTCTATGTCCGACTGACTACCCACACGTCTCAAAAAGTTGAGGTTGAGCGGGGACGCTCAACCGCCGCGCACGCTGGCCCGCGGGCTGGGGTGTACCGACACCCCCGACAGTATAATGTTAAACGTTTTGAATGCCGTGAATGTAGTGTAGTGTTATTGATAAACGTACACGATAATATTACTGTGGCTGTGTTAATGTTGTGTTTTAATCGTGGCGTCTTGTGTAAGTTTATTATAAGCGTAAATAAACCATGTGGTAGGGGTGAACCGTACAAGAATTTTGTCAATTGAGAAATAGACTAGTTGCCAAAAAAAAAAAATATAATAATTAGTCCGTCTTTTAAATCATTCAAAAATAAGGGACACGTATTTTTTTATTTGTAAATTAAACCAAATTACAAAGATATAGCCTATTAAAGTTACGTGTAACGTCACGCCATGCTGCATTTTTTCGCACGCGGTGACGTCACACGTAACTTTAATAGGTATTTTAGGTGATTAATCTTTTATCACCTAAAATACGGACTAAATAAAATGTAGTTATTTTGATCCTGGAAACTACCCTATTGTTACCTACCTTCTGTTTTATTCATAACAAAATAATGTGTGTGGAACTTCGATTTCGAATCAACCGTGCGTCGTCCGAGCTAATCTCAGCACTACTACCGCACAATTACTAGCAGTTCCTGCGGTAGTCCTCGTTCGTTTAAAGTGTCTTTCTGTGGGAGTTTGTTTTACGTTAGGGTGTTTTTTAATATCGAGCAGATTTGATCACGCATGCAGAATTAATTGCTCCGCATGGAAAATGCAAAAAAAAGCGTCCCGCATGCGTATTCCGCGCAATACTTGTATGAAATGAACATTTGCGGGAGTTACGCGTGCGGGACAATCCCGCATGCGTACAAAAGCTGCTTCACAGCTATGTTATTCTACTAGACCCCGGTATGAAGGCTAGAAGGAACGGCGCGGGGTTTTTAGTCAGTAAGAGTCTGACACTACCTCCCGCTCCACCCAAGAGCGGGTTTTGTCATAAGATGATTTTCCACGTCGAGAAAAAAAAGCTATGTTATTGTTTTTTCTTCGGGTTTTTGATCAGACTTGAAAAATTTGTTTTTATTTGTAGCTTTTATGATTTGACAGCGTCATTATGATGATTTTGGTATAGCAAGTGTTGCCATTAATAGTTTAGTATACTTTCAATAAATACAAGTATGTCATGCATGCAATAAATAAAACAACAAATATATAGTAAGAAATATGTATTTTTATATTCGATGAATTCTTACAAAGGGTAAAATTAATAATTTGAACTCGATATCTTAACGGAGTTCGTAAAATAAAGTATAAATTACATTCGATATGATACAGCACTTACGTATAATACAATATATTAAGGCACCGGTGTTAGTACATGAGTATAACCTTCAGTTCTAAATATTGGCACCTCGCTAGACACTGATTGGACAAAAAAATGCTCGATTTTTGGCCAAAACTGATCGAATTGAGCGAAAAATCTTTTTTACCACTGGCAATTTTTTTGAGAATAATGCTTCTTTATTATGCTAACATTTTTAGCATTTAAGATTATTTGAATAATGTCTTTATGATCCACTGACCTCTATAAGCAGAGGTCAGTGTTATGATCGGTATATTTTGGCCCTATTGGTCGTTATAATATACAAAAGTTCTATCAGTTTGGTCCCACATAATGGCAGTAAGATTCCTTTACATTTAATTTAACATACACAATCTCATTTAAACATCATATTGATGTTATTGATTATTTAAAATAATAATAATATAATAATACAATTATAAACTTTTTCCAATCATGTCCCATACCCAACTCTATAGAATATTCAACACTCTAAAAATAAAATATCAAGTCTTCAGGTGCCTAACTAAACTAAGATTAAAATTAAAGATGCCTCAACGTAGACTATGAAAAAAAAATCAAACGACAATTGATAAAATAATTGCAACAAAAAAAAAACATCAACTTTAGAATTATTATAAATACAAGTCAAAACTGGATCGAAAAAGAGGTCATCACTAAATATAAGTTTTAAAATTTACAAATAATTAATATTAATACACATTGGCTTTTTCGAGGAGTACGGAGGCATCGCACATGGCTTTAGCAGTGGATCGGACTAAGAACATGAGATGGAGCTGTTCGAACACATTCAGCTGGACCCTCGTTCTTACCAACCCATGTAAGACTGTCGCCCTTTCAAGGTCCAGCCACCTCTGCAGAGACAACTCCCTATCCTCAACTGGAACCCCTTGGACAACATCCAGAGGTCCCCACAGCATGAACTCCAGCACAGACTTGGCTTGGTTCAGGGACACTGCGCGTTCCTCGTGAAGTATCTCCTTCAGAAGGGGGGTGAGCTTCTCTCCTGGGAGAAGGATTTCGGTCGCTTTTATAGCACATTTACATAGAGAATTGAGATGACCTTCGTCTGTCGATTTGCTGTTTATTTCGTCGCTCAATCTGGAAAAAGAGAAACCATAATTAGTAAGTGTTTGTGAGTGGACTATGTAGGCATGTATGGAGAGGTTAGCTCAAGACTTTCTTAGTTTAATGGTAATCCATCATCATCATATCGGTCTTATAATTTCAGGCTTTTCTTTTGCCCCAGGGTTGCGGAATTGTATGAAAGAGTTACCGCGGTCTTGAAGGAACACGGTGGGTTTTAATCAGTAAATCCGACAGCTTCCAATTCCACCCAGAGCGAGAGAAGTTATTTCATGATTTCCCATCTCAAGACTTTTCTTTAGCTAGGTAATATGTAATTTTTTATGCTTCAGTAAAACCAGTGCTATTTAATAATGCTTATAGATACAACACCATAATATGGTAAATTTTGTGAATAGATTTACAAAGAAGTTCCCTATTTTGAGGTTGAAGAAAGTAAGTTACCTTCAACTTTAAAAAAAAAAACATATTTTTCTTAGTTTTTAATTTGTAACTCACCCTTGTAATATGCAGAGTCTTCCATAAGAATTAGTTTTCGGCGCCCAAAGGGAGTTCAGCCTGTCATCTGGCGACGACGGCAGGTTCAGGGTGCTTCCATGAGACTGCAGAGGCTGCAACTCCTTGAGGGCAATGAAAGACGTCAAGGAGTCGGAGATCTCTTCCACTCCTCGCGCTTGTAAGCACTTGAGGCCGTTAATCATTTGGAGCATCATGAAGATGGCCTCATGGATCTGCTCGGTTTGGACCAGCTGGTGTTCCTTCGTGGTCAGACCTTCGGATGAGTGGAGGCTCTCGCCGTAGGAGTGGATGGTGTCCACGTGGGCATGTGCAAGAACAACGATGGTGGCTGAAAAAAACAGTTGGATGGTTAAGTTTTTGAGGCAGTAATGTCAGCAGCCGTTATTGGCAGGGAAAATCTTTTTGTTTTTTTTTGGAACTTTTTTATTTATTTGATTATTATCCTACTAATATTATAAATGCGAAAGTTTGTATGTATGGATGGATGTATGGATGTTTGTTACTCTTTCACGCAAAAACTACTGAACGGATCTCGACGAAACTTGGTACACGAGTAGACCATATCCCAGACTAACACATAGGATACTGTTTATCCTGGGATTATGTTCCGTTGGGATAATTTTTACGCGGGTGAAGCCGCGAGCAAAAGCTAGTTTATTACATTTTTGAGTGTACACCTCAGAAACAAATATACAGGGCGGTCTTATCGCGGTCTTTTTACCTGTATTTGTAGTTATAGCGGCAACAGTAATACATCATCTGAAAATTTCGACTGTCTAGCTATCACGGTTGAGATACAGCCTGGCGACAGACAGATGGACAGCAGAGTTATAGATTAGGGTCCCGTTTTTACCCTTTGGATATTATGGACCTCTAAAATTTTTCTTATTTGTATAGGTAAGGTATCGAATCTTTCATGCGCGAGTCCGATTCGTACTTGGCCGGTTTTAGTTAACGTTGTCACTGAAAGCCAGAGGAATGCTGGTGGTCAATTTAGCTTCACTTTTTTTGGACTGACCGACATTTAGTTATTAATTCAATTCAAAAATGCCTGTACATAAATGGTCTCTTTGAAATAAATGCTTTTAATTTGATTCGATTTTGGTGTACCACCTTGAGTACCCTCCATAATAGCAAAATTCGTTTTCAGCCACTGTCTATGAGCGTTGTATGCAGAGCGACAATAATTTATAATCATAATCCTAACTATGTTAAGACATTAAATACAGACCAATTTAAGAAAACATAAAAAAAAATGCTGACGGAAAAAGCCTATATAATATTTATGAATTTTTAAAAGATAAATGAGCAATTTACTCATTTTATAGAATTCAACGGTATCGATCTTTCAAATTGTAATTGACAGCTAAACTAAAGTGACCACTTAAAAAACCCAGATTTCAACACAGCTACAGCCTCGGGGCTCGTCAATAATAGCTTTAAGTCTTATAATGTGGGTTACGAAAGGAATTCATGTCAAATAACTAATAAGTGCGGTCGAGCAGCTTCATATAACAAACTAGTTTTAACAAACAGTCGATTATGTATTTAGATGAACTACATATTTACTTTGTGCGTATTGAATCGGCCTACATAACTTAGATTACTATGGGCCTATGCAAAGATACGATGCATTCTTAATAAACCTTTTAATTGCTAGTTCGGTTTGTTCTGACGAGTGTTTTCATGTCTTATTCGGCATGGTCGTGTGTTTGCGACTGGGTACTCTATTTCGTATAGCTCTTCAATCCTCATTGGTGACAGAAGAGCTGATGAGATGGAGTAGTTGGTCGAGGAATAAACGCGAATAGTGTTTGTCGGATATATTCGACCGACGTAGGCGTTTAAAAGAGAAATCGAGGAGAATATGAAGACCATGTGTGTGAGATGGAAGTCCACCTATGTCATGATATTTTATGGATATAGGTTACTTAGAAGATATCGATTGATCAAAACTTGAATTTCAGTATAGGTATCTAAGTTAAAACTATAAAACAAAATGTATTTAGTGGCAGTACATGAAATTGATGAAACATGCACGATAGATACAAAAAAAATCTTTCTTTTGGCTTTGCAAACAAATTTTAAATCAACAAGAGAATTTATTTACACTATTGATAGATGGTTTAATAAAATTGATTGACGAGAGTAATAATATAATTTGTAGTTCCTATTCCAACAGAGACTAATTTACTTCAAAAAACGAATCAAATAAATATTCACCTTGTACCAAATCCTCGCCCTCCTCCCCAAACTGCTGAAGAGGTACCAAGTCACAGAACTCCGTGATAGCATTCAAGCTCAGGGTCTGTGGCTGCACCGACTGCTGGCACACCATTTGCGAAGCCATCTGCTCCTTGTACACCATCAGAGTGACATTAACAGGACCCTGGTTGGAGTTCCAGACCGCTGGGTAGAAGAACCTCTTCCCGGCTTTTACAGAACTTGGCTTCGGCTGCTGGATCGCGAAGTCGTTCCATCTCAAGTTGGTGCATGCCTTTAGACCTCGTAAGGAAGATTGCATCGTTGCACTTTGCTGAACCTGGAAATATTATTGAGATACTTTAGTTTTATTGATGAATAAATAATAATTGAGATATGGACCTATGCTTTGCAATATTAATAACCAACAAATAATATAGGACATGGTTTAAATCTGTAGTATGTACGTAACATACAGACAGACAGTTGGTTCTTGGTTATAGGCAATATTCATAAAAAATATAATTGTTATCTAACCAGATTTTCAATAAATATATAAAAATACTCGTAACTCTCGTCAAAAGACTTTCTATGGTGTCAAGAACTACATCTGACTTCTATTTCTTATTAGCATCTTTGTAACATTAAAATTTTGTTTTCGATGAATATATTTTAAAACAAAATCTTACATATGTAAGATATTATCGAAAACAGATTGCAGCTAATAATGAGATCACGAATACCTTCAAGGATTTACTTCATTTGGTCCGTCCCATAAATTAAACCGTTTGTACTTCGAAATGCAAAACGATTTACCACTTTATGCAATCTCGGTACTAAAGCAAAACAAATTACCTGCTCTAGGACCTGCGCGAGCGCTTCGTGATTCGCAATAACGACTGCACCGTAATTGTCCTCCAGGTTTCTATGTACCACGCTCCGCCCTTTCCGTACTCTAAGTTTATTCGTCGTAGTTTTTGGAGTCATCTCGTTCTGATAATCTTCATTCCCAGGGCTATCCATATTATCGTTTGAACTGTAGAAACTGTACGGAGAATAAATCTCAGATTCTGTCTCACTACCGCAGTAAGGTAGAGATGTGCGGTTGAATATTCCGTTGTTGTATTTTGGGTATTCTGTGTTATTTTCTTCGCTTTTTCTCGATTCAATTTGTGAGTTGGTTTCTCGTGGTTTTATGGCAGAGTCACATTCGGGGGAGCTTGATCTGGCGTGGTGCACGTATTCATAATCACTGTCGCTGTTTTTAGCAGAATCACAATTTTCTTCGTCGTATTTAGCCGAGTTGTAGACGTCGTCGTAGCTGTGTATGACAGGGTCGTTGGTAGCCTGCACCAGCTCTTGTGGTCCGTCGTCTAGTTCGTCTTTGTCGTCGTCTATCTGGTTCCTGCGCTTGGGCAGCTCCAACCGTGCTTCTCTCTCGCGCATACTCGCCGTCCGTTCCGGTTTTCTCGGCGCTAGAGCAGATCTGATTTCTCCTACAAAATTGAATATTTTTGTTAGTTAAATTAAGACTAATTTAAATTATAATTTTTGTTTAGAAAGTCTTATACTTTTTATTTTGTGAAATATGATCAGGTTTTGTCGTCACATAATTAGCTTATTTAAAATACTCAAGTATTATATTCATAAAAAGTATTTTCGTTACATAATTTTTTATTATTTTTTTAATGTGTCTTGTTAGACAACCTATATTGTAAGTAAGTATTGTTTTTTTGGTGTACAATAAAGTATATTATTTTTTTTAAACTGGCATATACTAGGAATTACTCCTGTATCGTGGTTGAATTTACAGTCACCTAGACTACCACAAAAACAACAACAACAACAACAACAACAACTATCTGTAGACCATACAAATACTTATTTGTTTTGTGCGGGAATCGAACCCGCGATACACAGAGCAGCAGTTAATTACTCAACCACTACGTCATTTGTGTAGGCTAATCTGTCTATAACACAAACACGTAGAATAGAACTTTTTTAACCTATTTTGTTTCCCACTACTTGGTAAAGGCCTCCCCATCATCCTTCCAAATCTCTGTGTCTGGCGAAAAGTACACTTAAAACAAAAAATACTTGTAAGTAGTAATACAATTCACGATCACTCACCTAAGTTAGCGTAAATAGTATCTGATTGTTTAGGTGCAGTTGCCCACGCTTGCTGTTTCTGCTTCTTCTGCAAAGCAGCTGACTTCGGCGGCGGTGGTCTTGCAGGCTTCGGCACACTGGACACTGTCTTCTGCTCCTCACTTGACTGCCTCGGAGGTGGCGGAGGCTTGTTCACCACTTTAGGAGTCTCTGGCTCCGTCGCTGTACTAGACCCACTGTATATCGATGACACGTCATCGTGACTCAATCGTCGCAGATTTCCAGAGATTTCACAGTTTGATTTCACAACTTCCACTCCGTTAGATCCGTTCATGTCCAAAGGATGTATGATGACCAGGCGTGGTTTGGGTTTCGGCGTCAAATCGTATATCTCCTCAGTTTTATTCGACATTTTTGTTACGGCTGGAACAGTAAGCTCTTTTTTGTCAAGATCCTTCGATGAACCTATCCGTAATAGTTTCTTGATTGAGAATTTTAGCTTTCCTTTGCGTTTCTCGTCCAATAATAAATTGTCGTGAGATAGCGATATGTTTCTCCGTGGCGCAGGTTCAGGAGTTGCATCAACTTTTTTAATCTCAACTGTTTCTTCAACTGATCGCGATTTAGTTGGTGTAGAAGTGGCCCTTTCCCTTTTCTCTAACTCCCTTACAATAGGTGCGTCTGACTTCAAGAATCCAGCCGTGTTTCTTTGGTAAATATTAGGATATTCTTCGATCGTGGGTGATTGTGGCGGTGTTGGCGCTTTTCGTTTGCCGAGACTACTGAGCGACGAGTCGCTGTCCTCTTTAGTCAATACCGGTTGTGCATAATAAATCGGTTCAGCTTTGTCCTCGTGCACTTCTGTTATCTCATTATTTTTTTCCTCACTCAACGCTCCAATAATTTTTTCATCTTCATCTTTCTTTGTATGCATGTACATTGTTAATTGCTGCTGTTGGTTTGTTGTGATAACACTTTTTTTTGTTGTCTGTTTGATAACTGGCTTGACCGGTAGCTTTGGTTTTTCTGGTAAAGCCGGTTTGTGTGCAGGCAATATGTCTGTTATCATGCCATGTAAGAAAGATGGCCGCGGGTCTAGAGTGGGGATAGGACTTTTCGGTAAAGCTGGTGCTTCAGAGGCATCGTCCGGGTCGGCTCTGCCATCTGGCTCGCCCGCCAGTTCGCGACTGGCGTCTGCAGAAAATATATTATCTGGCTGTTTAGGTATTATGGGAGGCATGTCAATGATCGGACTTTGGAATGTAGAATAGCCACTGATAGCTTGCCCATCAACTTTTCTAATTTGTCCAATTGGAGACATTTTAATGTTTTTATCGCCTTCGCTGAATACTTTAATCTTAACGGTTTCCTCGCATTTATGGGTTTCCGAAAAATGTCCGCTGTCGTCATTGTCCGAGTCTGTCCGCCCACTAAAGCTCTCATCGTCTGAGGCTAGCGAGTTATTAGCAGTAGAGTTCAAAGTGCTTACAGCTGAATCAACACTGCTGCTCTCAATATTTATCTTACAGAATTTAAACTCTGATCGACCTAAGTTTACTTTCGGTCTTTCATGGGTTTTTTGTAACGGTGATTGTCTAACAATACCGTTCTTTTTAATTTCACACATTTCCTTTTTCTCTGGTTCGTCTTGCATACTTTCTTTCATCTTTTCGTCAACCACTGTGGGTTTGTTATTGTCTTTCTGCGACATGTGGTTATCACTACCGTTAGACATTCGGTTTTGTTCTAACGTCTCTGATATTTCTTCCAGCAAAGATTTTTCAGTGCAAATAGTGCTACTGTTATTATCTGCACTGATGATTGTTTCTGTTTCCTTATACGACGAAAGAATTATATTAGTTTTATAACTATTACACGTTTCTTCGACAGAAGCTTCTGATACGTGTATAACGGCGGGTTTTCGGACGTGTGACTTAGGGTTAGGCTTATTCTCGGAGCCGAAAGGAGTGACAGATACTAACAGAGTCTTCTTTTTGCCATCAGAGTCTGTTTGCATCTTTCCTAGTAACAGAGAGGTGTATGACTTGGCTGCAGAATCCGCTAACAAGTTAGCCTTGACTGTGTTGAAATCTGTGTTAGATTTCGTGATTTTGTGAAGTTCTCTTTCCTCTTCTGTGTCTGGGAACGGGTCATCCTCTTCAGTTTCTTCTGACATTTCGAATTCCTCTCCATCAGACCAGTCGTCTCCTCCGAAGCCTATAACGCTGCATACTTCTTCGGGGAAGGTAACATTTCGTTTGTTTTTCTTTTTTGGGTGTATTTTGAGTATGCTTGGCGGTGTTTTCTTGAAGTAGGTGCTTCTGTTTTGGAAGGGTGTGGCGAGGTACTTGCCGCCGTCGGTCGCCCGCTCCTGCTTGACGTGCTCTTCACGCGATTTGAAGCAGTTGGAGCAGAAGTCCTTCTTCCAGGCGTTTTGCACGAAGTTGTGGCAGACCGGTGACATCTTGTCTTTCGAATATCGTCTGTTGATCACGTAACTGGCATTCTGGAAAGAGAGAGAAAGAAACTTTAGCATTTCTCGTAGGAATATGTTTGACAGGTTCTATGAGGGTGTCTCTTCCATAATATGGCATTTGTTTTACATCTGATATTGTTATAAAGGCAATCTTTATAATATCAGAAAATCTTAAGCCGTTATATTATATGCCTACAATTAAATGCAATACCAGAGCAATCATTTGATTTCATCTACGGAACCGTAAAGCAATACACGTTGTTTGAACCATAAATCAAATGAAGTATGGGAAATGATAAGAAATGTATTGTATGTGAAAGATCACAGGTGTTACGGAAGCTTCCCATACAAATGTCATAAACAAGAACAAAAGTAATGATTGCTTGGTGTTGCGTTAAACAATCTTTGTGACACAGACGAAGATAGAAATATTTATGCCGTTATTGTAACGTTAGACCTAGTAAAGCGCTTACTATCCCTACTCCCTACTAATATTATAAATGCGAAAGGAACTTTGTCTGTCTGTCTGTCTGTCTGTTACGCTTTCACGCAAAAACGACTGAACGGATTTAGATCAAATTTGGTAGGTAGGTAGAAGAGACACTGGAATAACACATAGGCTACCTATAATTCCACTGCTGAGCACCGGTCTCTGCCCGCGCGATATAAACTGTAGTCCACGCGGGCGAAGCCGCGGGCGGAAAGCTAGTAGGTAATAAAACAAGTGAAAGTCGGAAATTAAAACAAATTATAGTCCTTTTTTTAAATTACATCACGCATTTTAAAGATAGCATTGAGAGCATTATCCTTGTATGCATGTAGCTTTTAAGTATAGCCAATTACTCTTACATTCCATAATCTACTTAGTATCTCTTTCAGAAATTTCCTATGGCCCTACGGTTTTGAAATAATCTAATGACTTCTTCCGCTTTAGGATGAAGCGTGAGGGCGTGTCCTTTTGCGTGAAGCGCTCATGAATAAAGTCTTTTTAGCCTGTCTACACACATCATAGTCCACCCATAGCTTACGGTGTTGACCACTAGTGCATTTCCTTACCAGTTTTTTTTGCCTATTTTGTATCCCACTGCTGGGCAAAGGCCTCCACTTCCTCTTTCCAATCTCCTTAACAGATTGCGTAAGTAAAGAGATCATAGTAAATTGTTTTAAAATATTTTTCTGTTCGTCTAAATATATAAGTGTATAATAAGTGTCGTTGTGTGCCGTTAGTTCACAGTAGCGTGCTAATTTTAGTGCTAACAATTTAACTACACGTTTTTCTGTAATAGGACATTCACGATTGCGGTCTAAAAGAGCCGGTGCAGTCGATTCGTGGAACTGTTTATGTAAAGGTCACACCTTTGCAGTACCTACTTACTTGCAACGGAATATAGCAGTGCAATTACAAAGCAAAACCATTTAGAGATTATGAGAGAGAGAGCAAAGAGGCCCAGTGGTAACAACCCAGCACACAGTTTGTATATAGTGGGTTCAACCCTTTTTGAGTTCAAACCCAAGTAGCTACGTTGTGTAATTTGTACCTAATAGTTAAGCAAAACATCGTGACGAAACCGGCATTTCTCAGAACCAAAAATTCGAAGATATGTAAAACTGTAAAACATTATAAAGGCTATATATACTTATCTACATAAATATTATATGATCAGTAAGATGTAGTGGCTAGTGAAATATATATTTTATATCTACCTATATATATGTGTCACGAACAGAAAAAATCTAGATCACACGACCTAGGGCTACTTTTTAGCACTAAATGTCGGTTTAGTTTTTAAAATATTGTCTATGATTTTATTTTTTGTACATAAAGTAAAAAAAAAAACTAGGGCAAGCATCTTAATTTTATTATTATTAATATTGGCTTAAGATCAGCTGCTAATGCTAAATAAATAAGCACAAACGCTTCACGGCCCACTAAGTTAATAAAAAAACAGAATACCAACGTTTTGCAGCTTGACCTGCATTCAGATAGCGGATCTAACCTGAATACAAACTATTTACCTAAACAAATATATAAGGAAGTAAATGGCAACATTCACAAACATAGACCACAGTTACATATCCATCTAGTTTTTACATAATAAACAAGGTGCGTGCCCTAACTAATTGATCGGAATCTTACGTAAATCGAGTTTCTTTGGGAATAATCGATACCTGTTCGGACTCGATTAACGATTGTTTAACGAGTCACGTACGGTTATCGAATTGGAATACGAGAAGTGGAATATATCCCTAGTGGACTTTTGGGGTGTGGTGCAAGTTGTGAGATGACAGAGTTTGATAAGGTCATCGTCTTTATAAAAAAAACAAACTGCAAAGGCAGAAAAGGTAGTTTTCATTTCAGCGACAATCTTCTTCTTCTTCCTGCCCTTGTCCCATTTTTATTTGGAGTCGGCGTAACACGTTTTTTTCTTCCATTCTGTCTTATCACTCGTCACGCCATCACTAACTACTACTCACACAATCCATCCATCTTTTCTTTGGCCTCCCTTTCTTTCAGAGACAATAAATGTTTAATATATGTACACTACGGGTATTTTGATAGATTCATTGTGACGCGGTGCGGTTTACTTACATATATGGACTAGGTATTTTAAGCAAAACTCGCTGTCACGGTCGCCATGTAGGGATGGCGTTGTAATGATAACGACACGACTGTTGAGTAATTACTGGTTTATTAGAATTAGAGTACACATTAATATAGACAAACAATACACACCACAGATGGTTCATTGACATAATATTGAGACCGAGTTTAAAATTCGATTGTTTTTTATTTAAATACGATAATTGCTCCTCAGATTACATAAAACGTTGCATACCAGATGATGCGGCAGTTATCCTAAATAATAATTTATTTAAAAAACTTTAAGTTTATCAGTTAAGCCGACTGATGGATGCGCCTTCTGACCCTTTTACATAAGATAAGCATACTTAATAAGGTAATTTTTAAACCGTGTCATAGGTTATAAGTTTATGTAAACAGCCCCTTAGATAATACATTGTATCCAATTGGGGTTAATCCGGAAGTAGACACAGTGATATAATATAGCGTTTTGAAATTCAAATAGGTATTAAGTTATTAAGACACAAAAATAAAATATTTACTTGCCCCAATATAGCATCGCTTTCTCTTGTGATCAATCAGATTTGAATATTTACCTAATTATGTATTGATTGTTTCGTTTTCTTAATAATTATCTTTGCGTGATGCATCAGGAATGAAGATATCCGCAGGAGAACCAAGGTCACTGACATAACCCGAAGAATCGCCAAACCGAAGTGCCAGTAGGCAGGGCACATTGCTCGTAGAACGGATGGTCGATGGGGCCGAAAGGTTCTAGAAGGCTTCCACAAGGTTGGCCAACGACCTGGTGAGAGTCACGGGAATGCGCTGGTTGCCGGACGCACGGGATCGATCGTTGTGGCGACCCTTGGGGGAAGCAAATGTCCAACAGTGGACGACTTTCGGCTGAAATGATGATGATGAATAATTATCGACTTTCTAAAGTACCTTTATATGGTTATATAGATATTAATGTAATTTTATAGATCTGTTAAAGTAGCCGGATGTTTTATAACATTCCCTCGACTTCGTAATTACCTGCGCTACGTTTAATTTTTCATGGTCTGTCGCAAGAATCTGTTTTGTTTAAACAAATCGATTTTTATGCCAGTTACTCAGTCTATTATTACCAGACATACCCATAGACTGGTTGCTGAATAAAAACAAATCTGAATCTTTTACATAATTGCTATATTTTTCTTTGTGAATATTTAATACAACTATCTAGTGGTATGAAATATCTATCTACCACTGTCTAGTCGTATTGACGTATAAACTGTTTTACAAGAATTGTGTAATAAATTTAAAAATATCTCATTGTTCATATAGTAGTTGTACAAGCTTATGGTTTAAAATGATCAACATTTGCGTGATCGTTCGTTTAATTGAAAAACTGATTTTCTTTCTCCCTAATCTTTTCCCAACTAGACTAGAAACTGACCAGGTCAGCTTCTAGTCTAGCCGGATACGGCTGACATCCACAACCCACTTGCTGGGCAACATCTTGGGTAAGTACATTTTTTTTTTATTATTTATAGGCTCGCGTTTTAAACTTCGAGACATTTTCTGCTTTTTTTTCTTTTGTTTCTTTGTGGTCAGACTTTCTGGCATCTGACTAACTGTATCGACTGTTGAAAGGTTTGTAAAACATAAACAGATTATTTCACAGTTAATGTTACCTAAGCTATTTATATTACGTTCATTTTCATCATTTTAGCCGAAAGACGTCCACTATTGGGGCCTACCCAAGTATCGCCATAAAGACATACCAACCGTTTCCCGCGACCCTACCAAGTCGTCAGTCCACCTTGCACGCTTTCTAACGCTGCGTCTTCCGGTACGCGGTCGCCGCTCTTGAACGATTCATCCCCATCGACCATCTATTCTGCGAGCAATGTGCCCTGCTCACTGCCATTTAAGTTTGGCGATTCTTCGAGCTATGTCGGTATAGGTACCTTCCGTTACGTATAACAAATCCATAAAACCTATTACTTCACCCGCTGTCGCTCATAACTTGAGCCGGTAATATGCGTAACAGTGGCGGGTATGTGCTTTCTCCGCAAATACCAAGTATGGATGTCGCCACACAGCGCTGTTTAAATATTCATACATTGACGTGATTGAAGTAGTGGAAATTGTCTTATGTGTACCATGCAATGTAGGTAATGTGGATTTACTCAGAGGGTAATGTTGAAATCAGTTGGGTATAGAATTTAGATAGTGAATTATGCCTGGCTTTATAGCTTCCGAAATTCTTCCGAGGGAAGTATTCTCGGAATAAAAATCCTAATTTCTTTTTTATTATTTAAAGGCTCGCGTAATGACCTGCACTATCTCACCAGATGGTAAATGATGATGTGGTCGATGATGGAACACGTTTGCCTAGAAGTAACCTATTGACTTAAAGACCAGGCAGGTTGTTGCTATCAGGTAACGCAGACTCTGGAATTCTACTCCTTATCTGGGGGCACGGTAGTGTCTCCGCCAAGACGATTAATGTTTAGGTATAACACCTTGACCAATAACTAAAAAGCGTGACAATATTGTATTATATCTATATTCATATTGGAAACTATCGAACAAGACATTGGCGTTTGGCGGTCGTATCAATCATGCAATAAATTCAATATGGATTCGTTGAACGTCATCAGCTGATCGTGTACAATCGCTGTACGTACGTACAAGGCACTTTTTATTAATGTTGATGAATATGATAGATAAATGATGGATGAGAAAGTTGAGTTCAGGGTTTTCATTGTTTTTAATTGACTAGGCATCTAAATCATTTCCAATTGTTGTCGTAGACAGCACGGTTGGCACTTTGCTGACTGTTTACCTACTTTGTAATATCCTGGAGTTAGAAAGTTGGTATGGACACTGTCATGGCAAGACCCCAGCTTTACCATGACGTGTTAAAATGTCACGCATGCGAGCGACAAAGAAGGATGTAACTGTACAGTGTACACCCTTTATAGCTGAGAGGTATGAATGGAGCTGAGGATTTTAATTTACGTAATACATATTGTAGTGTTAGCTACCTCAGCCACAGAATCAAGAAGAAAGAAGTTGGCCAAGAAGGTTGATTTGACACATTTGCTGCCAAATACTACAAACACATTAGAATGTGTACAACCATATCCTAATGATAAACAAATTAACTATTCATACGAAGACACGGCTTAAAGAACTTAGTATCCAAGCCAAAAAAAAAAACAGTACCTAATGACAGATGACACTGACAGTTAATTTTGACTTCAATTGTCATTGAATGTTGACACTACAAAAAATAATGTTGCCATTGAAATAAATAATTTTAAACTAAATATTGCCAAGAGATCCAAATACCAAAAGCTTCTGTACCAACAAAGTGATTTCTTAATGATTGCAGTGCACGTAAGAATAGTAACAACCCATCAATATTGATGTGCGAACCTGATTCCGATACGTTACGTGCTCGTGGCCCTGATGTAACGAGCTGATGCGCCGGCACCCGTGCTTATACCGCCGCAAACAGAGCGCGAAGATAAGTGGACTGGTGCTTTACATAATATTAACATGGTTTTGTTTGGTTTGGACTATAAAAATCCATTTTCGCGGCCACAGCACTTTGTGTTGATAGCTTTTGAAGAACATAGCAGATATCAATTGTCTGGTTTTAAAACTGGCTTACTTTTCTCGCTTTGGGTGGGCGAGAGAAGGAGTGTCAGACTTTTAACGGCTAAAACCACACCTTCAGTTGGCTTACGTTCTAAGACCACGGGTTTCTTTTTCAGAAGTCGACCCATTGGCCCAGTAGGCTTTGGCCTAACTGGGCCTACGATTTTGCTAATATGTCTTTGAGGCGCGCATAGAATACTACCTACTGCCTGTGACACATAGACTTATGTTCTAGTGAATCGATGCTGTGACATAATAGTAGGTATATCTCAAGAAGATTAGTAGCTCCAGACTTACATATATGTCACTCATGAAAGCTCTTTAAATGTACCACAAGCTTGTATTCACACTAGTAACGGTACATCACATGCAGATCCAATCAAAAAGTAATATAAAGCTAATCGACTAATGGAAAAGTAACGTATCTCTCACGTATTAATTTTCTTATAAATCTTGTATGCAGCTAATAGACTTATATCTGCCACCATCTTGGTATCAATTGAGCTCATCATGAAACAATACTTCATTATGTATGTATATGGGTGTTGCTACACTACAAAAAGTTGATGCAGAAGTTCTACATATATTGAGGTTTAATGTCGTTAAAGTATTTAGGTCTAGACAAAAAAAAATCTAGCGCAGAGTGGCGATAGATACGAAGAATCTTTTGGCCCTAGAATAGTATGGTTTTAATTTTAACTCGATATCTTAACTCGTTTCCGAGATAAAGGGTCTTGACAGACAGACCGACAACAAAGTGATCCTCCTCGGAGGGTGATCGGCGGCGGTGATCTCTCGCGCCGGGCCTTGGTCCGGAGAGAGGAGAAGTGGCAGGCGGTCACCTCCTTCTGCAAGGCAGTAATGCTAGCTAAGGAGGAGGACGACCGCATCAGGCAACGGCGCTCACAGCGCCCCAGCCGCCGCCGGGATTATGATGTGCGGACGGCGAGCAATGGGTAGCTCGCTGTCCGACCATCCGGTAACTGTCCGGACCGAGCCCAAGTCGTCGACGGCGCGCAGTGTTCCCGCGTGCCTCGCGTGTCAGCAACAGCAGAGGCCCAGCTGGGTCGAAGCCTACTGGGGCCAGGGTTAGTTCGAAAGATAGCTCAGTCCCGGTACCAAAGACAACGAAGGAACAGGAATGGGTTTTTAATCAGTAAAAGTCTGACATTATCTGCCGCTCTGCCCAAGAGCTGGGGATGTCATTAGATGATTTTCCCACCGGCAAAACAAAAGTGATCCTATAAGGGTTTCGTGTTTTCCTTTTGAGGTTACCCCCTGCTGAGAGCGCTCTACTCACGAGCTCCGCTTTAAAATTGGTACTTCTAGACCGTTATTGCACAGTAAGGTGCTGCCTTGCGAGGTCACCACCTGCGTCCTTCACTGTCTGAAAGTAGTACATAAATATTTGTTATGGTTACCGCTCTACTTTGAGCATAATTTGTTTTATTGGAGAATTATTATTATTTAATAAATGTATATTACGATTTGTTTGAGTGTTCGTATTAGGTCAGGGTAAGTACCTAATGTTTGGAAAAGAAAATGAGAGTGACGCGGGTAGATTATCGGAGCGGTAGAACAACGTTATTGAAAGATGAAGCTACGTAATGAAATGAAATACTTGTAGTACGTTTTTTCGAGACTTTCATAAGACAAACAACAGAATAGAAAAAAAGTTAATTAACCGCATAAACTAACACAATTTTAATAACAAAAATAAATGCCTGTATGAGACCAAAAAGCTCCTATTTAAGCATAATGCTACGATATTTAAAAAAAACCCAGCAGCTCATTGGTATTCTAATAGGGTTTGTGATGCCATAGACACACTCAGATACTCACAATATGACGACCACATACACATACAATAGTACAAGTCCTTTTTTGGGTCAATTAATAGTAAAATCAAAATGTGTCATTTTCATTTGAGTTAGGCCACTTTCTTTAATATGTGACGTGGATAAAAGTTTTCTAACTTAGTTTTTAGTAGCAAATAGATATTTTGTAGATCTTAAGATATTAGAAACATCGTCACGAGAGAAAATTGTTGTGAGGATAACGTTGATTGATATTATAAAAATATGCCAAAGCACGTGATTATTTTTAAATATTTTATCTTTGTGATCTAGTTTATCTTTTAAGATACAGTATGTATGCTACATAGTGCGAATATTTTGCTCGTTCGTAACGAATAGAAAAGACAATAGTTAGTTCCCTTGGCCCGATATTGTTAAAGTATATTTGAACAGTGATGTATAGCTTCACAATAAAAGATAAACTGAAGGCCAATTAGGCTGTAGACTCAATTGTGATTTATTTTAAATTGTTTTTATAAATGTTGTCATAGCGGCAACAGAAATACATCATCTGTGACAATTTCAACTGTCTAGTTATGACGGTTCATGAAATACATAGCATAGCATAGTCGGCCTTATAATGTTCCCACTGTTGGGACTCAGGCCTCCTCTCTAGGAGAGGGAATGGGCCGTAATCTACCACGCGGGCCCAGTGCGGGTTGGTGAATGTTACATGTCTTAGTGTTTTTGGTTCTAGGATATATGCTGGTTTCCTCACAATGTTTTCCTCCACCGTTTTTGAGAGTAGTGGTGATAAAATATATTACACAAAGTAATGCACCTGGCTGGGTTTGAACTCGCGTCCTACAACTCGTAAGTCGGGACCGTTATCACGCGGCCACCACTGCTCTCTAAAATACAGCCTGGTGACAAACGGACAGACAGACTAACGGACGGACAGTGGAGTCTTAGTAACAGGGTCCTGTTTTACCATTTGGGTCTCTCTTCTAAGTCGTACACTCTTGACAGAGTGGTCGTGGTCATGACTCGGTTGAGTCCTGCACTGCCGCCTCTCTCGCGATACGAGACAATGAAAACGAAGAAACTTCGTAGGCGCGGGCTTGGTCCGTACAGCTACCGGACGGTCGGACATCGAGCTACCCATTGTTCACCGTTCGCAAGTCAGCGCCTACGAAGATATAGGGGATCAAAAAAAAAATGGCCGCCGCTGCTGTTTCGAGAGAAGGATGGGATGCCCGTGCCACTTTTTTTTGCTTGCCTTGGTGGAGGCACTGCCGTGCCCCCTAATTATGTTTAAATGGTAATAAAGCATTTGATATTAAAATTATCTGAAGTGACTGTAATCGGCGATCAGTGTAGTTGTTTAAATTTATTAACATTTATGAAAAGGATATCTCTGCAATTGAAATATTCAATTGTGATTTAGTGTTCTCAATGCGGGATATCCTTTTAAAGGTACTTAGATTCCTGTTGCAGAATAGGTACTAGAATTGTAATTTTCTTCAATTTGGGTAGATATAAATGCATTGTTATGAAAATAAATGGATTTTATAGATCACTAGCTGCTCCCAGCGTCTTCGCTCGCGTGATAGCAGAAAATTATCCCAAGGGAAAATACTTCCAGGATAAAAAGTATCATATGTCCTATTCCAGGACATGGTCTATCCGTGCACCAAGTTTCATCAAAATCGGTTTTACCATTTAGGCGTGAAGACGTAACAAATAAACAAACAAACTCATTTTCGCTTTTATAATATTAGTAAGGATTCTATGCCAACGTTTTTTCTTTTTGATGAAAGTAATTAATTTATCAATAGCTTTACGTTCAAATAATTTTTGATTATTGAAAGCTTCTAACCTTGAAGTTCCGTTTTCAAGTTTAAAAAAACTCGAGCCACACTTTTTTATTGAGGATAGGTTTACGTTTGACCACTATCTCACCTGATGTAAGCGATGATGTGGCCTATGCTGGAGCACGCTTGCCTAGAAGTCACATATTCACTCTTGACTTAAAGACACCTTTTTATTGTAAATGGGAAAATAATCCTATAACATCTTCGCGCCCTTAGGCAGAGCGAGAGATCGTGTCAAAACTTTTACTGACTAAAAACCCACTTCTTTTCTTTTGTTGCCTTTCGTACCGGGCCAAAACCTTTCAGAAGCAGACCCTTGGTCCCAGGGCTTCGACCCTCCTGGGCCCCTACGGACTTAAAGACACCTAGGTTGTAGCTATCAGAAAATACAGACTCCGGTAGGGAATTCCACTTCTTAGCTGTACACGCAATAAATGTGTCGAAATCAAAATTATGTGTCTATTTACAATTTGTAACGCATCAAAAACAGTATCACTTGGAATCCAGGCCAGCACTCTGGTAACCGGTTCAGGTCGAGGTGAAAATCGCACGTAGCACCTTCGCAAACATAGCTATAGCATTGTTATTTGTATATAAGAATACGGCTGGCCTAGATGCATAGAATCAGGTGTTTTCAGCGTGACAATGTTTCAGGGTTTTGGACATGACGAAAATATTAATAAGTTAATTTTTTTTTGTAAAGAGATTATGAAGTCGATTTTACACCAATATTTTGTATTAGATTTTACTCGCGGTTTCGCTCGCGTTAAATTCGAGACAAAAAGTAGCCTATGTCACTCTCCATCGCTTCAACTATCTCCACTTAAAAAACACTTTCCCATTTATAATATTAGTATGGATGACGATATAAAATCGACTTAAAATCCTGATTATGAGCTGACCGAAATACACAATACACGAGACACTAACATTATCGGTCCACAATGGACTAAAAATAGTCTGTTATCTCAAGAAAATTATGGAAATCTACTAAGTTTATTAATTCATGAATCCCCAAGCGACACCCGGTGGCCGCGCATCTATTGTCTTACTATTGTGTCTCTAATTGACGGTATCTGAAGGGTTAATATGTACCGTTTTTGGTGCTCAAGGATGGAAACTTCAGAAATTGCAAATGCCAAAGTGGCTTTCTCTGACTGTCTGTTGCCATTTTACATCTTAACGAAACAACTTTGGAAGAACCTTGACACGCGAGTGGACCATGTCTTGGAATTAGCTAGTATCTAACTGTCCTCAAAAAAACGCCGCCACAAAAAAACGCTTGAAGCGGCCACAAAAACAGCTAGAAGCGCGCGACTCCTCTTGTGTCCGGTGAAGCTTGAAGCCGCAAACGTTTTTTTTGTGGTGGCAACGCCGCATGATGATGAAGCGATGATGTCGTCAGCCACATCATCGCTTACCATTAGGTGAGAGAGTGGTCAGACTCAAACCAACTTATAATATTAAAAAGACTGGTATCAGATTTCCTGGCTTTTGACCATCAAAGGTCTAATGACAGGCGAACCTAGCGGCTTGACATTCTTTCGAGACGGAGAAAAATCTTAAGACGGTCACCCATCCATAGACCAACGTCGGCAAGTTTTACTTAATCTTGTAAATGGACCTGTCCGGCTTTAATGGTTCAATTCTCTAGCTCCTCCAAAGGGAAAAAGAATAATAGCATAATCAGCTTTTTAATGTTCCCACTGCTGAGACTCAGGCCTCTTCTATAGGAGAGGAAATAGACCGTAATCCACCACGCAGGCCCTGCACGGACGTACGGTTTGGTAGATGTCACATGTTTTGAAATTTTTGGTTCTGGGACATGTTGGTTGTCTTACGTGTTTGAGAGCAGTGGTGATGAAATATATTACACAAAGTAATGTGTCTGGCTGGGTTTAAACTCGTGATTCAGGGCTGTTTCCTCTGGGATACCACTGCTTAGTAGACAATTATAAATAGCCTGTAATCTTCAGCAAATTATAGAAGCCTTCCCGGTATGGTTTTGTACCGTTTTGGTGTTTCTTGCTCATAAGCCGTTGCTTTGAGCCTGATACGGAAGTTGGCGTTGATTTACTTTTGTGTTTTCTAATATTAGTTGCCCTTAATTTGAGGAGGAAATGGTGAGTTAATTGTGTAAGCGAGCGTTTGTAATTATCCTCTCTAACGAGTAACTACGGGTACAAATAAGTTGTTGCTTCGTAATCATGCGCAATATCTATAAAACTAACCTTTAACCCTTCAGATACCGTCAATTAGAGACACAATAGTAAGATAATAGATGCGCGGCCACCGGTGGTCGCTTGGAGATTCATGAATTAAGGTCGTTTAAGTATAATCGCTGTTGCGGGACCGCCAATTCGACATAGCATAGCATAGTCGGCCTTATACTGTTTCCACTGTTGGGGCTCCCCTCTCTAGAAAAGGAAATGGGCCGTTAATCACCATGCGGGCCCAGTGCGAGTTGGTGGATGTCACATGTCTTCAAATTTTTGGTTCTAAGACATGCCGGTTTCCTCACGATGTTTTCCTTCACCGTTTTGAGAGCAGTGGTGATGAAATAAATTTCACAAAAAAAAGAAAACAAAAAAAAAACCAAAGTACATACACAACACTTTGTTTTTTTTTTTTATTTTATTTCGTTTCTGGGTTCAAACCCAGCCAGGCGACACCTTGACCTACAACACTAACTAACAACAACAACAAATCGTAAATCAGGGCCAATACCATTCGGCCACCACTGCTCAGTCGACAAAGGCCCGGGCTAAACACTCTGTGGCTACAACCGGCTCTGAACACGTCATAGAACGATCGATTCGCCTAGTTTGCATGGGGAGCTGTGTAAAATTTTTGTCCCTGATAACTATTGCCGGGCAAGACGGCATAAATTTTTCGTAGTGCCACGTTGCCGTACGGTTGCACGACGTATGTCACCTATTCCGCGAATGCTAATTGCACTCAACGCTCTCCTTGAATCCAGTCCTAGACTAGATCTATTCGCTGATGAATGGAAGGAGATATTGACTGAATGTCTGGCGATTTGCGAGAAGACTGCATGAGAGGTTTAGTTATATTATCTGTTATATTTTCTTTAATGTGTTTTTACATAATTTGTACCTATTGTAATCAGTGTAATTGGCATTCTGTCGTTCTGGTTAAATAAATAAATAAATAGTAAGGCTCCTGTGCCCTTCAGTAGCCTTTTGCGCAGGGCCATAGCCACCCCGCAAAAAGAACCAGGACCAAAAACATGCATGCCAAAGGAGAAAACCACAATGATTCACCAGCATATGTACACACATTGATTAAATCCGTGTTTCAACATGCCGATAGTCGATACTGTCCCACTAAAGCGGTTTACGTATGCCACACATTTCTCTTGTGTCACCTTGAAGACCTGTACACCGGTCCGACTGAGTATTGCCTTAAAAAGACAGTTCACAGTATTAAAGATCTGATGATCTCACTTGGGTTATGTCATTGTTGGTCAGTTTTATAAACAAAATAGGTATTTGACTGGTCTGTTGGTGTAGTGGTTAGTGGCCCTGCCTGCTACGCTGAAGGTTGTTGGTTGGATTCCAAGCGAAATGTTATGAGTACGATCATTTGTTCTGTGTCTGAGTGTAATTTATCTATTTTTTTTTATTGTTGATAGGCTCGAGTTTGACCTCTATCTCACCTGATGGTAAGCGATGATGTGGCTGACGATGGAGCACGCTTGCCTAGAAGTAACCTATTCACTCTTGACTTAAAGAGTTTGTAGGCAGCTGTTAGGAAACACAGAATCCGACTAGAAATTTATGTGTGTAGAAATATATTTAGTATGTTTATCAGTTGTCTAGTTCTCATAGCACAAGCTATGCTTAGTTTGCGACTAGATGGTGTTGTATGAAAATTGTGGAATGCTATATTTGTTTTTATTTTCCAATCATTATGTTTCTGCCCTTGTCCCATACCACGCAACCGACCCACGATGGAACATGTCTTTCCATTTCAATAGTCGCGGTATTATTGATTTATTTCACATCGCTTCACATAATACATCTTTAGAGGTAGGGATAGGGTGTGATGGACTATATACCTAGAAATTGTATAGTTAGCTTCATTTAGATAGTTTTACAATTAGATTTCCGCGAGTCAAAAAAAAATTACAGGAAATACCGATACCACTGTTAATCAAGAATTGACGTAATTTGGAAACAGTGCGAATGTCCGGTTACTGATTTTGATTTTGTATCATTGTGTCATTTTTATGTGTAAATGAGGAAAGTTTGAAGTACTAAAAACAGTAACACAATATTGTAAATTAGTTTTCCTGAAAGCGCATTTTATACTTACCCAGCGCACCGGCCCAGCCTCGTGCTACAAATCTCGTGCTACAAATCGCCTGGGTGTTACAAATCTTTAGAATCCACAGCTTTCCTCTCTTTTAAAATGCATGTACATTCAGTCAAAAAAGTATCGGAAATGGATGATTTGTTTATGGTTCCAAATTCAAATTTTTGTTTTTTTTTTAGTTGTTAGATTGGCACAACTGTTTTCCATTTTGGCGCGGAGTTTGGGTTGCATCTGTTATTTATATTAAATACAGTGCTGGTTTTAGTAATATCATATATAGTGTGTATTGCGAATTTCATAATGGACAAAAATATCGAACAAAGAGTTTGTCTTAAATTTTGCATCGCCAATGGAATTTCGTGTTCGGAGTCACTGAAAATGTTACAGAAGGCTTACGGTGAATCGACTTTATCAAAAACTCGTGCTTATGAGTGGTTCAAAGCGTTCAAAAGCGGTCGAGATGTGATGGAAGATTTGCCTCGCTCTGGTAGGCCGTCAACGTCTGCAACTGAAGTTAACATCAAAAGATCTGAATTTTCTCCAAAAACTCAATCGCATGAAAGTCGCTGAGGACATGCTAGAACGAGTCAGTTCGGACCCAACATTCATGAAACGCATTATTACTGGTGACGAGACGTGGGTTTACGAGTTTGACATGCAAACTAGTCAACAAGCTTCGGAGTGGCGCCTTCCAACTGATCCGAAACCGAAAAAACCACGCCAAAGTCGATCAAAAGTCAAAGTCATGTTGACTGTTTTCTTTGACTATCGCGGTGTTGTGCACTCTGAATTCTTACCGGAAGGTCTAACGGTAAATAAAGAATATTATTTGAGCGTTATGCGGCGTTTAAGAGAGCAAATTCGACGAAAAAGGCCAGATTTGTGGAAAGAAAATTCTTGGATTTTGCACCACGACAATGCGCCTTCGCACAAGGCTATCATTGTGAACGAATTTTTGACCAAACACTCAACAAATACCATCCAGCAACCACCATATTCACCAGATATGGCTCCTGCTGACTTTTTTCTTTTTCCTAAACTCAAATTACCACTTCGTGGCACCCGTTTTCAATCGATAGAAGACATAAAGGAGTATTCGCGGCGAGAACTGAACTCAATTCAGGAAGCAGCGTTTAAAAAATGTTTTGATGAATGGATTATTAGTTGGCGCAAGTGTATCGTTTCTAAAGGAGCATACTTTGAAGGTGATAAAATAAATTTGGATGAATAACAGACATTTTGTGTATTATTGATCTTTTCCCGGTAATTTCTTGACAGAGTAGTATATGCACATAAACCTTCCTTATGAATCACTCTGTCTATTGTTGAAAACTGCATGAAAATGCGTTCAGTAGTTTTTGAGTTTATCGCGTTCATACATACAGGAAGACGGACGCTGAGCGACTTTGATATATCTACACTTCTAAATTAATATTATAAAGAGATAAGAAAGTTTGTAGGAGGTAATCTCTGGAAGTACTACTCCGAGTGCAAAAAAAAATCCGATACCTGCTCTATTCCTGAGTGACATAGGCTATATTTTATGTACCAACGCGGGCGAAGCCGCGAGCAAAAGTTAGAAATAAATCATTTACGATTGTGGTTTTTGATTATCCTTTTAGTCTATATTTAGTAGTTTTTAAGGTAATGCAATGACAGTTTCCTTTACTGGTGACGTTGGAATTGTTGGAAACCCTCCCACAAAGTAGACTAATGATTTGTTGCCCAAGTCTGCTATTTTCATAAATTCGTCATTCCAACACGATCTCATTGTCATTTTGCTAAAAGTTCGTAATCTGCTAATTCATAATGATCGATCATTGATCGGTCAATGGTCTCGTAATAGAGTTGTGATAGAATGTCAATATCGAGCTTATTAAAAGCAATGACTGCACAATGACGATCTAATGGTAGGTCACTGATCAAAGGAACTGTCAAAATTTTAGCAGATTACCGCATACGTCAGACATTCATTTATTAATATGTACGAGATTACCATTCTATGCCACTTCTTTCAATGGAGTTTCAGTGGTTGACCATTGGAAAGTCATAATGACGCCATTAATTAGTAGATTACCAAACTTGTCAAAATCAAAAATTATGAAAACAACGATAAACCATTTTGACACTATTGGAATAGTAGACTTGACTGACTGGCGAGGGAGAGGGCTTCAGGAGAATGATGTGAGAAGCATATGACCGGTTGATATGATTATGTCCATAGTAGACGTATTTACGCACAGGAACGGTCGTTGTGGCGACGCTTAGGGGAGGCCTATGTCCAACAGTGGACGCATATCGGCTGAAATGATAATGACGATGATGAGACGCATTTTGGCTGCAATCTGAACAATTGATCATAACAGTTTTTATGAGATTTACTTGCAAACCATTAGGCGAGGTTGTGGTCAATCGTGAGCCAATCAACGAGCCGCGGGTTTTCTTGAAAGAGTTTCCGTGGCCTTGGAACGCAAAAGGCAACTGAAGTTCACAGGTGGGTAGTCAGTAAAAGTCTGACACTGATGATATTTCTTCTAAAAATTGCATATCTATACATTTATTAAATCTGTAGAAGTTTTTAGTAGTCGATATTTTGTGAATGTGTATTGTACCTATTTGTATTTGATATCGAAATTGATTTAGATAACTTTTATACATAAAAATTGTGTGTAGCTTTATATATGTGATAGTGAATAGTGTGTGTGTCTAATATACCACAGTGTCTCAAGACGAAAGTCTATGACCAGTGCGTGTTGCCAGTGATGACTTATGGCTCCGAAACGTGGTCGCTTACAATGGGCCTTATAAAAAGACTCAAAGTCACCCAAAGGGCGATGGAAAGGGCTATGCTCGGAGTTTCCCTGCGTGATCGCATCAGAAATGAAGATATCCGCAGGAGAACCAAGGTTGCCGACGTAGCTCGAAGAGTCGCCAAACTTAAGTGGCAATGGGCAGGGCACATTGCACGCAGAACAGATGGTCGATGGGGACGAAAGGTTCTGGAGTGGCGACCGCGTACCGGAAGACGCAGCGTTGGAAGGCCTCCAACAAGGTGGACCGACGACCTGGTCAGGGTCGCGGGAATCCGATGGATGCGTGACGCACAGGACCGGTCGTTGTGGCGACGCTTGGGGGAGGCCTATGTCCAGCAGTGGACGTCTTTCGGCTGATATGATGATGATGATGATGATGAATAGTGTAATGTAAAATAAGCATAATTGCTACTTAATAAATGCAAGAACGAAGTGTATTCGCCTTAAGCGAGAGACAATAAGAAAAGTGCTATTGGACACATTCCTAATAATGACAATTTATTAGTTTAGGATATAATGAAATTACTTATTAGTCTATATATAAGACTAAATTGTAATAATAACTAGGGTTCATCTTTCGGATGCACTCGAGGACTAGGGTAAAAAAAAACTTGATAGATTACTTAGGCTTTGTTTCATCGCAATCAGTTAATTATATCGAACGATATATAGTATACTATACTTTGAGGATAGTAGTAGAAGGTGGAAATCAGTGATCTTCACTCCAAAACTGAATGTATATATTACATTCATATTGACTGGCCTGTTGATCTAATAGTTAGTGACCCTGACTGCTATGCCGGAGGTCGTGGGTTCGATTCCCACCCAGGACAAATGTTTGTGTGATGAGCATAATCATTTGTTCTGTGTCTGGGTGTAATTTATCTATAATATGTATGTATTAGAAATATATAAGTATGTTTATCAGTTGTCTAGTACCCATAACACAAGCTGTACTTAGCTTAGGACTAGACAGCGAGGGTTGTGTGATAGTTGTTCGCTGGATCAGCTAGTCAATATTAAAAAATAAGGCTGTTAGAAATCGGGTGTAATTAATATGTAGTTTCTCTAATATCAACAGGACGAATAAATAATCCCAAACATATAATTATCCAGCAGTATTGTCGATATTGAAGATTAATGCTCTGTTTCCAAAGTGAAAGCAAATAGTAGCAGGGTACACATCGATTAGAATCTAAACATCGATTTAAATCGATCCTAGGCTAAAATAAATCAATTTTTTTGACAGCTTAATCACTGCGATTTCGAATGAGCAAGTAGCAATCTAGTGAGTTTTTAAAAAGTGAGGAACAGGGTGAAATGTCCCACAAACCTCTGTTGAAAAGGGAGGATTGTCTGACCAGACGGGTTGTGTATCTGGTCCGGGCAACTGCCGCGCAGAGAACTCTAAGGGTGTTTTTAATATCGTGCGGATTTTACTACGCATGCAGAAAATTGTAGTTGTGTACTATGGACGACAAATGCGCATCCCGCGTGCGTATGCCACGCATTATGATAAACTAGCTGCTTCCAGCGGCTTCGCAGCTGGTAACTTCTAAACCTGAATTCTTTATTTCCTAACATTCCTAAATACCACGTGTCGACATCATTAACTTTTTTGTCTTGAATGTGAAAGGCCCTTTCCACGAAGCATCATAATTGCTTGCAAGCCGTAAGCTGTGGTTGTGTGTTCCCACAGAACCAGACGATGTTAGAAGTGAGGCCATTACACTACATATTTTAAAGGAATTTTAATCTACTTAATATTATGTTTAGTTGTCGAGTATTCTTTGAAATTGGTATGTTCTTACAAGCTTTTATTTAGTTTCACCTGTCCCGATGTTTGTCTGTAATCAAATCTTGCAAATTAAATTTGACCCACTTCCTGGTTACCGATTGAACTGAAATTTTGCATGCATGTGTGAATCAGTTGACAATGCAAAATTATTATGATATGGTGCTGATCTGATGATGGAACCGGAAGGTGGCTATAGGAGCTTCGTAGTTAAACGACACAACCCCATCGAGTTTGGGCTCGTATGATTCGTCTTGACGAGTATTAATTATATAGTCGAGCTATAAAAGCTTGCTATGAAAAAATGATTTTCATTAAAATCTTGTTTTTAGAAGTGTTTCGATTTAGGTATGACCATTATGAGTGACTAGCTACAGCCAGTAGCTGTGCCACCGATACTGCAGTTAACGTAGCCACTTACTGGGCCCAAACAGTTTGACGAGTTTACCATCGATTCAAAAAGATCAAGAAGAAGATTGATGTTTAAATTATTATGATGTTTATAGAATGTCTCTCAGGTCAGTGTACCTCTTGGCAACTATGTTACTGAAAGAGCACCTTGTACAGTGGAGGCCTATCTCCTCTTACGTCTTCAGATGCTATTTAGCAACCTTTGATCAGTTGTGACCGGCTGTTAATTTTTATTCATCATTCAATCTTGTTCCTTGTTTCCTACTTTTCCTTTTACCAACTCTAACGTGATTACTTCCTATAAAGTATTACTTTTTTTATTATGTTCTTTTTTGTGCTTTTGTGTACAGTATTGGTCTACACTGTTCTTACATCATCATCATCATCATCATCATTTCAGCCGACAGACGTCCATTGTTGGACATAGGCCTCCCCCAAGTGTCGCCACAATGATCAATCCTGTGCGTCTCGCATCCATCGGATTCCCGCAACCTTCACCAGGTCATCGGTCCAGTGTAGGAAGCCATCCGACGCTGCGTCTTCCAGTACGAGGTCGCCACATTAGAACCTTTCGGCCCCAACGGCCATCTGTTCTGCAAGCAATGTTCCCTGCCCATTGCCACTTAAGTTTGGCGATCTGATTTGATTTTTTCTTACATAATATCTATAAATATTGTAATATCAACCGCTTTTTTAAAAAGAATAACCATGGAGTTTCTTGCCGGTTCTTCTCCATAGGAAACGATCAATTTGGAACCGTGCATTAGGTTCTGACGTTTTATAAGTGCCCATGTAGGCCTAATATGTGAAATAAAATATTTTGACTTTAACTTTACCAGTCTGTACCACTAATAGTGTAACTCCACTTTTCTTGGCTACGTCGCAGTATATGGCCCATCCATCTCCACTTGGTCTATCTCGAAAAGCATGTCCACAGCACAACTTACCTGAAAGTAAAGAAAAAAATAATGGTTAATATTAATTGGTTTTGGGGTCTTACCATGACATGTTAAAATATCAAGCGGACGAGCGAGAAAGAGAGATGGAGCTATACACCCTATATAGCTCCATCCCTGTAACAGTACAATTTACGTCGTAAAATGGATTGCGTTAAGAGCAAGATTTATTTATTGATACATCTTAATACGTTTCTGATCTGGTTACAATTTCTTAAAAGTAAAAGTATCCAGATAGAAACATCACAAAAAATATAGACCACAAGCTTTGAAACCGTGCAGAAAACTTAACCCGTTATAAGTTTCGAGTCGAAAAGAAAAACTTAGGCGTTTGACGGGTTAGAAAACTAAGCTGGTATATTTTCACCAACAACTTTCTAGCTTTACGGCTTTTAAAGTACCTACTAATAGAAACGATTAGCATTAAGTATGTGCTCATGTGACAACTAGGTAAGTGAATAGGGTTACCAGACGGGAAAAAGTAGACAGATCTGTTCAGAAAAATGTACATAAATGGACGGAAATAAGCCTCTCGTTAACCATGTGGCGACATCTATAAACATCCAAACTGGTGACCCTCGACAAAGAACGTCAGCGCAGCCTTCGTGCAGCTACTACTTCGTGACGTCATCATCACTTCCTCAAGCTTTCGAGCAACGAGCCATGCAGCCATCACCCACGGCTAAGGGTATCCTGACCACCAGTCTGCCTACCTGGTTATACTTGGTCATGACCTCAGCCGCATCAGCAACCTTGGCTTAGCACACCGCACCTTCGGACAGTCATATGCTTACACGCGCGCGCGTTTTGCGTCTTGCTTGTTATAGTTGTATACTTCATTTACGTTAAGATTGGACATTTAATTTTAATTAAACCTTTTTTACTGTCCGTACAGCCGATTTTGAGTTCCATTCCATAACTATAAGGAAAGCATTAAAGGCAAAAAAAGTAGTTATAATACCAACTATTAACCCTTCAGATACCGTCAATTAGAGACACAATAGTAAGACAATAGATGCGCGGCCACCGGTGGTCGCTTGGGGATTCATGAATTAAGGGTGTTTTTATAGTACGGGTTTGTTTCCGAAAGTGTCTATTTATTGTAATGCGTGAAAAAAGCACGCGAGACGCGTTTATTTTGCTTTTTGAAATTATCTGCATGCGGGGCAATCCCGCATGCGTGAAGAAATCTGCACCCTATTAAAACACCCTTACTACAGCCGCCATTCGTCATGCTTCCAACGCAATAAAAGTCAAAATCGGTTGTACGGACAGTAAAAAGGTTAGTCTAATTGTCTAATCTTATTTGTGAACGGTGTATAGACTTGTTTTTTTTTCCAGGATAATTTATAAATCGAACAGGATTAAAACAATGCTATAGGTAATTTGACAACCCTGGCCTTCAATTTTGTTTGATGACTCAAAATAGAAAAGTTGTAGAAGAGAAGAAAGTGAAATTACAAATAGCGGAGATAATTGGTACTTAATAAAAACATTAGTTACGCTATTAAACCGTTGTCTAGACGAATAATCCATTTTATTAACTAGGAAAGAACCTTAGATTTAACTGCGGTTGTTAAACTTAACTTTTGAGTTGACCTCCTTAGTTGTCCTAAGTTTGAGCTACACGAATATTGACAAATGCTTGCACTTACTGGACAGGTCCACTCAAATCTTTCTTCAAAAGACCATCTGAGACACTAATCTGCATGGTTCTCATATTTATTTATTTATTTATAATAAGCATACCAACAGCACAATCACTTACAATACAAATAAAACTTACATCCAAATGTTACATTTCAGTAACCATGCAAATAACAGGTATGCATGGCATTTAACAAAATGAAAAATAAGAGACATAGAAAATTAAAAAAAAATTGTCCAGTACAGCTAGATACAGAACACTACAAAGACAAAAAAATACATAAAAACGTACACTATTCACACTTTATATAGGCGGCGTCTGTATGAAGCAAAACTCATCGAGAAGACATCGATAGGGTGATCCACCAAGTTGGACCTTTCATTATAAAGCCTTGCCATACGTGTAAAAGGACTATTAGAAGTGATATTTAACGTAGATGTAGGCAATTGAAAAATGCAATGATGTCGCTTGCTGCGTTGGCTAGCCCTAAAGTTAAAAAAGTGAATCAACTCCGCATCAATGTTTACATGTTTACTGTATGAACTTTAAAAGAGACCTCGACCCTTGAGTTTGTTTCAGTGTTTCTTCTCAGGGTAGTTAGCTAGGAAACACCGGCCTCATCTAGTTTAAACTGACGAAAAATAAAAATTTATGTGTAAAAGTTTTTTTTTAATTATTCGCAAATTAAATAATCGTATCATTTAACAGATTTAAAGCCCCAAAGTGGAATGGTCCATTTTGGGAAACCCATATTTAACATAGAACGAGACTAAATGAGTCATTACAAAAGCAATACAAATAAATTTACAGTCGTGAATTACCTTAAAATCCATTATTTATTTACCCATTTCCTCATTAGTTAACCCATATAAGTCCAGTCTAGCCATAAATGTGCGTATGATTCAACCTTACTAATGACTAACGGTCAGTTAATGGTTACACAATAAACCTTGTATTATGACCCCAATCCACCTGCCTACAACTATCATCTTATGTAAGAAATTTTGGTCTGATATTACAGAAATCAGAAACATTTATTTCAAATATACCAATAATTACAGGCACTTTTATAGGTCAAAATGTCAGCCAAAAAAAAAGTGAAGCTAAATTCCACGTTCCAAAGCGTAGAACTCTATAGCGAAGAACGTGCAAGAAACTACATAATTGGGTACCTAGTACCTACTTGACTCATAGCTAGAGTTTTTATTATTTTGTATAAAAAAGTAACTTTATTCAAATTCAAATGGGCCATAATCCAGCACGCGGACCCAGTGCGTGTTGGTGGATGTCACATGTCTTCAAATTTTTGGGTTTAGGACATGCCGGTTTCCTCACGATGTTTTCCTTCGCCGTAGCGGTGATGAAATAAATTACACAAAGTAGGTAATGCGCCTAGCTGGGTTTGAACCCTGGATCTACAATTACTACTACTACGTATATTACCACTCGGCCACCATTGTAAATAAACAGAGGCAAGTAACTAATTGTTGTAATAGTTCCCGTTGTCAATAAATGTTCTGACTACATTATCTTCAACAAAGATAAGAGCACTAGAATTAATCATTCATTAACAGGCAAAGCCAAAGGGCATTGACCAGACGTTGAGAAAACAGAAATGCTCGCCAACTATTCTATCGTTGGCAAATGACATCTCTGACTAATGTGAATGATCAAAGATGCACGAAGCAGATAGTCTGAGATGTTTTGAGGTTAAAAAACTGGTTGCCAAAGCCAAAGCACTTGAAAATTTTGAAGTTAGGATATATGGAACTGGGGCCTTACCATGAGGTGTTAAAATGTCAAGTATGCCAGCGAAAAGGATGGAGCTATCACCATAGATAGCTCAAAACAAATTAAAGCAAATTAAATAAAAGCATCACCATAGATAGCTCCATCCCTTTAACAGCTCAGTTTTGGTCGCCAAATGGATCGAGGAACTCGTGGTAAAATGAAGGGCTCTGTTCCCAAACTGCCACTTTTAATGGGTCATATGTGAAGAGAATTTTTTATTAATCTCTCTTATATTGGGTTATCTGTGAAGAGACAATTTTTTTCTCTCTCTTATATTGAGTTTTCTGTGAAGAGCCAATTTTTTCTCTCTCTTATCGGGTCATCTATAAGAGACATTTTTTTTCTCTCTCTTATATTGGGGGTCATCCGTGAAGAGAAAATTTGTCTGTTTCTTTAATAGGTCATCTGTAAAGAGTCAATTTTTCTCTCTCTCTTATATTGGGCTATCTGTGAAGAGAATTTTTTTCTGTCACTTATATTGCTCGTCTGTGTAGAGACTATTGTTGAGAATGCATCTGTTCATCATTTTTATTGAATGAGCAATTAGTTGTATTGTTTGTGATACTGCGAGAGAATTGTTTATAATTCTTAATTGAATTGTTAAATGTCATGTAATCAGTGGTTAATGAATTGTTCGACGTTGAACATTAATTGGAGAGTATAAACAACACTCGTGATATATTTTTATCGTTGTTACAGAGAATTGTACATTTTATTCGATTATTAAGCATGTGAGTTATAATCATAAAGATTTTTAATTAAATAATATAGTATCAAGTCGTCTTTAATCGTATTTAGTAACGATTTTAATTGCTTTATTTGATTACTTTGGGCGATATATAATTATCTATACATGTATATAAAAGGAGAAACTGACTGACTGACATATCAACGCCCAACTAAAACTACTTGGACTAGGAAATTGAAATTTTGCAGAAGGCCTTCTTTTTATAAGGCAAGCGAGCAGTAAATAAAGATTTTCCAACATTCAGTCTCTATGGGTATGAAAATGGGGTTTAAGCTTCTAAAGTTTGTATGGAGAAACTGACTTTCACGCGAACGAAGCCACTGGCAGAAGCTAGTGTTTCATATTTTCAACACTAGCCACGATATTTTTTACATTTGTAAGGTTTTCATTACTTTTTGAATATGAAATTACTACCCAGCGTCATAAAAATCATATGCAAAAACTGTTATTCATTGCATTGTCTGATACGTATCAGACTATACGATCTAAGATTCAACATCCGATAAAATTCTGTACTCTTAAGCCTTTTCTAATGATCTCCATTGTTGGTGTCATGGTGTATCAGATGTAAGTATGTGGAACCGTGAGCGATCGCACTAGTGTGACCTTGATAATATACGACTCGGCTCACATTTCATGTTATTACACCTGCTACGCGTTTCCTTGGTTTTACTTAAAAATTATACCAAATTATTTGTTGCAAAATTCAAGGTCACTTATGTACTTACTAATTTTTAATTAGTAGGTATAAATTTTTAAGGGGTTTATCAGAAAAGGTTTTGTTATTATTTAAGTAAAGTCTCAATAAATAATATTCATAAACAGCAGTTATTAGCGTTTGTTTATATCCCAAAATGTCACTCGGTTTATTATATTATGGAAATACTAACTTTTGCCCGCGGCTTCGCCCGCGTTTATTAATTTACTTTAATTCCTCTCCCCTTTTCTTCCCTCTTTCTCCCCTTTTATCACTTAAAAAAAAGCCTATGTCCGTCTCCAGGGTCCCGACTATCTCTGTACCAAAATCCATCAAAATCGGTTTTGCCATTTAGGCGTGAAGACGTAACAAACAAACAAGCAAGCTCACTTTCGCTTTTATAATACTCGTATTAGTAAGGATTGTACAGACTGGATTATGAATGAATAAATGACGATCAAAATGAAAAAAAAAACACTGCACTACGAGCAGTGGTTTTTTTTTCTTTTATTCATAACCATTGCTATTATTTTATAGTATGCATTGTTATGAAACGGTTTACGGGTTTCTTGCTCTGTCCTAGAATCGTATAACTCAGTGAGCCACTTGCTAACTACCAAAATATTATCTCAAAATATTGAAACTGGGTGAAGTTGGTGCATATCCATGTGTATGACCCACACCTTATTTATTATGTATGCAAAATTTCATGGTGATGCCTTCGACTGTCGAATTGAGAAAGTGGAACCAACATACGCACTTTCGTATTTTATGATAATATTTAAAACGACAGTAAGTATGTGTTTTGCCATTATAAGTAGAAGCCAAATCTATACAATATCTTTGGTAGATTAGGATTTTCACATTAGGCAATAACGATAACAACCCGATATCGTGGTAATGATGGTTCGATGCATTTTCTGCACTATGCGATTTAAATAAGAATAAGATTGACTTAGCACCATAGCGGTCAAATCGAATCAGTTAGAAAGGGTAGCTAAACAAGGTATCATCATCATTTCAGCTGGAAGACGTCCACGGCTGAACTAAGGCTCAATTTACACCGCCGCAGAATGGAATGGAAGCGACTAGCCTACTGGGGTCAGGGTTATAGCCTACTGGGGCCAGGGTTATCCGAAAAGAAGCTCGAGGCCCGGTATGAAGGCTAGAAGGAACGGGGTGGGTTTTTAGTCAGTAAGAGTCTGACACTATCTCCCGCTCCACTCAAGAGCGGGTTTTGTCATTGGATGATTTTTCCTACCGAAAAAAAAAAGAGTGGAAGCGACTTTTTGGAACGAAATTGTACATAGCATAATAAACTTTATATCAATTGTATAATATTAAAATTAAATACGAGCCAAACAAAGGTCGCGCGTCTTCCGGGGAACCCTCGCGCATTCCCGAGAATTCCCATAGCTACGAAATTGACGCTAGAGGCGAAATTGACGCTTCCATTCCATTCCGCGGTGGTATAAATTGAGTCGGAGGCCTCCCCAAGTGTCGCGGTTGCTACCATGAGCTCTTAACGCGATTCAACCTAAACTAAACTGTTAAAGGGATGGAGCTATACTATAGGGTGAATAGCTCCTTCCCTCGTTTTTACTTGCACGAATGACATAGGTAGCACAAAGTTGGTGCCCTGAAATTGCGACGGGGTCGCGGTAGACCACGAATGAGATGGCGCGACAAACTGGGCAGATTCCACCAGAACTGGTAAAAGGAAGCGCGGGTCCATGAAAGATGGAAAGATTGGCCCAGGAGTGGGACGGAACATGCAAAATAAAAACAAAGTCCCCAAGTCAGAAATATGGAGATCAGCACAAGAAAAGAAAGGTCTATGCTCAGGCAAAGACTGTGGCTGATGATGTCGACTTTTAGCCAGTCTAAAAGCATGTCTAGATCTTGTCGTAAAGATAAAATAAGATCATAATTATAATAATTATGTTGCTCATAAAATGGTTTTCCTTACAATTTTATTATGATAATAATGACATGTAAAAAACTTGATTTTAAAGTGACTGAAAATTTATAATTTTAGCAGTAGTTAGTCCCACGCCTTGAGTCACTCACAGCGTTGGAAGGCCTTCTACAAGGTAGACCGATGACCTGGTGAGGGTCACAGGCAAATGGATGCTAGACGCAGGACTGGTCACTGTGGCGACATTTGGGGAAGGCCCAGTAGTAGACGAAAGTTACCCGCGCGACATTTATTAACTTGTTTAGTATAAGCTTCGATTAAAATTTATCGGAACCGATCAATTCTGTCGAAAATTCTGAACATTTAGAATTGGAATCAAATCTCCTTTTGATCAAAACCCACTAGTGTTTTTTCAGTTTCCCTTTGTGTTCCAGCGCCGTGGCCACCCTTTCGTAAGAATGTTTGACGGTCGATTTGGGAATCAAACCATAGACATGGTTAGTTGTACGGATTCCTCGGCGCCCGAGTCCGACTCGCACTTGCCTAGCTTTTTTTCTTGACAGATTGAAAAGCAAGAAGCTCTTCTGACGGTAAAAGATCACCTAAAGAAAACCCAAAGAATAGGCGTGGTGTTGTTTTTTAAATTATAAGTTAGTAGTACACAAGAATTATTTTTGAAAGTAGTGCACGTATCGTGGTTACACTTTCCATAGAGCAGGAAAACTGTAATCTCCTTGGCTTTTCCTTTGCGTGTCAAGTAGAAACCTCATATTTAAAAGTACGAGTGAAACGAGTCCTGCCTGCTTTTCTTGGAACACTCAAGTTTATTCACGAACTTTCTTATTTTCCCGTTTTTATCTCAGATTTGTTGACCCAGTATTGACAGCTTTCGATCTCGCCTACGTCCGACAAACACTCTCGCGTATATTCCGCCAGGGTCGCACATTCACGACCAAATAATCCATCTCGTCAGCTCTTCTGTCATCTATGGGGATTGAAGAGCTAAACGAGATAGAGTAATTATCATCATTTCAGCCGGGAAAGGTCCACTGTTGGACATAGGCTTAACCCAAGGTGTCACAATGAACAATCCTGTGCGTCTGCATGCATCGGATTCCCGCAATCTTCACCAGGACATCGGTTCACCTTGTGGCCTAGAACCTTTCGTCCCCATCGGCCATCTGTTCCGCGAGCAATGTGCCCTACTCACTGCCACTTATGTTTGGGGATTCTTTGGGCTATGTCTAAAACCTTGGTTAGCCTGCGGATATCTACATCGGATATATCGGAAAAACACTATCGCGTTTAGTCCGCCAGGGTTGCAAATCCACGACCAAAATAATTTCGTCAGCTTTTCTGTCACCTATGGGGATTGAAGAGCTATACGAGATGGAGTACCCAGTCGCAATCACACGACCCTGGCGAATAGGACACAAAAACACTCGTCGTCAATTCAAAGCAAGCGGTTGGTCAATAGAACCGAAAGGTTCGTGATCGCGTACCAGAAGACGCTTTGTTGATGGACCGATGACCTGGTTGAAGGAATTCGATGGATACGAGACGCGTGTAGTAACGTTTGGGGGAGGCCTATGTCCTATAGTGGACGTCTTTCATAATGATGATGATGAGGCTATGGCATCGGAGTCGTATGAAAATTCTAGTACATAAACCATATGAGGAGCTATGATGTTCATTTGTTTTTTCACGATTTTTTGCCTAAAAACAGGCGTCTCGTTCAAATTAGGAACCTAGTCACGATTGGTTGCCATAAAGAGCATTTAAAACCATTTTTATTGAACACGTTCACCAAAATAGACTAAAAAAGCGCTTACCTATGCTTTTTATCAATACTCGACATGCTATTTTCAACCATAAGTGTCATTTTTTAAAGTTGAAATTACAGTATCGTACAAGTGACATTTACGTTGTTCTCAAAAGTTTATTTGTATAGACTAGGTATATCATTGTTTCAAAGAATTCAATGTTTTTTTGTTCTTTAGTCTAGACATAGGTAGGTATAAGATTAAATCTGTGTGAAAGAAAGATACCGAAGTTCAATTTATATTATTGAATGGCTAGATGATGTTGCAAATATTTCTTTTATTTCAAGAGTTCAACGACCTTCTCAAGGCGGTTGAGACCGTCCGGACGGAGCCCAAGTCGTTGACGGCGCGTAGGTACTGTTCCCGCGCGCCTCAAGGATTTGTCAGCTACCGTAGGTAGCCCAGCAGGGTCGAAGCCTGCTGGGGCCAAGGGTCTGCTTCAGAAAGGAAGGCTCGCCCCGATATGAAAGACAACGAAGGGACGGGGTGGGTATATTAGTCAGTAAAAGTCTGATACCTCTGGCGGGGGATGTCATCTGGATAATTTTTACCCAAAGAAAAAAAAAATTGGTGGCGGAGATGGAATGGATACGAAAGGCGTAGAACCGGGTATTATGGCGAGGATTGACGAGATATCTTTAAAATTATGATTATGGCTTGAATAGCATTGACAAATGAGTCAATTGAAGCAGTCATTGAGACTTCAAATTTGATTGAATTATAGAAATTATTACGTTCTAATTTCTGTTAGAAGCCTTCGGCCTCGAGATTGGAAAATCTCTTCTTCTGACCTTATCCCGTCTAAGTATTTGGGGTTGGCCCTTCTTGTCTTTGTCTTCCGTTGCACACGATTTTGTGCCATGATTGGAAAATCATTCCAAATAAATATATTTTCAAGGAAAAAATTATCCTATGTGCTATTCCAGGACAATGCGTAACCGTGTGCCAAATTTCATCTAAATTAGTGTAGTCGTCAAAGCGTGAAGCAGTAACAAACACACAAACAAACTTACAACACTTTCACCTATATTTTACTGGCTGCTTCCAGTATCCCAAGGAAACATAGGTACTCCCGGAGTCCCGGTATAAAAAGTATCCAGGTGCGTGCTATTCCAGAACTGGAAATGGATGATCTACCAGTGCACCAAATTGCATAGAAATTTGTTTAGCCGTTTGAGTGTGAAGAAGTAACAAACATAAAACGTACACACTCACAAACGTTGTACCTACTATAACTGAAAGATTCTTATATGTCGCGACTCGCAATTATTTTCTTTTTAAAAGTCTGGTCTAGTTACTGACTAAAAAATCTACTTTAAAATATCTCGTACTACACTTTTATGAACCTCTAAGAAATTGCGTTAAATCACTACTTAACTACAGCTTTAAAATTTGAGAAATTGACAATATCAAATGTAATAGAAATAGCCTTCTGATTTCGTCGAAATCAATTATCTTCGTTCAAACTTATTGCTTTATTAGTCACCTGCTTCTTATGGAATGTGAATGGCTTTTGTGACATTTAACTTATTTATAGTGAGTAGGTATTTATGTACAATGGCCGCCGGTGCATAAAATGCAGCTGCCATTTACATAAAACTTAGGGAAATCACACTCATTTGCATATTACAGAATAGGTTCGATTTTGTGGCTTATTAGCTGTTGATCGTGGAAATTTTATGCCTATGCCACTCTGTGATTAAGTAGAATTCTAATCGTGCAAGATTATAATTATAAAATCGGTTCAGTAGTTTTTCAGTTCATTCATTACAAACAAGAATAAAAATCCTTCCTCTTTATAACATTAGTATAGATATATCTACAGATTTAGTAATCTATCAGTAACTAGTGCTGACCCGGCAAACTTTCAACCAATAAAATGGGACCTTGGGGTGGGAGGGTAAAGAATAGCGTACGACCTATTCTTAGACTTGTCAAGTATACACAAAAAAAAAAAATCGGTCAAGCTGTATCGGCGAAGGTCGATAAAACTCCGTGACATGAGATTTTTATACTTGTATATTAGACATTATATTAAATAGTATAGAAATAGAAGTAAGAATAGCGTGCAAATGTACCTATGCGTTTTGTACAAATCTATTGTATTCACTCAATCAAATCAAGTTATCCGGAAACACGTACTAATAACAATAATAACTGAATATTTATTTAATTCCATCATTGTCCTTCCAATCAATTTTTTTGCTCCGAAGGTTGACAAAGTGTTATCACAAAAACGAATCTACACTGACAGCATTAGTTTACAAACCGCATCGGATACGGTACAGCTGTTTCTGACAGTGACATCAGTCAACAAAAACTAAGATATCAAGGCCAAGGGTGAGTTTTTTCCTAACTGCAGAATTTTGTCAGCTGTTTAGTTGTTATTCTTTTGTAGAGCCGTTACTAATATTATTGGGTTGTTGAAACAACGTGGTTTGTTGCCTTTGTGTGTAAAGGTTTTAACGTTTTGGATTTTAAAAAGACTATGATATGATAGATGGCTTTTCATCATTCTTCTTTGTAATAAGCAGTACCTTTGTGCTGTTGCGATTGTTAAAGTGTTTTGTGATCAGTGTCACAGAGTCACAGATTTGTCATCCATGTCAGTATGGCACTGACCTCTATATATCTGTGATAAATAGTAGAGGTTAGTGCAGTATGGTCATAAATTAACTCGAAATAGAGAGGGAGCAGCTTCCCTTTTATAAAAACTACTTATTAGCTAAAGAAAGAAAGAAGAAAGTGTAATAAAATACTTATTAGCTAAAGAAGAAAGTGTAATAAAGAACTAACGTATGCCACTCTTCGTTCAGGCTTCCCTAGTGTAAAAGTAGAAAATGATCCCAAGAAAACATACTTCCGGGATAAAAAGTATCCTATAGGTACGCCATTACTAGATATGGTCAACCCGCGTGTCAAACATCCAAATCTGTTCACGGTATGAGCATAAAGGAGAAAAACACACGTATATACAAACATGTGCCTTTATAATATTTAAATGCGATGTCAGATATAAGAAATGCGTCATAACTACAGATAAGTACTAGTTTCAAATTTACCATCATCTGAAACAGATACCCGCAGACAGCATCAATAAGAAGCAAATCCAGCGGGAACTTCACGACCCTCAGTAATGAGGAGGAGAAAACAGATACAAAATTGACAAACGCTCGACCACTCATGGTTTTTTTTTATAATATAAACTAAATAGTACTTGACTGCAATCCTACCTGATGGTAAGCAGTAATGCAATCGCACCATTAAGGTGAGGCGTACTAGTTTATTAAGAACCCATTCACTCTAGCCTTGAAGACACTTAAATTATAATCGGACGGGAATACCGCAGCACAGACAGTCTTTCAACATACATAATTCTATATTTTCCCCTTATAAAGGTATCTCTCATATATGCACAAGATTATTAACAAAAACGTCTTTTATCAGCATGTTTTCGAGATGACATCACGGAACAAAAACAGTTTGTATCAAGGTGATGCAGTTTTTATCGGTTGTCTCCCGCGTAGCCTGGTTGTGATTGTGAGACAGAAAACGGATGTTCAAGATTAAATCTCAGGACATTTATGAGATAAAAATATGCATATATAAATATTTATGGTTTTTTTTCGGTGGGTAAAAATCATCCAAATGACATCCCTGCTCTTGAGCGGAGCGGAAGATAGTGTCAGACTCTTACTGACTAAAAAACCCACCCCGTTCCTTATTGCCTTTCATACCTTTCGGAACTAGACCCTGGCCCCAGTACTAGACCCTGGTCGAAGTTTTATGGGTAAAGTGAGTTGTACAATCATCATCATCATTTCAGCCGATAGACGTCCACTGCTGAACATAGGCCTCGCCCAAGTGTCGCCACAACGAATAATCCTGTGCATCTCGCATACATCAGATTCCCGCAACCTTCATTCATCGGTCCATCTTACAAGATGTTAAATTGGTACAAGGTTCAAAATTTTACAATAAAACACGTTATGAGAAGATGATATTGAGAACATTCATTGATTGAGTGCTTGCTACGTATATTATTAGAAGCAGCAAAGTAAAAAGTAATAACGAGGCAGCGGAAGTTGTACAAAGAAATACTCTTGACGATACAAAAGAATAAAGTCATGAATATCTCAGAACACATGAGTTTTTATGTATCTCAAAAATAACACAACTTTGCTAGAGGTCTTGTTACTAAAGCATATACATTTGGTACTCTAAAGGGCCATTCAAGTAATGAGTAATAGCAGAATTTTAGTACCTACTTTTGATCCCTTTCCCCAATTCTTGTCAGCAAAAGTAAGTAAATTTTCTACTCGTCCCCCCCTTTTATGATCGGAGTTTCCATGCGTGATCGCATTAGGAATGAAGATATCCGCAGAACCAAGGTTACTGACATAGCTCAAAGGATCGCCAAACTTAAGTGGCAGTGAACAGAGCACATTGCTCGCAAAATAGATGGTCAGAGCCGAAAGTTTCTGGAGTGGTGAGTCGTGGTGAACAATACTGAAAGACACAGTGTAGAAAATAATGGGTTACAACTGCTGTCTACACGGATTGAAACTGGCAGGGTTACCTTAGTTGGAACGCTAATTTGCAACCATTTGGTCATTCCTCAAAATAGTTTTTGGGAGTCACTATCAAAAGCCACAAAGCATGCCTGGGAATGAGTCCTCCCAAATGCACCACCATCATCAGAGCTTGAATGGCTATTGACAATCAACCAATTGCCGAACCCTTGAGCAATGAAACCGTGACGACAATCATTGTTACGACTGTAGGAACATAAATGTAAGAGTATATATCGCGTGATAGTTCAATGAAAGGCATATGTTTATATATGCAGTTTGTTGCATGTTATTGTTGAACATGTTAACGAAGTTACGATATCACATGTTTCATAGTAAAGTTGTTGAAGCAATATTTGTTGTTGAAGTGGCAGTAATAACCAAACCTTGCGTATATATTAATGCAACGGGCTGGTCGAAATAGTTACCGGGGCACAGGAATACAAGATAGCTGATGGAATACGGCTGGGTTTTAGTTAGTCAAATTCTGATACTACCTCTCGCTTCAGCCAGAGCTGGAGGATTTATAAAAGACACTACACGGTAATGAAACCAACTCTTCTTCTTCTTGCTCTTATCCCGTTTATTTGGGGTCGGCGCAATACGTTGTCACGCTATCATCAACTCCCTTTTTTTTCATATCACTTCTCACACAATCTATCTATGTATCTTTTCTTTAGCCTCCCTCTCCCCCTCGATCTATCCACATTTAAACTCATAACTAATAATGAAACCAACTAAGCTAAGCGAAATTGTAATATGATGATTAAGTTTCAGACAATAGTGCAACCTTTAGAATTCGGAACCAAAATTTTTTCGCTCGCATTATTTCCATTGTCATTCCAATTACCTTTCGGTTGGCCATATTATGTTTGCCACTTAAGGATCCTTCAAAAGTGAAAAATTTCAAGAATGGCAAATCTTGATTATAAATTCGATACTGTCAATTATATAAAGTGATAGAAAGTGAAATCCAAAGAAATTACATCTTCCTGCTCTTGTCTCGTGTTATTTGAGTTCGGTTTCGGTGCAACACGTATTTTTCTTCCATTCTGTCCTATCATTTGTCATGCTATAACTAACTCTTTTTTCTTTAATATCACTCTTTTTACAATCCTTCCAGCTTTTCTTTAGCCTCCCTCTTACTGCCAATACCTACCGGTATTAGAAAAAGCAAAACCATTTGGCCAAACATTCAATGTTACACGAACGGATAAGCTTTAATCTATATCCCGTGAACTCCAACTCGATACAGTTAATAATTGATCAGACGAACATGAAGTAACAGTTTCATAAGTCAGTCTCAGATATCGTGGGAGAGGATGCCTAACGGAACTGCGTTGTAACGGCGACGCTTGCGCAACTGATCTAGCTATTGATATATTTAATGGCGTACAGCTTTTTTATATTAAGTACTACTTGGAATGTATTGGGACAGAAGTTTCAAGTGGAAGTGTGACGGTGAGTCATTGCTATGTTCCCTTGATTCGAACTGTTTATGTAGCGGTATGATCTTTAACTGTGGTTGTTTTTTTAGACTGGGCTATAACTGGATAAATCTGATATTCAGTACTGGATTTTAAAAGGTCGGTTACTTTTTTTTCACGTCTGCAATATGGCGATCTGTGTTCAACACAATGAGCCACTCTGTGAAGGTGAGAAGAGAAGAAACTCCTGAAAAGACTCCAAAGAGTGCTCTTTCTATTATTGGGTCTCTGAATCAGTTGAATTTGCTAGTCAGAGAGGAGACACTGCTTTCAGAGTTTTGTGTGTCTTACACTATCTTTCCTCTGAGTTCATTAACAAAAATATCGTATAAGCAATTATTTATACGACTATAGATCGAAAAACGCTCGTATAAAAGATCCTACTATTCCAAAAAGCTGTATAAAAACAGTTTTTAGAGTTCTAAAACTTAAAGTTAGAACTTGATTGGAGGATGTATCGACCGTGCTACTTAGCTGAATCCAGGTCACAATAAATATCATGTGCTTGTCATAAAGTTAGTTACCAGTTAGACTAGACGAACACTATTCGATGAGCTGATTCTATTTACTGTCTATTGTTATCTTATTAGTGATGCACGTGGTCGTCGTGCTGACCACTTGTCCTAGATAGGTAAGCTAAAGTCGATGTTTGAGGTCGTTTGATTTATGATTGAATTGGTACTGAGGTTTTAAAAAGATAATATAATAATACTAGCTTTTACCCGCGGCTTCGTCCACGTTTAGTAATGTACTTTAATTCCTCTCCCCTTTTTTTCTCAGTTTCTCCCCATTTTCTAACTTAAAAATAAATTAATTAGCTATGTTCGTCTCCAAGGTCCCAACTATGTCTATACTAAAATTCATCAAAATCGGTTTTGCCATTTAGGCGTGAAGACGTAACAAACAAATAAACAAACAAACTCACTTTCGCTTTTATTATATCAGTAAGGATTGGATAGATAGAGAGGCACCAGGGTATAGGGGTATCTACAGTAAAGATTTTTTATTTTATATAGTTATGATGTCTAAACAAATATTGTAGGCAAAAAAGAGTTCGTTTGTTTGTACTCGTCTCTTAACCTCTACTAAATTAATATGGTAGCGACATCTACTTAAGCAACAGTCCAAAATCTCAAAAACAAAAATAAGATCTCTTATCAGGCAGTTTCCCGGACCAGTCACAAAATATGTCTGTTAAGAGGATTCTCCCTTTCCAATGGAGGTGGATGAGAGAGACGAAAGAGAGAGAGGTGATGTGGGACTTAACCCCTTGTTTCGTCTACCTCTAAAATATGAAACTAGATGTGTGATTCCAGCATGATATGTACCTCAGGGGTGGAGCCGTGGAAATATACTAATAATATATTATAAAGAGGTAGTTTGTTTTTTTGTTTGTAAGGAGGTAATGTCTGAAAGTACTGGTCCGATTGCTAAAACTTTTTCACCGACAGAAATCGGCTTTATTCCTGAGTGACATTGGCTATATTTTATGTTCGCGGGCGAAGCCGTGGGCAAAAATGGCTGTATACATATATACCAACAATTAAAGCTTGATGGATGAGGTGTGAAGCGTGATGGTGTGGTCGCAATTATGGAAGATCCATTATCAGTTCAAACAAACGAGAATATGTCATAAAGCTAATCTGATGATAAGCTAATTACAAATTGTTCTGACAGCTGATAGGGACCATCGGTGACGCGTAGTATCTCAATGTGAAAGCCAATCGTTCTGATAATGCTGATACTAGAAAAAAAATATGAATCACTGAAATGAAAATTGCTCACGATATTGCTAAGTTTATATTTTTGTAATATTTGTTAATAACACCGGATGTTATGATGATTAAGAAATGACTTGCCTATAATTTTTTTTCTAACATCTTTCTGCTCTTGTCCCGTGTTATTTGGGATCAGAGCAACTGTTTTTCTCCTCCTTTCTGTCCCGTCACCCTCACACTCACACTATCACTAACTCCCTTTTCTTTCACATCACTTCTCCCACAATCCATCCATCTTTTTCCTTGGCTTTCTTCTGCCTTTCCATCCACATGTAGGTATATGTACATTATTTTCTCTTTTAGTCTATAGACTCTATACAAGTTTCAGAATTACGAGCTTCTTTTTTAAGGGGTGGGGCAATCTCTCGCTTTCGAGGTGGAGTAGGAGGGATGTCAGACTATTACTGACAACCCACTGACCGTGGTGACTCTTTTAAAAACCCTGTAGTGGAGAATCAAGAGTCACAAGGGCATTTAAATGTAAAATGAGTAACCATGGAGTTTCTTGCCAGTTCTTCTCCATAAGAAACGATCAATTGGCTCCGTGCACTAGCTTCTGTCTAACGTTTCATAAATGCCCATGCAGGCCTATGTGAAATAAAATTATTTTTTATAATACAATGATCGTAGAGTTCCTTGCCGGTTCTTCTCCATAAGAAATGACCGATTGGAACCGTGCATTAGCTTCTGACGTTTTGTAAGTGTCCATGTAGGTATCCTATGTGAAATCAAAATATTTTGAATGGCATTTTGAATTTAAAAACCAGTACCCCTAGTCAAGTTGCTAATCTGCAATAGTTAACGCTTGTAGAAGGCTTCAAATGTACGGGAACGACGTCGTCTCAACGCTCAGTCACTTGGTCAGAACAAAAGAATTGGCGGCAAGGTCAACTCGACGCAAGCGAAACGGTTGTAACTTGGCTAGGGGGGCAGTTCTAATAACAAAATACAGTTACAAAGCTTAACAACGACGTCTCATAGAGCTAAATACCACATAATGATCCACTTACATTCTAGTAGCTCGCACATACAACGATTGTTTTTATGCACACTTTCTCTAAACCACATTGTATACATATTTTATTGGGCATTGTCAATTCATCATGCATTAGTTAAGGCTTGGAGTTTTTGAATTAGCGGCGGCGTATCGGGAATATTGGTTAGTAGGTCTATGGTTTATGATCTTAGGTTCTGGAGAGGCGCCTCATACCAAAAGACGCAGCGTTGAAAGACCTCTTGCAAGAAGAACTGACTGGTAAGGGATGCGAGACGCACAGGACCGTTCATTGTAGCGACACTTGGGGGAGGCTTGTGTCCAACAATGGACGTCTTTCGGGTGATGGTGATGATGATGATGAGGGCTATGGCTGGACTTACTTCGACTGACAAGATTCTTATTTATAATTTTTTTAAGAAGGTTTTGTCAGTGCAATATTAACTCCTTACAACTTAGTAGCGTACCACGATACATCGATTTTTTTTAGTTGACAAATAATTAAATAACTTGATGATGATGATGAGAGGGAGTGTCAAACTTTTACTGACCCTGAAAACCCACCCATGTTCCTTCAATTGCCTTTGCGAGCTATGGCCACGGTAACTCTTTCAAAACATTCTCGCCTATAGAAATGCCACATGCCAACAATACAATAACACAACCTCTTTCTATAAATAGGTGATGATTTAACTGCAAACCATTGTTATAATATATAAGACTTCAGCACTTTGAACACTATTATTATTATACTATTTTAGTTAGCCCATATTGTCCCACTGCTGGGCAAAGGCCTCCCTCCACTCCTTCCAATGATCACGGTCCCTCGCTTTCTCATTCTTAAGGAAGCCATCCAGATCGTGCCACCATCTCCTTCGTGGTCTGCCTCAGCCCCTCGTTTCTGTGACCGCCAATCCTGCGTTTAACTCGCCCACAGCTCGTTGGACATGCGGCAGACATGTTGCTGCCCAGTCCCATTTAAGTTGGGCAGCCTTTTGAGTCACATCAACGATTAACAACACTATAGCAGCCAAAAAAAAACTTAAAACTAAAAACGTACCTGCCCAAGATATTTATTAAAAAAATCCTTAAACATTTCCACAAGTCACTACACTTTACACCTATTTAAATAATAATAAATAATAAATGTCACGACGCTATGTGCTAGCAAGCTGTTGCAACAAATGTACGTTGGATACTGAAAGATAACATTTTTATGAAATCACCACGTTTGAAAGCCTTATGTTTTGTTTATTTTGATATCGATAACGTCTATAATTAGTGTTATAATCGGTATCAACTACGTCATATCTTTATCAACCCCTTTTTGCCTTCGTTCCAGGGCCCCGTGGGTCACTTTCGCACAACCCATGGCTCCAGTAGCCTTGGAGCCTGGTGGGCCCTGGATTCCGTGTCTATGAGTGGGTATTAGTCAGTAAAAGTCTGATAATCCCTCTCGCTCTATCCTGAGCGGGGTTTTTTTGGGGAGAATCATACGACTCCTCGTATGATTCTCCCCAAAAAAAACTCTCAACCAACTCTCCTGTCGCAGGTTTGCTGGAAGGAATTTCATTTCAAATAAGCAGCACTTTTGTGCTCTTCTGTCTGTATTATTGTCTTTTAATTTTTAGGTGTTTGTGCGTACATACCTAATCATAATAAATAAAGAAACTCTTTAACTTAGGAATAGTAGATATCTACCTATCAGATTTGCTGCTCAATGAATGACTATAATTTTTATTATATCGTTTCTGAAAACTATTTTCTGATAAAAACAATAGCTTTGAAAGCTACTGTTTTTATTTGGAATTTCTGTTTGTTTGAGCTAAAAAATTATTCATTTTATTATTTACAAAAAATCAATGCGGTGGCACCTTTGTGGCAGTTTTATATATGTAGGTGTCTACCTACATAATTATTTACATGTGAAATAACAGGTAAACACGGCATTACTAGTATTTCAAAATAAATCCATTATAACTCATTTACTTACCACTAATTAAGCTGAAGTACAGGAATATGAATTCTTAATGACTATTCCTTATTAAGAACAAAATATAGACTTTTCCTTAAACATTGCGGTTTGTTAGACAAACATTAATAACTAACAAATTTTGCGAAGCTTTCCAAGAGATGTATTTTATTCAAATACAAATAACAAAGCATAATATTAACCCTATAATGACCCCACTTTTGGGATCTGGGCCTCCTTTTTAGAAGAGGGAATAGGCCATAATCATCCACGAGTGCCCAGTGCAGGATTGGTGGATACGTCCCCAAATTTTTTGGTTCTAGGATTTGCCGGTTTCCTCACGATGTTTTCCTTCACCGTTTTGAGAGCAGTGGTAATAAAATAAAATAGGTACTCAATGTAAAGCATCTCTCTATTTTTGAGTTGAAGTTCTCACTCTTTGGGTGGAGTGGGAAAGAGTGTCTGACTTTAACGGACTATGTGTGTTCCTTCAGTTGCCTTTTGTGTTTCAGGACTGCGGGCTACCACAGCTTACCTAGGTATTAACCGTGACGTAGAACTCATAAGTCAAGGCCACCTACTCATGGCAACCATCCTCTACTTGAAAATCTCTAAATAATATATAAAATAATCCCTAAAAAATCCCTCTGAACTCCCAAATTCCTAAAGTAAGCAAAGCATAATCAGCCTTACAATGTTCCCGCTCCTGGGACTCAGGCCTCTCTAGGAGAGGGAACAACCCTAATTCATCTTAAATAAATATTATTCCAGTAACTGTCTCGAATTTCAAAGCGCGTACGAAGTAATACGTCCCCTATCGGGTAAATGGTAAATATAGGCACATCACTATTCTATTAATAGCTAAGTTAACTGACCCTCCGGCTATCAGAGTGACGTCTGACAAAGCAGAGATATCGTCAGAAGAATAGTTCCGACGAAACGCGATATCGGATGAGACTTGTCAGATTGTAAATTGATTGATTGATTTACGAAAATATCACACTGATATTGTAAAGGCGAATGTTTGTGTGTGTGTATGTTTGTTATTTCTTCACGATCGAACTACTGGACATGTTTTAGAACAGGGATGGCCTTTATTGATGACGGTGTCATTAACTATTAAAAAAAAACGATTTTTTTTTGCTGATTTATTGAAAAAACAATTTAGACGCTATTGACTAAACCATTTATGTAACTTTTTTGCAACCTGAAATTCGTAAAACAGTTGTAATATCAACAGTGCATTTTTCATATAAGCGAAAGTTAGTGTGATTTCTGTTGTTGCAAATTATATTATTCATCTAATGCCGAGTAATTTATACTAATATTATAAAGAGGTAAAATTTGTAAGTTTGTATGTAGGGGGTAATCTCTGGAAGTACTGGTCCGATTGTTAATTTTTTTTTACCGATAGTGAGCTGCTTTATTCTTGAGTGACATGATAACAACAACAACATTGTACACTTAGTTCGCAATAAATGTTTTGACTTTGACTTTGACTATACGTTATGTACGCGGGTGAAGCCGCTGGCAAAAGCTAGTTTTGTATAATTGTGTTCCTTTATTTCATTGCCTCTTAGGGGTCTTTAATATGAAAAGTACTAGTAGCTAGCTAGGGAGGTTGTAGCTACTGGTACTTCTAATTTTTTTTTTTTTATGGTATGCAGTTTATTATCCGCTATGCGGGGTTTGTTATGTTATTGATTTACGCTTCCGTTGCACGAAATAATTTATTTTATGTGTTGTTTTATTGAATTATGAAGATTATGAATTAAGCGAGTATTAAGACTTACTACGAGGTAGATGAATGGAGATGGTGTCCTGGTTTTGCAATTTTTAGTAGAGTAGAGTGTAAATTAAAAGAAAATACAACCGAATTTGATAATCTCCTCCTTTTTTGGAAGTCCCTTAAAAATATGAATGGATGGCAGTAAACACTCAATACGTTTAAAGAAAAAGTTTGAGGTGCTTCAAAAAACATAAGCACGCTAATATTATAAAGGTGAAAGTTTGTATGCATGTGCGTGTGTATGTTTGTTACACCTTCACGCTTAGACGACTGATAGGATTTAGATGAAACTTCGCATACGGACAGACTTCTCCTGGAACACATACAGGCACAATTTTTTTAAAATTATATTTAGGCTCACGTTTGACCACTATCTCACCTGATGGTAAGCGATGATGTGGCCGACGATGAAACACGAATTAAAATTTTAATCCTGGGAGTATGTTCTCTTAGGATAACTTTCAACTTTCAAGCAAGCGAAGCCATTGGTAGAAGCTATATTTGAATATTATAGACGTACCTACTGGTTATGTAAATGCCCAACACTACGACTCATCCATTATGAATACAAAGTTAACATCAATAAATTGAACATGTCCAAACATCCTTTTCAATTTCTCTGAGCGAAGACCACATATTAATATGGTGCACATGTGTTCATATCCTTGTGGTCGACATGCTAAATGCTTTCCCTTAAACCATAGAGTACGGAACGATGCATTATGCCAGCCACACACGATCCTCTTTACTGTCAAGTTTAGCGCACTTGGAGCGACGTTAGTTATACTTGACGGTGTGTGGCTAGGGTTACTAGGGCTTGAAATCGAAAAGCTGGACAAACCAATTTAGCCGGATATTTGGATTAAAAGGTCGCCTTCAAAATAAAAAAAAATGGCTTGCTTTTGACCATAAAATCCTAACCTTTTCTTGGAGGTAAATTAACCAATGATACCTCCCCCCTTGAGCGGAGCGGGAGGGCGTGTCAGACTTTTACTGACTAAAACCCAGTTCTATGTCTTGCATATGCATTGCATCCTTCGTTGTCTTGCATTCCAGGGCCGCGGGTTTTCCTTTCAGAAGCGAACCTATAGGCTTAGTAAGGTTCGACCCTGCTGGGCCGATATGAATAATCTTAGGCTTATGGACGACGAGCGAAAGCGGATTTTCCAAGGGCGTCTGAAAGTACTGAAACATTGACGGAGCTTGAAGATGCGTGACGCGTAAGCATGCGTACTCCATCATCACCACATTATCGCTTAGTAATCAGGTGAGATTGTGGTAAAACATAAGCCTATAGAAAAATTAAAAAAACAAGCAGTTTTGGCAGTAAAATCTCGTGCTGGCCACAAAAGCTTGCTCATTGCTCTATAGCTCGACCGTACTGCTACTGTGTAGTATCATTAATCAACATAATTAATGACACAGACATCGATATGTGGCCGCCAAATGAAAATAAAGATCTTATTGAGTACATCACCACTCTTGATAAGAACTACAGGATGAGTAAAAGTGGGTTGTGCGATTGTTCGGAAGGGTCGGCCCTGGAACACAAAGGCAATTGAAGGAAAACAGACGGGTTTTTTAGTCAGTAGAAATCTGACACTCAATCTCGCACTATCTAGAGCGAGAGAAGTTATATGATGGTTTTCCACTCATAAAGTATATTTATATGTTTTGAAGTATTGGGCAGTTCTCATAATTTTAACCTTTGAAATATTCAAAAACTTACTTCTTCATATTCCTTCTCAACGTACTGGGTTTATGTCTTATTCCACGCTGTCTCTACCATAAATCTCTGGAGTGTACTTCCCTTGACATTAAAAAAGCTGAAAGCTAATATTCTTTCGCAACTACTAAGCTAAATATTAAGCTCTCTTAATTATTATTGTGCGTTATTTGATATTTAACATAGTATTAATTCTTTTGTAATTTTACTTATATTATATGTATTTTATTTTTATATGCTTATTATAAATGATGCTTCATTCTATTTGAAATATCTATTATTTATTTATTGTGCACTAGGTGTGCGTGTGGTGTGGTACTAGTGTTGTCTTTTTTAACGCAAAGGTTGACTGGTAGAGAATACCTTGTTGCATTAAGTCCACCTATATAGATACCACAACAGTAATTACTTAAAGTTTAAATAAATAATTAAAAACATTACTGTGATAATTATGCAGGTAATTTCACTTCTAAAAAAGGTAAAAAAAAAGAAAAAGAATTACAAACTATTTTCTGAGACAAAGGAAATGTTTTCGATGAACTCTGGCACCCAAGGTAAGATTTAACTTGTGTTTAGGGTGCCAGCGCCCTCGCCTATCAATTGGAAATTAATAATAATGAAGAAAGATTTATTAAATATTGAAGGTATGCAAGGAATCAACATCAGACCTTTACAGTGAGGTAGATCTCTAATTATCAATGTAAAGCCATAGCTTCCATCTTGATGTTTTGTACTTGAACTTTAAAACAATTGTTTAATAAATCATAGTCGTGAAGCGTGCGATCTTTGATCACGTTGAGAAGACAATACCCGCAACGAAAAAGCACATGCCAATTGGGCCATGTTGGTTGGAACGACAAACGTTGGCCAAACAATCGATGTGTCGAAAGTAGAGAATGGACTGAATAATACCGACGCATAGGTGATTGTCCACTCTATAGAAAGAGACAAAGTGATTGTCGGCCAGTATCTAGGTATCTCTTTTCCATTGATGGTAGATGATGAAGCTGTAAGATTGGGGCATGAAACAATGAGAATTATAGAAAAACCACTTCTGGCCGTATAATCACAATGTCTATCTCATAATCATAGATCAGAATTTGGATGCTATTACTATACAAAATATGGATAAGACCTAAAATCGCACTTGTGAAGTGTTTGATAGTGTTGTTCTAATGCTTTTTTGTTTAATACTGTATTACGTTCTATCTTTTCTGATATTTTTCTTTTTCTGATATAGCTTTAAATCACATTGACGCAAGATTAGTTCTGTTACGGTCTTAAAACAATATAAATATTTTAGGTCATATCCATATTTTTGACAGTAATAGCACCCATATTCCGATCTATGCTCATAATTTTCTAATCGTATTCACTACACAACCAGATAAGGAACAATCAGTCCATTCCTACACATCTATAGACTGACCACGTGACATTTCAGTAGCACATGTCAATCCCACACATTTTGACAATCGCCATTGTTGATCGAAAGTCACTTTGTCTACAGTTTGTCGCAATCAGGCCGTGTTGGCTGTCATCGACAAATGTTTTGGGCCAACAATGGCTTCGCGGATGTGGGATGGAATGCAGCTTTCTGGCGCTTTTATTGATGTCGAGCGTAATGTGGGAAATGGGAGTGTTTATTCGTTTGTCATGTAGTTTTCGTGTCCTCAATATTTGTAACTATATGACTGTTTCTATTTCTACATCATTGGCTTGGTTCAGTCTCTTCCTGTCTTGCGTAGTCAATCTCCTGTCTATGTATATATTTTTACTACATTATTTTAGACCATTTGTCATTTTTCAGCCATGACCTCTTAAATATTTACCGGTTATCGAAGTTTCACAAAATAATCTAATATTTCCGAGTAATAAACTATTTTTAATAGCTAGTCATGCATAATATAAATTAATAATGAATGGATGAATATAAACGGAATATTAATTAGTAAACAATGTTATAGTTGACATTTCAATAATCATAATTCAAACACTTTGAATGCTCGAGTCTTTAAAGTGGCTTTAAAGTTATTTAACCTTCTTAAGTTTTGTTTTTGGTTGGTAAATCACCAAATATAACCTCTCCCGCTATAGGTGGATTAGGAGGGAGTGTCAGACTATATTTGACTAAAACCCACGCGTGTTTCTTCAGTTGCCCTCGCTTTGTATTCCAGGGTTACAGTAACCTTTCGAACAATCCTGCAACCCTCACATTGTCTTATTATTATATGGAGTCGGTGCAGCATGTCTTTTGCTTTCATGCTTCTATAGATATTCATTAGTCCTTGGTCTCAGTATTAACCTTTCTTTAGCCATATCATCATTCACATAGTCTATCCAATTTATCTTCTTTTTTACTTCTTCTTCATTTATTGGCATTTTTTAAATTATTATTGACAGGGTCACGCTTGGCCACTACCTCACCTAAAGATAAAGTGGCTTACCTAGAAGCAACCTATTCACTCTTGTCTCAAAGACCTTCAGGTTGTAACTACGGCAGGGAATTCCACTCCTTAGCTGTACGCACAATTAAAGTATTCCCAAAACGTATGTGTTAAATAGATGCATATTATAAAGCAATTAAAATTAAATACCAACCCAAATTTATCACCAGTAATAAACCGTTGTTTATAAAAAAGCACAATAACTTCCTGAACAAAGTTTCAAAACTAAAACACATGTCGAACACTGGAACACATGCTGGGAATTTACAAAGGGCTTTGCCTGAGAAATGTAAGCGACGGGTGACTTGACGAAAGATTAACGTTCTACCGAAATAACTAACTGACACTTCCTGATTTTACACTTCTTTAAGTGTTAGTACTTAAAGATGTTAATTTTTTGTTAATAAGTTTGGATAGGTACTTGACTTGGTAATGTTGGAAGTTCTGTGAAAAAATGCTTCGTGCAGTTACTTTGCGGGGGTGAGTCAAAAGTATGTAGCAATTTTTTGTGGAACTATGTGTTACAAAATTTGAATGAGTGTTTACATGTGGTTATTATTATTATTTTTGAAGAAAAGGGGCTATGCATCTCCCATAGTGTAGGAGATGTAGTCACTGCGACCTAAAAGATCTATTGTGACTCGCCACCTTGTTAGAGTAACTCTTTTAGCCGGGAGGCTTCCAGGAAGTCTAGAATACTCCTAGCTTTGAGAGTTTTAATCTCCTCCGGGCGAATAATGTGTCGACCCAGATGGATACTCCGTTTGTGGATAAGGGGCCCACATTCACACAACAGGTGCTTAGGCGTCTCCCTCTCCTGATTACAGTACCTGCAAACATCAGTGTCACTCAGTTTCATGTGAAATTGGTGCCTGTTTAATTTGCAGTGGCCGGTTAAGGCGCGGGCTATCGCACAGATGTTCGTCCTGCTAAGCTCAAGAAGCTCGGCAGTTCGTTTTTGTGAGTAGCCTTCTATTAGAGATTTGAGAGAGAGTACATGTGGTTATAAACATTTTTGTAGGAATTGCAGAGAATTTGTTATTTTTCCAATCATGACAAAACATACGAGTCCGCCCCCCCGAACGATTCCTTCTTTTTTTAGCCAATGTTCTTTTTGTTTCCAAAGTTTTTACGCACATATTTTTTCTAAAAAGGTTTTATTGATTCATAATACAACAACAATATTTGTTGCATTATATAAAAAAAAAAAACATGAATAATAACAAAGATGTAAGTCGATTGTAATTTTAATTTCGATTTATGTATTCATTATTATTTAATATTATTATCTTATTGCAGAGTTAAGGCCTCTTATTCTTTTTTCCAGTTTTCTCTGTCCATAGCTACATCTTGCCTATCCTATAAGTAGGAGTTTAAATAAACAATTTTTTTTTATCACAAGAATAAGAGAAAATGTTTCAAATAAATGGTTACATTTTAATCCGTGTGTTAGAATCCATTTAAACTAAAGTTAGACACTTAGCGGTACGTAACCATCACTTAGCAAGCAGATCTAGTGCTGTGATACCATATCGATACAAGCGTTAACTTAACGATTAAATCACGAATTGATTAACAATGTGAATCCGGCTGTTATCGATAACATAAATCAAGAAGAGTATGTGGGTTTGTGTTCCAGTGAAAGATCATTAGTTTATTATTAAGATAATGGATGAATAGTAATTTGTGGGCCACTTACACTTTTTATGCTTGAGGCGAATCTTGAAATAAATTGTCTGTGAATGTAACTTAATCTAACAGTCTCTGACTCAAACGTAATGAAATATGCTAAAGACTTAGGAAAAGATTTTTGAAATCTAATATCTGAGCAGTTCAATGAGGGTTAAAGTTGCAACACGGCGAAAGAAGTCTTTTAAAACATTGGCTTGTTTTAAAGAACTCACAATAAGTCGATTTTAAAGAACATATCGAGCCTTTTTAGGAAGAACATCGTAAGCGACAGTGAGTGTTTTTGCAGTACTAGTAGATTTTCTCTTCCATAATTAAAAAGTATTAATTAATGATAATAAATAAAATAAAATAAATATAACTTCATAAAACTACCGATCTAATAGAATTGTTGCTACTACATATTTTCGTACATACTTTATAATTATGGAAGAGAAAACCTACTAGTACTGCAAAAACGCTCACTGTCGCTTACGATGTTCTTCCTAAATAGGCTCGATATCGTTTATCATATCTACAACAATCTTCATCACCATCATTAATATAAGTACATCGCTGGACCAAGATCTAACTTAAGCATTGTGTCTACTACTAACGATACTCAATTTAAAATACAGCTGATATTGAACCGTAATCTTACGCAAGAAATCAACTTCTTACACACCCGGCAATATTCACACACAATTTACTAACAAATCTTACCCAATCCTAATTAATAACATTACACCTTCAGCCGCTGCCTACATACAAAAATTACGCAAGGCAAAAAATACCCGTATAGCTGTTTGTACAAAAATTGATAAATAATCCTCCTTGATACTTGAGAGGCACAACACTGGCTTTCTCCGGAACGTCCATTAGTTACACAAGCGGTAATGTCGCGATAATAATGTTTAAACGAATATTTAAGAAAGTTTTTTTAAGTAAGCAAGTAGGTACGGCAAATCTGGTGGAGTTTCTGTGTTTCATAAGATCACTGATGCCTACAATATCCGTTAAATTGTCATTACACCCGCTAATTCAATAGCTTAGGATTCTCAAGGGTAATACTCTGAATGGAACGCAAGAATTTACTTATATTGAGATAATATACTGTTCTTATTGATACAAAATACGTACGAGTTTTAAAAGAAAATGATAAATATGATCCAAAATCGACATCAAATTCTATTCTTCTACCATAGAGACTTATACTACTTATTACTGTATCTACATATACTTTATTTCTGTTAACTAATTGTTTAGCTTTGTTTTTTGCACAAAGTACAGCTCCTTTTTGAGTCCAAGTAATCTCTGCCCATTCCAAGCTGCCTGAAGAATATACAAGCGACAATCCTCCAAATGTTTTTTAGTAGTATCTTTAATTATCTTTATGTCCAATGAAGTACTACATATAAATAAAAATACAATGACCCAAAACGAACTCATTATCCACAACAACGTGGCAGACGGTTTACTTGTCAACGTTCGAAGTGTTTTCTAAGAATAAGTCACCCATTTCTGTTGAAACCAAACACATTTCCTGGGCGCAAAGGGCAGACAACAGACTGGGGTTGAAATCAGAAACTTGTCATATTTGATTGATGATAGCAATGTTATAGATAGCGGTAGAAAGGTCGGAATAGCAGTTCTTGGAAATAGAATACATAAATATATCACAATAGAGAAAAGTTAATGACAACGATGTAATGACGGGTAAAACCTAGATGAAGTTGACATACAAGCCTACGGGATTGGCACAAGAAAAGAGAAGCGATGAAGAAACAGTAAAGGTGGGCTATGGTCAATGATGATAAATGCAACGCAAAATAATCATCTTAAGAGGGTCCTTCTCCACTCGCTTATCGTAAACATCGAAAATGGTATAAAGCTTGTTACTTCATTTAATGCAATCCAACGCGATGTTTGACGAAAAGGCAACGCAAAAAAGTGAGATAACGCCTGGAAACTCTGTTGGGATTCGGTAATTCCGAGATTTACTCGAAAATTTCACAAAACTTGCTCCAGGAAATAGCTGTTTTTTTTAAACCCTTAAAAGTTTTTGGAAAAAGTTGTCATCATTTAGAATCTTAATAAAATTTGCAAGGTCTCTAGAGGATTACTTTTTTGACTTTTTTGATTTTTAGGCAAATTATGAAGTGTCAAAGTTCATACAAAATAGGACATTTTCAGAGGTTTTTACTGGATTAGTTTTACACAAATTTAGAAATTGGTTTCTTTAGAAAACCTAGATAATATCCACAAGATACTGTGTTTCTAAAATATCTAATGAAAAGTGTGTAATAACGTTATAATCAGTTATGAGCGGTTGTATGAAAAACAGTGAAAATGTGAGTCATGATGCACCACCTTAAGTTAACGTATTCAAACTTATTTATCTCTTCGAAGACACCTTTGGCACCACCACTAATGAATTCTATTATATACCGTGAATTCTTGGGAAATACAAATCTCATGTATATGGCACTAAGCCAGATCCGTAACAACTAAATAACTGTAGGCCATACAAATAATCGTGAAAGGAATTTAAAGTAAGACTTAAATGAAATACAAAAGTTAACTTTGCAACTTTAGTATAATGATGCTGTCATTGAGATTTTCGCCAAAAGCGCGGTTTATGATGTCCAGATTTTTACCCACGAGACTTCTAGTCTAGCAGCTGGACATCAGTTGTTTACATTTAGACTACCTTTTTGATCACTATAACCTAGGAACTGACAAGACTGGTGTCAAACTTGCAACTTGTATCCGCAGTGACTATCGAAGTTACTTCGCCAATTAAGTCTTCAATAACATTATCAACACAACAACTAATTACAACTCTGTTTATAATGTCAGGACTACTACCCACTTCAACACTTTAAACATTTCAAGCACTACCAAAGACATAATAATCTTTAAATAAAATGGGCACTTAAGAATATAAAGTGTACTTATCAAAAGTAAGAACGGATGGGAGCGCTTGCGCCACTTCCCGTGTGACCTCAGACATATATGGGTAATCAATGTTTGATCGATTGGACCTGCAAGCTTTAGTTAGTTTCATAATTTCATTGGAAAAGTTCAGACTATTAGAGATAACAAGAAGATATGTAATCTTCAGTATCGAGTATTTATACTTAGTCACCCATATTTTATATTCCATAAAGATATGCATAAGATAGTTCTCAGTGGAATAAAAATTAATATAATCCTAATTTATGCTATATTTGCTAATGACACAACTCCCAAAGCAACTGGTATAACAAGCAATATTAAAGCAGGAAATATAGAAACATCAGCTTTAAAATTGGTTTTAAAGCATAATGCCATTAATGTTCAGCTTAGTTGGAGCTGAACATTAATGGTACTCTCGCACTTCATACAGATATTAAACCGTTGAACGCAACACAAACCTAAATAGCTTAATGTCTCATAAACTACTTATAGTCTGTTATAGACTTAAGTTAGTCATTGTAAGGCTATAAACGAAAGTTCTTGAGGTAAGCCGCGAACTACTCTTAACTGTGTCAGAATTGTTTTAACAACTAGTTTTCGCTAAAATTGCTGGCCATCCGTTTGACCTGTCCAAGGCAGCGAAAACGCTATATTGTCACTTGCCAAGCGGAAAACGTCTGTTGATATTGAATTAATCAATTCGGTTTTTTTGCTGAGCTAGTTTTTAGGGTGGCATAATATCACGTACGCGCAAAAGTGAACGTAATTTTTGTGTTAGGTACTTTAACTCTTTGAATGCTTTAAGTTCCACAGTGCGACATAAGTGTACTAATTACCGGTGATTAGCATTCAATAGTATTATTAGTGGGTGGTGGGGTGGAGTGGTGGTGGTGGTGGTGTTTAGTGGTATTTAGTTTAGTGTTTATTGAGTTTTAACACTGTTAAATAATAATAAGAATGTTATCATAAAGAACATGCCATACCATGTTCATACCATGATAAGAACAGTGGTATCTTTAGCAATTGTATTTTTGAATTGATGTTGTTCATTGCTGGTTACTTCGAGTTTAGCAGCTTACATATATTTCTATAAGTGCGCTCGAAGTGTAGCTCGAAGAACTGTGCTGTTGATTGAATTATGTTGTTAAAACCTAGTCCAATTAACATTGTCAACAATAATTAAGTCAAAAGACAAAACTTCAGAAATTATTATTCCTGCTTTTTTCCCTATAATTAAAACAAATATGAAATTTTTATATTTTTTGTACAGGAAGATCATTATAATGCGGTACAAGTGAAGCATTATTAAAACCTACCGTGACATAATTTTTTAAATATCACCAAAGCTATAAAATATCCGTCTTTGATCATAATATTTACTCACTGCTATTTTGGACGATGATTTAACTTAATTACCATAATCAGTAACCTCAGGCGGCTTCGACAGATTTCGTACGGTCCTTTCTAATTATGATCAAATATTGCGATAGATATAGTATAAGAAGCCAAGATTATGGTACTAAAATAAATTGACGTCGCATTAAAACGTATGTGAAATATTTTTTATAATGATTTTTTTAGTAATTGCCAGATTAGTGTCGTTGAAATATAGTGAAGTTAGACTTAAGTTATAAAATTAGATTCACTACCAGTTACCGTTTAAATCCGCTACTAAACTCGATATAGATAATGTTCCAAGTAGCTAAAAGTTATCAAAGCAAGCAGCAATTTTTAAGCCATTCTAACTAAAAGATGATAATAATGAGGAATGACATAATAAATATTGTACTGTCATTTAGAAACTAAAAGTGATAAATGAGGAATTAAACGTTAATAGTAGAAAATAAGTGTGTAAACGTGCGTATAGTGTAATCACGCAATATCCAATAATCTATTACATAATTGTAATTGCACGACCCATCAACAAAACATGCTACACGAAAGAAGAATCAATAACCTTACAAACATTATGTGCAAGTACAACTCAATCAAAAGCTTTACTAAAATCCTTGAACAAGTTTTCAGAGAGGACTCCAAAAGGAAGTCTGTTTTATCTTTAATGGCAAGTTTTTCTTTAGTTGATTGACATTATAATATATTCGGCAGACATGATATGTCCGTCTTTGAAACTAGTAGTCGAGTTTGAATCATAAAACCTGTTTTTGGTTTTTATTAATAGGAGTTTCGTGCGCTCATGTGAATTGGAAGCTGAGTTGGCAAACGACATTAATAATTTATTTATCTTACTTCTTTTGTGTTTAATTAAAACTTTGTTTTATATTGCATATGTTTTGGTTCATTCAAAGCATCTTCTAAATTGCAACAATGGCTTATAAGTTCATTGAAAACCACGAGTTTTGTAATAAGGACGTAAACATGTATTATTTAAACTGTAGAATAGACACATTTACATATGTAACATAAAATAATCATGAGGTTAAAAAATCACGGTGCAAACAAAAAATAAATTCCATGACGCTTCTAGATTTATCTTGATGCACGCCGGAGATGGCACAGTCTGAGATATCTTTGCAAGATAACGATACGCTTGAGCTTATAATGCTGACAGAGAAAACATTTTCACGTGATTAACAATGCCAATTTTGCTTTAATTGGCTTTTTGTATCTTATTGACTTCTAAATATTCTTTGTTAATGAACCTTGCATTAAGTTTCTCTTCAAATTACGGTCTTCTTAAATATTATTTTGTTTTGATTGTTGAAATTGAAATCTTTAGTGATATTTTAGATTATTTTTTGTTTGAAAAGTTTTGTAAGTCCCTGTAACTTTTTGAAAACTAAATCTGTTTCTAAGCTACCGTTATGTTTATATATCGGACGGTCAGTAACAGGTTTCGCGTCCGTCCCATCGTAATCGTCATCAATATTTACCTTCTCATCGAGTTGAGGTCAAGTCCCTTTTTAAGAAGTTCTCCGTAAGAATGTTTTAAAACTTTCAGTCCAGTGAAAGTATCCTCGGCGTCTTCTCCTTTACAGTCTGGTGCACTCAATTCACTAAACACTTCACCATGGGAACACCATTGATCTTTTGAACATAACACTATACTTTTATTTATAATGACATCACCGGAACTGATCTTCGATTCGGTTACGAGATTGTCGAAATTATGGCGAGATGTCACGAGAGCGGGCAATGGGTTTAAAGTGCGCGCGCGGCCGCGTCGCAGCGCTGCGCGGGAGTCAGTGAGCGGCGCGCGGCGCGGGCGGACTTTGCGCTTGTATTTGGAATGCAATCTCCCTCGCTCTCTCAGGCATGCGCGCGTTTTCTCCTATACGGCCGTTCGTCTCGTTTCCTCGCCGTTATGAATGGTTGTTATGCTATGCAGTTGTGCCCAATAAACTCCACATGCTGGTCTTTTTGCCCTTTTTTGCTTGGTCCTAGTCCCTTGGACGGTTCATTGTTTACTGTTTTGACTCTTTTGACCTTTTGTAACGCGGCTGTTTATGTTTCCTTCGAATGGTCTTTTAATTTGTTTTTTCAAGCGGCTGCTATGGTCATGTTGCTTTAATAATCAGATACAATGAGGCTTGTTAAAGCAAAATTCTTGGCTAAACAAGATGTTAGCGCAAGTTTAATGGCGAGGCACGATTTTTATACCGTTATGGTACGCACAGATGAAAAGCATTCCAACTTGAAGGAATGGTGGAGCTGTAGTCATTAGACAGGTACTGTTATTGTGTAAAATATTTCAGCTGGAATGTGACCTATTTCTAAAAGAATTAGAAATGCTTTTGATGTGTCCAATGAATATGCTTATCAGAGAATAGACAGACACAAGTGGGATATTTCCTTATTCTAATGCGTTCCAAGTTCTACCGTATTTTCAACATTTCTAAATCTCTTCCAGAAGATCACATAAAGCATTGCTCAAATACCACAGGTTACAATTTTAGACTTCTAACTAACCAGAACTAGAAGCTAATCTATATCTGGATTTACTTCAGCCACAATTTGATTGGTTAAAGGTAAGTATTAAAATCCAAGAGAACATAAAAGCGATGTAGGTACTAAGAAACGCTTACGATCGATCGTAATCTAAGTTCTGGTATATTTGCGCAAACAAAACTAAGAAACGAAGGAAGTTGCACATGCGCACTAAGACGGCATCCTATGTGGCTACATAGCGGATGAATCTCCTATTTAGAACGAAGTTTGAGTTACTTTGTTTGAATTCTCATTGTTGCTACGTTTATCTAGTTAATTATGGGATTATCTGATCAGTTTAGTTACTGTGAGTTTTAGGTGTGGTTTTCTGAAGAGAGTTATGAACTTCCTATACATTTTCATAGGATCTTTGTCACTTCATCATCATCATTTTAACGGAAAAGCGTACACTGCTGTCTTGTGCGTCTTGTATTCATAGAATTCCCACAACCGTCACTATGTCAGTGGTCCCTTAAACCTAGTGGGTTCTAAAATGGGGGTTCTAACTACCCTATCTCAAAAGGCATATAAAGTCGAGCTACTTGTTCAAAATGCATTCAACTGGAATTCTTTATTAGTCTTTTATTTTATACCCATAAAAGCGAAAAGATTACACAGCACTATAATTGTAGGACTGATAAAAATATCTAAATTATAGGGAGCGCAAAGAGGTACATGGCTGTTATTTTTCATTCTCAGGATTATGTAAATGAGACTAATATATGAACAAAGAGTATTGTGCATGATGGCTGAAGGCTTTGTGTTAAATTGAAGAATGGATGTAGAGTGACATGTCCAAATCATGTTTTGACTTTGTTAAAGATGACTAGAATTTACGAAATGTTCCTTGAGATTATTTTGCATTGTTAAAGTTTTGGTTTTAAATGTTTCTAGATTATTTTTTAAATCGGTTGTGATTCGATTTAGTTTTGTAACATGTAATATATTTGTGTTGTTGCCTTTTAAATTCAATATTGTTTCATTGATCAGCTACAACGCTTCGTTAGTGTGTCTATCGTTACGGGTGCTAGCCAAATTAATATCAGCGCTATTATCAGCGCAATATTTACAGTTAGGCGCCTTTTTTACCTTGTACAGTTTTTTTTTAATAATATATTTTCAGATCAGAAATAATTATATGGACAATTTTTTTTTAAAATAATATGTTTTCTGATCTAATCTAATTAGCCCATTATGACTATGTGTGGGAGCTGGGCGAAGACCTTGGACGTTGCGAGCTAGTGCCTCTAGTTAGAGTAAAATTTAACTCTCCAACTTCATCTTGGTCTGCCGCAATGTCGTCTAGCATTTTATGAACCCCAATAAGTGCATCTTGCGCCTACAGTTCAGCCGATGAATTAAATATCTATTTTATATTTTCTTATGTTTAATTCATGAATCCAAAAGCGACCACCGGTGGCCGCGCATCTATTGTCTTACTATTGTGTCTCTAATTGACGGTATCTGAAGGGTTAAGCATATCGTTCTATCTTTAAATATCATTGGTGAAATTGGCATTATCATTCAACCTTTACATAATTTTGTTTGGGTTTAGTCCAGAAATGCTGGTCTTTCTCTTTTTTCCTTCTGATTCCCACATATTTCTCTTATTTGACAATCGAATATCTTAAGTCATTACGTTGTCATCGAATTCTTAAAAATTACATGCATGTAGTCCATTTGCATAATATCACAGTACTCCATCTAAATACAACGAAGAGATCGTATCACCGTCCTTCAAATGTCGAGCAAGATTTTAATTGCCAATCAAATGAAACGTTACCTACTTACCTATATGCATTAATGAGAGATAGAAAAAATTTAATGGAGGTCGATTACTACGCTATTGAATGTAATAGCCGAAATTTGTTGATAACCTGCAAAGAAAGTTTGAACTTTATGTTACTGCGGAATTGATCGAAAGAGTTACCATAGCCTTATACCACAGGTGGGTTTTACTCAATAAAAGTCTGAAACATTCTTGCTTCACCCAGAGCGAGAGGACTTGTTTGGTTTGATAACCCATCTCTAAAAACGTAAAATATGAAAAAGTTAATAAGGTAGGCTGAGGGACATGTCTTGGTCTGAGAAATCTTCAGGATGCAAGAAGCACCTGCTTAGTCAATGTAGCAACACGTCGGAGAGACTTCATGATCATCAGCGGAAGTTTTTTATCTGAGAAACCTAAGAAGCAGATTGACCAGTCTAATATTGTCAACATCAAACATGATAAATGCTAAATTGTATTCATTTACATATCAGATACTTATTATAACATCTACCAGCAACTTCTCTTGCGTGAGTGCAGAAGATTATCACAAGGGAACATACTCTCGGGATAAAAGATGCATGTAGCATCCAAATGGTCCACCCGTATGCCAAATATGTAGGAGTAAGAAATAAACATACGAACACACAAGCTTATCTACAAACTTTCGCCTTTATAATATAAGAGTGATTTATCTATTTACTCACGCTACGGTATTTATTAGACCGATGATTTGTCGTGCTTACGATCTGCTGACAAGAGCAATCTACGAGTAGTAAAAAAATGCGTAGTAAAAGATATTGCATCTATTTGATTGCAATGCTTTGACAGCCGTTACTGACGCTAATGGGCTTGATTTATATATTTCAACATAATAATTATAATGGTTTGACCTACAGAACTTGGCAGTTATTAGTTGACCTGAATTTTCTTAGAGACGGTTCAGCATCATCAAAATTTTATACAGAAAAGGTATGCAAACACAAACATGACTTGCATTACCAAACAAACGCTGCTACAATTCCATTAATTTGTAAAGATACAAAAAGTATTACAAACAATTTTGAAGTGACTACTTCAAATAGTAACAAAAACACAACATTAACTTTGTCACGCGATATTCAATAAAAGTGTCAGATTTCGAGCGACAGATATTTGTACTGGTGACTAGAAACATTTGACACTGATGGATGACATTGAAATTGTTGATATACCAAGCCTATTAAACATTTGCATCAAAACTGCTTGATTTCAAAGCAATTTTAAACTCGAAAATGGTAAAGATTTGGGCGATGGCGAGAGTAGATAGACAATCAATGATGCATTTAAGAAAGATTTATTGAAAATTCTAGTTACTGGTTTTGATAACTGTCAAATTACTTAAGTTGATATCAAATAATGATATGCACAAGGTAAAACATTTGAGGATGAAAGTGAAATGACTAAGCCCGTACTTCCGCAACCTTTTAAAGTGAAGTAGGATTCCTAGAATGATTTTATCGTATCAGTAACGATAAGTGCTGGTGATACAGTTAGTACAAGCTATATGAATGAACGCATTCTTGGTCAACCAATTACAGTTACAAATTGAACTTCTTAGGACAAAAGCCGCAATAATAGGTGTGAGAATCATTATTTTTATCTGAAGATCACTGACCACTATCAAAACCACTACTAGCACTTATGGTGATAATAGGAGTATCACTTTTATGTTTTAGTTAGTTGTTTATAGTCCAACCAAACTTTTGGTTAATCCCAGTCATGAGACGGAATATATCTACAAGGATTTCAAGACGAATAAAAACAACCACTTCTCTGTTAAACATATAGATAATAATGCTGCTGTCAGTTAAGATTATGTTGATGGTTGCCTTGTAGGCTTTAGTATCTCAAAAAAAATGCCTTGAACACGCAAAAAGTGGCGTCTAGCGTCGGTGTCGTGACATATTTAGAGTGTGTTTCCGGCACGACGCCGTGAGGCTGATGAATTAGGAGCTGTGTGATCTGTGACACGGTTTCGGGTGACAAGATTTCACCTTAAACACTGTCATGGTATTAGAAGTTTTTTTTACTGTTAACACCTTGGTTAGATTCGTAGTTCGGATAATTCCAAATCCGGAACCAAGAAATGGGAGTTACGAAGGTCATATTCTTAGAATCTGAACTTAGATTGTGTATTGCTATTTGGTTTAAGCTTTCCTTAAATATCCTTACTAATATTATAAAAGCGAAAGTGAGTTTGTTTGTTTGTTTGTTACGTCTTCACGCCTAAATGACAAAACCGATTTTGATGAAACTTAGTACACGGATAGACCATGTCCTGGAATAAGACATAGGATACTTTTTATCCCGGAAGTATGTTGCCTCGAGATAATTTTCTGCTATCATGTGGGCGAAGCCGCTAGTTTTATATAAACTTGACAGGGATTCAGGTTCTGTGTGATTGCTCGCAAGAGTCACTGCGGTCGTAGAACGCAAAGGATAACTGAAAGAACACGTGTGGATTTAGTCAGCAAAAGTATTACAGTCTCTACCCAGAGCGAAATTTCTCACCTTAAAAAAATGGACTTTACTAGGGAGGTTCCCCCTAAAACACCAATAATATGTATTATGACTGGTAGACTTTGACTAACTAAGTAGTTTCGAAAACCAGTTAAATTGCTAACTAATAAATCTGCACACCACAATACTGTAGTCGGTACACGATCTTGAAAAAATAGTTGGTTAGATGGAAACGTTATTATAGCAATAAAGTTTGTAATTACAAGTTATATTCGCCATAACGCCACAGATCCGTTAGAAAACATTACAGTAACAGTAAAACAAACTTTTATAGCAGAATTCACAGAAGAAAACATCAGTTATGTTATAAAACAAGAATTAAAGTATTAACTCCCAATTAAGGAGTTAAGGGTCAGTCGTCAATTTGTCACGCGGTTGGGCCCTTCAGAGCCACATGTTACTCAATTGACGAAGTGAATGCCCCAGCATGGTCGTTGGAACGCCCTTATGCTGTTAATTCTTGCCGCTTCGAGGGGACTCGTTAGAGTTAACTTCTACTGGCCTGAACCAGTTAACTGGACGTCTTAGTAATGAGTGTTTAATGGTTTAAAGTTGGCAGGCCTATGATTAAAAACGAACTTTCTTTAGAGACTAGATAGTTCAGGAAATATATATATATAGGTGCTGCTAAAATAACTGATGTCCTGATACACTGCTTAATACATTTAACTACTGCCATTAAACTTAAAAACAACTACAAAGTTAGATAAACACGGGCACAAACATTAACCAAACATTCAGACCAAGAAATCGATTTGGGCAATATAAAAAAATACATTTAGGGCAAAGTAACCGAAAACGTGTGTTTATTTCGGGCAGTCCAATTAGGTAAGGAAATTAACTCTGTATGGTTTACTTACGAGTCACGACATGACTGAGATTTCTTACACACTTCATGCTTACTTAGTGTAAAAAATACATACAATACAGATGATCTTGAGTATTTGAGTCAAGCATATATGCATAAACAAAATATGTTATGATATTAAAGAATGAATGAATTAAGGATCTCAATCCAATCTATACTTGTGCAGGCGTCAGTCCGCCAGGTTTTCGATGCTGGCAATGTTGTGGTAAGTAATCCAACTTTAAATATTCTAAATGCGAAAGTGAGTCTTTCAGGAATAAGATTAAGGAATGAATGAATTAAGGATCTAAATCCAATCTGTACATGTGCAGGCGCCAGTCCGCCAGGTTTTCTGGCAATGTTGTGGTGAGTAATCCAACATTAAGTATTCTAAATGCGAAAGTGAGTCTTTCAGGGTCACGTCAATTTGAATGACGAATCAAATGACTGGTTAAAATCTTTGCTGAGCTATTTTAAAGTACCTAATGTAATTCTTACTGACACGATAGAAGAAAACGATGATGATTTTTGGTAGGAGGTAAATTGGTTTCTAGAAAAGAACTGCGTAAAAGAACATAAATTTCCGTCCCCACACAAAGGGTTTTTAAGTCAAGAGCGAGAAGGCAAGCGTGCTCCATCGTCAATAAAAACATCACCTAATGTCAGGTGAAATAGTGGTCAAGTGCAAGACTAGCAAAATTAAAAGAAAAATGACAATTCGCCGAAGCCGCTGATTCTTCTCTAATAGACTTGCGCTTAAAACCACTATGCCTGTCATCTGATGATATAATGTGGTCTCAGTGATGAGCCCTTGCATAATCAATTGAGATTTGAAGGCTTTCAGCTTTTAAAGCTCTAAGAAATCAGACAGACATCAACAAAGAATTCCTCTCCTTTTAAATTATTTATCATAATTTGCCTAATATTTTGGACAAACGTCACGGTCTCTAAGTATGTCGTGAGCACAAACCGTTAAGATACGGTTGCATCTTCGGCTAATGTGTTTTCGCTTTCGTAATTGTTTTTTGTTTTGGATACTTCGCCGTCACGGTTAGAGTATGTTTTGTTTTGACTATATGGCACGACTATTAGACAGGTGTGTTCGGCAAGTTCAATTGTTCTCCTTCTAATACAATTAGAAGGAGGTCTTAGAGTCTACACAAAGTGACATTGTATGAGTGAATACAAGCTGTTTGAGATTGATCATGTTGGATTTTTGGTACCGTAGGTATGTCATCACCACGCACTCTGCCTCAGCTAGGGGACATAGGATCTTAAGTAAGTAATGTCATCACCATCATCTTTTTAGCCGAAACACGTCAACAGCTGGACATAGACCTCCCCCAAGTACTGCCACAACGACCGTTCCTTTGCGTATCTCATCCATCGGATTCCCGCGATCCTCGTCAGGTTATCAGTCTACCTCTCTCATGAGAGGCCTTCCAACGTAGCACATGTAGTTCTGATTGAATGTAACTTGACTCAGACTATAAGATGTTTTGAGACATTAAAAATCGCATTATTATAGATTCTTAATATCCGAAACTATAAAACTAGCAAGTTGAACGCCATATCCATATTACAATATTAATAGGTATAGGACAGTGGTCGTCAACATAGTACTGGATAAGTACAATAATATCTTTTATGAAGAAATAAAATAAATGCTTTTTCAAATAACCAGGTAACCTGAGCATTGAACTTTAGTGGCTTTAGTCATTACTTTTGCTTTTTTGACCAGCCAAGTGTTAAAATAATTTATTTTCGATGAGTGTTGATGAGTAACGTTTCTTTTTCAATGCATTATGTTTTTATTTCAATATTCGAAGATCTGAAATGTGCTCCAAAAATTAATGCATCAGCATTTTTTATTTATGTTTTAGGAATTTCAGTTTTGTTGAACACAAGCAGTGACCTTGTTTAGCGGACTATTAGTAAATTGTAGAATATCTAGCCTTTTGCGTCTGACTGTCGTGAATTCGTGACTGCATAAATCAGAATTAGCGTTAGCGTCCTTTTTCAGATTTCTGTGGTTTTGTCATTCATCATCATTATCAACTCTCAATAGACCTACTTAAATTAATTTTGATCTTTAGTTTTTCTGCAGCCTATATGCCTTTCGCAATATGCAACTAGATGTACGAGTATTTACATATATGGAAGTTTATTATTAGTGACTTACCCTATCTATACACTAATATTATATAGGTGAAAGTTTGTATGCATGTTTGTTACTCTATCGCACTCAAACGGCTAAATGGATTTAGGTGTTTGCCACTCGGGTAGACCAAGTTCTGGAATAGCAAATAGATTTTTTTTATTATTGGATCAATTTTCTTTATTCACGCAGGCGAAGCCGATGGCAGAAATTTGTTATAATAATAATAGTTTCCGCTGGTAGCTTGGACCCTATTCCCGATACCGGTGGGATACTGATATTAAAAAAAAAAAATAAGTTGTTATTTTATTGAAGTATTTAAAATAATAATTTATGCATGTAAGTACATATAAGGTGAATATAGAGATAATGATTACCATATTAGCAGTGGCTTCTTCCAAGACACAAATACTATTAGTAGTTTGTGGCTATGCCCATTTGTGTCAGCACGTTTTTGCCATGTGTCTGTTACGGACGTAATTTCCTTGATAGATTTTTTATGTGTTTACTAGTTACATTTATTTAGCAGTTTCACATGGCCGACAAAGCAAAGTGAGGCGGCCGTGAACGCAAGGTTGACAAAAAAAAGTGCAAGTAAGGAACTATCAGCAATGACTTGACCGTAACCAATTGTGTTGTATGACAATTCACATGTTTTATGCTCGTTTTCTGTTTCAAACTTCCATCGAATTTATCATTGGTACGAGTAAAAGGTAAAAGCTCCACTGATTGAGTCCTGTCTGTAATAAGGAGTTAGCAGCAGAGCAAGAGTTGCAGGCTTTTACTGACTAAAATCTACCCTTGCTCCTTTCTTCCGTAGCGTTGAATTTTTGGAAGAATCCCTTAGATTGCTATAACCTGGACAACCAAGCTATAACTACAATATACAAATATTATTACGAACTAACAATTGTTACTACAGTACTAATTGTACCAAAAGGTAAAACAGTAAAACAGTATACTTTGCTTGCTTTTGCCATAAGTTTGCCTGTTTTGGTTGAAGAGATATCAACATATTTATTTCTGGTTGGTCTAAATTCTGCAGTCTCAGTATTTCAAATTTTAATCCTTTAATGTGGTGAATGATTGCTCGTATCTCTTTAGATGTTTTCATGCGGTCTTGGCCATCTTTTATGGCATGTTTGTGAATGTCTGCTTAAAAGCAGTTATAACTTCAAATGGCGATAATTCTAGTGCTTTGCAGATCAGCGTTGGTTCAGCGTCATTACTTTTCGCGTTAAATATGGACTGTTTATTAGGCTTCATTCTTGATGTGCGCAAGTACTGTTTATCCTTCCTCGAAGGCAAATAGAACTTCAAAAGGGCGTCGTATAAATTATTTATGGTACGTAATCTATGTAGGAGATTGAGTTGTTACGATTTTTTAAATTATTGTTTTTATCAATAAATAAAAAAAATAAAAATAGTATTGTAAGATATAAGTAAGCAAATTCGATTTCGAGAAATTGTATGTTTATTAACTAACCGACTTCTTGATGATTCAAAAATGGCCTGTAAATGATTGTTTTGAAACAAATGGTTAGAGTTTTTAAACATATGTCGAAAAATTTTAGCAAATATTTAATTTTAGATTTGAAAATCAAAATTATTAGGAAACAATCTAGATCAAGTGTAATCACATGTGACATGACATCTTTTCGATAAAATCCGTACAGTAGCAAAAACTATACGCGGTAACCACTGTGCATTACCTGAATATGAAAAAAATATTTAAGATAAGCGTTCCTTCAAAGATGCTGATGCTGTAGCTACCTGCAAAACTATCACTAGCATCTCAATTGATTGCAACAGACTGACAGCTCATAGTTAAGACATTGATGATTAATCCACACTTCACGATGCTACATCCAACGATAAGATTAGTCATAGAATACATCACACAGTCGATGTTGAATTAAAGAAACTTTTGCGTGTATCAGTGGCTTCTTTCTTGAAAGTATGAATCAGTTAGACGTGATCATTTCGGGTTTTGGCATACATAAGAGTTTAGTAGTCTGACCTAAATCGTGGCCTTTCTAATACAGTCTTCATTATCATCCTTTTGCCATTTTATTTCACCTATTTTTTCAATTTATTTTTATAAATTACTAGCTTTTGCCCACGGCTTTGCCCGCATATATAAAATAACCTATGCCACTCAAGAATAGAGCAGCTTTTGATCGGTGAAAAATTTTAGCAATCGGACCATTACTTTCAGAGATTACCTTCTACAAAAAAAAAAAACTTTACCTCTTTATAATATTAGTGTAGATATTTATTTTGCAAATAGGTAGGTATTAAAAAAACTCGTATGTCAATTACCTACATAGTGAGGTCAGTAACCGAATTTATTTTTCTTTTAAATCAAGTTATATATTATATCATAAATAGCTTGGTTACATATTTCTTACCAATTCTATTATGTAAGAAAAAAGTAACTAAACAAACAATTCAAACTTATAGCGCGCCATAATAAAAGGGCTACGTTGCCAGCTCGTGCCACCCCTCGCACCTCGCCCGCCCCTCAAATCACGCCACCTCGCCGGTCGGCGCGCCTGCTCGCGCGCTGTTGTAATGCGCGGAGCGCTAGCGCCAGTCCGCTGTAAGCCACCACCTCGATCGCGCGCGCGCACGTGCTCCGAACCGTGGGCGTCGGAGGCCTATCTTTCCGTACCTACCTACTTACGTCGTTTTTGTTCAGTTGCTGATATAAAATATTAAATAAGTATGTACCTACTTACGTCGTTTCTGTTCAACACGCCCCTATAACTGGCGCCCAACGTGGGGCAGAACTATATAAATAAGTGCAAATTTTTTGTGACTGTGACGGTTTTTTTCCCGCGATTTAAAGACAAAGTAGGTATCATTACGTAACAATTAAAGTGATGGTTTTGATCGCGTACGTACGTAAAGTAGACTGTTCGTTCCCGCGTGATTGTGTGATACGATGGACATTTTTAGTGTTTAGGTAAAACCTAGCTTAGGATACCTAACTACCTAACAACGCTGTTTGTTATCGTTGTCGCGAATTGTGGACAATTTTACGATGGTGCGAACAAGATCGCGTGCCGCGAGTCCGGTTTCTCTCAGCGCTCCGTCTGCAGACTTGGCGCCAAATCAGGCGCCCGCGCCCGAGCCGGATGCCGCTTTGTGTGGCGCCGACACCGTTGCCCCCGCGGCTGTGGTGGAACCACAACCTGCTGTTGGTGTCTCGCCTGCTTCGGTCACCATGTCGACTGACCAGCTAATGTTGCTGATAAACAGGTTAAGTCGCAGCGATCCTGTAAGTACACCAGTACCATCTTTTTCTGGCCACTTTGCCAAGTGTACGGCTCGATTTGACGGTGAAAAGTCAAGTAACGTCCTGGCTTTTATTGACGCCATAGAAACGTACAAGGAATGTGTTCGAGTCGACGATAATAATGCGCTTCGTGGATTACCTATGCTTTTGACGGGGCTTGCTGCCACGTGGTGGCAGGGTGTAAAGGATAGTACCATGACCTGGCAAGCTGCTGTTGAGTCGCTGAGGCAGACTTTTGGACCAAGATTACCACCGCCTCAAATATATAGGAAGATATTCGAACGAGAGCAACGAGTTGATGAACCTACAGATTTATTTGTATGTCACATTAGAGCGATAATCGCGCAGCTCCCGCCTTTTTCTCTTACGGAGGCAGTTCAGTTAGATATGACTTATGGGTTATTACATCGACGTATCCGTGAGAAGGTACCGCGCTCCACTTTCGCCACCTTCACGGACCTTTTGAGTCATGCGCGCCGTGTCGAGGAGATCCTGGATGAGAGTCGTCCACGGACCACGGCTGATGTCAAACCGTCGACGTCTTCTACTGCGCCGATTACGCAGTCACCGACTGCGCCTAGTGTGAATAAATCGCGGCCCCGTTGCAATTATTGTAAACAATATGGTCACCTAAAAGAGGCCTGTGAGCGCCTCGCAAAACAAAAGACCGCAAAGGACAACTCGAAGGGAGCAGAGCCGCTGGCGTCTGCGGTCACGTGCTTCGGGTGTGGAGCGCCCGGGGTAATTCGCTCCAATTGTCCGACGTGTAAAGAGAAGAAAAGTGCAGTGTCTAACGCGTTTCAATCAGTGTCCGCGAGTGATGATAAAGTCGATTCGCGTGTGCGTCCTGTAATTAATGTAGGCATTTATGGTGCAACAGGTAGCTTGTTGTTAGACACAGGTGCCAAACATTGTATTGGTAGTGTATCGTTAAGATCTCATTTAGTTAATAATGGTCATTCTTTCGATAATGTCTTCACTAATTTAAAATATGCTGATGGCCGCGTTTGTGCGCAAATTGTTGAAATGGCGCACGTTAACGTAACGGTGCGAGGGAGGGCACTAGTTGTTAGTTTTATTATGTTGCCGAATGCAACTGAGAGCTTATTAGGGATGAATTTCATTCAGGACGTTGGCATGGTGTTGGACTTTGACAGTGGGATATGGTTTGTGAGACATGATAAGACGCCTCAACCAATTGTTTTCGAAGCGAGGTCATTGAACTCACTTGCTTGTTCGTCAGTGGGTCTTCGTGAGGACGAGGGATCCCATCTAGTTTCGACGGAACGAGAGCGACTATCCGACCTCCTGAATGTTCACCAGGACATTTTTGCTCCAGGGGGAGAACCTACCCAGTTCGCCGTCCACCGCATTGATACTGGAGATGCCGCACCGATTGCAAGTCCACCCTATAGGGTTTCTCCCGTTAAGAAGGAAATAATTAGAAAAGAGATTGACAAAATGCTTGAAGATGGTATAATAGAGGAGGCTGAGTCGGAATGGGCCTCACCTGTAGTGCTGATACCGAAGAAGAATGGTGAGACCAGGTTCTGCGTAGATTACCGCAAGCTTAATAGCGTCACTAGGACTGATAAGTATCCGTTACCGGTGATCGACGAGCTGCTGCAGAGTACAAAGCCTGATTGTGTTATGTCTACTATTGATTTGAAGGCCGGCTACTGGCAGACGGTGGTAGCACCAGAAGATCGACACAAGACTGCTTTTACGACACCATTCGGTACTTTTCAGTTCCGACGCATGCCGTTCGGTCTGAAGAACGCCCCAGCCACCTTCCAGCGTCTGATGGATCGCATGAGATCTGGCCTGAAAGACGTCTACGTCCTTGGGTACCTTGATGATCTTCTCGTAATTTCTCCCAATCTAGATCAGCACCTGAAGGATCTTAACCTGGTTTTCGAGCGCCTTCGCCTGTTTAACTTGAGGGCAAACCGGGATAAGTGTGTCTTCGCTAGAGATAGAGTTACGTACCTGGGACACGTTGTTTCACCTCGGGGTATTGAACCGGACCCCACCAAGGTCGAATCGGTTATAAATATGAAGCCGCCAACGAACCTAAAAGAACTCAAAACATTTTTACAAACCAGTTCCTGGTTTAGAAAATTTATTCCAAAATTTTCAGATGTTGCGCGTCCTCTCACAAATCTGACCAAAAAGGACCGACGCTGGCAATGGGGCGAGAGTGAGCAAGGAGCGTTTGAAGAGCTCAAGTCACGTCTTGCAAGTGGCCCTATTCTTCGTCAGCCCAACTTTGAAGAACCATATGTATTGCGCACTGATGCTAGCGCCTATGCGCTTGGAGCAGTATTGATGCAAGGTGCGACACACAATGAAGAGAGACCGATAGAGTATGCTAGCAGGTTACTGACCCCTGCCGAGCGTAACTATCATACAACTGAGCGGGAAGCTCTGGCTGTTGTTTGGGCCTTGGAGAAATTTAGAGGATATATTGAGGGAGCCGAGGTTCGTGTTGCTACGGATCACCAACCTTTGAAATGGCTCTTATCCTTAAAGACTCCTAGTGGCAGATTAGCCCGCTGGGCGATGAAAATCCAGTCGTATAATTTGGTCATCGAATATACACCGGGTAAGGTTAATGTCATTGCCGATACGCTCAGTCGCCCCGTGACCACCGAACCCGAGGATCTTGAATCAAGTCCTTGCAGTCTTTGTCCGGTAGTCGTTGATTTACCTCATCGAAAAGCTGAAGATGTTCGTGAAGCCCAATTGAACGATTCTGACGTCAGTAAAATAATAAAAGACTTTGAAGATACAAATAATCCAGAAGCAGCCGTGCGCTGGACTGATAGAGGGTATTATCTTTCGCAAGGTGTCTTATACCGCTGTGATCCGGATGTAGATTCCGAAGAACCTCAGTTAGTGGTTCCACAGTCTTTACAGGCGGAACTTCTTAAAGAATTTCATGATGCGCCTACTGCTGGACACTTGGGTTTGGAGCGGACCTTGAGAAAGATCAAAGAAAGATATTATTTTAAGAACATGAAGACCTATGTGGCCCAATACCTAAAGTCATGTGACCTTTGTCAGAAATATAAAGCTACTAATCTAAAACCTGCAGGTCTGTTACAGACCCCAGTGCTCCAGCAAAGATTTGAGGTTCTTGCGATGGACCTATTTGGACCATTACCCGAAGGGGAAAAGGGTGAAAAATGGATTTTTCTAGTAGAGGACACAGCTAGTCGATGGGTGGAGCTTTTTGCCCTTTGTGATGCAACTGCCGAGGCATGTGCGAAAACCCTCATCGAGGAGGTATTCCTCCGGTATGGGGTGCCTCGTCGCGTAATTTCCGACAACGGCAGTCAGTTCGTCGCATCAGTTATGCAAAAGGCGATGTTTGTACTAGGAGTGAAGCAATCATTAATTCCTGTGTACCACCCGGAGGCGAATCCGGCAGAGCGTAAAAATCGCGAGCTTAAGAAACATCTAGCTATTCTACTTGGATCCGAGCATCGCCGCTGGCCGTTCGCTTTACCGATGGTGCGATTCGCGCTCAATACTGCACACAACCAAGGTACAGGACACACCGCCGCTTACCTTACGTATGCTCGAGAATTGCGTTCTCCTCTGACCGTACAGACGGATCTCCGAGGAATTGTCTCGCAGCAGAATTATGTGCCCCAAATCACGCCGTATTTGAAGGATTTCGCACGCGTTCTTCAGGATGTGAAGCACCGAGTAGAAGAACAGCAGGATATCAGGAAGTCAACGGGTGATCAGTCTCGAAGGGACGTTCTTCCTTATAAGGAGGGAGATCTGGTTCTTGTGGAGACCCACTTGATGAGTAGTGCAGCCAAAGGCTTCACGAGCAAGTTTGCACCGAGACGGGAAGGCCCGTATCGTGTCTCACAAGTTATTAGTCCAACGTCATTCGTAATTGTTGATAGTGAGGGGATGAACAAAGGGAGATACCATGCCAGCGCTCTGACACCTTATTTGGGTTCGACCTCGGTCATCGTTCATCAGCGCCGTCGTGGCAGACCAGCCAAGTCACAGCCGGGTCGTTCTTGTGACTTGGAGGGGGAGGTTATAGCGCGCCATAATAAAAGGGCTACGTTGCCAGCTCGTGCCACCCCTCGCACCTCGCCCGCCCCTCAAATCACGCCACCTCGCCGGTCGGCGCGCCTGCTCGCGCGCTGTTGTAATGCGCGGAGCGCTAGCGCCAGTCCGCTGTAAGCCACCACCTCGATCGCGCGCGCGCACGTGCTCCGAACCGTGGGCGTCGGAGGCCTATCTTTCCGTACCTACCTACTTACGTCGTTTTTGTTCAGTTGCTGATATAAAATATTAAATAAGTATGTACCTACTTACGTCGTTTCTGTTCAACACGCCCCTATAAACTATAAAAATTAAAACAAGCCACTCCAGTCTCAACTGACAGCGTCCGTTCATGAACATAATGTGTTATCTGTAACACTTAGATCAATTAGCCCAAAAAAATATTTTTCGAATACTCTGCATTTCACAAGGTGAGATATTTTTTTAAATAATATAAACCAGTACTTGACTGTGATGGTAAGTAATGATGCAATCGTTCATGGTAAAGCAAGTTCTTAGAAATGAAAACCAGGAATGGTTCCTAATCAACCTTTATGAAGTCTGCGAGATCATAAACTACTCTAAACAATATGCCGAAAGGAAATGGAACAGTTTCCTTCCTAATCGAATTGGAAGTCATAAGAATTTCACCTCAACAGAGGAAATGCAGTAAACTAGCACGGAATCGGATACATCAATAAGTTTAGCGTTATTATAGGTTCGTTTATCGGTCGTGAGTTCATCAGCCGAGTTGATATTTTTAGTAGAAGCAAGCAAGCACGAGTGTAACGGGAAAGCCGGATGCGGACGCATCGGGCTCTTGAGAGTTGAGATGCTGGTTTTGAGAACAGTTCGGTGGGTTTTTTGCGAAATAAGGACAGTTGTGTCACGTGTAAACGTTGTGTAATGAAAGGAAAACTTTTTAGTGTGATTGGATTCAAATTGTGTGTCTTTCGTGTTCTAACCAGATTTTAGACATTGATAATTTCATGATATGGCCATGTAAAATTGACCAGATAAACATTAAAGTTTGATAATATTTCAATCCTCGTTTTGCATACTTTCTTTAGATCTTTTATAGAAATCCTACATTAATATCGCCAAACGAGGATTGTCAGATTATCAAATGTTAAAATATTGGCCAGTTTTAGTTGGCCATATCATAAAGTGATCAATTCCAAGATCTGGCTACGACATAATACATATGCAGTAAACTGTAGATGGATATTGTGAAAATAATCGACAGACAGACAGAACGTAGGTGCATTTTTTTAAGCCTACCTAGTAATAATTTTACAATTCAATATGAAATGAAAGGATTGAATGATATGATTAGCTTCTGCAGTTTATTGCACCGATCTCAATAGTATGCACTCTGGGATTTTGACAGTCCAGTTCAGTCAAAAGACTGTTATTCTCGTAGATATGTGTAAAACAAAAATAATCAAGTCAAACTTATAAATGAGCAAAAATTACAACCTTTTATATTTTCAAAAAACAGTGAAAATTTTTATTGTTAAGTAACTTAACGGAAGTGCAAATATCCTTTTTTTTTATATATTGTAAAGGCGAAAGTTTGTATGAATCAATTTTTAGTACTCGTACGTCTGATCGGATTTAGACGACGTTTGACGCGCACACAGTGTCCTGAAGTGGCACATATGATACTTTTTATCTACTTTCACTCGTGCGAAGCCGCTGAAGCTGGTACGGAATATTATCTATATATATGAATATATACATATATTATCTCATTGTTACACTTACAAGTATACATTCAACATCTTCTTTATAATGCCAACCGATACCGGACAAAGAACATTGATTTACTAATGATTGTCTGATAATAAAGTTCTCAGAAAATTGTCTGTCTTCCCAGCAGCTTGTATCATTTAACTGTGTTCATCTGAATGAGTGTGTGAGTAGGGTTCTCACTTTTTTTTTTGAAAAAAATGGAATTTTTCATAAATCGTGACTTTTAAAAAATACAAGAAAAAATAATGCACATTTATTTTAAATTTTCCGTTATTGAATTCGTTCGTTCGTTATTGTTCGTCGTTGATTACTTTTGAAGTTTATCAGATGGTAAACAACGCGATAAGTAGTAGTAATTTTGAAGTTCTTAAAAAGATAAACGCTAGAACAAGTGGAATAGCTCTGAAATTATAAAAAAAAATAGGAGTCAAGTTATATATTCATGCAGAAAAGTTTGAGAAATAAGAGACTGTAGGATCCTAGACCTACTGTTGCGAACTCAAACATTTTGGTACCCAAAATGTTGTGTTGAGTTCGCAACAGTCGGTACCCCGGGCTCGTGGACAGCGAGCCATGGGTAGCTCGCTGTCCGATCGTCCGGTAACTGTCCGGACCGAGCCAATACATCAACGGCGCGCACTGTTCCCGCGCGCCTCAAGGAGTTGTCAGCAACAGGAGGGGCCCAGCTGGGTCGAAGCCTACCGGGATCGGGGTTATCCGAAAGGAAACTAGAGCCCCGGTATGAAGGCTAGAAGGAACGGCGTGGGGTTTTTAGTCAGTAAGAGTCTGACACTATCTCCCGCTCCACACAAGAGCGGGTTTTGTCATAAGATTATGTTCCCCGTCGACAAAAAAAAAAAAACATTTTGGTACCCCTTCCGACTGCTGGGATTTTAGTAAATGTAATTCAGTCTTTATTATATCGTCCATATTATGTTAGTGGTTGAAAATTAAAAATACAGGACAGTATTGAAATTAATAAATTCGTCAATTAGTTCATAAAAAAATAATAACTAAAAAATGATTCATGATTAATTAGAAATTCAGGATACAAAAATAAATAGTTCATAAAATGTGTAGTTTTTTAAATATAGTAAGGTGCTTTATCTTACTATACTTAATATTGTGTGGGTAGCAACCCTACTCACACGATGTGAGTAAGAATTGGCTCTGTTTCAAAATATTATGATGCGCTGATGACGTAAAGTTAATGAATGAGCGTCGTCACAACCTCAATTTGAAGAAAGTTTTGTTGACAGACCTTGTTAGGCAGACAAAGAAGGATGTCTTGGAATTTTCGCGCCGCTGGTCACTGTTTCACATGCCTACCAGGATAGACTTTAGCTTTTTTTAAATGATATAAACTAGTGTTTAACTGCGATCCCATCATGTAAGCAGTGGTGCAAACGTTGATGGTGATACGAACTAGTTTATTAAGAGCCTATTCACTCTAGCCTTGAAGTCACCTAAATTATAAATCGGTCGGAAAGACCGCTAAAGGTAAATTGCTTCAATCCTTCCGACGTACGCGGTATAAATGATCAATCAAAACAGTCCGAACTGTAGAGGTGTCAACAACGTAACGGTAAACATTGGCTACTGCGAGAAATATGTCAATTATGAACCAAATTATCATATTTTCCACTTATTGCTGGAATTTGTGTACCTATTGCTTCTCGCGGAGATAGGATAAAAGATGGACCATAATTTGCGGAGAGACGCTGTGTAAACTGAAGATCGGAAATTTCTGAGATCCGCTCAGTGATGTGGTGCATAGACCAATTCTTTGGAGAAGAGTCTATGCGCCACATGAACGATTATAATATCATAAAAAAATATCGTATCGTATCTACAAACGACATTTTTTTTTGTTTTGCAGAACCGGTTGTTTTAGCAATGCTTAGGGTAGGTTGTGGATGTAGGCATCCAGTAAAGGACGTCTTTTCGGAAAATACATTGATAAAAATCTTGAGGAGGTTACAGAGTGTCCCCAATTTTTATTTTAGCAAACCAGTTAGCTATTAGACATGTCTAATTTATTTCGCATAGCAACTCGCGACTTTCTCTAGCCTCAAAAATTAATAAGATCACGGTGGAGTCCGCTTCGCTCGTCCAGTATTACGAAATTATTTTATTTGTATTGCGTAATATCATTTTAGACTTTTAGATTTGCTGTCTAATTTGACACAGACAAATAATATTTTTTTATAAGTTATAGACATAAAATACGTCTTTTTCTCCTTATTTGTCAAGTCCATCCAAAGGTTTTAATAAGACCGCCCAATGCAACACCTTGTGATTTTATTACTTGGTGTACATTAAAAAGAGTATAGCTAGAACTATGTACATTAGACCGACGCTTTAACACGCCTGATTTGTACGTAGAACAACGTCGCGTGGCGTGGATCAAGTGTAGCTCTACAAGTCTAATTACCGTATAAAATGTATGGAGACCGAGGCACACGTGTGCGCAGCGTAGTTCTAGCTTAAATCTATCTCCGCCCATGCTTTGAAGCTATTTCTAGTAAGGCTCATATAACTGGGTCGGGTGGAAGGAAAACGCCCTCAAGACATAGCAAGCAGTCCACTCAGCCAAATACCGTTAAATTTGGAGGTGCGTCGTGACCGACATCCTGAGAAAAGTAGTATTGTTGAAGAAGAAAAAGAAATCTGAATCTAGGAAAAGTAAATCCGCGGCTTAGGGATATATATCTCTCACATTTGACACCAGATTGTACTCCAAATAACTACGTCATTATTGCTCATCATATTTCAACCCGGTAGCGTAACGATAACATAATCAATCTTAATAATGTTCCCAGTGCTATTGGGACTCAGGCCTCTTTATAGGAGAGGGACTGCAATAAATGTCGTAATCCAATTCGCGGGTCCAGTGCGGGCTGATGGATGTCACATATCTTTGAAATGTTGGTTCAAGAATATGCTGGTATCCTGACGATGTTTTCCTTCATAATTTTGAGAGTAGTGGTGATGAAATTAAAGAAAGTATAATGTCTGCCCGGATGAACCCACGACCTCTTTAATCGGGGCCCGGGGCCATTCCCCATGGTCACCACTGTTGAGAAAAAGCCTACCTACATCCTGTAGGTACACCTATTTCATTTCTATAAAGCTTGTAAGAACCAATTGCTGATTGCCACTATCAGATGCAATACTAATTACCACTAGGTCTATGTTGAAATTGATAGAAAGATCAAATTGGTTTCCAAATTGCGGAATTGTTGACCTAGTTTTAGCAATTAGAAGGACAATACTACGTCCTGTGTAGTACCATCACAGTAGTTGTCCATGTATCTATGTCACCGGAGAATTGCAAACGCCGTAAGATTGTAAAGTATCGCGAAAAATCCCTACTAATATTATAAATGCGAAAGTAACTCTGTAGGTAGGTAGAAGAGACACTGGAATAACACATAGGCTACCTATAATTCCACTGCTGAGCACGGGTCTCTGCCCGCGCGATATAAACTGTAGTCCACGCGGGCGAAGCCGTGGGCGGAGAGCTAGTTGTAAATATTTTTTTCTAAACAAATCCGGCTTTGTTGGAAACTAATGAATTTAGATTGTAATAAATATATTTATAACACTGAACTTAATCTAGTAATATAAGTATATCACTAGACTTCGACGGTTTTATAACTATACTCCTAGTGAGATAGTAAAGAATCGCTTTTGTATAACTATGTTACGGTATATAATTATATCCCTAGGGATATAACTATATTACGGCTTTATCTATTTTACTGCGACATATACATAACGAATTTTTGATAATATATCGAGAAATTATAAACTAAAAAAGATTTATGACAATCAATATGCAACTTTCTGGTGACATCTAAGTGATGAAAGAAATGTTGAAACTTTGCAAGGGCTACAATTTCTATACGGAGAAACTCAAACTCATTAGTTTTAATTTCATACTCATTGTGTGAAATCTTTCCCATATTAATTTTAATTAAGAGAAAAGTTAAATGTTTAAAAACTTATTCACATATACATAAAATAAACGCACTTTTAAACTTATAATATTACTTACTGTGAACGTAATCATAGGTACTTGTTTTAATTAAAAGCTTGAAAAATAAAAGTATTTAATTTTGTTAATCACTTCCGGTCAACTGCACGACTAGGTCCGGTGTCTGTGGCGTGATGTAATATTATAGATTACGGTTATAACAGACTTGATTTCATTTAAATATTAATTAGCGGGTTTTCGGTACCGATAAATAATTTTATATTCTGATTTATGATTTTATTTTTTACCGGTACTTATAATTTGCTGTTGTTAGGAATTTAATTAATTCGATTAGTTAATTGGAAATAAGATTATTTTTAGAACCTGTATACATTTTTAAAACAGACAGAAAGTTGTAGTTGACTGTCTTTTAATTCCGTTCATAATTTTAAATCATAATTATATTTTAGTTAGCACGTTAATTATCAGATTTGAAATCCAATCAATCTGATTTATCTCTTGATTATTACCTTGCAATCTAGACCACACACTTCTTCAATTGAAAAGTTTTTTAGTGTTTAACCATTTTGCAATTTACCGTAATCTGTTCCAAACACCATCACTTACCTGTAAACAAAAAAAAAAACGATTAATCAAAAGAAATAGACCTCGCAATTTTATTATCCAATTAGAAACATTAAAAGTAAATTTAAAACTTAATAGTATAAGTTTAAGGTAGAAATTCGTTTAAAGTTTTCGTTCAAATAAGGTAAATCGTGACTGTATGATATAGATCATGTAGCACATATTTAGCTTATGCTATGTTACGTGATGACAACCACAGCGCATCTCAGCTGGCATGTTTCATAAGAATTTTAATTTATAATCCGCTATTCAGGACATCACGATTTCATAAAATATTTTAGAAAAACAACGAATGGAATAAATAAACAAATGACGGTTGTGTAAACAAATGACACGCATAAAATTCATTTTAATATTTCACTGTCATCTAAAAGGATACAGCAATCAATTCTGAGAAAGTGCCTTTAAACATCAATCTTTTCAGTTTTACAACACTTCGATTAATAATGTGAAATGTGCTAACAGCGTTTATAATTCTCACACCTGTTTCTAAATTGATTGAATTGGTTGGCGAGATAAATATGTAGTATTTTGATAAGCCTAAACCAAACTCTGGGTTTTTGAAAGCCGCAGTTACTAGGCAAGTAAAGATGATGCCGACTATTCTAAGAATGTCTCAAGTAATTTAAAACAGCAAGTGTCTATCAAAATAAATATAATAATAATATAATACAAAAGTAACGCAGTAGATATTATAGAATTAAAAAATCAATCAATGATATCTAATTAAAATTATTCAAAAACTTTAGATTTGATTTTTTTTTTCATTTAAATGTGGTGTTATTATTAATCACAGGTTTTAGGTTTCAGGAATTTAAAACGACTTACTTGAATACTAAATTTTTACAGTTTTCGGGTTTAAGTAGAGTTCGAGAAATACTCAATTTCAAATCAAGACTAACCTTTTAGAAATGATGTGACGTCATATCCTTCACGAAGCATATACTAAGTGTATCTCCGTCGAGAGATGAGTATAGAAACAGATCGTGTTAACAGTAGTTAGCAATCACTAGGAAGCAGTTAACTGTTACTTATTAGATATAATTTAACATTTCCCCGTTTTAACAAGACGAGCAGGAGATAAATTCTATTTAATTGATAGCTAACCGTTCGTGAGTATTTAATGAATATCTGATGTATACTAAGGTTCACTAGCTTCTCCCAGCGGCGTCATCTGCGTTTAAGCAGAAAATTATCACAATAATTTCACATCACAATCAATTAAATAGAATTTATTTTCTGCTCATTAACCCTTCAGATACCGTCAATTAGAGACACAATAGTAAGACAATAGATGCGCGGCCACCGGTGGTCGCTTGGGGATTCATGAATTAATTGAATTTATTTTCTGTCTTCGCAGGTGACATATTCATCATCATCATTTCAGCTGAACGACGTCCACTGTTGGACATAGTGACATAGACCACCCCCCTAAATGTGCAAGGTTACTATTATCGTTACTTTTTAATTTATGCACATTTTGAAGGGCCAAATAGAGAGACCTTTACAGAATTACTCGTAGTTTGACATACATTTAAGTTTTGAATTGAATAGAAATCTATATTGTACATTTAATTTTGCATTTTGACATTTAATTTTACATCTTAACATCAAACTTTACATTTTTGACATTTAATTTTTACATTTTGACATTTAATTTTTACATTTTGACATTTAATTTTTACATTTTGACATTTGATTATAAATTTTGACATTATTTTTTACATTCTGACATTTTATTTTACATTTTGACATTATATTTTAGTCATAACATCTATCAAATTCATATATAATAATATTCATTGAATAAGTGCTAACAATTTTTCTTTAACTGTGGACATTTGTATTTCAATTGTTTTTTTTATTTTTGGAATGATCAAAATTTCTAAACACACAACACACAACAATTAAAGAAATTTTTTAAAAATTTCTTTAATTGTTGTTCATAAAATCTATATTAATTTCTTGTTTTAATTTATTTTATTATTGCATGATTACTACTTTGTATGCCCTAGAGGCAAAACATAGCGCGCTCAATGTATTAAATAAGAACTTGTAATGTACCTACCTATGTTTTACAATAAATAAACGAATCTGAATCTGAATCTGAATCTGAAAAAGAAAAAAAAATTAGAAAATATCCATAAGATTTCCGTTTCCAAAATATCTAGAGATAGATTCTATGGAAGCAGTTGTATCTTGGTATGGACCATAAAAAAGAGTATAAGAGGTTAAAAGTAAATACTTTCCGATTTTTATTACACCCTTTAAAACTCCATCATTATCCTCCAATCAATACGAACACGCATTATGCAACTAACACACCACGCACACTTAGATCGCAAGTTTGCTATTGGTTATGTCAAGTATGAGCATGATCAAATTTTGTGGCACGCCTGCCCCGCCCACAAGGCGATTCTAACCTCTTTCATCTTTTCTGTGGGTTGGACGCTCTTAAGTAGATATGCACTTAGGGCACGTGTGTGGTAGATATACCTACACATAATGATAAGTGTTATGTGTTCAGTAATAGCAGTTATATATAAACAGTGTCGGTTAGATCACCGTCTGCGACACAATAACTCATTTCCCTTAATAACACTTTGTTTTTATGTAGGATGTTATGTATCTTCGTTATTTCCAGGTGATTTATCTAAAGAGCAGAGTGCGGTAGCCAAGTGGTAACGGCCCCGACTTACAAGTTGTAGGTCGCAGGTTCAAACCCAGCCAGGTGCATTACTTTGTGTAATTTATTTCATCACCACTGCTCTCAAAACGGAAAACATCGTGAGGAAACCGGCATGTCCTAGAACCACAGAAGATATATGTATTATGTGACATCCGTCAACCCGTTCTGGGTCCGCGTGGTGGGTAACGTAACGACCCATTCTCTCTCCTACTGAGGAGACCTGAGTCCCAGCAGTGGGAACATTAGAAGGCTGATTTGCTTGCTATTTGCTTATCTAGCGGGATAAATACTTTTCTACAGAGAACACTGTATCAATTTGCCTGCTGTGGTCTCCTCGTCCGATTATAATTTAGGTGTCTTCAAGGCTTACTATTACTTATTCTGGGCTAGAGTGAACAGGGGGCTTACCATGACCTCTATGGAAACATTGATTCCTGGTGAGTCAAATTCCTTTCAAAAGCAGGCCTGCTTCTGAATCGCTAAAAATCGTACCATGACAGTTGAACGATTTTTGTACAGAGGTGAATGATCTTGAAGATCGCTTAATTTGACGTTACAAACGGTTATCTGCTATCAAATACACGTCAAATAGCACGCCACAGTACAAAAAGTCTATACAAAAAAAAGGTGTACGAATCTTGAGCGGATTTCATAAACGTCACTTAGCAGGCCAGTTACAGGCCTGCTATAACGAAGTCATAGTACAAAAATATCGGGCATTTCAACTTCAGTCCTGCTATAAAGAGGTCACGGCAAGCCCCCAGCCTCTTAATAAACTAGTGCGCCTCATCATCAATAATTGCACCACTGTTTATTATCTGGTGGGATCGCAGTCAAGCAGTATTGTAATTAAGAAATAAAGTTATTGTTGACAGGAAAAGCAGATGGCAAAAGACGCAGAGGCAGGAGTCCTATACTTAAGTCAGATCAAATCCGTACTACACTTTTATTTAGATGGAAAATTCATACAATTCGGAAGGGTGTGTCAGATTTTTACTGACTAAAAACCCACTCCTGTTCGTTCTTTGCCTTCATCCCCGGACCCCGGGTTTCACTTTCAATCTGCCCGTGGCTTCGACCCTGCTGGGCTCGTATGATTTACTGATATCTCCTTGAGGCGCGCGTCATCGACGACTTGGGCTCGATCCGGACGAGCTACCCATTGCACGCCATCCGCAAGCCCGTGCTTACGGTGGAATCCGATCTACACTGGAGACTACAGTCTGCGACGTCATCCACATCGCCGAAGATAGGACATGGCGATTATGGCGAATATAGTTCACAAAAAACCTTCAGCATTGAGGATACACGACGTAAAGAGGAGGAGGACTAGTTCAAAGATAGATAATATCAGTGAGCTACTTAATACACGTATACGGTTACACTCGATTACCGTAAGGCCAGCAAAAAACATTTGTATCTCACGAGACGAAATCATACAGGCGGCAGAGGTAGGACCAAGTACAAAGATCATATCAAACTTGCTTTGATTGAACAACGGTACGCATTACAAACAATTACTTAGTACGTATATACCGTACTGTTATGAGAATGAGAGTAATTACAAAGAACAACCAAAAAATGACCCTGAGAAAGGTTACCGCAATCAAATATAAACTCTATCTGATATCCAGAAGATTGTTTTTGAGTCAGCAAATATTATGGGAGATAAGTTTTCGGCATTAAAGGTCAGGAAGAAAGCGAATTGTTTTAATTTTTTAATTGTTTTGAGTTCCATTTTCTCTGAGAAAATTTTCTTATGAAATGTTTACGAAGAAGAGTTCTCATAACACGGAGATGAAGGAATGTGAACAGGTTTGGATATTTACAATTTTCCAATTTGTGAATTTCATAATGTGGCTAAGTTGGTGGTAGATTTTCATTTCCTATGTATATACTGACATCCCGTACGTCGAAAATCGCGTAAAAGATATTGGTCCCATTGGTTATGATTCGTAGATCTTTGACAATCTTCATCATCTCAGACAAAAGTAGTCAGACGGCAGAAAATGTAACCATCTGTCTATCTAGGTATTATTGTGTTGCCCAGTAACTGGATTGTGGAGATTTGGTAGGCAGTCGCTCCATGTGAAGCACAGGTATTTAGCCGCATTCGGTTAGACTGGAAGCCGACCTTAAGCTAGTTGGGAAAAGGTTAGATGATCATGTAGTTATGGAATACCAGCAGCATAGGTCCTCACGATCCTCACATCTGGCTCTAGTATAGGCCATGGTCTAGAGCGAGGAGAAATAGGTAGCAGTCACCTCCTTCTGCAAAGAATTACCTAATGCAAGCAAAATAAGTGGCGGAAAGCGTATGGAGGAGACAATCCACACGCCTAGGGGAGGGGGAGAGGCAGGAGAACCCTAGGAGTTGTATTACTTTCTTTTTTATTATTGATAGGCTCGTATTTGACTACTATCTCACCTCTCTTAACGTAAAGACCCTTATTTTACCCTTATCCGTGTCTTTTTCTTCCATATCTACTTTATATTAGTCATCATCTCAGTACTTCAGATAATCTCTCCCATTTTTTCCTTATTAAATTGGATACCCTTAGAGAATCCCTTAGATTTAGTACCCTTTTGCATTCCAGAGTAACTCTTTCTTATAGTCTTGCGAAAGAGAGACACAGGACTTTTTAAAACCCAAAAGGTGTCTTTTGAGACGTAAATCAGTTCTCAGAAACATGTAAACTTTATATTTGGACAATGGCTCGTATATTACCTGACGCTGTTGTTTATAAATTCAAAGTCAGTAGGAATAAAGTTTGTGACCCGGACTTGGTCTCAAGACAAATGCACATTGTTTTTGTGGGCGTCATAAAAGAAGCGATAAGCGGATTAAAGGAAAGTTTTTTTCTTAATCGTAATGAGATTTGAGAGCAGTGGTGGCTGGATGGTAACAGCTCTCCTAGAGAGGAGGCCTGAGTTCCAGCAATGGGAACATTATAAGGCCAACTATGCTATGCTAATGAGAATTATCTCAAAAATTATGTATTTGAAGCTAAAAATTGATAAAAATGCACATTTTGTATCCCATTTTTGATGTTTTATTATTTATATCCTTAAATACAGGTCTCAATTTTGAGCTATTTCTTTATGTGATTTAACATGTTTTGTATTCATTGTTAATTAAACTGCATAACTTTGTGTAATTTATTTCATCACCTCTGCTCTCAAAATGGTGAAGGAAAACATCGTGAGAAAACCGAGATGTCCTAGAACCTAAAAATCGAAGACATGTGACCATCCACCAACCCGCATTGGACCCGCGTGGTGGATTACGGCTCATTTCTTCTCTAAGAGAGGAATTTTGAGTCTCAGCAATAGGAACATTATGAGGCCGACTGTGCTATGCTAAACTACCACACACGAGGCTAAACACGATATAAAACATGACTAACGTTGATTTTCCGATACATTACCACAACAATGGTAGTACAAGCGGTAGCACTAATTATGCTATCGTCACGTCCCTATCGTTGCTATGACTAATACGTGCATCATGCTCTATGCACCCAGATCATACCGGAACTATATCATGTAAGAATGTTGATATAGCTCAACTGAGGTTATGCACGTTGATAGTCGAGGTTTCAACTTAGTATACAACCTTATTTTTTGTATATGATAAACCTGATACTCGTACACCTGTCTAATATTTTTATATAAAGAATCTATGTGCAAAACATAACTGTATTATGAAAAATGACAAAGTTATTAGCTTGTTATGTCAGCAAAAATACATAGTCACCGGGCCATCCAGGCGACTGAGGGTTGGTTTTGCACTTGCTCCCAGTTGTTTGCTGGCGCTTAATGCCTGCTATGACTTGCCGTGATCTATGTTGTACTTAGTGTCAGTGGTGTGACCTTTTTAAATATTTTTGGGAAAAAATATATTTTGGTGTAAAAACTATTGAATCCATTCAGTTACTGATTCTGAACGATCTTCATATATTCAGGTTTCGCATAAACTAAAAAATAATGTTGTATAGTAAAGAACAAAGATTATTGAGGGTTTTGTTTGCTTTTTACAAAGTGCTCTGACCAGTGTGTAACATGATACGATTTTTAGCACGCCTTGAGACCCTTGTAATGATGCCCCGTATGAATAATACGGCTGATACGATAGCAGCTACGCCCATGGCTCAGAGACAGTTTGCATCTGGTGATGCGGACCATCACCAGACTCTGCTCACTAAATAAACACTCCCATCGGATCGGTCTCGGATGATTTCGGACAAAACAGTCGCGCATATGCTCCATGAGTGTACGAACTGGTGTCATCGATCCTAGGATTAGCAAATTCCCTTAGACACCCTGAAGAAGGTGAGAGGTTTTATTTGCTTTTGGAGAGAGTTGGGCACCAAAAGCAAATATAAAAAGCAAATAGGATGGATGAAATTAAGCCATGTCGTGGCGGCCAAATAATGGTCACTAATGTTCGATTGGATTGCAAGGATCAATGCGCCTTTTGATTGTTCGAAAGGCTTACTGTGGTCTTGGAATGCAAAGGATAACTGAAGAAAAATGAATGGGTTGTATTTAGTAAAAGTCTGACATTAAGAGCGGGAGAAATTTGATGATATCCCACTCCAAACAAAAGGTAGGGAATGATTGATGAAAAGTCAGGGCACGGAATGATAACCATCATTCCGTGCCCTGATAATAGAGCCTATACAACGTTTTTTAGCATTAAGTTGCGTGCAGCTTTTGTTACTATCATTAATTTCTATCGCGGATTGCAAATAAGCAAATAATTTCTGGAATTCTAGTCTGATTTACCATTTCAGTTTTCAAAATCGCTATCGCTTATACTTCAAAAATCACTGAATTTGTACACTTAGATATTACGAAACACATTGGCTTCTTATGTTTTATAGCCTATTGAGTGGCCTGTGGAACAGGTACAGTACGACGAACCCAGCCCTCTCCCTCACGCTCTATTGTTGTCCTGCTCTAGCACTTTTAATAACAAGTTTAGTCCCGGATGCGGGACGTAGAAAGCACTATGTTGCTAAGATTGTTAGTACCATTTTATTGGTTCGTTTTAATTGAAATGTTTTCATTTGATAAGGGTTTCTTGTAGCTTTGTTAGCGTCTTCTTGTACACTTACTTCGTTCATATTGCAATCAACTGTGATTAGAATGAAATGGACTAGAATTTCAGCATTTTCAATATCGTCTGCTGGCCGTTTTAATTTTTTCTGTATTGTTTTTAAAATCAACAAGATCGTAATGTTGTTGATTATTATTTTCCTCATCTGTACCACTAATGAGACCACACAGCGGCGTGTCCAGTAATTAATTCACGGATGTCCTGCGTCTCGACTCCCGTGGGAGAGCCGGTCGTGTGTAAGATCACGCTTGGCTGACTCCAGCGCATAAGAAATGTTGAGAAGCCACTCCTCGTGTCATGCTTCAGTGCACTACGTTTGGGCAACGTCGTGAGGGTATTCACTGACAAATAAAAGATTGGAGTCTAACCTTGAAGATTTTTAAAGGACGTTTTCAATTTGATCTAGTTTATTCTTTTTGGAACAGAACTGCAAAAAACTACAATCAAACCAAATGTTCAGACACAATTTTTACTGTAATTTTCTTGGCTGATACTTTTGCATCGGATTTGATTTAATTTGATTTCGATTTATGTAAGTAACCACATTTTTATCGTTACTTTAACTAGATATCATTTTACACCGGCTTGCAAGACTACCTTGAAAATTGTTTATTGTCTTGAGAATCGTGAGTTTCTCGCTTCAATGCATTCTATAAAAACATCTACAGCATTTTCTCCCTAAGGAATCGTGAGTATTGCTAGGACCCGATCCTAAAAAGCTTTTAATATAACAATAGAAATGTTTGTCAGAAGTCCCCCTTTACGTTCCACATCACTGATCTCCATTTCGGGGTGTGTGGAGGATACCATTTACTGGTTGTTTGCTTTGCTGCATGTTTAATATTATTGAGTACAATGAGTATATTTGCTTCACTATCAACGAATATTTTGTTTAGAGCAAGTTGAAATAAGCTCAGTTCAATCAATTAAAGGACCTTGATCGGCTGACTCATGGAGTATTTTCATCAAAGGGTTCCATTCGAGTTTATCTTGATTGAAAGAAACCTTTAAGTTTTTAACCTTGACCTTACAAAGCAAAACATATTGTTTTTATTTTCCTTTCAACATTGTCTGTTTTTTAGATACATCAATCATCTTCTGCCAAACCAAGCAAAACGAAATTTTGAAATTCACTCTAATTTTTTTGCGGAATGTTTGACGATATTTTGTGCATGTTCTGAAATATTCAAGGTGTGAATAAATAAAATAAGTGCACAAATATTATTACTGCCTTAAAATTTTTACAGAAACACATATGTATTTCGTATATTGCGCTCCATTTTACTAACAAGACTGCTTCTTATCTTAGTAGCATCAGAGCCGCATATTGCAGTATGGAATATAAGCTGTGTAAAGGTCAGTTGTGCGTAACGGCAGTGACAGGTGAATAGTCCTTCGCCTACAAACGGCTTACCATTTACTTGCGCCTGCGTCTCCGAGATTGTATCGTTTTGATCGTTTAAGATTATTTTATATTTGAGACTGCAATTAACAGTGGTGATTTGGTGAAGTATATATCGGTAAATTACAATGAAAGGAAAGAGCAAAAAGCTATAGGGAGCTTTTAAACTTGTACAGGATAATGAGTATGAATGATAAAAGTATTAAGAAGGTGCTGTAAATAATATCAATGAAGAGTCTATGAATGACATTGGTACAATTAAAGAAGATATTGATAACGTTACTTATATAAAAAAAACGTAAAACTTACGACTTAAAAATATGAAGACAAATGCGATTTAGTCAGCTGAAGCTTATTAATAACCCAATAAAAAGTTCCTACGATCAAACTCAGAACTCTGTAAACTTAAACAAGCAAACTATAAAGTGTGAAGATTCTGGAGCAAATTCCCAACGGATAATAATAAAGTTAATTTTATAGCTTACTGATCACCCTTCGTGAGTTTGTACCATTTATTTATACTGGCGTCGAACGAGTAAAGAATAAAACAAAAAATGTAGGGAATGGACGACTTAGGGAAGATAATCTTGTGCGTGACCGTTGTGTGCTTGTAGTTTAGGATAAGATACAATAGCAGACAGTTATAGATATAGATGATGATATTAAAGAATTTTCTGAGGCGAAAAAGATCTTAGAAGGTTCCGGTCTGCATAAGAATTTAACATTACAAAAAAAAACCGGCGAGAATTTAGCTTTAGGATGACAGTTATATTAACTATGACCTTTACAAATATCAGGTTTTCGGAACACTTATGCAACTTTGCGAAAGTCAAATATGTATGAACAAATTACCACCAAGGTGAATGCGTTTTTAACTCATTAGTGATTCTATATTGGATTCAAATTATATATTTGCACGAAGACCGGTCCAACTTTTCCCCCTTATTTTTTCATTAACTCAAGTTTACTGCGGCTTCATTGATCTTTGCGTTCACTTAATTAGTCTCATTCATTTGTTAGTTCAACATCTGCTTTTTCTTCACATGGAGTCCGTTAATCCGGAACTGTTTTAATTTTGTTAATGGATTTCACTGTTATTCATGTTTAAAATTACAAACTTTGACGGTAAAACTTGGTTGTTTGACACTATATTATTTCGCATCGTCATTGTAAGGCATGTGTTCAATATAAGTTTACATTGAATTTATGTGAATAATTTTTAAATATATTTATACCAATTTAGTGTGAAATGTCATTATATTTTTCCTGATACCTTTGAATTTGGTTATTAATATAATAAATCTTTGCTTATCCGATAACTACGATATAAATATGATTGTTCTCTTTATAACGAGTCTCTTTATGTCAAGCCTAAAACCTTGTCTTACTTCTATTACCCCAATGTTGAGTCTACGATTTTCATCTAAATTCTTAACGTCGAGTTTCTTCTACACCGCTTCTTTTATACCTAACAAGTATATAAGTCGAGTTTAACAATTATAATAATGTTGTTGCGTAGTTTTGATCAATGCACCCTACTGAATGACAAAATATTTGGATTATCTACATTTTTATCAGCAAATTAATACACAGTAACACGCAAGTCCATTTAATTGATGTCCATAGTAGTTGGTTTGTCAAGCATCTGTTCTTCTTCCCAAGTTTTATCATTATTGGGGAAGTGGTCAATTAGGGCTACAACTGCTTGAGTGTTTTTATTATGATTAATGTTAAAAGGGACTTTGAATAGTGCAACACTTTGTTTTAAGGGTACGAGGGCTGCCATATTGGTTGCTGATTAATTAATTGTTTTATTTAGTTCTTGATGTGCATACTTATTTACCTTTTTTTATGTCTTTGGATTATTAGACTTTGTTAAAGCTATTCAAAAGTGTTCTTAATTGAGGAAATCTTTGATGGCGGGTTTCGAAATAGTATCCTTTTTTTTTGAGGTGGGAAATTATCCAGTTACTTCTCTCACTGTAGAGTGAAGTGAGAGGGCGTGTTAGACTTTACTGAGTAAAACCACAGCTGTGTCCTTCAATTGCCCCTAACGTTCTAGGAACACGAATTTCTTTTTTAGAAATTTCCCGTGGCCTTAAAGGGCATCGTAGGGACCCAACAGGTTGTTGGGTCTCTACGATTTTAATCGACTAAGAATTGGGCTCGGTCCGGACGGTGACTTGGCCATTGCTAGGTTTATTTATACACGAATCCATGTACTACGTTATTTTTAAAAACATGCACTCCTGAACACCCATATAAACAGATGCATTGAAGTTAAACAGAGGCTAATCTAAATTAGAAAATAACTCAATTAACTAAAACGGATCTGTTAATAGATTCGAGACAAATGGTAGTATCTATTTAGATGCTGCTGTATCTAAATTGCTCCTTGCAGCGATTTGAATGTTCGGTAAAGATAATTTTGGATCCGAACATGGCTTCGTAATTATAGTCATAAATTATACTGAAAGGAACATGCAGCTATTTTAGTTTGTTATTATGTAGTTATTTTTACGGAGCTGTCGATTTTTCTTTAAAATTTTTGTTAAATTGTAGGCATGTGTGGAGAGAGGGAACCCAAAAAAAGATGGATAGTTTGTGTGAGATGTTTTATGGAAGAAAAGGGAGTTAGTGATAGCGCGACTGATGACAGGACAGAATGGAAGAAAAAAGACGTCGCATTGGTGGTCTGCGACGCGGCTTCACCCTGTCTACTTTTCCTTGTGTAACACAGCGTTTGATGGAGTCACTTCCCCGGACATATGTGACCAAAGACGAAAGACATATTTAAAAATACGATAGCTGTTTTCTGGTTTAGCAACTACAACAGTTAATTTATTAAGACTTAAATTCTTTAACGACTTTAACTGGGTTTAACGATACATTCATAGTTCAGAGCCGTGTCAAGAATTTCCTCCATCACCAAACAGTCAAGTTCTTCAGCGACGATAAACTGTATCTAATCCATCTCCTTATTTTTTACGAACTACAATTTCGTTCGGTCGTAACCATTATTTTATTTTTAACGCGCAGTCATTTGTTTCTTTTTTTTCCAAAAACGGAGCCAGTCTAATTTAGACTCACGGAAAGTATCTCCGGTGAAGCTGTTGCTATGTAAATATTTTGTCTATGTATTACTGCGGATTTAAGTAGACTACTGCTAACACAATCTAGGTAACTAATGCAAGATTGCAGATTCGTTGGAAGTAATTATCGCGGCTGTGAAATGCAAAAGGCAACTGAAACAATACTGGTGGAATTTGGTTCGTAAAAGTCTTAAGCCAGAACTACACTACGCAAACGTGTGCCACACACGCGCTGATCTGGGCACTCGGTCTCCATACATTATATGTAGAAACTAGACTTGTAGAGCTACACTTGATCCACGCCACGCGATGCCATACAGCGTACAAATCAGGTGTGGTACACGTGTGCGTCGGTCTATTGTAATTCTAGCTTTACACCCCCTCTCGCTACACTCAAAATGAGAGGAGTCATAATGTAATGATAATAAGTACGTTTAAAGACATCCTTATCATTCAGAATAAAAACCCGTGTTTTTGACAAAACTATGTGCCCATATAGCGTCAAAAAACTCTTCCACATCGCAGTCGTACGGGTAATGTGCCCAAAAAACTAAACGGCATTGCCACGCTATACGAAAATCCTCTGACCGAGGTAAAAGCCAGCCACTCCAAGTGTCAACTAGACGATTAATCTTTATACAACTTGTGAGCACTCGGACCCCGCGATCCGAGAGTTTCAAACCCAAACGGTTCGAAAATAAAACTTCCATCAAGGTTTATTATATTTCCACCGCTTGTTTCTCCTCAGTTAATTGTTGTATTCTAAAGAGTCTATTTTCTTTTTTCTAGCTGCAATTCTGAAGTAATTGGCTGGATTGGTACCTTGAGAATCTTGCGTTCGAATTATTTATCGAAGAGCTTTTGAAAAGAGCCTTGTAAAATCAATCTGAAGCCTTTTGAGTTTGGCATTTACATGATTCATTTCTCGCTAGACTTGCTAATGGCGTTAATCAACTTTATTGTGTAACATTTAGCGAACCCACATTTGTACCATCGTTTTAGTTAAACTGTTCACCTACGTATGAACTTTAGACCTTATTGGGACTTGTGAGGGAGTTAGTTCATCAATTTCCTTATTGTTTGTTTAATTAATGGGTATTGTATCAACAATACCAATTTGTACGCTATTGATTTAGGTGGTAGGTTTTGGTCAGACAAAGTCGAGTTGTGAAAAATAAAAATAAGATGGTATAGGAAGGAATATATCAATTGGTTTTATAGGGTGATATAAATATAGGTACTTACATAATGCTAACTGAACCAAACGTTGGCAAACGTTGTTTTGCTATATAAATTATCAAAGAAATTCAAAATCAGTGGGTGGGTAAAAAATAGGCCACAACCTACGCTCAGACCTATCAAATATACTCAAAAAATTTCATAAATGTCGGTAAACTAATTTTGGAAGAGCTTAATAACGAACACTGTGATATGAGATTTTTATATAAGGTACTTAGAATAGACTAGCAACCCACCCCAGCATCGCACGGGTGTTACAATTCTTTAAAATGCAGGCAGACAGACGCAGTTAAGGAGGGGGACGAAAACTTTGTTCTAAGAGATAATAAATAATAATTTTTGTTTGTTTTGAACAAACTAAAAACTTTTCAGTGTCATATTGGATGTTACATTGTGATGATCTGATCAGTATAAACTGTCTGGTTGATGTCGTTTGCCGCAATGACCACTCCTGTGCGTCTCGCATCTTTCGGGTTCTCACGACCCTCATTAGGTCATCAACGGTTCACCCTTTGGGAGGCCTTCCAGCACTGAGTCTTACGGTACACGATCACTACTCTAGAACCTTTCGCTTTCATCGACCATGTGTTTGATATATTTTTAACGCATTTTTTAAAACAGATATGCATGCAGCATGCACGTAAGTGCTCCTTGGGGCCAAGTGACAAGCGATCTCTCCCATTAAATTGGCTAGACAGTGAAACCTGCATGGATAGCGTCATTGGCTATTCATTTATGGTAATTTAATTACACATAATCTGAAGCGAGAAATTGCCAGCTGTTCGTGATTGAAGGATATTTGGAAGAACTGCATAATGCTCTTGATTATTTCAATACTATGGATCTAGATTCAGAATTTAGACTTTTTAATGACATGGCGGAACGATAAATAAGATTAGGTGAATACTTCAAAGGTACTGCTTGATTAAGAAGAAAGGCTTTCTTGCTATGGACAGCAAGGGACTGAATGAGGGGAAGCAGCAACAGCAGCAAGAAAGATAGTGTGGAGCCCCTTCACAGGGCATATATCCTTTGCAGGGCCATCTGAACCTTCAAGATGTATACGAGACCAATGATAAAGCTGCACACATTGTTAAACAAAAGAATGAAGAAAGGAAAAGTTTAGTAAAAAAAAAAACAACCCCTATCCGTATAATGAAGTCAAGCTTAAGAAGAAATATGTAATCAAATTAATTTTCAAACATCGAAAGTATAGCAAAATCTAGCACAGATTTTGTGAAAAGCAATGGTGCTTTTCACAAAATCTGTGCTAGATTTTAGAGAGAAGACTAAAAAGGACCTAGTTGTAATTCTTAATGATGTACAATAATGAGTATTGCATCTATCTGTCTATTACAAAACATTTCGATTGAAAGCAAAGCACAACCGTAAAACTTAGAAATAGTTTATAAAACAGATACCACCAATGATAAACATCTTCAAACGCTTGATCTCATAACATAAACCACAGGACGCATCTCCCACGCCACTGGAAGCACAATCTTACTGCTAAATCGTCGTTTAGCGGCACTTTATGGACAAATACATTCCCACGTAACGTACTTGTTGTGCACAATTACTTCAATGCAATCCTGTGACATCGTCAAGGTAATGTAAACACGCACTAATGTGCAAGTCCCAAAAAGCCGAAGACGTATTATTGAACCAGCCATAAAAGGTGACCATGGATTCTTCGATCTAATGCTAAAATAGCTTTAAACAAGTCTAGGTCTAGATGTACATAAAGGTTTGCAACCTCTTGTCAAATGATTTCTACTACCTTTGTAACAGATGGATGAAAATAGTACCTATAAAAATTCATGGCAAGCTTAAAAATTCTTGTGAGGATAGATGCTAAAGCGACTTACAAACAAGTAAACATTGGAGATAAGATAAGCAATAGAGATTTTGATGAACGAAATGTTTTTCATAAATACAACTAAGAGTATTGTTGACAACCGGAAGATATAAAATGCCGCAGATAATTAGTTACAAGCAGGTATAACTAATTCGCAGGCACTTGATGAAAAATATGAACTTAAATCAATAATAGAACTTCTAATCATGCAACACGATGTTAATCAGATTACTATAACAGTTCAAAGGTAGAGTTGTATAATGGTGGAGTTCCTAGACCTTGTCAAGGCATACCGTTGGTTGTTCGTCACCCTCAGTTGACTGTAACTACAGTTGACGATAAGTACGTAAGAAATTATGTAGTTACTGTTGCATCTTCAACGTTACCATTGTTATGGCACAAATTGGAATTGATGATCTTTCAAACAGATTAACTCGGTAAGATGAGCATAAAGTTCAGCTTATATTGAATAAATGCAAGTTTATAATTTTTGAAAATGATTTGTGTTTTGTGTGCTGTCAGAACGTTGAAGTGTTTCAACAGAAAATTGTGTGATCCATAATTTTTTCACGAATAGTGAAAAATGGTTTCTGTACTGAGATCATTTTTACCCTCTTTCACCTCTTTTTGTTCTTATATATATGGAATACTGATTAGATCAATGATTAGGTACATTATTTATAGGTAGGTGCATTATTTATTAAAAATAAATAATTAAGAACATCAAACAAAGTGAAAATTTTCTAATTTATATACTGATATCTTTATCTATATGTTTACTCTAACTTTAGAGATTTCAACAATATTGTGTTCCTTTATCGTAATGTTTAGATTCCAATTTTAGGAACACACCCACCACACCTCTTTTCCTGGTAAAAGTATGATTGTGCAATTTACTCCACTTTTCACATAGATGGCGATTACGAAAATCCATATCTATAAGTACCTGTGAAGAAAGACTTACTATCAGTTACTCTTTACATCTGCGATAAGATTTGACGTGTCCGATAGTGTCGGAAATATCTATTTTTCTCTATCTTTGCAAGATATTGCGCGTTTTTGTTAGATTCACGAATACTTGAACCTCTATTTATATAGTAACACTGATGTAGACTTTACGGCATTCTATATTTCCTTGCTATCTTTATGTAGCTTGTCTGTCTACTTAAACCGGTAATATGAGGCCATTTTAACGATCAAGGAAGGACCTCTATGAAATCCGTAATTTTGATCAAAATGACCTACAGCATCATATCATCAACTTTCAGTCTTAAAAAATATTTGCTCTGCACTAAAGTATAGGTCTTTTTATAAATAACCCCAAATGAATCATAAAACTGTGGCTTTAAACCAAAAAAGGGTGTAATGCTCTAGAAAAGGATTCAAAAAGACCACCCCTATAGTTTCTTTTTCCAGACATGGGTATCCATTGCATTAGCGCCTCGCCTACACTGCTACACTTGTATGTGTTCTCTCTGTTCATTCATATTAATTAACATTCCTTTACAGTTCATTAAGATTTCTTATTTGTCATGTTAGTATTGTTTGAGTTCTGAGATCAGCCATTGTTATATTAGTAATTCTAAGGATTATTTTTAGTTTCTCTTATATTTGAGACAGTATGCCAATTGTCTATATATCTGAGAAATTGTTGTTGTCAAGACTAATTTATGATAGCTTTCAAGAACATATCACTTAATGGTTTACTTAAAATATTCTCGAAACTTTTAAACTTCTCGAAATATTTTCGGAATAATTATGTAAATGACACCTTAAAATTTAAAGATGATAATTTAACTATCCTAAAATCAAAACATAAACAAAACACAGATAATAACGTAGAATTAGTTTGAAGACATGAAGCACGAACTCCAATTCAAGTAAAAAACACGCCAATCAAAGTTACGCCGGCGGCTGCCAAATCAACACGCGATTTCGACCGCAAATCCGCTGGTGGGTTAGCCCTTAGTACCGAACTGCACAAATTATGTGGTCATAAGCGTAGGCTAAGGCTAGCGGATGCATTTGTTCGTAACATCCTTTATAAGTATTATTATGTAGTTGTAACCTTAGCCTTGCGATTTGTACTGTTATCGTTCTTGCTCCTAGTACAGTCTCTTTTGGTTGGTTTTTTCATCTTCTTTTGGTACTACTTCTTTCTACAATTGTAAGTAACCTTTTGACAATTGCGTCTGCAATCGTTTAAAGTCAGTTCTTGGATGTAATGTAAAAGAAGTGGTGAAAATAGAAAGTATGTATTTAAAATATTGTACCCTGTTTTTAGCTTCAACAGCACCAGATTCGGAGGTGTCTTCGCATCAAAACTTATCAAGGACGTCACTATTAAAGATTTCTTTCTATCAATCGATTTGAAAGATTTCCCTTTATACATTTTCTTGATTTCTCACTTCATTATGTAAATCAACACATGTTGCCGCAATTTATCATTTATCATCTACATACGACGAAATGATAAGCAGTGTCAATGACTATATTATGTATCTCCCTTGGCAAATCAGCGCAGAAAAAGCGACAAAGCATTACGCTATATATGTATATCTTCACTATAATTATTCTTTACAAAGCATAGAATCGTAGATGAATCTGTTCTATTGTGTGCTCGGCTTTGTTCGTATGATTGTATGGCTCATGACTTTGAATTACATGTAGTGGGTCATAATGTGATCTAACGCTGTTGTGTTACGTGTGCTTTGGGTTGATCTTGACCGCTACTTTGCCAGTTTTTAGAGCGAAATTCGTCACTTTCATGATACGTTTAACGCTGACCCACTGGTGAAATTTTTGAACACATTCGTGTTTAAAACTGACCTAGTGGCTAACTTTTAGAAGTTAATGAAGTTTTGCAAAATATCATCCGAAGGTCATCGTCAACCCTGTTTCTGTAGGTATCATTTGTTATTGAAGAAGATGAAACTGAGTAATTTCTAAATGAGATAAACTAAGCTAAGCAAAGTAACAGAGAAGAAGAAGGCAAGCATAAAGTTTTATGAAAATATTTGTAGTTCACGTAACCTAGTATACCTACTATATGATTTAATGAAGTGTTAAAAGTTTCTATGAATACACGCACCAAACTGCCGATAAAACGCTAATTGAATCATAGTTAAACTCGTACAATACACTAACTATAATCGTAAAAATACAGCAACACGTCATTTACCTTGAATGAATCTCAGTAACATGGATGAAAGAGGCAACTGTGCCACTGCTTTCTAGCCATTCTGCAATTATCTGAGACACCATAACGTACAATCACGATATAATATACTGCATACAAGTCGCTTAGACATGCCTTGCTTAAGCTGAATTTTTAAGGTAGGTATATGGGCGCTTATAATGGGGACGGTAGTGGCAAAGCCGTATGTTTAATAGTGGACTTTAGACGACAGTAGATGCACGATCTGACAGTACTGAAGATAGAAGTAGAAAAGAAGAACACACCCTCTATAGAATGAAATTTTTTACGCCCTCTATAGACTCAGATAAATAAAGATCTGAGTCTGCAATTGCATACTCATTCTGAGAAAATATCAGTATAAAAAAAAAACAAGATACACATTCATGATGTTACTGACTATGATCAGTTTTCATTTATGAAGAGTTCCTATAGAGAGATTGGTATGAAACCGTTTCCATTCGATCAATGATTTTTCTCTCTTGTTAGTCAAAAAATTTCTCCTACTCTGGATGAAGCAAGAGGGACAGTCAGACTAGCTGACTAAACCCCAACTATGTCCCTGCACTTGCCTTTTGTGTTCCAGAACCGCGGTAAATCTTTCAAACAATTTCATAACCCAGCCAATGACCCCAACTGGAGCTAACACTAACTCGATTTTTCTCGCAATATCATGTTACCTATTAATATTTGGAATGTCGATCATTAAAGTCGCAGAATGCGCAATAGCAATGACCATGCATTAGGATAATCAACTGGTTAGTATAGTACCGTTTGAGCCATACAAGTGGCCTACATACCTGCGTATGATGTTAGGGGAAGTGCAGAATGGATGCAACTTGTGTACTGCGGTAGAAAACACAGATGTTGGGTTTGGTGAATAATTGATGGAACGAAGAATAGAGGAAAGTTTTTTTTTATTATTATTGATAGGCTCGCGTTTGACCACCATCTCACCTGAAGAATAGCAGATATAGAAATTAAGGAGTAAAGCTAATTTACTGAAACAGGAACCGATTGATATTACTGAACATGACATTTGATGACAGATTAAATCAAATAATATAAAGGCGAAATGTATGTATGTGTGTGTGTTGGTTACTTCTATACACTCGAACTATTGAATATAGATGAAAATTTACACATCGGTAGACCACGTCCTGGAATAGCATATGCATTATATACACAGTATGTTCCCCTGGGATAATTTTCACGTAGGCGGTTCGCTTGCGACTAGCTAGTTGACTATACTTATAATCATTGAAATTAATAAATAACTTGGTCTATGTTAGGTTTATTATTATATTCCCAACCTGTTTAACACATATTTTTCTCCGTAGTCATAATTTTGACCTGTTGCTGTTAAAACACGTTCGCTAACAAACTCATACGGAAATGTTACTACTTGTTCTTCTAATTACATTCCGAAATCAATTCTCAGTTCAATTCTAGCCATATAAACTGCAATTTGTAGCTTTGCTCATTCAATTTGTAAGTTATTCAAGCTACAAGCTGGTCTATGCAACACAACGGCCGTACATTAGGATAATCATTAGAACTGGTTAGAATACCGTTGCCCCACATGACCCACATGGCATGAGATTAACCGCGGTGTAAAGTGTCTGTGATGAAAATTAGAATCTATGGCTATTCAAGTATGACGGGTTCCGCTAGGGTCGATGCCAGGGCCCTATCAGAAGCTCTAAACTGTACTGTTAAATGTATGGAGCTATATAGTATATAAGTACCATCCCTCTTTCTCGCTTGCACGCTTGACATTTTAACACGTCATGGTAAGGCCCCTGCAAGGGCTGCGGGATTGTTTGAAACAGTTACCGCGGTCCTAAAACGCAAGGAATATAGATGAGTTAAAAAAAAACTGACACTCCTTTTCGCTCCACTTAAGAGTGGAAACAGTTTTTTGATAATTTCTCACGAATATATGAAATGGCTATTCAGCTATCTATCAATATAACATTTGGGAAGTTAGTATACAAATTCATGACTAAGTTTCAAGTAGCGGTAGAGTGGTGGATTAGATGTTGCACTGCATGAACAAACATTGGTATGTACTGTATGGTCTACAATTTTATGGTCTACAGATAGGTGTTTTGGGTCTAACTGCCGCACTCAGAGACGTCATTTAACTTTAATGTCAATTAAAGCAAAACCTAAGGTACTTAACGTCATAAAGATATAGACTATTATTCAATGACAAAATTAGTAAATCAGAGATTAGCGTTAATGGGCGTCTCTGAGTGCGGCAGTAAGTGTCTTCTGTATGAGAGTTTATACGTTAGTGAAGGCACTGACGACACAGCAGTTATTCCTAATGTGTATCAACGTTTTTTAAAAAAGAAAAGAAGAAAGTTGTCTTCTGGTGTAAGTAAACAGATTTCATCACATCTGTAATTGTTTACATACCTACCTACAAATAACAATATCTGAATCTGAATCTAATTTGATTTTTGTTTGCAATTACTCTTGCAAAAATCCCTTTATCTGCAAGTGTAAGCTTTTGACTAGATGGGTTGACTGCAGTATGAACAGAGTCTGATAATAAATATGGTATATGGCCTTCGAGTTTATGAAATATTTAAAATCTGCTACAGGTCTTTTTCTTTGTCCGTCACTGCTCCCATTATTTGGGGTCGGCTCTCCTCATAATTCTGCGCCAGTACCGTCGGTTCTGGGTTGTCGATTTTGGCAATTGAGGTTTAAAAATTGCCACAGGTATAATAATAATGAATCTTTGGTCTAACTCTTGTATCAAATTCAATACAAATCAAACAGTTCAATGAACATATTAATAGTATAAGAAACTTCCAAATGTCAATGCACCCACAGATATTATTGCCTGTATTCATACTTTCATAATATCTGTAATAGTGACGATAATAGACATAATTTCACTTTAAATGACTTTATTAACTTTCTATTCACCTTGCATAGCCACAATAATAAGATTATTGTCATCAATACAAATCTATTGTTGTTCAAATGCTCGTTACTAATGTATCTGTGAATAACAGGGTAAGCGGTTATGTCACCGATTATATAGTTGTCAATGATCATAATTTTGTGAAACTTTAAAATCTGCCTTTACTTGAGAGATTATTTGAAAGAGTAACCAAGACTCTGGAATATAAAGACCAACTGAAAGAAAACTTCAGTTGCTTTTTGCGTTCTAAGACTATCGACTTCTTTTTAGGAAATCCCCGTGGCTCTAGCGGGCATCGGTCCTGCTGAGCCCCTACGGTTTGTTAACATCTCTTGAGAAACACTACGTGCTATGGACGATTTGGGCTCGGTCAACACGGTTATCGGACCATTACCTATATTGCTCGTCGTTCACAAACTGCGCCTACCGTGGCTAGTAATCGGGGTCCGAAATCCGATTCAGGAACCACCAGAACTTACTGCGTTTGGTGAAGACATGCGTCATGCTGAAGATGAGGATGCTGTGACGCCTCTCCAGCCACTCTTCAAAGAGGAGGCGGGCCCAAATGCGGCGTGCATTATGGCTTGCCCAAACACATATTCAAGATAGATCCTAGTTAAGATTGACATGACTCATCGACGTGGTTTTTTGTGTACTATCTAATATGTGTTGTGTACTAATTGGCACGTGTGCTCCGAGTTTAGTTTCGCTAGAACGGTGTTGGTTAGCGTCGATTACTTTTAAGTTTCTGCTTCTGTAAGCGCAATAGCTCATTATGAGTTATTGACCGAGTTTAACTTAGGATATTTTTAGATACTGCGATCCATGACCTGTAAGTCTAAAATGTATGAAAAACAGCAAATTTGTGTCAGTGTTTTTTACTTACTTATGTCTTGTATTTTTTTTAAGATTTAGTGAGTTTTTAATATCACTGACTGTGTTCACGTTATAATTAGGTAGAGCAAGAATATTTTTCTCCCATTAATTTTTTCGTGCTTTAACTGTATTTGCAATAAAATGACATTTAAACAAACGTTTTTTTACAGTCCGTTCAACCGATATTGACTTTTATTGCGTAGGTGGCAGCTGCAGTAAATAGTTGATATTGTAACCATTAGTTTTCTTTTAATACCATCCTTATACCTACAGAATAGAAGTCAAAATCGGTTGAACCGACAGTAAACATGGTTTGTGTAAATGGCTTATCCTATTGCGACTGGAGTATAGAAAAGTACGTATTATTTGTATCTTTGACAGCCATTACGGATAGTCAGAAGCCAACAAATCTAACGCCAGTATTGCCAAGGGGTATCGTGATACTCAATTTCTAGGTTGTGGAGGCCAGATAGGAACTCGCTCCATGCTAAAATTCTGATATCCAGCTGGATTTGATTAACCTGACCTCAACATAGTTAGGAAAGGCTCACCAGATTCATTGCCGGCAGATTGCTAAGAAATTATTTTATTTATATTACTGACTGGCTTCTGGCAGTAGCTTCAACCGCGAAAGAAAATATATGACTGTCACTCAGTGATAAAGTAGAATTCTATTGGTGAAAGAATTTTCAAAATCAGTCCCGTGGATTTTTTTTAATATGAAATTTTATATGACTGCGATCCCACCTGATAGTAAATATTAATGCAATCGTTGATGGTGAATCGCACTATTCATTACAAATAAAAATGTTTCCTCTTTATAAAATTAGTACAAGTTAATATAGAAATATAGATAGGTTCACGGTGATACATCCTATTTCAATACTCTGTAGAAATGTCAAAGGCTTTTGTATCCCTTTCATCGTTCTCACCACACTTAATTTCTGTTCTCTTCGTCTTCCTGCCCTTATCCCATAATGCATGGGGTCAACGCAACACGCTTTTTCTTACATTCTGTCTTGTCACCCGTCATACTATAACTAACTCCCTTTTCTTTCATATCACTCCTCACACAATCCATTCATCTTTTCTTTGGCCTCCTTTTCTCTCTCTAATCTCAATCTCTGTTCTATTCCATATCATTATTCTCTCATTTATTATTGTTGTCTTTCCAGTATGTACGCTCTATTCTGTGACAGCATTCAACTTGTGAGTTCTACTCCTTATTCACGGTAGAACAGGCGCTCTATTGCATCGATTACAGTGAGCTCATTAAAGCGCAATACTTCATACGTATTTATGCCATTCTAAGAAGTTAGTATTCATCAGGAATCAGTTACGAATAGTGTTTACAGGGGCTTGTTATAATATTCTGATATGTTTGTCGTCTGATCAATGGATGGCTTACTAATACGAGATATGTGTATCGTAGGACTTCTATAGCCGTAGACGGCCTCTAATGAAAGTGTTAATATCGCTGGTACCTTGATACGAGATATCTATTATATAAAAGATGAAACTGACTGACTGATGTAGGCAAGCACTAAGAGAATTTTCTAAAATTCACCCCATAAGAGGATGAAACCGGAGTCCAAACTTTGTATAGAGAAACCTATCTTACTGCCAGCAAAGCTGGTGGCAAAAGCTACTCTAGTATAAGATATACATATCTCGTATATAGGCACAGGTAGCTAACTTAATTAATAAAGATGTCTACGAGCTTTTTCGTAGTAGGCTGAAGATGTATGGTGGGAACTGAATTTGACCCATTGAAATTCTTGGAAGTGATGGACACAAGAATACAGTTGAAATCAACTATGACATATCCACACTCCTTGCTAATATTATAAACACGAAAGTATCAGTCTGTCTGAACTTGTATAGTTAGACCATGTCCCGGATTAGCAGAAGGTTGATATTTTTATCCTGGGTATACATTCCCTGGGGACGATTCCTTACTTTAACGCGGGCGATGATGCTAGCAGAAAGTAGTAGACAACAAATTAAATGGTATTGATACTGAAGAATAATAAAACGTAATTTATGAAACTGTAATAAACAAGGAAGTTACAGAAAGAGGGTAAGGATTACGAGTGTAATTAACAACTACAGCAGTGCCAATTAATTTGTCCGTTTTTCATTAATTTCCTTTAGAGGTTTCGCATGATATAACGGTGACATTTAATTTTTTTGCAAAGCCATAAATAAAATTAGAAAATTTAAGTTTTATAAATGCCTCGAGGAAGTATTAGATAATGATATGCATATTCATTTTGTTAAATAACAAATTAAACAGCTTCTGTTTTGCTAATATTATGAGAGCTGATTTATTATGTGTTCGGTCCGCGAAAGTTTTATCCATATAGTCTAATTAATATACAAATATTCACCTATTTCTGTGTAATTGTTGTAGTAAATATCTGTTATCTAATCAATTAATGATGGAATGAGGAATTCTGCTTGACGTGATATGTTCGTTACGGTTCATTCCGCCTCACTATATCATTCGTGCAGTCGGTACACGTCAAATGATACTCTGTACTATACATATCCTTTTCTATTACATTTACACGATTGTAAAAAATACTTGATATGGTTTTTAATTGACCCCAGTGTAAGCTCAAATATATATATATCGAAGGCCCATGAGGGGACCCAAATAGCAAAAGAACAAGAAAAGTTTCAAGAAGTGAAAAAAAACCGAAGTAGGTACTGGCAATTGGTGATCAATCCTGCTAAATTAGCCATTTAAATAGCAATAATTTTTCACAGCTGTCTTTGCTTGATCTTTTGTTTCTTGGTATGCTACAAGCAGTGTTGAATTATGAAATTGTATAGGGGCAGTGATGTTTGCATATTGGACTCTTTTCTGTTATTATACTACTTTTGTTTTGTATGTTTAAATACATATTACAAAACATTGCACCCCACAACTTGTCAGTCGGTATTGATAAACTTAAAAACTACACATTTTCATTCAGTTTTCACCAATAAATAGAGTAATTTATTAGAAAGGTTCAAGAGAACAATTAATACATGTTGTACATAAAAACCGACATTTTCAAAAATTTCTACCAGCCGTGTGAAGCTGGGGCGGGTCGCTTGTTCCAGATAATTTGTAGCCTAATGTTAATTCTACATCAATATTTAACGTTACGCTTCTTACTTTTCTGGGGTGAGCAGATTTCTAAGTGTTTGATTTGAAATGCGGTAGCATTTGATCGCTTAAAACGCAATATTGTGTGTTTAGGAGCCTGGTAATTGGTAGCTTACACGATATTTCGTTTGTTACATCCAAATTGATTGTTTTTAAATTAGTCTTTATAATTCTATTACTCGTAAATTACATCGAAAGAGTAGGAAGTGGTGAAATTCATTGTAACTAAAGGAGTAAATTATAAAGTCCAGCCAGGCGCATTATTTTGTACCTAAAATTTATTTCATCACCACTGCTTTCAAAACGGTGAAGGAAAACATCGTGAGGAAACCGGCGTTCGAACCGGTGTTTTAGAACCAAAAATTCGAAGACACGTGACATTCTCAAAGAGAGTGGAGGCCTGAGTCCCAGCAGTGGGAACATTAAAAGGCTGATTATGCTTATAAAAGAGTAATGAATAAATTGCGGATAAAGATGAAGGACAAAGGAAAACAGTGTGGATGATTGTGTAAAGAATGATACGCTTATAAGAAACGGGGGTTAATGACCGCATAATGATCAACTAGATCATTTAAATAATTGAAGAAGACGTATTGCGCTAACTTAAGTACCACGAGACAAGGGCAAGAAGATTGTATGGAACACAGAAAAGATGAAAGAATCTAACCTCTTTCAACTTTTCTGTGGTGTGGAAAATGTCTCAAAAAAGTTACATCTTTTCAATTTTAACATTTATTTTGACTTTTATTGACCTTATTTTTATGGACATCGGCTATGAATTTATTCTGGCATTTAATTTTTTTTTTTACTTGTAATTACTTATTCAGTTATTGACACTTGAATTTTTATTAACATTATTTACATAAAATTGCTAAGCCTGACAGGCCCATGTGATCATTTTAAAGATCTTAAAAAAACACATGTGATCCCCTAAAAAGAGAACTCTGGCTTTAAGGATTAAGATCTATACAAATAAAGACAAAAGATCAAACCGACTATTGCATATTAAAAAAGATGACCATGTTACGCCATTACACCATACATAAGACAATGGAACAGTACAGCAGACATGGAAATCGTTGCGTTTTCGTCATGTGCACTGTCTGCAACGAATATTGCAACAGCTATCGCTGTGGTTGATGCTAGACTGCTTAGACCTTCAAATGTCAGACGGTTTGCTTGATACAGTGGCTTGTTATCGTGTCAATTTTGTGTGTCGATTTTTCTTGATTACAGTGTAATGTAAATTTCTTAACTGTGATGGTGTTGATAAATTATTGTTTTTGTCACACATGTCGACATTATAAAGGCTAAAATATGTGAGTGTGTGTGCGTCTGTCTGTTACTTCTTCTCGGTCAAATGGCTGATCGGATTTGTATGTTTAATGCCTGTAATACACGCAAGCGTATACCTGACAGGTTTACCTGTACAGTTGAGTTATACAACCGGAATGTATATTTTGCACAACTGTACAGGTTTCCATACAAGCTTACCTGACAGGTATAACTGTGCAGGCAAACCTGACAGACATACCCCAGCGTGTATGGCTACCTTAACACACGGGCCCTGGGGTCTTATCATAACATGTTAAAATGTCAATCGTGCGAGTGAGAAAGAAAGATGGAGCTATATAGCTCCACCTAAAAAGATGATGACCCTATTGTTCTATAAATTCTAAGATCCTTGTACCGACTTTCATACAAATTCGTTCAGCTGTTTCAGCTTGCGTAACATGCAAATTTTTACCTTAATATTATTAGTGTGATTTTGCAGTTGTTAGTGTTTTTTTTTAGTTTCTATAGATTAAATTTTATTCGACTTATCCAGAAATGAAATTTGTCAAAACTAGTATTTTGTTTTTCAGCAAGGCACCTACGCCTTTCCTAAGATGAATGTCCGGAAGGACTTGGGGATAGCCTTTGCTCAACAGTGGAACGGTAATGACCAGACAAAAAAAACCACTTGAACTCAATCACCAGATGAATGAGGATGGATGAGATCTAAGATGAAATGAATAGCAAAACTATTCTTTTTAATTTTGTCAAAAGCCTGGCGTTACAAACCATAATTTTATTTTGTTTATTTAAACATACAATTCTTATTAAACATTTAGAATTCAATTATAACAAACAAAGTTGATTTACAATAATATAAAACATTCTCGATTTGTTGACAAAACATTTTGACAATAGTTCATGATTGATAGTGATCAATCAAGACATTGTTTTGGAAATAATCTACTATTCTAGACTACACTCACAATCACAAATAATGTTGATTGTTTAGTTAGCATATATTATTTAAGTGTTCTGTACAGTGAGTAAGTATGTATGTATGTATGTATGTTATGTTTCGTGTAGTACTTGTCCCTTGTCAAAACTAAGAGTGTTGTTTCTTGGCAGTTTATCATAAGCTACTGTCATATCTTTGTAAGTTTATAATGATGATTTATTTATCTCCTCAGTCTGAACAAATGTGTTGATTGAAAGTACTGGTCCGATTGCGAATTTTTTTTCACTAATAGAAAGCTGCTTTATTTTTGAGTGACATAGGCTATATTTTATGTATGTGCATGGAGCTATATAGGGTGTATAGCTTCATCCCTCTTTCTCGTTCGTACGCTTGACGTTTTAACACGTCATAGTAAGGCCTCTTATCTATTTTATATTCCGATTTCTAACAAAACAATGTCAACAAATGTTTCATTGAATGTGTCAAGGAACTGATTGTGTCTTAAGGTGCAAAATCAGTTCAGACTGAAGAAACGTCAAGATTGCAATGAGACAAAGATAAAATTTAAACAAACAAGGTGACAAAAGATTTAGATACTTCAATGGAGCGACCTACATGCTAAGACTGAAGAACGGCGCAGTTAGATTGTCCTTTAAACAAGCTTTTAATGAAAATCATTTTTTCATAGCAAGCTTTTATAGATCGGTATACATATAATTAATACTCGTCAAGACGAATCATACGAGCCCAACCTCGACAGGGTTTTAACTACGAAGTTTCTATAGCCACCTTCCAGTTCCATCATCACATCACAGCTCAATCGGTACCCGCGAAGTGGGTCAAATTTAATTTGCCAGATTTGATTACAGACAAACATCGGGACAGGTAAAACTAAATAAAAGTTTGTAAAAAATGAAATACATTTTTCAAGGGTAGGGATATGTTGAAATGCAGAATCGTTCAAAAGAATCACCGCGCCATTAACTGAAGGAACATATAGGTTTTAAGTCAGTAAAAGTCTGACACCCCCTTTTACTCCACCCAGAACGGGAGAAGTTACATGATGATAGATATCCAATAACAAAAAAACAGTATGGATATATACATATCTAACCACCAAGTTATAGTACAGTTAGATTAAGAATATTGAATACAAAATCGCAATTTTGTACGTATAGTTGTAAATACTAATTTACCCGCATATTAGCGACATATCTTTATCTACAGCTAATCACTGCATTCATGAATATGGTAAACATTCAGCATTATTTAAAATTAAAACACTAAACAGCCTACGACAATATAAAAACATTTGATAAACTTACCCGCAAAACAATGCGATTTACAAATCCTTTAACAAAGCAACGCAAAAAACAACATATCACAAACCACAAACAACTTCAACCGTCTAACTATTAAAACCTTTTTATTTTTGAACTGTATTCGAATTTTGAACTATAAACAAACGACGTTGACGTTTTTGTTTTTTAAAAATGGCGGCTGCACGTCTCGCGCCAACGAAGCGCGGCGGAATACTGGCGGACCGGTACATAGGAAGTGCAGTGCATCAATAATAAAGGTTATATCACCGGTTCCTTTCTCAGGGAAGATCTGATTAGATTATATTATATGCAGCATTGTTTTACCTGGTTTTTTTAATGATAACTTATATCTAGCTATATTATTTTATTCAGACGCAGTCACTGAGTGTGAGGGAAAGGTTTCCATTCAAAATAACATTCAATCGTAAAATTCTAAAGGAGTGATCGTACGTGTAATTGTTCGATTGAAACAGTTTTAAATTGTTAACTTTTTTGTACATAGGCAGCATTCTTTGTTGCTTGCTTTGCTTCAGAGTTCAGAAAAGAATTAAATGGTGGTGAATGGTCAGTCAATGGAATAAAAACGTCTATATGTATAAGCACATAGTAAATAATTAAACAGTCGTAGTCACGTCCACCAAATCAACTTCTAAAAAGCGTGCTGCACCGTTCACCACATCATCGCTTTTCTTTTTTCCAGTTTGAAATCATAAATGTCTCCTTGCACTCTCAGTAGAGCGAGAGGGGGAGTTATAATTTTACTGATTAAAACGACTGGAACCCACTCTTCCGATAGGGAAACTCGTGTTCCAGGAACGCAAGGACAAAAAATGAAGACATTAGTTTTACTCAGTAAAAGTCTGACAAGCCCTTGGATGATTCCCTACCATAAAAAAACCGTATTTCTGCAGTTACCTTTGCATTCAAGGGCCGCAGTAATTTTTTCTAACCATCCCACAGCCCTATCATTGCTATTGCGTCAGGAACATCATCATCTTCCTGCCCTTGTCCCATCTTATTTGGGGTTGGCGCAACGCGTTTTTTCTTTCATTCTGCCCTGTTACTAGTCATGCTATCACTAACTTCCTATTTTTTCATATCACTCTTTATAAAATCCATCAATCTTTTCTTTGGCCTCGTCTAATCTGTCGTTAGGATATAGTGATCAAACGCGAGTCTTGATAGGCTGACGTTTGACTACTTCAAAACCGCAATTTATTTGGTGTACAATAAAGTTTATTCTATTCTATTCTATTCTATGTTTGATCACATAAACAAGAAAACGACTGCCTGAACAATCAAATTAAAACAGGATACCAATTAGAATTTAATACTATTGCAAGAGCCAGATCTCTAAAAGTCATGGGTAGGCCGAAGAAATATAGGTGTGGTTTTAGCCAGTAAAAGTCAAAAAAGTCCTCCTGCTCCGCCCTAGACTGGAAGAACTCATTAGATGATTTCCCACCTTAAAAAAAAGCTCTGTGATTATAGGGCTAACATATGAAAGAGATAGTGGTCAAACGCGAGCACACCAAATAAATAAGTAAAACGACTAACCTGAACAATAAAATCGAAACAGGATACCAAATAGAATTTAATACTATTGCAAAAGCCAAACCTCTAACTCTAAGAACATTACTTAACCCAACTGTATCTAAAGCCAAGTAATTAGTGAAGTCTCAAGCACTTGCTAAGTACCAAACCGGCGCCAAGCAGCTAACTTGTATAGGAAACGTTCACCAAGGTCTAGCATCGCAAGCGCAGCGAATGTACAAACACAAACTAGACATGATGTAAGAAGTCTTAGACGTGATACCTGTATGTTTCTAGATTATTCTACGGCTGTTAGATATCCTAATACAGAATTTGTATATATGGGCATCTAGGACAGTCTGATTTTCCGAGCTGATTGAAAGAAAAACGTGTATTTTTGTCACTTTGTTCAATGTAGTAGATGATAAAAATTGTGGGATATTATCTATTTTTAATGCTGTTAAGTTTCGTCTTAGGAACACAGGCATTTTGCGTAGTGCAAAAGAGAATTCTCTGCCTGAGACTGTGTTTCCTGATAGCAACAATATAGGGATCAATATAGAAGAGTAAGAAGTTGATTCTAGGCAAGCATGATTCACCGTCTGCCATATCATCGCTTGCCATCAGGTAAGATAGTGGTCAAACGCGAGTCCATCAATGGTTTCGTGTTGGGACCACATTCATTGTGCGTAGCGTACTGTTAAGGAGTGGAATTTCCTGCCAGATTATGTGTTTCCCGATATAGGTATCAATAGAAGTCAAGAGTAAATTATACTGAGTGTGAGTAGTTACTTCTAGGCAGCGGTAATTCATCGTTGACCACATCATCGCTTACCATGAGGTGAGATAGTGGTCAAATTTGACCTTATCAATAATAATAAAATAGAATATTTTGATAAAAATGCAGAAAGTATGTCATTGCGACCGAGGCGTAGGCGAGTGTGTTATGGAGCCGAGGGTTGCACTGACTTTGCACGCGAATCAAATTACTTTTTTCAATAGGTACACTTACGAAGAAATGAATAACTGGGAGTTTATCGACAATTCGTGAGTCGACTCGCACCTAGCCTGATATGATAAATGTAATAAAATTATGGTTGAGGAAAGTACGCGCACTTTTCTGCATTAGTGCAGAAATAGTCTATTGTGTGCCTAAAAGCGGTACGACAAGAGTGAGTTTTCGAGTAAGTATATTAAAAAAACATTATTGAGTGCTATATATTACTATTTTCGTAACACCACTTGCGGTTATTCCGAATGTACTGGATGTACCTACATACAGAATTTGAAGAACCGTCAATTTAAAAGTGAATGTTGCTGGTCGTTCTCTTAATGCAGTAAAAATAAAATAAAAACACAGATATAACAAAGAAATACCACAGAAATTCTCAACTGGATACCACTAAAGAAATCACATCATTAAACGATTTCGAAATAATCAAAACGATTGGAAGACCTTGCCACAATTCTGTCAGAAGTACCGTAATACTAAAATATATTGACAAATAACTCCGACATTCGTTGAAGTGTAAAACATAATCACTCTATGGCAATTCTTTACCATTCAACAAATTAGTCTAAGGTCAGCTTCTATCGGTTTCTTATTAAACATGGTGAATGTTCTTGCATAATTACATCCTTGTTTGTAGTCTATATAGACATACACAATATATAGCAATATATTAATCAAGGTTATGAAATTAATACCCCTTTAATATCGCAGGTTTGTAACAGTATAGGGCAGTAAGATGGTTGTAGTCATGACATAGTTATATCCCTAAGGATATTCTTAGGGATATAAGAATGTGATGGTTGTAGCCGTAATTTATATATATATAGCAAAATCTCAGCTACACCCTTCCTACTGCAACGTAGCGATTGGATAACATAATGCATAGCCAAGGGAACAGTTGAGGTGAACTCTGTGGCTCACTTCACTTTGTGGATCCAGTGCAGGTTGCAAGGTTTAGTGAATGTCATATGGTTTTGAATTTTTTGTTTCTACGACCTGCGGTTTTCCTCCGCCGATGTCTTTCCTTCACCGTTTAGAGACCAGGGGTGACGAAATAAATTACACAATTAAGGCACGGTAATATTATCATAATTAAGGCGTCCTTTCGCCTGAGCCGGGGCCACGGCTGTTATCTATCACTGGTAGAATCTACAACTGTTTTCTTAAATAAGAGGCATCTTTTCTGAATCAACCAAATCAGTTTGAGGTGGATGACCTTGGCTGGTATTATGCTGAGGTTTTTTTGGCATTATTCGTAATGCCTACGAACGCAATTCTTTTTATTTCTTTTAGAATAGAAATAAAATTACAAATTATGTCAACGTAAAATGCATACATCATTAATTCAAGTAAAATATGTGTTAATGATCATATTAAAACGTAATAAAGAACAATAGCTATATACGTTATAAATATACGTAACAGCTAACTGTTATGATTAACAGACCTATAAAATCAAGAATTACGGTCTTGATCAAGACACTGTACATTAGATATTGAATAAGGCTATTAAAATTTTATCGGAAGCTCATCAATTCATAGATAAAGAGAATTAAAATGGCAGACAGTATGAATAAAATAGGACACTTTTAAACTTTGTAATACCTAGGTCACACTCAAGCAGCTCACAGTAATTTATTTATTTACACGAATAATATACATTTAAAAATATTTAAGCACAATTATATAAAAATAAAATAAAAAAAAAAAACAAACTAAAAAAACTCTTCCATTATGCTGTCGACTGGTAATGTGCTCAAAAAATTGGCGGCATTGCCACGCTGCATGACAATGCCTATCCTCTGTCTGAGGTAAAAGCTAGCCCTTGGGTCACCTTACGTCAGCTCAATATCAGACATTGTCCACGCGGTACTGAATCCCGATATGACGAAAAAAGAAATATGAAATATTTATTTTTACAGTCCCAAAGTTTTTTTGCTAACAGTAGATATTTTTTTAGTTCAAGAGATTTTTTTTTTAATTATTAAGCTTATGGTAACCACTATCTCATCTTATGGTAAACTATGATGTAGGAGGTCGATGATGGAACATTCAAGCTTGCCTATAAATATATTTACTCTAAACTTTTTATTAATTTTTGGGCATGATTTAACAGAATATGTAACTTCCATATCTGTCAGCATGGACAAAAAAAAACAAAATATACCCGAAGCGGTGTACCTGAGAACTGGTTTCGCTAGCTCTTTTATTATTTAGTTTTCCTGTATAATTTGGCAAAATAACTTACATGACTATCCACTAGCTACTGCGAGTGGTTTCGCCTGTGTGATAGTAGAAAATTATCCCGGGATAAAAAAATATCCTAAGTACTATTCCAGGATGGTCTTTATACATGGGAATAAAGTTTCATCGAAATCTGTTGTTTGGAGTTTTCTTTCGTGATCGGATCAGGAATGAAGATATCCACAGGAGAATCAAGGTTACGGATAGCCCAAAAAATAGCCCAACTTATGTGGGAGTGGGCAGGGTACATTGCTCGTAGAACGTAACGGAAACGCAAAGTTGGAAGGCCTCCTACATGGTGGACCGACGACCTGGTGGAAGATCACAGGAAACCGAGGATGCTCGTCGCACAAGGCCGGCCATTGCGGCGACACTTGGGGAAGGCCAGCAGACGTCTTTTGAATGAAATAATGATGATGATATAACTAAAATACAAGAAAGACAAGCACCATGCACAACATTTTACCAAACAAACAACATATAAAATTCAAATACGATAGATAGAATCATAATTTCATAACAGCTGTTAGCGACGGGTGACCTCAAAAAAACCGCAAGCTTATTAGAAATATATGCTAACACTGAATACCAGTAAAGTGTTACAGTAATCATGATAATACCGCAAAAACATGTTTCAAGTTATGAACTAGTGAGGGAATCGGCTTCCTATTCTAATTGAATAATCGGATGTTATGTATCGATTCATTGAACGAGTAGAGACTGTAAAACCATTCACAAATGATTTTTATTTTAGAATAAGAATTAGAATTTATAAAATATAATAAACAGGCAATTTTTTTTTGTTTGTAGGAGGTAATCTCTGAAAGTACTGGTTCAATTGCTAAAACTTTTTCATCGATAGAAAGCTAGTTTATTCCTGAGTGGCTTAGGCTATATTTTATTACGTAGGTGAAGCGACGGGCAAAAACTAGTTTTATAATATAATTGTGTTTAGAAAAAGGTATAAGTATTAAAATCTAAACTTCTTACCACATGAGACTCACGTGCTTCTTACACTATACATGCATTAATATAAAAAAGAGGAAAAGTTTTTTTTTGTTTTATGTTTTTTTGTTTGTAGGAAGTAATCTCGGGAAGTACTGGTTCAATAGCTAAAATTTTTTCACCGATAGAAAGCTGGTTTATTCCTGAGTGACATAGGCTATATTTTATGTGGCAAAAGCAAGTATATATATCTTCCTAATATTATATTGGCGAAAGTTTGATTGTTACTCCTACACGATCAAATGGCTGAACGGCTTTCAATAAAAGGTGCAAAGATTAAAAGCATTTTGTATCAAATAAACCATTTACAGGCATTTTTGAATGGTCAAGAAGTTAGTTAGCCAGAAAAAAATGATGGTAATTGCACATTCCAAAGCGTAGATCTCTATGGAGAAGAATGTGCAATCTCTATGGAAGAATTGTGAATTAGATTTAAAGACGGGGAGAAGAATTTATGAATGCAGATTAGAAATCAAATGACTATATGCATATAATGCTCATAGTTTACCGAGAGAAATCACCTGTCGTTACATAGATTAAAGTCGTGACATTCATATCTAACTTCGTGACAAGTTCTGATATATGTAAATCATAAGCAAATATAAGGCTGAAATCGATCGCAACAACCGATTAAATTACTCGATATATACTCGATTCGCAGCACTACTAGCAACGGTACTACGACATTGCACTGTGCGATAGAGATGGCAATAAATCCTTGAAGGAAAGAGAGAGACAACCGGTTTAAGAAGCATACAAAACAACTTTTACACATACTTTCACACGATGAATGAGATCTATAACTATCAAAGTAGTTAAAACTTATGAACTTGTCATTAAAATAAACTTGGAATAGATAATAATGGCTACGGTCAAATGAACAATTTACATTTTGACACGCATCGGTTGATGTTTGATTGTGTACTTAATAAGAAAATTGTATCACGACTCTTATGTAAAGCTAGAGTTATGTAGGATTATGTACAATACAATGTACGTTTTGCATTTCCTTATTGGAAGCAATGAGAATGAGGTCCCTGATGAATTTCTAACTTGTTTTTACATAACTGAAGAAATATGCGGCACTAAATGAAATTGAAGACGTATATATGCCTAACAATATAATATTCATAAAATATACATCAAAAATGAAGATATCTGCAGGAGAACTAAGGTTTCCGACATAGCATGAAGAATTGCCAAACTTAAGCGGCAATGGGCAGAGTACATTGCTCGCAGAACGAAATTCTGGAGTAACGACCGCGTACCGGAAGACGCAGCGTTGGAAGGCTTCTGTTAGGTGGACCGATGACCTGGTGAAGTTTGTGGGAAACCGATGGACACGAGACGCACAGGATCGTTCATTGTGGCGACACTTGGGGGCAGGCATATATCCAATCGTGGACTTATATTAGCTGAAATGAGGATGATAATGATGATGAAAATATACATCAACCTAAAATGCTTATAGCGAAATCACTAGAATTTCTCAAAGATCTCCTATCATTGTTTTTATCAATTCCAGATCTGTCTTTATCTCAACCATTACATGTCTAGATGCCATGAATTTCTTTGAATGACATGGAAACCTAGTGACAGTTCAAATCTCAGCCCATAACTTCACTGGTTTATGGAGAATTCGAAAAAGATTAAGCGCATTTTTCTCAGCCCATAACTTTGTTCCAATAAAGATTATTTGCAAAACATCGAGTACAATTTTCTCTGTACTCATTTCCACATTTGTGATTGACATTTTCCTATCAACATTGATAGTATATCAAATCTTTTTGTTGATTTAGCCTACTTGTATTCATGTTTCTTTTAAAGACTGTGAGCACTTAATGTCCTATTGTTCGGTGGCGTTGAAGTTATCACCATCTGTGACGAATGCACGTTAACAGGCTTAATTGCCTTCGTCACGTGTGATATCTTCACGGTTAATAAATTTGTGGATAAGTGGCATAGCTAATTTATTGGTTTGTTAGTCTGCTTGTCTAGAATTTTCTTGAACCGGTTCAGCTGCGCTTTAGGTGATAGTATTATTATCTATTGTATCTATCTAGTATTATTATCTATTGTATCTAAATGCAGGAAGTCTATCTGTCATCTACATTAGAGATCATTAGGGCTAATGAGACTTCCGAGAGTGTCCTAGACAATAGAAATCAAACAGATTCTTACAAAATCAGTTAAAGTGCAAAAATAATTAATTATATTTAGGAAGTTGATGTTTCTAGTGTTGTTTCTTTGTTATTCAACCACCTTTATTGTTTAAATTTTTTTGTTGAATCTTAATAGTGTGCAAGTTCCATAAGAAGGTATATCTACAATTAATATTTATGTTAAAATTATTAAGAGTTAACAACTTTGTGTTAACCTGTTGTTGGACCAACTCTAGTTTTTGTTCTTTTTGTCACTATAATATCTACATGTGGAAGCTTGTAATTAGCAATTTAATTACCTACTATTGTCTTTATGTAGTTATTAGTCTGTAAGCTTTCCTAAAATGTGAAAAATAAATAAATAAATAAAATAAATAAATAAATAGAATATAACCAATTGATATAAGTGTACCAATAAAATTTAAAGAGATTCCTTGATTTCTCTAGGATCCGATCATCAGATTCTGACCTTGGGACTATGGGAAAAATATACCCTTTCACACAAAAAAGAATTTTTCAAACTGTTACTGGCGTGTACGAGCTAGCTGTCATACATAAAAAAATAAAATGAAGACGATATTTTCTCTTAATATTTTTTCTCTTTTTTATAAATCGTAAAACTATTGTTCAAAGCAATCACGTCTTTTTTCAGAGAGATTAGAATTAAAACAATATACCTTATAAAATAAGGTAAAACAGGATGATTGTAATAAAAGAGAATCAGTGACATGAAAAAATTGAAATAGGAAACACGTTGTGGATAAAACAAGGGAAAGATGGTAATGAAGAACTACCTACACAGAAAATAGTGATTGTATGAAACAGGTGTTGATTTGTTTACCACAGCTTTTTACGACTAAAGAAAGTTTTATTTACTTCATAATTGACGATAACATACGTAATATAGTTACGTGAGCAATCTTTGACGTTGTAAAAAATATGTCAAGAGGTATATATGCTTTGACAAAGTTATTTTTTCCAGTGATTGTAACCACATTCAAGTGAGTGATTCTTATACTGTAGTTCTTAAGCATCAGAATAATGAAGATAATATCTTTGACCAGCAATTATAAGTTAGTTTGTTCGAAAAAATTTATACAGTTTTGTTGAATTTGCTTTGGTTTTTTTTTTACTTTTACCTGCTGATTACGAAAGGATAAACAAACATATTGATATAACGGGTTCTCTAAGTACTCTCTCTTTGCCGTATGAATTATTCATGTTATGTAGGTTTAATGAATCATCATTGGCTGTAATGTTTTTTGAGCATGTCCTGAGTGTAAGAGTGTATGAAATTGTTTTACGCGATTTGACGTTTGGCGTTCCGATTGCCCCGTTCCGTGCTCTTAACCAATCAGAAAGCCACAAGCTGTAAGTATAAATGTTTCGGATCCTATCTATTCGTGGAGCTGGTTTCAGGTCTGAAGGAATTAAGTACATAGATTAGTAATAACAACATTTTGATAAGAATAAATACCACCACACCTTTTTATGCCATGCTTCCTGAAGCATAGCAGTAGCAACATAATAATTAACAGTGGATAGAAAAAGGCTGATGTTGTTGAGGATAATATTATGAGGATAGAATATTCATGGCTGGATACGCATCATATAGGTTAGTTACTGAACATGATGGGAAATGAAAACACGTTTTAAGAATAACTCTTTAACACATTTAATACAAAGAATATCAAGGAATCAAATTCATTTGCCACCTTATATCGTCAAACTATACGAGAAATATTTTAACTACAGAACACGTATACGCGATATCACTTAATTAGGCACCAGCAATATATTTAACTTTCATTAGAGGACAAACTAAACAACTATATACAGTAAATTAAAAATAATAAAACCCTACGCTAATTGAACTACCTAAAAGATGGCGTTAAAAACTCTTCCACATCGCTGTCGACTCGTAATGTGCTCGAAAGACTGGCGGCATTGCCACGCTGTATGGCAATGCTTACCCTCTGTCCAAGGTAAAAGCCAGCCTTTGGGTCACGCGAAGTGTCGACTAGAGGACATCATGAGGAAATACACTGCGAGTTTTCTCGTAGATGGCATCTGAGAAGAAAAAACATCTACGAGATATCTTGAAGCTGGCAATCCTTGTTTAAATGGAGCAGCTCCCAATAATAAGTCCTAAGAAAAAATCAACCTACTGAAACATAAACAAAGTAAACAATCCCCAGTAACGAAACAGTCATCAGTGCAAGTGTCGGTGAAATTCTGCCGCTCTCACTACCATTGTTTTAAATTTAACGCTGTTCAGAGGTGACCGATCCGTTCTGTTTGCTCCGCCATCTTGTTAGCGTCAGTGGCGCGAAATTGTAGATTTGCAATTTTGAAATTCGAACGCTGAAATCGAAATTTGTTTTATAATTTGAAAGTAAAAGTGTGATGTAAAGCTAAAGGATAAGAACTTTTAGGAAGAGAGTAGAGAGTACTGCTGGGAAAATGTGTCCTGGAAGATGCAGCGCTGGTAAGCCTCCCAGGGGACCGATGACCTGGTGAAGGTCGAGGTAATCCAATGGACGCGAGACGCACAGGACTGTTCGTTCTGGTTATACTTGAGGGAGGCCTATGTCCAACAGTGGACGTCTTTCGGCTGAAATGATGACTGACTATTATACAGAAATCAGATGGTTTCCAGACTAATTGGATAGAATTCAATTTTTACGTTGGCGCAGTGGTTGAGCGACTGCTAGAATGATTTTGGACAACGCAACCGTAGACTCGTAAGGTATACAAACATTTTCGCGAAAGAAGCTCCTAGGACAAACACCGTGTGGTTTTAGTGAGTCTAATGGACCCTTCCGCCTGCCCCAAGGCGGGCTGGGGAGGGGGGAGTATGAATAAGGATTTCTACTTGTACAAAAAAATGTGTATAATGAGTCTATACTAGTGTGGCCTGTGGAGAAAAAATATTAATATATTTTACACGGAGTGCTGAGCGGACTCGCGTGTGTTCTCTTTCGCAGTGGCACTGACTGATATGCCGGAGGTTGTTGGTTCGATTCCCACCCAGGACAAATGTTTGTATGATGCGCACAATCATTTGTTCTGTGTCTGGGTGTAATTTATCTACATTTTTCTACGTATAATATGCATGTATTTAGAAATATTTAAGTATTTTTATCAGTTGTCTAGTGCTCCTAACACAAACTCTGCTTAGCTTAACCTATTGAATGCTAATCACTTGTAATTAATACACTTATGTCGCACTGTGGAACTTAAAGCATTTAAAGACTAAAGACTAAACTAAGACTAACGACTAAGACTAAGACTAGACGACGCGGCGTTGTGAGATAGTTGTGTAAAAAAAAAGAAAAAAAAATGTCAGATCGTAATCCAGAATATCTCTGAAACGACTACTATCTCCAATAAATACGTAGTTCTTGCGTCCCCATCCGGCTGCTGGCTTCAAGGCAAGTTTAATTTTAACATAGAACGGTTATTACGAAACGGTGAGTTTTACAAAGATAGTTGTTTAACTGGACTTGTCCTTAAATAATTATTATTTACATAGTTAAAATCGACTGTTAGGCAACTGATCGGACAACAACCGGATCAAGTAGTCCCGTCTATGAAAGTGTTGCTTAGAGATTTGGTTTATTAGTGACAAGTTGTTTTGGTTAAGCAACGATTGACAAGGTCGGTCTGTAGATGGGTGATCGTTCTAATATACGTATCGAGAGTCCTCCGTACCTCGCAGAGCACGTTCAGCCGTTGGTCCCGGCCTTGCTTATTTGTTATTTTGTTACTTACCACTTATTAAACATTTATTTCAAACAATAAAATAATTATTTCTAGATATAAACTAAACATGTATACATATATGTTTGTAAGGTAAATAACCTAACACTAGCAACTAAATAAATAATCTAACTTTTCAACCGTACAGGTACACTCTCAACAATAAGGTTCAGTTGAAAAAGAGCGTCAGGCAACTACCACGTAGTTGTCTGGGTATGTGTGCCATTTAATTCAATGGTGCCATTGCATGCACATACATTCGTCGTCTTCTAGGACTACGCTTTTTTTTAGGTGTGAAATCTTTAAATAACTACTCCCACTGTGCATGTAGCGAGAGGTAATGTCAGACTTTTTCTGACTAGTTGCCCTTTACGACCGCGATAACTCTTTCGAAAGATCCCAAAGCTCAGCCCATCTCAGACTTCGTATACACGTTAAATTTCTTTTTGATATAACTATTACCTATAATATATGTCATAATCGCATTGTAACAATATATCATTCGTAACCTTTGCATAATTCTCTAGTAAGAAAGCTAACGAAGTCATTATATCTATCATAGATCTCCGTAATATTCGTAGGTCAGACAATAGCTCAATACAGCCTCGTCACGTGTGCAAAAAGAGAAAATCTCTATTATTTTATAAGTTGTCATAACTAAACGTGATAGTATTTCGACCTCAAGTGTGGGTTAAGGCATGAGCGATGCGATAAGCGGTTTAATATTATCTTCAGGTAACCTCAACCCTACAGCCGTAGTCCTAGAACACAAAGAGAAACTGAAGGAACATAGGTGTCATTTTAATCAGTAAAAGTCTAACACATCCTCTCGCTCCGCCTTAGAGCGGGAGGAGTTATTAAATTATTTCTCACAAAAAAAAACCCTACACCACATCACCCTGAAGTTATAGTATACATATTCCTTCTATATAGTAGGTATATAGAAAGAATCTGCCTCGGTGCATCTCATCTCCGTGGATATAATGTTTTTTTTAATAGTTCTAATCTGTTTACTATAATAATTTAAAAATCTACATGGAATACCCATGTTTGTTACTGACGAACAGTTTTCAAGAACAGCTTGTTTTTGCAGGGAAATGTTGTTTACATAAAGTATTCAATAAATAAGATAGCTCAACACAAAAAAGGTAATTAAAAACAAATAAGTCATTAATATAAAGTTGCACCTTTACTTTCCTAAGTTTGTATATATTAAGAACCCTTATTAGTAACATTTATTTGCTTATTAGTAATTTTAATATGCTATGCTATGCTATACTAACTAAATAGAGAGATACAAGATCAATATTTTCTTAGTGAAAATTATATTAACAATAAAACAGACACACTGGGACAATAATAAGTACAATTAAATAACAACAACCTTCACCAGGTCATCGGTCCATCTTGCAGGAGGCCTTCCGACGCTGCATCTTCCAGTACGAGGTCGCCACTCCAGAACCTTTCGGCCCCAACGGCCATCTGTTCTGCGAGCAATGTGCCCTGCCCATTGCCACTTAAACCGATGGATGCTAGACGCGCAGGATCGATCATTGTGGCGACACTTAGGGGAGGCCTATGTCCAACAGTGGACGTCTGTCGGCTGAAATGATGATGATGATGATGAAATAACAACTATGAGTTCATATTAAATGAAGTAAAAAATATTCTCCTAAATCGCTTAAGCCTTTAATTTGGACCACCACTAGCCATTGCGTAACCAAACACCTTTCTCACAACCTCTCGACCAAAGTACCTGCCACTTACAATTTGTATTTGCACTTCAAAACACTTCATAATAACCCTTCGCTCAAGATCTTTAAGTTCATATTAGAATGTATTTTGATTTGAAAGATGAAAAGTTAAGTTGGTAAATATGACAGCTGACAAGTGATGCATCTTTAAAGTTTTTAGTGACAGAAACTTTCACAGCATAATTATTAAAAAGTTAAATTAATGATAACTTACTCAAGGTAATTATTATATTTACTTGGTATTTTAGTGTGGGAGTTATGTACTTTGTACTTTCTTTAGCATCTATGGTTGCTTTTCTTTTTTTTCCTTGTTTAGTACAAGGAGTAGGTAGGTGCAATCTATGGTCTTTTTTATTTTAGTCGTTTAAATATCGAACTAGAAAAATAGACGCAATGGTTTTGAGAATATTGATTGATGTTCATTTGTATCCTGGTTTAAATTTTTATGTCAAGGTTTTGTTTTGAACTTTAAAAAAAAAAAGACAATGAATGAGTTCTTGAGGACATTTTGGTTTAAATCACTATAATTGGTCTTCTTCAGAAGCAGGTAATTTTCACAAATATGAAATAAAAACTAGTTAGTGCCGTTAATGGGTCCTCAGTTTTCATTTTCATTCCTAGTAAACAGCATACGCTTTTACAACAAGCTGCCAAAGGCAGTGACTGAACTTAGTGAGGGAAAATTCAAAACGCATATTAAGCGTGTCCTAGCCAATTTGTCACTCACGGTGGTTGCTGAAAATCAGCACTGTAGATTGCTGGATTCGTCCAGCGTCACAGTATAAGCTGAGCAACGGCCTATTCTTGCCTTGATGCGACGCACAAATTTGAATGTATTTATATTGTATCTGTTTTATTTTTGCTTTTCTTTTATTTTTGTTTATAATTTTGGTGTTTGTCTCTGTCAGGCACGTGTCGGCCGGTGTCGCATAGACTATAAAAAAAATATTGTTTTAATAGACAACCCAGACAGCTGAGTTGTCTATGGTTCAAGCAAGTTAAGCCCGGTTCACACGTGATCTCATAGGGCAACTAATTTTTGTTTTAATTTGTTATTATTTTTTGTTTTTTGAAATTTATTTGTGTGTCTATACGGGCAGAATAAACATGTTTTCTTTCTTTCTTTCTTTCTAACCAAAAAAGCATATTACAAAGTTAAAGACTATGTCGAAGACAGGCTTGTTTGGCAATGACTACCTCTGCACATGTGACTCTCTGGTAACTCATCAATATTATGTCTGTTAACTGCTCCACCTCTGTTTTAATATATATACATTTTTTATTTGTTTTTTTTTTCTATAGGACTTTGCTTTTGCAATATTTTTTTTTAATTTTTGTGACTTCAACTACCTTAAATTCGTTGATAATTTATTGATAGTTGTAATTATTTATATTTTTCTTGCTTTTTTTTATATAGCCTCTTTTTTGTTTTGTAATGTGAATGTGAGAACAGTGTCTACCTTACAAACTCTCAGATTACTTCCTATTTAAATTACTTTTTTTATTTGAATTTATTTTTTTATTTTGTGCTTTTGTGTACAGTATTGATCTACACTGTTCTTACATACTATCATATTGTGACACCAACCACTTTTTTTAAAAAGAGTAACCATGGAGTTTCTTGCCGGTTCTTCTCCATAGAAAACGACCAATTCGGAACCGTGCACAAGCTTCTGACGTTTTATAAGAGCCCATGTAGGCCTATGTGAAATAAAATATTTTGACTTTAAGTTTACTTTTGACTGATCGACATTTTGACAATTCAAAAGTGCCTGTAAATGGTTTATTTGAAATAATAAACGTTTCTGATTTAGGTATAGTCAAGTCGGGTACTTTGGCCCAAGACCCAACTAATAAATAGGAACACAGTACACTGTGTTTGGCTACTGTGTCTATAGGGTCAAGTTATACGTCAGGGCCAAAGTTACTCGATTTTACAGTACTTTAATAATATTAGTCACGATTTTATGTAATAAATGTAGATAACCTTTAGCTACTGTAATCTAAATATTGATATTGAAGGTCAATCAAAAATTGTCCTATAAATAAATATCTACTTAATCAGTCAATAATAAAACAGTATTTTTAAAACATAAATACAAACCAAATAAACTTTTAAATAGCAAGACTAATGCACATGGCATCTAAAAAGTCCAACAGAGTCACACAATCACACAATCAATCAACCAGTGACGCATGCGCATAGCATTGCTAACGCCATCTGTTGGCGCCAGTTTACGTCACAACTACATGCTTTTTGATACCCAAATCAAAGGATTGTAGAACTTAGTGCTGGAAGATAGAGTTGGTATTAGGTTGGCAATGGAAATGTGAGCACTGGAATTAGCTTGATAATAAAGTGAACTTAAGTTAGCTTGTTTTTACAAGAGAGAGGGCTTTCAGTAATTCAAGTTGGTAAGTATCATGTCGAAAATTTGCGGAATGTTAATTATTGATCCATAGAAATCTATGCAAACAAAAAAGTTAACCTAAATTGCACGTTCCAAAGGTGCAATTTAGCTTCACTTTTTTGTTTTTGACTGACCGACATTCTGACAATTTAAAAGAGCCTGTAATTAAATTAGAGAGTCTATTTGAAATAAACGTTTCTGATCGAGTAGAGACGATACCACGAGTTCTGAACGCGATCCATTTGACGACCTAAACTAAACTGTTAAAAGATGGAGGTATATAGGTGCATAACTCCATCTCTCTCTTTCTTACTCGCACATAGGGTTGCCAGGTCTTGAAACTTAAAAGCCGGACAATCTATTCTATTTAGCCGGACATTTAGTCAAAAAGGCCGATATTTTTTTAAGTCATAAAATCTTTATGAATTCTAAAGAAAAAACAATAAAATTAAGTGATATTATTGCTAGACTATTGCATGTCCGCTCTACTTGTGCTAGCGATACAAGGTAAGGCAAAACTCTAAGGACAATTTTAAATAAAATGGTCTTTCGTCGTCGTCGTCGTCGTCTAACAAAAGCCAAAAATGCTCAAATTTGGCCGGACACGCAACTAAAAAGCCTGACTATGTCCGGCTTTATCCGGACGCCTGGCAACGCTACTCGCACGGCTTTCATTTTAACACGTCATAGTAAGGCTGCAGGATCAAGACCAATTGTAACCCTGGAACTCAATAAGCAACTGAAGAAAAAAAGGTTGATTTTGATCAAAAAAGTCTTAAAAAGGTAAAACGACAACGGGACTCTCGTTTTACCCAGACCGGGAGAAGCTATATGACATTTTCTCTCACTGAAAAAAAAAAGATAGATGAATGGAGGCGAGATGTGCACAGGACCGTTCATTGTGGCGATAATTGGGGGAGGCCTATGTCCTACAGTGGACGTTTTTTTGCTGAAATGATGATGATGAAACAAAAGCATTGCTAGCTACTACAGGTACATGAAAGTAGTCAAAAAAACTGATGAATTTATTTCAACGAGAATAAGGCCACATTACTAAAAATCGCCTTAAAATTCTGTCCCTTACCAGTGAAACTTCTCTCTGATGTCTTCACAATGCAACATACAGTGTCGCAAAACATAAATCACACTTATTTTACTCTCACTAGCACTAAGTCCCTTAGCAACTGAAATATACTCGTCCTTTGTTCAGCCGTGTCCCTGAAGGGGACTTCGGAATGTCCTAAATATAGTCCCTTACCGTGTTCACTTAGTCCTTGTTGGGACTACTTCAGACCGATCGGGAACGGACTAATTTTAGTCCTTTGGAATAGCGATGTTACGAAGATTCAATCTGATTCCGAAAGTTTAATTGATTTTGCACTTTCGATTCTGATTTCGATATTTTTTTAAGTTCATCCTCATCATCATTTCAACCGAAAGACGGTCCACTATTGGACATAGACCTCCCCAAATCGCCATAACGACCGCTTCCATGCGTCTCGCATCCATCAGACTCCCGCGACCTTCACCTGGTCATTGTTCCACCTCGTGGGAGCCTTTCCATCGCTGCGTCTTTCGGTACGAAACACCACTCCAGAACCTTTCATCTCCATCGACTATCTGTTCTGCGAACTTAGTGCCCTACCTAAGATTATTGTCGGAAGTTACATCAGAGCAATTCACAACTGCTGCAGTAGTTTCCGTCCTTCTTTGTCCTCTGTCGATTACTGTTTCCCTCTTTATTTTGCTTCACATTTATCAATATGTGCATGAGTTCATACTACATTTGAGCTGCTATCCGAATCTTTAATATTTTGGTGCTGTTTCATGTGTCGTTTCTATTTCCGCCTCAAATTCAGATAACAGTTCCGATTCCAATAAACCAACGCAATCGCTACCGAATTCGCTTTCGATATAATCACTACAGTAACATCCCTACTTTGCAACAGGGAGGACTAAATACCGATGCTTGAAGCTCGTTTGTAGTTTTCTTGAGTGATTTGTAGTTTAAGGTGTATTTTAAGTGAAGCTTCTGATGCATTTGGATAAGGACTTGTACCAGTCAATTAGGTGTTCTTTGAATTGTCACGTCATGCTAATATTCTGATTAAAGGCATTTTAATTTGCCAGAACTCACATTCCAGGAACTTGTAGCACTATTAAAAATTAAGCATTTTGAATTCCGTTTATTTTTAGGGTTTATAATATTTAAAAAGTATTGTATTTTAATTTCTTATCAAGTAATGTTTATTCTGCTACACTAACTTAGATGTAAATTTTACGGTATAATCGATATAGCAGTTATAGTACTGTGGAATATGAACATTCCAAGAACGCCAAGAACAATTAGACTATTTTATCTAAGAGCTGTTATTAAGTAGATACCTACATTTAATTTGCTTAGTTCCGTAGTTTCATCTACGAGTCTGAAAAAGTGCAGACGTGCATTTTATGAAAACATTCTTCAGAATTTTTTCTTTGTATAAATAGGTAAGAAAAAATACGATTTGTGAACCCATTATGAACTACTTACTTATACTAATAACTATTCTTCATTATTCATTAAATCAAAGTTGTTAAATTTTTTCAGTTAATAAGAATGCTTAAGTCGGCCATTTAAAGCAAAAAAAAACTACAGCAGAAATATCATAAGTCTCTTAAAAGAATTTACTGCAAAATGCTTTCACAACACGTTAATGTCATTGGCAACGCCTTGTCTATTCTAAGCAGCAACATTTGATGCTGAGATGAGTTTGCCTTACTGTTTTTGTTTGGACTATGGTAATAATTTTTGTCTTGAACTAAAGTAACTAAAACAATAAAAGAGTCCTCCAGGAGAGATACTTCGGTCATCAAATTCATCACTTAACAGATTTTTTATTTAATTAATATTGTTATAATATACAATGTGTAACGTTAAATGCACAAAACCTGTAAATAGTTTGATCAGAATAAGGAGCAGAATCAATTAAACCATTTCCTTAATATAGGTTAAATTTTTCAAAAAAATCTTCATTAAAAATGTCGCCCCTGTCTATTTATTGATGGGTCAAGCCATCACGTGCGCAAACCAGCCGAAATAGGTAAACAAACACAAATAATTGTAGTCCAATCAAATTTTCTCATACACGGGATAATAAAAGTTCTTATTTCAATGCAGATATTAATTTTAAACAAAATAAAACTGCACATAAAACCTTTAATTAGGTCTTTTAAATTAAAAATCATTTGGGGTGTCTGAGGTTTTGCGCATTTAAAGTTACACGTTGTATCTATACATCTTAACTATTAAAAATTATAATCAACAGATGCATTAAATTATGTGTGCATGCGCGTGGAACACTAAGCGCCGTCACTTGACGACTTGGGCTTGGTTCGGACGGTTACCGGACGGTCGGACGGCGAGCTACTCGTAGTAGGGCCTGTGTCATCAAGGTTATTATAATGTTGGGATTGAGAATAGATTCAAACGCAAGCTCGTATGAAATGATACTAACTTTATTGTGGATAAACATTGATTATATAGGTTACATCAGTCCATCTATAATAGCTAATAGGTACATGCTTATACACTACATCTCCCTCCTTAAAAAAAAATAACTTTGTCCTTAAAAGGCTTGTCTATAGTTGAGTTCAATCATTAATTCATGAATCCCCAAGCGACCACCGGTGGCCGCGCATCTATTGTCTTACTATTGTGTCTCTAATTGACGGTATCTGAAGGGTTAATTTAGCTAAAGAACATTAATTTTCTCAACCTGTCTTCAAATATTCAGCTGTCAGTCTGTCAGATTAATTTAATGTATCAGTAGGTGGCGTAGGTTGTCTGCTCATGATGGAAGGCGCCTTTAACTCTTTGATAGTATGTAATTAAGACACCCACGTATTGAATACTACATTGGCGCCATTTGCAGGTTGTTGATTTATTACTATCCCCCGTTTATGAGCCGAATTTAAACAGATAATAACCATAGCTGATTTGTTTTACATGTGTCGCAATAGTTTCCCACTAACCGAGGGTTGTCCTTGGTTGCACTTGCATAGTCATCATCATCATCTTCCTGCCCTTATCCCATCTTATTTAGGGTCGGCGCAACACGTTTTTTCCATCCATTCTGCCCTGTCACTCGTCATGCTATCACTAACTCCTTTTTCTTTCATATCACTCTTCACACAATCCATCCATCTATACTTTGGCCTCCCTCTCCCTCTCCCTCTCCACCCATCCACATGTATACTCATAAATCTTTTAGTAACATGCGTTTCATCCCTTCTCATTGCATGACCATCCAAGACAAATGATTCCCCTTCAACTTTTCAGTCACTCGCGCCACCACTTCCATAGTGCGTACAGGGATGATCGTCAGTTGGTACAAAGTTCCAAAAATAAAAAATAATAAATAAAGTTAATTATTTCAGGTAAAAACCCATATTAGAGAACTCAATCGGAATATATAATACAATCGGTTTAAACACGACCAAAAATTAAAATATACATGAAAAAATATAAAATAAAAATTTCAATCCCAATAATAAATACTTAATACTTCCATAATATCAGTAAATAACGAATAATTCCAAAATCTCAATAAATAGAAAGTAAAATATAAAAAATGCCTCCAGAACTCACAGAGGCCCCCTCTGCGAGTTCTGGAGTTGGATAGAGTTTCTTGCACGTTGTTCTCCATAGAGATTGTACGCCTTAGAACGTGCAATTTAGCTACACTTTTTTTTTGGCTGACCGACATTTTGACAATTTAAAAGTGCCTGTAATTGATCTATTTGGAATAAACGTTTCTGATTTCTGCAACTTTTTTGCCCGCCCTTATTACACTTGTACCTTAATTATGGACAGTGTGAGTGACCCTAAGTGCATCCCAAAAAAGGAGTGAAGAGGAAATCTAGAAGCTGTATTACCGTAATATATCGTAACGGACTTTCTATAAAAGTCGTCCGACAGGATGTACTGCCACTATCAAGCTGTATATCGCAGCTATCCACGCAAAAACTTGACTTACTCTCGATTTTGCAGATCTAAAGAAGGTAATTCATGGCTTCCAGTTTAAAGTCGTTAAATACGGGAACCATACTAGTATTCTGTACAAGAAAACAGTTCAGGAAAACAGTTTTAAGAGTATTTTTATTACACAAGGCTTTAAATTGAGTATTTTAATTCAATAAATTCCAAGCGAACGCTGGCGTTCGCGCTCTCACTGTCTTTCTATTGTGCCTCTAATTACGGTATTTGAAAGGTCAAACGCTTCTTTTAAATTGGGGGTTAATCGTTAATTATCGTTCTTTTTTTACTTGGGAAATCATCAAATAACTTCTCTGGGTAGAGCGGGAGGGAGTATCAAACTTTTATTCACTTAGACCTAGTCCTCTTTCAGGTCCCCTTAAGAGCGCCTTCACACTAGCGTTTGACCAGCGTAGGCGTTCGATAAACGTATGCGCAGCGCAGGCGTTTCCTCTGGGGGTCAATTGAACGCCGCAACAATACGACGCCTGCGCTGCGCATACGTTTATCGAACGTCTACGCTGGATAAATGCTAGTGTGAAGGCGCTCTAATTGATGGGGTGTGGTAACTCCTTCGAACAACCCGAAACCCTGACAGGCATTGTCCCACTGGTCCCTACAATTTTGCTGACACCTGTTTAAGACGCGCGAAGAGAATGCGCCCCATACCCGGAATTGGCCTGCTTCCTTACCAGGCGACGATGTAAGTAAACAAATTGATCAATTAAATCCAACGCTCATTGCTGCTAAAGCCTACCTCGCGGCTTGCTAATCACCCGTGACCATACCAGCCACCCAATGGTTGGGAGCCATCAGTCATCGGCTGGTCACTCAAGGCGAGTTACGCAACGGGGCCGACGCGCTCTGATTCACCAGCTAATGGTACGTGACCGTGTTCTACCGACAGCCCCTACTATGAGGTGACAACTCGATGCGAAGACTACTTAATCTGTTGCGACTAATTTTGCGAGTTTGTTACTAATCTTTAAATAAAATTCTCGGCAGTAATATAATACACGTATTCTACACTTAATCCTTATCTTTTAATATTGTAAAAGCGAAAGTGAGTTTTTATTGTTTGTTTGTTACGTCTTTACGCCTAAATGGCAAAAACGATTTTGATGAAACTTGGTACACGGATAGATCATGTCCTGAAATAAGACAGGATACTTTTTATCCCGGACGTATGTTTCTTTGGGATAATTTTCTGCTATTACGGGGACGAAGCCGATGGGAGCAGCTAGTAATATTACATGGTGGTAAAGTTTGATATTATGTTTTTTTGTTTGTCGTAGGTCTTTTTTAGACTGGTCCGATTGCGAAATTTTTTTTCACGGATAGAAAGCTGCTTTATTCCTGAGTGGCGGCTTTATTTTATGTATTCAGGCGAAGCCGTAGGCAAAAGCTAGTGTATTATATCTAAATCTTCCTCAAGAATCACTTAGTCTATTGGGGAAAACTACACGAAAATGTGTTCAGTAGAATTGAGCTTATCGCGAACAGACATAATGGGGTACGTGTTTTATTATAATGTACGTGTGTATTCATAGTCATATTAGGATTTAAGAGCAATGGTGGCTCAGTAGTAACGGCCTCGACGATACGAGTCGTATTGTAGGTCGCGGGTTCAAACCCAGCCAGGCGCATTACTTACGGTGAAATAAAACATCGTGAGAAAACCGGCATGTCCTAGCACCAAACATTCGAATACATGTGACATCTACCAACCCGCACTGGGTCCGCTTGGTGGATTATTCCCTCTCTTAGAGAGGAGGCCTGCATTTCAGTAGTGGGAACAATAAAAAGCTGATTATGCTATGCTATTATTAGGGTTTAATGACTTCAACTTAGTTATAGTCTTTATTGTACACCATGACAGACATAAAATCGAGTAAATTACACTTCGCGTGACCCTAGGGCTACCAACCTCAGACAGAAGACAAGCACTGCCATACAGCAGCGTGGCAATGTCGCCAGCACATTGCCAGTCCACAGCGGTACGGACGAGGAGTTTTTCAACCCATAAAGTTAAGTATGTGTAATTGCTAATTAGTTACAATATATTTTAACCCTTCAGATACCGTCAATTAGAGACACAATAGTAAGACAATAGATGCGCGGCCACCGGTGGTCGCTTGGGGATTCATGAATTAAATATTATTTATAACGCTGATAACTGTTTATATTGAGATATCTTGTATTATTCTCCATGTTTTGAAGCGATAATTGAGTGAGTTTGAAACCAATCGTAGGGGCAATATCAGTGTTACTCAATATTAAGCTATGTTTTTCTATACATAATTAATTCATGAATCCCCAAGCGACACCCGGTGGCCGCGCATCTATTGTCTTACTATTGTGTCTCTAATTGACGGTATCTGAAGGGTTAATGGAGACGTGAGAGATGGGCACTGTTTAGCGAAAATCTACAGTAGCAGCTTCGCCCGCGTGAAAATAGAAATTGCCCTTAGGTAGCACACCAAAGGTACCATAAAATATAGGATTTCTATCTTTTATTCCAGGACATGATCTACCCATGTGTAAAATTTTATTGAATCCTGTTCAACCATTTGAGCGTGAAGAAGTAACAATAAACACCCCACAAACATACAAACTTTAGCTTTTTATAATATTAGTGTGATTAAATTCCAAATTAAAGGAAACCGTTTCCTTCAGTGCCTTTTTATTTATGAAGTGTAATTTTTTTATTTATTAAGATCGCCAACATTACAAGCTCTGGGAATTTACAAGTACAAACACTATACTAGTGGTCCAACACTTAAAAAAAACCAAAGTGTGATTATCAAGCTTCAATTATTAAGAATACGACTTAGTGCAATGGCCATAGCGTACGTATAATTAATTGTTTAATAAAAGTATATTGGTTGTAAATAATTACAATATTACACAATACACCTTGACCTTGGTCGTGGCATACAACATTGTAATTATAATTTCCATAAAAGTGAAATAAGCCGTAAAATTGGCACTACGTGAGTTACGTAACTACAACGTAATTCTACGTTCTTGAGAACGTAGTAGGGTATGTCGATGTTTGTTGATGATGTTAGGTTACATTAGATACTAAAAATAGTCGCAAGTAGTTACGACCCAGGACTTTTTCTTTCTTTCTTCTCTTTCTTTCTTTAGTGCTTTTGGCTACATTTTTTAAGCGGAATTTCCTATAATAAAAGTTTGAATTTGATGTAAAAAATATATAGAAATAATAACATCATTCACGGTAAATATTTTTTTTTTAGATAGTTTAAACCAAAAATTACGTTTAAATATCATTTCATAATTTTAGGTCGCTGGGCTGTAATTTTATTATTTTAAAACGTATCTTAGGCTGTAATGTCTAAATATTCTAGTCATTAAATTACGTCGTTGGGCCTTACGAGTTTAAGAGGAAACAGGGCCCATGTTATGTACTACAAATATTCTGGTTATGTTTCTTGCCTCTTCTATTATTCGAAAACAATGTAAATAAATAAAGTTCAAATATAGTTTCAACGAGTTTGTAAGGTCACCGCAAAAAGAGAGGTGGAGAAACAAATTTTGAGAATCAGAGGCCCATAAATTGGTAGTCTTTGCTAGTATTATGTATTTAAATCATAAATAACATAATAATGCTAAAGGATGCCTACGTTGTACGCTTGGGGTCTTTACTTGGCACTGATTGCAAAATACGATGCGATGCAAGTCGACGACCTTCGATCGATGTAAGTGCTAACATACAGACAACACTACTTACCTACATCAACCCACCTGCTGTTAAAATAAGCCAATAAATAAATTGATACCAATTAACTCCAAATTTTCGACAGTTCATCAGAAGGCCTTTATTCTCATAGTCACCCAAAGGGCAATAGAAAGGGCTACACTCGAGGTTTCCTTGCGTGAATGAAGATATCCGCAGGAGAACCAAGTTTACCGACATAGCTCAAAGAATCGCCAAACTAAAATACCAGGGCACATTGCTCGCAGAACAGTTGGTTGATGGGATCGAAAGACACTGGAGGGGCGACCTCGTACCAGAAGACACAACGTTGGAATGTCTCCCACAAGGTGGACCGATGACCTGGTGATGGTCGCGGGAATTTGATGGATGCGAGACGGACCGGTCGTTGTAGCGACACACTTGAGGGAAATCGTGTCCACAGTGAACGTCTATTAGCTGAAATGATGATGTTGATTTTGACAATTTAACCCTTCAGATACCGTCAATTAGAGACACAATAGTAAGACAATAGATGCGCGGCCACCGGTGGTCGCTTGGGGATTCATGAATTAAATTAATATTAATTAAAGGTGTTGTTGACATTACTTTGAAAGATAGCACCTAAAGATGTTCAATCTTAATAGTCACATAAAGGCATCGTCATACAATTATTATGGTTATTGATTCTTAACTTATGCCTTAATTCATCTTTAGAGCATATTAACTTCAATTGCAAAACAGACACAATTTATGTTCCCCCAAAATTCAGCGTAATCTGCAGTTTTTCCATTGCTTAATGCATTGGTTGTACAATTTAGTGATCACGATGGTTTTACAAATGACTTTATAAAAGGCATTTTCTAAGCCTTCCTATGAGAATGTCATTAGAAAGTAATTTTAAACTATGTAAATCTGTCAAAGATTTTTCTTTTTGGTTTAGCACTTGAAATTATTAAAAATATTTAACAAGAAAATATAAATAGACACGTGCGAGAAGCGAAAAACGCCGAACAAAATGAGTAATTATATAAATTAAACGCAAATAGGTTAAACGCTTCTTTTAGTCGTGCACTCTTGACAAAGTGGTCGTGGTCATGTCTCGGTCGAGTCCTGCATCACCGCTTCTCTTGCGATACGACGTTGCTCTGTGTTTGATAACTTGTTAATACTGCAATGTACCTTAGATTTGATAAGGTCCATCCACCGTGTTTTAGAGTGTCGACATCATCTTTTGCCGTTGACTTTCTCTTGCACCACCAATCGTTCCATGAGCTTGAGAATTCATATTTGCTCAGGCGACGAACATCTCTCTTTGATAGTTATTTAATTCTTTATGCACACAAGAGTACCTACAAAGGCATTTTCTAACAGTCAATCTTTGGGTGATGCAGAGACTAATTATGGTATAGTCTGTCTAAAAATTCAAAGGACTTGGAAATTATTGAAAGAAATAAAAAATCTGTTGTTGGCAACGCGAATTTTAGTTGTCTCGTTTCTTGAAATGATGATAGTTCTACACCAGATGTTGATCATAACATGGATAGAGATAATGGATAAATACGCGGAGTAGAATATTTAGAATCAGATCTTTCTTACGATTCCAGATTTATGTTTCTTTATACTTACATATGACCCTATTAAATCTTTGCTAATGGATCTTACTTTTGTAATATTTATCATCAAAGAGACTGAAATAGGCATTTTTTATTGTAAAACACTTCCATAGGTACGTTTTTATAAGGTTCTTCTATTAGTAAACAATGATCAAGATCTCTTAATCAACCTTGATTATTGAACCAGTGTTGACTAACGTCGGATTTTAATTTACCTTAAGTCGATTGACTTTTAGACAGACTATAGGTGCAAATATATTGATTTCTTTCAGGATTGAAATATTGTTTCGATGCTCTTCTAAAGCTTCTAATTTCATGTCTACCACAAAATTAAGTAGGTACCTAATTAAATCATGTTGAGCACCACAATAAGGCACGTTCGTATTGTTTGTCAGATTATAGACGCCTCAACGTCATCGCTTACTGCCAAGGATCTAACTTGGCTTGTAACTTTGATTGCAACATATAATGTATGTAGGTGTGGGCACAGTTTCGTCTTCATTTTGTTTTCGAGCGATGAAATCTTTACAAATAGGTAGGTAGTGAACATCCTGATTAATTATGTGATTTATTGTATTTGGTAAGTGTTATATTAATTACGCCTATCTATTGGGTTTTAATTTTAACAAATTTATTAACAATCTGTGGTTTTGTACCCGAAAGGTAATAAAGCCAACACTGTCCATCCATTCGTCAGCCGACTATATTAATTTATGAACCGTAATAAAGACACTTGAAATTTGTAAAGAGTATTAATTTCAAAGAGCCAAGTACGATTTTCACTTGGTCGGACTTTCTTTTGCCTATATCGATTCTAGGCCTAGGGTAACGTTTGAATCATAGGAAAATTGTGAAGGAGAGGTTCATCATGATTTATAGCTACCTACTACTACTAAGTGTTACTATTATTTTTAGTAATACATTATCATCAATTTTTTGCGCGTCTTTGGTACAATATTGACTAGTCTACACTGTCCTGACATATCTGTTAATATTGTAAAAACAAACATATTTTTTAAAAGAAAACCATGAAGTTTTTTCTGGTTCTTCTATTAGAACCGTGCACTAGCTTTTGACGTTTTATAAATGCCCATGTAGGCCTATGTGAAATAAAAACATTTTGAATTTGAACTACCCATGGCTGCCTACTACCAAGACCCTTTTGCACATAAATCTAGGTACCAATCTCCACTCTTCACTTTCCTTGCAGTAAAGAAATCTGTGATAAGATCAGCGTGCAATTAGTCTTTAGTTTCTATTTATTTTAGATTTCGTGAAACAGATAGTAAGATAATCAACGGTCTTAGCTCTATGGACAGATAATAATGTTGTCTATGATCAAACCATAGCCAATATTTAAATGCAACGGATAAAATCTAAGTAAAGTCATTGAGCAAAGTTATAATTTATTATCAACCCCGAGGTCGTCAACATTTTGCATTGAAACTGTTACTTTATTGTGCTAATTCAAAGTTATATATATAATATCTAGATTTACCAATAAATCAAGATCATAAGAACATTGGAGAAATCTGTAGCTATTAAATACAATATAACTTCATAACCTTCTTATATTATGAAGGTTTTTCTTTGGAATTTGTTTATGGAGGCATTTGTTTAAATTTTTATTATCGCTAGTCCTTATAAAAAACCAAGTGTGAGTCGATTTCGCGCACGCGTGTTCCGTTCCGTGACAAAGCATAAAAGGCAAAAAAATCATGTTTATTGTATGTTTCGTAGCTCAAACTGATACCTGTGCTTCTCCAATTGCCCATAACGTTCCAAGGCCAAGGTAACTTTTCAAACAAACAAGCAAACTATTAATGGAATAATGAAATAGAAAAATAATCATAAATTTTCGTGGTGGAAAGCCGGAAACTTGAGTATTTTTACATACCGACCTAGTAGGGCCTAGTTTTAATTTATGTATTAGAAAATGTTATGAATTAATGCAAATGAAGGTATATAGGTACATATTACCTAATCGATGTTTTTAAGAGTTGCATCATCTCATTCCAAATTATTTAATAAAGCAGGTGTTAAAAGTCGACCAATTTGCCTGCTGCAGTCTTTTCGTCCGATTTTAATTTGGGTGTCCTCAAGGCTAGAGTGAATAGGCTCTTAATAAACTAGTGCGCCTCACTATCAACAATTGATTCACTGCTTACCATCTGGTGGGATTACCAAGGTTTTCAGCACTATATTTCTTTTTTCAGTACCTCAATGTCTGGTCAATATTGAAGGTTTGTGTTAAAGTCAAAACAAAGCTTTGATCAAAATCACGATTGTTTAAAATAGTGGGTCAAAGCAACAGCAATATTTTAATAAGATAAAATAAATGTGTGACGAGTTTAGATATATTTTTACTGTGGCAAATCGACACTGTGACGAGTTTACAATAACCCATGAAGAGAGACAAAAAGGTACCAGTTGAAAGAAGCAGTATTAGCTAAGTAGGCCATCTCTCTAATATTCACCACGCGGGCCAGTGGATGTGACATATTCTCCGATTTTTTTTTGTTCTGTGGCGGTTTCCTCACGATGAAGTTTTTTTTTTGGTAGGTTTGCGGTCGATGGCGGAGTGTGATTGCTTAAATTAAAGATCCCATTTTTTTCCGACTCCGGCAGGACATTACACTCCTTAGTTGTATGTCTACATAATGAACGTGTTCCCAGAACGTTTTGTATATCTACCTAAATTACACAAAGTAAAGTGCCAACCGGAGTTTGAACCCACGACCTACAATGACAATTCTACACTACTGCTCTCTACGTTGTAGACCAACCTACCAATAAAACCTATAATTAAATTCCAAATATTTTTACACAGTAGCCGGCAAGAGGAATACGCCACGAGCTGGCGCGGAAAGTGAAAGTAGCTCACCTCGAAATCTGCGCGATCCCTTACCACCATTACTTTTTTGAAGAAAATCTGAGGCATAATGTCACTTTTGACCTCACAACACAATCACTAATGTCAAACTGTCAACCGAATCGATTAACGATTCAGTGATTTTACTCTTTTTATCTGTGGAAAAACTAAATCACTTTTGTTTTTGTTTACAACTCAATGTCATGGTCACTGTTCTTTTTTTGAAATATGGCGCCAATTTACATCAACCACAGATAATAAAATTTTAATGTTGTCAAATTCCTTTGTTTGTTCAAAGATCGATAGCAAAGTTATGCAATTTATAGCAAAATTAGAAATAAGAATGCGATTTGTACGCAAACCTTTCCCTTCTAACACTTTGTAGGCAACTAAACCACGCAACAAGCATAATGTTTATAAGTAAGAAACGTTGACTTGGCTAGGACTGTCGCAATCACAATATTAGCGCGATGCCATAGAACTGCATGAACGACTCTTATTTCTTGATTCATAACGCATAAAATTGCTTGAAGTACTTAGAATTCTTACAAGTGTGAACTTTGTCTATTTCTAGGTGCAATACACGTTCAATACGTGCAGATTGGATTTACGATAGTACCTAGTGGTCTTGGATGCATTCATATATTATCATGATGGCGACCCGTATAATTAATGATGAAGACGAAGTCAGAAAAGCGTGAAAAAAAAGAAAAAGTTATGGTTTCAACAGAGCGTTTTGTCTTTGTCCGGTAGTGGGCTTGGATTCATAAAATATTTGTAGCTTGTTTCATCACTAACTAGTTGTTTTATCGATAGAAATCCTGTTCTATTTAGTTAATGTTTCTGGCAGATAGACAATGCTTATGGAGACTGCGGGACGAAGTACTTAGGCTCATGTCAAGTGACATTTGAAAGTGATTGCCGAAAAGTCAATATGTATGACATTGACGGATTGACTCGCGCTACCGTTATGTCACGTGACCACTTTGTGACATTGTCACAAATTGTGTGTCACATTGTTCAAATCTTTGACGAATTTTAATACAATATTCATTTTTTATTATTATTGATAAGCTTGTTATTTACCACTTTCTCACCTTATGGAAAGATATATAAAGCAAAAAGCTCCATCCACTCTTAAAAAAAAACTCACTCTTGACTTAAAGACCAAGGTTGACACACATAGGACTCTGGCCGGGAATTCCACTACCTAGCTGTATGCACAATGAAAGTGTTCCCAAAACGTTTGCTGCGTACCTATGGGTGGGATGTCCACCATACACTACGCGCCGCCTTTAGCACTGTATGTCTGGTGGTTCAATGACGGAACGAGCTTGGCGAAATCAAGCTACGCAGTTCCGACGCCGACAAAATCGACAGGCTAGCGACTGGGGTCCATGCTCAAGATTTTGAAGCTTTGACTCAACAACTGCATCATTACGTATAAGCCTCCCCGCACACGGGTCTCAAAAAAACGCCGCTTTAAGCTTCTATTTGAGGCGGCCTTTTTTTGTGGCTCGTATGCAGCGGTGCTACCAAAAAAAAACGCTTGAAGCCGCTTCAAGCTGCTTCGGCCACAAAATGTCGCGCGCTTCAGCTGTTTTTTTGCGGCGGCTTCTAGCTTTTTATGTGGCCGCTTCTAGCTTTTTTTATGGCCGCTTCTAGTTTTTTTTTAGGCTGTGTTATTTTGAGGCTCGTGTACGGGGACAGCTATCCTCTTGGCTCATTTCTCAATCGACTCAAGCGCATCATTCTAAACTAAAGCTCTATGTTCACATCCATAGCTTGATTAACCAAAAGGAAGTCCTTATGCCCATTGGCTCCACCAGTTCATTCCTCCGGATGAGTTTTTTACTTTTTATTCGAACTGTCTAGTTATCTACCGGTTGATTTCCGCAACCTTAGATGATATTAAGTACATTCGCATTCAGTCCGGTATCAGTATACTAGTTTGTTTATAGTCTAAACTTATTTTATAGAGGTAAAATGTATTGTTATTATATCTAGACTGACCGACTAACTGTTTGTACCGGAAGACGCAGCGTTGGAAGGCCTCCAACAAGGTGGATCGTCGGATACGTGACGCACGGGACCGATCGTTGTGGCGACGCTTGGGAGAGGCCTATATCCAACAGTGGACGTCTTTCGGCTGAATTATAATGATGATGATAATGATGATAATCTAGACTGCAGGATAGAAGTGTGACGGTACACTGTCTCACTGCTGGGCAAAGCCTCCCTCTATTTCTTTCATTATTCCTGGCTCTGGGCCAATTCCTGCCAATTTCTAAGACAGAAGCGCCGTTTCCAAAACGCGCGTCGAACGCGCGCTTTTATCCTATTAATGGTCTACAGATTGCGTCTGACTCGCTTCTGTACCGCTAAAAACGCACACTAACGGCGCGTTTAAAAAACGTGGTATGCACAGGCCCAAGTCATCTCGTTATCCATATCCTTCGTGGTCTGCCGTGACCCCATCGTTAAATTTATTAAATGATTGGTATTTATTTAAACTTTATGTACTTACGTTAATGGTAGTAGTGTTGTGGTGGAAATTATTTGGCTATTTGATTTTTAGGTAATTTCCAGAAGTCCTGAGTGCCCAGAGCTCAGACAAACTGCAAATTTCCACGAACACGATTACCAATCGAAATGCAAAAATTATAGGGTTGGACAACGTCAAATTTCGCAAAGGAACGCGATAATTCTTTAACCGATGTCTACCTACGCCGCGTTCCGACTTACGATAACATTTCTGTTAGCGCATCAACAAATCGTCGATGGACGATTAAAAAGTCAAACGACTTGGGGATTTTGTATAATATTTAATAATTTAAAAAATACTTATATATTCTTTATTGTACGCAAACAATTTATACACACAGTTTGTAAAAGTACAGTTGGAGTGTGATTCGTGAGTGAAACCGGCATATCCTAGAACCAAAAATTCGAAGACATGTGACATCCACCAACCCGCACTGGGCCCACGTGGTGGATTCCGGCCTATTCCTTCTTATTCCTTCTCCTAGAGAGGAGGCCTGAGTCCCAACAATGGGAACATTAAAAAGGCTGATGATGATGATGAAAAAATACTTATATTCGATACTTTATAAAGGTTCTTCTATTAGTAAGCAATGATCAAGATCTCTTAATCAACCTTGATTATTGAACCAGCGTTGTCTACATCACATTTCATTTACCCTAATAAATTATCCAAGTGGTTTTACTTGACTCTACGACGACTGTTTGAGCACTAACAGCAATGTTATCATGGGTCGGTCACACTACGACTGAACACCATATCTATGCTACATTTTATCCTGAAAAAAAAGCACAGTTATTTTAAGATAAGCCTTAAAAGCCATGGTAAAAGCATGTTATCAATAATATCATGTCCTTTATCAATCTATTTCAACACAACCTCTACTTGAGAGGTACTTTGTACTACTAGAGAACATTAGATTCCCATAAAAGGAGACCAAACCTTCGTCTGTACATATAGAAGGTGCTATAAGGCACTATTACAGGTCGCAATACTAGTAGATACGAATATCAATAAGGTCGTATGGTCTATAGAAAATAACCTACATGTTGCTGTCCTTTACCCACTCTTTCTTTCTTTTTGAGGTGGAAAGTGCTTAAATGACTTTTTCATTACTCATACTCTGAAAGTAGGTCTGAAGTGGCCTGAGGAGCGGGCTGAAAAGCATCACACTTTTCATCCCTAGGGAGTTTTACTTTCAACTAACAGCTGTCAAATTATTAAAAAAAAAAACTAGGTCTATCTTCTTGTATTTGTAATGAAAAGCACAGTGCTTAACCTCGGGGTTAAAGTTACTTATTTAGTCCTTCGAATTAGCGACCTCGCTACGCTCGGCCGCCAACTCCGCCGAAATAAGTTACTTTCACCCCTAGTGTGACAATGTACTATTCCTACTCTTGGGTAGAACGAGAGAGCGTGTCAAACTTTTACTAACTAAAGCTCGCCTGTGTCCTTAGTCTTTAGGAATTTCCCTTTGTTTACTAACATTGGTGCATCTGGGCCAAACTCCAAAGTTTGTAAGTTCGATTGTCAGGTGGCCATCAGCCTAAGGTATATAACATAGATATCCGGTATATACTGTCCTACCCATAGTTAAGCTTTCGTCCACTAAAGAAACAAGGCATCTAATCGAAAAAAATAAATAAATACGAAATTATACGATGAGGTTAAATTGAATGTTTAGCTAAATACAGTTGATTAAAAATATAGCATTAATAAATATAATCGTAGCAAAACACTATTAGGTGCATAACCTCTATCAACCAGTTTGACCTGTAGCTAGGTAAATGAAGTAACTTATAAATCTAAACATGCTCTGCTACCTGCGCTGTTAACGTAGAGGCTGTTCTTTCTTGCCGATCTTTTTCTATAGGTACGGAAAAATAGCAATAGAGCAGGGGTGGCCGAGTGGTAATGCTCTCGATTTACGAGTTGTAGGTCGCGGGTTCAAACCAGTTAAGTGCATTACTATGTGTAATTTATGTCATCAAAACGGTGAAGGAAAACATCGTGAGGAAACCGGCATAGGACAAGCCGGTTAAGAACCAAAAATTCGAAGACATGTGCCATCCACCAACCAGCACTGGGCCTGCGTGGTGGATTACGGCCCATATCCTCTCCGAGAGACGAGGCCTAAGTCCCAGCAGTGGGAACATTAAAAAGGCTGATGATGATGATGACGATGATGATGACGGAAAAATATCCCGATGTCCAGTCCGGATAAACGGACGAGTCATGCTGTTAATTAGCCCGTGCTAACTACCCCGCTATTATTTGAAGAGATCGAAATAGGCAGAGTACTCGTACACTTACCTAAAGTTAGTGAAAGTAACTAATAGAGTTTTAGAGGTAAATATGCGGAAAAGTGTATAAGGTCCCCCAAACATCCGTTGAAAAGAGAGGATCCTCCGACTAGAGAATTTAGTCTAATTTTTTGCTGTTGTTATGTTGTAATAGCGCCTAGTTCCTATTTAGTGTTATAGGTGTTTCTACAGAGTTGATATTAATATCTGTCAGCAGTCGTTTGTAGATATTTGACAGTCGTAGATAGTCAGAAGACACAAGACAGACCATCTGATACCAATCTTACCAAGAGACATCGTGTTACACAATTGTTGGGTTGTGGAGGTCAGATAGGCAGTCGTTCCATGTATAAAGAGTGACTTCAAAGACTTTCAAACTCACTATAGGTTATTATAGCTACATACACAGATATGATGCTGAGCTTTCTTTGAAGACCTTTTCTTTAGAGAGCTGTACCTAATTTATTTATTTAATCATAGAAGAACGTTGGTTCTTCTATTTAAATAATTAAATAAATAAATTACTAGCTATAAGGATATAACAAAAGGATAACAACAGTATAAGAGACCTTGACCCAATTACAGGTTATCACGGGTAGAAACAGTTAAGACAGTAGTAATAGAAAACTTACGATCACTAAAAGCACATTTAAAAAAAGAAAATAATTAAACATCCCCGTACAATCAGCACTATACACTTTTGAAAAAGTTTACTTTCAGCTGAGTGCGTGCAGAATAGATTGAAATAATGCGGAGATCTCATACCTCTATCTTCAAGCTGATGCTTAGGTAACAATACCGCAAACTTAACATAGGTACATTACATAGCTAAGTAATTATTGTTAACCCAGTCAATACTAAAAGTTACGACTTACGGCACAGTTTTCTATAAGATTCGTGAGAAAATGCGCAATACTGCGGTTTGTAGCAATACCTCTGCTAGTATCTATCGACTAGTACTGATATCAACTTCTTATTGAACGCAATCTGCATTGTCTTCCTATTTATGAGCGTTGAGACGGTAATATGTTTATTCATAACCCGATACAGCAAATGGTAGCCTTGAGAAATGATTGACAGAAACGTGTCCTGTTTGTTTGTTGACAGGTGGGCACTCACGCTTGGGACACCTTGTCCAAATTCGTCATGCTCACCTTATACGTTGGGAGTGATAATAAATAAATTTCCTCACTTTTGACTCACTCGCCCTTTTTACAGGAATGCTCAGGATCTTGAAACGAATGTAATTTTGATCTAGATACAAAGTGTGATAGACAGATATCCAGAAAACTTTTCGTCTACTGAGCAAGCCCTTAAAGTTTGCGAAGACCTGTCCCTTACACCTTGTATAGTGGTACAAGCATAATGATGCCTCCATTTTTGCAGACAGGCTACCTGCTGCATTGTGCAGTATTAGTTCTTCGCGCGATTAGAATACATAGAACAAGCCTGCAATCACCGTCTGGTCGAAGGATCCTCCCCCTTTTCAATGAAGGTTTGTGGAACTTGACAATCTATTCCGTGTAACTCTATAAATATTATTTGGAAGCATGGAGTAAGGTATTTACTCCAAAATTATTAATGAATTTTTAATTTAAACAAAATTGATGTCTTTCTAGAAACTAATATAGTATTAAATTGAAAATCCTAATCAAACTTTGTTTCTACCCTATTTTTAGGTGCATACATTTCCTGCTTTGCAAAATCTTACCATTGCATGCCTATGTCTGGCATCTTTAGCATAATTTCTTTGATCTATACAGCTGAATGCAAACACTAGCTTACAATGGTGCATTCCTAACTGGGTGCAAAGCTATCTTTAGCCTGAAGTTTTCATAACAGTAGCGTAGTTAGGCGTGGGAGAATTGGGCCCTCACCCAAGGCCTCGCACAAGCAAAGGCTCTATAAGAACGAAGGTTTTTTTTTCATAATTAAAAGTTTCGCGTTTGACCACTATTTCACCTGATGGTAAGCGACGTTGTGGTCGAACACTGAGTTGCGACAGTCGCTGATGTGCCTTCGCCCACGTCTAAATTAGTCCATGCTACGCCTCTATTCCTTTTTGAGTATATATTTAAACATACGTATTGAATCATATGAGATATTGAAAAAAAATTTTTACGAATAAAAATTCATGGTTTTTAAATTCGTTCATTGTAATTTTTGAATCAAAAGACTCATCGATCTTAGTTGGCACTGTCCATCCCAATTGCGCAGTTAATTTGAATAAGTTTTGTGTGGTCAATACCCCGCAATTTATTTAGTAAGACAGGCGCTATCATTTTGTCGCACTTACGAAATGAGGCGACTTTGAAAATAAATAAGAAATTGAGTTGGTTATGAATGAGCCGACTTGGGTGCTTTCAATTTATGCGGTTTATGACGGCCTGCTGCGCCGACCCCAAATAAAACGGGATAAGGGCAGGAAGATGATGATGATGATGATGACGGCCTGCTGCGGTGCGTTAGGGTCGTAGCACACATATCAACTCGGAAAGGGATCGTCAGCGTATCAACTCGAGCCGTTTAGTATTATTTGTATGAAACTCCCTACTGCAACGCAATCGGAATCGTAACGTAATCGCCTCGCCTCGATAAGCTCACAAACCGCAGTGCGGTGCGCGGTCGACTTGCAGTACCCGCGCTTACGGCTTTCCGTACCCTTGCTGACGGCTCTCCGTACGCTAGCTTATGTCTCTTCTTCCACTCCCCTACCGCGCTCAGCGTTGCCGAACGTACTTTCATTGGCTGTCATTCACAAGGCAGCTTCCAGTTATGTTAAAGTCTTAGTTTCGATTTCAAAAAAAGATAACGATGAATAGGGAGAAACTAGGGATTCAAAATTATTGAACTAATGCCGCTTAGCCCTCAACCAGTGGTCGGCATGCCGTAAGCGCGGCGTCGCTGAGTTGTAGCCGAGTCGACGTGCCGGAGCTTCTGATCCGCTTACGTTTCGTGGTTACGTAACGTGGACGACTGTTTGCCTTCAAAGGGAAAGGCGAGGCAGTGACGATCCGCTCCTGAGTTGTGTTGACTTATGTGTGCTGTGTGACCCTTAGTGGTGCGTACGGATGGTCGTATTATTCATACAAAGCGCGCGGTGGAGTTACCGTAGGTACGCCAAACCACCGCCAAACAGTCGACAACAAGACGGCAACGTCACAAGCACCACGTGTTCATTTCGGTGTTGAATAGCGCATCACTGGCATACAAACGTACTGCAGCCAGATACATTTTCAATTTAGGCGCTTGTTGTCGTACTGCTAACGTACTGCAACCGGCCGGCTGCAGCACGGTAAACGTGCAGCAGCGATCCGACATGAAACGTCTAAATTGAAAGTGCCCTAAGGGAAGCTGGGGATTTAGTTAAAAGACGGATGAATGAGGGGTATCTAAGAGGGCCTGTGTCCAACTGTAGATTGCATAGAAGGATGATACCCATAGATGATGATGGATATGGATAGCAAGAAAGAAGAATAAGACAACGTCATAGTCTTCTTGTTGCATGGTCTACTTTTGACTATTACCAATATAGTAACCTAAGAGTAACCAGTAACCTTCATAAAAGAAAGTGGGTTTACACGTTCGTTTGTTGTTTGTTTATCTGTTAATTCTTCATAAACCAAGTAACGAAAAATACGGTTTTTACAAGAGCAATATAAATGAGGAAGATTTTGTTTAGGTACTCGTATAAGTATCTATTGTTTGGTAGGGGCTGGTTACTACAATGCAACCTACTAAAAACGTATTATTGTTTGAAGTACTTATTTTTTTGCGACATTTTTTTTGTTGCCCAAATCTAGCTAAACATCATTGACTAATGTTCAAAGAATTTATTCGTCAAAACAAAAGCGAAAATTAACATAGAATTCCTAAACGTCACCGACTGGACTCGACCGCCATATTTGTTGGCAAAGGAGTCTAGTAGCATTCCGCCTCGATTAAGGAAGCGACATGCATTGTCACCATGCTAATGTCAGCCATAACGGGACAAATAATATTGTTTGGAGAAAGTGTTGGTTTGTTTTGAATGTAAAATTGTTTACGAACGTACGACTCTATATTGTTTTACGAAGTTGAGTAGATTATTTTCTTTTTTTTTTTCAATAGACTGAATGAGTAAAGTCGTTGTCTTTATGAAAACAAATGCGGTAAACATTCTATTGAAATGTTTTATTTCCTGAAGTTTTTATGACGTGGTTATTAAAACACTCTAGCTAACTCGTACCTACTTCGCTGGTCGTCAAAGATATTATTAATCACAATCAAACAGCATTATGTCACTGAGGAAAATGTAGCTTACTTCAGATGAAACAATTTTCAAAATTGATACAGTTATACTATAGATTACTTCTTACAAATATACTCACAATCTTACTTTACCTCTTTATAATATCAAGTACATCTATTTTACCCTGTTATATTATTATTATTAATATCGAAATTTTTATTAGAAAAAAAAAAAACAAAGATTATTTCGAATGTTTTTTTTTCTACAGAGCCAGGGTTAAAGAGGTGGTCTTATGAGTCACGTCGCAGTAGTACTTAAATATAACTTATTGGGCAGTAAGTACGTGATGTCTGTATTGAAGCTACTTTAATTATGCATGGTGAAGGCTAACCCAACCATTATGTTCGAAGAATCAGTGAAAGCCATTCCAAACTTTTGGAAGGTCTATCAAAAAGGTTCATTGTGGCGTTCACGTACCTACCTAAATATTTATTTGTTAGAAACCGACAAGAGATTTTGCTAATGGAGAATTTGAATTTAGAATCTACTATTCTTTTTTTTAATTGACATATACTAGTGCTTGACTGCGATCCCACTTGATGGTAAGTAGTGATGCAATCGTTGATGGTGAGGCGCACTAATTTATTTAGAGCCTTCACTCTGGGACACTTAAATTATAATCGGAAGGGATGACCGCAGTAGGCAAATTGTTCCAGTCCCTCGATGTAGGTACGCGCTATAAACGACGAGGTTTCATAGTATACTAATTAGTTTACAAAGTCTAGACTAAATTTCACTTGTGTTCCTTCTGTCACTTAGACAGAAGGAACACAAGTGAAATTTAGTCAGTAAAAGTCTGACACGCCCTCTCGCTCTACCCTAGAGCGAGAGAAGTCATATTAAAGTACGGTTGAACATCAAACTGATTTCTCCTGCTCAAGTAAACCAACCTCAACAAAAAAAAAATCATAGAGTTAAGTAGTTTTTTTTATATAAATACGGCCTTAATATCCAGCGGTTTAGTTAGGTTATGCTTAATGTAGAGTGTCATTGAATTAATGTGAAAAAATACCTATTTTTATTACTTAAGTAAGTAGATTTTATGTTATTTTCTTTGTAATTATAATGGCGCTAGTAATTAGAAGTCTTGACTTGACAAAGAATGTCAGATTTTAGATATGCATGAGTGGTGATTCGTTTCGCTGAATTATATTGATCTTTAGGCACTGACGGGATCATTAGTCATTAATCAATCTATTATATATACTGATGTTTTATAGAGATGTTATATAGAGATGACTAGTGTTTCAATGTGGCTTCAAGTAAGTAAGTGTACCTAATAAATTTCAAAAAAAGACAGAAGCTATGATTAGTAATTCTTTTTTAAATGGGGCAGTTTTAAGTAACTCTAGGGCCCAGAAGTTGACACGATAGATTTCAATGGTACGTCTATTGAACTTTTTAGCCAGACTCTACATATTTCCTTAGGATGTGAACTAATAAATAAATCAACATATTTGGTACCGGCATTGTTCAAAAGTGGTACCGTGACCCTCGAAAGGTGTGGTAACTAAAGGAATACAGGTGGATTTTGGTCAGTAAAGCTCCTAGAGCGGCAGAAGACATTTAAAGATTTTTTACGTCAAAAACAAAAAACGTATATTTCTCAGAATTAACATAGGTACCTATTTACTCTTTAATAATAGTAGGTAGGTACCTATATACCTACTATTATTAAAGAGCCATGCAAAAACAGTCACATTTAGCAAGGTACCTAACCACCAAACTAGGCCGAGGGCCTGTATTATGATGGTTCGTCATTCAGCCATGATGTTCAGCTAGGAAGTAAATAGGTACTAAGAGTGAGGATCGCTACATTGGCACTTTATTTTGTAAAAATATATCTTAAGTGGACCGATGACCTGGTGAGGGTTGCGGGAAACCGATGGATGCGAGACGCACAGGATCGATCATTGTGGCGACACTTAGGGGAGGCCTATGTCCAACAGTGGACGTCTGACGGCTGAAATGATGATGATGATGATGATGATGATGATGATGATGATGATGATGATATTTTAAGTACCTACCTGTATGAAATGTGTTCTTAGTGAGATGTACCTACCATCAAAGACACTCCCGCCTGACCACTGCTAAGTTTATTTTTGCTTGCACTCGAAACGAAAATTTCAAAGGGTTTGGTTTGGCGCCGGGCCGCGGGATTCAAGCGAAACCGTTTTTAAGTGATCAGGCAGAATTAATGACCGCGATGATTCGTCTTTTCCTATATTGGCCCTATTCGTATGATTACAATAAGTTGAGTCATGAAGACAAATATTCAATTGGGAAGTACCAGACTACCAATTACCGAAATTACTTGGATTCCAAAATATTTCTACTTAGTCCAAGGCTTTAATGGAAATTAAAACCTCGCAACACGCGTTCGTAAAATATTTTCAGTTTCCACAAAATTTATTTCCTTTGCCATAAAAATATCCGCCGTCATATTTTTTTTTGGGTGGAAAATCATTCAATACCTCCCGCTCTAGTATGGAGCGTGAGAGCATGTCAGACTTTTACAGACTCAAAAACACACCAGTTACTCTGCGTTCTAGGAACGTAAGTTTCCTTTGCAGAAATTCTTTGGGGCCTATCGCATTCGGCCCTGCAGGGCACAGGACAGGATTGCTGACATCATCCGCAATCATTTTATTACGACTGTGCTCTTCATACTTCAATTTAGTTTTGAAGACGGATTGGGTAGATCCTAGGTATTTTGAATATAACTTAATGTTTTGAAAATTGTCCGATAATTATTAGCATAACAATTGTCATTTGCTCTGTTAGTTATTCAAACATATTACATTGTACAAAGGACCCGGCAAAGTCCGTCTGTATGCTCGCGATAAACTCAAAAACTACTGAACAGATTTTCATGCATTTTTCACCAATAGATACAATGATTCAAGAGAAAAGTTTAGGTTTATTAGACATGCATAGAAAATTGCCGAGAATTTGAATGATGTCTAAAAACGCGCGATGGTTCATTGTGGCGATACTTGGGGGAGTCCTGAGTCCAACAGTGGACGTCTATCGGTTCTATATGATGAATGATTTCTAATATCTAACCGTGCGAAGCTTTTTTCGCCCGTTGCAAGTTAATAACTGTTACAGCTCAAAATAATTTATGTTATCAAACATCGATAGGAAATAAGGCCACAGTTGCGACCACTCAAAATATTAAACAACTTATTTCAATGAAAATATTAAATTACTTACGTTCAAATCATAACCGCTGGTGATCCAAGAGCGCTTGCTCAAAATGCTGTATCTTCTCTTCCATTTAGTTAAAAATCCATCACTTTTGCGTTTAGAACGCCGGTTTACTACGTAACGTTCCATTTTAAGTTCACATCCAACAGTCAATGTATCACTCATTAAACAACATCCGTAAACACCGCACACACTAACAGAAACACGATGGGCTCAGTCTGCGAATGTGTTACAACTAAAACATAGAAAAACAAATCCCAACTACCTACCAAAACATTATAATAAAGTTATATAAAAGTAACGAAGCGAAGAGAATTTAATTACAGACTCTTGAATAAATAACTAAGGAGGTCGTTACGGTTGCGTCTCATGTAAACATTAGAAAGTAATGAAAAGATCTAAATTCAAAATTGGAACGCGGAAAATTAAAAATAAAACTTTTGCGCGCGTCGTGACTGGGATACGTCGTCCTTTGACTATACTTGCGCGGTTAATAATATCGTATGGTGCACAATTGTCGCCTTATTCGTATTACGGTATGTTGGAACGAATACGGGTGCGTGATTTGAATGCTGTGCTCATAGATTTTGATTGTCCGTCCGTCCCATACAAAACATACAATAGGTAGTCGATATGCGCCGCGACCTCCCGCCCTCTATGTCGTTATGTCAGTAGGTAATTTTTCTAACCCAAATACCTGATCAAGGACGCAGTGTTCTGTGTGGGAACGGTACCATGCTGTAGTGAATTAAACGCTGAAATTAGACCGCGCCTTCATTCAATATATTTGTTATTCGGATCGGGTATTTTCTTGGATTGGAAGTAGACTGTTCCACATTAGGGCAAAATTTAAGTCGCAGAATGGGTTTAAAGAAGGAGATAGTAATAGATATTGGATGCGTTTGACCTGTTTCGCCACTTTTCCTGGCTTATGGCCAATTGGGTACAACACTAGTTTAAAAATACAACTATGTAAATGAAATGGGGCTAAATGGAGTCCTACCTCAAGTTACGCCGAAATAAACTTGAAAGCATGCTAAATGCATTTGATCTATTTCACAATTTTTGGTGGGAAATCATCTAATGACTTCTCCCGCTCTTTAGGAGGGTGTGTCAGACTTTTACTGACTAAAACCACACCTATGTTCCTTCTTTACCTTGCATTCTAGGACCCCGGGTGTCCCTTTCAGTCAACCCATGGCCTTAGTATGCTTCGGCCCTGCTGGGCTTACAAGGCGCGCGGGGAACACTACATGTCATCGACTCAGGCTCGGTCCGAACACTATGAAAAATAAAATTAAAACCTGCAAATATTAGCTTTTTATTCTAATCTAGTGCTTGTGCGAGGACCCTACAAGAGCGAGGTCTCGGGGGTGTTTCCCTGCTCACCACCCCCTACGGCCACCACCACAGACTTGGTCAACTTCCAAACAAAAAAATACCAGTATACCAATTACATGAACAAGTAAAATGGACACGCCACAATCGGGACAATAAGACCCCGCATTAATTCATGAATCCCCAAGCGACCACCGGTGGCCGCGCATCTATTGTCTTACTATTGTGTCTCTAATTGACGGTATCTGAAGGGTTAATAAGCGACTGACCCCGCATTAATAAGCGACTAGCCCCACGGGAAGTTTTTGTTTCAGCTACAGCGGAAAAAACGCCCGGATCACCTGGAAAACACAGTGGGCACACAGTAGAACTCTACCGCGATTGGACTCCCTGTCACGTCCAGCCCTAGTGCTGGCTGTGATTTGAGGCGAGGGTTCATGGCAAGTGGACATTTCCTTCTGTCTGCGAGGCAGCAATGCAAGGACTAAGCCCGAGTTGACGGCGCGTTTTAATTCCAAGTGCGCCTCAAAGCGATGTCAGTAAAACTAACGAAGTCCACTAGGGCCGATATCTGCTAGGGTTTGGGTCTGCTAGGGGTTACAAAGGACGACTAGAGAATACAGGTGCGTTTTAGTCAGTAAAACGCCGTTTAGGTCCATCCTAAACCACTGGGGTAAGGTCCGCGTAGTAATCAAAGGACTAGGCTGGGCAGTGTCCTGGGGCCTTCAAGCTGGCCCCCAAAACAAAAAATGTTCGCACCTTTAAAATCTAAAGAAATAAGTTTGCAACACGATATAAGACTCACAAAAAAAAGTTATTTTTTGCCCCTCTACTATGGTTTCTCAAAAAAAAAAAAAAATAAGGAGCAAGCGAAAAAAACTTCTAAAAAGAAATAATTAATTTTGGAATCCGGTTTATGTTTCTATTGTTACAAAACCTTTAACTTTAAACTACCGATTGTGTTTAACCCTTCAGATACCGTCAATTAGAGACACAATAGTAAGACAATAGATGCGCGGCCACCGGTGGTCGCTTGGGGATTCATGAATTAAAACATTGTCCCACATCAGGAATTACACCTGTAGGTATCGTGGCTTCGTGTAGGTACAACATGTAATTGTAAACTCACACAGGTACAAAACAGACAACATGTAAACTCTCATACACAAATCAGACCCGGAACAAATATCTGTAGCCTGTAAAAAGGTATTTATTCCGTGCGGGAATCAACCCATAACACTCTGCACAGAATCTTGTCGTTCAATCCCCAACTGCTTCATTTCGTCATAGCAAAGCTCTTCATAACGGTGAATGCAATAACTTCTCTTCAGGAGCCAACTACGTTATTTACACCAGCTATATCCTGAACAAAACACATTTTGAGATGGAACGGGATTGAATTAAAAAATATTTAAAATATACAAGACCAACGGTAGGGGGAGCCTCCAGCACTGTTTCTGTCTGACAAGTCCAAAAGCCTTGACTATTGAAACGCTCCTAAAGAGTTATTCTATTAATATGTCAAATAAGAAGGCGTTTCTGTTTTTTTACTATTCGAGATTATTTGTAAAAATAATATTACGAACTAGCTTTTGCCCGCGGCTTCGCCCGCGTACATAACATATAGCCTATCTTGGCTTTCAGCAGCTTTCTATCTTGGTGAAAAAAAATGCTAATCGGACCAGTATTTTCGGAGATCACCTTGACCGATTCGATCACAAACTTTATCTTTTTATAATTATTATTATTTAAGTGTAATGAAATGTGGTTTGGGACAAAGTAAATACGTAACGTTCTCTAAGTTATTGTTGAAGATCATGGAATAGAGAATCTGATCTCAATAAAAATGGGAATTATTTAAGATGGCCACAGATTTTGCGACTCCAAAAAAAAATTTAATCTTTTATCAATTTTAATTTAAAAAAATGGCCACACTACGGCAAACTATGGCAACATTGAATTACAAAATGTCAAAACCAGAAGTCGATAGTGATGGTTTTCAGAAAGTGAAAATAAAACGAAATAAACGATCTACCAAATTACATACACAGCTAAAATATTTAAATGTTGAAATAGAAAAAGACAAAGTTATAGATTTTGATAAAACGATTAAGTAAGTTCAGTGCCTGTTCTGCGCATAATAATAACATTGGTTAATTTTTAGGTTATTAATTTGTAATTTACGTAATTTCAGGCGCCTCCGCAGCTGTGTCGAAGAATTACGACTTTCAAATTACTCGGAAGAGGTTATAAAAACTGTGAGTAGTATTTTACAAGAGCGAAAAGTCGTAGAAATATATTGTCTTGGTCTTGGGCATGTAGCCGAGTGTCATATATCTAGGTATCAGTTAGCTCTCTTGTTGTACTTAAAAGAGTACTTTAACCCCGAAAAAGTGTTGGTATACGATCCTCTGTTCTATAACAGTGAGTGTGAACTCCTTAAAAAGTTACAGCTTCAAGTTTTATATGAAAACAGTGAAGGTTGTTATGCAATTTCAAATAAAGGACCTACTGTAGTTTACTTCCCACACTGTTCAAAACAGCTAACCAATAGTTTTCTCTGGAGCAACTGGGGTCCTAATTTATACAACTGTATACTTATTTGTAACAGTTTTAATAATCTTGCTGATAGCCAGCCCAGTAGATTACTATCAGACACTGTCCCTTTCATAGCTAAAATACTTCCACATACAACTGAGCAGTCATTGAAAAATAATTTTAAATTCACCGATTGCTTCAATGATACTTCTATTCATACATTCCCTAAAGAAAATCTAAATAAACTTGACTCAGACTTTTGGACGAAAGGTGAACAACCAACGTATGATAACGTTGAAGAATTTATCACTAATAACGCTCTTCAGAACTTGAAAATTTGATTTGTTTTGAAGGTATAAAATGGCATCCATTTCATCAAAGCCTCCGTTAGCAACACTAAGACTTTTGCTATCAGAGATACGCAAGATAAGTTCGTCAAAGAAAATTGCAGACAACCAAATGGTTCAGTATATATTCAGTCAGTACAGAAAACATCAGACTACGGATCAACAGCTTTGCAAGGCAATAGGTGAGATGCACTACAAGGCGAAAACGTACTGCGATTACCTTGTAAACTCGAGACGATACAAGGAGATCAATGCAGATTTTAAGGGGAAGGGGGAACGAAGTGTTGAGGAGACCGCAAGAATGGTTGGTTTCAAGATGCCGCATGAACCGAAACCATAATCCAATCAAAATAGCAATCAGGTTTATTTAAGTAGAGTTAGATTTTTGTAAATAAATGTTATACTTCTAGTTTACTAAGTCTTTTATTTGGAATACAGTTGTATAAAACATTAAAATTACATTTTCATACAAAAGGGAAGACATTATTCTTAGAAATATATTATTATTTATACCTTGTATTTTATGTACTTTCAATCAACTAATCAATAGTATAAGTCTCAAAAGTGTACTTTTATGGTGAAAAGTAAAAAAAAAACCTTATTTACATTTAGTAAATGCACTTTTTGAAAAATAAGTAAACAGTACTTTTCATAATATCAAAGTAATTCAGGCATCTCTGTTGATATGTACATTTGCTTCTTAACCCTTTAAACTGCCTGTGTCGTATTTGTCACGAGTATTTTTGTGTCCTATTTGCCAGGGTCGTGTGTGTTTGTTTTGGGCTCGCCGTCCGCGAGCCCAAAATCGCTCGCTTTCCGACCGTCCGGTAACTGTCCGGACCGAGCTCAAGACGTCGACGGCGCGCACTGTTCCTTCTGGGTCGAAGCCTACTGGGGCCAGGGCAATCCGAAAGGGAGCTCGAGCCCCGGTATGAAGGCTAGAAGGAACGGGGTGTGTATTTAGTCAGTAAGAGTCTGACTCTATCTCCCGCTGCGCCCAAGAGCGGGGATTGGATAATTTTCCCCACCATAAAAAAGTGTCGTGTGTTTGCGACAAGGTTCTATAGCTCGTTCAGCTCTTGACGAGATGGATTGTTTGGTCGTGGATGTGCGACCCTGGCGGAATAAACGCGACAGTGTCGGATATACCCGACATAGGCAGTTAAAAGGTTAAACTTCATAATCTCTTGTTTATAATCTTTATTGGGAGTATTGTTTCTCAATGAGCTTGGCAATGGTTTGCAGTTGCATGTTACTAGTTCCTTCATAGATGGTTCCGATCTTAGCGTCACGGAAGAACTTCTCTTGAGGGAAATCTTTGGTAAAACCTACTCCTCCCATGAAGTCTATACATTTTGAGGTCAGCTTCTGGGCAATTTCTGGAAAATAAGAGTTATTAATGTTAGTAGAATAGATAATAGTCACAATAATAATATCCGGCTCGAAGGACCACTGTTAAGGGTGTGGAATGATGGTAAAACGCAGCGTTGAGCTAAAGGATTTATATTGCCAAAAGTAGGTTGAAGAACAAAATTTTTAGGTTAGGAAGTGTAAGCACGACCGCGCTGCTTGACGATGGCTCGACTGTGTCGTTAGTTAGTGCCATATTCAATGCGACGGGCTGGGTTTGATGTTTTTTCTGTTTTACCAGTTAAAATGGGGTAAATAGAAACTCAAGGGTGAATAGAAACAAAACTTCAAAGGGTATTTTCTCGATATTTGAATATTTTTTGCAGCATTTAACTAAATCAATTTATTAGGTAATAAATTGTTATTCTAAAAAGTACTTGCTTTGTTAGAGGCCGATAATATGGTATCAAAGTGAAAAACCGAACCAAAGTTTTGTTTCTATTCACCCGGTTTTACGATGAACGTCGAATGGCGTTACTCACACGCCATTCGAGGTCAGTCTTACCGCGGCCATACCTACATTTCAATGTCGCCAGTCTTTTGGGCACACTTCCAATCGATAGCGATGATGAGGAGGATTATAATATGTAGGTACCTGAAGCATAATATTTAGCCATGGCAGCTTCCTTGACGAATTCTAGGCCGTTCTCCTTGAGCCTGGCTGCGTTGTAGGTGAGAAGACGAGCGGCTTCCAGCTGAGTTTGCAGGTGGGCGATCTGGTAGCTGATACCCTGGAGAAGATAGAATTTATAGGGTTAGTGCTGGTAATTCTCTTGATAATTAGTTAACTACGTAGGTAAGTAGTAACGGGTAGGTACTATATTTCATACTTTCACAATAAAATTAAACACTCATGAAATTTCAAAATATTCTACAAAGAAAGTGGTACCGCTATTAGATATCAAATTGGCGGGACCACTACCTACTGAGCTAATGAAAAACCCATGGCACAGTCTTAAACTTTTAAAACTAATTTCATACAACATTATTTTCAGTACCTATATGCGAAGCCTATAGTTTGTTCAGAATCAGTAATGTCATGAATCGATTCCAATAGGAACCGGCTTTTTTACACCATGTTATATTTTCCCAAAAATATTTGCCAGGGCTGTTTTGCACTTGCACCCAGCTATGCGCAGCTGGGTGCAAGTGCAAAACCACCCCTCATCCGCCTGGTTGGACTATGTATTTTTGCTGACATAACAAGCTTATAACTGAGATTTTTCATGATACAGTTATGATATTCTTTACCTTAAAAATACTAGACACGTGTATCGGGTTTCGCGTACACGTGTATACTAAAACGAATATGTTGTATGTGAAACATACAACAGAAAAGAAACATGTACATCAGAAAAGCGCCTGAAATAAAAGTATAATTTTAAGCCAAGTTTCATTTTATGGCTCTTAGAATTTATTTAGGCACCATCCGAACCAAAACAATCTTACCTGGAAAGAATAGATGCTCTTGCCGAACTGCTTCCTCTCCAGCGTGTAAGGGATGGTGGCGTCTATGCAGCCCTGGCACAGGCCGATCATCTGCGACGCGATGCCGATGCGACCCTCGTTCAGGAAACCTGCTGCGTATTTGTATCTGGAGAAGAAGATGGAAGAAATTCAAATATCTGACTTTTTTTAAGGTTCACAATCATCCAATGTGGGAGACATTGGATGGTCTGGGTCAAACGGGACCGTGTCAAACTTTTAGCTAGTGACTTAAACTACACCTGTGTCCTTCAGTTGCTCTTTGCGTTTTAGGACTACGGGTTTCCTTTTCAGAAAAATCACGTGTAAATATTTAGGCAACAGTATCTATGGCTGGATTTCTGAAAATATTCTCTCCAGAACAAGTTTGTTTTAATTTTTACCGACTTCCCAAAAAGGAGGAGGTACTACGTTCGGCTGTTTGTATGTTTTTTTTTTTTTTTTGTATGTTTGTTCGTCGAATACTCCCCCAAATGTGGACGGATTTTCAAAATTCTTTTTTTGTTCGAAAGTAGATAGTTCTGAGGTGGTCCCATTATCACCAAATTAGGATCTGATGATGGGATTTTGGAGAAATCGAGGGCAACCTTCAAATTTTATAGGCTCACTTATTGATTTTCGCATATTTTATGAAGTATCTTGTTTATTTGCGTATGGTCGTCACCATCTCAGGTAGCTGGGCTGATGATGGAAGGTACAACTCCTTAACAGTAAGAAGTTACTCGAACAGGCAAGGACTGTTTTAGTAAATTGTTTTGATGTTTGATAGGGCATTTGCCACATTTGGTCTCATGATCATCAAGTCATGACCTGATGCTGCAGTCAGGATAGTCTGCAGAGTACCTAAGTCCTCGACAACAAACAGCAGATATATCGAGTTTAGGCTCATTGAAAACGGCTCGATGTGTGGATAAACGTACTGCTAATAAAGAACACCGAAGTACATAGAGACCTGATGCTGAAGCCAGGAGCATCAGGAAAAGTACAAACCTTGAAATTACAGCACCGTAGTCGTGTTTGGGCTCATTTTAAACAGGACTAAATTTTAAGTTCATTGCAATGTTGACATAAATCTGGCCTGATGCTACAGCCGGGATTATCAGCATCTAGTCTAATGACTGATTGAAAGATTTACCTTTCGGCTTCATCATCAGATCAGTTCGATATATCCTTTCCCTCTCCATCATCTAGTCTAATGACTGTTTGAAAGAAGAGGGGGAGAGGATATATCGAACTGATCTGATGATGAAGCCGAATAGTAAATTAATGTAATCTAACCGTGTTTGGGATTATTAGAACCGTTATGAGATGCGCTCTGACTATAAGGTATTTAAGTTTGACTGAGGGGTACTTTTTAGTGGTGGTACCATAACTAAAAAGTGTAAAATAAAAAAAACTTTTTACAAAAAAAATATAACCGACTTCAATGATAAAAAACACTGAAAAGTATCAAATAACTTTAATTTTGGAAGTCGGTGTTAAATAACGAAGAGACTAAACTATTATAGAAACACCGACTTCCAAAATTAAAGTTATTTGATACTTTTCAGTGTTTTTTATCATTGAAGTCGGTTATATTTTTTTTGTAAAAAGTTTTTTTTTTAATAGTTCTAAATGCCTTGTCGCCGAATCTTTATAGCATAGGTCCTGTTGTCAATACTCTTGTAATGTAAGAATTTAAACGAGTATTATTACCTGGTTATTTTCTTGGGATAAAAGAAATAGGGTGATGTTTAGCTATGTCCGACAGTGGACATCTTTTGGCTGAAATGATTACGATGACAAGAAATAGGCAGTTAGTATCTTGACGTAAGACAATATTTCAGATTTATCAATGCTTTTACCAGAATTCAGTCCAATATAAAATGAAACAATGATGACACTATAATATTCGAGTATAAAGGCGAAAGTTTGCAAGTGTCTGTATGTTTGTTACTCCTTCAAGGTTGAACGGATTAAGATGCAACTTGGTACACAAATACGTAGACCATGTCCTAGAATAACACATAGGTAATAGGTTAGACATTTTTTATCCCAGGAGTAAGTTTTACGCTGGTAAAACCTATGGCAACCGCTTTTCCAATACATACCCTTTCCCATACTCTCCAAGAATGCTGCTCTCGTGCACCCTAACGTTATCGAAGTGCACCATGCAGGTGCCGGACGCGCGGATACCGAGCTTGTTCTCGGGCTTGGCGACCGACAGTCCCGGCGCGTCGCGCTCCACGATAAAGCACGTGATGCCTTTGTAGCCCTGGAAGGATAGGAAATCAGGTTAAGTGTTGGAGTTTCGGTATCATTATCATGTTCATTGCTCGCAGAACAGAAGGTCGATAGTGACGAAAGGTACTGGTCCAAGTTTTTAAAGACGCAGCGTGCAGCGTTAGAAAGCCTACAAGGTGGAACGATATCCTGGTGAGGGTCGCGGTCATCCGATGGATGCGAGACGCTCAGGCCCGGTCATTATGGCGACACTTGGGGGAAGCCTATGTCCATCAGTGGACGTTTTTCGGCTGAAATGATGATGTTGGTGGTTCAGTATGCAAGAAAGCTGCACATAAGTTTGTATGGGACTCGCCAAGGTTAACGGCTCGGATAGGGTCACAGAATCTTTTCTACCATGGTATCCTGTAAACTATCAATTGGTTTTGACATCACAGGTATTTGCGAGTAGAGGCAAATGCTTTGCTTCCAGAGACACAAAAACTTACAGTGCCCGTTATTGCACTGCCATCAATAAATAAACTATGATGTCCTTACCTTGGAAGGGTCAGCGTTAGCCATAACGAGGAACAGTCCAGCGACGTCAGAGTTGGAGATCCACATCTTAGAACCGCTGATGACGTAGTGATCGCCATCTTTCTTGGCTACAGTCTTTAGAGCGAAGGCATCAGATCCTGAGCTTGGCTCTGTGAGGCAAAAACTGCCGGCCTGGAAAAATAAAAAGGATATGTAGGATTCGGTGGAATTATGATCTTCATGTTTCTATAGCCGCAGTTTTATGTAGGTACCTGCCAGTGAAGTAGATATAGCAAGTGTTTAGTATCAAGAAGTATTATGTATACAACGGAAACCACAGACACCCCAAATGGTTTTTAATTCAATTGACCTAATTCCGCGAGAAAAAAACATTTAAAGGTTTTATGTGCAGTGTTAATTTGTTGAAAAATTCGTATCTGCATTGAATTATGAACTCTTATTATCCCGCGTTTGAGAAAATTTGATTGGATTAGGTACAAACATTTGTGTTTCTTTACCTATTTGGGCGGGTTTGCGTACATGATAGCTTGACCTATTAATAAATAAACAGTGCAATATTTTTAATGAAGATTTTTTTTAAATTGTAACTTATATTAAAAAGTGGTTTAATTGATTCTGCTCGTTATTCTGATCAAACTATTTTCAGGTTTTGCGCATTTAAAATTACACGTTGTATTTAATGACGATTTGTAGTCTCGTGGCATCTCTTAAACGATTCTCTCCAAAGAGTGCATATTCTTCGCAATAGGAACCCACCTCCAATACATACAGACACCCGAAGATACAAATATTAACAAATCTACTTACATATTCAGTGCAAAGCTTCGTCAAATACTTCTGTTTCTGTTCTTCAGTCCCCAGCTTCATGAACAGAGAGTTAACCAGGGTATTGTGGATATCCACGAAAGCTGCCACGGCAGGGTCTACCCTGGACAGTTCCTCGACCACCAGCATCATTGTAAGGAACCCGCAGCCGGAGCCGCTGTATTCAGTGGGGGTTTCTATGCCCATCAGCTGTGAAAGTTAAAAAAAGCACCATCAGCAACTAGCACTTGGCCCGCGTGGTGTATTACGGTCCATTTCCTCTACTAGACAAGAGGCCTGAGTCCCAGCAGTGAGAACAATAAAAGGCTGTTCATGTTATGTAGCATTAGCAACTTCTTGTGTTGGAATATCAGTAGGCGGCCCACTGTGGGCCACAAGGTAAGTTTGGCTAGAATATCTTGGGGCTCCGAAAATAATGATAGTATAGTATATGGCAGAGGAGTATATCTACAGATTTAACTCGACCTCTCCTCTCCAAATGCCACGCGTAATAAATGTATGCTCATGATAAAATATCCTAAATAAGAATTGATTTGAAAGTCAAACTGATATCGTTAAAGGACATCAGTGAGTTTATTGGCTACTCGGCCGAGCACAATAACATCATTTATTTGATAAGTTACATGAAGCGTTATCAATGATAAATTGCAAATGATGTTTAGATGTCACTTCGCTAGAATTACTGCTTCGCAGAAGTAGGCGTCCGCCGCCAATTGCCACACGCTATGGGCCATGACCTGAACTAGGTCCCGGCGTGAGAGGTCGTCGCCGCCGCCAATAGCCACCATGAGGACACGGCGGTACTCCACTCAAGCGGGGCACACCTCCACCGTATGCTCTACCGTGTCCTCCAGACAGTCCGCACACTGGTGAGGCCTGGGCGTTTCTTCCGCCTGAATCCGGTGCAGTAACCTGTGTTATGCAGATTAATGCAGAATGTGAGGACGCCGTGTGTGACGCCTCTCCAGTCACTCCTCAAAGAGGGGACTTACCGTCATGAGTATGGCGTGCCCAGAGCGCTGGGCACACAGCGGTGTTGCGCGCAGTGCTATCGCTATGAGATTCCGCTGGAACTCTGTCCACCATCAGCGAAATTTCGTCCCAGCGTTGTATCTCCTTGCGCAAGTCGTACCTATACGTGCAAACAGGACTATTGCCTCCAGACCGCGCGGTTTGCTCGCACCGTCTGGATGACCATGCCCCTTTGGAACGGCTTGGCTTGGTTGAAACTTTTATGTGTATATGCTCAATACTTACGCCATTGTCAAAAAGAAGTTGTCTAACGCTATCATCGATGCGGTGTTCCTCCTCCATTTTCTTGACTAGAGGACCAATCTGTTCTGTGGCCAGCTTTCTGACTGTGAAATGAGAAAGAAGATGTTTTTAGAGAAAGAGCCGTTTCGGAGATTAACAATAACAAACATATTTACAATTTTAAAAATTGCATGCTTTCAGTAAATAGAATGGTAAGTACTAGTATTTTGATGTTATACATAGGTATTAGACGTGTGTGATGCACGGAACTGTGTTCCGTGGTGACGTGTGATATTATATTTTTCTGTATCTCGACAGGTTTGACCGTGGTTGTTACTATTATCATATCAGGTAAATTCATATGGTTTAAGCAGTGGCGTAGCTATTAAGGGGCTAGGCGGGGCAGTGCCCCGGGGCCCTTAAAGTCGAAGGGCCTCCAAAACCTGATTAACAAACCGCTTATCGAATGAACGAAAAATATATTGATAAACTCTAAACAATTTAGCAGCCCCAGTTTGTTTTTGCCCCAGAGCCCTTGGTCACCTAGCTACGCCACTGGGTTTAAGTTACCACAAGTATGACAATGTGCATAAGATAGTGGTGCCATCGTGTAGGTACAGTATATCCCATGCTACATAAATTAGTTATCTGTATGCAAATTAGTAGGTTAAGTACTATCGCGGTAATTATTCTGCCGGACCACGTAAAATATAATTTCGCTTGAATCCTGCGTTGCAGCGCCAAACCAAACCCTTTGAAGTTCTCGTTTCGAGTTCAAGCAATAATGAACTTAGCAGTGGTCAAGCGGAAGTGTCTTTGATGGTACCTAAGCGGTCATTGGACTTCGTTGACGTCCTAAACTGGACTGTTATGGGTTGGAGCTACACAATATTATTTTTAGTTTAAAATCAATAACTGAATGGAATCCAATAGTTTTTACACCATGTTAAGTTGGACGCCACCGACAGTAAGGACAACACAGGTCACAGGTCACGGCAGGTCATAGCGAGTAATAGGCGGCATCAAACAGCTAGGTGCGAGTCAAGTGCAAAACAACCTTGACCTTGTATTTTTGCTGAAATAAAAAACTTACAACTTTGTGATTTTTCATGATCCAGTTATGAAATTTTGTACATAGATTCTTTACATAAAAATACTAGACACGTGTTTCGTGTTTCGCATATACTAAAACTAACGTTGTTTAGAGTGCAAGTGGTGGCCGAGTGTGGAGCAGCGGTGGACGGGTGTGGAGCAGTGGTGGCTGAGTGGTAACGGCTCCGACTTACAAGTTGTAGGTCGCGGGTTCAAACCCAGCCAGGTGCATAACTTTGTGTAATTTATTTCATCGCCACTGCTCTCAAAACGGTAAAGGAAAACATCGTGAGGAAACCGGCATGTCTTAGAACCAATAATTCAAAGACATGTATGTGGTGGTGGATTACGGCCTATTCTTTTTCCTAGAGAGGACGCCTGAGTTCCAACAGTGGGAACATTATAAGGCCGACTTAACAATGTTGTATAGAGTCAAGAGACATTTTAACACATCATGGTAAGGCCTCAGGTACTCGTATCTACGTGACCAGGCTGTTTTAAAAACATATCACTCCACTGTTGCTATGCAGTCGACCGACACTAAATGCTATGAATGAATGCTATTCAGTAGGTAGATACGTTCGCGTGCAGAATATACTCATAGTCTACTAACAAGACGAAGAGTCTATATTTATTTTACGCCTGTACTCGAGTGTAGATACTAGATTGTATTTATAAAAGCTGTATCAACCTGTTTTCTGCCGTCCACTAACTAAAAGGCCGTTAAGCCACAGTTGGTCGTTTTTCACTTTTTAATGTAGTATTATAGAACTTTCAATGCTCTATCTTTTGGTCTAAGACTCATTTTTCTATGATTGATAGTTTTTGAGATACAGCACATTAAATCACAATGTCTGTGTTTAAATTGCTTAGCTAAAAGTTAGAATATAAATTTAAATAAAATATAAATGAATAAAATATATCACATATTGTGTACAAAGACTATGCCTACATATATAACTTGTAACCTTGTTTCTAGGTAGCATACTTTTCAAGAGACATCAATTCCCAATTTTTGTGTTTTCTCGAAAAACACTTTTTGCACTTAGCTGCCTTTTAGTTAGTGGACGGCAGTTTTATAAGAATTACATGGGTAACTATGGGTACTCAGCCCAGCTCAGCAGGTCAGCATAAAATACCGGATACTCGTAGACCACAGAAAAGGTCAAAGAGGTTTTCTCGTGTAACATACCTACAAGGGGAAACCTCTTTGATATTTGTTGTTGTTATTTTTTTTCAACCCTCCCCCATCTCGCTTCGTGTGGAGCGAGAGTGAGTTTTACTTACTAAACCCCACCTGAGTTATGTGTTTCTTCAGTTGCCCATTGTCAGGCAGGGCCACGGTAGCGCATGGTATTTTTACCCTACTCTTTTCATTATCCTGTTTCAATTAAATGTGGGTGTGTCACTTGGCTAACACATCTTTCATTGACCTCGTTCCTAACTTCTTGCTATAATTATGTATAATACAAAATAGAATAATATAGAACTGAATTGCAAGCCTTGGGTTTTTTAAAAGTCATGTTTTTATAGCATTTAACGTACCTAACACCCACGAATTTTTTATCTGTTTCTAAGCTTCTAACATTCTGTTGATAAGATTATCAGACACACGCTCAAAAACATAAATTTTTATCTTTTCCGCGCTGTTGCCAAGTAATTTTGCGATTTTAGACACTCGGCATGTTATCGTCCGATAATATTGACATAGTGTATTAATTACGTCATCGTGTTCTAGAGTAAGTCTGTTTTTGTGATAAGTGTAAGATAAAGGCATTGAGCCTCACTGAGGCACAACTTTATGCCTAATATTCTCGATTATTTACAACTAAGTTTGCCTGTGTTTATTTTATACTAAACAAGTTTTTGCACGCAGTTTCGCCTGCGTAAATAATATGTAGCCTATGTCACTCAGGAATAAAGCAGCTTTCTATCGGTGAAAAAATTTTAGCCATGGGACCTTCCAGAGATTACCTCCTACACAGGGCTCGGTCAAGAGAGGGCGCGAGCCGGGCATTTGAGCAGAGCGGCAAAAATTGAGGGGCGGCAAAATTGAATTATTTCCATCTTCCAACCTAGCCATTAGCCATCCATATCCAAGTTGGAAGGTTGAGAATTTTATGTACCACCTTCCAACTTACTTCAGTCCCTAGCCAAGTTGCTAATCTGTAATAGTTAACGCTAGTAGAAAGCTTCAAATGTACAGGAATGACGCGCTCTCTACGCTCAGTCACGTGGTCAGAACTAAAGAATTGGCGGCAAGGTCGCAAGCGAAACGGTTGTAACTTGGCTAGGAGGGCAGGTTGGATAGTTATATGGTTTTGTGTATGTAAAGGGCAGCGAAAATTATCTTTGCCCGGAGCAACTAAATAGTTAGATCGGGCCCTGCTCCTACAAATATATAAACAAACTTTACCTCTTTATTATAAGTGTAGATGTATATTAACTAGTCTACCTACACTAATAATATAAAGATGTAAAGTTTGTATAATTAACAAACAATATAAATAGAAATCATATTCTGAAAACTCCATTCAAATTCAGTGGCGTAGCTAGGTGACCAACTGACCTAGGGCAATGAAAAAACTGGGGCCCCTTTTTTATGTGGGAAACATTCAAGTATCTTCTCCTTCTCAAGGTGGAGTGGAAAGGAGTGTGTCAGTCTTTTACTGATTATGATTAGAGTTGCTACCTATTGTACTTATTTACATTTTGGTAGGCCAATTTTTGCTAGTTCAAAGAGAGGTTTTGGGGCCCCCAAGAGCCTGGAGGCCCTAGGCTGCCGCCCCTTCGAGCCCTTCAATAGCTACGTCAATATTCAAATTGGTAAATTGAAGCAGCAATCAGAATTTCAAATAATGGCATGAGGAAGAGTGGGGGTGTGGTGGGAACATCTTGCTATCTCTTTTATACGCGGAACTTAATAGAGCTGCGAGGTCACCTTTCTATTGTACATCCTTTTCCTTTTTTTTGACAGACTTGCACTAGAAAATTTTAACGGTTTAGATAGTTACTTTTTGATTCAAATAATACAAAAAACAACCCAATTTTAAAATACATTCAAGTACCTATCTCATTATCATCATCATCAGCCTTTTTAATGTTCCCACTGCTGGGACTCAGGCCTCGTCTCTAGGAGAGGAAATGGGCCGTAATCCACCACGCGGGCCCAGTGCGGGTTGGTGAATGTCACATGTCATCGAATTTTTGGTTCTAGGACATGCCGGTTTCCTTACGATGTTTTTCTTCACCGTTTTGAGAGCAGTGGTGATGAAATAAATTACACAAAGTAATGCGCCTGACTGGGTTCAAACCCGCGACCTACAAACTCGTAAGTCGGAGCCATTACCACTCAGCCACCACTGCTCCACACTCAGCCTCCACTGCTCTGTCGTAAACTGGTACCTATCTACCTGAGTAGAATTGATTGTGAAGCATTGCATCTACCTACACACATAGAATCGGCTTGCTCTTTCTTAATGCAGTTGGGTAACCAACATGATTGATTGTTTGCATCATTGAGTTGCAGATAGAAAGATAGTACCTAGTTCGTGTTGTAAATTGTAAGCAGTTGTAAGACACAAGCTACTTATCAAAATGTAAGTACCGGTCTATGACATAACAGCTGACTACGGTAAAAGCCCCAGGATAGCAGCAACAGCAATTCAAATTTTCGAATGTTTTTTTTTTGTAATTTGAATTTCAGTATCCCTACTAATATTATAAATGCGAAAGTAACTCTGTCTGTCTGTCTGTCTGTTATGCTTTCACGTGAAAACTACTGAACGGATTTAGATCAAATTTGGTAGGTAGGTAGAAGAGACACTGGAATAACACATAGGCTACCTATAATTCCACTGCTGAGCACGGGTCTCTGCCCGCGCGATATAAACTGTAGTCCACGCGGGCGAAGCCGCGGGCGGAAAGCTAGTCTGAAATAAATAGTAAAATACGTTTTTCAAATTTTGAAGCGGTTTTCACTAAAGCATGGTTTTCACAAGTCCAGTAGCTGGCGGTCAGTGCAGGACAATTACTGTCTAACAGCTACTGGGTCCGTAAAAATGGAGTTGAGCCAGTACTGACCGGTCAGTTGCTGGCGTTCAGCTTCTTCAAAAGTTTTTATTTCTACTGTCCACTAACTTTCCCCCACTCCAACAAGGTCAGCTACTGGGTCATCAGTTCATCACTCGCTCCATATCAGTATGAACGTAACAATAGATAGTGGCGTCAGTGGCGACCACAGAGTAAGTATACTTACTCCGTAGTGGCGAAGGACAGTGGTAGCTTGACAGATTTTGTCCTTCAAGTAGTTTTTTCTTCGTTTAAAATGGTGGCAAGGCTTTGGAGTGATGCTGGTAATAAAAAAATCCACAATTTGTATCATAAAGATATAAACATTCGCAAAGAATCGTTACAGGACATTAGGAATTGTTTTTTTAGTCCCGCTCCGCCCAAAAAAAACCTTCTTTTGATGAAAATGAAATGGATGACACAAAACTAGTTCTTCATCATTATTTGTGCGCCCCATTAAGGTCTGCGCCCTGTGCCTCCACACCGCCGGCATTGCCCTAGTTACGGAACTGCCTTTGTAGACCCAGTAGTTAGAATACGCCGAGAAAATGGGAATATACAGATGCTGACTACTGATTGCTCAGAAACTAGATCTGTAAAAACCAGGCTTTAGGTTATCTGTGTTTTAGAAAAAGAATAAGAAAAAAAACCTGAAATTGTGCCCAGGGCAGTGTGCAGTTTTAAGAGTCGGAAAAAAACACAATATTTTGCCCAGATGGCACTACGCATGCAGTTTTACAAGTCTGCCGCGGACGAAGTCACGGGCACTAACTGATATGTAAATGTAGCAATATTGTAACATTTATTATGATCTTGTAAAAGGGTACGAATCCGACCCGATGAATGACGTAGGTAAATGGACAAACTTCAGATAAATAAATAAAATATTAATATTATCAATATTGTTATCATCTCTCCTAGTTAAATAATAATGATGCAATTGTCACTCGGTTATTGCTGTATGATATCTAATCATAATGATGCTTAATTCGATTTTAAATATCATTTATTGAATTATTGCCCTCCATAAGTCTTTTTTAAACCAAAAGTCGACTGGTAGAGAATACCCTTAAGTATACACATATTGTAAATCTATATTAACGTTATAAAGAGGGAAGAAACATTTGTGTTTTTTTGTATGTCTGTGTTTTTGTTTTTTAAGAGGTCAAAGTACTGGTCCGATTGCTAAAATCTTTTCACCGATAGAAAGCTACTTTATTTCTGAGTGACATAGGCTATATTTTAAGTACGCGAGCGAAGCCGCGGGCAAAAGCTAGTATTATATACATATATTTCTCTGCTAGATGTTGTGTTGTTATGGCCAAGTAAACCCGGCCAGATAGTATTAACATTAACTCAAAAACTACTGAATCTATTTTCAAAACTCTGCATCGTTCCACTGAGTGACATTAGCTATATACATTGTCTGCTTTTACGCGGGTGAAGCCGCTGGCAGAAGCTAGACCACCAAAGCGTACTTCTAGAACTCTAGAGGTCCGATGTTTGAATTGGCGCAATCATATAATACCAATGACAGGTCCCAAAATGTAAACGATAGAAAACCGACAGGCTAGCAACTCGGCGTCGACTTTGTCATGACGACAACGTCGTTTTTTTTTTTTTAAATGATAAATTTTATTTTATTTCTTTAATTGTGGTTCATAAATCTATGTTAATTTCTTGTTTTAATTTATTTATTATTGCATATTTACTACTTTGTATGCCCTATAGGCAAAACATAGCGCGCTCAATGTATTAAATAAGAACTTGTAATGTAAAACCTACCTATGTTTTACAATGAATAAACGAATCTGAATCTGACGCTCAAGACTTTGAAGCTGCGACTCGGCGCTGTTTGCCCATTGTTATGTGCGTCCCCATTAAATAGGGACCCAGATTAAAAAAACAAATTAACATTAAAGACAACGATACGCGTCAAATCTTAACTGTCCGTGGTCTCCTTTGCACATGTACGTAAAGGGGACAACTGTTAAGCTAGAACTATTTATATTATACCGACGCAACACGTTTGATTTTTACGTAGAAAGACGTCGAGTGCCGTTTATCAAGTTAGTGTAGCTCTACAAGTCTAGTTTCCATATAAAATGTAAGGAGACTGACGCGCCCAGATCAGCGTGTGTGGCACACGTTTGAGCAGTGTAGTTCTGCCTTAAGGAAATTTTATGACTTACCGTTGTCCACATGATGGGGACGCCCATAATGGGGATAACGGGCATACACGAAACCGAAGAGTACATCATTATTTCTATTATCGCGGATAAAGCCGCCGGCAGAAGTATCTTAGGTATATCTTTGATAACATAATACCTGGGTGTAACCATGGGTAGTTGTTGTCATGTTGATAAGATAAAATGTAAGTTAAGTAATTAGTTTTGCTAAAATTATTTAATCATTCTTAATCGTTTCTATTAAGATTACAGACCTAAGGGTATCGGATGATTACGCTTATTTTTACAGGGTTCGAATTGGATAACAAGATTGGACTGATACCTAGAACCAATTTAAAGAATTTTGATTGGAATGTTATTATTATTATTACTTTTATTATTAAGATTGGGTAAGATACGTGGAAAGTACGGTAATGAGGGAAATCTATGAGACTATCATATTCAACGAAATAATCAGCTGTATTCGGATTTCAATCACAGAACAAAGTAGGATTCCTTTGTTCTGTGATTTCAATACCTATATAAGTATACTTTGTAATTTTTTTTTTTCGTGCCTCCGATTGCGCGGGCGGGGCCCTGTAGCATTTGCTACTCTTGCTGCGTGGCTAATCCGCCACTGTCTGAATTCTGTGTCATTTATCAGTTTTCTATATTAATATGATATTTCTTGACCTTGTAGATCAGAGAAGGACTAATAAATAAAAAAGAAAAGCCAGTGCAATCCGTACGTGTTGGCGATCGCGTGTGTAGGAGTGTAAAGTCTGCACACAGTGCACACACAGTGCAGTTGCAGCGAATACAGGATAACACCGTTTAATCAAAATTACATAATAATTATGTTGCTAAGTAAGCAATGTAACTAAAGACTCAGTATGTGAATAATTCTGATGAATGTAGGTTTTTTTATTGTTGTGTGTAAGTCTTAGTATAGATTTATGTGCAAAACCTCGATAAAAAATAATAATAACATATTTAGGTTTTAATACAGTGGTGTACTCACTTGTTTCTTTCATTGTCTGTTCGTCTTCGGTCAACACGGACAAAGGTTGCGGGGGCGTTACTTCTGAGCTGTAATTCCTCTGTATTCCCGTCGCAACCACAGGAGCCCGCCATTGCTCCAAGATCTGCGAAACCGGCTAATTTAAAAAAAGAATTCTAAAAACGGAACTCATCTCATATTATTTTATAAGTTGGCTAAACTTTTGAAAATCGAATGCTTTCGATTCGACCATAGTGAAAAAAAATATTTTTAATTGAACCACTGATCACACCTTGCTGCCAACGCGGCGTAATGGGAACATTGCTTTTTTTTAATTGTTGTAAACTATTTGCAATGAAAGTGGCCGCGCGTGCGCTGAGCGGACTCCGAGTAGAACTGGATTTGTTTTATTCTCGAGGCTGGTTTGTTATCTCACTCGCTCACAGATAACGAGTTTCGTCGGCCAATTGGAGATCGATTATAGCTGATATTATGTGTGTTTAATTTATTTGACTGGCCTTGACAGTTTGCAAAATACGTGTTCATTATGCCCCATGTATTTTTATGAACTGTTTCTAAGGCATACCTAATGAGACCTAGACATGTTTGGGTTTGGCTTGCTGGAAAATGAAGCTGCCTGTGATATGGAAGGGTTTAGAAAATCTAGCTTAGAAAATCTAGAAGGTTCGCATTTTTATTAGGTAGGTAATAAATATCCGGAAACTTCTTTTGGTATGCAGGCAGCAGACAATTCTGACGTTGGAGCATTAATATTCAATCAGGTAAGTAGATAAAAAAACCTGTTAAAACAATGAATTGCTTTAAATATTAATTAGTCACCGAAAAAAGCATAATTTCAGTGGCGTATATTTTATACTCAATCTGATTAGGTTTGTAGCTAAATGTAAACAATCTTAAAATGTCTTTTGACGAAAAAGTAGCAAAAAAAAAAATCTAAATATATTTAGTTAGGTATTTACCTAAACCGATGTTAGGTAGTTAACTAAATTTAAATAATCCTTGTATGTCTTTTATACATCATCATCATCATCATCATCATTTCAGCCGATACACGTTCACTGCTGGACATAGGCCTCCCCGTCGTCGTCCCCCCAAGCGTCGCCACAACGAACGTTCCTGTGCGTCTCGCATCCATCGGCTTCTAGCAACCTTCACCAGACTAGACCACCTTGTTGGAGGCCTTCCAACGTTGCGTCTTCCGGTACGCAATCGCCACTCCAGAACCTCCAGTCTTTATTTTAAATAAAAAGACATATCAAGATTGTTTACCTTTAGTTAACTACCTAAACTGATGAAGAACCCTAAAGGGACCTGTTTCAAAGACTTTTAATGTTTTTTTCTTTGTACTAAATAGGCCCTACAGCACAAAGCCGGTACCTTGAAACAGCGTGACAGAGTCGCCACAGGTAAACCATGAAAAAGATTTTTTACGTTGGAAAATCATCCAATAACTTCTCACTCCCTAGGGCGGAACAGGAGGGTGTCTGACTTTTACTGACTAAAACTACACCTATGTTCCTTATTTGCCTTGCGTTCCAGGGTTCTAGGACCCCGGGTTTCCCTTCCGGACTATCCATCGCCCCATTAAGCTTCAGCCCTGCTGAGCTCCTACGGTTTTGCAGACTTCTCTTTGAGGCTAGCGTGAAACACCAGCCTACGAGCCGTTGATGACTCCCGGGCGGACGGCGAGCCACTTATTACTCGTCGTCTTGGCCATAAAGGAGATGGCATGATTAACTGGATAATGTTACGTCTACTGACTAGAAAACTGCAGGCTTGTAAAACATGAAAGAAGGGTTTCGTCATTTCGTCCATAGTGAAGCACACGGATGTAACCGTTGGTTAGATCATTGTTTAGCAACGGAATCAGCTTGGCAAACAATAACTAGCATTTGTGTGGACTATGGAGTGTATTGCTCCGACCACTTGCCTGTGATAATTAATTGTAATTTTGACATTATTAAACAAAAGTGTGTATGTATAAATATGTATAATAAAAAACTTTTTACAAAAAAAATTAAACCGACTTCAAAAAATACAAAATAACTTTAATTTCGGAAGTCGGTGTTTCAATAGATACCTAATCTTGTCTCTTCGTTATTTAACACCGACTTCCGAAATTAAAGTTATTTTGTACTTTTTGAAGTCGGTTTAATTTTTTTTGTAAAAAGTTTTTTATTTTTCAATTTTTTAGTTATGGTAGCACCACTAAAAAGTACCTACCCTTCAGCAAAACATAAATTACCTTATAGCCAGAGTGCATCTCATAACGATTCTTATAATCCCAAATACGGTTATATTACATGAATTTACCCCCTCCCCCTTTCCCCTCCCCCTTTTCTTTCAGTCAGTCATCGACTACACGTATAAACAAAGCAATTTTACTTGTTACGACAATTCTGCTATGATTCTATGAAGAGTTCTGTTCCATATCTTCAAAGTTCATGATCAGATCATAACAATATTTCTATGGGACCAACTTGGAAGCATAAACTTTCAATCAAAAAAAAATTTTTCAAAATCGGACCACAATTGACCGAAATATCGGTGAACATACATACAAAAAAAAAAAAAACATACATTCAGCCGAACATAGAACCTCCTCCTTTTCGAAGTCGGTTAAAAATGATGTTATTTGGGGTGATAGAAAGGCTGACGAAATAGAAACTTATACTGACATTTGTAAAACTAAATTAAGGGACCTTCATTTTCCCAGTGAGTTGAGTGTGTGTGCGGACAGTATGTGTGCGGACAGTATGTGTGCGGACAGTATGTGTGCGGACAGTATGTGTGCGGACAGTATGTGTAGTATTTTGGTACATAGATCAGTAATTGACAACCTATACAATGACATTGTAAACATTATTTGTGAAGCGTCCATGAAAAGCTGGAAAGTAAGAAAGTTTAGAAGGGGTAAAAATGTTGCGGGGTGGAACAAATACGTGAGAGATGCTCATAGGCGGGCTAGGCAGGCGTATCATAGTTACTTAAAATACGGAAAACCTGATAGTGGGCCTATTTATGACGACATGTATCTCACTCGTAAAATCTTTAAATCTAGACTTAAGTACTGTCAGAACCACCAAGACCAGCTTCGAATGGACACGTTAGCATCACATATTAAGGGAAAAAACTTTCATGCTTTCTGGAAGGGCACTAAGAGGTTGAATGGAAAAGTGAGTTTACCAGTGAGTGTGGATCATTGTAGTGAGCCTAGAGACATAGCTAACCTTTTTAAAAACCATTTTAGGGTTTTTTTTTTTCTCTACGGGGAAAATCATCTTTGACGAAACCCGCTCTTGGGTGGAGCGGGAGACAGTGTCAGACTCTTACTGACTAAAAACCCCGCGCCGTTCCTTCTAGCCTTCATACCGGGGCACGAGCTCCCTTTCGGACAACCCTGTCCCCAGTAGGCTTCGACCCAGCTGGGCCCCTCCTGCTGCTGACAACTCCTTGAGGCGCGCGGGAACAGTGCGCGCCGTCGACGTCTTAGACTCGGTCCATTACCGGACCATCGGACAGCGAGCTACCCATAGCTCGCCGTCCGCGAGCCTGCGTCTACGGTGGCCGGAAATCGGGATCGGAATCCCGGCGACGGCGGCGAGGGCGCCGTTGCCTGATGCGGTCGGCCTCCTCCTTTGCAAGCATTACTGCTTCGCAGAAGGAGGTGACCGCCTGCCATTCCTCCTCGCTCCGGACCATGGCCTCGACCAGGGCCCGGCGCGAGAGGTCTCCGCCGCCGATCGCCCCCACGAGGGCACGGCGATGCTCCGCCCAGGCAGGGCACACCTCGACGGTGTGCTCCACCGTGTCCTCCGGGCGTTGCGCACAGTGGCGACACCCGGGCGTCTCTTCCGCCTGAATCCGATGCAGGAACCTCCCGAACTTGCCATGTCCGGTGAGGACCTGCGTCATGCGGAAGGTAAGGACGCCGTGAGGTCTTTCCAGCCACGCCTCAAAGAGGGGACTTACCGCCATAATCGTGGCGTGCCCAGCACTGGGTTGCGATAGCCGTTGACGCCATTTCACCAACCATTTTAGGGTTAAGTCAGTTCTAGCTACAGATGCTACGACCGCGAGTGGTGAGACCGTGATTGTCCATGATAACCTAATTGGTTTTACTACCCGGAATGTTAAAAATATCATCCGAAACATGAAAAGAGGTAAATCTCCTGGCAATGACGGTCTCAGCATTGAGCATCTACAGCACGCGGGTAGCCACTTGTTTAGAGTTCTAGCTATGTTATTTACATTCTGCATACGTCACTCATATTTACCCTCTAAAATGATGGAAACCATTGTTGTGCCTATAGCAAAGAATCTCACTGGGGAAGTGACTGACAAGAATAATTATAGACCTATCTCTTTAGCCACTGTGATAGCGAAGGTCTTTGATGGGTTGTTAGATGCGCAGCTCAGCAAGTACACCTCCCTGCATGACGCACAGTTTGGGTTTCGTGAAGGCTTGTCAACTGAGAGTGCTATTTTGACATTAAAGCACACGGTCTCATATTATGTTAATAGAAGTACACCCGTATACGCATGCTTTCTCGACCTGTCAAAGGCTTTCGACCTTGTTGATTATAATAAGCTCTGGACTAAGCTTGGAGAGATTGGTGCTCCCGCTGAACTGATAAATATATTCTCTTTCTGGTACAGACATCAGAAAAACATAGTTAAGTGGGGAAATGTTTATTCAGATGAATATAACCTAGATTGTGGCGTGAGACAGGGGGGACTAACCTCTCCAAGACTTTTTAATATTTACGTGAATCAGCTGATTGGTGAGCTCAGCAACAGCCATGTTGGGTGTTATATACATAACGTTTGCGTGAATGATATCAGTTACGCGGATGTCATGGTGTTGCTGAGTCCATCAGTTGGTGGACTGAGAAGGCTGCTCGGTATCTGCCAGTCAACGATAAAAAGAGTGAGTATATGGTAATCAGAGGTAAGAACAAAGAACCTGAGCATATACCACCAGTGCTTTTGAACGGAGTGTCTTTGAGTCGAGTCTCTCAGTTTAAGTATCTAGGACACGTTATAAACGAGACCTTAAATGATGACGCAGATATTGAGCGGGAGCGGAGAGCGCTGTCGGTGCGCGCAAACATGTTGGTGCACAGGTTTGCTAGGTGTACAGTACAAGTAAAAATAACTTTATTCAGAGCCTACTGTCAAAGCTTTTACACCAGTGCCCTGTGGACCAATTATACGCAGCGGGCCTACAGTGCTCTTAGAGTCCAGTTCAACAACGCCTTCAGGGTTCTGGTGCGGCTTCCTCGATTCTGCAGTGCCTCAGGCATGTTTGCTGACGCGGGTGTGGATGACTTTTATGCAATAATGCGTAAAAAGTCAGCCTCACTCATGCGTCGAATCAGGGGTAGTGGTAACGGAATCTTGAAGATGATAGCTGAAAGCCCAGAGTCACAAGTGTGGGATAGGTTTATAAAGCTGCATGTTAAAAGATGCAGTTTTGTAAAGACATAAATTAACTTTTTGTTTTTGTGTGTTGCGTTTTGACAGTATTATGACTATTGTGTTTTTGGGATGATTTATTATAATTTTTGACTAATAATTTAATTTAATTTAATGCATTGAATAATACTATTATACTAACGTAGCTTTTAAGTTTGAGACACTGACATAATATGGACACTGAAATTAGTCTGAAATATTTTTTTTTTATTTTTATTAAGAGGGTCCTTCTCCACTCGCTTATCGTAAACATCGAAAATGGTTTAAAAGCTTGTTACTTCATTTAATGCAATCCAACGCGATGTTTGACAAAAAGGCAACGCAAAAAAAGAGAGATAACGCCTGAAAACTCTGTTAGTATTCGGTAATTCCGAGATTTACTCGAAAATTTCACAAAACTTGCTCCAGGAAATAGCTGTTGTTTTTAACCCTTAAAAGTTTTTGGAAAAAGTTGTCGTCATTTAGAATCTTAATAAAATTTGCAAGGTCCCTAGAGGAATACTTTTTTGACTTTTTTAATTTTTAGGCAAATTATGAAGTGTCAAAGTTCATACAAAATAGGACATTTTTAGATGTTTTTACTGGATTAGTTTTACTCAAATTTAGAAATTGGTTTCTTTAGAAACCTAGATAATATCCGCAAGATACTGTGTTTCCAAAATATCTAATGAAAAATGTGTAATAACGTCATAATCAGTTATGAGCGGTTGTATGAAAAACAGTGAAAATGTGAGTCATGATGCACCACCTTAAGTAAGGCTGAGCTCGAAAATTGGATTACTTCAACAGGTCTTGATTGAACATGAACTTATTAGAACCATACCAATTGAACCAATTCTAATAAATTAGTACCTATAAATATCGGCACGGATCTTGAACGCTCGGCGTCAGAGTGGGGATCACTCACCACTAAAGAGACCGAATATTTGACTTCTGCGCAACTCAAAACCAGCGCTCAAGATCCATGCCGATATACAAAATTGGAACATCCTAGGTATCATAGATAATCAATATTTATTCAATACTGTAACTGGCCTCTTATCAATAAGAGAATTTGAGGATGTAGTTAGACGAAAATGTTACGAATTTTTGGATTCCCTGGGGTTGTAAAACCTGGGAGCCCCGAATGATACGCTGATCCGACAGTAGCTACGCCCCTGACCTGAATTGTTTTTCTTTTCGGCAATTTAGAAACATTAGGAATAACAATTAACCTAGATTGTTATAATTACCTATGTAGGCACCTACTTACGTGTGATGCCATGAGCAATCTCACTACCAAAACCTGATTCTATCCTGTAGAACTGAGAGTACTTTCATACAATATTAGTCTTAGTATATACAAATCCTAAAACACGTGTCGAGTATTTTTATGCAAAGATATGTAAACATAACTGTATCATCAAAAAATCACAAAGTTATGTCAGCAAAAATACATAATCAGCGGTACATCCAAACGACTGAAGGGTGGTTTTGCACTAGCACCCAGCTTGCAAGCGCCTAATGTCCGCTTTGACCTACCGTAACCCGTGTTGTACATAGTGTCAGTGGTATCCAACTTGTGACCTTTTTAAATATTTTTGGAGAAAAACATAATTTATCATACTTACTGTAAAAACAATAAATTGGAATCCATTCAGTTACTCATTCCGAACAAACTATATTCAGGTTTCGCATAAACTAAAAATTATGTTGTATAAAAAATTATGTAGTCATTTTATTATTAATTATTTCTACCCGTGATAACCCGTAATTGGCTGTATGTTTATTATACTATTGTTATCCTTTTGTTGTAGCTGTTGGTTCTCCTAATAAATAAATCCCTACTAATATTATAAATGCAAAAGTAACTCTGTCTGTCTGTTACGCTTTCACGCAAAACTACTGAACGGATTTAGATCAAATTTGGTAGGTAGGTAGAAGAGACACTGGAATAACACATAGGCTACCTATAATTCCAGCACGGATCTCTGCCCGCGCGATATAGGTAAACTGTAGTCCACGCGGGTGAAGCCGCGGGCGGAAAGCTAGTATATAAATATAAAAAAAACTAATAAAAATTATGTTGTATATGCGTTTCAAATAAGAATAGGAAAATCAATGACCTCAACTAAAGTAGGCAGGTACAGTTTGTAAAGAAAACTTTTAAGTGTGTCAATAACGGTTTTTTCTTACTTTGTTTTACTGAATCTGTAAAATCTAGGTGAAGTAAAAACGTCATTGTTTAATCGAAATTAGCTAAATATATTGTTTATGTCATAATTAGTTAATAATTGTATAAGAAAAAAAACTAAGTACCTAGGTATTTTATTTTTCTTATTCTCCTTACTCAGAGATGAGCAGAATAGGGTAGTTGCCAGGGTCAAAATAACTACGTATTTTAGATTATAAAAAAAATATTGGATACGTATTTTTCTTTTTTCGATTAAACAAAAAATAGCAAAGATATAGCCTATTAAAGTTACATGTGACGTCACCCCGAACGAAGAAATGCAGCACGGCGTGACGTTACACGTAGGTAAACTTTTATGGGCTATGTATTTTCTTATTTTTTTTGTTTTATTTTTTGCCTTTGTAATTTTTGGTTCAATTTACAAATAAAAAAAAAGACGTATGGCACTCGGAGACTGCCGCGGTAAAGCTATTGCATAGCATTTTTTTTTAACAACTGCAATTAATTAAATTGTGATTGAAGTTGACAAGTTGCCATGACAACCATTTAGTGGGGGGTGTTAGGTTTTTTCGTTACAGAATTTCTGGATTCGATTCCACGCCCCGCCCCGCCGGCCCGCGATAGAAGCTATGCAATGCAAGAGCTTAAAAAATACGTGTCCATTATTTTTGAATAATCTAAAAAAGAGACTAACTTTTTTTTACTGCAACTAGCCTATTGAATAACTAGATTCTGATTCAACTTTAACATTCAAGATTCGTAATTAAGAAGAATAATTTTTTGTTTTGCTCACCCTACTATAATTTTTCGATTTGACAGTCATAACATTTCGCAAAATCGATAATCGAGATGCATACTACAAAACGAAAAATCGAATGACATTTGCCCGAATAACAAAAGTTCCAAAATGATGGTATTATTATCTCAATTGAAAAGGATTAAAGGATTGTTCTATTGTTTCATTGGCTATGAGCAGGGTTGAATAAACAAAATACTATGGGATAAAAATGTGTGGAAGAGACCCAGGTATTCCTTGATTAAGCAACAGATTGCTCAAAATGACAGGTGCAATTTGAAAAGTGGCAGGCGCCGCCGGTTGGCTAAAAAATATAAAATAATAAAACATGGTTAATAATTTTCGTAACACTTTATGAACTTTATCTAATTATATAATTTTAACCCTTCAGATACCGTCAATTATCTGCGGCCACCGGTGGTCGCTTGGGGATTCATGAATTAACCCTTCAGATACCGTCAATTAGAGACACAATAGTAAGACAATAGATGCGCGGCCACCGGGTGTCGCTTGGGGATTCATGAATTAAAGATGATAAGTAACCAAAATTATTCTACCTATGATTTTCGGAACGAGTTACAAAAACAGTAACTTCTATGATACTGAGTGGAAAGAAACGTTTATACTTTGACAGCCGGATGTATTTCAATGTTGGTAGAACCGTTTTCTAGAATCCTGCAGAAACTGTCAAATAATTGCCATATAAGTCTAAATACCTTTAAAAAGGGTAACTGATATCATAAAACAAGAAACCTATTTTTAATGCTCTTAATATTACTTACTTCTTACTGAAGAGTAATCCGGCAAACACATACTTTTCCTTTTGCTATCGCTACTCCGGTGTCAGTAATTTAATTTACTCATCGTAAATTCCTTGCACTCAATTTTTTCAACAACTCAAAAGTTAAGTTAAGTTAAATTAAATACTGTTGCTTTAAACACTAAATAAAATTCAATCCTCTAAGTTACTAAAATATGGGTCTTATTTCATATCATCATTTTCTTGTCTTTGACCCATGTCATTTGGGATTGGTGCAATGGTTTTTCTTCCGTTCTGAACTGCGGGCCCAAGATAGTTGAATTTTATTAAAAAGTTCCCGTTAGATTATACCTAATTTGGGTGTCTTCAAGGCTACAGTGAATAGGCTCTTAATAAACTAGTGCGCCTCATCATCAGAGATTGCATTACTGCTTACCGTCAGGTGCAATCACAGTCAAGCACTAGTTTATATAATATAAAAAAAAGTTTATGAATTAAATAGGTACAGTTGCTTAAAAAACTAAATTAATAAAGCAATCCTTTGAGTTACTTACAATTATTTATATACTCCATTATTGGAATCTTATATTTTCATATCATCATTTTCTCACCTTTGTAGCGTATTATTTAGACTGTCTCTTTTCTTTCATATTTCCCCACGTAACATAATCTATCAACTTTTTTTTTTCTGCTGCCTCTTATTAGACTAATTTTTTACTATCCATAATCTATATTCATCAAATCATCACTTATTAATAAAATCATTCTATTTAATATAGAACATTATGGGAAAGCTGCCCGAGTCCCAGGAGTAGGAACAATAAAAAGGCTGATGATGATGATGGGAAAGTTAAATCAAAATATAGCAACACCTCAACTGTCAATCATCTTTATGGCATGGTTAGTTTCTAATGAGACTGAACGAACGAGACTTTTCTCGAAAATTACGTGAATTCGTAATCAATCTGAAGTAGCACGCGGTTTATTTGTAAGCATAATTGTGTGTTGTTCCGATATCTAACGTTACAAAAGAGTTTGCTGACCACGACGTGTCAAAAAACTGGAGTGTCACGGTTTTGACTTGCCTATTCGCGTGTGCTGTTCTCAAGATTATAAATCCTGAGACCTTGTGCCTAGTTACATACTTGAAAAATGGCCAAATGGGGCGAGGGTGACCCTAGATGGATCGTGGAAGAGCGGCCAGACGCTACAAATGTGAACAACTGGCATTGGACGGAAAAAAATGCTGGGCCGTGGTCTAAGGATCGGCTAAAAGAACTGTTGAATAACTTCAAAATAGCTCAAAATGGTGTGGATTGTAAGGTGACGGAGGTGGAGAAGCTGGATGGGGAGGCATCAGCGAACAATAGGAAAGGAAAGTTAATATTTTTCTATGAATGGGACATTAAACTGAAGTGGGAAGGCACCTTGGCTGGTAGCAAAGAGGTTGTGAAAGGGGAAGTGAGCATCCCGAACTTGTCTGAAGAAAATGACGTTAGTGAAGTTGATGTAAGTATATTTTATGGTAATTTTGTAACTTATTCATTCAGAAGTTTAGCGATTTGACATTCAAGTAACATTTGGTTGATCTAACCTAGAAAAGTTTCTGATTCATTCTTCTTTGTTATGAAGAAATGTTCAATGAATGATAAATGGAATTTGAAAAGTAATTTGTTCATTCAGTAACTATGAGCCATGATTGTGTTTTAATTTATTAGGCTTTCAAAGACCGTCAATTAGAGACATAAAACAATAGATGTATGAATGCCAGGGGTCGCTTGGGGATTCATGAACTAAACCCCAAGTGAATGCCAGCGGTGTTCACTCTCTCATTGTCTTTCTATTGAGTCTCTAATTACAGTACTCGAAAGGTTGAAATTTTATCATTTTAAAACACAAGCATCATCAATTATCATGCTTGGGTGCATATCGTATTGACAAACCACAGAAATGAAACCACAGGTAGGAAGCTTGTGGTATTCACATGATAACTGTTCATTGGTTGGACTTGATTTCCTATTTTTTTAACAGCACCAATATTACTGATAAATGTTGAGTATTTAGCAAATTAACCCTTCAGATACCGTCAATTAGAAACACAATAGTAAGACAATAGATGCGCGGCCACCGGTGGTCGCTTGGGGATTCATGAATTAAGTGTTATATATGGCGAATAACACTTAATATGCAATTCTAATTAGAATAGGAAAGCCAATAACATACATCTGTCAAATGTTGAGTGAAAAGTATGATTTAAAAAGAAAGCTTATTTGCGTATTAACCCTTCAGATACCGTCAATTAGAGACACAATAGTAAGACAATAGATGCGCGGCCACCGGTGGTCGCTTGGGGATTCATGAATTAATAAAGGATTTTCTTTTCACTTTGTTTTTCGCGCCACCATGGTGTCCTGGAGAAATATAGACATGTTCAAATATCAAGCATGTGAGTAAGAAAGAGGGATAGAGCCATACGCCCTATATAGCTCCATCCCTTTTATAGTTCAGTTTATGACGTCAAATGTATTGCGTTAAGAACTTGTGGTACGGCTTTAGGGCTTGTTGAGTGTAAAATTTTTTGATCAAACAGAGGCAATCTCTCTGATCAAAAAAATTCTGAAAACGGAAATTATATTCTCAGTAAAATAAATGGTTGGTTGTTTGCCACTCTCATATGTATTCAACTGTGGATTTACATATAAAACTATGTAAAACTTATTTTCTTGTAAATGTAGATGTTTTTGATCAAAATCTGCATGTCGTCTGCTTGTTGTATGTTTTGAGAAATTCCAAGTTGAGGAAAAATTTTATTTCTACTTTTGAAATGAATGTCAACATTCTGACAGATAAATCACACTTGTACTCTAGAGGCGAAAGTTTGTGTGTATATTTGTTAGTTCTTCACGCTCGAATGGCTGGTCAGATTTGGACGAAACTTAGGGGGTAGACCATATCCTATAATAGCACATATGCTACTATCTAGCCCAGGGGTATGTTCATTGTTCAATAGAATGAAATTGGCACAATAAAGTAATTACGTCACAAAAAAATTTTAATAATAAATTCGTAACTCAATTCGGGAATTGATCTGTTTTCATTGATAAGTTTGTACAGAACCCTCAGTCCGCAAGTCCCAATCCCACTTGCCCGGTTTTTTTTTTCATTATTTCTGATCTTTGGGTTAATCAAAACCTTATCTTTTTCAGATTTCAGTGACAATCAAAGGCAGCGGTGAGGAAGCTCAGAGAGTCAAAGCATTCATGCACAACATAGGCCGAGATAAAATCCGGAGTCAACTTACCGAATACATCCGTAGTCTCAAAGAGGAATTCTCCAAAGGTCTCATTCTTCCAAAGAAAGGAGAAGACACTGTAAAACCTGATAATGTGTCCATGATAACCAGCGGGTTCAATAAGAAAGTCAGTATGGAACCGATAGTTGCTCCAAAGAGTAAGGAAGTTGGCTGTAAGTTGGACACAAAGAGTATTGAGCTGTCGGAGAAGTTCCAGTGTCGTGCGCAGGAGTTCTATGACGCTATGACAAGAATAGAAATGGTTACTGCTTTCACACAGGTATGGTGCTTTTCATTATTTTGTGTCTAAAAATAACTAATCAAATACATAATAGTACATTATGATGCAAGTGTGTAATGTTAGTGATTACTGTTCTCAGCTCTCTTAAGACCGTCGCCATGGCATGAGCCGAGAACGGTAATCATTAATTACTCACGTGTACTATACGACGGTTTTCAATACACAAGTTGACTAGTTTAGGGTATTTTCTTCACAAGACTTGTGAAGAAAATACCTAAAACTAGTCAACTTTTGTGATGGTAAAAAATAGTTTTCATATGCGCGCTTAATTTTTTTTCCTCGTGGGGGACGACGTGCGCCTGTCCTGATATGATAAATGTTATACAATTATGGCGGGGCAGAAGTCGAACAAAAAGGTTTTAACCACATTATAGCACTAGTGCGTAATGGTAATCAAAATGTCACAGTTTGGTAACAAGGGCCTTTATATACCTAAGTGCAGTGCAATAAGAGTCACTTTCTGAGCAAGTGTATTGAAAATGTTTCGCGTCAAGAACATAGTGATTCATCGTTGTCACACGGCTTAGTCACGACCCTTGATCAATTAGATCATAAGCTTAGAGTTCACCGCGTCGGAATCGTAGCGTACGCAGTGTACGAGCCGTCGGTATTTACAAAATCCCGATAGGATAGGGTGCGTTTACTGCATTCAGATTTTTTATCGGCAATTTCCAATCCAGTGCACGCTGTACCGTACAAATCAATACAAAGTATTGTAAACAGTCCTATTTGCCGCAACCACAGTGAAATTTCGTTGAAATTTTGTGCCCGGCGACTCCAGTGGTTGTGCAGGCGTGGACGGGCGTGAGCGCAACCCTGGGGTCAGGGGAGCTAAGAATCTCCGGGCGAGATCGACTAACCGTCAAACGACCTCGGCAAACTATGTAAAGGATTCCGATACACTAAATGTTCTCACCTACAATGTCCGGACGCTAATGAAAGACGAACGACTAATTGAGCTAGAGAATGCACTAAAGAAAATATCAGATGGGATATTTTAGGCCTTTCCGAAGTCAGGAGAGAAGGCGAACATACTGAAGAAAGAGACGATGCTGTGTTTTTTCACTTCGGTGAAACCAGTGGACAACACGGAGTGGGGTTCATGGTGGCAAAGAAGTGGAAAGACAACATTATTGAATTTTTAGGGTATCCGGAACGTGTAGCTGTGCTTAAATTCCAACTAACACCTAACAAAACGCTAACTGTCGTTCAAGTATACGCACCAACATCCGCGCATTCCGATGAAGACGTAGAAGATTTTTACGATCTTGTTAATAAAGCATGCGACGAAAATAGAGGCACCTGGAACATGGTTATTGGTGATTTTAATGCAAAAGTGGGACGAAGACAAGTACTGGATTGTGGAGATACGGTAGGTTCTTTTGGGTTAGGAAACCGCAATGAGCGAGGTGCTCGACTCACCCAGTTTGCTTTTGGACAGAGCATGCACATAGCGAATAGCTTCTTCTCAAAGAAACCGCAACGACGATGGACCTGGGTGTCACCTGATGGCGTTACTCGCAACGAAATTGACTACATTTTATCATCGGACAGGTATATAATTAAAAACACTAGCGTTATTAACAGATTCAAGTATAGTTCAGACCATAGACCAATCCGCGCAAACCTAAGACTAGATTTTAAAATTCATCGAACTAAAATGTTTACGAAACAAGTCAAAAAGCTCTCAAAAGAAACACTTATTAACAACTCCGAACAGTACAACCAAGAATTATCAAATTATTTTAAAGGACTTAAAGTCAATGAAACTGACGCAGAAGAACAATATAATTCTTTAGTTACTGGAATAATTATGTCCTGTAAATCCATTAAAAACCAACCTAGAAATAGAAATAAATTAACAGCACATAGTATTGATTTAATAGAAAAACGATCAAATAAAGAAATAGGAACAATAGAATACAGAACATTAGATAAGGAAGTTAAGAGGAGCATTAGGAGAGATTTGAGAAATTTAAATACACATTTGGTTAGAACAGCACTAGAAAGCCATACATCGCTAAGAGTTCTGAAACATGGAGTTATAAAAGGAAAGTCTTGGATTAACAGTCTGGTAGACAAGGACGGTAAAAAACATTATAGTAGAGAAAAAATTATGGAAATAGCGACAAAATTCTATAAATTCTTATACTCCGAGCATTCACCAACTAATATTAACACCGAATACAATCCTTCAGACTCCATTCCTCCAATCAACGGTTACGAAGTACACAAGGCACTCAGCACTATGCGCTACAATAGAAGTCCGGGAGAAGATGGCATTACTACTGAAGCGCTTAAAATTGGCTAAAATACTTTATTGCCTCACCTTACTAACCTGTTTAACACCATATTGCAGTCAGGAAATGTACCAAAAATGATGTGTCATTCTAACATAGTTCTGTTACACAAAAAAGGCGACAAAAGTGACATCGGCAATTACCGTCCAATCAGTTTAACATCTCACATTTACAAGACCTTTATTAACCCTTCAGATACCGTCAATTAGAGACACAATAGTAAGACAATAGATGCGCGGCCACCGGGTGTCGCTTGGGGATTCATGAATTAAAGTGATACATAATCGCATAGACGAGAAACTGGATAAACATCAGCCACCAGAACAAGCCGGATTTCGACCTAGCTTCTCAACTACCGACCATCTACAAACCTTGAACCAAATTTTAGAAAAGTACTCAGAATTTAATAAACCTCTGTACCTGGCATTCGTAGATTATACGAAGGCCTTCGATAGTATAAAACACTCCGAAATATTTAAATCTTTAGAAAACCAGGAACTAGAACAGCAATATATTTTTATATATATATATATAGCCTTTTGAAAAATATTTACTACAATAGCACCGCAGAAATCAAATTAAATTTTACAGGACCTACATTTAAAATACAAAAAGGTGTTAAGCAGGGTGACCCGCTCTCTCCAAAATTATTTACGAGCACTCTCGAGGAGATCTTTAGAACATTGGCAGCCTCATGGTCAACTAGGGGCATCGAAGTCGGTAGTAAAAGGCTGACAAACCTTCGGTTTGCCGACGACATTGTCCTTTTTGCCCCTACTGCTCTAGAACTACAATCCATGCTTCAAGACCTAAGCATGGCAAGCCTCAAGGTGGGGCTCGCGATGAATTGGTGTAAAACTAAATGTATGACTAACAGCACTAAACGTAGGGTCGAGGTAGACGGGCAGAATATAAACTATGTCGATGAGTATAACTACTTGGGCCAGTTAGTTTCTTTCGAAAACAGGCAGGATAAGGAAATCGATCGCCGTATCGAAAACGCCTGGAAAAGCTACTGGTCCATGAAGACGCTAATGAAGGGAGACCTACCGATCTCCCTGAAGCGAAAACTCATCGATATGTGTGTTCTACCCGTCCTAACCTACGGTGCCCAGACATGGTCGCTCACCGAGTCACAAAAGCTTCGCCTTGGGGTTTGCCAACGAGCCATGGAACGCAGCATTCTAGGTGTCAAAAGAGCCGACAGAATGAGAAACACCACGCTACGTCAAAAGACAGGAATTATAGACGTAGGAAAAAAGGCTGCCAAGCTAAAATGGGATTGGGCGGGTCACGTCAGTCGCATGCACTCTGACCGTTGGGCAAGAGTTTCCACAAAGTGGGTACCCGAAGATGGACGACGCCGCCGAGGTCGACCAAGGAAGAGGTGGCGAGACGACCTGGATTCCTACCGTGGGGACTGGTTCGAGGTGGCTCGGGAAAAGAATGCCTGGAAGAAGTTGGGGGAGGCCTTTGCCCAGCAGTGGGACAGCACAGGCTAATATAAAAAAAAAAAAAGTATACATAACAAGTTTTTTTAATTGCAATCTGATTATCAAAGTCTTTGTTCCAATAGTTGATGTTACTCAGTAATTGATTCGTAACTTCTTATCGAGTAAATAAGTACATTGAAAACTGTATGACTGCTGAAAAATCACGTCATCATGTGAGAAAATCATCCAATGACATCTTGCTTGCGACGCTCTTGGGCGGAGCGGGAGATAGTGTCAGACTTTTATTGACTATAAACCAACTCCTGTTCCTTCGTTGCCTTTCGTACTGGGGCCGAATTTTCCTTTCAGAAGCAGATTCTTGACACAGGATTAGAAAAAAATTTAACAACCCACCCTGGTTGTTAAATTTTCGAATTTTTTATTTTACTTTCGTTATTTCTAGGGCCACGTCAAAATGGATGCTTCGAAGGGCGGCAAGTTCGCGCTCTTCGGCGGCAACATAACCGGCGAATTCAAGGAGCTGGTGCCTCCCAAGAAGATCGTCCAGTACTGGCGGTACAAGCAGTGGCCGGCGCAGCACTTCTCTGAAGTCACGTTCACTATTGACGAGAAGGTAGGTCTTGTACTTTCAATTTTATTGATGAAAAGATGTAAAACAAATATTTCTAAATTATTGACTACTAGCATTTGCCTGCAGTTTTGACCGCGTACATAATATATACTCAGGTATAAAGCAGCTTTTTATTGGTATAAAAAGCTGCTGCTACTAGCATTGTGTAATAATGCTAGTAGTGTCTTTCAAATTACAAAAAAAAAAAAATATTGTTTCCGAACTAAACAATTAATTAGTACACCCTAGTGGTAGTGGAGCTGGATCAGCATTGAGCCAAGCATTTTAGAAGCACTTTTTTCAAATTTGTGAATGTGAAGTATCATGGAGCATTTTTATTAGGTTACAACTTTTTATTTTTTATTTTGACATTACGAGCATGGCAGTTGAGAGTTTGTCATGCTCACTCAAATGTCTCACTGTTGGTGACGCGTGTTATTGGGTCATTCGTTCGCATTAGTTCCCGTAAAAATTGTTGAGCTGAGTGGGGCTGATGCACGCGTCATGCTCGTGAACGGGTGCCGTCAGATGAGACTGGTCATCTCTTAGCTGCCAGTGGCTTAATTCAGTTTCTATCTTTTAATTATTATTTTTAATTTTTATTTAATATCTACATTGTGCTCACATAATAGAAGCATCAAGAAATATGTACTTAACCAATCATTATATGTAACATATAATATGATTTAAAAGAGTGTCCATGGAGTTTCTTGCACGTTCTTCTCCATAGAGATCTACGCTTTGGAACATGTAATTTAGCTTCACTTTTCTTGGACTGACCGACATTTGACTATTTAACTCTTCAATCGTGATAATTAGAGACACAATAGAAAGACAATGGGTGACTCCAGTGAACTCCGGCGCTCGCTCGGAATTAATTTAAAAGTGCCTGCATTTGGTCTATTTAAAATAAATGATTTTGTATTTGTATCTATGCGCACCAATGACTCTTGCGCAATAACTTCTTGGAATTGTGACTACGGGCCTTATCATGACGTATTGAGGAAGAGGGATGGAGCTATGTATAGGGTGTTAGCCTTTAACAGTTCAGATTAGGTCGTAAAATGGATCGTGTTGAGTGCTTGTGGTAAGGCCTCAAATGGCATTGTACCATATTACTACCCTACTCAATTGTCAAATATAAGAGAGAAAATCCATATTTAAAATGTTACCCTCGTTTCCCAGGACGACCACACCCTGGTGACAGTGAAGCAGGAGCTGGTTCCCACCGCGGAGGTGGAGCAGACGCGCGACAACTGGCGGCGGTACTACTTCGAGAGTATTAAACGAGCGTTCGGTTTCGGCGCATTCCTGTGATGCTGCACGTTCATTAGGTGGGTAGCTTTATTATGATATTAAGGTATTTTTAAGATATTTTTAAGGTATTTTTAAGGCATTTTTAAGGTATTTTTAGGGTATTTTTAAGGTATTTTTTACATAGCATGGGTAGGATAACGGCAAGACGAAAATGTGCATCATCGATTTTTACCTCATTTATGAAAAATCAAATTTTGTCTGCGGCATCGCTCGCATACATAAATAAAATATAGCCTATGTCACTCAGGAATACAACAGCTTTCTATCGGTGAAAAAATTATCGCAACTGGACCAGTACTTTCAGAGATTATATAAGATATTTTTTATCTATTTTTTTTTTTTGGTATTTGTTTTTGTATTTGTGTTTGGGTCTTGTGCTGTGCCAAATAAATTAGTTTTCTTTCTTTCTTTCTTTCTTTCTTAGATTACCTCCTACAAACAAAAAATAAACTGCCTATTTATAATATTAGTGTCTGAGGAACCTCTGCTAGCCAAATTCAAGTGGGCCCTGTCTGTTTTGCTGACATATCTTTGAGGCGCTCGTGAACAACGCGTCGTCGGCCTGGTCTTTGCTGGACGGCGAACTACCCATTACTCGCCTTCTGTCAAGTCAGTGCCTATAGCTTCGCATCCGAATCGCTCTGCGACTACCAACGACCTTACAGCCTTACATCTAAAATAGGCGACACATGTCTGTCAACACATATGACTTTTAGATTTGATGTAGGTAGCCACAGAATAATTTCCAAATAATTTCGACCAATTAGAACGCAGACCGCGCTCCTCTGTACCAATCAGAACCAATCAGAACACAGTACCCCGCTCCCCCGTATCTCGGCTAGTCTCGTACGGCGCTCGGCTCAATACTGTAGCTCACTTCGCAATCTCGATATTCGATTTTATTGTTGGACTTGTCACTAAAGTTTTTTTTTTTTTTTAATCTCATTTTATTTGCGGGGTTTTTTCTATACAGAACATGTCACCCCGATGATTTAATACAAATATTTTAAATACATGTTTATTAGTCTACCCGTAACCTTATACCACTAATAATAATACGATAAAGTATTCTTGCCTCATCTGCTAAAGGTGAGGCCAGAATACTATTATAGAAGCCCACATTAAAACTGTTGGCAAAAGCTTGACGTCTTTGGACCCCAACACGAACACACTCCGACAGGATATGATGAACATCTTCTATAGTGCCACAGACAACACAATTGGGAGAATCGACTTTGCGCATCATAAATCCAAAGCTGTTGAGTGGTATGTGGCCGGATCGGAGTCTCAAAGCCGTCACAACCTCCTGTCTATTTAATTTCCCGTCGCTGAACCAAAGCATCCGTGGAAGAGATGGCTGAATCGTCTTGTACCAAATGCCTTTCGTTAGAGATCTTTTATCAAAATACTCTGACCACGATTCGATACATCTGTCTCTAACCAAAGGTAAAAACTCAGTGTACCAAGGATAACACGGATAAATTTCCCCATCTGACCCAGCTTCATTTGCCAAACGATCAACCACCTCGTTACCTTCTAGTCCAACATGGGAAGGGACCCATTGTAATACAACAGTTCTATGCTTGGCAATCAAATCCGTAATGGTTCTTAATATAGAATAAGCCAGTGGAAGCCCCCTAACAGGTGAAGTACTCGTACATCTCATCAGGTGGAGAAGAGCACTTTTCGAATCAGTAAGGATGACGAAACGGTCACCGTCTAATGACTCGATGTAGGCCAAAGCTTCAGCGATAGCAATTAGCTCTAAGTGCATTATTGACACTTTTGATAAAATTTGGAATTTGAAATGGGTACCTAGTTGTGAATCGAAAAAGGCCGCGCCACTAAAATTTTCACGTCTAGAACCGTCCGTGTACACACAGTAAAAATCGGAATATAATGCATTTAGAGACTTACAACATAATGATCTTAAATTATGGACATTATAGCAATGTTTTGGTTTATCTACCGAATCTAAATTGGGTTTTACAGTACCTGATAAGTCCATATTGCTGACCCAAGTAGTCATGGAGAACATGTCTATTTGCTTGCTACAGTACATTTGTTCCTGTTTAAGAACACCGTGAGACAAAACTAACAGAGGCTTTTTCTTTTTTCTCCAATAAGCGTTATTACAACAAAGACCGTGTAGTTTATCTAGTATGCTTATTATAGGAAAATCAAAGCATTTGGATTTTAAGTAAAATTTATCAGCTAAGTATCGGCGGCGAATAAAAAGAGGGGGCACTAATAGTTCGGATTCCATCACATGTATCGGGGTGCTTTTGATAAATCCACCTACTAAACGCAAACAAATGTTTTGTAATCTATCCAATTTAGTTAAATGTGTGTCGGCGCTATTGTCTATTAAAAAGCTACCAAAGTCTATACGACTACGAATAAGGGAGATATATAGCCGTCTTAGATGGTTGGGGTGAATACCCCACCCAGGTCCCACCAAAACCTTAAAAACATTAATTAATTTAAGTACTCGTTCCCGAACTTCATTAATATGTTTCTTCCATCGAAGACCTCTGTCCAGCCACATACCTAAATACTTGACATGGTCAACTAATTCTAACATCGTATCGTTTAAACGCACTTCTATAACTGGTCTCCGGTAACCTCTACTAAAAAGACAGATTTTACTTTTAGCGGGAGAAATATCCAAACCGACAAACGTTAACATGTTGTTGATTAAATCAAGACTAGACTGGATTTTGGTTTGCCCTTCACTAACAGAAGAACACTGTACATATATAGCGAAGTCATCCGCGTACTGGCATATGCAAATGTCGTTCTGCAGACGTTTACAAATCTCTGACGTTATTATATTAAATAACAGTGGAGATATCGGGTCACCCTGTGCCAATCCACATCCAGAATGTCTACTAATAAAATTATTGCCAGATTTTATTTTGAGTACTCTTCTATGTAGAAAATTCCACAAATATTTACATATGAGTGAACCTACTTTGAGGTTATCTAAAACATTGATCAAAACAGTATTATTTACGTTATTGTACGCATTATTTATATCTACAAAACAACCGATAGTCGAAGAACCCTCGGAAAAACTAGTTTGTATTGTGGAGATTAAGCAACTCAGACCATCCAGACACGACCTACTTCTACGGAAGCCAACTGTGTTCACAGAGAATGTGTTGCCTCTCTCCAGAAACCATTCCAGTCTTCGAAGTAAAATATAATGGAAAATTTTGCATATGCATGATAATAAGGATATAGGTCGGAGTGAAGAGACATTACTAGGGTCACGACCAGGTTTTGGAATAGGGACGATACATATGTCGCGCCACTGAGAAGGTACAAAACTGCGCTTAAAAAAGTTATTAAATAATGTTAGTAATACAGATTTACCTTCATTGGGTAAATTCTTAATCATAGAATAAGATATATCATCGCATCCAGGAGATGTATCCTTAGACTTGATACATTTATCCAGCTCCTGTATGGAGAACTCACATTCTAGTATAGGGTTATTGTGGTGAACCATAGGGGTCGAAGGGGAGACATAATCCGGTGTTAAAGAATTTAACAGATTTGTGGCACTTTGAATGTCTACATAATGTTTAGGCGAGCGATAACCTTTCAACCATCTCATTTTACGCCACATGTCACTAGACGTTGTTTCATGATCTACAGAGGAACAAAAATTTTGCCAATTCACTCCTTTAGCCTTACGAATTAAACGTTGTGATTCACTTATCCGAATTTTAAGATTATTTAAGTTTTGGGGCGAGGGATTTCGCCTAAATTTAGATAGTGCGAGCCTACGTTGAGCCACAGCATGTGACAGCTCTGCAGTCCAGTACGGTTTTGGGGTGAAATTTGAAGAAGGGTTTTGTTTAAATTTTATCATCGGGATGAATTTGTTTGCTGCTTCATTCAAAATATCTAAAAATAGATCGTAAGCTTTTTGGAGGTCATTCGGTAAACGCAAATTAAAAAATTTTTGTGCAAGATGTTTTTTAAATGAAGTCCAATCTGCTTTTTCAAAATTTCTTTTAATAACAGGAGGGATGTATGAAGTACATAATGTTGACAGTTTAATAATTAAGTGATCGCTGCCCAGGTTTTCATTTAAAACGGTCCAATTAAAATTTAAAGCAATATCTGTGGAAACCAAAGATATATCCGGAGATGACTGTTGTAAATTATTGTCAACTAAGCGAACTCGCGTGTGCGTCCCATCGTTCAAAGAAATAAAGTTACTGTCTAAAAGGGAGTCGCGGATAAGCCTGCCTCTGAGATCAGTTTTATAAGACCAACTAACGTCATGGGCATTAAAATCACCAAGAATTAAAGTTTTGGAAGGCCATAAAGATAACAAACTATCCCAATCCTGTTGAGTGATTACGATTCTAGATGGACAATAAACAGAAACAATATTTTCAAACGGATCGCAGTTAAACAATCGCACGCACACTACCTCAATGCCGTTATTATTTAACTGAACGCGCCGCAGCTGCGCTTTAATAGATTTGTGTACTATGTTAGCTACACCGCCGTATGAGTCATCCCGGTCCGCACGGTAAACAACATAATCACTAACTTTAAAATTACTTTCTGATTCTAGCCAAGTCTCACTTAAGGCAGCAATATGTACTTTTTCTTGGCATAAAAGTTGTTGAAACGATGCTAACTTGGGTCTGATACTTTGGGCATTCCACTGCAAGATATTTAATTTAATTGGTTTATTAGCCATCACACCTAATAAAAAAGTTAAACAATGTTTTTATCCACGGCCACTCGGAAAGTAAACTCACTGACGTTAAGGTTAACCATTCTAAGCACAATTGGAAGACACATCTTATCTTAAAAATTAAGTTAGTCTTCTTGAGGTCGATAACTTCTTTTATTCTAGACCACAGCTCCTTAAAAGATGGACGTTCATCCGCGGTATCCTCTCCATCACTGGGTACTTGGTTATATTCAGGCGTATCTGAGTTCCAAAACATCCAGTCATCTTTGGGTGTTTTTTTTTTTGCTTTCGGAGACTGTACTAATTTTGGTTTTGGAATTTCACCATCCTTTCTAACCGTGATAGGAGTCTGTTCGTTATGAACTGTGGCCGTAGTCCGGATTATTTCAGCATAACTGGAACGATGAGAGGCTTCTGGATCCGGTTTCCTAGCATGTGTAGGCTTGTCTAAAAAGTGAGGTATCTCTGAGAACCGGTTTTCTGAGGCTACTGAGGCTTGAAAAGCAACACCCACTTCGGTGGAAACTTGGTTTTCGGGTAGTACGTAACATTCTAGGGCTTTCCTGTATGTACATCCAAACTCAGCCATAATCTCCCTCAACCTCCTTTCCTTCTTATAAACCGGACAAGACTTGCTCAGAGATATGTGATTCCCTTTACAGTTGACACATGAAAACGATGAAGTCTCGCAATTTTCATGCCGGCCACCACACTTCGGACAAACCACGCTCTTCGAGGGGCACATTTTCCGATTGTGGCCTAACCTCCAACATTGGGAACATTGTGACACTTGGTGTACATATGGTAAAACTTTGATGTTTATGTCACATACGCGGACCGACGCAGGCAAATGATCACCGTCAAAACAAAGTCTAAGGGTTTCGCTGGGGCACCAACCTCCTTTATCTCTGTCACGACGGTCTAGCCTCTTGAAAGATAAAAGCTTTGCAGGAGCTGGACATGAGAGGTTTTTGAGGATCTCGTCATCCGTAAAGTCTAGGTCTACATCCTTGATAAGGCCATAACAGACAGACAATTGCATAGCCCTCTGAAACCTCCATCCCTTTTCTATTAGTTTCTCGCATGTTAATAAGTTCTGAGCAGCCGATTCGCAGTCAAATTCAATGCGTATTTTGAAAGGACTTAAATATTTAATATGGCGAATTTTGGTAATATTATTTTCTTTCAAAATTCGAGCCATTGCGAATTGTTTCGGCAATCGTTCCTTAGAGGAAGCATAGACTTCGAACTTATCATCTATTACCGACTGTTTACTGCCGAGACACACCTTCTTTGTACTCCCTTTAACTTTTGTCCAACCCTCTTCTTCTTCAGCACTATCCTCTCTTACCCTCTTTTCTGGTCTTGACTGTATCCGTACCTCTTCGTTTTTATTGTCAACCTCCATGTCTGAAGAATCGTTCAATAGGCTCTGCACGTCATTCATACATAAAGGAGTCTGACAGCGCGAGGAAGCGCTAACTTTATCAGTCATCTCATGCGGCTCGTTCGCGTAAGGCACACGGAGCCGGGCGGTCCGGCGCACACCTGCAGCGCGTGCGCAGTATTTAGCGCAGTGGGGATAAAAAGTAACTCCGCGACAATAAAAACGACCAGCCCGCACGAGTGCCGGTACGGGAATGGTCACTAAAGTTACTTTTTTCTCTTTCCAGGTTCAATTTTAAAGTGGTTCCGTTGAAGAATGCACCCGAGGACAAGTTTTGTAAAATGCAGGATTTCATTTTATGTAAATTTTGTAATGCAACTGTGATGAATAACTTAAATTATCCCCTTAGCCCCTTTGCGAATGCACTGTGCTATGGACCTGAGTTCAAGGCTTTTTATAAGTATAGAGTATTATTTTTTACGCGAATTTGAGTAATAAATATGGCACACAGATTGCAAGTTTTGTCTTCAATCTCTTGTAATTAAGGCATGAACCCTGTAACCGCTGGCGTTGGATTGGTTCGAAGAGTGTTTTCGTGTCCTATACGCCAGGGTCGTGTATTTGCGACAGGGTACTCCATCTCAATCCCCATAGGTGTCAGAAGAGCTAACGAGATGGAGTGCGACCCTGGCGGAATAAACGCGAGAGCGTTTGTCGAATATAACCGCCTATACTCTGTTCAAAATAACATTAGAAACTTTTGAAAACTTTTTACTACTGTCTGTTCAACCAATTTTGACTTTTATTACATTGGTATCTTGACTAATAGCGTTTGCAGTAAATAGTTGGTATTGTAACCACTTTTTTTGCTTTTAATGCCATCCTTATACCTACAAAATAGAATTTGAAATCGGATGAACAGACAGTAAAAAAGGTTTCTTTAAATTTCTAATGTTAACGCGAACAGAGTATAGGTTAAAAGGTTCATGTTTTGATGTTTGTGAGCCGTATTTATTTACGACAAAAATATGTGAATTTAAAAGGTTTTTGCGTAGCTTTTCTAGATGCAATTTCAACTCAAGTACACTATGTAAGTCGATAATAGAATTTAAAAAAAAAAACGACATAAGAATCTTATGTGCAAAGGAAACCAGACTTTGTTCAGAGAAAATAAGGTTTCAAATCCTATACACGTGGCTTATTAGTAAATATGTTGGTGTTGTTCAAATAGAAATATATACATAAATATGCCTTTGTTGGGTTAGATGTATTACGTTTGTAGGCATTTTTAAACTGCCATGAAATCTACCTCAATAATTGGTGTAAAATATTCTACATGAATACCAAATAATTCTTCCAATATCTTTTAATTAGGGTGTAACATCAAGTATTATCGATAATAATATTATATGTCAAAAAATGTCAGTCTGTTACGTTTTCACGCTTAAACTACTGAACAGATTTTGATGAAATTTAAAACGGAGTAAGCTTGACGCCTAAGGATATAGCCAAATGTTTATCTGGCTCCGACTTTGCCCGCAATAACTGATTATCATGAATGAACTCTTAAATTAAATTGATGAAATTGAATAATTTATTTTGTTACTGCTGTAATTTTGTACTTACAATCTGCTTGAAATAAATTTTGGTCGCTTGATTCTAATATATGGTGATAATGGCTAAGTGGTAGTACTTTTTTTTGGGCTGGGCAATCAAACAACTTCACCCACTGTGGGTGGTGCGAGGGGGAGTGTCAGACTTTTACTGACTTAATTCATGAATCCCCAAGCGACCACCGGTGGCCGCGCATATATTGTCTTACTATTGTGTCTCTAATTGACGGTATCTGAAGGGTTAATCCCACCCGTTTTACCCTTTGCGTTACAGACTCGCGGTAACTTTGTATGTACCAGACAGTTGGGACCACCATGTTTTTGTCTTAGGTGGGAAATCATCCAATGACAACTTTTTCTGACTATAACCTCACCTGTGTCCTTCAGTCACATAGTTCAGTAACATCGAGCGGATTACATCACGCATGCAGAAAATTTTAAAATGCAAAAAAACGCGTCCAGCTTGCGTGCGTATTACAATAAATACTTGTATACTTGTATAACGCGGAGGTTACGCGTGTGGGACAATCCCGCATGCGTGATGAAACGATATTAAAAACACCCTTGGCTTTCTAGGACTTATTATTGATGATACCCCGCGGGATGTTGTGATCATTTCTGCTACTTTCATACATCGTACGGGCGACCAGGATTTATGAAGCAGATTTTTTGAACTAGCCTTGAATTCACGTCCATCAAAACTTAATAAATAAAAAATCTAAGAATCTTGTTAGCTAATACGATCGTTAGTTTGCGCCTAGACTAAATTTTGTCGGAAATATAGATAGATGCACAATGTTACAAATTAAATATCAAGTATATTTTTTGTATCAATTTTTTTTTATCCATTGGTTAAGCCTATTGGGTGAATGGAGTAGTATCAAATAAAGCATAATAAAAAGTTACATCATAATAATATTCGTATGTAGAACTAGCTTCTGCTGGCGGCTCCGCCCGCGTGAAAGTAGATTTCTCCATACAATCATTAGATCTCCGTTTCATTCCCTAAGCGTCGTCATGGTGTCCCGGTGAAATATAGCCTTAGCTACTAAACTAGACATCATACAGGCACTTCCTAGCTGGTCGCGCCACCAAATTGGTTGCGCAACCAAACGGAAACCGGGTACCTACTCTCTATAGAGCTGCATACATGTTGTTGGTAGCGACGAGTAGTCGCGCCGCCATGGTGTCTCGGTGAAATATAGCCCTTAGGCCGTCTGTCCACCGTGACGTCCCGGTGATGGCAGTGGTGGACAAACGGCCTTAGGGGTGAAATTTTAAAAAATCTCTCTTATTGCTCGCCAACGTCATAAAAGGAAACCTTGTGCAAAATTCTACGCTCCTAGGCCCGTAGTTTCGGCTCTGTGTTGATGTCAGTCAATTTGATCTCTCCGTCGTGCGTAGTTCTATACAAACCAAGGGTCTTGATTGTTTGGTTGTTACCATTAAATTGGTACATACATTTTAAAATGTGTATCTATCTGTATTATCGAAGCAATGCTCTTTGCTTAATTCTATAAGTAGCTGATCTATTGTGTAACGACTTTTTTTTTTAATTTATGGGATTTAATACACCAATAAATTATGTTAGATTTATTTTGGTTTTTTATTTATTACGAGCTCTACCTCTGTGTAATACGAAGTAAGCCTATTGTCATGAAGTGGGCGGAGTTCCAGATTCAGGATTGCTGCAGATTTAATCTTGATGAAAAACCTGTACCCATAGTCAAGTTGCTAATCTCTAATCTGCCATACCTAGTTAACGATTGTAGAAAGCTTCAAATGTGCGGGAATAACGTAGTCTCAACGCTCAGTGACGTGGTCAGAACAAAAGAATTGGCGGCAAGGTCACTCGAAGCGTTCGACGCAAGCGAAACGATTGTAACTTGGCTAGGGGGGGGGGGGGCTGTACCCTAGCAGAGTTGGTAATCTGCAATCGTTATCGCTAATATAAAACTTCGAATCGACGGAAATGTCGTCATCTTAACGCTCAGTCACGTGGTCAAAACAAAAGAATCGGGGGCGTGGCCAACTCGAGGCGTTCGACTCAAGCGAAACGGTTGTAACTTGACTAGGCGGGCAGGACTTTGTGCTAAGCAGTAGTGCTTGCAACAACCACTAGGACTTGAAAGTCGGTGTTGGTAATATTAGGATCATACAGATGTATGATAAGTCCTGTCCATCATTCAAAAATGCGTCGAAAAAGTTAATACTGGAGATGGTGATTCTTCTTAAAGATTGATTTTTGAATCGATTAGAATCGAAGTCAACAGAATCTATTCAGTAATAAATCGAATCTAAACTATCAATTTCCTGTAGGATATAGAAAATCTACGCCTAAAAGTTGATCCGTTGGACCTACTGAGTTCTAAAAAGTACAGTACAGCCCCCAGACCACGTGACTGAGCGTTGAGATGACGTCAGAACAAAGGAATGGGAGGCGTGGCCGACTCGAGGCGTTCGACGCAAGAGAATCAAAACGAAACGGTCGTAACTTGGCTAGTCCTGCTGATGATCATGCAGAGCACAAGAGTTTTGTGACTGGTGAGTGATCGACTGTATGTAAGTTTTTAAATAATAATTGATAAGAGTGCAACCATGCACTTTTTAATTGAAATAAACTAGTGATTGACTACGATCCGATCCCACCTGATGGTAAGAAGTGATGCAATCGTTGATGGTGAGGCGCACTAGTTTATTAAAAGCCTATTCACTCTAACCCATCTCTAACCTTAAAAAAACCTAAATTTTCATTAAAATTTAGGTTTTTCCCATTGGATGGGAAAACCGCAGCAGGCACATTGTTCCAGTTCTTTGATGTAGATCGACACTTTTCCGCTGGGACAACGCACACATATCGCACCTCCGCTTTGTTTTTGCTTAATTTGTTGATAATTATGTTATTAATTTCAGAATTCATCATACTTTATGCTCAGGTAGTGTGGTGTGTGTATTTGAAGTTCAATTATTTATCCATAGGAGACCCATTTTATTTATTTACTTATCCCTAAATTTATTACTTTTCGTCCGGTCCATTTTTCCATAATATGATTTTTGCGTAGTGCCACTATTTGAGCGGAGGTGCGATATGCGACGAGGGGAAATGCTTAAACCGGAACGCCGAGGTTTCAACAACGCAAGCGATATCCGTGAACGTAAGGCTGCCTGTCCACCAGAGCGGAGCGGAGGAACGGAGAAATGTTTATCCATAGAATTGCACAAAATCACCGCTCCGCTTCAGTGGACATCCCAGTACGAACTATGTAGTTTAAAAAATCATACAAAACCGGCAAGTGGAGCGGAGCAACGCAGAGGGGAAGCAAAGAGGGAAGCGGAGAGGAGAAACGAGTACGGGCGGGCAATATAGCAAGACTATAGCTAAAACAGTCAGCGAAATTCCGCTCCGCATTACATTCACAGTCCACTCCGCATCCTCGCTCCGCTCTGGTTGACAGACACAGTGCGCAACTCCGTTCCGCATTACTTTTGCTCCGCTTCGCGGTCTCACTCCACACCGGTGGACTGGCAGCCTAAGAGATAATACTCGCGGATCATCGGTTTGGCATTTAATAAAAAAAAAACCAATGTCAATTTCTTTCTGGGATCGATTGTTTAAGATCGAATGAAAAATTGATTTGCTTGATCTATAAAATCGATTCTGCGATTAATCGATCTCAGATTGCCATCTCTAAATAATACTTTATTAAAATAGCCTAGGAGTATTGTTAATCTGACCTATTTTTCCGCATTTTATTACGATTGACCTTTCCCGTAGTTTTAATTTAAAAGAGTGCAACAACTACGTTTCATGGTCATGTTTTGTTGTCGATATGATATGAGGAGACAAGGCTATATAAATTATTCAAATAAAAATATAACCGCTAGATTTATCTCCCGCCCTTGAGCGCGGGAGGGCGTGTCAGAAAAAGGGAGCTATAAGATAATATAATATATTCCACAACTATCACACAACGCTGTCTAGTCCCAAGCTAAGCAGAGCTTGTGTTATGGGTACTAGACAACTGATAAACATACTTATATATTTCTAAATACATACATATTATAGATAAATTACACCCAGACACAGAATAAATGATTATGCTCATCTCACAACCATTTGTCCTGGGTGGGAATCGAACCCACGACCTCCGGCATAGCAGTCAGGGTCACTAACGGCCCATTCACGGCCTTAGCGCGGCGAGGGGCAGCGGCGTGCGGGGCGGCGAGCGTTAAAAACAAATGTATGAAAATGTTTGAAGCACGCCGCGAGTCGCCGCTCATAGCGAAAATGCGCGCGGTTTTGTCAGAGCGAATAACTGCAGCGGCGCGCGGTGCGGCGAGCGGCGAGATCAAAAGTTCAAGTGAATGAACACGACGCCACGAAACAGAGCGGCGCGTTTGGCGGCGTGGATAGCGGTGTAGGTGTGACGGACTCGGCGGCGAACTCGTATACAAAAAATTTTAGACGATTTTGTGGCGGTAATAGATACCGAGGCGCTTATTACTGAAATTTTAAATCGACCCCCTATATGGATGTCAAAACATCCCCAACATAAATATAAAAACGTTATAAAAAGGCTGTGGGAAGAAATAAAACAATGTTTTCCGGAATATGATGGTAAGTTTAATTTAAATTGATAACATAATAACGTAGTATCAGCTACCGTAATTATAGTGTCTGTACACAGAAGGGATAATTTTGATAACGCCATAATTTTGAGCACGTCCCGACTACCTAAATACGTCCACCTCGGCCGCTGCCGCTCGCCGCTACTGAGGGTACGTGGCATGTAAAACGCACCTCTTGCCGCCGCCGCGCCGCCTGCCGCGCCGCGCGCCGCTAAGACCGAAGTCGTGAACGGGCCGTAACCACTGGACCAACAGGCCAGTCAGTTATACAACCTACATAGCTCCATCTTTTTCACAGTTCAGCTTAGGTTCTAAGAAGATCGCGTTGAAAGCTCGTGGTAGCACTGCAGAAGTTCTGGTGCGGCTTTCGTGTGCCGGAAGATCTCCTTCAAATTGTACTAATGATTTGGTGAGGGCAGAAAATGCAAGACGCACCAGGTAGTGGGATATGGTGGCGTCTGAGGGAGAGTTATGCCTAGCCGTAAACGTTTTTCAGCTGAAATGTTGATGATGATGACTTTGCCTGATAGCCGACTGTATGACACCTGCGTGCTGCAGTTAATTCAGAGTTAGGTGATAGAAATCCAGTTATAAAGCCTCAAAGCAATAAATATGTAAACTGTCATTGCACGCAAGGCTGAATACTTACACGTCCTAGCTAAAGACTAGGGGGCCAACCATAAGACCTTAAAGCAGTATTGTTTTAATCTTACTTAGGCTTTTCGTACCATGACGCCTTCAAAACAACCTTATTACAATCTTAAAACAAGCTTGTTTTCTTAACGGTTTTGTGACGTCAATCTTAAAAAGTTCATTCTTTTCGTACTCTGACGGCATTTTTGACCGCTAGCGGATTTGTTTTTACGTCAAATTAGCTGGAGTAAAAAAGTTGCTCGGACGCAGCGGATTTATTATTGTTTTCCAAATAAATACTATTTAAAGTGTTTTTCGTGACTTAAAAAGTATTTAAAACTTATTTTGATGCCTAAGGCCTCATTTACGGAGACGCGGGGCGTCGCGCGTTGCGTTGAGCGGTGCGGCCTGCACTAAATATAAATATATGGCGTTGAAGCGATTTTAGACGCGTTTGTTTGAATTAGGGAGTTTTTTGCGGCCGAGCCCGCGGATGGCACCGACGCGTCACGCTCGGCGTTTATCGCGGCGGCGCACGCAGCGGCAATTCTCGATGAAGCGACAACAGTCGACACGTGCGCTCCCATCTCTCGCGAACATAAAACTAGTCGATTTGATCGAGGCGAGCGTGCGCCGCCGCGATGCCCGCCGCGTGCTTCGCTACACGCTAGAGGATTCGCCGCGGGCGCCGCGGCGGGCACCGCTACGCTTCCCGTCTCGCTTCTCTATGAACATGGTCGTATATTGCTATAAGTTTGTGTTTACGCGTGCGATGATGCGTGCCGCTTCACGCGCCGCCCCACCGTAAACAGAAAAAACGTCCGACGCGCCGCGAGACGCCACGCCACACGCGACGCGAGACGCCCCGCGTCTCCGTAAATGAGGCCTAAAGGTGTGCACGAACAACAAGTTTAGTTCACTGGAATACACTGTTTAACTTTATCTTGATTCTATGATGTCCATTTACAATAAGTTTTTTAGCTTATTCGCTTCGAACACCAACCACTTGAAGGCAGATTACTCTAAATATAAGCACTTGAAAACTATTTTAATAATTTAAAATCGGTTCGTACTCAAGAATAGGGATGAAACGTATTTACGCTACCAGGTTTTCATACCAGGTATTTACTTCCAAGTACGTACACCAGGTGCCGACCCGAAATACTTCCAAGACTAAAGTATTTTATACGGCTACTCGGATTCCGTCCGATCGGGGCTAGACGCGCGCCCGCCCGAGTCCCTGATTCGTGAGTCATGACGTAACTTCGAACGTTGCGCGTCGGCTCGCTTCGGCCGCGTTTGGGTCTCGATTACTCTCGAACGATTATGCTCCTTATTTGTAAGGTTTTACGACACAATGTGGCATGAAAGTATTTTACTTTAATGGTTTGTCTTTGCAAGTATTTATTTGTATACGGGGTTGTGCCCCAAATTAAATTAAACGCTATGGCCTCTAGCGTGCCATGTGAACGATTGTTTTCTGTTGCCGGGAACATATTAACAGAGAGAAGATCCCGACTGGGAAGTCGCAAAGTAAAGCAACTCTTGTTTCTACAACAAAATAAAAATAATTAAAAAAAATATATAAATCTTTTAACTACGCCTGCTAAGCCACACTACATTTTTAAACAAAATCATGACAAAATATCGTAAAAACTAAAACAATCGTAAAAATTCTCTTAGCAGCCAGTCCTAAGCCTGTGATTAAAGTAGGAAGGAAAGATTTCATTTTCATGTACAAAAGTATAAGAATGTCGTATGGTACGAACTAGAAATATACTGAAATACGCACTTGGGCTTAAAATACTTTCAAGTATTTTAATACCTGGATTTCGTCCCTGGTATTTTTACATACTCGTACTTGCAAGCCCTGGTATTGATACTTGCAAGTATATCTCATCCCTACTCAAGAAATCAACACTGACAAGCACTGACAAGAATCTTGTTATGTAAACATACGTTCCGATTCACACTAGCGTGCAACTAAATTAAATGTTAACGTAGTCCCCCGTAGCTATTTTAAATTGTTTTCCTACTTTATTAATGTAAATTTTTGAAAATTATTACTTCTTTTTTATAAAAGTTACTTAGATCCTTTTAAAAATATATTTTAACAAGACATTTTTTGAGTTAAATATATTCTATTGGTTTACAATGAACTTGCGATACGGACAAACATCTGAAAGAGACAACGTTATACAGATCTATATAGCGCTTATCTTTTCTGTTTAGCAGGGAATAGACAAAATCTTTAAAATCGTTCGTTCTTTCCTAGCCCCTAGCAAGAATACAATCATACTGAGTGATTAAGTTCATGGTACGAAATGAAGTAATATCACTTTATTATGGAAACAAAACGTTCCTGTAATAAGATTGTTTTGTAAATCTTTATGGTCGGCCCCAGGTCGTTTTGGTGCTGAAAAACGGCGTGACAAATTGGCCACAAATGTCAACACATTCATAAATAATAAATAAATCTTTGTAAACATAATAGCGGCTCGAGGAGTTTTTTTTTTCATTTGCCTTGGTGGAGGCTGTCCGGTGACCAGTCCGAAAAAATAAATATAATAAACTAGCTTTCCGCCCGCGGCTTCGCCCGCGTGGACTACAGTTTATATCGCGCGGGCAGAGACCCGTGCTCAGCAGTGGAATGATTGGTAGCCTATGTGTTATTCCAGTGTCTCTTCTATCTACCTACCAAATTTGATCTAAATCCGTTCAGTAGTTTTTGCGTGAAAGCGTAACAGACAGACAGAGTTACTTTCGCATTTTTTTTTTGTTTTTCTTTGGCTTGAGCGCCGCACTAGTACCAATATGTACAAATACACTACTTTGCAAGTTTCAGAGCAGTTGGAATAGAAGGGAAAAAAAATACTAGCATTGTCACTTCTGTTTTTAGGGTTACGTAGGTAACTCAGTCGTTAAAGACAGAACCCTTATAAGATCATTTTTTTGCCCGTTTGTCTGTCTACCAAAGACAATTTTTTACTGGAATGCATGGAAGTATGACATTAATATGAAATACTCAAGTCTGATACCTCTTAGAGCATTGAAAAAATCAAACTTCTAAGTCAACGCAACCTAAACGTAAGGCCGTATATGTCAGGGCGTGCTATTCTCTAAGAAAACAGCCTTAGACGCAGCGCAGCGACGAAATCCAAATAGGCACATTGGATTCAATGTACTGCGCTCTCGACTCGTAGCTGCGGCCAGCGCTGCGCTCAAGGTTGTTTTCTTAGAGAATAACTCCACCAATTATTGCGCATATTCTGACATTCACAAGGAACTTAAAATCTACAGGGCATTTCGCAATGACGCCGTGAGTTATCCTGAAAGGCATGAAGCAGGGTCTCATACTACAAGCCCTTACTTTCTTATTATGGATATTTTTATTGTATTTTTCCTTTAACGCATTGCTTTTGCAATATTTTTTATTTTTATTATTTAGACTTCAACTGCATTAAATTTGTTAGTCATTTATTATGTTAACAGTTGTAATTATTTAAATTTTTCCTGCTTTTTTGTGTAGCCTCTTTTGAAGTTGTTAGCGAATGTGAATGTGAGAACACTGTATAATCCACAAACACTTAGATAACTTTCTATTACGACTTACTTTTTTTATTTTATTATGATTAATTTTGTGCTTTTGTGTACAGTGTTGACTGATCTACACTGTTCTTACATAAATCAATGAATATTGTAATAAACACATTTTTTAAAAGAGTAACCATGGAGTTTCTTGCCGGTTCTTCTCCATAGGAAACGACCAATTTGGAACCGTGCACTAGCTTCTGACGTTTTATAACTGCCCATGTAGGCCTATGTGAAATAAAATATTTTGACTTTGACTTTGTGCTTTTGGGTACAATATTGACTGGTCTACACTACACTGTTCTTACATAATTATATGGAAATATTGTAACAGCAACCACTTTAATAAAAGTAGTATATACCATGGAGTTTCTTACCGGTTCTTCTACATTGGAATCGACTAATCTGGGACCGTGCACTAGCTTCTGACGATTTATAATTGTTTATGTAGGTCTATGTGAAACAAAAACATTTCGATTTTTTCTTTGAATTTGTGGAGTAAAGGAAAAGTGTAAAAACTGTAAATTTGTAGTTACCTCACATTAGATCTGAAAAATCTTCGACCGAACTACTGGATTTAGGATCGAATTATTTACATAGGTAGGTTAGTTTGTACGGAACCCTAAATGCGCGAGCCCGACTCGCACTTGACCGGTATTTTATTTTTAACGTGGCGCCACCACACGTGTCTAAAGGGTACTCTGTCCTCGTTTAAACAACGCAAAATAGCGCTATCATAAGTCATGACCCCAGTTTATATGAGGCTAATTTATCTCATTGTGGTCATCGGTTAGTAATTCTTGAACCTTCGGTAGTTAAACATGAAAATATTGTGGTTTCTGTGGTTGTTTGTAGTTTTGCCAACGGTATGTATGGATTTAGAATGTGTTTATTGCTTTAAGAATAAAAATAATAAAAAAAAAAAATATTTGCAGAGAAACGTAGTACTTACATTTTAAACCTTTGTTTTAAAGCCTTTTTATTTTACCTATATTTTAAAGTTTATCATAAAATTGTTAGGCAATACAAATATTCTAACAGATTGTCCATAACAAGGAAAAACGTATTTATAGAAAACTATAATGCTATAAACGTTTTTCTTTCTTTCTAACTGCCGCACTCAGAGACGTCATTTTACTTTAATGTCAATTATAGCAAAACCTAAGGTACTTAACATCATAAAGATATAGACTATTATTCAATGACAAAATTAGTAAATCAGAGATTAGCGTTAATGGGCGTCTCTGAGTGCGGCAGTTAGTGACGTAATTATTATTAATAATTACCTGCTATGAGGTAATAAAAGCAATTTATTGTTGGAATAAGTTTAACTAATTTAGAAATTTGTTGAAATACTCATTTTTTAACAGCTAATACTATGCTTACCTAAACAGTCCTATAAAAAAATAAAATAAAATATATCGGGGTAAATAGGAACATTGGGGTGAATAGAAACAAAACTTTTGCCAGGATTTTCCCGTTATTTAAACAGTTTTTAAGTAGGTACTCAAAATCATTGAAGAGTAACTAGGTAATATAAAAAAAACAATACATTATTGAAAGTGATATCTAACATGTCCAAGTAAGTAAAATCTTAATTAAAAAAAATGTTTCTATTCATTTGTAGATACCTAAAATAATGTGATAATACTCTAATATCTGCTGAGGTTGCAAAAATATCTATGAGGTTCTATTGCTACCTAGCTGTTTTTTTTTGGTAGGTAAAAATCAGCTGATATATCCATGTATATTTTCAGGTGGTGGTGGGGCAAGTTGGCTTCGGGAGGTCTTACCTAAAGAACTCACGCTTGGTAAGTTGCTGCGTCCATCCAAACTAAGCTTGAGTAACAAACTGACAAAATGACACACTCTAATAGGGTAGTTTCCAGGGTCAAAATAACTACATTTCATTTAGTCCGTATTTTAGATTATAAAAAATATTGAACACGTATTTTTTCTTTTTTCGATTAAACATAAACTTTTTACAAAAAAGTAGAACCGACTTCAATGTTAAAAAAGCACTGAAAAGTACAAAATAGTCGGTGTTTCAATAATAGTTTAGTCTCTTCGTTATTTAACACCGACTTCCAAAATTAAAGTTATTTTGTACTTTTCAGTGTTTTTTTAACATTGAAGTCGGTTATATATTTTTGTAAAAAGTTTTTTATTTTACACCTTTTGGTTATGGTACCACCACTAAAAAGTACCCCTCAGTCAAACTTAAATACCTTATAGTCAAAGCGCATATCATAACGGTTCTAATAATCCCAAACACAGTTAGATTACATTAATTTACCTTTCGGCTTCATCATTAGCTCAGTTCGATATATCCCCTCCGCCTCTTCTTTCAATCAGTCATTAGACTAGATGCTGATAATCCTGGCTGCAGCATCAGGCTTTTATGTCAACATTGCATTGAACTTAAAATTTAGTCCTGTTTAAAATGAGTCCAAACACGACTACGGTGCTGAAATTTCAAGGTTTGTACTTTTTCTGATGCTCCTGGCTTCAGCATCAGGTCTCTATGTACCTACTTCGGTGTTCTTCATTAGCAGTACGTTTATCCACACATCGAGCCCTTTTCAATGAGCCTAAACTCGATTTATCTGCTGTTAGTTGTCGAGGAGTTAGGTACTCTGCAGACTATCCTGACTGCAGCATTAGGTCATGACTTGATGATCATGAGACCAAATGTCGTAAATGCCCTATTAAACATCAAAACAATTTACTAAAACAGTCCTTGCCTGTTCTAGTAACTTCTTACTGTTAAGGAGTTGTATCTTCCATCATCAGCCCAGCTACCTGAGATGGTGACAATCATACGCAAATACACAAGATACTTCATAAAATATGCGAAAAACAGTAAGTGAGCCTATAAAATTTGAGGGTTGCCCTCGATTTCTCTAAGATCTCATCATCAAATCCTAACTTGGTGACAGTGGGACCACCTCAGAACAATCTACTTTTGAACAAAAAAAGAATTTTGAAAATCCGTCTGCAATTGGCGGAGTATTCCACGAACAAACATAAAAAAAAAACATACAAACAGTTGAACAGAGTACCTCCTTCTTGATGTGAAGTCGGTAAAAAAGTATAACGTCACGCCGTGCTGCATTTATTTGCACGGGGTGAAGTCACACTTAACTTTAATAGGCTTTATCTTTGTCATTTTTGGTTTAATTTACAAATAAAAAAATACGTGTCCCTTATTTTTTTATAATCTTAAAGACGGACTAATTACATTTTTTACGGGAACTAGCCTATTAGGAGTATCTACTTACCTACTATATTAAATACCTAAAATGATAACACCGAATAACGTGACGAACATAATGTGTTTATGCATAAAAATAACGAGGTATTACTAAAAAATGATAACGGGACCTCGAAACCCCGAAATGATAGGAAGTTATTGGAAGTAATGTGATACGCAAGCTTTTGTAAACACCTCAAGGCAACTATCGTTGTCCACATCATCGCTTACGGCGGTGATATAGTGGTGAAACCCGAGACTGATAAAAAAAAAAACAATAAAAAAATAATGTTTGGTGAACTACAATTGGTTTTTGATCTAGAAAATTTCCTTTATTAAAACCTGGGTTAATTCATGAATCCCCAAGCGACCACCGGTGGCCGCGCATCTATTGTCTTACTATTGTGTCTCTAATTGACGGTATCTGAAGGGTTAATCCAGTAGGTGGTAGTAACTACAAGGGAAGAGAATCCACTAATCCAATTTATCCATCGCCCGGTATCTAATTTGGAGATTTTTGGAACCTTTTTCAAACATCACTGGTGAATATCAAAGCCAAACATCTGCAATAACTATCACTGAGAAAATACGTTAAGAAAACTCTTTAGATTTTATACCTAACTTAGGTTACAAGACCTACAAGAGAAAACACTTGCCAACTTTGCTACAAATTAAATTAATCGGGCCTTTCAAACATAGTCAATTAGAGACTCAATAGTAAGACAATATATGCGCGAACGCCGGCGTTCGCTTGGGGATTCATGTGTAGCGACATCTATTGCGCCACATAAGGACTACGAATAAAATACGAAATCCTGCATCGCGCAATCAAAGTTCTCCGCGCGAATTGAATATATACGAGAGCCCGAAATCAACTATCGGGCAGTAGCCCACCAGACTATAACACCTCCAACTCCACCCACGGTCGGAGGATTCTCTCTTTTCAACGGAAGTATGAGGGACTATACTCTCTGTACCGCTTACCCCTAAACATGAATTAAGGAGACAAAACTAACCCCTTTCGAGGGCTGGGTGATTGCTCGAAAGAGTCACCGCATTTGAAAAAACACTGGTGGGTTTTAGTCAGTAAAAGTCACTCCCTCTCGCACTCAGAGCGAGAGAAGTTATTTGATGATTTTGCACCCCAAAAAGATTGAAAGTACCTACCTACTGACACAAAATAGAACGGTACAGAAGACAATCTCATGTATGTACTTCACTTTTTATACCTACGCTCGGTGGACGCGCACTAATGAGCGTTTGAGCCGGAACTGTTCGACGAGTGGGTCGAGACGCTACCGAGATATGGTGTCCGTGAGCGGTGTCTCTGTGTGCGTTGCTCGAGAGCGCTTTGTATGTATATTGACTTCTGTACCTATATATTTTGTGCTACTGTTTACTAATTTATGTTAATTTCTTAGCAGATCTATGAAATTAACATAAATTACACTTGAGCCCAAAAACATCTTAATATTCTTGTCATATTTACAGTGCCACCATTGGAACTGCATTAGCAAAAAACTAGGTCTACCAGACTCCTTGCCTTCACAAGAAGAAAGTGAGGAGATTTTAAGACGCGTGTTGCCCGAAGGTCCGTGGCAGGATGTGATCGGCAATGTCTTGGAGAACTGCTATGGGAACAGGACACGAAGGTTTACAAACACTTGTCCAGGACAGGCCCTGATGCACTGTGTTGTGGACCAAATGATTGACGTGAGTATTAGATATGTGAAGAAAAAAATCCTACTTAATCTTTTGAATACCGTAATTAGAGATATAATAGAAAGATAGTGAGAAAGCGAACGCGTTCGCTTGGGGTTTAATGAATTAATATTCTAGGTTAAAAGGGGAATAACAATTATAAGACTCGCGAAAGATGGAAGAAGTGGGAAGAGGAAGGACCTTTGCTCAAAGTGGTACAGAACAGGCATTAATTCTTACACGGTGGCCCATCTTAACGGAGATGTCAGCAGCAGGAGGGGGCCAGCTGGGTCGAAGCCTACTGGGGACAGGGTTGTCCGAAAGGGAGCTCATGCCCCGGTATGAAGGCTAGAAGAAACGGGATGGGGTTTTTAGTCAGTTAGAGTCTGACACTATCTCCCGCTCCACCCAAGAGCGAGTTTTGTCATACGATGATTTTCCCCACCGAAAAAAAAAACTTATAAGAGATCACAGCAGTGCACAAGTGTGTACTCTAACATAGGAAAACTCTTTGTTTTTCAGTACTCTTTCTTTTCTACTTTTTTTACTCTGATGGGTCTGCACGACAGGGAAGAGATTAGACGCAGGAGCGCTTCACTTGCTGTTCGAGGCACGTGGGTGTCACACTCGTTTGTGGGGTAGCTTATGTTGATTATGGTGTAGAATAATGTGATGGTTAGGCATTAACTCGACTACTGAAAGGAACGACTACCAAAATGGAGAAATTTTGATAAGAGGATGAAACGGGCGAATTTACTTTCATGCGGGCAAAACCACTAGCAGAAACTATAGTGTATAATGAAAGTACATAGATTAAATCGGTTTTCAGTTCTTGCTTTAATAATGACAGCTATATGAGACTTCTCTGAGGAGTCTTCGTAAGGTTCCGATGGTCAGCGATGATTAAAACTACCAAATTTTTCTTTCATTTACAGTTCTGTCCAGTCAGCAGTACGAGACCAAATGACTCCTGTTCACCCGTTGCGTCTCTAGCTGGCTTGAAATACATGTTCTCTCAGAGGTATGTAGATTGGAAAATATTAGATCGAAAGTCTATGACCATTGTGTGTTGCCAGTGATGACATAATGGCTCCGAAACGTGGTCGCTTACAATGAGCCTCATCAGAAGGTTTAAATTCACCCAAAGGGCAATGGAAAGAGCTATGCTCGGAGTTTCTTTGCGTGATCGAGTCAGGAATGAGGATATCCGCAGAAGAACCAAGGTTACCGACATAGCACGAAGAATCGCCAAACTTAAGTGGCAGTGGGCAAAGCACATTGCTCGCAGAACAGATTGCCGTTGGGGCCGAAAGGTTCTGGAATGGCGGCCACGTGCCGGAAGACGTAGCGTTGGAAGGCTTCCTACAAGGTGGGCCGATGACCTGGTAAGGGTTGCGGGAATCCGATGGATGCAAGACGCACATGACCGTTCATTGTGGCGATACTTGGGGGAGGCCTATGTCCAACAGTGGACGTCTTTCGGCTGAAATGATGACGATGAATGATATAGATTGGATATTCATGAATGATCTATTTACCTATTCTAATATTGTAAATGTGGAAATAACTCTGTCCGTCTGTTATGCTTTCACGATTAAACTACTGAAGTGATTTTGATGAATGAGTAAGCATGAAGCTTACTAATTTTTCAAAAAGCATCAGTAGGGAAAGACACAGGCTACTGATTTTTTTTTGGTTTTTTCGGTGGTCAAAAATCATCTTATGACAACCCCTGCTCTTGGGAGGAGCGAAAGATAGTGTCAGACTCTTACTGATTAAAAACCCCACCCTGTTCCTTCTAGCCTTCATACCGGGGCTCGAGTTCCTTTCGGATAACCCTGGCCCCAGTAGGCTTCGACCCAGCTGGGCCCGTCCTGTTGGCGTAGGCTACTGTTGTCTTAGTCATAGTAGCTTATTGGTAAGGGATTCTTACAAGTCAAATAGAGTGGAGTGTGTGTGTGTGTGGAGTGTGGAGTCGAGTGGAGTGGAGTGGAGTGGATTGTAGGTACTTTATGTTGCATGAAGATGAAATAAATAAGAACAAGGATAGGTATAAAATATTTGTACGACTATTGTTTAGTTTCAATGAAGCCCATGGTTTTCCTTTACCCTTATATTGCCATTAATGACCAAGAAGGCAAAAATACTGAAATCATCATCTGTGCATCTATTTTTCAGTTTCCTATTTTCTTTTTACAAGCTTTTATTTAGTTTTACCTGTCTCAATGTTTGACTGTCATCAAATCTTGTAAATTAAATTTGACCGACTTCCCGGCTACCGATTAAGCTGAAGTTTTGCATGCATGTGTAAATCAGATGACAATGTAACATTATTATGACATAGAGCTGATCTGATGATGGAACTGGAAGGTGGCTATAGGAACTTGGTAGTTAAACGATACAACCCCATCGAGTTTGGGCTCGTATGATTAGTCTTGACGAGTATTAATTATATTAGTATACCGAGCTATAAAAGCTTGTTATGAAAAAAATGTTTTCATTAAAAGCTTGTTATTCTTTATGTGCAATTTTTAAATAAATAAATATGACAAAAACTCTTGTTCTTGAGACAAAGGTATGGAAGAAGAAAAAAATTATGATCTGTACAGACTTGTTTCTTTTATGACAAATAAAATACCTTTTGAATATTTTCAGCCGTTACATTAACTTGGAGAAGAATTTGCCAAAAGAGCGGCGACCAACCTGGTTTTTGAAAAATGTAAGTTCACACCATGTTTAATTCTATTTATAACTTCTATTTGTATAAACACAACACTGCGCTCCAAAACGCAAATCGTTGATGTGGCTCAAAAGGCTGCCCAACTTAAGTGGGACTGGGCAGGACATGTCTGCCGCATGTCCAACGAGCTTTGGGCGCGTAAAACGCAGGATTGGCACCCGGACACAGTAACGTGAGGCCGAAGCAGACCCTGAACGAGATGGCGGGACGACCTGCATGGCTTCCTTAAGAATTGGAATAAGAAAGCGAGGAACCGTGATCGTTGGAAGGATTGGAGGAACGCCTTTGCCCAGCAGTGGGAAAATATGGGCTAACTATAATAATAACTTGTACATGTTACCGGAAAATTTAAAACGCCGTAAATTACAAAATATCGCGAGAACAAATATCCGAGATTTTCATGATTTTGACGCCCCATGCACTGAACTACTAAGAGTTTTATTTAATCATTTTGTTAACAGTATTTCGACTCAAAATGCTGCGACTTACCAGTGATCTTCAACACGACGGTGCTGGAAGAATGTGGCTTCTCGTCTTTCATCAACTACTACGACCACGGCCCGAAGTACACTGATCTGCAGACTATCGAATTCCTGGTAAGCGGCTTAGAGGGTTCAGTCTACCTACCAGGGGTGTAGGATTGTTTGAAACAGGTACCATGGCCCTTGAACGCAAAGGGCTACTGAATAAACTTGTGTGGGTTTTAGTCAGAAAAAGTCTGATACTGCCTCTTACTTCACCCAGAACGGGCATTTTGATAAAATTAGAAAAACTGTAAATTGTATGCCTAAAAGCGGCGAAATAGGAGCAGGTTTTTAAGTAAGTGTATTGAAAAAGTCATTTGATGGTTTCCTACCTCATAAAAAAAGCTTAATCTACCTCCAGGGTTTTGGGATTAAGTATTCGAAAGTGTTACCGTAGCCCTTAAACGTACAGGATACAAGAGAGTGTCGATTGCGGTGTTTGCTTGTACAAATCAGCCGCCTAGCCAAGTTACAACCTTTTCGCTTGCGCTGAGCGCTTTGAGTTGGCCGCGCTGCTAATTCTTTTGTTCTGACCACGTGACTGAGCGTTGAGGGACAGCATTCCCGTTCATTTGAAGCTTTCTACTAGCGTTACCGATTGCAGATTAGCAACTTGACTAGGGGTACAAGCGTGTCTCACGTGGGCGTCGATCTAATGTATTCCAATTTTAGTGTTTTGTTTTTTAAAGAAACAAGTTACTGCCCACTCGGGCTTCAAATAAACGCCGCCACAAAAAAACGCTAGAAGCGGCCACAAAAAAAAGCTAGAAGCCGCCGCAAAAAACAGCTGAAGCGCGCAAGGTCGGAGAAGCTTGAAGCGGCTTCAAGCTTTTTTTTGTGGCGGCAAAACTGCACACGAGCCACAAAAAAAGGCCGCCTCAAAATGAAGCTTGAAGCGGCGTTTTTTTGAAGCCTGTGTGCGGGGACAGCTAGTGGTAAGAGATCACTGAATAGATCAATACAGCCATCGCAGACGCATTCATTGGATTTTGATTGTTAAATATCCCTCCTGGTCGGATGAAGCAATGGTGACCCAGTGAATGGCCTCGACTTTAAGATTTGTAGGTAGTGGGTTTAAACTTAGGCAGGCGCTTTGCTTTGTATGATTGATTTCACTATCACTGCTCCAAAAACGGTGAAAGAAAACATCGTGAAAAAACCGGCATATCCCTAAACCAAAAATTTTAAGACATGTGACATTCACTAACCCATTCCCTCTTCTAGAAGCCTGAGTCCCAGCAGTGGGAACATTATAACCCTGATATTATTATTAACCCATATTTTCAAGGTCAATTTTCAATGTTACAGACTACTGAAAAGCCCTCAATATCTCCTACACCGACCACTACGGTTGAATATGATGATGTAACCAGTAAAAGATTGCCGGAATACGATTTTAGTGGAACTCCAATGGACACCAGTGATGTAAGTAGAATCGAACTTCTGTAATTAAATATAAATCAATTGCTATCATCAGGCTTTAATCACTTATTATCGTCATCATCATTTCTGCCGAAAGACATCCAATATTGGACGTAGACCTACGGATATACAGGGTTAAAATACTAACAACCTTGCAGAATTATATTACTAGCATCATAAACAACAAGTTTTGTTCTATGACTTTTTACAAAACAAACCTTCAAGATTTCGTTGTTCTATCTAACACATTTCAAATTCAAATTCAAATTCATTTATTCGTTTTGTGAACATAGGTGATTACAGGTGTTTTTCAATATTTTTGTACAAACCATGTCCCGCCGATAGGCATACAAAATCAGTCTTATGAAGTTAGTCTCTAGTATTTATCCATGTCATTTATATATAAGAATTAACTATGTCAAAGATAAAAGTACATGCATGTCAAATTATGAAAAACAAAAAAAAAATGTCATGAAAATAGGATGAAAAAAAAAAAACATAATGTCAGAAGATTACAAAAAAACACAAATAAAAAATAAAATAAATAATTGTAAAAATTGTTTTTAAAATTTGTCATCCTTGACAGAATAATATACCTTGTCATTTAGTAGCTTAAATAGCTTACTTCTGAATTCATTATATAATTCAACTCTGTATTTTGCTGCTCTACTTACGGTTACGGCTCCCATGCACATCACTGTTCTCGTAATAATAGTAAGCAGGCTTCCGAAACATAATTTACACCTAGCAAGCACTCGCACTATTGCCGAATTTCGTTACCAGAACACGTATGACGCGACGCAAACGCATCAAGGTTACCGCCCGACTAATGAAGGTCGCCTGTAAATAGGTCAAGTTCATGTTGAACTACCCTCCTATATTGTACTATCGTTTGCTTCGTAATTTGAACGTTCTAAATTCTAAATATTACGAAGTCCATTGTAATATTTAGAACGTTCAATTTTAATAAGTTTATTTTTGTATGATAATCTGATGAACTAAAGTATGACAAATTTTTAAAAGTCATACAACAAATGTTGTTATTTATGATGTTCTTAACATAGTCCTAAGATATTGCTAGTGTTTTACAAATAACCCTGTATATTCGTCCTCTACTGGTTTTGTACTGTTTTCCTGTCCTCTACTGTTTTCCTCTACCGGTAGCTTCCCAACCAATTTTTGTCATGCCAATATTATACTTCTCCACAAGAAAGGTGATAAGTCCGATGTTAATAATTATAGACCAATTAGCCTAATTTCTCACATTTATAAAACATTTATTAAAGTTATTGAAAAACGCATAGCTACACAATTAGATAAAAAGCAACCCCCAGAACAAGCAGGCTTCCGTAGAGGGCTATCTACTACTGACCATTTACACACCATCAACCAAATAGTCGAAAAATATCAAGAATATAAAATTCCTCTATATGTTGCTTTTGTAGATTATTGTAAAGCTTTTGACAGCATCACACACTCTGCAATATTCGATTCCCTTACAAAGCAACAAATAGAATCCACGTACATTCAGCTTCTGCAAAATATATACACCCACAGCACAGCTGCCATCAAGTTGGAGAGAGTAGGTCCTATGTTTGAAATTCTTAAGGGAGTCAAACAGGGCGACCCGCTGTCCCCAAAATTGTTCACCAGTACCCTGGAAGAAGTCTTTCAGACGTTGGCAGTCAAATGGAAAGAGAAGGGCATTGTCATCGGTGAAGCGAGGTTAACTAACTTACGCTTCGCTGATGATATTGTCCTTTTCTCTCCCACAGCCACAGGTCTAGAACAAATGCTGCAAGATCTGAGCGATGCAAGCCTTGAGGTTGGATTGAAGATGAACATGTCGAAGACCAAAGTTATGACCAACAGCTCTAAAAGGAACATACTCGTAGGTGGGGAGAATATACAATACGTCCAAGAATACCTCTACTTGGGCCAAGTAGTCTCTTTCCAGGCAAGGCAAGACAAAGAAATAACACGCCGAACAGAAAATGCCTGGAAGAGCTACTGGTCCATGAAGGAACTATTTAAGGGCACTTTGCCCTTGTCACTGAAGCGTAAGCTGATGGACATGTGTATTCTCCCCATTCTGACCTATGGTGCGCAGACTTGGTCTTTGACTAACATCCAAAAGTCCAAACTCAAGGTTTGCCAGCGTGCAATGGAGCGCAGCATTTTATGTGTTAAATTAACAGATCACGTTCGAAACACAACACTGCGCTCCAAAACGCAAATCGTTGATGTGGCTCAAAAGGCTGCCCAACTTAAATGGGACTGGGCAGGACATGTCTGCCGCATGTCCAACGAGTTGTGGGCGCGTAAAACGCAGGATTGGTGCCCGGACACAGCAACGCGGGGCCGAGGCAGACCACGAAGGAGATGGCGGGACGACCTGGATGGCTTCCTTAAGAATTGGAATGAGAAGGCGAGAAACCGTGATCGTTGGAAGGAGTGGAGGGAGGCCTTTGCCCAGCAGTGGGACAACATAGGCTAATTATAATAATAATAATAATAACTGGTTTTGAAGTATTTAATCTTCAGGCCGCTATCTTGAGCACTCATTATCATCATCATTATAATTTCGGACTTAGACTTCCTCCAAGTGTCACCACAATAATCGGTTCAGTACTTTTCACACCCATCAGATTTCCGCGACCCTCCCAGGTGTCCGGTCCACTTTCAACGCTGCGTCTTCTTGTACGAGGTTGTCACTCCTGTACCTTTCAGCCTTATAGACCAGCTGTTCTGTGAGCAAAGAAATTAGCCAATTTGATGAAGATTTCCTCAAGGTGAAGAACAAGAAGGAGATTGTAGAAAATGGCAGTTTATCACGAATTCATCATCTCCACTGTCAAAGATTATTCTGAACTTCTAATTTCACCAATATGATATGAAGAACTGTTTTGTATAAGTCTCAGAGAGTTCATTGTTATTACTTACGTCAACTTGGTCACTATCCCAGCACCAAATAAGTTTTTGGCACATATCAAATTTTGCAGTCCACTCTCGTAGAATAGACCGGTCTCATTCATCATCATCACCATCATTTCAGCCGGAAGACATCATAATGACCGGTCCTGTGCGTCTCGTACCCATCGGATTCCTGCTACCCAGACCAGATCATCGGTCCAACTTATGGGAGGCCTTCCAACGCTGCGCTGGTCTCATTGCTTATCTTATTTTCAGGAACCCACAGATCCTCTGGACTGCTGTGAAATGACGAATTTCATCAACCCCTCATGGAGATCGGAATGCGACTTCCACCTTAGTTTCAAGGGTCAGGACAGACTGGTCATATCCAGCCATGGTCCGACCACTGAAGCCGCGCCTACAACTACCACTACTGAAAGAACTAATCGTGTTGAAGATCTGATGCTGGTACCTCATTCTGTGAGTATTTTTGGCAAAATATAAAAAAAAAAACTCATTGAAATAGTCTTAACGAGATAGAAATTGAGAGAGGAATTGCAGTCACGATTGACAAATGTGTTCCAAAAAAGAAAAAATTGTGCATTTGGGAACCTTTGGCCAGCTTATAGTTGCAATCTGCTGACTTTCTAACTTTATTTACTAGCTGCTCCCAGCGGCTTCGCCGCGTGATAGCAGAAAATTATCCCAAGGGAACATACTTCCGGGATAAAAAGTATCCTATGTCCTATTCCAGGACATGGTCTATCCAAGTACCAAGTTTCATCAAAATCGGTTGGAGGCCGTATAACTGTCATATATCGGGAGTAAATAGATCTACTCCATTTATCGATGGTAAACGATTGGTATGAAAATAAAACTGGTTTAAGTTGCCAAAATCCTACGGCAAGGGGGAGACATGAAGTAGAGTCAGAGGGAGACTTATTAATGGACATTCAGTGATAAAATACTACTCGAGTTAACTTTATTTACATAACTTTTTTAAAATTTCCAGTGCCAAAAAGAAACCTGCGTCTTCCAGCTGATGGGCATCGTCTCAGACACAGGGATCCTGGACATCGATGCCTACATAAAGATGCTGGACAACTTCACCGACATCAACCCAGCCTGGTCCAAGGCTAAAGCCAGGGTACTCACCAAGTGCGTTGCCAAGCCAGTGAGGAGCTATGAGGCTGGATGCGAGATCAATAACATGTTGGCTTGCACTCTGGATGTGTTGACTGAGGTATGTTGGTGGAAAAGTCGGGTCGAGGGGCTATTTAGACTGGGACTACGGTTCCAACTTTCTACTTTTTTTGCGATAAATTATTTGATAGTTTCCAACCTCAAAAACCAATACTCTTAATTTATCCATAAATTGAAACTAAATCACACCGTTGTTCACATTATTGTCCTGGGAAAAAGGAAAACCCGAATTGCTAAACAATTAGATTTTATGGCGCAGTTGGCGCACTGATTGAGCGATTGGCTGCTGCGCTGTGTGTCGCGGGTTTGATTCCAGTAGGGAACAAATAATATGAATGGCCTATTAATAGTTGTTCCTTGTTAGGTGTCTTGTTGTGTACGTGAGTATAGATGTTTTTGAAGGCACTTACTGCAGTAATTTCTGATTAGGGACAACTATACAAAAAAATGTTTACTAAAATTTTAAATCGATTGACAAATTCATCTTATTTTCGACTTTCAGAACTGCCCTTACAAAAGGAAATCAAATATTTGCAAGTAAGTGATATATTTTTAAGAGACTTCAATCAAACCAATACAACACAACAACAACAAAACAATACAAGAAAACAACAACAATACAATACAACAACACAACAATGTACAATAAAATATTAGTATTATAACGACTTTGTGTTCTGTTCTTTTTTCAGACATACTAAACATGACGTTTCCTGCCAAATAAGTTCTTCTAAATATAGACCTGTGAGTTTCAATTTAAGTAATTCTTCAAACTAAATTTTTCATTTTTTATTATAGTACTAGCTTTCCGCCCGCGGCTTCGCCCGCGTGGACTACAGTTTATATCGCGCGGGCAGAGACCCGTGCTCAGCAGTGGAATTATAGGTAGCCTATGTGTTATTCCAGTGTCTCTTCTACCTACCTACCAAATTTGATCTAAATCCGTTTAGTAGTTTTTGCGTGAAAGCGTAACAGACAGACAAACAGACAGAGTTACTTTCGCATTTATAATATTAGTAGGGATTGTTCTTCATTGGTTTCGATCTTAGTTGTAATCGGGATTGTTGAGCACCACTAGGTTTGACAGAAAAGTGTTGAGCAATGCGTAAATGTCCGGCTGTCCAGTAATCGACCAAACCGAGCCCAAGTCGCTGATAGCGCTTATCGTGTTCCACGAGGTCCTCAAAGAGATGTCAGAAAATTTTAGGAGTCCAGTAGGGCCGATGGCCGCTAAGACCGCGGGGATTTTCTGAAAAAGAAACCCGCAGTCTTAGAACGATAAGGGCGACTGAAGGGCAGAGGTGTGGTTTTAGTCTGTAAAAGTCTGATACGCACTCCACCCAGAGCGGGAGAAGTTATTGGATGATTCATACCTTAAAAAAAGTAGAAAATAGAATAATGTAATTGAGGTTTTTCAACTAAAGATACTTCGTTTTTAGCCTGGAGTGCCCAATTATTTGCCTTATAACCAGGGCCTCAAGTCTGCTATTACAATAATGTCAGAATGGTCTATCATTGACTTCATAACTGTTGATTTTAATAAGTTTTGGTAATCTACTAATACAATGGCGTCATAATGACTGTCCAATGGTCAACTACTGACACTTCATTGAAAGAAGTGGCTTAATTCATGAATCCCCAAGCGACCACCGATGGCCGCGCATCTATTGTCTTACTATTGTGTTTCTAATTGACGGTATCTGAAGGGTTAAAATGGTAATCTCGTACATAATGACAAATGAATATCTAACGAATGCGGTAATTTGCAAAACTTTTGACAGTTTCTTTTTTTTTTTAATTCTTTTATAAGTTTTGATCAGTGACCTACCATTAGAACGTTATTGTGCAGTTATTGGTTTTAATAAGCTCGATATTGTCATTCTACCACCTCTATTACGAGACCATTGACCGATCAATGATCGATCATTATGAATTAGCAGACTACAAACTTTTAGTAAAATGACAATAGGATCGTGTTGGAATGACGAATTTATAAAAATAGCAGACTCGGGCCCCTGGGTCCATGTTTAGGCCATAGTATAAGACAAAAAATAACATCTCGAGCAAAATACACTTCTAACTGCCTACTCCTCTGCCTCTATATCCTCGCTATAAAAACCATAATCCATTTTTGTTAAACAGAAAAACCGCCGTGAAATATGTCTCCTGCCAGAGTTGATACACCGTAGCCGCCTCCAGGAGTGCGGCCTGGAGTCTCTGTACAGGGTGGAACACGTACCTATACAGCCGAAGACAAGGAAACATGGATGGTTCGCTAGCAAATATACAGTAAGTTGTTGCCAATTTTGATGATTCGTCATCATTATTATCATTTCAGCCGAAAGACGTCCACTGTTGAACATAGGCCACCCCCAAGTCACCATAACGACCGCTCCTGCGCATATCGCATCCGACAGATTTCTGTGACCCTCACCAGGTTGTCGATCTTGTGGGAGGCTTTCCAACGCTTCATCTTGCGGTACATGGTCGCAAGAACCTTTCGGCCTGATCGATCATCTGTTCTGCGACCAATGTGCCTTGGCCACAGCTACCTACTTAAGTTTGGCGATTCTTCGTGCTATGTCGGTAAGTCTTCGGATATCCTGCGGATATCTTCATTTCTGATGCGATCACGCTAGAAAAATCCGAGCATAGCCCTGTGCATATCTTTGGGTGACTTTAAGCCTTCTGATGAGGTCTATTGTAAGCGACCACGTTTCAGAGCCATATGTCATCACTGGTAACAAGCGCTGGATAAAGACTACCATCTTGGGACACTGTGTATGTTGGACGAGAAGATATTGCGCAGCATGATTTTGATGCTTGCCTGAAGGTAAACGCTAAATTACTGAGAACTGATAGTGTTGATGGTATAAGTCTCGGAAACGATCATTATCTCCCAAGCCGAACTGTGTTTGGGTCAGCTTTAGTGTTGACTAGCCCATTTATCAACAAAGGTCAAGGTATGTCAATTGCATGACTTGATTCCGCCATCTTCTTTCCACCATTGAACAACCTGATGTACGGCAAGTATCTCTTATGTTGTTCAAATTTCTATAGTCTAGAAAAAGCGTTTCACCTCGTCGTCTGTACTGCGTACATCGAAGGACTGGAATAATTTGCACTTATAATTTGGGTGTCTTCAAGGCTAGAGTGAATAGGCTCTTAATAAACTAGTACGCCTCACTATCAACGATTGCATCACTGCTTACCATCAGGTGGGATCGCAGTCAAGCACAAGTTTATATCCATAAAAAAAAATCTTTCTATTTTGTTTTGTTATTTTACATACGTAAGAGTACATCTGTGCGCTCTAATTATTATTAATCTTAGTTTTAAATAATCTTAGTTTTCTCAGTAAGTGAATTATGACTAATTCTTTATGAGTTATTATGTATGCAATTCTCTACGAGAAATAAAGTTGGTCTTAAATTTAATTTTCTTTTTCCAGTGCAAAGACTCCAAAGAGCCAACCAAGTGCATGATGACAAAAATGGGCGTGATGAACAAATACAACTTTATGGACTACTTCAAGATGAAGGACAGGATCCGGAAGCTGACCACGGACCAGGCGGAATGGTCTGCCTTGCTTGATATTTATATGAGCGCCTTCATCAATATACCGTTGTATGCTGACCACTGTAACTCCGAGAAGAAACTGTTAAATGTTATTGATACGATGTTGATGGTAAGTGAATTAGTTACTTTTCAGGTGTTTGTACCCAAAGGACAAAAATGAGACCCTATTGCAAAGACTCTACTAACAGTCTATCTGTCACCAGGGGGCCGACCATAAAGATTTACAAAACAATCTTATTACAGGAACGTTTTGTTTCCATAATAAAGTGATATTACTTCATTTCGTACCATGAACTTAATCACTCAGTATGATTGTATTCTTGCTAGGGGCTAGGAAAGAACGAACGATTTTAAAGATTTTGTCTATTCCCTGCTAAACAGAAAAGATAAGCGCTATATAGATCTGTATAACGTTGTCTCTTTCAGATGTTTGTCCGTATCGCAAGTTCATTGTAAACCAATAGAATATATTTAACTCAAAAAATGTCTTGTTAAAATATATTTTTAAAAGGATCTAAGTAACTTTTATAAAAAAGAAGTAATAATTTTCAAAAATTTACATTAATAAAGTAGGAAAACAATTTAAAATAGCTACGGGGGACTACGTTAACATTTAATTTAGTTGCACGCTAGTGTGAATCGGAACGTATGTTTACATAACAAGATTCTTGTCAGTGCTTGTCAGTGTTGATTTCTTGAGTAGGGATGAGATATACTTGCAAGTATCAATACCAGGGCTTGCAAGTACGAGTATGTAAAAATACCAGGGACGAAATCCAGGTATTAAAATACTTGAAAGTATTTTAAGCCCAAGTGCGTATTTCAGTATATTTCTAGTTCGTACCATACGACATTCTTATACTTTTGTACATGAAAATGAAATCTTTCCTTCCTACTTTAATCACAGGCTTAGGACTGGCTGCTAAGAGAATTTTTACGATTGTTTTAGTTTTTACGATATTTTGTCATGATTTTGTTTAAAAATGTAGTGTGGCTTAGCAGGCGTAGTTAAAAGATTTATATATTTTTTTTAATTATTTTTATTTTGTTGTAGAAACAAGAGTTGCTTTACTTTGCGACTTCCCAGTCGGGATCTTCTCTCTGTTAATATGTTCCCGGCAACAGAAAACAATCGTTCACATGGCACGCTAGAGGCCATAGCGTTTAATTTAATTTGGGGCACAACCCCGTATACAAATAAATACTTGCAAAGACAAACCATTAAAGTAAAATACTTTCATGCCACATTGTGTCGTAAAACCTTACAAATAAGGAGCATAATCGTTCGAGAGTAATCGAGACCCAAACGCGGCCGAAGCGAGCCGACGCGCAACGTTCGAAGTTACGTCATGACTCACGAATCAGGGACTCGGGCGGGCGCGCGTCTAGCCCCGATCGGACGGAATCCGAGTAGCCGTATAAAATACTTTAGTCTTGGAAGTATTTCGGGTCGGCACCTGGTGTACGTACTTGGAAGTAAATACCTGGTATGAAAACCTGGTAGCGTAAATACGTTTCATCCCTATTCTTGAGTACGAACCGATTTTAAATTATTAAAATAGTTTTCAAGTGCTTATATTTAGAGTAATCTGCCTTCAAGTGGTTGGTGTTCGAAGCGAATAAGCTAAAAAACTTATTGTAAATGGACATCATAGAATCAAGATAAAGTTAAACAGTGTATTCCAGTGAACTAAACTTGTTGTTCGTGCACACCTTTAGGCCTCATTTACGGAGACGCGGGGCGTCTCGCGTCGCGTGTGGCGTGGCGTCTCGCGGCGCGTCGGACGTTTTTTCTGTTTACGGTGGGGCGGCGCGTGAAGCGGCACGCATCATCGCACGCGTAAACACAAACTTATAGCAATATACGACCATGTTCATAGAGAAGCGAGACGGGAAGCGTAGCGGTGCCCGCCGCGGCGCCCGCGGCGAATCCTCTAGCGTGTAGCGAAGCACGCGGCGGGCATCGCGGCGGCGCACGCTCGCCTCGATCAAATCGACTAGTTTTATGTTCGCGAGAGATGGGAGCGCACGTGTCGACTGTTGTCGCTTCATCGAGAATTGCCGCTGCGTGCGCCGCCGCGATAAACGCCGAGCGTGACGCGTCGGTGCCATCCGCGGGCTCGGCCGCAAAAAACTCCCTAATTCAAACAAACGCGTCTAAAATCGCTTCAACGCCATATATTTATATTTAGTGCAGGCCGCACCGCTCAACGCAACGCGCGACGCCCCGCGTCTCCGTAAATGAGGCCTTAGGCATCAAAATAAGTTTTAAATACTTTTTAAGTCACGAAAAACACTTTAAATAGTATTTATTTGGAAAACAATAATAAATCCGCTGCGTCCGAGCAACTTTTTTACTCCAGCTAATTTGACGTAAAAACAAATCCGCTAGCGGTCAAAAATGCCGTCAGAGTACGAAAAGAATGAACTTTTTAAGATTGACGTCACAAAACCGTTAAGAAAACAAGCTTGTTTTAAGATTGTAATAAGGTTGTTTTGAAGGCGTCATGGTACGAAAAGCCTAAGTAAGATTAAAACAATACTGCTTTAAGGTCTTATGGTTGGCCCCCAGGTTATATCTTGTGAACCATAATAGCTAGACAGTTGAGTTTCATACATTATGTAGGTATTTCTGTTGCTGCTATAACAAAAAATACAATAAAATAAATATTTAATTTATATTTTTTTGCCGCTTTTTACTCGATAGATAGATAAATTCTTTATTGTACACCAAAAATAAAAAATAAAATACATAAGAACTTAAAATACTCATATAGTGTCTAATGTTGTATAGATGTTGTTGTTATGCAAGCCCGGCTCGCACTTGGCCGGTTTTTTTTACTGTGTGAGAATGCTGAAGTACTGCTGGGATAAAATTGTAAAGTTAAAAAAAATACCGATGATAAAATTCGAGCACTCTAGAGTCATGTACTGAACCCATGGTACATATTTATGCGTCGAAATTTCAAACACTTTGAATCAATTTTTCTTATCTTACTTTGAGCTTTAACGGTGTTAACTAGAGCATTTTTCCTGCCTTTAATAGGCAGGAAAAAGGCCCAATTAAATCGCCATCAACCAGGACATCTTCCACAAAAACTCCGTTGATTGCTACGATCCTTTTTCTAAAAAATTCACTATCATTTCAGACTTGCCCCATCTCCAAAAGAAAGAACACAGCACAGTGTAACAAAATCTTCCTGGACATGACGAACACGGCCCCGGACAGCCAAAACGTCACGAAGGAGAAACTCGATGAAATAATGAAGCATTATCATCACGTCTTTATGCCCAACCAGCCAACCACGAACCATAACAGAGCAGTAAGGAAGAAGCACTCAAGAACTTCCAAAAAACCAGTCTATAATTTTGCTTTTATGAATTCCCAAGACGCTCCTCCCGTCAGGATTATAAGTTTGACACCAGAAACAACAACAAAACATCAACTACCTCCTCTGGTACTTCGTCCAGTGTATCTTCGCCCAGAATTTGGTCAGGGACCTGTAAATGATGGTGTTTTTAGAAGCGGCATTTGGAGTGTCGTTAGGCCAGTGAATGTCACTACTAATTCGTTTGCTACTTCTTTGCATTACTCCTTTGGTAGTAGTCAACCATATTCTCAAACTACTCCAGATTATAAAACTACTACAGAATTTTCAGTAGTTGAAGAAACAACAGTGCGTTAAGTTATTCTATAAACTCTACTACATAGTGTCTATTTCATTCTTTATGTTAATGTTTAAAAAAATAATATGCCCACTAATTTAAGCTAGAACTACATTCGACCGACCGCACACTTGGACCACGCCTGATTTGTACGTAGAACGACGGCGCATGACGTGGATCTAGTGTAGCTCTATAAGTCTAGTTTCGATATAAAATGTATGGAGACCGATGCGCCCAGATCGGCGTGTGTGACACACGAGTGAGCAGTGTAGTTCTTCCTTTACTTACTACACTTTTTTTTTTCTTAACGTTCCGAACGCATTTAGACTTTTCGAAATCTCGGTATAATAATAATATTCCACAACTTTCACACAACGCCATCTAGTCTCAAACTAAGCAGAGCTTGTGATATAAGTACCTACTAGAAAACTGATATACAATTTCCAAATACAAACATATTATATATAAATTACCCCCAGACACAGAACAAATGATCGTGCTTATTCTACAATCATTTGTCTTGATTGGAAATCGGACCTATAATCTCCAGTATGACCAACAGGCCAGTCAAAGTTAGGTATGTCACGGAGAGACAGACCTGTAAGTTATTCAAGGGTGAAGGGTAATAAAAAAACAATTTTGAAGCAATATGAAAAAAATATTTAATACAATCATAATATGTACTGCCTGAGTAACTATTGTACTTAAAATATTTCTTATACACTATCATAGTTATAAGTAATTGTTTCATTTGTAATTTCCACCAATATTTTATCGTCAGTCTTAATAAAAATTTTAATAATTTGGCCTGTTTTTATTTTGACATTTTCATCTTATGGAACGATTGTTCGATTTAATTTAATTTTGATTTAAATTACCAGTTTCATATTACATGGATTTAACTTATTTTTAATCTAATATTTGTTTTTTTTTTATGTGACAATAATAAAGTTTGGCTATGCACTTTTAAGGATTCAAAAATAAATAAAATTATTTATCAACTAGTAAATTATAACATACATCACTCTTTTTATATAGATACATCCAACACAAACAAACAAACGAAAAAATCCATTATATAATTCATCATTCCTAATTAATTTCACATAATTTGAACTCACTCTATTATTTTTAATAAATTATAAATAAGCAAGATAATGGGCATATGAGTTTAACTCAAATGTTGAATAAAGATTAACAAAAAAAAAAAAAAGATTAAAAGATTGCAAAAGTTACACAAAAGTATTGAGGCACCAATTTTTTTCTATTTAAAACGATGAAAAAAATTAAAGCATTTCAAAATAATGGCAAGCGATTAAAATTTCATAGACACGATTATTCGAGGCTAATACACTTATTTCCTTTTTAAGACACTGTACATTGTCAAAAACTTAATACGTAATAGGAAGAATTACATATTTACATGTCATAGTCACATCGTAAATAAAATGTGTAGGTAATTAATAAAATCATTAGTTATCTACATACAAAGACAAAGTCATTTTTATAATGTCAGAAATACAGGCGTAGATATTCGGTAATAAATATTATTCAACAAAATAATATATAGATGAATATATTCCACTTTTCTTGAAATTATTAAACCCACCTCGTCTACGGGTATAAACTATTATCTAATATAATTATATATTCTTATCTGTCTCTAGCCTAATAGACAAACAACCTCATATGATTTACGTATATAAAACAAAAATGTATCAAATCGCATCTTTCAAAACATTAAATAATTCTGAAGACCATATCTATCACAAATCTTTAGAATATTTTGATAGATGTAAGACTTAAGTAAATCACTTCAAAATAAACTCGAGCGCTATCTATATTGCTAATAACATGCTTAACAATGTCTAAACTGCAACAAATGTCATTTACAATAATCGTAGAAAAGCATTAAAACATAATCTTGTAACTAAAGAGAAGGACTATTAAAAGGTACTATAACAATAATACAGTACGAAACTACTGCTTTGTACACTTAACTGTTTCTATAATGAAGTTCGTTCGTTCGATTCCCTAGATATATTTACAATCATAATAATTCCATTGAAGAATTATTACGTGAAATAAATCAACATTGAGACTAAAGTACTATTAAAAACAATCCTGATAAAGATGACTCTTCACAAAGAGATATAAAGATCACGAAAACTGAATAAGTTTATGACGATAAATCGATGGGTTATGAATCATGGTATCCTAATTTCAATCTAAAAATTTCCTGTATCTATGGTTACATTTTAATTTCATGGCATGTTAAGACTAATTGTGTCAAAATTTCTCATAGATCGCGTATCACCGTTGAGACTATGGGACCCAGTATTGATCCTTGTCAAAATTTCTTGTTGAAGAGCCTTTAGCGTTCTCATAGCTGAGAGGTCGGTGGTTGGGGCGAGGAGTAATGCCCTTCTGGCATGAGGGAGAGCTTCGGAAGGCTTGTTGAGAGCGAGGATAGCTCGGGCCATGGCGTAGGCACACTCGAAGGCATTCGGACGCAGGCCTGAGGCTCGCGCTGCGAGGTCTAAGGCTTCTGATGGTTCCTGTAAAGTGAGATGAGTAAGTAATATGTTTAGAGATGTCAGTGATTTTTTGTTTGAGCTTATTTGGGGAAGTTTGTTTCAATATTATCAACCACTGCAATTTAGGATCAACAGTAAGCGATCACCAGAAAAGTGCGCAGACAGGTCTAATTAATCTCAAGAAAAAAGTCAATTTGTAAATAATATCAATTAGAAAATAACTCCAGAGGTGTATGTTATCCAACACAGCTTTCTAAAATATAATAACTATACTTACGTTCAATTTCCTCTTACACCTGGACAGGTTCAGCAGCAAATTGGTCTTCAACTGCACAAATGCCGATACATGCTCATGGGGCACGGGTTGTGTGGTGGGTGTCGTTAGTCCCTCGTCACTGATGAGTGGATTGATCTTCTTCAGCGCGTACTGATAGCGGTGGGCTGCCTCTGATGGCCGGTTCTTGCGGTATAGCATGTTCCCGTCTTCTAGCAACTTGTTTAGCAGTATTAGCCTGGAGAATAGATGAAGTATTAGTGCTACGGTAGTCTTATTCTTCGAAGTTATCAAAAATTTAAATCTTGCTAAATGAAATTTTTATTTCAGCCCATATTTGATCTCATATATATAGCCCGTATTGTTGCAATGTTGGGCAAAGTACACCTTCCAACGATCACGATTCCCCATTTTATCATTTCAATTCTTGAGGAAGACTTCCAGTCGATCCATTACATCAAAAGTAACTTACATGAATTCTGGTTTGCCTGAAGCCATAACCCACGTTGTCGGACCGAGCTTAGCGCCTTTCCTCAGAAAACAATTAACGACCTGTGAAACAAATGAAGATTTTTTAACAATAGTAAGAGTTGTTTGTTGGAGTCCGGAGTCAGGAGTCCATTACGTTGGTCAGACCAAATCCGTGCTACACCGGAGACCACAGTCTGCGACGCCATCCACATCGCCGAAGACAGGACAACATGGCGAAATATAGTCCATAAGAAGATTATTCGTCGAGGTCACGACCCTCAGGATTGAGGATAAACGACGCAAGGAGGAGGAAGAGTTGTTTGCATCCATTTGCATCACATCAATATCAGAATTCGGAAAATCTTGATATCGTTGATGAACATAGATATATTCGCAATAAAAATTTAACTTACGGGAACATTTCGCTGTCCTATAGCTCTGTCCAACGGCCTCAGGCCACTGTGGTCCACTCTTTCCAGTGAAGCTCCTCTTTCCAGCAGTATATCAACTAGATCTGATGGTCCACCACATGCTAGTCCCAAGGGAGTACGTCCATTGCCATCTGGTTGGTCTGCAAAAGAAATGTGACTCTGTTGAGTATTGAATCAAAAATATACCTAAGAGAGAAAGACGATCAATAGTTATACTAAATTTTCAATAAGAATTACAAATATTAATTAAAGAGGGTAAAATACATGTGAGGTTTTACCTATAGTAGCGCCTTTGTCAAGTAGCACCACCATAGTCTGTATTCTAGATCGAAGACACGCCCATCCAAGAGGTGATATTCCATCGGCATCAACTGCATCCGGGTCAGCACCTATCACAGAATTTAACATTTTGAAGAAACCCAACTCTCGAGCAACGACAAGAAAACATTAGCTAATGATGATCAAGTAAAAGACATTAAAAACTTATTTACAAAAACCAATCTTATAGAAACAAAATAAGTATATAAGTTGACAGTAGGGAATATAACAAAAAAACTCACCATGATCTAATAACATTTCAACAACATCAGCATGACCCTCAGCAGCCGCTAATATCAACGGAATCTTCCCACCAGAACCCATCACATCAGCCCCAGAATCTAACAGCCTCAACACTAGGGCTGTCCTTCCATTCTTGGCTGCTAATGCTAGTGGAGACATTTGACGAGCATTCAAGGAGTATGGTGTTGCTCCTCGGATGAGGAGAGCGTCGGAGATTGCGGCATTGCCAGATGAGCAGGCTGCTGTTAGAGCTGTCTCGCCTGTTACTGGGCATATGCCGTCGGGCTGCAGATGAAAAATTAATCTTTAGAATAATTGGGAGGTGAATTTTATCAAGAGTTAGTTTTGTTTCCTGGTAGGCATTAAGATAGGAAATTGCACTATAAAACATACTGGTACTTTAAATTTTTAGCTGCAACCGGTTATATTGGAAGCATCTCCTAATATAGTTGAGGAAAAGGTATATAAAAGATGATGAGTCGTATGGTGACCATACAAAAGAGAGCATATAGACGACAAAGACTAAAACAGACTTCAAGTAAATGGACACTTACAATTAATTCAGCAGTATCCAAAAGATATTCAACAATATCTAAATGTCCATTCTGAGCAGCAGCTATCAGTGCATGTCGAGATCCTGGTACCAGCTGTTCGATGCTACCATCATCGATATCTAAGGAGTTCCTGTCATTTCCTGTTTGACAGCCTAGCAGGTAGATCACTGTATCTCTGTGGCCGTTCTTTGCTGCATGGACGAGAGGAGTCTGTTCTGCAGTGTCTGTGTGACTTAGTGATGCCCCTGAAAGTTAAATAATTTTGGTTAGGATCGATGAACAAGGATGATGATGAAATGATGGATGGTGGTGGTACTCCACCACCATCCATCATACCATCTAATTTATAGAACAGTGTCAACTTATAAGGAGTAATTAAAGCACTTCGATTTGATTTTGAGGAGGAGTCAACTTAAAAGGTCAACGTTATCCATAATAGTGTAAGAGGTACGGTAGAAAATTTTACCTGCAGCAATAAGTCTCCTCGCCACATCAGTGTGACCTCTCTGACACGCCAAAGATAAAGCTGTACATCCTTGAGAATTAGTCATTTCCATATCAGCTCCAAATTCAATCAATAACCCAACCATCGCCAATATTCCTTGATATGAATACATGCATAGTAATGGCGCATTCCCCAAACATTCTGTGATTTGGTTGGGAGATCCACCGGCTAAGAGCATCAGACGTGATACTTTGACATTCGGTGTGTAAATGTTCCTCAAATGTGCAATTGCTTCACCAACGTTGGCTGAACTTGTTGCCACCAGCATTGCTTGCAAATCTCTTGGGCATAACCCTAATTGCGCCGGCCCCAGATTTCTATACATGTGAGCTTTTAAAATGTGATGTCCCAACTCCATTGATTTCTCTGAATCCAAAGGAGCTTGCACCCTTGATAGTCTAAACGCAATGCCACAATGCCCTGCTCTCAGATCACAAAGGAATTTAGGACTTTCGTTGTCATCTCTTCTTATCAACCATTCCCTGAATGAAGGGTGGAAGAACATGTAAGTGTTGTCGATCCTCTTTACAAGAAAGTCTGAAAGTGTTTCGAATCTATGGCAGAATTCATCCCAGGGTAAGAATGTATTGACCAGCAATGAATTTACCGAGTAATAAATCTCTACCAGGGTGAGAGGATACAAAGCAGCTAAGCAGACGCTCAAAATATGAGTGACCTTCTCAAATGATTGCACTGTAGGGAATCGAAGATTGAATTGCAACAAAAATATTTGTGCGAGCGATATCGGTACCACTTTGTAATTTGTTGATTTTACCACAATGTGACTTCTTTCAAGAAGGTCTAGAATTAATTTTAGGAACAAAAACGAGCCATGGCTTAAATGAAGCACATATTGTGCGAACTTCATCACTGAGTTGTGTACTCCTTCAGACTTTCCCGTCGAACATTTGATGTTCGTTTCTATGATTGGAGCAGCTTGTAGTCTTGTATTGAAATACTCCAGGAGATCTTTGTGAACGTTGTCTGACTCATCCAGACTTAGTCTTGTGTAAGGCAACTGTTTTGACAGTTCTAGGAATTGTGTTCTGACAGTGGCTATAACTTTGAGCCATGAAGGCATTTCAGGCACATGCCTGGCTAAGAACGATGCGATGGTGTAACCATGATCGGGTCGGTGGTACTCAGCTTCACAAAGTCCGTCTACAAGAATGATGCTGTTTGAGGAGTCTATACTTCCATTTCTTCTCAAGATGATGAGAGGTTCGATGATGCCTCTCATAAAGGCTAAGTCTGGGTCTGCAATGCATTCCTTGAGGGACAAGCAGGCGAGTAGGTGTGGCTCACTGAGGAGGTATTCTCTGTAGGCTTGTAGTCTAGGAGCTTGGCAGAGTTGTGCTGCTAAGGAGTGCACGAATTCACCCACGAGGCAAGTACTGTTGTTATCGGCCTGGAAAGAAAGTGATCATTAATAGGATTATATTTGTTCTTATTGAGATGTTTTTGTAATAAAACATTTGGAGCATTACTTGAATTAATTGGACAGTGTTTAAGTTCATTGGTGTAATATATTTATAATTCTTGTTCAAAGGCCTTACCTGACAAAAATGATAAGCAACAACGTGTGAGGCCAGATGGGTGAACATGCCGATGGTCAACTCTTCAGGCAGCATCTCCCTGATGTCTGACTGTTCCCTTAGCTCCTCATACTCGCAGTTCCTCTTTCTGCCGAAGCAGGAGTATTCTACAAGCTGCAGGATGAGAGCTGTCTTCCCTGTGCCTGGGCAGCCAGATACTACGATGCCTGTTGAGAAAAATAATTGGCATATCAACACTATAAAATGAAGCAAATTTTTTGTTGTCATTTTAGGATTAGGTGCCTCGCTAAGACGTCAAAGAAATATATGATTGACTGCGTGACCAACAGTTGTCAGGTGAGGTACACACCATAAAACGCTGCATGCATTTTGTTGGCTACGCGAACTGACAGCACCGCCGTGGCATCCCAGTGATACACAGGTCTTAGCAAATGTCGTTTGAAATCAGTCTTAAAAGTGTTATAGGATACAAACCTGAAGCACTAGAGTCCAAAGCCTTTTCCATATCCCTCATGAGCCACTGTCGTCCCGAGAAGAACGTCTGGTTGTCTGTTGAAGGTACTTCGAAGAACAGTGGCCGTAATGTCAACTGTGGTGATGGATGCACTGTGAAAGATATAAAGACGTAAGAAACTCTAGCTTGATAAGTATTATTGTTTTGTTACAATCTTCTTAGGTACAATTGCAGGACATGTTTTTACTTTCCTTCTTATATTTTTCGTTTATTTTTTTCCTTTGTCTTTTTCGTTTTATATTCATTGGTCTGATACTCGTATTCAGCTAGCTGATAAGGGAAGTGCGCGACAGCCTCAACATAAGTACTACTATAACTTACTGAGGCATTATCAATTTATACCTTAAGTTTTACAATATTACAGATGAAATAAATAATTTTGTATTTCCTTCGACTTGTTTTTGTTTATGGCTATTAAGTCCTCCATTTGGTCTTAATACGACATCATCATTTAGAAGTAGGATTAAGATAGGACTCATTGGGTCTTCTGTGATTTCGGCTCACTGATCTTCTGCAATGTGGTAGATTTTTTCGACCCAATTTCATTTTAGCGTTATTTTTTAATAATTATGCGTTCTTTAATGAAACTAAAGTCAAAGTAGCGTTTAGTATAATCCTAGTTAGTATTCAAATATGTTCAGTTACTCATGCAAGTAATCTGCACCAGATCATTCTAAATTTTCTAGTAATTTCCTGTTTTATTCTAGCTCAATATCGTTAGTGTCATATTTATCAAATTCACTAAGAGGCTTATCGTAGTAATTTATATACATTTGCATACCTACTCTAACGAGAAGCTATATATGTATATGCCCGATAAGTATATGTATAGACCGTCCAACACTAAAAGATTTTTTAAATTTATAACCAGTAGTTTCTGAGATTAGTGTGTTTAAACAAACTCTTCAGGGGATCGAGGAAGGCTATAGGCTATATTCTAAAAATTATTCTGTGACTCACGGGAGGAGAACAGTAATCAAAGACCCGGGTGAAACTTACAACTAAAAAGAACTTACAACTGAAAAATACAACTCATTGGCAGTTTTTGTGTCGTAGAAACATAAAATCTAAGTTCGATTTCTGCATCAGAAGCTTTTAAATCTGGATGATATTTATTACAAAATCTAATTAAGTAAAAAATGGAGTTTAAATATATCTTCCGCAGTTACTGCTGATTCGACATCATGAAGGAAAAAATATTAATTTGTGTTATAACAATGAACCTTTTTTGATTTCTGATGATGTTGATGACTGCTTGCTGTTGACCCTGGCAGACCGTCGGGCAGCTGTTTTCCTTGTTTTGAAGAAACCGCTGGACATTCGGGTTAGTTCATCAGATCTGCCGCTTTGGAGTGCTAGAAGAAAAAGGATTATATTATTATTAGTATATGTTTTGGGAGACGCGAAGCGGAAAAGTTTTGAAAGAAAGCTTTTCGTTTTGTTTGGAGATGATCCATAGACCTTCTAAAGAGTTCTATAATACTCTGGATTTCTGCAATCAATTTGCAGAGCCTTTTACCTATGCTTAGGTTAGGTTAGGTTCGCTAAAACGGGCTGTTGTCCGGAACTGCACGACTGAAGCGCGTATTTTGCGTACGGGTGGGACTAATGAGTCATTCGATCCACCCTAGCTCCTCAAGAAAGGCTGCTGCGCGTGTGCTTTTACCCAAATATGTTTTTTTAAGGCGAAATAAGGAAAATTGAACAGTGACTTCTCTTGAAGGGGGAAGTGGAAGATTGTCAGACTTTTTTTTGACTTATGCGGGAAGGAAAAATCAGCCATTATAAAATGTAAGGTCTTAAAAATCTTTTACGACTCTTAAATTCATAGATAGATAGAATTAGAAAAGGCTTAATTTATCTCTCCCTATAATCGTTTCCAAAGAATCAAATGTATTTTTAGTGCTGACATAAACGCTGAACTGACGAAATATAGCCAGAAAGCCGAAGGGTTCTCGTGTCAAAAGCTAATAACAATTCTTTAGGACTGGCTGTTATCGGCAGCCGTAAAGCCCATGGGGCGTGGTGACTTAATGACTGGACACTCCAATCTCTAAGGGGCTAATGAGGACAGATAGGAAGGGAAACTCATTGGACTAATTAGATCTGCCAGATTTTTTGACATGTGAATTCCAATTACCCTTTGATACGACAAAGTCATGGGAGTTGCTTATTATTATTAACTCAATATTTTTATTTTTTTAGTCAAATTTCGGAATGAATCGCAAGCATAGAATTATTAGTGAATTTTGTGCGACGAACTTGACGCAGATGAAATCGCGGGCAACAGCTAGTTTTAACAATATTTTTATTTTCAGTTAAATAATTTTTACGAAAGAACTTTAATGTTTTCATCAACAACAAAGTTAACCCTTCAGATACCGTCAATTAGAGACACAATAGTAAGACAATAGATGCGCGGCCACCGGTGGTCGCTTGGGGATTCATGAATTAAAATGCTTCATAGCTGCTAATAAGAAAGAGAAGCCCGACATGGACTTTGCCGCCATTATACCCTTTCTTTTATTATTATTATTTAGTAAGACACTAGCAGAGAGAGATGTTTAGTCCGTCCAACCGATTTTTAAAGCAGTTCAATGTGGGAGCTTTCACAACACTTTCCGGGAGCCTGTTCCATGCCGTTACAACTCGGTTGGGTAGAAATTATTTCAAAGATTTCTTTTTAAATTAATTTCCCCATTACTGACATTACTGACGCCATAAAAAACGGTCTTCGTGAGAGGCACAAGATATATTTGTTTTAAATTGTGATATCTTGTTAAAGTTTGGTTTTTTACAAATTTTGTATATTTTTAGTTCCCTATTATCTATGAAAATAATTCATAAACAAATAACGACCTAGATTTAGACACGAATGCTTTCTATAATCACACTTGGTCATAATCAATGCCTGTGTCATCAACATATCGACTCCACTATGAACTTACGAGTACTTTTACAGAGAAACAGTAATTTTCCTCTTTCACATTATTAGTTTTAGAACAAATGGCTATTGAAAATCACATTGTCTGACAAATGTCAGGATTAAAACCTCCAGTTTTATAGTTGAGAAGCATTAAGACATGAAGGTCGTGAGTCATGTAACATTTTGGTGAAAACTTACTGTTAACGGAATGCCGTCTGCTTCCAGGACTGGAAGATGAACAGTTGCTGGCTGCAGACAATGACATTGATGCTAGAGAGCCGAGGGAGTCGCGACCCAGAGGAGTTGCTACCTCCACCTCTGAGGAGCCGGTGAGTGTTGATACCTGGAACAAAATGGTTGATATAGTTAGTACTAATTTATGGTGGTAGTACTCATTCAGGAGCTAGATTTAAGTGGAGGGCATGAAATGGTGAAATTTATATGAGTAAAGTTTATTTGACGAAGCTACTCCAGATGGATGAAGAAATTCAGAGCAGCAGCAGCACCAATAAAGGGGTCCATGTAATAGGTAATCAACCTTATGCATATAAAACTTAAGTTCAGTTTTTGGAGATACCTATGCCATTGATTAGTTCAATAGTCTGGAAGGTGGCAATGTGCCCTTTAATTTTAGTAGCAGTTATTTAGAGAAAGACTATTTTCCCCCGACTCGAGTTTGTATAAAGCATATATAATAGTGGTGACCAAGCAGAGTGCGCCGGAAGACGCAAAGTTGACGGCCTCTCAGAAGGTAGTCTTGTCACCACTATCGCAGCTGTGACTGAGTGCGCCGGAAGAAGAAAAGTTGGAAGGCCTTCCATTTGGAGAGGGTTGTAGGAATAAGATATATATGAGTCTAAACAGAATCGGTCGTTCTGGTGAGTCTTGATAAAGGCCTATATCCAAGTGGTCGATAATGATGATAATGAAGATGACAAAGAAGATAATTGCCGTCAAAATGGAGCTTGAAAAGTCCCAGATGAATTATACACGAGTATATTAAGGAGGGTACTTACAGGACTCGTATTATGCGAAGCCAGTGTATGTGCGTCCAGTGATGCGAGGGAGGTGCAGCTGTCTCTAGCCTTGTTCCTAGACCCTCGTCGCTCACCCAGCAGCAAACCCAGGCGCATATACAGGTCATTCTGTCTTCTGGATTCATAGCCAGCCTGCTTGATGTGACCGCCTTCGTCGTCTGTAATGGAGATTAGGAAAACGGTTAGATGTTTGTGTGTTTTATAGAGAATCTGTCCTGTGAGGTGAAGATCTGCAACTACCTACCTGCAGCTGAATGTGTATTTTTTTGTAATTACAAGTAAGTAGGTCGTGGGTGTCTGATAGGCAGTCGGTTTGTGTAAAACACGAGTACTCATTCGCATTCGTTTAGACTAGAAGACGACCCCAAGCTAGTTGAGAAAAGGCTATCATGATGATGGGGAGGTGATGTTTACTTTATGATGAGGACCACATAGTCTACTTATTACCGACGGATTAAATAATGAAGGAAGGAAAGTGGAATAAAACTAAATGTTTAACTGGGGTGAGAGTGACTACTATCTTTGAATATAAAACTAATTGTAGGTAGTACAACAATAATAAATTAAACCAGAAGGCCAATTCTCGCACTTAAAAAACAATAGGCTCTTAATAAATTAGTGTGATTCATTATCAACGATTGTATCACTGCTTACCATCAGGTGGGATCGCAGTCAAGCACTGGTTTATAAAATAAAAAAAAAAAACAAATTCAAGTTGCAGTATCATCTCGGTTTTAAACCATATCAAAATGGAGGGTAATTAGACGTGAATTTGACAGATTGCGATTGCAGAGCGTTACGAGAATCACCCTGCTGGTTTCTCTAATGTAGAGAACTAACATTAAACTGAAATTACTGTCAGAGTTCTTCACTTTCTAATTTTCTGGCGCCACGTACCTATAAGGTATTCAATGAGAATCTCATAAAACATTTATAGGCGTTGCTTACAACAATGTATGATGGATAATTTCCACATAAGTGTATTCACGACCGACGCTTTCAAACTGATGAGCTATTGGCAATTCTAACACATAGGTGCAAAGTAAAAATATACAAAGTATGTACAATTAAAGCTACAAAAAACTCTAATACAAAGTAGCTTTCATGTACATGCTGTTTTCACAAGCTTTCAATAAAACATAGATGGAACACTTAAAAAAAAAAACAAAATCAAACCACAATACTGTGAACTTCATGCATACACAATTGTACAATATTCTTACACACACACGCAAAAGAAAAACAAATAAAGTTTTCATAAACCATGTCTTAGATGTTCAATTGTTCTCACAAGATGGAAATTAGAATATTAATCAAAAGGGGTTTTGGTGAAACAATTTCAGGTAAAAAGTGACTGTTTCTGGGCGCACTCATTTACTGGTTCGTAACAGCCGCTTTGATGCGGTCAGTCTATCGCATCGGTATGATCTGCCATGCGGCCTCATCCCGTCCACCTTTTTTTGATAACAAGACGTCCGATGGTGTAACATTCACGTCGATAAATATGGCCAAAGTATTTTAAAAACGACCAGCGTAGACAAGCGCTTCTTGATGCCCAGTTCCTCGAGAATGGAAGCGTTTGTTTGAAACTCTGTCTAAGCCCCCGAGCATTTTTCTCCAGCACCACATTTCCAAAGCGTCGTTTCTCAGGGGCGTATAAAGCCAGGTCCGCTGCGCCAATTTTCTTACAAAACATGTTATTAAAACATGTTACCCATTCATCTCGGCAAACAAAAACTGTTAGGCCACGCCCCTATTCGGTTATCAAACAATGTTATTCTGTTAGCAAACATGAAAACACGGCGCAACGGACTCGGTTATAAAATTACGCTTCAGGAGTCCATAAATGCCTATAGGTTGAAGTTTTTACTCTGAGATCTGTACCACCTACACTGTTTTATACACATCCTTTGTTTCCCCGATTCCCATGACATTTTACAACAAATTAAAGAGATTGTTGAAGCGACTCCATATTCGGTGTTTACGTTGGTAAGACATTTTTGCTCCATTGTGTGTTAACTAAAATGTTTGTTATCACAGGAAATGGAAAGAAATTAACACTTGAAGCGAATGAGAACGTTTCTTTCTTGAGTAACAATTGTGAGATGGGTTAGGGAAAATATGAGGGAGACTCAGTGGCGTAATTAGGGTAAATTTTCAGGGGTGGGCTTTGCCCCTGAAATGGATGATTTTTTTGTGAAGTTAGCAGTATTTTGGCATCCCATCGGTAGCACAACAGCGGCCGTTTCCACTTTAATTGATAAAGATGTGAAAATGGCCATCCTAGCGTGGGCGCTGGACTTTACTGGATTAAAACGGTCCAGTCGCCAGTTTGATCGTAAAATGGATCGCTTTACGAGATCGTGGTAGGGTTCCTGTTGTCTTTATACTCTTTCAGCAGTGAAGGTTTGAGTTTAGAGGAGATGTCAAATGCGATGGTTGTAGTAGATATTAATTTAAGTTAGAAATGCTTTCTCTTATCTGATTCTGATTGTCTTGTGCATATTGGGCTCACATAGTAGATAACAAGAAATACTCGTATGTAACCAAGATTATATGTAACACATAATATGATTTAAAAGAGTGTCCATGGAGTTTCTTGCACGTTCTTCTCCATAGAGATGTACGCTTTGGAACGTGCAATTTAGCTTCACTTTTCTTGGACTGACCGACATTTGACTATTCAAAAGTGCCTACATTTGGTCTATTTGAAATAAATGATTTTGAATTTGAATTTGAATTTGAATTTGAATTTGAATTTGAATTTGAATTTGAATTTACAATTTACTTGTACAACATTACAGCCTAAACTAATGCGTTATATAGAAACTTAGAAATAAAAGAAAAAAAAAACACTAAGATACAGGAGTACTTAATTCTTAGTAAGAAGCAACATTTTTAAATATATTGTTAGTCACAACAAAATTTTAAATGTATTTTGTTATGACTAACAATATATCGTTGTTGTTTGTTGTGTTCAATAGCTTCAGGATAAAGAATTAATTAAGTCGCCGGTCACCCACATCGGAAGGCAACCGATATCGGTCGTGTTGGTGTTCAGTGTAAGTGGAGATCCTCGGCAGGTGCGGAAGCGTGGCGTGGGAACGGCAAAGTTCCGAGATCAGAACTCGATACTGTGACTGTTGGGGCAGGAAAACAGCGATCGGTGCTGGTAGGGAAATTTTTGTGACGTAATCGTTTACTTTTTGTACTTTAAAGGATTTTAGTTTTGTGTATTCGAATTCAAGAAAAACTGGCGGCTAGATTAGAAACTAGAGATAGTAGAGATAACATTTTTTTTTAACTTGCTTACAAACAGTCGTAGGTACCAAGACGCCATTTCTTTTTTCTACTAAACCTAATAATATTTAATTACTCTTTGTTTGCATTTATTTTAGATAAACCATTTAGATCTCTTTGAAGAAGTGTTAAGAATTCCATGGACACGAACGCAAACCCGCACAAAAAGGTAAACAAACACAAATGGTTGCAGTCCAATCAAATTTTCTCATACGCGGGATAGTAAAAAAACTTATTTCAATACAGATACGAATTTTAAATAAACTAAAACTGCACATAAAATTCTTTAATTTAAAAAAAAAATATTTGTGTCTCACAGAATTAGGTCGATTGAATTAAAAATCATTTTGAGTGTGTGAGGTTTTGCGCATTTAAGGTTACACGTTGTATAAACAGATATGGCTACATTATTCTTGTTGCTGCTAAATGCGAAAACAATGTAGACACATAACTTATCACCAAGCATATTTAAGTAGCTAATAACGTATTTTGAATTGAGTTGTCAACATGAACATTGGCGTAAACTTTAAGTTAAATTAATGAGTCTATTTAAATATCTTCATTTTAATTCGTTTCGTCCTCAATGAAGACATTATACAAAATGCCAGGTTCGTTGGTGAGGCCTGGCATTTGTCAGTTCAAAACTAGCGTGAAAGGTCAATCTTGTAGCTCTACATACGTGCGGTGTTGCATCATTGTGAATTAACATGTAAGCTTATTTACTGTGAGCGTATGTGTCACTTCATAGATTACTAGCTTCTGCCCGTGACTTCGCCCGCGTGAAAGTAAGTCTAAAAAAAATAAACAATAAAGAGTATAATCTATCTATTTATGTATGTTTGGACCCCCTTTTAATCCTCTTGGGTGGTAAATTTAGAAATATTCTCCCTTATTGCTCGCTCACGTCATAAAATTCGCTCACTTTTTGGCCCCAATTCAAAGAATAGAACATTGATAAGAACTTGGATTCACTTTTCAAATGTGAATTATTCGAACTATTGTAATCGCTACCTTGTGTGGTCTGTTTAATTCAAACAGAAACAGTAGCAATTAATTGACGAACTAGTGAGGGTTTCCTGTAAATAAGTCGAGTTTATGTTCAACTACCCTCCGCTATTGTACTATCGCTTGCTTCGCATAGACCTCGTAATATTTAGAACGAACAATTTAGATATTTTTATTTTTGTATGAAAATCTGATGAACTAAAATATGATACATTTTTAAAAGTCATAGAACAAAACTTTTTGTTTATGATGTTCTTAACTAGCACCTAAGAGGTTGCTAGTGTTTTACAAATAACGCTGTATACTAGGAATTATTCCTGTACCGGTGAGTGCGATCAAAGACATGTTAACTCACATACACAAGACGACACGATACGTCGTACGATTGGTAGGCGATACAAAAAGTTCTGCACGAGAATCAAACCCACGACATGCAGCGCAGCAGTCCACTACGCTAACCGTGGTTTGGATTATGGGTGATTTATAGCAAAAACTACATAGACCGTTGATAAAAATGACATTATAACACCCGTTTTTTAGAGTAGATACATCTATGGTCTACTAAGACATTTACTTTCATCGGTAGTCTACTTTTTAATAACAAAAAACACGACCTACAAAATATAAATTGATAAGTAACTTCCAATTCATTACTGAATGATAAAAGAAGCGCAAGTAATCAATTCAAATGATTAGAACATCACGATCGAATGGAATCAATTAGTTCACTCATTCAATCCGTTCATGAATGGAATGATCGCATTAGTCATTATGATTGTGGAGCACATCTCTCTGTGATAGTTTATTACAATGGATATTTTATTAAACTTCGGACGAAATTTAATACAAAAAAATTTGCTAAACAGTTTTGTTTTTTTTTTTTATATAGTATAGGCTGGCGTTTTACTACTATCTCACCCGATGATAAGAGACGATGTGGTCGGCGATGGAGCACGCAGGCCTAAAAGCAACCTACCAAAATCAAAAGTATTTATTTCAAATAGACCATTTGCAGGCATTTTTATAGTCTAATGTCGGTCAGTCCAAAAAAGTGAACCCAAATTGCACGTTTCAAAGCGTAGATCTCAATGGAGAAGAACGTGCAAGAAACTCCATGGGCACTCTTTTAGATCATATTATGAGCTACATATAATCTTGGTATATTTCTTGTTTCTTCTATTATGTGAGCACAATGTAGTTAATAAAAAAGATGGAAAATTGAATTAAGCCACTGGCAGCTAAGATCCGCTCTTGACTTAAAGACCCTAACTAGATTATATCTAATTTTACAATTTAGCAAAAAATAAAAAATAATTATTATATAAGTACCCCCTTTTTTATGGCAATTAAACCCTATTATGATTACATCTGCCTTGAAATTAACATTGACATAATAATCTAAACTAAAATTGCGTGTGAAATCTAACATTGAACATCTCATAATGGATTCCCAACGCACCATCTAAGCCTAGTCTTTACTCCAGCAAAAACTACCACCACTTCCTTCAACTTCATTGATCAATAGGGCTGGGATGTGGTTAGGAACTCGTGATGTCGATAAAAACTATCGACTCCCACGTTTTGTAAGCTGGTTCCTGAAGAGTCATTGAGCTTAAGGTCTATCTACCTATACCTACATATAAGAACGTTATTGTGTGGATATGTATCTGCCTTGATTATCTGAGACTGGAAATATGGTATGTATTATTGTGGTTCTTAGCTTATAAAGACATTTGATTTCTTGCAAATTGCGTTTATACTGAGTATATCGAAAGACTGGAACTATTTACCTGCTATGGTCTTCCCTTTCGATTATAATTTAGGTGTATTCAAGACTAGAGAGTATAGACTCTTCATAAACTAGTGCGCTTCATAATCAACGATTGGATTACTGCTTACCATCAGGTGGGATCGCTTTTTATATTATTAAAAACGAAAAGAAAAATGAAATATTAAAAATAAAGCCAACGATGAAGTTTGCTTGTCTAGAAGTAACCCATTCACTCTTGACTTAAAGGACCCAGGTTGTAGCTAGCAAGAAGTACAGACTCCGGCAATACAAAATACACAGGTACATATGTATACAGGTATCTATTGAGAGATATAATCTAAACTAATATTATAAAGAGATAAAGTTTGTTTTTTGCTTGTAGGAGATAATCTCTGAAAATATTGGTCCGATTGCTAAAATTTTTTCACTGATAGAAAGCTGCTTTATTTCTAAGTGACATAGACTATAATTTATGTACCTACGCGGGCGAAGCTGCGAGATAAAGCTAGTAATAATTATAAATGAAATACAATTACACTCTAAACGGTTAAACTATAAGTCCAACCATTCACTGATCTAAATACAAGTTGCCGCATGAAACTTCAAAGTTCAATACAACCCAGTTCACTACCAATGACCTTTTAATTCAAATAAAGGTTGACCATGACTCGTCTCAGTGTACCCAATTCACCGGCAGTTTGAGTGACATAATTGTTGTAACGTTACCAATATACGACATACAACCTGTTGATGCGAACACTGCCAAGGTTACACATTAGATCAGTCTTTCCCAAGGGCGATAACGCCCCCTTGTGGCCGCTGCAGGTCTCAAGGGGGCGGGAAGAGACCCAGAAAGACCCGTTAATATACATAATATACATATCTAGGTCACAATAATTAATTAATTTAATTTGAAGTTATAGTGGTTTTTAAATAGGTGAAAAAATTGGGGCGCTAAAAAATATTTATTCTCAAAGTGGGCAGTAGACAAAATAAGTTTGGGAACCACTGCATTAGATACTCTATGTGAGGTTACGTAAATTTTGTGAAGTTTAGAGATATTTGGATGTTAATTTTAGGTTGAATGATGGAAAAGAAAAGGAAGTTAGTGATAGCATGACGAGTGACAGAGCATAATGGAAGAAAAAAATGTGTTGCGCTGATCCCAAATAAGATAGGACAAATGCAGGAAGATGATGGTAAAAACATCAAAGATGTAGATGTGAAACTGTTGGTCGAAAAGTAATTTTCAACCCTAAGCGGTTTCATAGTAATCGGCTTAATTTTTTATGACTGACTTCTAGACTATTTAGGCTTTTACTGTCGCAACTTACACCCCAGCCAGAAAATCTGAATATCAGTCTATCCAAGGAGTACCGTGTTACCCAGTAACTGGGTTGTTTGTGGAGGTCTGATAGGCAGTCGCTCCATGTAAAACAGGGGTATTCAGCCGCGTCCAGTTAGCCTGGAATCAGACCCCAAGGCAACAAAAGCGAAGATATTGATATTAGATTAGTAAAAAGAGTTATGTCCCTGACACTCATTGTGTTTGGTAGAACAGTGAACCAGTGCAACATGTTTCTTGCTCAACTTGTTCAAGCGGGCACTGCCAAGGTTGCAGCTTAGATACACGCAAGACTATATAATTGCTTTAGTCTGGTTAAATTGGTAAGTTGAGTTCATATTAGCTTCATTATCATCATCATTTTAAAAGTGAGACATCTACAGCTGAACAAAAAAGATCCCTCAACCGTCGACAATGGAATCAGTCTTGTGTTTTTCACATCTAGCGACATATTGACTTATTTGATTGTAAATGCACAGGGTCTCACTAATATTCCGTGTGATATCTATGTCAATACAAAAGGTAGTGATGATGTGTGTAAGATTGCTAATATGGAGTCAAACGAGGAGGTAAATAATCGCGAAGTAAGAAGCTCTCCTAGAAAAGAAACCTTGTGCAAGCATTATAAGGCTTATTATGCTATGCTTTGCTAAGTAGCTTTTGTTTTTAGAAGCGTTCCTAAATTATATTAATACAGTTTTAAAGTCTGAAAGTTTTGTTAATATTGAAGACAAAGGTTCTATACATTACATATTAAATAGCAATATCACTTTATCACCAGACACTAGTAACCACAATGGTTAAGCATATAATTTTAATTGAATTAAAGAAAATTATCTACAACAATACCCTATAATCAAAGCCATGTGTTGTCTTCTGAAAACACAATATATCTGAACCCAAACATGTTAGAAACATGATCGCACAATATGGTGTTTCACACGGTGGAGACGACGGAAGCGATGTATCGTGTGGTGAACTTTACGCTTCATTGCCTGATAGTATGAGCAGTGATTGTAGTGATGCTAAAACCTTCAAAGACTTGGAGAGATTCTTTTGTTTTCGATATTTGTTTAGTGATACGAGTTGGTTGTTAGGGGCGATACTTGTCAGGGCAACGGGATAGAAAGAAAGAGTTCTCGTGGCCCTAGACCATAACGGCCAACTGAAAGAATACAGGTGCGTTTTAGTCAGTAAAAGTCTGACACTCTCTTGCCTTACCCAGAGTGAGAGAAAAAACCAACACTGCACTCAAGAACGCAAATTGTTGATGAGGCAGAAAAATCTGTTGAGTTTCTGATACAGTATCATGGGGCCGCAGCAGATCAAGAAAATGAGATGTGAGTATGTGTTCTTAAAGAAATGGAAAGAAGATGCGCAGAATCGAGACCAGATTTGAGGAAGGCTTTTTTACCCAACAGTGGAGTTTTCAGAACTCTAAAGGTTGTAGTCATTATAATAACATTCACCAGTGAGTTACAAAATCATTCATCTGCTAGTATAGACGTTTCGATTACCAGAGTATCTTAAGACACTTCGGACATTAACATATTTTAATTAATCGAATCAAACATTCAAAGTTTTGTAGATTTTAAGTAGCGTTTTGAACACAAAACAACGCAGAAAAACAGAATTATAATATGAAAACCTGAACTTGATTCCTCTTTCTTCAAGTCAGGTTACAACTGCGACTCCATTTACACATTTGTTTACACGCCATCGAGCATTGTGTGTCAATGGTGTTACCAAGAATCAGGTCAAAAGAAACCTGAACAATTTGCTACTACTCGTAACTACAGAAATGTACTCAACTTCTATAGATACTTAATCAATAAATGCCTATTTTGGAAGGAACTCCATAGTTTATTTCAATCTATCTGTCTAGAGTTTTCCAAATAAAATGCAGCTGATTTTATATTTAGGTACTGTCTATCTAACCTCGACCCAGTAACTAGATAACACAATATCCATTTGCTTTAGAGGTGTCACATTTTCTCGCGACACCACATTGATTGGACCGATGACCTGGTGAAGGCTGCGGGAATCCGATGGATGCGAGACGCGCAGGATCGATCATTGTGGCGACGCTTGGGGGAGGCCTATGTCTAACAGTGGACGTCTGTCGGCTGAAATGATGATGATGAACACATTGATTTTTGAAGAGACCATACAACCACAATAAATAAACAACATGGAAGATGGGATGGCATGGAACATAGGAGATATTCTTTGGGAAGACTACGTATTTATCGATTTTTGGAAGAAAGAAAAAAGACTGAATTTAGTTTACATGGACCTAAATACTACATAGAGATCATCTTCCTGGAGGCCAATATTGCGTATCTATCGCGAACAAGAGAAATTGTGATGATGTTTACGACACTTTTTCTTGAGGATATGCAGCAAATGATTCCTCAGGCGACAATGGTAATGATAGGAGGTGGGCTGTATATAACGACAAGATTTTAGATGTGTTTTGTGATTTGTGATGCCAATGTTAAAGTAGGTAATAAATTAATCTAGAAGGTAACTGATAGAAATCGCAGACACCAATAAAATGGAACAAGAATACAATTATTATGAAAAAACGATAAAAATAAATGATCTATTCTTTACAGTACTTTGAGGGGTAAAGGGTAATATAATCAACTCGAATCGTATATTCAACACAAAATTATATATCCAAAGTGAAAATTTCTAGTAAGTATCTAATTATTTAACTGGTGACCATGTGTTTTACATCATCATTTCAGCCGATACACGTCCACTGTTGGACATAGGCCTCCCTTAAGCGTCGCCACAACGAACGTTCCTGTGCGTCTCGCATCCATCGGTTTCCCGCAACCTTCACCAGGTCATCAGTCCACCTTGTTGGAGGCCTTCCAAAGCTGCGTCTTCCGGTACGCGGTCGTCACTCCAGAACCTTTCGGCCCCAACGGCCATCTGTTCTGCGAGCAATGTGCTCTGCCCATTGCCACTTAAGTTTGACAAGTTTTTGTGCTATGTCGGCAACTTTAGTTCTCCTGTGTTTTACGGGGCAACTATTAAATTAAGTTCTGTTTTCTCCAGTAAAGCGCAAGCCTCCAAATCCGTATAATCAACAAGTAATTAATTAATTATGACATAAAACAAACAGCAGTCACAAACCGGTCTGTCAAGCCTGATGATTACTCCAATGATTGTTTACAACAGGCGGTCATAATGAAGTAAACAACAATGCCAGATTGTCTATCCAATAACAAAATACATTATAAAATCAATATCACCCACACTATAATAATTTTAACTTATACAAACGTTCCTATTGACAGAAACCATACTGTGAATATGGACTATTAAGTACAGTTGCAGAACTAAAGCTTAAACATCTGAAGGTCTTCTTTTATACGTAGAGTTAAAGAAAAGCTAAAACCAGCTGCATGATTCGATCCAAGGTCGGTTTATTTATGGGTAACCCTCTAAACCTACTGAGATTCTTCTGTGCTTTAGAAACCCGTCATTTATTTATCTTTAAATAAATAAATAATATTCTACAGCTATCACACAACGCCGTCTGGTCTCAAGCTAAGCAGGCCTTGTGTTATACTTATATATTTCTAAATACATACATATTACAGATAAATTACACCCATACACAGAACAAAATGATCGTGCTCATCACCCAAACATTTGTCCTGGGTGGGGATTGAAACTACGACCTCCGGCATAGCAGTCAGGGCCACTAACCACTAGACCAACAGGCCAGTTAATTTTTGACTTGTCGGAAGCCAGAAGTCAGACACAAATCATACTAAAGGCCCATTCGCCTCCTACCCCCCCCCCCCAACTATATACGCCGATGCTAGGTAGATTTTTAAAGGACCTTGGATGGAGACAGCAAATTGGCAGGGTAAGTGTGGGTACATCGTCTAAATGGATCAACGTAACTTAGCAGAAAGCAGTGGGGTAAGCTTGGATATGCCAGACAGAAATTCTTGCTTATGATGCTACTTGAGAGAGGCATTCAATACTTGAAGTAAAATAATTGAGGAAAAGGAAGTTGTTCTTACGCCTGTCAATATCCTTAAGACATATATATGAAAACTTGGGTGATTTTCGACCGGGTGATACTGGGCTGGTGGACGGCGAATAAAAGTTAGCTCACTCTCCAATGAGAACCATGCCCAGGTTAACGTCACGTTGTGTTCCACGCCCGCTTCAAAGAGATATTTGCTTGAGTGATGGGACCATCTAGGGTTGAAAGAAGACAGATGGATTTAAACAATTTGATGGCACAGGCAGTAGGTTTTAGTCAAGAAAAGTGTAAGCTCAAAAAAAGGGATATAAAAACTATGCTTGTTCCTTTCGTTCAACGACTGTACAAAGTACAGACCTAAGGCCAATACTAACAAAGTTATAATATAGATTAGCAAGACTAGTTCCGATCGAACAAGGACCCGCCCTCACTCGTTTCTTTTGGTGACAAGGCAACTCCAGCGCAACCTACGTAGTAAAATGTAGCGTCATAGTACTACCCACTGGATTTATTTTGTAGTCTGGTAATACTGGGTCGTTGGTTTGGAAATATCTTGTGACATGACATCATTCATTATCATACCCTTCGGGCTATGCAGACGGCTGGAAATTTCGCCAATTATGTTAATAAAAAATGTTACTACGACTAGTAGGTAAGCATCCGACCATTTTGGCTGGGCAGACTTTCTCAATGTAAGAAAAATTACGTTCAGTATAGTTTGCCAGGCAACTTTTAACTTTTTTTTCCTGAAAACTCCATTTTGATTTTTAGTTATTTATTTAAACTTCATGTACATTAGTGTTACATAGGCGGACTTAATGCAAGAAGACATTCTCTACCAGTCAACCTTTGGGTTAAAAAAGACAACACTGTTGTAAGTTTGCACAATAAACAAATAACAGATACTTCAAACGAAAAGAATAAAATAAGTTATTTAAAATAATAAAACTAAAAACATTAAAAAAAATAAGCTAAATTGGTCCAACCGTTTTCAAGTATGCGCCAATGAACAACATTATTTTTCTACATTAATCCGGCCAAGGAGCCATTTTAATCAAAATATGCATTGAGAATTTATATAGCACAATACTACCAGGTTGAGAATTGAGATCTACACAATTAGCAATCGCTACAAAGCTGAAGGCAATACTGATACAATTTCCGACTACCTAAGCTGTGGGCTTGTGAACAGCTTGCAATGTTTAGCTCTTCGTCCTATAAGGATCACTTGATCCTTTTTAAAATTCCACAGTCCGGGCAGGCATAAGGAACCTGGACTTCCAGATTCGCCATCCTGCCTGGGCTGAAAAATTTTCGAAAAAGTTACCGCGGTCCTGGAAGGCAAAAAGGCAACTATAAGTCTAGTTACTAAATGTCTGGCACATCCTTTCGTTCCATCCAGAGCTGAAGAAGTAATTTGATAATTTGCCATCCAAAAACAGACAAGTTCAAGACCAAAGTCCTTCAAGAGGTCGTCTTTTCGTCGTTTTTCACCCGGACTCAATGTTGAAAAGTCTATATTGCCTGTAATTTCGCAAATAATTGAATCTTTCTCATTAAAACACATTATTTCAATGCTTGGCGAAAATTATGTGTTTAGAAAATTTGTTCTTATTTTACCGCACATTGAGACTGATATTTTATAGTTTGTCTTCCTTGAAACACATTCAATGAATTCAATGGTTGGTGAAAATTGTGTGTTTAGAAAATTTCTTTTTCTTACGATGAACATGATGATGATAAATCATGATAATAAATCGACATCTTAAATGTTAAAAGCATTGTCGCTTATCATTGTACAAAATCCGAGCCATCAACTTTCATTAAATATCTATTATTTCAAAACGTTACGATATAGAATGTTCAAAGAATCGTATACCTACTTTCCTATTTTAAAGATATAATGAATGATATTCTGAAAAGTGCTGTTAAATCGTATTTCTTTATCTTTTATTTAAATATCGAGAAATCGTTTTAACTGTCAATTCTCTATCTTTTCTGTCTGTTTCTTTAACACCGGTAATTCTCTAGTTATTGAGCTGTAAAACATTAATATTGATGTTTAAATCATATCTATTACCTTTCACCGATTCCTTTAACCAATTTTAAACTCATAAATCGAAAGTCATAATTTTCTTTGATCGGTAAATCACACATATCCAATACGGCATCATGTATTATCGGTAAATTACATCTCGCCCACAAATCGATGTTACTTTTGTCACCGATTTTTTATCTCGATCGAATAATCGATTGTTCATGTCTTCATTCATCGAGTTTCCTATACGACCAGTCATGCGTGGAGGTAACATTTATTCAAACAATTAATGTGATGGTATGAAATCGAATTAATGCATCGATTTTACAATAATCGGTTAATCACTCTTAATTATACCTCTTAGTGCAAAAACTTAAGTTAGCATAACATAAATGTGCATATAATAAAAAAAATTAAAACATGGGAACTTATTTACAAATGAATATTCAAATAACGTTCAACACAAAACCATTCAAGCGTTAAAATTGTAAATAAAACAAAATCAAAAAACCACACAAAATGCAAAATAAACAATGGTAAAACAAAACCGGTATATATAACTAAGCTATGTGTCAAACGGACGGGGCGATGCGAACAGGCAATAAGAAGTGCAAAAATCAGACGACGACCGTGCTAGAGGGAATGTGGACTGAATACCGATGTGTTCATTTACCGCAAGTATCGATACTACATTAATCGATAAAACAATCGATATAACTCCAGGAAATGAACACAATCAATTATTCGATATGTATTCATCACTATCGAATCCAAATCAAGTTGAAAACTTTACGACGCTCTGCAGAAATAATCAATTCTTAAGTCAACATTTGCAATTAAATGAGCTACATCGGCATAATCCACATTCCAATGCAAAATTAAGACTTCGTGCCTGTCAATTGGTTGAGTCCTTGCGGTACTGAGGAGTGCGTGGACCACAGCGACCTGATCTTATTGAACACCAGGCTGTGCCACGCTGCGTTGCGGGGACCTTCCTCCGGCAACCCTGTTGGAGTACCCAGTACCATATGTACAACTTATAGAACATTATCAGGTCTCACAGCATCCATCATCACTGTCAGAAAGTTAAATTTCTCTCACACGATCCCAATTGAACCGCGATGCACAATTAATTGCACCTCGTCGTATTAACAAACCATTACAAATTGTAAAAGATACCATTATTCATATCGACAGATAGAAACGTTAGCTATCGACAGATTAAGTACAAACGTGAAGGGCCAAGGGCCGTGGCGAATTGATACTAATAGTTTATTAAGAAACTCACAGCTGTGAACGAAGTGTATATTTCAATTACCCAAGAAATCTGGTAGACCGGAATGATATAATTAATGGAAATGGAAAATGTAACAGATACAGAGATAATGTTCACAGCCGGCCCGCTGTCTGCGCGGGCAGCGTTGCAAAAGTACGGAATTATACTTTAACTAATAAATACAGTAGACAGACAACCGGTCCTTTAAGGAACCCCTACGTACATCCGGCGGCGCGGCGTGGGCGCGCGTGTCGCAACTGTCACTCACTGTTATTTACTGCGCGGCGGATCCTCGCAGTTTTCGTAAAGCTCATAAACGGGCCATCGAAGTGAGAGGTGCTACGCGGCCTGCTTGTGAATGGGATTTCAACTTTGCCCAAGAAGGCATCAATGAAGTGTAGCTTGCGTGCGCAGCCGCTTGCGCAACGATGCAAATCCGCGGCTACCACGCGCAGGCCCACGGGTATGCTAATACGAATGCGTGCACTTACCGGAAAGAGGCACGTGGTTGTCGTGTGAGTGGCGCGCGCGCTGCCCAAACGGACTGCGCAGTGATTTGGGGCTCAGGAAGAATCTTCTCCTGGTGTGCGGTGGTGTGGGACAGCTCTGTGCTAGGTTGGAGGGTTGCTTCGGTGGCTTGGGCAGGCGGTGCGGCGACTGCCAGTCGGGCTCCTGCCGTTGCGGTGAAGGCGTATACCTCTCCATGGCCGGCCGCCTCTGGCCCTGGTTGTTCCTCGCGCACGATGGACAAGCCTCGTTCCTGAACATGCACGAGTAGCACCGCTCATGCCCGCAAGTGTCGATCAGTTTCCTCTTCTTGCCCTTGTCAAAGGGCATGTTACAGCTGGGACAGGTGGTGCCTCCCGTCTCGCTCTCCAGTAGTTGACGTATCGCAGCCAAGTCTGAAACAAAAATGAGGAATGTTGATATTGTTTTGATTATAACGCTTGTTGTGTCGTTCATCGATTAGTATGCGACAGTGCATGGCGCTCCATGCGTGGCAATCGATTTACACATTAACGACCCTTGAAGTTATTCTAGCTCGGGCAGGATAATCGTATAATTTGTAGTGTACAGCGCACCGGACTGTTATAACCAATTATATCGAATGAGGATGTTGGTCGGAATTTAAATGGAATTATGGAGCGACAGTAAATGGCTGAGTTTTACGATGTTAAATGGTACACTAATGTTTCCTTGCGTTACATGTACTCTTGTTTTAAGAAAATGAATGTAACAGCGTCATAAATATCTTTATGTCCTCACATTTCTCATGTTACCGGCGGTTCATTTTAAAACAAACTGATTTATACGTGGGTGTCTTTATAACTTCTGGAAAAGCAGGCTCTCTCATCAAAACTTAAATCAACACTTTCAAATTAAGCGATTCGTAAATCAAGTGTCTGTAAACGAAGTAATTAAATACAAATGTTGCCTCACGAGCTGGGGTGGCGAGACGGTCGTATGCTCTGTCTCTTTCTACCATACGTTAAAGCTTGCTTGCGTCCTGATTCCATCGACAAATGACATTACGAGAAGATTGACCGTCGCATGCGCATACCGAGAGGTCTTTTACAGGTTTTTATTTTCTTTATATTGCCGTCGGAGAGCATTGTGGACGAAATTAGTTTTTTTTCTACCACTCAAATTAACAGGATTAAATCCAGCGTCAATTAATTGAAATGGACATTCTGAAACGAAGTGCGTGTAAACAATTTTCGTCGAGTAAGTTATACGTGTCTGCTAAAGGCGTTCATGCACGCTTTCCTTTTCTGACCTTTTCCAAAAATACTTCTCCTGTGTTGTGACAGGCGAATAACGTGTTTATGACGATATGCAGGTTAATGAAGCCAGTTAAAAATAATTTATGAGCCTGTTGATGTAAGGCTACGTGACATAATGGATACTTTTTCTAAAATGCGAAAGTTTTTTATGACAACATTACTGGTGAAAAAAGTGTAAGAGGTGCGGCTTTAGACCGCTTTGAAGATAAGATAGTCCACATAAGTGGTGGCTAGCCTTCGCCTACAATAATAATGGATTATTTTTATACTCTTGAACATGAGTTTCAAGTTTATACTTTAATATCGGTAATAAATTGTGAAGGCGCAGCAGAAACTGCAGACGAGAATATGGCCTTTTTAAAACAATGTTAATTAAAGCCATATAATGTTTGTAGGCTTTAAAGGTTTGAAGAATTTTACCTCGATGATCGGATTTATTTATTATGAGTTAGCTTCTGCCAGTGTGGTTTGGCCTGCGATATTGAAAATCATCGAAAAGGAACAACTAACATGTTCTTGAGATTGAAAGTATTGTATGTCCTAATCCAGGTTTTTATAATCTGTGTCAAGATATAATATAATAATATAATATTCCACAACTATCACACAACGCGATCTAGTCCCAAGCTAAGCAGAGCTTGTGTTATGGGTACTAGACAACTGATAAACATACTTATATATTTCTAAATACATACATATTATAGATAAATTACACCCAGACACAGAACAAATGATCATGCTCATCACATAAACATTTGAGGTCGTGGGTTCGATTCCCACAATCGAACCCACGACCTCCGGCATAGCAGTCAGGGCCACTAACCACTAGACCAACAGGCTAGTCTAAGATTCATATTAATCCATTTGGACGACGGATCCAACAGAGAGCCGACAGGGTGACAGACAGAATTACTTTAGCTTTTATAGTTCCGTATAGTATAAATAGTATGGACACAGATGCATCTGTTTCATTAAATTTTTAATTTAAATGAAAAATGCAAATATGTATAAGTTTAAATTCATACTGACAACTAGATTTATCCATTTCATTAATGAATGTTGTCTCCAAAACTAATTTACTAAATTCCCATTGATCACAAATTTCAACATACAGCTGACCAGTCTGATATATTCCCTAATGTCACATAATTAAAGTGAGCCATTTATTTGCCTTGTCGTTATTTTAATGGAATATTTGAAGAAACTGAATTGTAATTTCATTGCTGGTTTGGCTTTTGACAAGATACCATTTGATAGGATGATGCTATAGATAATGTAATCGACATTTCAAAAAATCTTGAAACAAATAACACCCAAATGAAATTCAAAGAAAGCAAAAAAATGGTTTTGATAACATCATAGAACATCTACAATATACCAATAACTGTATTGATATAATGTTGACTATAAATTGTACATGAACGAAACAAAATTAGTATTCGAGAAATGTCAATCGTCAGTCACAACCCGGACTATATCAGGCAATGATTATTCAGTTTACACGTCGATTTGTCCAAGAAACACTTCAATAAATTCAACTACAATTTTGACTCCTACGATAAACGACAATATTTCGGTCCTAAGTTCCTAACAGACACGTAACTCCGTAAATCTGTCAAGCTATGTATCTTCGTTTTAAATTCACCGTTTTCATATTAATTTGCCGTGGCATCTGTAATTTTCGGCTTATTAATTTTTTTGTAATTTAAATAGAGTGAGATATGACATTTATTAACTAATCAAATTATAGATATTAAGTATTTGCCACAAATATGGTTGGGAAATTTAATCCAAACAACATGTGTTTTGGCTGTCGACAACCAAAAAACTGTGATATAAATCTTCTTTTAGCAGTTTTGCAAATCACACTAATACCTATTATAAATGAAAAAAATGTATACAAATAATATATATACGAATGTGTGTGTACGTTTGTTACTAAACGCTTAAAACATCTCAACAGATTTTGATGAAAATTCAGACATTTGAAGAAAATGTCTTAGAACAGATTATAGTATCCTATAAGCCCGGGAGTATTTTCCCTTGGGATGATTTTCTGTTTTCACTCGTGCAAACTCACTGTCTAAAGATTAACGTAAATATATAAACAAACTTGAAAGATACTGAACGTTTCTGATTCTCTTAAGGATTCATATTCGTAGTTAAAGAGACTGATCATGTTATGAAAAAGCCGGAGTGACAAAATTGTTGTTCCGGTCAGTAATAACGTTTGCACATATGCAGACGATTAGTCAAGCTTCTTAAGTGACATTAGTAATCAGATATCTTATCTCTTTAATAATACTGATTCTGCTAGAAGTAAACAAATATCTTGTAGCACATAACTTAAATGATTGGATGATTAAAACACTATGTTTATTTCCTGTCATCTATTTATTTTATAAATATCATCTTTTCTAATTACGTAGCAAAAAGATAAAATCCATTTTATTATACCATAAAAGAGGATGAAATACATTTTAAGATGAACAAGAACAACCAGTCGGTTGTTTTGTTACATAAAACTCATTATTATGTGTATCATTGTTATCTCTAACATTCGTTCATGTTGCCACACGTGGCTTTTAAGTTTTAAGTGAGGCCATTGTACTATGTGTTAGTATTTCCAGAGAATATGACGTCATATTAACCACTAATATAAGATTCATAGAATCCTAGCGACACATCTTGATTGAATTGGTACACAAATGTGTCAACCAGTTCCAATTCTTGTTCAATTACTTTGGTTCTGTTGACTTTAATGTTGTCAAAGTCAACTGTTTTGTTATTGACAACAGCTTCTTTTAATCTGTCCTTAATTTAAACATGCTCCATAACTGTAATATCGTCGTCATCTCTACGTGTCCAAATTTTTGGCAGTGCAGTTTTAACGGTCTTTCGGTTTGTACGTTATATTTAAGACCAACGCGATTTAAATGGCATGTGTATACTTTGTGGTCTAGATATTATTTAGGTTTTACAAAAACAAGTCTATTTTCAGTTATGATCAAATAAAAACCCCGTGGGGTCTACAGTAGTTCGGCATGTCAATTATTCGACAAGTCAATTGTTTTCGATCCTTCTACCACCATATCGCGCATTCCACATTATACCATGGGATTCTACACACTGCTCTTATAGTAAACGATGATTTGGTTTCCACATAAGTGCCTTGGTATAAGGCATGTCTGGCAAAATGTTCGCTGACTCACGCAAATCGGCTGGAGGTAAAAAATCATTTGCAACTGCTGTCACAATTTTACATTTGCCATCATCTTCATTAAGTTTTCACACGAATCTGTTCTTTATCCCTGTTGCTATTAAGATGATCGTGTCATTGCTGACTATTTTAGGGATGATTCAGTTAAATCTGTAGCTTGTATCCAAACAGGTTTTAGGTCACGCCTCAGTGGGAACATTAAAGTAATTTTCTCTAAGAGAACTCATCAATTTCTTAGTCGTTAACTATTTTTTGTTAGACACGTCTATGAGAGCCAGACGGAGTTATTATATTGTGATGTGTGAGACTTATTTCGGATCAATTTCCGAGGTATTTTTAGGTTAGTAAGACGTTTTGGAGCGTTGCGATTTGTCGTACGATTTTCTTAGAATTTTGCATGATAAGATAGGCCGTCAGTCATTTAGTGTTCCGTATCAGGTTAAAGGAACTGTAATAGTTATAGAATTGTGTCGAGGTCATTTATATCAACATGGTTTGTTGTAAATGTTGTTATTGGTTGTACTTATTGAATCAATGTTTTATTGTAGTCCATAACTGCTTACTAAAAACCATTTCTGTATTGCATTCCCAGCCTTTTGTATACTAGTATTGTTCACATGGGCTTCCTACATTCTACCAACGCTTCTTTATCCCTCCTACAGATATACTCTGAATATCGAATAGTTCAAGGCGCACATGCATTATATCTGTCATATTATCTGTAATAAGGTTTTAGTGTCCACATAAATAGGGCTTAGGTCTTTCAATATGTGCTAGTTTTGTTTAAATTTTCATATTACCTATTATTTAGGTTATATGATTATTACCTATTATTTAGGCAATATGATCATGAATTACTATGAATTACTCCTGTATTGTGTCCTCGGGAGTGTGTTCACAAGCATAATTAGAAATTGCTCATAAATCGCAGGTGCGTTAACAAATATTTAATTTCATAAATGTACTTTATGTTGCAAAAAGTTTTAGCAAATATACGGAACTGTTATGGATTTGTCTTGTCTTCAGTACTGATTGAGGCTATCAGTATCTATTACGTTTGTTGAGTTTTACTAGGAAAAGACAAGGTTCTAAGAACTAAAACAATTATCAGCTGATAAATAACTTTATTGGTTATTTTAATACCTATATTTTATCTTTTAAGTCCGTTTTCTTCCATGGCAAAGGTGTACAGAATTTATGTGCAAATATTTTTTCGTTGTATGGATTTTTCTGCTTTTCTTCGCCTGACCACCACTAAGTTCATTTTTGCTTGTACTTGAAACAAAAACTTCTGAGGGATTGGTTCCGCACCGCGCCGCAGATTCAAGCGTATTTTTTGAGCAGGCAGAAATGATCGCTATTGTACATGATTTAAACGTCCTATGGAATAAATTTAAAGTGGTCATGCAAAGTGTCGATCACAAGGTTTGAAATTTTCTTGAAAAGGGGAAGAGCATTCGGATCCCATAGAATCTAAACCACGCTAGGAGCCTATCCACCTTGCACAGCACCAACTTCATACCATCTGCGCCTCAAGTCTGCTATTAAAATAGTGTCAGAATGGTTTATCATTGACTTCATAGTTGTTGTTTTGGCAAGTTTGGTAATCTACAAATATCATCATTATGACTTTTCAATGGTCAACCACTGACACTCCATTGAAAAAACTCCATTGAAAGAAATGGCATAGGATAGGTAATCTCGTACATAATGACAAATAAATGTCTGACGTATGCGGTAATCTGCAAAAAAAATTACAGTTCCTTTGATCATTGTGCAGTCATTGCTTTTAATTTGTTACGAGCCAGCTTGATATTGTCATTCTACCACAACTCTATTATGAGACCGTTGACCGATCATTATGAATTAGCAGAGTACGAAATTTTAGCAAAATTACAATGGGATCGTGTTGGAATGACTTTATAAAAATAACAACTTTTTAAAAAAAATTTATTGTTGTAGTATCGTCCAATGACAGCCCCCGTCTTGGGCGGAGCGGGAGATAGTGTCAGACTTTTACTGACTGAGCTATCTCTCGAAACTAACCCTGGCCCCAGTAGGCTTCGACCCTGCTGTTGCTGACAACTCCTTGGGGTGCGCGGGAACAGTATGCGCCGTTGACGACTTGGGCTCAGCCCGGACTAGAGATGTGAAGGTTGTCGGCAATCTGGGAATATTGCTGGCAATATTGCCACCAATATTCATACATCGGGCAATATTCCCGGCAGTATTCCCACCAATATTCCTAATTCACAGCAATATTGCCGGCAACGGCACATTTCTAGCCCGGACAGTTACCGGATTGGACCTTAGGTCCCTTTTTATTAAATTTCTGGGTTAAAGCGCACAAAAGCCTGAACTATAAGGAAATCAAGACCTAAAGATTTCCAGGTTTCCAATCACCAATCGTAATACTGCACTAAAATTATAATTTCAAGCCTCCTAAAGCAATTTCCTGCCACTCCAGTTCCTATAAATTCTTAACTGTTTTCTGCTGATCGTAGGTCTGAGGTACATCCGCTACAATTGTATAATAGCATGGTTTCAGAAGTATATCTTCGAGTTTATGGGATTGCTTTTACAACGCTTTAAATAAATATTTGCTTTCTATAAGTCAATGTTGTTTATAGCGTTTTATGTTGTGATTTCACTAATCTTCTCTGGTATCTTTTAGAGCAAGTTGAGATTGGAAAATCGTAGGTCTTTTAAATATATTTGCTAAAGATGCTTCGAGAGAGAGAGCTGAGATTGATGAAGAGCTAATATGTGATAAAAAAAAATATCTGTTTATTTCTATATTACAAACCGATTTCAAATATTACCTTTTGGGGGCTGCGGAACCGATAGTAAAGTCCCGCAAACTTCCGTTGAATAGGGAGGATCCTCGACCAGACTGGTATTATGACTGGTGGGCAACTGCCCGACAGATGATTTCGAGCTGTCGTATATACTCTAATCGCGCGGAGAACTTCGATTGCGCGATGTAGGATTTCGTATTTTATTCGTAGTTCTTATGTGGCGTCATAGATGTCGCTACACTCTTCAGTAGAATGCTAGTTTACCTCTGAGTGATATCAATGAAACCCACAAGCCCCACCACGACGACAACATGGGAAATCGTAAGCGCCCAGAAGAGCCGAAGTCTTCTGGGACCACGGGTCGTCTTCTGAAAGAGAAACCCGTGGTCCTAGATAAAACGCAAGGCACTGTAGAAACATAGATGTGGTTTTAGTCAGTAAAAGTCTGACACGCCTTTCTGCTCTGCTCTAGACCGGGAGAAGACATTGTATTCCCATTTAAAAAAAACTACTGAGTGACATAGACATTATGTACTTTCACACGGTTAGAGTCGCTAGCAAAAGTTAGTCATAAATAATAGTATAGTATAGTTATTATTCAATTAACTACTTTATTTGGCATATAACAGGAAAGGGCAGGTGTACAGCAGTAGCTCTCTCTGTTATTTACCAGCTGTTCCATTTTACCGTTAAGATTTCACTTTTATGGATCTGAGATTCAAATGATTTGAAGAAATGTTATCTACACTAATATTCTAAAGAGATAACGTTTACGACTTTGTTTGTAGAAGTAATCTTTGGAAGTATTGAACTGAATTTTGAAAATGTATTCTGCAGTAGAAAGCTACAGTATTCATCCTCATCATTTCAGCCGATAGACGTCCACTGTTGGACATAGGATTCGTATCGTGTAGCCAAGTAACTGTGTTACGGAGGTTTGAAAGACAGTCACTCCATTGTAAAAACGAGTGTGACTGGAAGCTAACCATGACGTTTAAAGTAAGTTTTTTTTTCTCTTTTATAATAATATTCCACAACTATCACACAACGCCGTCTAGTCCCAAGCTAAGCAGAGCTTGTGTTATGGGTACTAGACAACTGATAAACAATATTTCTAAAGACATAGATAATATATGTAAATTACACTCTTTTTTTCTTATTACTTCTCTCATCCTACCACCTTTACGCTGACGATCTTCAAATATATTCGCAAGCTCCATTAGATGAACTATCCGAGGCAGTTAACATGGTTAACAAAGACCTAGCTCGTATATCTGAGTGGAGTGTGGCCCATGGACTGAAGGTCAATCCTTTAAAGACCCAAGTCATTGTTGTCGGCAGCCCTAGGTTGCGGTCAAGAATAGACTGGACGCGACTCCCACCAATTGTTTTTGATGGTACAACGATTCCGAACAGCGACTCAGTGAAGGACCTGGGTATTCTTATTGATAGAGACTTTTCGTGGGGTCCTCAGGTTCAGGAGGTTAGCCGCAAGTTGTTTGCGTCTGCGGGGTCTTTACGAAGGCTGCGCAATTTTCTTCCAACTGCTACCAAAACTGCGCTCGCCCAATCCCTCCTTCTCCCAATCCTTGATTATGCCGATGTCAGTTATCTGGATCTAACCGAAGTGCAGCTAAATAAGCTTGAGCGACTTCAAAACTTTTGTATTAGATTCATATTTGGATTGCGCAAATATGATCATATTTCTGAATTTCGTATTAAGCTCAAATGGCTGCCAATCCGCCTTCGCCGGAATGCTCATATTTTATCGTTGCTTTACAGTGTCCTGTTTATTCCTACAACCCCCTCTTATCTCAAAGAACGTTTTAAGTTCATTCATGACACACATTCTAGACATTTGAGATCATCGGAGAATTTGACCCTTTTAATGCCCTCGCATTCTACAAAATTTTGCGACAAGTCGTTTGCAATCCAGGCGGTGCGTTTGTGGAATGCGTTGCCATTACCTATTAGGCAAGCCCAGTCACTAGTTTCTTTTAAAAATCTAGTTAAAAACCATTTCCTTTCTTTATAAAATTACTTATCTTGCTTCTAAGTAATTTAATGTCTTCCACCTTACTTTACTCTTTTATTCTTCCCTATTTTTTTTTTAAATTGTGTAACATATTATATTATAATACATTATATATATTTATAGTTGTGTATTGTGTTTTATATGCAGTTAATTTGTTAGTAGTACACCACAGACTACCCCTTGTATTATTTTAAGTTCTTGTCCATCCTAAGGTTGTCTGGAAGATATCGCTTTCAGCGATAAGACCGCCATTGTACCCATAAATTTAATTTTATGTATAAGCTGTGTTACTTTTTGGTGTACAATAAAGTTTTATTCTATTCTATTCTATTCTACACCCAGCCACAGAACAAATGATCATGCTCATCACATAAACATTTGTCCTGGGTGGGAATCGAACCCACGACCTCCGGCATAGCATAGGTAGTCAGGTGCTAGAAAGTCTGACTATCAGTCTATCTAAAGAATATCATGTTCCCCAGTAACTGTGTTACGGAGGTCTGAAAGACAGTCACTCCATTGTAAAAAGGGGTGGGATAGGAAGCTATCCTCAAGTTAGTTGAGCAAAGACTAGGACCTAGACCATGGCGATTAAAGTAAGATTGTTTTAATCTTGTTTCAGTGTGGGTAAGAGAAAGAGCTATACAGGTGGTCTAGAGCCATCTCTTACCCACACTGAAACAAAATTAAAATAATCTTACTTTGAAAGTCATTGTAACCCCGCATGGAGATATAGGCTTAGGAAAAATGCTCGACGCCCAGTGAAGTAGGCATGATCACCTGACCCGTGCCTACTTAACTGACTAGACTCTTCATAGACTACCTAGTCTATAGTATCTATATAGCTGAATCAGATACTCGTAAAAGAAACTAAAATGAATTGAATTGTTACTATTTTGGTGTTAAAGTCTATTCTATTCTATTTTATTCTATTCTATTCTATTCTATTCTATTCTATTCTATTCTGTTCTGTTCTGTTGGACGACTGGCCTGTTGGTCTAGTGGTTAGTGGCCCTGACTGCTATGCCGGAGGTCGTGGGTTCGATTCCCACCCAGGACAAATGTTTATGTGATGAGCATGATCATTTGTTCTGTGTCTGGGTGTAATTTATCTATAAAATGTATGTATTTAGAAATATATAAGTATGTTTATCAGTTGTCTAGTACCCGTAACACAAGCTCTGCTTAGCATGGGACTAGATGGCGTTGTGTGATAGTTGTGGAATATTATATTATTATATTCTATTCTATTCTATTCTATTCTATTCTATTCTATTCTATTCTATTCTATTCTATTCTATTCTATTCTATTCTATTCTATTCTATTCTATTCTATTCTATTCTATTCTATTCTATTCTATTCTATTCTATGCTATTCTATTCTATTCTATTCTATTCTATTCTATTCTATTCTATTCTATTCTATTCTATTCTATTCTATTCTATTCTATTCTATTCTATTCTATTCTATTCTATTCTATTCTATTCTATTCTATTCTAATCAATTCTATTCTATTCTATTCTATTCTATTCTATTCTATTCTATTCTATTCTATTCTATTCTATTCTATTCTACTCTAGTCTACTGTATTCCATTCTATGATTCCAGTTTCTATAAGTTTCTCTAAGTTTTATATGATACTGGCTTCTGCCAAGCTAGTTTATCCTACGCTACTACTTCAGCTAGGAACATACAACTGGGACAATAAGCAACTTGTGTGCATGACATGATCTACTCACGTGCCAAATTTTATCTAAATCAGATACACGAATCATAAAAACTGTGTGATTACATTTATAGTTTATTTTATTTATAGTTGCTATTTTTGGATTCGTAGAAAAACAAATTAAGAAACTGTGGGTCTACCGATTCTAATCAATCATTAAAGCTTAGCGAATGTTGATTCTCTAAGCTTACATGGATATTAAACAGAAATAAACAAACGTCGACACCGACTACTATAAAAAGAGTCTATCGTATTTTTTACCGACTAAGCCGAAATCAAAAGTAGTTGTGGTTTTAACCCGTTTTTTTGTATGTTTGTCTGTTGCTTCATAACTTCTAAATTACTTGTTATAGTTTGACAAATGAGGTATCGTTAGAATCGTCTAGATTGTCCACTGGTTTTATGTCATGTCTAAAAAATTAAAAGACTTAATTGCTATGATATAAATATTATATATGATATAAACTATCTGTTTTGCTATCAGATTTGCTTGCCAAAAGTTTGAGTATAATATTGTATATTTTGCATAAAAACACCGCTTTTCTAGAAACATTTTTTGTTTATAGAATCTTAAATTATAACCATTGGAAGCAATGGAGAGAAACCTTTGGCTAGCAGTGAGACAACACCGGTTAGTAAAAAAAAATTGGTTTAATGTTTGCAAAAGATATTCCCGGGAAGAACTGATGACCGATGTAGATTCTTTCATTGGTAGACAGTTGACGGTAAGAAATGTCACAATTCTTCTGTTCTGTGTTTTAAATGCTGTAGGGTACTTTTATGTTTAAAAATTCAGTTCTTGTGAAATCACAGTAAAAGCTAGCAACTAATTTTTTTTTTTGGAGTTAAAATTATAAAATAAGTTTTCTGCACTGGATGGAGCAAGAGTAAGTGTCAGACTTTTACTGACTTCACCACCTGTGTTCCACCAATTGCCTTTTACGTTCTAGGACTTCGGTAACTCTTTCAAACACAATCCTTTAGTCCAATCCTCATAACCCCATACCATAACTTGATCTAGAGGTCGTGCTTCATTAAAGTCCATACAATTAATTGGATCAATTAACAGTTAGATTACTACATTAGTCACTTGTTATGGTATCCATGATGATGTCTAGGAATGTATGATCATGTTGTATGTTTCCGGTCTACACTGTCCTCTCATAACTATTAATATTGTGATATTGTAGAATTAATATTATTTTTTAAAGAGTAACCATGGAGTTTCTTGCCGTTTTTTCTCTATTAGAAACGACCAAATGGAATCGTGAGCATAATAGCATAGCATGTCATAATCAGCCTTATAATATTCCCACTGTTGGGACTCAGGCTTGCTCTCTAGAAGAGGAAATAGGCCATAATCCTTCAGGCGGGCCCAATACGGGTTGGTGGTTATAACATGTCTTCAAATTTTTGGTTCTAGGACATGCTGGTTTCCTCACATATTTTCCTTCACCGTTTTGAGAACAGTGGATATGAAATAAATTACACAAAGTAATGCTCCTGCTAGGTTTGAATCAGCGACCTACAACTCGTAAGTCGAGGCCGTTACCACTGGCCTACTGCTGGTCAACTGCGCTAGCTTCTGACGTTTTATAAATGCCCATGTAGGCCTATGTGAAATAAAAATGAATCAAGTTTGAGTTTGATTAATTTGTATGTGTGATGGAGTAATTACGATCAGTAACGATGGCTTCATTAGATGGTACGTTTTGTTTATGTTTTGATGTGTTAATGAAGATGATGTTGATTAGAAATGTGATGGGGTTTTGTGGTTTGTGAAGATTCATTACTAGTTTTTTTTTGGTAGTAACAATGTGATAGGTTATCATTAGCATGGGTAGATGACAAGTGTTGTCTATTTATAGAGTAAGTACGAACAGCGTTATCAACTGATTGCCTCATTTTCTAAGATAGTTTAATGTGAGAGGAGTATCACAACTGATGTAGAGCAGCTGTTTGTACCTAAGTAAGACTTTATTTTGGAAGAATATGTACAGTCCTTTCAAGTAAAAGGTTTAGGTATGTAAGGTTTCATTTAAATAACTTCGGTCACGGTCTTTGCTAAATATCTTAAAATATGACGTGAAAAAATGTCTTCTCATCGTTATTGACTGGAAGTGTACCCAAAATACTGGCGAATGCCGCCAGTATTTTGGGTAGACTTTCACGTTGTTTACTTTTAAGCCAGCTTTTGGGTCATACGAATTATTGCAGTTTGGATCTATCCAAACTGCAATAATTAAAAAGCTCCTCCTCCGAAAGCTCATGACACTATTTGAAGACTCCAAGAGGTTTTACAACACGCCTACTTTTTTTTTAATTATTATAATTACATGTTTTTTTTTTAAATTATTTATAATTTTAGATAGTTCGAAAAATTTGTCTAAAATTGCTCTTGTAATATATTAATAAGTAATATTATTGTAATAATTGTACCTTGTTCCCGATATCAGGATAGGTACTATTATTTTTAACATTGTTTTTTTTTTTAATATTTACAAACAAAATAAATAAAAACGAATAAAAAAAACTGAATACTAAGTTTACTTTTTAGACAAAAATGATTGGCAAAAGGAATCTTGAATCAACATATTTTTTTAATTTCTGCAATAAGGGTTGATTCTCGACAGTTTATATTACAAGTGAGTAAAGCTATGATATTAGACCACTACCCTTGTTATTGTGTATTATTATGTATTGGTTTTCATTAGTTTAATATCATCTTATAACTCACGAACGTAGACGTGTTTCCTCTATCGTACTGGTACCTAAACAACAAAGAATATTTGCATCAGTATTCTGTATTGACTTCATTTTGTTAGATTTTTAATTTCATCATCATCATCATCATCAGCCTTTTTAATGTTCCGTCTGCTGGGACTCAGGCCTCCTCTCTAGGAGAGGGAATGGGCCGTAATCCACCACGCGGGCTCACTGCGTGTTGGTGGATGTGTCATGCCTTCGAATTTTTTCTAGGACATGCCGGTTTCCTCACGATGTTTTAATTTACTATCAAGAAATCGACCGATGACGGGACTGATGATGGGAAGAGTTGCGGGAATCCGATGGACGCGAGACGCATAGGACCGTTCATTGCGGCGGCAATCGGGGAGGCCTATGTCCAAAAGTGGACATATATCGACTGAAATGATGATGATGATGATCAAGAAATCGTACATATCACCGAATAATCCAAATGTTCCTCAATGAGTTGTGCGTTAAATATTATTTACTAGAGTACGTAAGTCATAAATCGACCCCATACTCGTTTGTCGCCGCGTCAGGAGCCTCTGGGTGATCCCCACCCAGGTAGGCGTGAGCTTGCAGACGGCGAGTATTGGGTAGCTGCGCTGTGGGTTGTCTGCTGTGGTCTGTGGTGGGTTGGGGTTGGTTTGGGTTTTTATTTTTGGTGTACCATAAAGAATTTATCTATCTATCTCGCCGGACCGAGCCTGAGTCTTCGGCGACTCGTACTGTTCCACGCGCACCTTAAAGAGATGTATGCAAAACTTTAGGAGCTCAGGTGGGTTGATACCTGTTAGGGCCATGACATAGTGGAATGACTTTGCTCTAGAGTGCAGCCTTGTTCTTCAGTTGCCTTTTTGGTTCTAGGACTCTGGTTTCCTTTTAGAAACCCGTGACCCAAGCGGGTATCGACCCGAGGTTCAACGCTTTTGCCGACGACTCCTTGAGGCGCGGGTGGAACACTACGCCCCGTTTGTGACTCAACCTCGATCCTTATCGGACGGTGAGCAAACCATTGCTTACCGTCCGCAAGCCCGCGCCTACTTTTGCCAAGGATCGTCAATCGTCACCTGCGTTATATCTCATACTGGACTTAGAAATGCAACCTACCTACTTTGAACACAGCCACGTTTATGTTAGAAGTGATCTGCTACACAATATAAATTACATTTAAAATCAAGAATACAATATTCTCTTGACTTGAAACTGTGTCACTAAACTTCTTACTCTGCTTACCTCATTTCAACCACAGACACCTAGATACTCTATAGTTTTGACAGATGGAAATCCCCGAACGACCATAGATCACTTGCTGTCTCGATGATCTACAGATCTATAGAGCGGGAAAGATTTATGGTCTGCGCGAGCGCAGTGCCGACAACAATTGCATATGGAAATCATTGAAGTATCTGATGTTATGTATTCATTATTAGATGGTAGACGAATATTAAGTCACGTCTTTGTTTTGGAGTTATGATAGAGTCTGTTTGTTGCAATAATAAATTAGATTTGGTAGACGTTTTCCTTTCATTCGAAATGAAGTATATAAATAAAAAACTTTTTACAAAAAAAATTAAACCGACTTCAATGTAAAAATCACTGAAAAGTACAAAATAACTTTAATTTCGGAAGTCGATGTTTCTCTATAATAAAAAACTAATTTTCATTACTCATACTCTGAAAGTAGGTCTGAAGTTGCCTGAGGAGCGGGCTGAACAGTATCACACTTTTCATCCCTGGGGAGTTTTACTTTCAACTAACAGCTATCAAATTATTAAAAAAAAACTAGGTCTATCTTCTCGTATTCGTAATGAAAAGCACAGTGCTTACCTCGGGGTTAAAGTTACTTATTTCGTCCCTTGAATTAGCGACTCCTTCCCGGGACGAAATAAGTAACTTTCACCCCTAGTGTAACAATGTACTATTTATCTTTTCGTTATTTAACACAGACTTCCGAAATAAAAGTTATTTTGTACTTTTCAGTGATTTGAAACACACAACACAGAACACCTGTACCTAAACCACCTACGAGTATGTTTAACAAATAAAAATATTTGTATTTGTATTTACATTGAGTCGGTTTAATTTTTTTTTTGTAAAAATATTTTTTTTTTAAAAAGAGCGTGCTCCATTGTCGGCCACTTCATCGCTTACCATCAGGTGATTCAGTGATCAAACGCGAGTCTATCAATAATAATAATAATTAAAAAAAAACTTAGTCAAGTAAATGGGTCCACTTCAATACCGTCAATTAGAGACACAATGACAAAGAGAACGCCGGCGTTCGCTTGGGGCTTAACACGTTAACTGCCATGTCAGGCACCGGTGCTTGACAGACATGGTACCTGTTAAGGCCATGTCAGTCCCGGGTGACTGACGCCACAGTATGTAATTTAGATGATCTCAGGGAGCCGTCCGGCACGTTTAGCTCGTTATTATCTATTAAAATTGACTGACAAGGCCCTGGACAAACTAAGTTCAACTTGGCCTAAAGTTTTTATATTTAGAACTGGATTTATTTAGGTTTTATTGGAACAAATAAAATGCGACACATTGAAAATATAAAAACTTTTTATTGTCCGAAATAATCATATTTAAAATTACAATTTAGAGTAATGAAATTCTATAATCAGTCAGAGAGGCCAAGGAAAAGTTACACTGTTTTATGTTCCTCGTTGAAACAAGATAGGCAAAAATGTGGTTCATTAGGGCATTGTGGGCAATAAGTATTCACTTGCTTAGTCTTCTTTGTAGCATAATTTCTGTCTATTGTTTGCACATTTATTTTATAACACCGAGAACAGTACTTTCTATATTTTTTTACAGGTCCTTCTTTCTTGTTTAGCTCATGCTTGCCTCCTATTTCTTGTCAATGGCATGGCAGGATTACTGTTTTCTTTGCCCGATTCTGTTAAATATTTGCACAACTTTTTCATATATTCTACAATCCCTATTTTAGACTTCGTGGTTTCTTTATAAATTATGTAAGAATTGAGTAATGCAGTGTTCAACAACAGTTCAACAGCAAGTTTTCTGTACCATTTTACGGTTTTTCTCAAAGGTGTTGAGTATGCGATCATCTGATCAGATAGGTCTACAGAAGATTTTGCGTTGTTATAATCGACTACAATTTTTGGTTTTATTATTTCTTTGTCTCTTTTGTAAGTCCTTATAAATCCAATAGAATGTTTCGTAGATAGTAAATAAACATCCCTTTTATCCTTCCATTTCATACATGTCATACCATCTTCATTTTCTTTAGCTCTAAACTCTCCTTTTTTTATCTTTCCGTTTATAACTGCGTTTATTCCCGCGCAAATAAATTGGCGACCGGCGGACGGTGCCTGACGAAATGCTTGACATGGCCCAATAGCTATGTTTTGTTTCGTTTGGGCCTCGTCAGGCACATATGCCAGACATTTTATTATTTTGCTTTATTTTACATCATAATCACCGGAAACACATTAAAATAGTCATATAATGTGATTTACTTGAATATACAACAAAAAAAATAAAATAAAAAAAATACGTCATCAAAATTTTACTATGGCAGTTAACGTGTTAATAAATTAAGACCACACAGCCTCCTAATTAATATTAAACTTCAATTCTTGAACCCTTTTGTTTTAAACCGTAAAACTTAACGACAGTTCAGTACTGAACATGAATACAGTTTATTCTCTTATCCTGAATGTTGTACTGACCGTTAAACTGTGGTTCATCAAGTTAACAGCGGGTTAAATTGTAAAGATCTACTTACAAACCGGTAAATAGATGCGAAAACTTGAGTTCATGGACTGGTTAACTTGGCCGTACAGTTTTTAATTGTAGTTTAAAGGCTTCAGCCTATTTTACGGTTTATAGGCAGTATAATAATCCATTTCCTTCTATAGGACATCTTTTTAGGTATATTTAGGTGTTATTATTACGGGAAAAATTGATGGGAAAAGACCCAGGGGCAGGAGTCCATTACGTTGGTCAGACCAAATCCGTGCTACACTGGTGACCACAGTCTGCGACGCCTTCCACATCGCCGAAGACAGGACAACATGACGAAATATAGTCCATAAGAAGATTATTCGTCGAGGTCACGACCCTCAGCATTGAGGATAAACGACGCAAGGAGGAGGTGTTATTATAGTCTATTGCTAAACTTAAGTGGCAATGGGCAGGGCACATTGCACGCAGAACAGATGGTCAATGAGGACGAAAGCTTCTGGAGTGGCGACCACGTAACGGAAGACGCAGCGTTGGAAGGCTTCCAACAAGGTCGACGGGTGCAAAGTAAAAAAAGTTATCTGCAACTTTGCGATTTTCTGATAATTGCAGTAACTTAACAAATATTTAATATTCTAAGACATGAGAAACCTTTCAAGTGTCAAAAACGAAAAAATAATAGTTTTCTTTTTAATAATATTTTTGAAAAAAAAAAATTATCTACTAAATAACTGCTTGTTGTTACTAATTCAATAAAGATGATAGAAAATCACAAAATTGCAGATAACTTTTTTTACTTTGCACCCGTCGAGGTGGACCGATGACCTGGTCAGGGTCGCGGGAATCCGATGGATGCGTGACGCACAGGACCGGTCGTTGTGGCGACGCTTGGGGGAGACCTATGTCCAACAGTGGACGTCTTACGGCTGATATGATGATGATGATGATGATGATAGTGTCTATGTCTGAGTATGGTTTCCGCACTTATGGTCGCAGACTATTGTACGTGGGCCATAGCAGCCATATACATATAAAGTTTAGTGTTTTATAGTGTTTATCTTAAGTTATCATTCATCCATCGGATTCCCGTGACCCTCACCAGGTCATCAGTCCATTTTGTGGGAGGCCTACCAACAATGTGTCTTCCACTACGCGGTCACCATTCGAAAATCTTCCTAAAAATTACGATCGTTTTCATTTATTTTTGTTTTGTCGTATATGCCTACCTACGCTGCGTCTTCCAGTACGCAGTCGACATGCCAGAACCTGTCCTAAAAATGACGATAATTTTAATTTATTTTTGCATTGTCATATATTCCAGTGTATTACTAAATAAATAAGATTGTGAGAAAACCTGACATAAGTACTAAAAGTTTAACATCCATCACACAGTTAGCAATTCTTGTTCATGCACAGTTAAAAGGTGATTTTAATTAAATGAAACAGTCGACAATTAACCATGAGTCATATCCAGCTATTAAAATAATAACATATCGTACATACATTTATGTATACATGCATATATATGTGGGTAATCTATGGGCAATGTCAACCGGTAAATTATAATGGTCATGTTAGTAGACTCGTTCTATGTTGGGGTTAGTTTACAAAGTCTAGCGTAAAATGTATTTTCTTTGAGGTAGGAAACCATTGAATAACTTCTCTTACTTTAAGTCTAGTAAAACAACGAATATATCAGAGGCTCCTTCAAAGTATCAACCATAGCAGATAAGATGTCAGATAGACATCAAATAACTTCTCTTACTTTGGTAGAACGACTTGTTAAGGTTCGCAACGAATACATCAGAAGCTCATTCAAAGTTGCACCCATAGCAGATAAGATGTTAGAGAGACGTATGCGCTGGATCGGATATGTAATGAGAAGGGACGAAGGTATCCAAAGATCTGCAACGAGCTCAGCTGGACGCACAGACAACCCAGGATAGACTGTCCTGGCGCCTAAAGACGAGGAAAGTCGACCCCGAATGAAAGGATAAAGCAAGGAAGAAGAAGAGACTTTGAGTCTGGTAGACTCGGAATATGAATATTTTCTATGGGCTACAATAGTCGAGTGGGATACCAAGAGAACGGATGGATCATGCAAAAAAAGATGATTAGAAAGAGTACTTCAAGCAGTAGGGACTTATGAAAGAAGAAGATACGCTACGTCAGGGCACTCATTAAAGAAAACCATGAGAAAAGAGGTGTTTATTTCCAGCGGAAACATTGGCGTGTCAGGCTAAGCTCCATTTTTTAAAGAGTTGTCCATACATAGCGTGTTCATTATAGGTTTTGTTTAGTCATGGTTGGAGGCTTTAATTTTACTAAGGTTGCTCAAAGCAAGTCTAGTTAAGCAGACGACAACCTGCAAGAAGCAACTCATAAAAAAGAAATCTGACGTTATTTCTTCATAAGGATTGCTTCTCGAATTGCCAAAGAATCCTTTAAGCAATGCGACCGATCCAATCGCAGTTCCTACAGAGAAGAACAAGCTACTTCAAGCACGAACCTAACCGGTAACTATAATGTCATAATAAAATTATCCTATAACCTAAACCCACCAGAATGAATGCAACGGAGTGAATGTCATAATCTTCATGTTTACGACATTAGATGGCGTGATAACTTCAAGTGACAAGTAATAACTTAGGCTAAACAAGGTCTTCTTATCAGAGCCATCTTTGTGAAACGGTGGATTTCTTAACTAGCCTGGAACAGCTGGTTTTGCAGCAGAGAATTAGAGATTGGTATCAGTCCATATTAATTTTATTGAAATTATAGCAATGACATATTAAATTGGCTTTGTGGATTGGACTATGAATGGCGGAGAAAGGAATGCGAAAATTACCTGGTTTGAGTAAAGGATTGGGTTTTTTTTCTGTGCTTTGCCTGCAATCAGTCTGATGTCTGATGACTAATGATGAATGATGATAAGCAAGTGGGTGGATGTTTATTGGCAATTGGGATCTAGATTCTTTAGTTCGTTTTCCTTCTGATGTCCGGTTATTGAGGACGTGCAGTCTTTTTAACCAACTTGTTGGGCTGTTCGTATCTTGATTGTGTGACGTCTCAGTCACTCAAGGTATGAACAGCCCAACAACAGGCGACAGGGACGATGACGTCACTATGTAGTAGCTGCACGAAGGCTGCGCTGACGTCCACAGTCGAGGATCACCAGTTTACAGGTATTTACAGCATGGTGAAAAACCCCACAAACCTAGATTGCAAAGGGACGATATTGCGATCAGACGACTGTCGTTCCCATTAACTGCCAGATAGTTGTTTTCATATGTGTTCTAATTGCGCGGAGAATTCTGATACGATACATGTTATATATCTACTTTCACCCAAATATAATATGAATGTGATTCTTCAAATCAACATAAATCGTTTTCGTTTTTTTTTCAACTCGCTCAAAGTAACTAATTCAATCATCATCATCATCTTCCTGCCCTTATCCCGTTAAAGTAACTAATTCAATACACACGAATATAAAAGACATGTTTATTTACAAAAGCTTTTTATATCATGCTGTGATCATGTACATTGCTGACAAAATACAAAAAGATGACAGTGCGTGGGTAGTTATGCACTTACCAACGATGCATTTTGATGTGACGACTGTACTGTCGTTGATTTCTGATGCTTTGTTTACACGAGGTTACTTGGTGCTTTGTTTGCACCAACTTACAGCCACTAAAGTAGGCACCCGATAAACGTGGAATAACTGTCATTGACCCTCGTACATTTTGTTCACATTCTTAATTTCAAAAATGGAAATCCTTACTAATCCTTACTAATATTATAAAAGCGAAAGTGAGTTTGTTTGTTTGTTACGTCTTCACGCCTAAATGGCAAAACCGATTTTGATGAAACTTGGTACAGGGATAGACTATGTTCTGGAATAGGACACTTTTTATCCCGGAAGTATGTTCCCTGTAATTTTCTGCCATCACGCGGGCGAAGCCCCGCCATTAAAGATGTCTTCAATCGACATCTATTGCGATCCTTTACATTTTCTAGTATTGAAAAACAGTTAATTGTTTGTTTTTAGCGTGCCTATGCAGAGATATTAGGAAAAGGTCAATGTAGTTTATTCCACGTTTATCAAGCACCTTGCATAGATGCCTCATGCTTGAACTAGCGCACAAAAACCATTCTGTCAACTAGCCGAGGTACGGGGAGCGGGGTACTACGTTCTGATTGGTTCTGATTGGGCGAGACATAAGATCTATCTATACCAGTCTTTCCCAAAGTGGGCGATAACGCCCCCTTGTGGGCGCTGCAGGTCTCAAGGGGGGCGGGAAGAGACCTAGAAAGACCCGTTAATATACATAATATACATATCTAGGTCACAATAATTAATTAATTTAATTTGAAGTTATAGTGGTTTTTAAATAGGTGAAAAAATGGGGGCGCTAAAAAATATTTATTCTCAAAGTGGGCAGTAGACAAAATAAGTTTGGGAACCACTGACTACACTAATATAATAAAGAGGTCTTTTAATTTTATTTTTTTTGTTTGTAGGAGGTAATGTGTGGAAGTACTGGTCCGATTGCTAAAATTTTTTCACCGATAGAAAGCTGCTTGATTCCTGAGTGACATAGGCTATATTTTATTTACACGGGCAAAGCTAGTAAGTCATATGTGTTGACAGACATGCGTCGCCTGTTGTTGGACGTCTAGTGGCTGCAAGGTCGTTGGTTTGCACGAAGCCTGGCTCACTGGCAATCCAGTTACTAAACGAAGAAATGATCGTTACCCTTCTTGCGTGAGTGTTGTGAATGGCAAAGGATGGGCAGTAATGTCCTACTGGGTTGTAATGTAATATTCGCGATTGTGGCAATATTTGTATTACTGCTCTTTATGTTATGTTTGTTTGTTAGTGTTATGAGTGTCGTATACTTTGTAGTGAATGTTTTTTTTTTTACGGTGGGCAAAAATCATCCAATGACAACCCCTGCTCTTGGGTGGAGCGAGAGATTGTGTCTGACTCTTACTAACTAAAAACCCACCCCGTTCCTTCAAGCCTTCATACCGAGGCTCGAGCCCCATTTCGGATTGCCCTGGCCCCAGTAGGTTTTGACCCAGCTGGGCCCTCCTGTTGCTGACGACTCCTTGAGGCGCGCGGGAACAGAGCGCACCGTCGACGTCTTGGGCTCGGTCCGGACAGTTACCAGACGGTCGATGGCTCGCCATGATTGCGGTCACGATTGTGGCAATATTTGTATTAGTATTGCTCTTTCTGTTAGTGTTATGAATGTTATATACTTTGTAGTAAATGCGTTTGAGTTGATATCAGCAAGTAAATAATGTTTCAATTTTCGAAAGTAAAATTTCTGCATTTAGATGCTACTACTTTGTAAATAACGTAAATAATTGAAATTTAGTATTCAAACCAGCAGTTTATTACGGCATGATATTAAATAGTATTTAAATTCAGTAAGTATCAAATTTTATTAGTTTAGCAATTTACTCCTGCGTAAAATTGTTATTTCATGATTAGGTGAGAGGTTAAGCTGCAATCATTTTCCCACAAAGCTGGTTTAAAATTATAATGAACATATTTTCTTGGTTATAAATACATAGCAAAGATTTTTATGTCTTCTTTAACTTCAAACATGTCTATCACATTACAAATAGTACTCTTGGGCCGTGGGGTCCGAGTGCTCATATGCTTTTTAAAGATTTATCCAAACGCTTAGTTGACTCTTCGCGTGACCCAAGGGCTGGCTTCTACCTCGGTCAGAGTTTAAGCATTGCCATACAACGTGGCAATGCCGCCAGCCTTTTGGGCACACTTCCAGTCGACAGCGATGCGGAGGAGTTTTTTGACGTCATATTTAGTTAGGCCTTTAGTGTATATATTATTTTTAATTATTTAAGTTTATTTTATAATTTAATTAGTTCCAATAGTAGGTGTAAAGACTAAAATTGAAATATGTATCTATAAGTCTGTATTTTTGCCCCTCTCTTACGCTCAAACGGGTGAAGGGATTGGGATGAAAATTGGCACATTGGTAGATCTTGTACAGAAAGGAGGCATAAGGTAGGCTTTTTGTGCTGGGATTATTCCCAGAACTTATGTTCCTATGGGAAAATTTTCAGTGCTAGCAGAAACTAGTAAAAAAATGAAGTTTTTCGTCCTTTTTTAAAGATTTATTAAAAATTATGATAAGTATGATGCAGTAGTTTATTTTTAAACCCTAAAATACTATTATTTTTCAGTAGAAGGGTCTACAAGGGTATAAAGGAAGAAGGCATTGTGTAGGCTTTTTGTGTTGAGAATAAATTCCCTTGGAATAATTTTCAGTGTTGACAGGAACTAGTAAAAAAAATAGAGATTTTTGTACTTTTTTTAAAAGTTTTATTATAACTTATTATACGAATGACTCAGTAGTTTATTTTTAGGTCCTAATAGTACTATTTTCTCGACTATTACTATGTTCATAATAATTATGGAAATATTGCCATTTAGTGACTATGCAGGGACATACAAAGTCAAGATACCATAAATTTATTTACCTAAGCACCAAGCCTATGATTTTATCTTAATTGTATTATGTTCCAACACTCATAAGTACATTCACACATTATGGACACTTTGAAATAATAAATGATTATAAATTAAAACTAAATGCTAATGCAAGCAAAGTTAGATTTAAAATTGCATTAGATATTACCGTTTTAAAACATGTTTTTAAATAGATGTAATTTATTTCTGCATAAGCTGAGTTTGGTCTGAATTTGAGTTTAATGTGCAAAAGAACTAAGTAGCTTGGAAATTCTAGTGTATTTAGTGTACCGCACACGGGCCACAAAAAAAGTCGCTTCAAGCTTCTTTTTGTGGCTCGTGTGCGTCGGTGCCGCCACAAAAAAATGCATGAAGTTTTGTGGCGGCGCTTTTTTGTGGCGGCCTTTTTTTGTGGCAGCGTTTTTTAATAATGGCGCGACCGCATGCCATTCGCGTATTTAACCCTTCTTCTTCAGAGTCCATTGTGATACTGCACGTATGGTCACAAGCTGACGCGCACTTCAGCTTTTTTTTTGTAGCCGCTTTTAGCTTTTTTTTGTGGCGGCGTTTTTATGTCGCGGATTTTACACTTACTTGTACAGACTTATGCTATTTCTTCGTCAAGTAAATCACAAAGTTATTGACGTTGAGTGCGTGCTTAAATGTCGATTAACTTTCTTCTGTGGACTTTCACAGCTTCAGAAGCCGATAATGTTTATTTTGTTCAACTTTAATAAGCTTCCCGTATAACGTAACCAACCAATTTATTATGTAACTTTGTAAATGTTCATGCAACATTTTAGATCTCAAGAAAATGTATGAGAATAAATCTTATTTACTGCTTTAATAAGCCACTGTCGTTTAACTATTGGGAGGTCTGCCCCCCTAGCCAAGTTACAACCGTTTTGCTTGTGTCGAACGCTTCGAGTTGACCTTGGCGCCAATTCTTTTGTTCTGACCACGTGACTAAACGTTGAGAACGCGTCATTCCCGTACATTTTAAGCTTTCTACTAGCGTTAAATATTGCAGATTAGCAACTTGGCTAGGGGTACTGGTTCGACATACTTGTAAACTCGTCACTTTTTCCAAATATGCAACTTTTTTTTTGCAAAAGGACTAGAGAGACGGATTAGACGGATTTATAACAATAATTTTTATTGCAAGTTTTTGATACTGAAGCCACCATAAGCTCTTATCGCAATCCATTTGACGACCTAAACTAAACTGTTGTAGTGACATCTATGGCGCCACATAAGAACTAATCCCGCATCGCGCAATTAAAGTTCTCCGCGTGATTGCAATATGTACGACAGCCCGAAATTATCTATCGAGCAGTTGCCCACCAGACTATAATACCTGTCTGGTTGAAGGATCGTCCCTTTTCAACGGAGGTATGCGGGACTTTACTCTCTGTTCCAAACTGTTACAGGTATGGAACTATATGTATAGAGTGTGCATCTCCATCCCTCTTTTGCCGGGCCGTTTTGCGCGGATGAGACGCATATCTTCCCTATCGACTGATGTTGTGTTATGTTTGTTATTTAGCTTTAAGTTACTACTTTCTTTCTTTCTTCTTCTTCTTCTTTCTCGCTCGCACACTTGACATTTTAACACGTTATGTTAAGGCCTCTGTTTGTATTTTTTTTATTATTTTTGGTAGGCTCGCGTTTGACCACCATCTTACCTCATGTTAAGCGATGATGATGATGTGGTCGATGATTTACTAATATTGTACCCAGTAGGCACTCCATGGTTAACCTATCTAATGAAAACAGAAAATAATTGTCAAATAAATTTTACTAGCGTAATAACTCGCTCCAGCTACTAGCCATGTCTAAACATAGCATCAAATTAACGCGTCCAAACGTGGGAACGAATGAACAAATCTTTAATTAAAGTGCATTTCTGAATGTAGTTTTTTTTTTCACTAAATTAGAGACGTTCTAATTAGTTCACTTTCCTGTCTTTCTATGAAGGGAGCTGGCGTGAAGATATTACTTGAGTAAATTGGGTTGGTTTGGGACTATAATAAATTAAATATTGGTTTAAATATTAGAAAGTGCAAAGAAAGTAGTTCGGGTTCGTATGGACAGTTTGTTTTTAGGGTTCCGTACGTCAAAAGGAAAATTCGAAACCCTTATAGGATCACTTTGTCACATCTGTCTGCATGGACAACAAAGTAATCCACAGACAGTCAGTCAGACGTCTGTCTTTCTGTCAAGACCCTTTATTTCAGGAAGGTGTGGAGGTACTGAGTTGAAATTAAAATAAAACCATGTACTCATCCCTTGAAGCTGTGAAAAAATCAAAATCCTTAATTAAGGAAAGACTGCTTATGTCAACCCAGAATCCTGAAATTTGGCATAAAGTAAGGTCTCATAGCACAGATATAAAATAATAAATTTAAATATAGTTTTGTTCTTACATCACAAAAACTAACTTTTTTGGCGTTTTGGAAAAAACTTCGAGACTCAATTCGGGAATTGAACTATTTACATAAGTAAGTTAATACGGAACCCTCAGTGCGCGAGTCCGACTCGCACTTGTCCACTTTTTCAAAATACGGTTTCCGGTAAGGGGACGAAGATGACGCATGTTTTTAAGGACCAATATTGATTCTGTATGAGCTTCCAATAATATTAACTATTTTGTATTTTTAGATGACGGCGGCGGTGTTATGAGTATGTTTGGAAAACTTTCCAATTTTTAAGGGGTTCCTTAGACTCGAGCTTCCTTTACACCGGGATAATAGTAGAGCAAGTTGGGCCAGCACTTGAAAGTTTTTTTTATTATTATTGATAGGCTCTTACTTGGCCATTATCTCACATGATGACTGTGGTCAACGATGGAACACGCTAGCCTAAAAGTAACGTATATTAACTCTTGACTTAAAGTCTCCCAAGTTTTAGCTATCAGAAAACTTAGACAAGGAATTCAAATTTTTAGTTGTACACATAATTCGGTACAATAATTATGTTCCCAAAACGTTTTTTGCGTAAGTAGGGATTAGGTACTTAAAGATGAGGCATCGTTATATCTGGTGGTCTGATGATGGAACGGGCTGGGCGAAATTAGGTTAGGAATCCGACGCACACTCTGCAAAATGCATCCGGTAGAAAACAGACAGGCTAGTAACTCGGCGTCGATGGTCAAGACTTTAGCTTTGACGGGGCTTACGACGTATCTAGTAAGTAGACTATGAAACCGCAAAAGCCCATTATTTACTTGAACCTTAATGGTTGAAGCTCATAGAGAATTGCTACTACTAAGCTGATGGATTTGGTAGCTAATAGTTTGAGGTTTTTGTGAATTTTGAATTTTGTGCTTGTGTGTTTATTTATTTTTAATTTTATGTTAATTTAAATTTGAATGTTTTTTTTTTATATGGGTCTTAATAATGGTACCTGAAATAAATGAATTTTAATTCTATTTTTATTTTTTGTAGGAAGACAGGAAAACTGCACCTTAGTCAGCTGTGACGTCATCATTGTTTGTATTAAATAATCGTTTTTTTTTTATTATTTTAATAGTTGAATTGTAGGTACCATCAAAGACACTTTCGGCTGATCACCATTAGGTTCATTTTTGCTTGCACTCTAAACGAAAACTTCAAAGGGTTTGGATTGGCGCCATGCCGCAAGATTCAAGCGAAATTTTTTTTAAGTTTTCAGGCAGAAATGACCGCGATGGTACTTTCTAGAAAATGTATGTATGTGTGTGTGTGTATGTGTCTGTGTGAAAAAGTTTCAGGCAGGAATAGATCCATCGACACGCAGCGCATCAACCAATCGCTCAACCAAAGCGCTACCCGTGCCATTTTATTGTTTACCAACAACTAACTTCCCAGCCAATATTTAACCGACTTTCAACACCAGTTAAAATAGTAAGACGGTTTAACAGTATCGGTTAGGTACGCACACTACAGAGTCACGATCAAGGAACCATTCTGTCGAATTACGGTTATGGTTTCAGCAGAGAATTATTAGTGGCTATGGCTAAGCGGACAAGTTCCGAATGTACTTTCACCGGACTTTTCTTAGACGTATAGTCGTAGTCAGAATGGCTGGTACGTATTTGTGGGGGAAATGTAAAATGACAGACTTTTAACGGACTTGATTTCACCCGTGTTCCTTTAAAATCGGACATTGACCCTAGCGGGCATGTGCATGGAATACAACGTGACTCTCGGACAGCGAGTTACCTAACGTTCGCCGTCCAAAAACCGACGCCTACGGGGCACGAGTATCGCTTTGCGTTTGGTCCCATTTTTTTAAATTATATGGTCCCATCACTTTTGCCGCTCTTTGAGGCGTGCTTTAGACACAACGCGCGGTCGACCTAGGGATGATCCTGATCGGACAGTGAGCTTCAAATTGCTCGCCGTCCTCAGTGGAGCTACGATGGTCGAGAATCGCGTTGCGTCCGTTCCTTATTTAAAGTCAGCTATGATATGGTCGGTGATGGAGCACATTTTCTAAGAATAAACCTTTTCACTCTTAACTTCAAGACCACTAGGTTGTAACTAGTTCCAAAATTATCCCACATAACACACAGGACACTATTTTTACCCTTTATGTGCTACAAAAGCTATAAGTTTCTCACTAGTAGGTTCACTGCTATTGACCAAGCAGAACCTGTGAAACAAGGCTAGGCCCTAGTAAGGAGGGCTCGATCCTGGTGTGAAAGGCAACGAAGGAACGGGATGGAATTTTTTGTCAGTAAAAGTTTGACACTATCTCTTGCTCCGCCGAAGGGCGGGGGATGATTTTTACCCACCGAAAACAAAAAAAAAACCTGTGAAACAAACTCTATTTGAGAAAATCAATCCCTTGTGACGTGATACAAGTCTGTTCCCAGAAGATCTGCAACGAGCGGTCGATCGTCACGACAAATTCGTACATTCGCGTGAACTGTTATTGTTGTTTGTACACTACAGCTTAGGGTTGCTACGAAGTTGATGAGCTCTTGAAATGCTGATGGTTAAAGGCCATCAAAGGCTCGACGAGCTCTTAAAGCGATCCATTTTATGGCCTAAACTGAACTGTTATAGGGATGGAGCTTTACAGGCTGCTTACTATAGACACGCGCTATTTTTCACCTGATGAAAAGACGATGGATCACGCCTGTGTAGCTTTAGACTCGATGGAAAGGCATGCGAAGAGGCTCTAATTGATGATTCAGATTTGGTTAAGTCCAATCGACAAAGTCTTGAGCACAGGCGTAGGATAGCCAGCCTTTCGGTATTTTACAGGATCTATTTTGGAGAGTTTGTGCGGGAATTGCGTGACTTGGTTCCTCCATCTCATTTCTATCATCAGATAACTTGACGTACGGCGAGTATTCACCTTTACGTTGTTGAAACCTCTATCATCCGAACTAAGCGTTTTGTCTCGTCATTTATACCGCGTATATCGAAAGACTGGAACAATTTGCTTGCTGTGGTCTTCCCGTCCGATTATAGCTTGGGTGTCTTAACCCTTCAGATACCGTCAATTAGAGACACAATAGTAAGACAATAGATGCGCGGCCACCGGTGGTCGCTTGGGGATTCATGAATTAAAGGATAGAGTGAATAGGCTCACCGTCAACGATTGCATCACTGCTTATCATCAGGTCACTAGTTTATATCAACAAAAAACAGGTAGTAAGTAACCAGCCCGCCTAGCCAAGTTACAACCGTTTCGCTTGCGTCGAACGTTTTGAGTTGACCTTGCCGCCAATTCTTTTGTTCTGACCACGTGACTGAACGTTGAGACGACGTTATTCCCGTACATTTAAATGTTTCTACAAGCGTTAACTATTGCAGATTAGCAACTTGGCTAGGGGTACAGTTCACTTTTGACTTAAAAAGCTCCAGGTGATAACTATCACGAAACAGATAGAAATATTCAAGATTTCCCGTTGGATTTGTGTGTTTGACAATTACCCAAATCCTTTACGTAAGAATAAGCTGGCAACCCTGACGATACGTCTCTTTATAGTGTCAATAATCAAGTCCTAACGAGAGATAGGCATCGGCTGTCACGGGGCGCCCCGCGGCGTAAACCGACCGTTTTATGTGCGACAGTATTGATTGTGATGTGGTGGCTTCATATGAAGATGTAGGTCTTGTACAGGCAGAGATGATTGAGAAAAAAGCGGTTAAGTGTGAGCCAGATCCGTGCAAGAAGGGTTTCGTACAAACTTACTTATGTAAATAGTTCAGTTCCCAGTTCTTTGAAAGGGTCGAAGTATAAACATTTTGCTGCCACTTAAATATTTATTTTATTCTGATAGTATTTGTTGATATAGAAACAACAGAAATACATCATCTGTGAAACTAGCTAACACGGTTCATGAGAAACAGCCTGGTGACAGACGGACAGGCAGACAGACAGACGAAAAGCAGATGCAATCTCGGTAAATTGGAACTGAGTTTATTCAAAATCAAAATCAAAGCAGTTATTTCAAATAGACCATTTGCAGGCACTTTTGAATAGTCAAATGTCGGTCAGTCCAAGAAAAGTGAAGCTAAATTGCACGTTCCAAAGCGTAGATCTCTATGGAGAAGAACGTACAGGAAACGACATGGACACTCTTTTAAATCATATTATGTGTTACATAAGAACAAGAAATGTGAAACCAAAGTTACATATTTCTTGTTGCTTCTATTATGTGAGCACAATGTAGATAATAAAATAAAAATTTAAAAAAATATTAAAAGATAGAAACTGGTGGTATTGTAACACCAGGCCCTGCGCCCACGGCGACTTTTTGTAGCGATGCTGTAGCGCGTTCGCATCAAAACAGTTGCGATGCTGTAGCGCGTTGGCATCTTTTTTATAGCCGTTGCAAATGTGACTAACGCGCGTCAGTAGCGGTGCTGTCGCGCGCTTACGAAACTCGCAACAAAAAGTCATTGTGAGCGAAGAACCTAACTACCTCAGCGACGCTTGTCGAGGAGGCTGACTTGACATTTGCTGCCATACTAAATCTCTAAACTAGGGTGACTCTTGTATCATGGGTGCGTTGAAGTAGGCCATACAAATATTTGTGCTGAGCGGGGATTGAATCTGCGACATGCAGCGCAGCAGGCAAGCGCTCTAGCCTACTTTTAATAGGCTATATACAGAAAAAAAAAGAAAAAGAAAGAAAGAGAAACATTTTATTTGCCCAAAAAGGCGCAAATGTATGTGTGTGTATTTTGTATATTATCATGGTGTACAATAAAGAATTAAAGATTAAAGATGTAAGATTAAATATAAGATACCTCACCTTATTTGTACGTTTTTTTTTACTTACAGGCACTTTAGAATTGTCAAAATATTGGTCAGCAAAAAAAAAGCTGAATTACACGTTGTAAAGCGTAGATTTCTATGGAGAAGAACGTGCAAGAAACTCTATGGATACTCTTTTAAATCATATTATGACTTACAAAAATCTTGGTCTGAATTTGAAATCGATGAATTGTTAAGTAATTTCACAATGAGCATGATTTTAACCCTAAACCCTGACAAAATCATTAAAATGTCACTATTGCATAGATGCAATACGTATGTAACGCCTCTCTGGCAGGGTTATCATGAATTTAGCGTTTATGTAACATAATACTGGGCAAGGAAAGTGAGCGCAGCCGGGACGTTTATGATGTCTATCTGATTTTCTAAACTTTCATAATCGTAAGTTAAATGTATTATTAATTGTATGTTTCATATTTTCTCACACTTTCCAGCGCTCGTTGAGTGTTAAAATTTAGTATAATAAAGTAATAAAATAATATAATGACTCAATATAGTAATTAATTAACGAATGCAATTGGATGGATGAGAGACGCACAGTGGCGACCTCGTGCCGGAAGACACAGCGTTGGAAGGCCTCCAACAAGGTAGACCGATGACCTGGTCAGGGTCGCGGGATTCCGATGGATGCGTGACGCACAGGACCGGACGCTTGAAGGATGCCTATATCCAACAGTGGACGTCTTTCGGCTGATATGATGAGACACACAAAACCGGTTGTTGTGGTGACAATTAGAGGATGATTTTACCCACCGTAAAAAAAAAAACAAAATAGAAAAGCGTCTAATGTGCTTTGAATACCTGAGTGCTTATTAAGCGTGTGTAAATTAAGGTTACTATAACAAAGTTATAATTCATTAATCATTCAAATTGTAGTGAGCAAACATCCAGATAACACAAGCTCTGCTTATTTGAGGCGTTGTGTGATAGTTGTAGAATATTATTATTTTTTCCTTAATTTTCCGTAAACACATATAAATTATATTATATTTTTAAATATAAAAAAAACATTTAAATAATAAATATTATTATTATTAGTTAGTGCCATAAAATCGTTTCACTCGTTCTGAAACGCGCCTAGGCGTGCTCACACTCTTGACTGAATATTTTTTGTGTTTGTACTTCGATGTTTGGCAGTAGGTTTTACAGGTTAATCGGTATTATTGAAATTTTTTGTTTGACCTACATAGGAGGTTTTGTGATTACATGCTAATAGTATATAGATACAGTGAAGGACTGGAAACAGGAAGTCAGCAAGTGTGTTATATTGAGGCTAAAATACTGGCTAAGTACGAGTTATATATGCGCTCGAAGGGTTCCGTGCTGTCCTTAGGAAAATCCGGCAAAAAATCACGTTTGTTGTATGAAAGCCCCCCCTAAAATATTTATTTTATTCTCTAAAATTTCAACTGTCTAGCTATCACGGTTTTTGAGATACAGCCTGGTAACAGACAGACGGACAGACCGATGGACAACGAAGTCTTAGTAATAGGGTCCCGTTTTTACCCTTTTAGTACAGAACCCTAAAATAGCAACATGATTTTTTTTTACTGATTAATTTTACACACTTGCCAACCCTATTTCCTGACGCTACCATTGTGTCACTGATCATCAGATAAGGCCTGATATGAATCGAGTGTCTGCCTTCTGACAGGGTTATCGCAAAATTTGCCCATATTCATTTAGACTTTATAGTGACATCGAAAATTTCTGAAAAGCAATGTCATGGAATTTATAAGAAGAAAGTGCGATGAGTATAAAATCATACAATTCATTGGAAAACGAACTAAAGGACACTAAGAATGTCATAATGAAAAAAAGAACAGGTCAAGTGTGATTCGCGCACTTTGGGTTTCTGTGCAAACTTACCTATGAAAACAGTTCAATTCGCGAATTGAGTTGCGAAGATTTTTCCGAATCGAAAAAAGTTTACATTGATAAATGTTTCTACACCATGATCGCGATCTGCTCATGTTATTCTATACCGTTATAGTGTGTGTTAAATGTATCTACAAATAGATTATTATTATTTTACTTTTTACATTTTTAAATACTTCTTTAAAAAAGAACTAACAACAAAAAAGAAAACATTTAAAAATAAAAAAATATTGTAGTCTCCCAGCATCGGGAACAGTGTCCAAGCTACCGGTGGTCAGGGCTCCTGAGAGAGGAACCTCCTAAAAATACGCGGAGTGTCCAGGAGTACGACTTTCTGCATCAAACCTTTGATCCAACCGCCCATTTTATTAGAACCTCCTCCTTTTATTGAAGTCGATTAAAAAATAAAAGCATTCAAATTAAGTAACAACCAAACAAAACGCGAACTTTGCACTTTCAGATTGCAAATGAGCTATTACGTATCACAGCGGATAGAAATTTTATTGCTATCATCGTTGGTAATTTTAATGTGCCTGAGCGTGGGATAACTGTATGCTTCCCAGGTGATAATAGGTAAACCTCATTTGCCTCGAGATGGAGGGATTGAGTGAAGCAAGACCGAAAAGTAAACACTGTGATCCAAGCTTGTAGAGGAGAATTTTGAAGAAATAGTTAGTAGCGACATCTATGGCGTTACATCTACGGCAGATTTTCTGTTTAACCCATTATTTATGTGGCATTGGCACAGTGTTTTTACAAAAACGACATCAATCAGTTGAGATAGCGGTCAAGAGCGAGCCTACCAATAAAAAGAGGCCCCAGAGACAGTTTTTATGGTGGAGAAAATCGTCCAATGACAACCCCCACTCTTGAGCGGAGCAAGAGATAGTGTCAGACTCTGACTGACTAAAAACCCACCCCGTTCCTTCTAGCCTTCACACCGGGGTTCGAGCTCCCTTTCGGATAACCCTGGCCCCAATAGGCTTCGACCCGGCTGGGCCTTGGGCCTCTGCTTGATTTTGGCCCGCCTACACCTTCCAAAGGCCCAGCAGTAGGCCAGGGTCATGAGATACAATTATAAAGATCATTATAAAAAAGTAGCTAAGAAGGGAAAACAAAGTCCAATGGTCTACTTAAAAGGCCCACTTTCATTATAGGAATTTCAAGGGCTCTATTAAAATCATCAAACAAAGAATTCGGAAATAGTGACGTCAAGAAAATAATTATTTTATTTTAATAGAGACGCATGTTGATTGGTTTCCACATAGCATCGCTATGGTTTGATAGTATGATTGACATAAACGATTGATTGATTGCTTTGGTATATGTAAAGTGCTTGTTTTTATTGCTTGTGCAATTAAATGTACTATGCTTGTACTTTTACCGTTGGGTCAAAGGTAAGAATATCATACACAACTCATCGGTATGATGATGATGGTTGATTTTGATCAGATTGTATTAAATTAGTAATACAAAATCGTTATTATAATATTTTTTTCATGCATTTATTTATCTCCCGGACCCCGAGGTCCTTTGGAAGGCATACGAAGGTAGAGGCCCATTAGACAATATTTATGGAACACGATACCAACCGACGATATAGCACATACTGGGATATGTACGCGTACCAGTAATATTATCATCATCATCAGCTTTTTTTATGCACCCAATGCTGGGAATCAGGTCTACTCTCTAGGAGAGGGAATGGGCCGTAATCTACCATGCGGGCCCAGCGCGGGTTGGTAGATGTCACATGTCTTCGAAGTTTTGGTTCTAAGACATGCCGGTTTCCTCACGATGTTTTCCATCACCGTAATATTAGCTTTCATTAAATGCCATATATTCGTAGTAAGACATTCATTTTCTCATAGGTGGCAACAAAAAAGAAATCAGCTACGAGATATTTAGTAGCAGGCATTCAATGTGAAAAAAACCTTATTATGAAAACCAAAATCAACATCCTCTCATAAATAAAACAGCTATCTTTACTGGAACTCATTACCCGCTAAAGTTCAGCAGCTTCTGATTACAATCAGCCATTCACAAATAATTTACGTTCGTAAACTTATGGCATAACTGCAGGAAGATACTCTTAAACCATACTTTATAAGTAATAGCAAGGCAACGCAATCCATACTGTACTATCGACGCTAATATGTATGCTAGAAATGCGAAAGTAACGCTGCCTGTCTGTCTGTTTGCTAGATTTTACAACGGACATCTCTTGTTCTAGGATTTCACCAGAGGACGTGTCTTAAAGGTGTTTTTGATATAAGCTAAATCCAGCCAGTATCCTTCTGTTGCCCTTTGCATTCTTGAAACCCGGTTAAAGTTCCCGCAGCCCTAGTAGGCATTGTTCCTACTGGGCACCTTCAGCTTTGGAGGCGCGCGTTGAATAATACACGCCGTAGACTCGGACCTGGTCCTTACCGGCACGACTAGAAGGAGAGCTAACCATTGCTGGTCTTCCGTAAGCCTGCTCCTACGGTGGCTAGAAATGGCCCTTCGACTCCCTAAATCTACCTCCTCAATTAGGACATAGGATACTGTTTATGGGTTGCTTTAATATTCGGAAGAGTTACTGAGACCTTGGATCGCAAAGGGCAATTGAAGGAACTCAGGCCAATAAATTAAAATAAAAAACTTTTTATTCCTAGATGATTTTCTCTCGGGATGATTCCCAACTTTCACGCAGGTGAAGCCAGGGGTAAAGCAAGTACTTAATAACTAATAGCAAGCCAATGCAATAATTATTAAGTTATTACAAGTTGTATACGTAATGGGGGCCGGGGTGAGAGAAATCGTCCGCACTAGGGAACCAATTAGATGATCGCGTTCGTTGTGAGTTAGGATGCTATTAAGTAAGCACGATCAAAATGGATACTGTTGGAACTCGATGGTAAACGCGCAAAACTAGAACAGATTTTCTCGAAGGTGACATATCCTCAATAGGCGTGTTAGGTGTCTTTAAGGCTAGAGTGAATAGGATCTTAATAAACTAATGCGGCTCACCATCAACGATTGTATAACTACTTACCATCAGGTGGGGTCGCGTTGCGCCACCGGTACATGGTAGACATCCCACCTATACGTACAAAGCGTTTTGGGAACACATTCATTATGCGTACAGCTAAGGAGTGGAATTCGCTGCCAGAGTCTGTGTTTTCTGATAGGTGTAACCTAAGCGTCTTTAAGTCAAGAGAGCATGCTTCTAGGCAAGCGTGCTACATCGATAGCCACATCATCGCTTACCATCAGGTGAGATGGTGGTCAAACGCTAGCCTATCAATAATAATAATAAAATAAGTGGCATATCTTCAATAGCCACATAATTACTTACCACTTTAATGGCCGAATGCCCCACTTGAAAGGGCAATTTTGGGATTATTCGCAATGAGCATCTTTAGAAACATAAGCGGGATTTAATCAGTAAAAGTCTGACACGATAGAGTGGGAGAAGTCATTGGATGATTTCCCCACATATTATGGCGGCTTTTGGAGGAGGCTTATGTCCAACAATCGACGTCTTACGGCTGAAATGATGACATGGCATGTGATAAGGCTAGACTAAGAGAGAGAGGAATTACAGAATATTTCCTTAGAGAAAATTGTGGACGTTTTTTTTTTTAATTGATATATACTAGTGCTTGACTGTGATCTCACCTGATGGTATGCAGTGAGGCAATTTCTGATAGTTAGGTGCATTAGTTTATTAAGAGCCTATATTCACTCTGGACTTGAAGACACCCAAATTATAATCGGACGGGAAGACCGCAGCAGGCAAATTGTTCCAGTCTTTTGACGTACGCGGTATAAGCTTCTAAAATTGTGGAGATACTGAAATTTTTGGTGATTTTAATTACTTAAATCTGCACCAAAACCAATAGTATCCCTGTAGTCAGTTCACACGTTTATCGCCTATGAGAGTCAGTGCTCCTCCAAATGTCACATTCTCACTGTAGCCGGCGACACTGATTGCCTTATAGCCTATATATTGTGTTTATATATAAATAAACCTTTTGTGTGTCTAGTATACTTCTTGGGATATTGAGAAACAATTGAGTTTATCTTAGGATTCAACAATTTAGTATTATTTGGATAGGATTTTGACTAGGCATATGCAATGGTGACCCAGAGGTACCCTGGCTTAGTATCCCCACAAACGGACTACAAAAAAAAAGCTGAAGCGTGCGACAGCTAGTGGCCTTTAGTGGCTTTTTAGTGGCTGTGCGGGGACACTAACGAGTCGTATTTTGCGGGTTCAAACCCAGACAGGCGCTTTTCTTTTTGTATTTTATGCCCCAAATAACACGGGACAAGGGCAGGAAGATGATGATAATTTTATGTAATCACAACTGCATTTAAGTGTATAAAATTATTTGTTTTTGATTTGATATTTGTTCCCAAAACGGTGAAGAAATCGGTATGTCCTAAACCCAAAAATTCGAAGATATGTGAAATTCACCGACCCGCACTGGCCCATGTGGTGAATTACGACTTATTCCTTTCATAGAGAGGAAGCCTGAGTCTCAACAGTGGGCATATTTTAAGGCTGATTATACTTAAGTATAGTATATGCTTACGCATAGGACTGTTCATAGTAGTGACACTTGGGGGAGACCCATGTCCAACAATGGACGTTTTTCAGCTGAAATGATGATGACGATATGCTTATGTTTATTATTCCATCGTCGGCCACATCATCGTTTACCATCAGGTGAGATAGTGGTCAAACGTGAGCCTATACATTACAAAAAAAAATGCGATGCTTTAATTTTACTTCTTATTTATTTTTTATAAGTTTCTTTATAAAAAAGCCCTGTCCTTTATAATTAAAAACTAAAAGCATAACAGTACCTATGGCATTTAATTCAGTCGATTCATTTCTGCGTTCATACCTTGATGGCTAACAGGGCGAGGCTGCATGCCGGAACCCTTACATTGTAGACTGACAGTTTGCATTCAGTGTTAATTTTTATAATAAACCGTTTGAATCAATAGCACAAAATATATAGGTACAGAAGTCAATCTATATACAAAGCGCGCTCGACTAACGCACACATAGACACCGCTCGCGGACTCGATATCTCGGAGCGCCTCGGCCCGTTCGTCGAACAGTTCCGGCTCAAATGCTCATTAGTGTGCGTCCACCGAGCGTAGGTATAAAAAATGAATTACATATATGAGATTGTCTTCTGTACCTATCTATTTTGTGTCAATAAGTACTTGCCTGGTTGAATCTTAAAAAAGTTACAATCCCTTAAAGAATTACACCTTCAATAGTAATTACCTGTGAACAAAACAAATACAATCATTAGAAACAAATCAATAAACATTTAACTTAATAATTCTACTTAAATGAGTGCAAAATGTCACTGTCAGATGTGGAATCTAGGCTTGATCAACTTGATTTTCGTATTTAAATGAAACCTTAGCGATGGAGTCAAGCAAGCCTACACGATCATAATAAATTATGAGCAGTATGTCATATTGACTGTAAACAGATGGCGCCGCTGTCGCATTGTGCAAGAGTTCGCCCCAAAGGAGGTTTTAAATGAAGATAAATCTTCTTGGATCCTTCATTCTAGTTTGTTTGATTCGAACTTAAAATAATCCAGCTCATTGTTTTTATGGAGATTTTAAGGGATTGGTAAGATTTTTCCGAGTAAAGTTTAGTTTTGGTTACTTGCAATTAGAAAACACATTACCTAATATTTTTGCTGTACCTATTTGGCAGCAAACGTATCAAGCTTGGCAAGCTTTGCTGAGGTAGTTAATAAGAATTTCGGCTGTTTTTAATGTTTTTTAGTTTAGTTTCGACATTATCCTGTTGTGTAGACATTTGAGATACAACATTACGTCAATTTGACATTGCAATATCCATTAGAAATTATTGAACTTCACTCGACAAAATCCCGCCAAAAACACTGGTGTACTGGGCTGACATACTTGGCTTTTTATATCCAAAATCGATGGTTCATTTAACAAAAAGGTTTAATGCAACATCTGCATCCTTCGTGACAAACGAAGTATGAAGGTCTTGGTCGTGAGCAAACAATCGAGTGAGCACGAAAATAAAATACATGATCGACGTAAAATTGAGACATTTGTCGTGTCAACGAATCGAAAGGGGGATCCTTGAAATTGCATGCCAATTGGTATTTAAACCGGATATCAGAAGATCTGGGTTACATAAATGTTTCTTCAAGTCTTCTGATTGTAGACCAGACACTTTTACTCTAGTATCATCGCCATTGCAGCGTCTGTAAACGCTGCAATGGCCTCACCACCTTCCGACCTGTCAGCTTTCATTGCAAGAGTTTCAGCGCTCAATTAATCCATAGATCTCACCCAGAGCTTTCTATCAAGCGAGATGAACTTGGCCGTCAAAAAAGAAGCTCGTAAGTCCGCTACGTTTTTTCAATCTTAACGTTATCCGAATGTCCTTTTTAAAGAATAATTTTCAAGAAAGGCAAATCCTGAGACTACGGGCTGTGAAATAAAGTTCAGTATTGACTTATTTTTTTGCTAGAATAATTTAGTATGAACTTTGTTGCACTATAATTTGATCGTTTTGTAGAACATCGGCATTTAAAGACTAAGAAAAATGGTAATTTTAGTTATTAAAGGAAATACCGTGATATAACGGTAGACACTAAAATCTACTTTTTTAGCCCGTGTCATTAAAATTATAGGACCTCTGCTTTATACATATCGCACACCCAGAACAACACTGCACTAAGTCTAAATAGCTCATTTTTCAGAATCGACGAAAAACCGTTATCTCATGTTATGTGACAGTTATTGCGAGTGTCCTGCACATTGCATGTAAAGAATCCATGTAAAGGATTTTTTACATGCAATGTGCAGGACACTCGCAATAACTGTCACATAACATGAGATAACGGTTTTTCGTCGATTCTGAAAAATGAGCTATTTAGACTTAGTGCAGTGTTGTTCTGGGTGTGCGATATATATAGCTCTTAGCAAACTGTAGCAACCTTAAGACCTACATCGCAACCATCATTAAGCAATGACGTCTATAGAAAATCAACGCGTTATGATTCAGGCTGGCAACACTGACTTGTAATAAATCATTCGCTTTCTCGTCGCGACGAGCGAGCGGACTCGGGTGATGTATGTAGTACATTGTGAATACAATTGCGCATGATCAATGGTAATAATTGTACGCATTAGCTTCTGTTACTGACGGTAATTCATTTTGTTGGGCAATAGGAGTACTGGGCTAAGGGATTTTTCTTTGGTACTCTAATTTACGAGCAGTGGTATTTGCCCCGCCTTCCAAGTTGTAGGTCGCGGTTTCAAGCCCAGCCAGGAGCATTAATTTGTGTAATTTATTTCAGCACCACTGTTCTCAAAACAGCAAAGGAAAACATCTTGAGGAAACCGGCATGACCTAGAACCAAATCGCACTGGCTCGCGTGGTGATTACGGCACATTTTACTAGAGAGGAGGCCCAATTCCCAGCAGGGGGAATATTATAAGGCCGCTTATGCTTACTCTATTTTGTACCAGTTAGCAGGAAGTAACTCGATTAGAACCACTCGTATGTCTGGCCATCAATCTATCCAAGAAGTATAGAGTTTGCTCAGTAAATGGGTTGTGGAGGTCCAATAGGAAATCACTTCATATAAAACACGGGTATTTAGTGACTCAGGTTAGATTGGAAACCGACCCTAAGCTAATTGGAAAAAGGCTAGAATAATGAGGATCCTGATTTATGCTTCCAGCATTAAAATAACCTTAGTACAATGCTTAAGTAGGTATTATTTTATGTATTAGGTATTTTGATTATTAAAATTTAATATATTCTGATAAGAGCTGCAATTGCATATGCTATTATGTACGCCCTTATTGTCACGTAGAAGGGTGGATCTAGGATTTATTTCTGTAGGGAGGTGGGAGGGGGGGCAAAGGGGTCTAACTGTCCCCACATACGGTCCTCAAAAAAACGCCGCCATAAAAAAATACGCTAGAAGCCGCCGCAAAAAACAGCTGAAGCCACTTCAAGCGTTTTTTTGCGGCGGCACCGTTGCACACGAGCCACAAAAAAAGTCCGCTCAAAATTAAGCTTGAAGCGGCGTTTTTTTGAAGGTCAATTAAACAACAATATCTGTTACAAGTTTTTATTTATATTTTAACAACTCTATAATTGATCGCTTCTAACTATATACTGTGATGGTGTAAGTCTTTTGTGTATTGCATTACTGTATATTTATTTATTTATTATGGAATCTCTACAGTACACAAAAATACAGACCGGAGGGGGGTGCCCTCCCTTAAATCCACCCTTGGTTACGTGCATCAGATCAATAGAAATACAAATGTTTTTCTATAATAAACTTGGGTGATGTGACAGTACTTTAAATAAATAAATAAGTAGGCAAACCGGAGACGCATTATACTACAAATCTGCGGCCGGCGCTAGGTAATAAAAACTAAAAAGGAAAGTTGCACGCTTGCTGTCGACAGATGTCGCTTTCAAACATCGTTTAATGCAGATAGCAAATAAATCGCAAGTTTCTCTTATAGCTATATTAATACTGCTTTTTATTTATGCCATTGGTTCATTTTATAGTTGATAGCCTGGTATTAACACCGCGTAAAACCTAGGTTATAAACTTTATTGATGAGCCCAATGATAAGGCGTTAATTCTTTCACCATAAAAAGAGATATAGTATACAGTTTGGAAGTATATATAACTAGCTTTAGCTCGCGGCTTCGCCCGCGTTAAAAAAATATAGCCTATGTCACTCAGGAATAAAGCAGCTTTCTATCGGTTAAAAAATTTAGCAATCGGATCATTCCTTCTAGAGATTACCTCTTACAAACCAAAAAAACAAATTTTACCTCTTTATTATTAGTTAGTTAGCCCATTTATGTCCCACTGCTGGGCGAAGGCCTCCCTCTCCCTTTTCCACACACGCCTGTCTTCGGCCATTGCGTTATTATATTAATGTAGAATTATGCAGCATGAAGCTTGAAGGCACTTTCACTGAATTAATGCTATTAGTTAGCGTAGTGATTTCTTGTCTAGACCTATTTAGTTTTTAGTGGCAAAGTTTTTTTTTTTGTCATAAATAAACTTTTTTTTAGGACGAGGAACGGCGAGTTACTATTTGCTCATCATCCGCAAGACCACTTCATGGGTGGCCGCCGAACGCTCGACGCTTTGCGATTCACGACACCCGGGCGTATCACGACCCTTTGACTCCTTTTTTTTGAGCGGGCTTCTCCCACTGTGAAACTGTTACTGACTAAAACGTACTCATGTTCTTTCAGCTACCCATTGCGGTCCAGAGTCCCGGAGACTTTTTGAAACAAATCTATCAGCCCTATCAGGCATTGGCCCTAGCAATACCTACAATCTTAAACTCTTAACAGCTAACTTTACAATCTCACGTACAAAACCAAAGCGTACTAGAAATCATGTTATTCTAAATACTATTCGACGCAGACATAATGTAGAAAGGAACTCGAATTAAAATGTCAAAACCATATGTAGTGACAGTTAGGGCTGTTAGTATCAAGTTATGGGTTAAGTTAGCAGTTTTGTATTAATAAATATAAGTGTAGCCAAGTTAAGGGGGGGTAAAAAAGGAGCAATGTAGGAGCAATGTTGTCCGATCAGTATTGATTGATGGAAGGATGTTCTTGGTATGACAGGTTACGGATTCTTTCGTGTTAGTTTAGTCAGATGAAAACATGCCAAGACGAGGAAATTCTCTAGTGTCAAAAGTGTAGAGAGTAAGATGAGATGAGTAAGATGTCTTGTGGTCGATTTTGGGACTTACTTTTATTTTACTTAGACTAATTGCTGCCAGCGGCTTTGCAAGTGGAGTACTTTCGGGATAAAATGTATCCTTTGCTACCACAAGCGGCTTTGCTATTCCAGGACATGGTCTACCCGCGTGCCAAATTTTATTTAAATCCGTTTAGCGTTTTGGACGAGAATGAGTAACAAACATACAAACACAATTTACTAACTGTTGCGAATGTAATAGTGTGACGCCTTTTTTGATTATTCCAATCAATGATTAAGCTACCATCGATGCGTTTTAAAAATGTTACCGTAGGCCTGGAAGGGAAAATAAAAGTCTGACACTTCCTCGCACTTCATTCCTAGAGCAAGAGAAATAATTTGGTGATTCTTCTTAGTCGTGCACTCTTGATAGAGTGGTCGTGGTCTTTCTCAATGGAATCTTGTGCCATCGCCTCTCTCGCATTGCGACACCATGATGCAGCTCTGTGTTGGGCGACTTGGGATTCATATTGTCCTCAAAAAAGTCAGAATCTAAACACGGTTGTGTCTTTATATATCATGATTATCTAGCAATTATCTAAATTGGATATCATGTCGTGGAATGGAAAATACTTCTTATCCCACGAGTAAGATCCCTTAAGATAATTTTATATTTTTACGCGAGCGAAATCGCTGGCAGAGACTAGTAAATAAATACTGTAGTATCAACTGCAATACTCTTAAGCAAATTCCTTTAGATTTTATCTTCCAAAACTTAATCTAAAAAGCCCATAATACCAACCACATCATAATATATTTACACTATCTTCGGCAACCATGCCATGGTATCCGTTTATGGTGCGGTCGTTAGAGGCTGCGCTTGCGCAACGCTCCGGGTTCGATCCCGACTGTGTAATAGTTGGTGGTCGAGAGAAAATAAGCTTTTTCGCAATGTTGTTTATATATCATTCCGTCGTGCGATTGAATACGGAGTGGACGTGTTGTGGCTTTCTGGAGCTTGTAATTTTGTGATTGGCTACTTAGTGTAAAACTCATTTCTCGCTTACTCTTTAAGTGTTTTGGGGACTAATCCCGCCTAATGGGCTGTCTTAGAAAGAGATAAACAGTTTCGTTCACCCCAGTGTCATCGTGGACCCGCCTGGTTTCGTACCTGCGACGCTTGGATTTGCAGTCGGCCGCCCCGCCATCGCGCCACCAAGGTTAGTTGCTGCGTGCCGAAATTGGCGACCGCGCTACGCGCCCCACCTCTGCGTTGCTACGTCACTCCTCCGCTACTACGTCGTCGCCCGTCGTAGCGCCTACGCTTTATCTAAGAGCAATATTACACTGCAGCGCCTACGCTTTCGCTTATAGCTACTTGCTGTCATACAAAAATATTATGTTCGGCACCAAGCATTCACCACCAAAGCCTAAACTACGATCGGAGCAGTCTACTTCAGAGCCAGACCTAGCAAAGCATCCAAAAGGGGGTAAACGTAAATACGCGGGGTGTGAACATGCCGCAGAAATTGCGAGTATGCTGGAAGACTTAAAAAACACTTTCGACGAATGGAAGATCAGCCTAGATGCCAACTTATTGAGTATCAATGATAACGTAAAGTCCATAAGAAGCGACTTAGACACATACATGAAAGAGTCAAAAAAGGAAATAGATTATCTTCGCTCTGAAAACACTTCTATTAAGAAAAAAATGTTGGAAATGTCAGAGAGGATCGAGGTAACTGAAACATCAGCTCAGTTCATCTCGAATAAATATGATGATCATCTAATTCGACTAGATAACTTGGAAGAGCGCATTTCGAATCAAGGTGCAATAAAAGCTCTTGAAGCCAAAATTGACGCTTTGGAGCAACAAGCCAGACAGTGTAATTTGGAGCTGTCTAATGTTCCTGAGCGGCGAAATGAGAATTTGCTCACGTTATTGGAGGACCTGGGTAAAAAAATCAATATTAATATACCAAGGGAGGAGATAACTACCGTACATCGCGTTCCGCACGCCGCTGCAGCTAACGACAGACCAAAAAACATAATTGTCAAGTTTAAGTCCCGCATTTTAAGAGACAACATCTTCAGCGCTTACCGTCTAAAAAAAGGCCTGAACTCCACTGACTTGGGTATTTCAGGTGTATCTCGAACCATTTATGTCAACGAGCATCTTACTCTCCAGAAAAAACAACTTCTACGGGAAACCCGCGAGTTGGCAAAGAAGCACGGGTACAAGTTCGTTTGGATTAAACACTCCACCATTCTTGCAAAACGCAATGAAACCTCTCCTACTGTAGCAATAAAATCGTCAAATGACTTATGTAAAATTAAGTCATACAACACTAATTGATAGAAAACGTAATCATTTTAATTAGCAGGTAACGCTTTTCTTAAATATTTACAATGGCTACCAACTTGAACAACTTAAGTTTATATTACCAAAATGTCAGAGGTATACGTACGAAACTGAACACTGTATATATGAACATCTTATCTAATTGTTTTGATGTAATTATTTTAACAGAAACTTGGTTGACCCCGGCTATTAACAATAATGAATTTATAGACAGTCGATATGTTGTATTTCGATGTGACCGTAACAGAGCAGCAACCAATAAATCGGATGGAGGTGGTGTTTTAATAGCTATTTTACGGGACTACAACCCTATCTGTGTACCGCTTCCGTCGCAGACCTCATTTGAAAAATATCTCGAGCAAATAGTAGTGGCCATTCCTAATGCTAATAACGACATCCATACTCTTATAAGCGCTGTGTATTTACCTAATAACTTGTCGCTAGGAGTTTATAACATGTATTTTGATAATATGGATACTTTAATCAATGATACGTATTTTGAAAACTTGCTGCTATTAGGGGATTATAACATTCCAACGGCAAATTGGAAAAAATCTCCTCCCTCATCTAATTTTTTAACATGTACGGGCGATTCTTCTATCTGTACCCGGTTAAGAAACTTTATGACAGTTCATGACGTCAAACAATACAACCATGTAACCAATTCAAATGGACGTATCCTTGATCTCTTAATCTCCAACACTACTTGCCGTGTTTTGAAACCTAATCATGACTTACTTCAGGCTGATGACCACCATCCTCCATTCTACATTATATTCCCACTGAATATTAATCTAAATTTTATACGACCTCTATGCAATCCTAAGTATAATTTTCGCAAGGCTGATTACAATCTTATAAATGAAGATATAAAGGTAATCGACTGGGATAGCGTATTGGATAACAAATCTGCTGATGAAGGTACAGACATCTTCTATAATTACATATACGGTATAACCAAAAATAGAGTTCCTCTATCTAAACCAAAAAATTCGAATTTCCCCGTTTGGTTTTCCAAAGCACTTATTCATATTTATAATTATAAAAAAAAATCCTGGTCAAAGTGGAAAAAGTACAAAAACCAATCTGATTATGAGGTATTTTCTTTATATAGAGCTCGTTTTAAATCAGAATGCACAAAATGCTATCGCGTATATATTGAAAGCGTAGAGGATAGTATTCCCAAAAATGTGAAACATTTCTGGACTTACATAGCTAATCGCCAAAATAAGGCTGGCATTCCTTCTCGCATGTACTATAATAATGAAACGTCAAACGACCCCCTTGGGATATGTAACCTATTTTCATCTTTCTTTCAATCTGTCTATGAACCCTCAAGTCTTACATCAGAATGGTGCCCGGTATCTGAACATACCAACAACAGCAACTCGTCTCTTCATAGAATATACTTTAGCCTTCCTCAGATTCGTACACAATTAAAGATATTGGACATAACTAAGGGCTCGGGACCTGATGGGATTCCTCCTTGCTTCTTGAAATGGACAGCAAATACAATATGCAAACCGATTTATATAATATTTAATAAGAGCATCAGTACTGGGTCATTCCCTTCTATCTGGAAAACAGCTAACATTGTACCTGTCCACAAATCCGGCTCGAAACAAAACATTGAAAATTACCGACCTATATCTCTCCTTTGTACTCTTGCTAAACTATTTGAAAGACTCGTCCATCTTGAAATATATCCATTTATACATAATAACATAATTCCAGAACAACATGGTTTCGTAAGACAAAGATCTACTGTAACTAATTTAATGATATTTACCAACTACTTGTTTAAAAATATGGACTTTAGAGCACAGACTGACGCTGTATATACAGATTTTAAAAAGGTTTTCGATAGAGTGGACCATAAAATACTGCTAAACAAAATCGCATTTAATGGCATCAGAGGCAACTTACTTCGTTGGTTTCAATCATATATCAGTAATCGCAACCAGACTGTTGTATGCAACGGATATCAGTCTAATGCATTTTTGGCTACATCAGGAGTCCCACAGGGATCGATACTGGGTCCTTTATTATTCATTCTGTACATAAATGATATAGCAAACTGCTTTCATAACAGTAAATTTTTGTTATACGCTGATGACCTAAAAATTTTCAAAAAGATCACAACATATGACGACTGTTATCTCCTGCAAGAAGATTTAAATAGATTATCCAATTACTGTGAAGATAATAAACTAAAACTAAGCATCCCTAAATGTAAATTTTTAAATTTTTCTAAAAATAAAAATATAATAAGGTTTGATTACTCCCTTTGCAATGAACTCCTTATTAAAGAGGTGGAGATACGTGATTTGGGAATTCTTTTAGACTGCAAACTTCACTTAGACTTACATATTGAAAAAATAACCTCGAAAGCTTTTCAAATGTATAGCTTGATCATGAGAGCTTCTACTGACTTTAATCGCCCGGCTACTTATCTGTACCTATTTAATAACTTGATACGGCCACAAGTAGAATACGCTTGTATGATATGGGACCCTCATTACGCTAAATATAATCAGGCAATAGAAAGAGTACAGCGCAAGTTTCTCCGTGCGATGCAGTTTAGGTGTCGCCTGGGCCGTCTTTCGTACGAAGATTCCTTGCAAAAATTTAAATTATTATCTTTGCAATCAAGGCGGCAGTTACTTCAAGTTATGATGCTTTATGGATTGGTGCACAATAGGTTTGACTGTTCTGAACTAGTAAGCAATATATCGTATGTCGTGCCGAGAACTGTTATAAGACGAAGGGTGCGCGCTTACCCGACCTTTGCTACCACTATCTGTCGCACAAACGCGGGTGAGCGGGCTCCCCTTCATAGATTAGTAAATTTATATAATAACCACTTTGAAAAACTGGACATATTTGCTTTGAGACAAAATGATTTTAAGAAGAGCGTTGTTAAAAAGTTACAGTGTCATTTTCAGACTTAAATATTTAGTTATAGTATAATTACTCTTAAGCACGTTCTCTCTGTGTAATTTTCTTATAAGGTAATACGTGGAAACGTAGTGAATTGTACAATAGCCTATTTTAACATGTATCTAGACATAAGACAAATTGTGCAATTGTTTGTTTTCCCCAATAAAATAAAATAAAATAAAATAAAATATATTGATGTTCTGTACATATTTTTATCTTATATGGGAGGTGTTGCGAGAAAGATACATTGACGTATTGTAGGAAGATTTCAAAGGTTTAAAGATCACTATTGGTTTCGTTGAATCACGGTTTTATAGCTGTTTGTTTGTTTATTTTATTGATATGGCATTTTTATGATATCTGTGTCGTATACGTAACTTGTAACCTAAAGATAGACAGGAAAAGCAATGGATTTTTCTAATACTCAATATCGTTTATTCCACGATGCATAAACGCTGACAGTTACACAAAACGATACTTATAGCTAATCCTTACTAATATTATAAAAGCGTAAGTGAGTTTGTTTGTTTGTTACGTCTTCACGCCTAAATGGCAAAACCGATTTTGATGAATTTTTGTACAGAGATAGTTGGGACTCTGGAGACGGACATAGGATATTTTTTTTAAAAGAGTGAGAAAAGGGGGAGAAAGAGTAAAATATTTTTATAAACGCGGGCGAAGCCGCGGGTAAAAGCTAGTATTTTAAACAAGTTAACTCTAAATACTTTGTTTTAGGTAAATGATGTATCTTCTGTAAATAATACGTTAAACGTCAAAATAAAAAGACAAGAGAGATCAGAGAAAAAAAAATTGAGCCCGATATAATATCAATAATTGGATCAAAATATTTTACAATTATTTTGATCCAATAATCGGGGATCAAAATAATTGTAAATTACGCAAAATACGCGCCTTAGTCGTGGAGATGCGGATAACAGCCCGTTTTACCTAAATTAGTTTTAAAACATTCCATTTGAAGAAACCCTCTCGATTACAACTCACCCTGTATACCTATACCTACTATAATAATTGTAATAATTGCTCTTAATATCCAATACTTTAGCTTCCCAATTAACAATTAAATTCTAAACGCCCACTTTGATTACAAATTACATCGAGACCTATGATTAGGTTCACCAAAATTGGTCACAACTATATAAAATAAAACGTTCCAGCCATAATACTGTAATGGTATTTTAGTTGTTTATATGATTTTGATACGTGTAATCATAACATGCGCTTGCGACTGCGACCTGAATAGCTTAGTGACGCGACTGTAAACTGCAACATACCTACCTAAGGTACGATGACTGGATGCGTGGTTCCTGTTGCTAACTTAATTCCTGTGTGTGGAACTTATATGCCTCCAACACATCTATAAAGGGTTATTTATAAACCATTAACAACTTTATTACTAACACCATAAAATACAATTTTTGTTCTATGACTTTTCACAAAACATAATTTATTTACCAAAAACATACCTTCAAGATTTCGCTGTTCTATCTAATACATTGTTTTGGGTTTCGATACGACCTGGTAATGGTGGCGGGAGTCCGATGGATGCGAGACGCAGAGAACCGTTCGTTGTTGCGAAACTTGAGGGAGGCCTATGTCCAACAGTAGACGTCTTTTGGCTGAAATGATGATGCTTTATTTTGCTATAGTAACAACCTACGTCTGTGTGTAGCGACTCTAGCGCATCAAGCACTCTCCGCTATTTTACTATCTTCTTCGTAATGTTAAGAACGTTTAATTAATTTTTTTTTGTGTGAAAATCCGTTGAACTAAAATATAACACATTTTTTGAAGTCAAGACACCCAGACCCAAAACAACTATCCGTAAGTCACGGCGAGCCACAGGTAGCTCGCTATCCGACCGTCCGGTAACTGTCCGGACCAAGCCCAAGTCGTCGATGGCGCGCACTGTTCCTGCGTCCCTCAAGGAGTTCTCAGCAACAACAACAGGGGCCCAGCCGGGTCGCAGCCCACTGGGGCCAGGGTTATCCTAAAGGGAGCTCGAGCCCCGGTATGAAAGCACGAAGGAACGGGGTGAGTTCTTAGTCAGTAAGGGTCGGACAATATCTCCCACTCCGCCCAAGAGCGGGGTTGTCATTGGATGATTTTCCCCACCATAAAAAAAAAAACTATCCGTAGGTCACCTAAAATGATTTTATTATTAAGATAATTGTATATTACAGAACCTCTGAACAAACAAATCAGTAAGTGTATTGTACGTAAGTATTAAAAACGATGTCCAAGTTAAACACATAAATACACCCAATTTTATGTTTCCACCTCGCAAATTCGCAATATAAAGATACCAATGTCGCATTTACATATCAGATAATGATCAATCAATCAGAAAAGACTTGGTAAATGTTCCCTGACAAGATGTACCTCTTATTTGGGTAAAATTAACCGTACAATTAACTGCAGTTAAGCTGTTGACGTTAAGTTACTCTCGTGACAATCCCCGTTTAAGGGAAAAGTTAAGTTTCACCCAATAAAGTTTATGTTAAGTATTACAATGGGGACACACGGACGGTACGAATAGCGAACAGTTATGGAGACAGTGTATACCACTTCTTTTTTAATTCATGAATCCCCAAGCGACCACCGGTGGCCGCGCATCTATTGTCTTACTATTGTGTCTCTAATTGACGGTATCTGAAGGGTTAAAGAGAGACAGTAAAGTTTCGTTCCAGATCCACTTTATAGGAATTGATCAATTGGAGTCATGTCACTCTAGTTTCTGACGTCTTATAAGTGCCCATAACGGTAATTGAAAAAAAAAAGTTGGATTGATAAGTACGACAATATGATCACTAGACCGTCCCATCATCGACCAACACCGTGACGTGCCATACACGGAACATACCAGCATCAGTAAAATATTATTTTCCGATATGCTTCGTGCATAATCCGCGACGCTGTTTCGTTCTGTGTTTGATACGTTCCTAGTACGGTCATGGTATCATGCGGAGATATGGACTAGCTCTTGTGTCCGTTTAGTTAGAAAAACAGCTAGATTTTATAGAGAACCCATTTTGCATACTTTCAAGTATGCATGTTGTTTCTAGAAAATCGTTAGCTGGTGACTTTCTACTGTGAGTACCTATCATTGCCTCTGCGAATCCATTGGTTTATATAACATTGGAAATTAAATAAAAAGTTAGATCTGGTTTAACTTCATCTGGAGTTTAAGTTTACGTGAATTCACGCTTTTTATATATTTCTTCATTATTTTATTTTGATAGTTTATTTATATGAGTGTATTCATAGTATCACAGCGGGCTCTAAAATATTCTGGTAGGCGTTGCGCAAATGTAGACAGTTTTAGTATTCAGTTATCGCCACCGAACAATTTTTGATCGTCATGAGTATCTTTTAATTGGAAGAGACTGGACGGAGTTTACGTATGCGCAGGGAGTGGGTGATTTCATACCGGTTGTATAGGAATCAAATATTCATCGGTCTAGCTTGTTTCAGATGACACAAGTCTCACGTTTTCGCCCTGCCTTAGGGTCCGGTGTGGCCAGCGCTGCGTTTTTTATCTTTTTAAATCATCATCATCATCATTTCAGCCGACAGACGTCCACTGTTGGACATAGACCTCCCCTAAGTGTCGCCACAATGATCGATCCTGTGCGTCTCGCATCCATCGGTTTCCCGCAACCCTCACCAGGTCATCGGTCCACCTTGTAGGAGGCCTTCCGACGCTGCGTCTTCCAGTACGAGGTCGCCACTCCAGAACCTTTCGGCCCCAACGGCCATCTGTTCTGCGAGCAATGTGCCCTGCCCATTGCCACTTAAGTTTGGCAATTCTTCGGGCTATGTCGGCAACCTTGGTTCTCCTGCGGATATCTTCATTTCTGATTCGATCTCGCAAGGAAACTCCGAGCATAGCCCTTTCCATTGCCCTCTGGGTGACTTTGAGCCTTCTGATGAGGCCCATTGTGAGCGACCACGTTTATGCACCATATGTCATCACTGGCATACTGGCTTTTTAAACATCGGTGGCAATCGAATCTACCACCTCCGGCATAGCAGTTAGGTCCACTAACTATTAGACTAATAGGTCAGTCAAAGTTTTAAAATTAAGTTTATACGATTGTGTGAGGCACGAATAAATGTTTTTTCTTTCTTCTTTTTTATCGACCACACATTTGAAAAGCACCTAAAAAATTCGAAATTTCCTTCCCACAATCGCTGATACCTTTATTGCGGCCGTGAAAAGTTTCGAAGAAATGACGTTAGAAAATTTAAGTGGCAGTGGGCAGGGCACATTGTTCGCAGAACAGATGGTCAATGGGGATGAAAGGAATGGCGACCACGTACCGGAAGACGTAGAGTTGAAAGGCCTCCCACAAGGTGGACCGATGACGCGGTGAGATCGCTAATGATGATGATTGCTGATACACCCAACAAATTTGCCAGCATGTTGGCCAACTAAACCGCCCCTATTTCAATATTATTTTCCCCAATTATTATCAGTCGCAACGTCGCGTCGTGTTCATTTCGGTTCACGTTTATTAGTCTTACTCCTTTTGGGTTCCATCGTCTTGTTTGATCAACAACCAGTTTGACCATACGCCATTTTGATTATCAGGGCAAGATTTACCGAGGATTTTGGGTCTTGCATGGCGACTAAAGAGCATTGAGGCTGAGCGAGGAATTATAATATCCATTATTTTGATAAATGATGTTTATTTTGCAAATAAGTTTAAAAAAAAATACAACCGAATTGAGTTGTCCTTCTTTTTTGGAAGTCAGTTAAAATACTTTTAGTCGTCAATTTTTTTTTTGTTATTTTAAACTAGATGAGGCCGGTGTTTCCAACCCTGAGAAGAAATACCGAACAAACTCAGGGGTCAAAGCTTCTTTTAAAATCCATACAGTAAATATGTAATGGTCAAATCACATGAAAAAATATATCTACTTACTTATAAAATTGTTGTTTTTATTTTTGTTTGTAATTAATAAACTCAAGAACTAGTGGAAAGATTTTAATCATAATTTGGGAAATAGATTGGCAGAGATTAGTTTTATTTATTCACTTTTTTTACGTTGGGATATCATCAAATTAGTTCTTTCGCTCTAAAGCGGAGCGCAAAAGCGTGTGCTTTTACTAACTAAAACCCACCTATGATCTTTCATTTAATCTTTTCGTTCGCGTTTGCGGCAACGGTCTCAAAAATTCTCACAGTTAGATTTCAATGCCAAGATTTTTCCTTCAGGTAAAATTAATTGCCTTAAAAAAAGTGTAATTTTTCGGATTCTTGAGTAGGTAAGTGGAGAAACCAAAAGTTTTTTTGTTTTCTTCATTCCAATTCTTTTTTTCTCTCGTTTGCTTCAATCATTTTGTCTATTAAATGTCTATAAAATAGTTACTAGTACTTCCTGTTGCCATAGTTTAATAGACTGTATAAGTATGTTACTATCCTAAAAAATAAAGAAAAAAACAAATCATGATATGTCATTATTGAATTAAGGTTACACAGTGACTGATGTGAAGGGTATAAGAAGTTATTTTTGGTAGATAAGAGCCGCCAATTATGGTTCCAGTAGTGGCGATTATTTAAATTTAAAAGCTGTGTCATTTGTGAGCTGTCAGTCTTGAGAAATGGGGTAATGTATGCTGTGGGTGAAGTAAGGCGGTGTTATGGTCACGATGTTGAGCAGGATTTCCAGTTGTGAGCAATCGCAGTGGCAAGCCAGATTCTTTTGTTTAAAGTTTTGATTGAAATTTAGTAAAATTCAAGCTGTCTTAAGTCAATAGTAAATATGTTAATTCTAGGCAAGCGTGCTCCATCGTTGACCACTTCGTCGCTTACCATCAGGTGAGGTAGTGGTCAAGCGCGAGCCTATCAATAATAATAAAAAAGCTGTCATTGAGATAATACACATCTATCATCTATTGAGCTTAAGCCCTGGTATTTCTTGTGCCAATCTCAAATTAGAACATACATGTGTACTTTGGTATTTTCCTAAAAAGATGACATAAGTAGATCGTACAAGAAAGTATGAAATAGAGGAATCGACGACTAGAAGTGGCGACAAAGATGTATCTAAAAGGTGAGGTTAATCAGCAGGATGGCAAGCTATAAGACTGGCATAATGGACAATGATGACAAAAAATAGAACAGAATAGTAATCGAAGTTGCAAAGTAAATAGGATTTACTGACTTGCTGACTGACCAAGTTTATGACAATTTAAAAGTCTACCTATAACATTAAACAGTAGACCGCATTATAGATAATGAGAAATAAATAAAAAAAAATATTATTTGAATTTGGAACTTTCCATACACAGAGAATCGACTGAGTTTTCTCTATAGGGGTATGAAATATAATAAATACAAGCAAAAGAGTGAGTGAGATAAATAATTGTGTAGCTAGTTACTTAATCTAGAATTCACGTATGCACATTTCAAGACACAGGCTTGCACTACAACCAACAGCAAAGATACAAGCAGGTATTGGACGAACAGTCGATTAATTTGTATTTTTCTCCAGAGTGATATTTAATGACGATATTGTTCCGTTCATTCTTTATGTTTTGGGAGAGTTGCAATGCAAATATAAAGAGTTATACCAGCTTAAATTCTAAATTCAAATAAAAACCAGCATTCTTTTGTTTCTCTTTACATAATACCAGTAATGTTGTAACATTCATAAGCCGTTGAAAAGGGCTTTATTATAAAAACAAGTAAGTAATATATGAAGTCGTTGTGCAAAGGTTGTATAATTTTACAATTACCGCGCCACGGTTGCTAGCGAGAGTTATGTAATAAAGGTTTTATGGGAATTTGATAAATATTTTTAGAATTTGAAGTATTTTGAAGCTAAGATCTCTTGTTATAATGCCTACTTAAGCTGGGTTAAGTGGAGTACAAATAAGTAACAAGATCACTAGGGTGTCATTTAAAAAGCACGCACTCGTAAGGATGAGTCGAGCTATACAAATACATTTTGGAATTTATCATCGCCTAGTGAGATTAGTTAGAATGACTACTATGTATAACAATTTTTTATGAAGGTTTATATTCCCATAGAGAACTCTAAGAGGGTTTTTTAGTTTTTTTTTATGCATGCTGTGTTTATCGTATAATATTTTAAATTTATTTTATAAATCTATTTGTTAGTTAGTACCCTTAGAACGAATGTGTAACATTGCATATGAGCCAATAAATAAACTAATCCGTATCTCTTGACACAAATATTATTTGCATATTTCTTGTAGGTTATATTTTATGACACTAAAATACTATGAAATTTAATTCTGAAATAAAAAGATTATTATTATTCCCTTTAATCATTTTATATACCTAAATACGTAGTATATAAAACAAATCACATCTATACTAATATTATAAAGAGGTAAAATTTGTAAGTTTGTAAGTTTGTATGTAGGGGGTAATCTCTGGAAGTACTGGTCCGATTGCTAAAATTTTTTCACCCATAGAAAACTGCTTTATTCCTGAGTGACATAGGCTATATTTTATGTACGCGGGCAAAGCCGCTGGCAAAAGCTAGTTTTTAATATATTTTTTTTAACAAAAACTTTTTTTTATTGTTATTAAAAATAGAAGCCTACCATCGATAATAGAGTCACTAATATAATAAAGAGGTAAAGTTTCTTTGTTTTTTTTTTGTATGTTTGTAAGAGGTAATTTCTAGAAGGACCTACCTACTGATCCAATTCCTAATTTTTTTTCACCGATAGAAAGCTGCTTTATTTCTGCACTCAGAAATACAGCCTATGTCACTACATGGGCTATATTTTATATACGCGGGCGAAGCTGCGAGCAAAATCTAGTATTTTTATGCTCGAAGACACACCTGCCAAGCAACCTCTGTACACATATTTACAAAACTTCCTCAAAGGACACTCAGCTTGGTCCCCGCCGCTGAACTGACGCCGCCCACGCTTATAAAAACATTATATTAAGTAGCTCGTTGACAATCACAAGTCAACCCGTTTTAGTTTAACGCACTTTCCTGATTGGACAAGACTATTCAGTCTCCATAGGTATATAATTATCCTTACTAATATTATAAAAACGAAAGTGAGTTTGTTTGTTTGTAACGTCTTCACGCCTAACTGGCAAAACCGATTCTGATGAAACTTGGTACACGGATAGACCATGGCCTGGAATAGGACATAGGATACTTTTATTCCGGAAGTATGTTCCCTTGGGATAATTTTCTGCTATCACTCGGGCGAAGCCGCTGGGAGCAGCTGGTAGAGAATAACGGAAAGGTTTGCTTATTATCGACCTAATTTTCGATATTTAAAAACTACTTTATTAAGAACTTATTTACCCTATTAAAAACGCTCAATCTAGACACGCGGCAGCGTGTCAAGCCAAGTTCAAGTAACAGAACTGGCGAGCAGCACTGTGTGTAATATTACACGAACCACTTAGAGCCTATTTTATAATCTATGCGGACGCCTGCCTTCGCTTGGAGTTCAACCGTAATGGCGTGAAACAATGTTTGATAAACGATGTTTTATTATAATTACAAAACCGAAAATAAAAGAAAAACTTGTTTGAAAAAAAAAAACAATTATTTACTTAACTGTAACCCCGCATCGTTTTACCGAAACAAACAGTCTGATCGATCTTTACATGTAAAACAAGAAAACCAAAGTAACGTATACTCTAACTTTATGTAAATAAGATTCAATTTATAACAACAAAAGTAAGCACGATAAGTTCCTTTTTTGTATTTAAACGATGGAACGTCGCTACAAAATGAATACATCTTGTTCGAAATTCAAAAATTCGAAGAAAAAATTTACTTAGCACGAATATTTACGCACATTTGTAACTTTTTTGCGTAAATACAAAACGGTTAAACTCGAAACTTACGCATCGACCGTTTTCATTGAAAATTAACAAATAATTTACATTAATTTTATGTTTGTGCCCCAAAAATATTGCCGTTATTTTTGAGCGTTTCTCAACTGTTGCCGGGTTTCATTATGCATTATTGGGTTTTATTTTGAATGAGATTATTTATTTAGGTTATACATCTGTGCCTTAATTGTCTTGGTGATAATAATATATAGTTGTGTTATTCAAATTATAGGTAAAGAAACTAAAGTGTACAAATTGACTGAAAAAGACTTGTCCTTCCTTGGAGTTTAAGTTTACTCCATACTAAATTTCATTAAAATCGGTACAGTAGTTTAATCGTGAAAGTGAAAATAGACAGACTGAGTTACGTTTATAATATTAATAAGTATGGATATAGGTAGACCAGCTACTAACGTTACATTTTTATGCCTTTAGGGAGGAGTGGAACATTAAAAGGCTTTTTAAAGGACCAAAGTATCAAGATACTAATTCGTACTGATAAGTATCAAACTCGACCATATACTGGACCATTCCGGGAATCAACTGGTATTTTTAAAGCCATAATATTTCGATTTTACACCTAAAGTATGCACTTGCTTTAACAAGTTATATTAGTAGCATTTTTTTATTAAGTTTAGTTGTTTTATATCTCACCCTATAATAAGCGATAAAGGAGTCGACGATAGTGCATCCATAGAAGTTTTTCGCTCTTCAATAAAAAAACAAGGTATAAACATCTAAGTATTATTTAAACATAAACTAATAATAAATATGTACTAATCAACACGTGTGAAAAAAAAACTCATTGGGCAATTGGGTTTCAAAAAATGTATCCACATTATTGTCAATAGAATAAGTGCCAAGATCACTGCCAACAGATTCGTTGAACAAAAAGTCTAGCCGTCTAGATTGTTACATGATTTTGGTTAAATTAATAATGTGATTTATTTTATCCATTAATTTTCTAGTTCAGAGAAAAATATGAGCGTTTTCACACCTACATAAAAGAAAGTTTTTTTTAAGGGCAACACTGATATATCAAAACAAAATATATTCAAAAACCTATTGATCAAAAGCAAGGGCGCTTTTTAAAAACATTAAAAGCTTTAATCGGTATTATAATATTTTTGAACTTTTTATGGATCTTGTAATCTTTTTGACTCTTTCATTGGCTTAATAATCTTTCGATAAAATCAATGAAACGATTTGGCTATAGCTACACCATTCGCATGGACATCCCGCTGTTCATAAAAGTAAAAAAATATTTTATTTTTGCCTTTTCTGTATACTAAAGTATGTATTAAGTAACGCCGTAATATTGATGTAAACTTAATTTAATTTGTCAGTAAACGATACTAAGCGACATTTAATTTGTTTGTGAAAGAGAGTCGACGTCCATTGCTGTTTTAATGGAATTTAGGCGGGAAAAGACGCCATCTTGCATTTTTTTTTTGCCGCGATGAGTTGTTAAATAAAATATTTGTGTAAGGTAAATATTTAGTAAAAGTTTACACACAATCCCTTAAGCAAGTTTTATTGGAAAATTAAAAAAAAAATGCAATAAAATTAAAAAATTGTCAGAGCTTTTAATATAAAAGTATTGAATTGTTTATGGCTTCTGTATTTCAAAAACTTTATCACAATAAAAATAAAACTTTTATGAGATTTTTAACAGCTAAAGCAACTTAAACTATACAATTTATTTAACTAATAAAAAAGACACATTTCATAATTTTATTGCTTAAATTAATATAGTTATTATTTAAGTCACTTACCGTTACCAACTGTTACATTATTTTTTATCTTATATAATAAACATTATACTTAAATATCAATAATAAATATGTTGGATCGTTAAAATGTAAAACAGAAGCCAAATGATAAGAAATAAGAATAAAAATTCTTTTGAGAAATAGGATGCTTGAATGGCGAGGTGCTTGTGTGAGCGGTAAACGATTGACGTTTAAACATAAATCTTTATATCTGACAGGTATATTATAGACACTAAAACACATTCTGATCCGGGATATTTTTTTTTTGGATTCTAGATATTATATTTTTATGATCTATTTGAATTTTTGAAATAAATTGAAACTTTGAGTGACTGGCGTATAATTTAGACAAAAGATAGGCATGGCCATACAGCCAGCGTAGACAGTCATTCTTTTGGATGCATTATCTCCACAGGTAATTCATCCACACACCTGAGAAATTTACGTCACCATATTTTACATGTTTTACAAAACAAAGTACAGGCATCGAAGTACTCCGCCATATTATTTGTTATCCGAACATGTGCCCAGAAGACTGGTAGCATTGCCACGTTGAATGGCAACGATAATTATTTGGGAACAGAAAAAGCTAGCCTTTTGGTCACACAGAGATGTAATTATAAAAATAATGTTCTAAATTATCAGAGAAATTTCCAATGCCGATCAAATCCTAAGTGACGAATTCACTTTTCCTAAAACTGTTTGTGTCTTTTGTTAGTGTATGTTTTAGTGAGTAAATCATTGAGGAGCTAACTCAATAAATAAATCGCTTATCGCTGTCAATATAACCGTACCACTGATACCGGTCAGCGGTCCACATAACGTTTATTGTGGCCACTCAACGCGCGTGCTAATTTGGCCAGCGATCGTGGGTTAAGTGTCCAATATGGACGCAATATGTTTTAATGTTATTGATACATCGGTATTTGTGATACATTGAAATTTGGTCAGATATAGATGTCACGTCTCCTTTGCAAATGTTATTGATGAATGAATCTGCATGTATAGCTGGTTTGTGCTCTAATTATAAACTAGAATAAGATTTATTAAATTCCGACGCAGTGTTAGAAGGCCTACAAGGTGAACCGATGACCTGGTGAGGGTTGCGGGAATCCGATAGATGCGAGACGCACAGGAGCGTTCATTGTGGCAACACTTGGGAGAGGCCTATTTCCAACAGTTTATATTTTGATGAATTATTTTAAATATAAACCTTATTTAATTGTTTATTCATGCATTTTTTTTGTCATTGTTACTTTTTATTTTAAACATAGAACGAATTGAAAAACAGGTAAAAAAATTATGGCTCAAGCCATTTTTTTTACTGTTATTTTTTGATAAATACGTAGACAGTTCATCAGGTTTTTTTATGGTGGAAAAATCATCTAATGACAACCCCTGCTTTTGGGCGGAGTGGGAGATAGTGTCAGACTCTTACTGACTAAAAACCCACCCCGTTCCTTCGTGCCTTCATACCGGGGCTCGAGCTACTCTTTCGAAACTAACCCTAGCTCGTAGGCTTCGACCCAGCTGGGTCTTTTGGCCTTTTGGCTTTTGCTGACAACTCCTTGAGGCGCTCGGGAACAGTGCGCGTCGTCGACGACTTGGGCTTGATCAGTTACCGGACGGTCGGACAGCGAGCTACCCATGGCTCGCCATCCGCAAGCCCGCGGTTTGGGTGGGTTGTTTATTAGGTAACAAAATACTATGGCACGAGGAAGCTTTTTTGAAGTCAGCGAAAGGGAAAAGAAATATCTACCTTAATAAAGCTTGCTTTTAATTCGTTTCTCACTAAAATTCTTTGTGAACATTCGCAAGCCTTGAGGCAAATGCTAGTGTTTTATTTATTAGCGTTTTTTTGTTGCTGTTAATTACAAAGTGGCGAATAAATTAACGAAATGGAAGCCATTTTTTATTTTTTAAATAAATTGTCGAAGTGATAATTTATAGTTTTTTTTTTTATGATTAGTATAGCGTTACCGTTCTTTTTTTTATTTTGTCATTATACTTTTTACAAGGTGAGGAGTATTTAAAGTTATTAAATAATTTCATTATAAGTTTATGTATCTAATAAATTTGTTATCATGATAAGTTCATTGACAACGACCACACTGTTTAAAATTCGATTATTTATTTGTGCCATACCTACATTTTTTTTTTTGTGGAAAGTCATCATTATAACTTCTCCCAACTTGAGTAGGAGTGTCAGACTTTAGCTGAGTAGAACCCACCTGTGTTCCTGTTCCAAAGGGTTTTTTAAGGCCCATGTGCATTTAGCATAATTATGACAATTTAAAAATCGCGGGAGTATGTCCCATTAGGACAAATTTCTACTTCCACACAGGCGAAGCCGCGGCTGCAGCTAATAGGTTTTCAATTCTTGCCCAGCTTTACTACTTCCGAGTACCAAACCAAACGAGGCAATCAAAAAAAGGTAAATATTATGTTACCATACAAAAGAAAACATCCATATTCTGCTTCCAAACTCACCATGAAAACACCATAAGCGGTTCATACACATTCAATTAAACGCTTTTTCATATCATTCTCGTTCGTGGCTCGTATCGGGTGATAATCCGTTGATCCCATAATACCATCATAATACGGACTAATGCATCGAGCGTATGCGCGCGCGCGTGGGAGGGGATACGCGTGTTTTTTGTTTAATAATATACACTAGTGCTTAACTACTGTCCCACCTGATGGTAAGCAGTGAGGGTGGGAGGGGCTTCGGGGGGGGTATGGGTGGTGTGGTGGTGTGGTTGATGGCAAAGCGTACTAGTTTATTAGGAGCCTATTCACTCCAGCCTTGAAAACCCCTAAATTTCAATTTAGGTGTCTTTGAATTGAACGGGAAGTCCGCAGCAGGAAAAAATTTCCGATTCTTCGATGTAGCTCGTACAAAAGATGGTTATTAAAAGAAGTAGTTAGTAAATAAATAAATATTATTTTTAGCAGTTACAGTTTCGAGTATATCAGAATGTCAGCAATTATTTCTAATAACTATATATTTGTGACACTTTACGACTATAATTACAGTTAATTCAAAAAAAACCCTACGCTAATTACAACTAACTAAAATCAAACTAAAATATGGCGTCAAAAAAGTCTTCCACATCGCTGTCGACTGGTAATGTGCTCAAAAGACTGGCGGCATTACCAAGCTGTATGGCAATGCTTACCTTCTGTCCGAGGTAAACGCCAGCCTTTGGGTCACGCGAACTGTCAACACTTTGTGACACTTAATATTTAGTTTCAAAATGAAGTTCAAAGGCGTTAAAATACACACTAATCGGTTGTCGTCATAAAACTTTCTACCCCACTTGTGTGGTCCTCTTTGATAAGCTCGTAAATAATATAGTCAGCTATGGCATTCAACTTTAGTGCCATGTACAATTAGCCGCCCTTCAAAGTGGCAACTCTTGCTTGGACGAAAACTCTTTATACTTGAACATGAAGACATTTTTAATCATGGAAGAGCTTGTGGCTAAATTACACCCCCGGTTCGATCTTCGAAGTTAGGCAATGCTGGCCCGTGAACCTCTTCACGGGGCATGAAGGAGTGAGACCACACCGAAACTCCGTCATGCCTCGGGAAGCAAGTTAAACCGATGGGCCTGGTCTGCTGCCATTTGTAAATCTGGCAATCGTGCTTTTAAGTTTCTGGTTTGTGGAGGTCAGATAGGCAGTTACTCCATATATGATACTGGGATTCAGATGCATCCATTCATGAAGACGATATACACTTTAAATGTAGGTCAAGTTAAGTAGTGACGTAGTGGGCACTCAAGATTCGTCCCCGAGAACGAGTAGACGTCTTTCTTGAGCCTGCTCTGATAATTTGGTTGTAATTTATAAAGCCGAGTCCCTAACTTATGATTCTAGTTAACACCACTGATTGTAAACTAGCTTCTTCTGGAGGCTTTAACCGCGCAGTAGAAAATGGTCTTAATAGCTATTCCAAAACATACTCGTTGTCTACCCGTATACCAATTTTTTTCAAATCCTTTAAGTCTATGTCAGCTGTGCCCCGCGGTTATACCCACTTCTTGGGTTAAGTAATGCTCCTCTCCCATGTATCATAGCATTATGTTATATAGCCTATAGCATTTTTCAATAAATGGACTATCCCATATTAAATATTTTTTCAATTCCAACCAGTAGTTCTTAAGATTTGCGCAAACACTTTAGCTTTATAATATTAAGTCTAGATACTGTAACTTATAACAGCGAGTGCGGTTGACTGTACCATGTTCATAAGGCCATAAACACAATTGAATGTAAACGGTAATGAGCCACGCCTTCCTTTAGCACTTCTGATTGACATGGCGTCCGCGTTGACGTATAAATAGGGCTTTACATTATGTTGTGAACTACTAAAACTTTGACATTTTTTACTGTATAGGCTCACGCTTGACCAAAATCTCATCTGATGGAAAGTGGCGATGTGGTCGACGATGGGGCTTGTTTGCCTAGAAGTAGCTCTTGACTTAAACATTTCCAGTTCCTAGCTATCAGGAAACACAGACTCCGGTAGGGAATTCCTCTCCTTAGGTGTACGCGTAATGAGTGGTATGTAACGGTGGCGCACTTCCGCATTTGATGATCCGATGATCGATTGACGAAAGTAGGTGTAAATGTGTGAAGGATTCTGATGGGTGTCGTTATGTAATAGTACATTATGATATAAGTGTGTAATGTTAGTGATTACCGTTGAGGCGGTATTTAGACCCGAGCCATGGCGAGGGTCTTAAGAGAGCCGAGAATGGTAATCATTAATTACTCACGTGTATCATACGACGTTTTTCGATACACTTGTGAATAAAATAACTGTAAAACTAGTAAACTTTTGTGGAGGTAAAAAAACTGTTTTCATATGCGCGCCCATTTGGTTTTTCTTTTGTTCGTGGGGGACAACCTGCCCCCATCCTGATACGATAAATGTCATAAAATTATGACGGTGGAGAGGTTGAACAATAAAGTTTTAACCACATTATAGCACTAGTGCGTAATGGTAATCAAAATGTCACAGTTTGGTAACAAGTGCCATTATATACCTAAGTGCAGTGCAATAAGAGTCACTTTATGAGCAAGTGTATTGAAAAAAAGGTTTATAGCATAGTATAATCAGCCTTATAATATCTTAGCAGTGCTGAGACTCAAGCCTCTTTAGGAGAGGGAAAGAACCGTAATCTGGCGTGCCGGTCCAGTACGGGTTGATAGATAAAAACTTTTGTAGATTTGACTGTTAAGTTAATGAATAGATATATATTTAATTTGCCTATATCGAAGAAATTTAAAAAAAATTGTGGCGAAGATTTTGGCTTAGTTTCGAAATTATCCAGCAAGATAATTAAGCAATTAATTAATTAAGCTTAAGTTTCATCATTATCATCATCAGCCTTTTTAATGTTCCCACTGCTGGGACTCAGGCCTCCTCTCTAGGAGAGGGAATGGGCCGTAATCCACCACGCGGGCCCAGTGCATGTTGGTGGATGTCACGTCTTCGAATTTTTGGTTGTAGGACATGCCGGTTTCCTCACGATGTTTTCCTTCACCGTTTTGAGAGCAGTGGTAATGAAATAAATTACATAAAGTAATGCGCCTGGCTGGGTTCGAACCCGCGACCTTACAATTCGTAAGGCGGAGCCATTACCACTCGGCCACCACTGCTCTCTTAAGTTTAAGCTCTTTAAAAAGATCCAATTGTAAATAAGAAACTAATTGAATCCAACAAATGTCTTTTCTCTCTTATTAGTTTGGAAATGAAAAGAGAAAAAACTAATTGTGTTGTCAAAAATAGTGGTGTACTTCTAACCATAAATTTAAATGTAAACACTATATGTCCTATGTCCATAATTGAATTCAACTTTTGCCAAATGTAACATCTAAACACCATGGTATGCAATAAATAAAGAATGTGTTTGAGACCCTATAAATTAAATGCCAAAAGTCACCTTAAAAAACAAACCATTCTTCATCACAAGTTGCACTGTTTAAAGGCGTACAAGGGGCGTAGGGGGCAATTGAAACGTGACGACACATACCCCAATAAAAAGAGCCCTTCCCATGGTTAATCTCATGCCAAACACTCATAAATAATACAGTTGAAAGGTCGTGGTAACGACTGCTATTGAGGGATCAACTAGGTTTATTAAAGCAAATGTCACACCGTAAAAACTTGAAGGAAAAGGGGAATGGGCATAATTTATTAACCCCGGAAAAAAGTAATCGTCTCGACACAAAATATTTGCAAGTCACACTTGACTTGCGAATATTTTTTAAATGTATTTTGTATATTCAGGTGTTGAAAGTGTTTATTGTTTCAGAAAGTATGGGTCTGAGTCCATTATCTACACTAATATTATAAAGAGTGAAAAATTTACTACTGCGAACACTTTCCTCTATTGCGGACGGCGAGCCATGGGTAGCTCGCTGTCCGACCGCTGTTCCCGCGTCCCTCAAGGAGTGGTCAGCAACCGCAGGGGCCTAGCTGTATCAAAGCTTACTGGGGCCAGGGGCCAGGGGCCAGGGTTATCCAAAAGGGAGCTTGAGCCCCGATATGAAGGCTATAAGGAACGGGGCGGGTTTTTAGTCAGTAAGAGTCTGACTGTGTCCCTCTCCGCCCAAGAGCGGGGGTTGTCATTAGATGATTTTCGCCACCACAAAAAAAGAGTGAATAGGTAGTAACCTAATAATAATGCAACGATAATGTGTCTTTAGAGCACGCTTGCCTAGAAGTATCTAGGCAAGCGTGCTCTAAAGACACATTATCGCTTATCATCAGGGAAGGTAGCGGTCAAACGCGAGCCTATCAATAATCATAAAAAAGAGATACTGGACTCTATACTCGAGGGTACAACACACAGACTTAATAAACTTCTAAGAAATTAATATTGTTAAGAGAAATTACTAATTAATATGGATGTTTCACCTTTTATAATGCCATTTAAAGTTCGTAGGAAATTCAATTTATATAATCCTTGGTATGGAAGTTATTCGATACATAAATATGGATTGTGGTTCCCGCAGTCACAATACTGGTTTGGAAAAAAAACTTATTGTTTCGAGAAAAATAGTGGTGTACTTCATTAGGTACCAGTAACTACGGTTTTATTATGAAGTTCATTACTTAGAAGTATGTTGTTAGGTTATGTGACCAGGTTTGAGAAACATTCTGGAGGTATTATTCGAGTGAATATGGAAAAGTTTGTTTTTTGCTTTGCTGTGGCTTTTAGATTTTTCAATGACTTTATTCAGTCTTGCACATTTTTTTAATTTTATTTTGACGTTTATAATTATTTCAGTGTTTTATTAGACAATTTTCAGTAAGATCTATTTTTACTAAGGAATAAGGAAGGAGGAGGTGGGGAGGAGGTTGACTGGAAGAAAATGCCTAAGGCTTTAAGTCCGCCTCTGTACTTTTGTGTGCAAGAAGTGTAAATAAACAAACAAATAAATAAGAAGGGTTACAATTTGAATTTATTAATTCATTATATAAATTGCTTGCTAAAGACTGCAAAAATATTAGAATGTGTTACATCCGTATTCTAATAGAAAACAAAGTGACTAAAATGAAATACTTTCTAAATTTGACACTGGCTAAATGCATAAATAGTGGGTAGCAAAACGAAAAAAAAAGTCTAGAGTTTAAGGTCGCTGTTACAAAAATACCTACCGTTCTCAGTAACAGTATAACAAGTAAATACCTATCGATATCACATCTAGTAGCCAACGCCTCAACAAATAAATCGTATATCGACTCCTTGACATAAAAATGTATAGGAATTTTATGCGATATGACACCAGGCTATACAAACACATTGAAAAGACATAAATCACTAAAACGCGTATTTATATTGCCGACTATGTTCTAGAAAATATTTATTTTCTTAGCAAAAAGCTATTAAAATGTATGAAGTTAAATAACACCCAAATAGGCAGGTGTTAAAAAAAAGTAGGATCAAGAATGTGAACAATCGGGTTTAAATTTAAATTAAGTTTCTTTGCTATTAATTAATGAATAAATTACTTAAATCACATTCTATTGGCATCCTTTGATGATTATCGCAAAATAAGTACCTGTTTTATTTTTCTTTCAAGGGCAACACTGTCCAAAGTCTAGTTTTTTTTTAGGGTTCCGTATATCAAAAGGAAAAATACGAACCCTTTTAGGACCACTTTGTTGACCGTCTGTCTGTCTATCAGTCAAGACTTTTTAACTCGGGAACGCGATAGGTTTACCCTTGAAGCTGTGAAAATTAAACTTCTGAGGTAAAGAAGTTTAATTTACTTTTACACCGAATTTTACTCTAAGAAATCACGCCAAAAACTCATCCAAAGACTAGATTCCTTTTATATTTTGCTCCATATTTCTTGTCACTTCCAGTACACAAGTTTTTAAGCAATATGAATAATAAAACTTGTAACTGGTACTATTTATTTTATAAGTAGCCAGTGTGTAGCAAATAGTCGCAAAATATTCTACCGGTTTGAAACAAGAAGTCTGTTTACTTACACACTAAACTTAAATAAATATCGTTACTAAATATGTGCGGACGCAAGTGTTCTTTAAACTTTAGTAATGTTTCTGACATTTAAGTAAATATTTAAATTACCCAGTCTTTTTAGGGTTCCGTATCCATAGGGTGAAACGGGACCCTGTTACTAAGAACCCATTGTCCCATCGTCTGTTTGTTGTCACTAAGCTGAATCTCATGAACCGCGATATCTAGTCAGGTGAAGTTTTCACAGATAAAGTATTTCTGTGGCAACATAAAGACAGAATAAAATAAATATTTAAGTGGGATTTCTATACAAGAAACATGATTGTAGGGTACGGAATCCTTCGCGCAAGTCCGACTCGCACTTGACCAGTTTTTTTCAATACATTTTTAACTTTGCCAAGTAACTGTTCCTTTTTAAACACGGATATTTTGTTGAGATCATCAAATTTTAGTGCTAGTCAAAATTTAGAACATCATGTTTCGGCTATTATAGTTTTTATCTTTATGCATGACCGAAGGCTATGATCCTGACTAGATTATTAGAATATTAAGTACAATATTATGCTAATAGACCTATCTCTCTTTTGTGTTGATATTGTAAATAAAAAAAATAAACATTTTTTTGCTGAGATTGCAAATATAATATAAAACTAATTATAAATTATAGATAAAAATTTATTCCTACAATGAAAATCAGAAATAAATAAGCATTTTTTTTTAAAGCCTTTAAAAAGAAATCGCTTCTTGTAGTTTAGTTTATATAAATAAAATAGTTTGAAGTTTATATTAATAAAAAAAAAACTTATAAATAAAATGTGTTTAATAAATACTCAATGTGTTTCGATGGGGTGGGTCATTGAACTCGTTTATCAAAACCCAAGGCATGGGGGCATCGCATAATTTGTAGCCAGTACCTTCGCGAATAAATTATTTTTCGACTTCCCATTGTATATTTCAAGAACGAATTTTATGGTCGACTTTACATTGTAATAATGATCGAATTAGGATCTTATTAGCATATTATATTTTACTAATTTATTACCGGCTAAAAAGCCTAAGGACATTAATTTTTTTTTGATGAAATATTTCATAACTGTATAAAAAAGTCGTTTGAAATATGTTCTGGCAGGATGGTGGTCCATTGCCTGTAATTTGCATGTGGAGTTGTAGACTCTATGATGGCTCATTTCCCTTAGTTGACCTTAGTTAAGGGCCTGAGTGGACGATGGACTTAACTAGTCATATGAGCCAATGGCGTAACATAACTGTCATTGTAGAAAAATCAAACTGTCATGTGCAATGCTGCCACTTTAAACTTCGAACAAACTTCCTTCTTTTTTCTTCTTTTATTGTTTGCTTGAAAAATGGAACGTAATTTTTTTTAAATCTTAATATCTCTGTAAATTGATCATCAACTTTTTTTTTTTAAATCTAACAACCATGACAAACAATGCTTTTCTGTGTTTTTATCCAGTTCGCATTCAAAGCAGCGAATGAGATTGGACCTTCAAAACTTGCTCCATATTCCATGCATAAATCAGCGTAACCATAAACTACTCATTTAAATTTTATTATTAAATTTTACCTTTTATAGTCAAACAAAGAAAATAACTGCCGCATATAGAAACAGATGGCAAGATAACTAAGATAGACTAAACTACTTAGATTAACATACTTGTAAAACTGTTTGCCGTATATGTTTCTTAATAACGGATATTATACTAGTTTACCCGGTCATTACTATACACGGAATATGAAATAATATTTCACACCTAATAAATAGCTGTAATGTTTATTATAAAGACCGTGACTAAGTGAGTTTTAATTATTTCCTTACTTCCTTGGTTGGAAAAAAGTGCTTTTGCCATGTTTGCTTTTTCTAAGACATTGAAATATAGCTTTCTTGTAATAACAAATGTAGTTTGATTCCGCCATTCTGATGTGAGTTACCTTACTTTGATGTTTTGATAGCAAGAACGAAACATTACCTGTAACAAAAAAAAAAAAAAAACAAATGAGTTCGGCATTCGAAATTAAAAATTATGAGTTCGGCATTTAATAGTTGACATGTCAATTTATAGTTCACACAATTAAAAAAAAAATCGTTCTGTGAATTTTAAATTTAGAACCACATTCACACTTGGAGCCTTATGTTTGTAATAATTGTTCATGGATAAGTTCAAAATTAGAACAATATTTATTTTTTAAACGAATTACTAGAGTACGTTTTTAGCTTTTGGTCGGTTGAGTAAGGAAGTGAAGAGGTAATTTATCTCCTAGTCTTAAAGTTAGTAAGTAGTTCTTGAGATCTAGGTTACGGTAGTACAACCTAACAACCAGACTAATATTGCTAAATGTATTTTGACCATTTTGAGATTCAATAATTCGCAGTATGTATGTAGATTGAAATCGTCTATGCATCTACTCTTTCCTAGTTTTGCCGTATTTGGATAAAATCCGTTAACTTCAGATGTACTGGGTATCATTACGCTTAATCTATTGTGGAGACGCAGAGAGGTGAACAAGTATGATTTATTCGATTTTGGTCTGAGTTTAATTTTGAAACAAACTATGCAGTGTTTGTGGTCTGTGAAATCAAAGGAGATCATTATGAGAAACAGCCTTTATACGTACATACTAACTAGACATTACTATATATTTAAAAAGTTACTCAAATTTAGAATAGGTTTTGAAATTGACAGAAGAAAAGTTCAAAACGATGAAATATCATAACCGTTTTTATCTTCATCATCAGTTCAGCACCATAATTCAGAAGTCTATGCCTCAAAATACATCAAGGTCGTAATACGTCACAGTAATTATTAAGGTTCAATTATGACAATAAGAGGTGATTTCTGCAATCTTAATTAAACTATAAAGGGGTCAGCAGAACAATCAACATTACATAAATATTTCAAATAGATTTGATCGATGTCATCATTAAAATATCAAATATCAACAATTAGTTGTAAAAGTCTAGATTATTAAGATATTTTTCATTTTGTCTGATTTTAAATTAGGTGTTATTGAAAATATACCTACAAATGATCGTCTTAAAAATAATAATTTTTCGAATAAAACTCACTCATAATCTTAATAAAGTTTGTGAGAAAAAATCTTAAACCGTTACTGAGCCTGACTTATTAGAATGAGGTGTCAAAATATGACATTCTTTCATTCTTTGCAAATAATATCAAAATATTTTAACATTTTATAATTTTTTATTGATCAAAATATTTTATTTATAGGCCTTTAAAGTTGAATATTGATACGTAATTTAAATAAGGTTGATATATTTATTTATACTTCGAGAGTTATTTATGATGTGAACTAGTTTGTATATTTGATTTTTAACTAGCTAATTATGATATCGGCAGAGGCGGATTATTTGAAAAGTGAATTTGATTGAGAATAAGTAATGGTTATATGAATACGTATTTGGGAAGATGAGAGCACTAAGAATTTTTGGATAAGAGAAATCATTTTTTTTTGTGAGATGCTGCGATTTTTTCTTTTTTGTAATTTTTAAAAGGAAAGTGAAATAAGCCCGGCTTTAGATGAAAATACATAACATCTAATATCTAAGTTATGGAACATAATAAACGAATTAAGGAAAATCAGGTGGGATCGCAGTCAAGCACTAGTTTATATAAGATTAAAAAAATTAAGACTTTAAACTTCGCGCGTAATTGAAGATTTATTCAAAAGTTGTGATACGCTGAATTGTAGGCCTATGTGAAATAACATATTTTGAATCTTGAAGCTAAATTAGGTAGTACTTTAATTTCCAAAAATAGCGAATGAATTAAAAATAAGCCCTGGACGCCCTAAACAATTACTTTATAAAAGACAAAATCTTAAACTTCTCACACATCTAAAATTGCAAATATAAACTTTAAATTAAGAACTCATTCCACACAATTTTAAAATAAAACACATTTTCGCTCTTAAAAGGCTTGATTCCAATCTTAAAATCTTCAAAGGTCGTTGCAACCAGTTTAAAAGTGGCATTCCTTTCAAAAGACTTTAAAAACTCATTAGTACAACAATGCATTCTGTGTTTTGTGTCCCGGTATGTGTCCCGGAATTGCTCAGTCCCGGGATGGTCAGCACTGTCTCTAAGCGAAATATTATTGCCTTGGTTAATCCAATTGCAATTCTAAGAAGAGCAAAATAAGGTACTAAATTGAATGACAGGAAGGGACGAATAAAAATTTGGTATCGCAATGTAATTGGAGTTAGATGAACTTTAATTGCTAATTTTGTTTTAAACATTTAAAAATTGAAATTTTCTCACCTTTTGTTCTAAACCGAATTTAAAATTGTATCAGCAACTGTAATTGTAATTCCACACAGCACAGTCGTGTTTTTTTTTAATTCTTTACAAAATCTCTCACTCCCGTCCAGCCCAGTCAACGCATTTTTTTCATACTTAATATTGCCATATAGGATCATATTTAGTGTTATTTTTTTTTAATTCTACACAATCTCTCACTTCGCGGTAAGATTATCAGAACTTTACGTTTTTTTTCTATTCTTAATGTTGCCATTAAAGGATCATGGATTAGTGTTCATTTTTTTTTAAATTCTTCACAAAATCTCTCACTCTGTGGTCAGATTATACAGTGTATGCTTTTATTTCTATGCTCAATGTTGCCATATGGGATCATATTTTGTGTTCATGTTTTCGTTTCTTTTTTATGGCGTTAATAAATCTTCGTAGTTAACCAGCCAGTATGCGGTTTGATTTGAAAGTTTAATTACATTCTGATTAGCGGAAGTGTGAGTGTTTCACGGTTTTCTTTTTACTGGGTGAGAAAAAAGAATCAATGTGGTTATTAATGTTCCGATTTCACACTTGGTTTGCAATTAATTGCATAATAGTTTAAGCCCTTTTTTGGTGGGAAATCATAGAATGATTTCTCGTGGTTGGATAGAGAGAGAGGGGTGTCAGACTTTTACTGACTAAAGCCCTTCAGTTGCTCTTTGTGTTCCAGGGCCGCGGTAACTTTTTCGAACAATCCCGCAACTTTACCAATAGTTTAAGCATGTAGGTACGTAGGTAGGTACACCTATTGTTTATGTACCTACGTATACCGTGTTTGATCACTGTCTCACTAGTGGTAAGCGATGATGTGGTCAACGATGATGGAACTAGAAATTACCTACCTATTCACTCTTTATCCTAATGAGATAAATAATTTTAATAATATTTTGTTTTTTCGTTCCGTCGTTATTTTTATAAAAATAAAATCGTGCTGTCGCTCGATGTACGCCCTAACGTATGACATGCGGTACGGCAGGCGTCATGCAACTTGCATGCAACGACGCGAGCACGAAGTTGCTGCTTCGTTGACAAAGTTTCATAGTTTTGTATGTAAGCTGTGAGCAGGCGTTTACGATGCGTATAATATAATATAATATAATATAATATAATATAATATAATATAATATAATATAATATAATATAATATAATATAATATAATATAATATAATATAATATAATATAATATAATATAATATAATATAATATAATATAATATAATATAATATAATATAATATATACCACAACTATCACACAACGCCGTCTAGTCCCAAGCTTAGCAGAGCTTGTGTTATGGGTACTAGACAACTGATGAACATAGTTATATATTTCTAAATACATACATATTATAGATAAATTACAACCAGACACAGAAAAAATGCTTCTGCTCATCATATAAACATTTGTCCTGAGTGGGAATCGAACCCACGACCTCGGGCATAGCAGTCATGGTCTCTAACCACTAGACCAACAGGCCAGTCATAAATAATGACAAATACGCGTCTGTGGATAGTATGCCTACCTTTATTTTAGCCAATTAATTATAATATGAACACTTGTAAAAAAAAAAATTGTGATCGAATGACATTGTACAGTTTTATTTAAGTGCCTGACGTGAACAAAGTCGCAGTCACCTACTAGTATATACATCAACAAATATCGATGTATTTTGTTGTATTTAATTGGTAGCCACCTTTATGTAGGTCCTATAAATAATGTATTTGATCCAAATCTGTATGGTGTAGCTAATTTGTATACGTAATCACACCTACACAGGGACAAACGACAACTGGGCGATAATAATTTAATATCTAAAATAGTTTGAGTTACCACAGTAAAGGGAACGAATTGTTGGTCACCTTAAAGTTGTTTTTTTTACAAGCTTTTATTTAGTTTCACCTGTCCCGATGTTTGTCTGTAATCAAATCTTGTAAATTAAATTTGACCCACTTTCCGGTTATCGATTGAGCTGAAATTTTGCAGGCATATGTAAATCAGATGACAATGCAAAATTATTATAACAAGGAGCTGATCTGATGATGGAACCGGAAGGTGGCTATAGGAACTCGGAGGTTAAACGACACAACCCTGTCGAGTTTGGGCTCGTATGATTCATCTTGACGAGTATTAATTATATAGGTATACCTAGCTATAAAAGCTTGCTATGAAAAAATGATTTTTATTAAAGCTTGTTTAGTAATATTTTTTTATTAAACAAGTGCTTGACTGCGATCCCACCTGATGGTAAGCAGTTATGCAATCGTAGATGGTGAGGTGCACTTGTTTATTAGGAGCCTATTCACTCCAACCTAATTAGTTAAACGTCATGAAACGATAGAGTATACTGTTTATGTGATAGTTAGTTAAATTTTTACAGGAATTTGTTATCAAAAACGGTTTGCAACTATTTATTCCCTGGATAAATTGAACTGAGATAATTATACTTGAAGTATTAATGTCTAAAAACAATCGCACTAATGTTGTAAAAGTGAAAGTTTGTGAGTATGTGGTGATGGTGAGTGTGTATATTGTTATTTAAATTATTTTTCTATGTAGAAACGGCAAGACGCTCAATGGTTACTCTTTTAAAAAACATATTTATTTTACAATATATCCATGTTACTTTTTCACTCTCGAATGATTTATATGAGGCCATATGCTAGAATAGCACATAGGATACCTTTTTTTTTTGTCGACGGGGAAAATCATCTTTGACAAAACCCGCTCTTGGGTGGAGCGGGAGATAGTGTCAGACTCTTACTGACTAAAAACCCCGCGCCGTTCCTTCTAGCCTTCATACTGGGGCACGAGCTCCCTTTCGGACAACCCTGTCCCCAGTAGGCTTCGACCCAGCTGGGCCCCTCCTGCTGCTGACAACTCCTTGAGGCGCGCGGGAACAGTGCGCGCCATCGACGTCTTGGACTCGGTCCATTACCGGACGATCGGACAGCGAGCTACCCATGGCTCGCCGTCTGCGAGCCCGCGTCTACGGTGGCCGGAAATCGGGATCGGAATCCCGGCGACGGCGGCGAGGACGCCGTTGCCTGATGCGGTCGGCCTCCTCCTTTGCAAGCATTACTGCTTCGCAGAAGAAGCCTGCCATTCCTCCTCGCTCCGGACCATGGCCTCGACCAAGGCCCGGCGCGAGAGGTCTCCGCTGCCGATCGTCCCCACGAGGGGCACATAGGATACCTTATATCCTGGGAGTATTTCCATAGGATAATTTTCTAATTTATCGCCGGCAAAGCTGCTGGCAACAGCTAGTTAAGAATAAAAATGAAAAAAATATTTTCCCTGACCTTTTAAACACCTTTGAAGTACTTATACAATGTAGCAAAACTTTCTACCTTCATAAAATCGATCACCCTGTCAATTTTAAGGACCATTTTATTGTTATGCAACCCTTTTTACCTGATAATATCTGCCTGTAGTTTTAGTCAACTTTTTTTTGCACAGACAAGAGACATAAAATTATTTTTTACAAAAAAGGCAGCTGTAATAAGCGAGCACAAAAAAATGTAGCAGTCACAGTAAGTTTCAAAGTGCGATCATACGGGCAACTTTTTGTGTTCAACTATTAGTCGACACAACTGACGTCATGAACACGCAATATACATATCGAATGGAAGAGTTTGTAGGAATAGCAGAAATAAACACCTTTTTAGGATTTGATAAAACTTATATTTTTTTAAATAAATATAACTTTCACTTTTTTTGGTCTCCTTCGTCTATGTATTGTATTTCTTAGGAGATGTTGTACCAATATATGGGTATGCGGTTCAGAAATGAGACAAAATCACTGAAATAACGTGATGAAGATAGATTTGGACATTATAAAATACTTACAAAAATAAATAATCCATCAGTGCCAATAGATAATAATTTATCAAGACATTATTTTTCATTATATGAAGTATTATTCATATTATGAAGTAATATTGTTAATTACTAGATAACCACTGACATAAGGCGATTATGATATCTGTCACCGCCACAAAACAATTCAAAATAATATAGTAATTCCCTAATGTTTTTTGTTTACCGCGAAAGTCTAGTGCAATTTAGTGAATGTTTATATTTTCGAGTTTTCGGTTAAAACACACAATATATTACTATTCTAAATAATGTAGCGGACATTAGACATTGCTTCCAAAAGCAATAGGAATATCTACCTAATTTCATTCTCCAATGCATCAACTTACTGAAAAAGTTGCCCGTGTGAGCTATACTTGCATCTGGCAGTCTTGCCTCAGTTGTATAGAAAGCGTTCACATTGTGTGATCAGCCCGCGGCCGCGAAAGTGCCGACTTCAACGTTTTCAATTGCACACTCACTTGTGGCGAATTGTGTTGCCGGTGTGTGAGCTTTGTGAATGGTTTTGATGGCCAGGTTTATTGGGCGTGTGTGCTGTCTAAAAACTTTATCTTCCTTTAGAGTTTCAAAAGGGACTTTCAACCTTACAGTTGATAAAGCAACATTGAATACTACTCTCTTCCTCGAACAAAAGAACTAAAATCACAAAAGATATAGGTAGATTGTTCTTAATTAGTGTTAAAAGCTAAATGTTTAGTCACAGTCAAACCTATGATGAAATGAATTTATCTACAGCAGAATATAACTGAAGACTGAATCACATGATGTTCTTAAGCAGAGGTGGGCCAGTGATAAATGATATTTATTTTGTAAATAGGTTTAAAAAAACTCTGTTTAAGCTCAGGTTTAAGCTAGATGAGGCCGGTGGTAACAGCCACAACTTAAGAGTTGTACGTCATGGGTTCCAGCCAGCCATTTTACATTGTGTAATTTATTTCATCACTACTGTTCTCAAAATGATGAAGGAAACCGACATGTCCTAAAATAAAAAAGTCGAAGACAAGTGATATCCACCAGCCCTCGGTTACAGCCTGCTGAGTTCTGGTAGTGAGAACAATACAAGCTTATGCTCTACAAGCTCATCACATTGTATTGCTGTTAAATATACATAAAAACTACATATAGTCTTGGACGGATAAAGGGCATTAAATAAATGACGGAGAAAAATAACTTAAAATAAACCTTCTAAAGAGATTTCTCTACTGCAAAATATTACTATCTCACAGTCAGGTCGATCATCATTAAACTAATCAATGTGTCTACGTGTCCAATATTTCATTTTCCTTCCGAAATCGTAACTCAAAATTCCCAACTAAACCTAATATAAAATTCCGATTTCATTTTAATGTTGTCATCAATTAATTCCGATGTGCCATAAATAACACGCCTTTGATTACATCTTAGCAACCTTATAAAAATAATAATAAATGATCATCATACTGTATTGATGAAGACCAGTTTGATTCGGCTACCGAACTGCGATCGAAGTTTTTATATTAATTATTGACTTGGTACGGTTTATAATTACCTAAATTGAAAGATAGATTGATTTCATGTAGGTATGTTAAATGGGGTTCCAATAGGTGTTGTGCAATCTGGATGTAATAGGAATGATTACATACATTTATCTTTGATATGAAGGTACATATTTCTTATAGAGAGTTATTAACTATCGGAGAATTAGAGAAAACTAGCATTTCAAAATTAGTTGACACATTGGTATACGTACTAATATTATAAAGATGAGTTTGTTTGTAATATGTCTGTTACTTCTTCATGCTGATAGATTTGGATGAAATCTGGTTCATGGAAAGACTATGTCCTGGAATAGCATTATCAGCGTTTTCAATGTTCACACTGCTGGGACTGAAGCCTCCTCTTTAGAAGAGGCTATGCGGGCCCAGTGTGGGTTGGTATAGCACATAAGGTGTCCTGGAATAGCTCATAAGATTTTTTTCCATCCCGAGAGCATATTCCTTTGGGATATTTTTTTCTACTTTCACGTGGGTGAAGCCGTTGGCAGAAGTCAGTTATTATTTATTAATAATTGCTACCCTGTATTATGCAACAAAAGGTAGATTTTCAATCTATTTCTTCCTATGATTACAATTCCTCGTTTTTTCTTTCCAATTCTTCAAATCAGAACCTAATGAGAGCATAAAAGTTTAATAATCCAATTGTAAGTTTAATTTACATTGGATTTACGAAATTTTTCAAGATCTATCAAAACGCAAAAGACAAAAAAAATATCGCATCCTAGTATAGAAATAGAGTATACAAATTTGAATTTCAGCTCCAATCATACCAAATCCATCGCGTTGTTCTCAGAAAGATGAATACTGGAGCATCGAGGGCCCTGCGTTGGTTCTGTATGAAAGGTTCAATATAATATCGTCACGCATGAATCGCACGCAGCCGTCACGGTTATATTCCTCGAAGGCGATAAGGAGCGAGCCTTCCGCTATTTATCGGCGTTTCAAAGCTCAGGTTAACAGCGGAAGTCTACTGAGAATTTTCTGATAAAAATCTGTTGGTAGAAGAAACAGATTTTATAACTATTTTACATTATTTTTAACCTCTGCAAGATCTGTAAGCTAAAACCAACTTTTTTGATTTGAATGTGGAATCCGAAACAAAATCAGAAAGAAAAACTGCGAAGGAATACGAAAAACATAAATTACACTTCTCTCTATATAAAACCGGAGACATAACCAGGCATATAACTATATGTAATCACTTAACTACTCCTACATAAGGGCGTGTTTATGCGAAAACTACTAAAGTGTATATGACTTGGCGGGATACAGCCGTGCCTCCAGTCGTCAATTGGCATGACATACTTCTGTCCGGAATTTGGACCCGCCATGATCGAAAGCACGCAAGCAATTGATTTAATTGATACCGTCTATGACAAGCCTACGTATGATCAATTTGATGGCGTGTGCACTCAGTCGGCAACTTGGTACTTGGCATATTGATCTTTTGAATAGTGTCCAAGGTTCCTTTCATTGAGGGGTGTGTCTCTTTCTGCGAATATCAATATAGACTTGTTAGTTGATGAAACAGATGCTCAATATGTGGTCTAGATTCTAGAGTGGTTTCCAATAATGTTATGAGTACATACATATATGCCAAAGATTACACCAGACAAATACTACACCACAGAACTCCTCTTATAATAATGAAGATTTAACTGCAGACAATCTTGTAGTAGCAAATGAGACTAAGCTCAAAATGAATATAAGATTGAATTTTACAAGAAAAGACCCAGAAACAAATTATAAACTTTAAAGTCAAAATATTTTATTTCACAGGCCTACATAGGCACTTATAAAACGTCAGAAACTAGTGCAAAAAAACAAAGACATACTAAAAACAAGACATAAAAACTAAAAACTAGACAAATTTCAAAATGAAAGGTTAATATTGAGTCTTACAAGTAAAGACCTAGAAAGCAATATTAGATTTACAGAAAAAGAAGACATACTGAAATATTTGAGTAACAGTGAGAAAAATGAATAAGATATAAATATAGAAGAAGTGATAAATATAACGTTTGCCAAAGCCTAGACAACAGTAGCAGTAGTTACAAAATCAGCTGTCAAGTTCAAGCAACATAGCCGAGTTCAACGTACTTTGTATGAGAATGACGTAATTGTGAGGAAGTCGTTACTGGGCTATTGTTATCGCGAAATTAGTTTCTTAGTTAAAATGATTGCGTAAAAACTTGACGTTTCTACGTTTTTATATATTTTTACTGAATGCTGTAATTGGATTTATATTTTTCTTCGCTTTTCTATATTAGTTTTGCTTTATGAATAGATGTCACTTAGCTGCCATTACTGAGTTGTCACAGTCACTTGTTATTTGCTTGATTTTGTTTTGTTAGCACATTTCAGTAGATTTGAGATTGTCAGTACTCAAAAAATGTGTTATGTTCAGCAAATTGACATCAAATTTTGAAGTTGGTGATTAATTAAGATCAATATTTAATCTATTAAGTTATTAGCTTCATCAAATCAATAGCACACTTCATAACTGTTGAGTTTCTGAGAGAAAAAAAAAAACTATTTAGCACTAACGGAACTAATCAGTACATCCAGCAAAGGCATGTTCTCGATAAGGCTCATACGATCGAAGAAGCGAATCGAGATTTCATAACGATAATTATTTTTAGGTATCGACTTTCGTTTTTGTCTCCAGGCACTTTACGGATTATAATAGATTGTGTATGATTATGTGTGGTTTTTATTTTAGATGTTATCGCTTGGCTTGAGGGTAACAGTGTTGTTTTTAATACTGTGTAATCGATGTTCAAGCAATTCGTTTCGATTGTTGTTATTATGTTCTGATTATGTAGTAGGAATCTGTTATTTGATTTAATACATGAGCTTTATCTCTATCAGCTTTTTTTTTAACTCGCTAATCGTACAGCAAATCTATCCTTATAATATTCCCACTGCTAGGACTCACATCTCCTTACTTTGAAAGAGATTGAACCGTACTACCACGTCCAGACTCTCTTCGATTTGACTATAAAAATTCTACTTCTCCATTCTTCTTCTGCCTTGTTTTTATTCCGTTACGTGTGGTCGAATCATAAAACGCCATATTTCTGTTTCGAATGTCTTGTTCGTATAGTCCAAATAGTTTCATGTCTTTTTGGGCATTTGTCATTGACAATGTTTGGGGCCTTCCTTTTCACCTTTTTCTTGAAGCGATGGGAAATCACTTTTTAATCTTATGATCGTCAGGTCTAATGTGATCGCATAGACTAGCCTCAGTTTTTTTTCTCTATTGATTTAAAATTAAGAACCTGCTAATGACTGTTTAAGCTACATGATTTCTTTTTTTTTTTAATCTTAACGTAAAGATATATTTTTACATCATCTTTCTCTTATTTTATTTTTATATAAGTTTGTGTCGAATAAGAGCTTTCATAGACTAGTCGTGATAGCTATAGATTTTGGCTTTAGTAAATTTGGTCTTTAATTTTCTTTGTACCAAGGTTTCTTTTAATACCAATTAAGATTATATGTATCATTCAACTTCTAACGATATTATTGTTTGTTTTTTTATTATGAGCTTCATGCTGTGCTTTGAAAATCTGACTTGAAATGGCCTAAAAGACCTGGTAGGCAGACGCTAGACACCATTTTCTACAGTTTAAATTGTCACCAATCAAAATATAATTAAAACTATCTCCGCATAGTCATGAATCTCACTGAGACATTTATGATGATCGAGTCTACATACAATTCATGGTTTGAAGCATAAAATATAACTCGGCAATCGCAAAATTAAATCTGAAGTTACATCAAGAACGCCGCTATGATTATGGTACTATCCTAGATCTAGTCTAGTGTATACAGACAGATGGATAAGTACAGTCATGGTAAAAATAGGTTCGTCACCTTTTTTTTCCCTAAGGTGATAATTTGTATGTGTTTTTATGTTGTTTACTTCTTTATATTCAGGCCATATCATGGAATAGGACGTAATATATTATTTACATGTCGGATATATGTTTCCTTGAACTAAGTTTCTGCTTTCACGTGTGTAAAGTCACTGACATAAGCTCATAAAATGGTCAGTCTATTAGAAGGATATTAGAGTGAAGTCAATGAGCAAAATGTGTGAAAGATATTTTGATTTTTGCCACTACGTGTGGTCTGCTTGATGCTGTGGTTTCACTATTAAAGCTATCGTGCCAAAAAGATTTTTTTGTACTGCTTTGGTAATGAAAAGAATTACACCACTTATTACCACTCCTGTACATGAAGTTTTTTTTTTAAAGCAAGGTTGCCGACATACGAATAGCACGAAGAATCGCCAAACTTAAGTGGCAAAGGGCAGAGCACATTGCTCGCAAAACAGATGGCCGTTGGGACCGAAAGGTTCTGGTGTGGCGACCTCGTACCGGAAAACGTAGCATTGGAAGGCCTCTTACAAGATGGACTGATTACCTGGTGAAGGTTGCGGGTATCCAATGGATGCGGGACGCTCAGGATCGTTTATTGTGGCGACACTTGGCCTATGTCTAACATTGTACGAAATGATGATGATGACGATGACATGAAGTTTAAATAAATAAAACTGACGAAGGTTTAAACATTTCGACTGTACATAAGTCAACATCAAACCACGTAGCGGTAAAACTAACAAATCATTCCATCTAGTGTCTGGAAGCGAGTACGCTTACAATTGTCGTGTTAGCCTACGAATGGAGAGCAGGAAGACCTAATAATACCTGTCTGGTCACTAGTGATGCGCGATAGACTATCGATGTCGATAACGAGAGCTCTCGTTACGAACTAGTTTTTTGTAGTAAGGATGGCTGCGCTGCGGCATTGGTTTATCGATTATAAAAATAATGAGTAAGATAAATTGTTCTGGTAGAATGTTTGTGGAAATAGCTGACCGATATAAACCTTAGGTATTGTTGTATTAAACATAGCCTTAATACAGCTAACATATTAGCATAAACTATTAGACTTTATTACAACTGACTGAATTACAACATAATTTTCAAAGCAATATTGATGTAATTCTGAATCTTAGGATCACCGTATTTCCTCACAGATGCCTTGAATAAACTGGGAAGCTTAGGGCACGTTTCTACTAAAATGGAGCTGGGTAGAGCAGTGAAAATTGTTTCTGATGAAGTTTGTGTAGTTCTTCGAAATTTGAATCTTCGACTGATCCATATGGCCAAAATATAATTTGGCCATATGGAGCAGGAGCGGGGTGAAGCGTCTTATCTTGTCCTGATAATCCTACCCTACTTACAGCGCTGTCTCGCTACTCTCCATTTCGTGCCTTCCGCTCGGCACCACAGCCTGCGCAACTCCATTCTATATTATGAGGAAAGTCCACTCTACTATACTTACACTGTTTCTAGTAGAGTGCAAATTTCAAGCACTTTGATTCATAAATTCATTTACCACTCCTTTCACTCCATCTAGCTCTGCATTAGTGGTGACTTCTCCTTAATCTGTATTTGGACAGTACTGGATGGAAAGAAGCCAGCCAAATGATGGCCGTCATGGCCGACGTACAATGGTCTACCATAGACTTGACTCGGGCAGAAACCAAACTACAATAGACAGTTAGAATGTAATTTAGATCACAAAACTTGTTATACTCGACTCTATTGTTTACCCCGTAACCAACAACCAATATCGATAAAATACAACACTATACTTCATTTGTTTTATTACAAACGCCGACGTAAACACACAAACAGTCCATTTGAATCTATCTTGTTGTTAAACAAGATATAATTTAGTACTACAATTGGAATTTGTCAAGGTTTATTGTGGTAATAAATATCAAATGATCTATAAAATTTGGAGGTGTATCAATCTTTGTTTCGTGGTTAAGTGACATGAGTGATAGTATCATTTCAGTGAAATTGGGACGTACCAATTAAATTGGGACGTACCAATTAAATTGAGTTCGTGTCTATTTTGAGGTTAATGTTATTCCTGTTACTATTACTAAGCTACTTACTTTTTAGAGAGTAATAAAGCACCACAACTTTCGGCACTTAAATGTTTAGAGACATTAACCATTTTGTGAGGTTTCATCTCGGTAATCATGAATTTATTTATCGTGCCTACAAAAAATTTTAATCAGGGAATGGTAGTGCCTTCCAAACCTTAGATATTTATAATCTTCGTAATATTGATTATATTAATTCTAAAATATTAAAAAAATAAGGAGTCTTCGTCATCTTTCTGTCCCTGTTGCATGTTAGTAGGAAGTTGCATTTTTTTTCTTAAATTCTGTTCCTTCTATCTTTCATATCAATTACATTATCTTTGATTTGGTCTCCCCCTTCGTTTCCATCCACATACACATTCATAACTCTAACATGCGTTTCATTCCTCCTCTTCCCATGACCGTATTAAATTAGAAATATAAATATATCGACATAACCGGCCCCATCCCTCAAGGTGTGGAATTACGACCGGTCGTGTAGAATCAGCGCTTGTAAAGGCTTCTCTTGACAATCTCGGCGTTGTGTGCAGTTCGCGGAAAGCCGGCCGAAATTAGATACGATAAAAATAACTGTGAACTCCAAGTTCATACTTGTTTATGTTTTAATCTTTCGTGAAGTGCTTATTCATGTCATTATGTTATTTTACACTTACTTGGAATACGTTTACTTGCATAATCTTTGCTTTTCTGTACTCTAAAGTTTATCTTTTTGTGTTTTTACTGATAGTACATTTATTAAGGCCGTTTTTAGAGTTTGTAAGTTTAAGTATCTTATTCAAGATCAAAATCATAATACTTGTATTTAGGCTGATTTTTGCTATTTACAAAACCTTTGCTTGCTTAGCTCTCTGTGCTTGTTTAGGTGGGATATCTCCCAATGTTTTATTGACTCTAGAATAGAGAAGAAGAGCATATCAGTCTTTTACTGACTAAAACTTTCTTCTATGATTCTTCTTTTCCTTGCGTTCTAGGACTCCGGTTTCCCTTTCAAGATCAGTTATCTGTGCCTTAGCATATAATACAATTTCAACTTCACTTAATTCTATGCTATTTCCAGCGTCTTCAGCTTTATTATCGTAAACTTCATTATCATTTTTTATACTAATAACTGTATTGCACCGGAAAACATTAACTGCAGCTTCATCCTTTTCTAGCGCTTTCATCATAACTTCACGTTTATCCTTTGCATCTTTCCAGCGGTTTGCAATAGCGCTTTAGCTAAGTTATATAACTGGATGTAAATATACAAGTAACTTGATATTTCTACAGTAGACGATGATTAGCGTTTTCTTATGAATAGTAATCGTTTGATTATCGTGATCATGTACGTTGAGTATAAACAGACAGGATAGGAAGGATGCTGTTTTAAAGTGTGTAGGTGGGTACTTGTAGGTGTGCGTTTTGTAGCACTTGATATAGCTTTAGCTTACGCGTGCATGGGTGATTTTTTCACGCGGTCGTAGAGACGTAAACAAAAATTTTCTACTCTCGATGTTGAGCCCAGTATTGATAATCTAACAAAACTCATGCTAGAAATGTACGTTGTTGGATTTCTAACTCTCATCACTGAACCGAACATTGAAAATTAAGAATTCAGTGAAAACATAATTTCGTCAAAAAAGCGACTGTATGTAAAATTCACAAGTTTTATCAGAGCGTTTCTTGAGGTTTAATTGCCATAAATCAAGCCTAAGAAGTACGATATGAGCACGAAAAAATGGTTCTTATTCATTAATGCATCATCAATAGACCTAGATGAAAGATCACTTATGTCCATGTTAAGTGAATTGGTAATAGATTCCAAATAGATTGCAGTGTACTACACCTATGTCTGTAAACGCCTTCTGTCATTTCCCTCCTCCGTCACTGACACTCTATTAACCGTCTCTCCATGTCAAAGAAAACATTAAGTATGACACTACATATTTTTTATCCCATTCATTGAAATCGTTGACAGAAGCGATAAACAGTACTAGAAACAAAAAATCACATCGTTAGGAGCACAGCATACCGGTATACATTTTTATGTGTGACACACGGTCATAAAGAACGGTTAACACGCACTTTTTTAGCCCCAACTTTTTTACCATGTGTGGGACGAAATGAGAACTCGAATTAACGATGTGTTTTCAAATTAATGGGATGGAAAGTTTTTAAATTTCGAACGGGAGTTTGAAAGTCATGGGAAATAAAGTTTCAGGGTTTGTTTTGTTTTTTAGTGCAATAATAGTATATTCTGACGAAATTAAGAAATGTTTTGGACATTTTTAAATGAAAATAGTATCAATTCAACTTTTTAATGATCATTAAGAATGTTGGATGATTTTGTTAACTGTGTGTGTGAAGCAACAATACATTAGAAGAATTTCCTAATTAAAAATCAGTTTTATAAATTGATTTATTAATATCGTCCATTGGAATGTTTACGCTTAAGTTTAAGGTAATAAACAACTGTTTTCTTTTTGTTTTTTTTTATTATTTTTTATTTTAAGCCTTGTTTTAGTTCCGGTCTTTTCTGTGTGGTCGTTGTTGCTTGAAATTATATGAAGATGTTTTTATTTTATTCACGTTACATATTATGTAGTACTTAGTATACTATACGTTTTCTTTATTTCTACTATGCTTACTTTGTTATTCGCTAACAGCTCTATAGGCAATGTAAAATTACTGTTATATATCAGATATCGTGCTCATATAGATCTATTAGTTCATCGTACGTAAGGCGTTTGGTCGATTATTCACTTCACGAAAGTTTTTTTTTTTAAAGTGGGGAAAATCTTTCAATGACAACCTCCGCTTTTGGGTGGAGCGGGAAATAGTGTCAGACTAGTTGGCAATTCAACAACCCTTTTGAGCATTTTCATCATTGGATGCGACGTGGATAAATTGTTTTTGATGTCCTATGCAAATATTGTATTTATTATCTTAAAGTTTAAGATGCATGTTAGATTTTTTAAATTTAAAAAATAAGCAGAATTGATGGATGACTGGTATGAATGATATAAAAGAAAAAGGAGTTGCTGATAGTGTGACGGGTGACAGGATAGAATGAAAAAAAAAAACGTGTTGCCCAGACCCAAAGTAATATGGGACGAGGTCAGCAAGAAGAAGAAGATAAATAAATAAGAATTCTATCCTAGATTATTCTGCATCGATTTGTTTACAATTAATGGTTTCACTTTGTGTAATAGGATATTTTTAACCTTAAAAGAGCAATGACTAAGAACTAGAGGTCTTAGTTCGAACCCTATTGAACTATTGTTTAAGATTAATAATTATAGCCTTTGCGAAGGCGTTAGAATTATATTTTGCAATCTGTAGGGCTGTGCTAATGAAAATATAGTTTCAGTCAAAAACGTTAAAAATCAAGAGTATTTAAAGGCGTGCTCTATCATCATCATCGCTTACATCAGGTGAGATAGTGGTCAAACACCTACTAGTGCCATTAATAAATAATTAAAAGCTTAAAAAGGTATTATTAGGCATAAGGCATTAAACTATATCGACAAAATTGAAAAGCATAAATATAAAGGGAAACATTATTCTAGTTTTTTTCTGTTTGTTTGTATTAAGTTCGCGTTTGTTCGTGTTTTTTAACTACTGCATTATACTTGAAGAATAAATTACCATATAGCTTTTTTAACTTTCCTCACCCTCAGAATTACTTCTATATTTTGGGTGCGATCACAAATATGTAAACTCACACACACTAGACAATTGAGAATCTAAATAACTATTTGTAGATCGTACAAATGCGGGTGAAACCGCGAGGGATATCTATATCTTGCAAAAAATATAAAAAATAAAGTTTGTGAAAACATGATGTGTGTCTATTTGTGTGTTTGTTACTCCTTCAATCTTCAAGCAAATGGATTTACCTCAGGAATATCTTTCCTTGGGATAATTTTCTAATTTACCGCAAGCGAAGCCTCTGCAAGAAGCTATTTCACCCATAAACCAGCCTCCTCAATAAATCTCCTTAACCACAACATGATAACTTCTCTTCCAAGTTTTTCCACCTCCGTACTAATCCAGATATACATCCTTACCTTTCACCGGAGTTAAGTTTTTCCTGCAAAAACCGTCCGACTCACTTTACTGAACGCGTTATGCTTCTCAGAACTACTTGATCTTGTTTTATGGGCACTTCTTAGTATTTATCTTTGGTTTAATGTTTTAGGATTGAGGGGAAGCTTTAAAGGTATTAATTTAACTAAAAAAGTATCTTTAAAATCATAAAGGTACAAACGGGCATGCTACCGCAATTTTTATGTATAACTTTATTGTTTTATTTTATTGTATTGTATCATTCTGTATACTCTGTAATATTTTATTGTATAATTCTTTATGTTTGTGGCCATTGTGTTGTTTATGTGTCAAATAATAATTTTTATTCTATTAATTTTAAAATTTTTGCAAACACGCACACCTTGCTCAATTTTACTTTAGATTTGTGAGCTTGCATTGAAGCTGCAATTTGTATTCAACTAACAATTTATGTTCAATTAATTTTTATCCATTAAATACACTTTTAGCTTAAGTTTGACTGTGTTTTGTCTAAATGAGCAGTGTTGGGCCAGTGCTAATGGCTTGCAACCTGGTGCATCACTATGTGTAACTTTTTAATAAACACCGCTCTTAAAACCCTGAAGGAAAACATCGTGAGGGAACCGGCAAGTCCTAGAACAAAAACATCGAAGATATGTGACATTCCCCAACCCGCACCCGCGTGGTGGATTACGACCCATTCCCTTTTTGAAAGCTGAAGCCTAAGTCTGACATTATCTCCAGCTCCGCCCGAGAGCGGGGGATCTCATTAGATGATTTTCCCACCGAAGAAAAAAATATGGTAGGTTGCGGGATTACTTGATAAAGTTATCGGGGTCCTACCTTTTTGTTAGTATTTTGTTAACCTATTAACCGCCTACGTCGGATATATCCGACAAATATTCTAGCGTTTATTCCACTAGGGTCGCATATTCACGACCAAATACTCCATCTCGTCAGCTTTTCTGTCATCTATGGGGATTAAACAGCTAACCGAGATAGAATACCCAGTCGCAAACACACTGCCTTAGCAAATAAGTCGCGAAAACACTCATCGGACTAATCCAACGCGGGCGGTTAAAGGGTTAAACGATCTACACTGTCCTCTCAAAGCTATTATTGCTATTACTGTATTGTTATAATATTGATAAGTATAGAGTGTCTTGCTGATTTTGCTCCATTTAAAACAACAATTTGGAACCAGGCACTAGCTTCTGGTATTTTGTAAGCGCCCATGCAGGCGTATATGAAATAAGATATGTATTTTGAATATAAAATAAAGCAGTCGGATTGTAATAATTATGAATGTAAAAAAGTATCGTAAACCATTATAATCTTAATAATATACTTAGTGATCGTCTGCTAGCAAAGCATAGTATTTATATTCAGAAGCCATGTTCGGTAGTAAACATCAACCGGTTATGCATTTACGATCAATTATTATGTTTTTAATAGACGGATTAAACGCAAGATTCATCAATATTAATACCTTCATAGTCGACTAAGAAAAGCAGATGAATAAATATATTAAACTAGCTGCTCCCAGCGGCTTCGCCCGCGTGATAGTAGAAAATTATCCTAAGGGAACATCCTTCCGGGATAAAATGTATCCTATGTCCTATTTCAGGGTATGGTCTATCCGTGTACCAAGTTTCATCAAAATCATTCGCAGATCTTTGGCAGTCATTACAGGTAGTCTGATGCCAGAAAGTTTCACCATCATACTATCTAAGGAAAAATTGGTTGTGGAGGTCTGATAGGTAGACACTATTCAGCCACCTTCAGTTAGACTGGAAGCTAAGTTAAGCTAGTTATTAACAAAATAACTGACTTCACTGACTAATCTGGAAGCATATCTTTTTAGAGGAAGAAAAAAATCGCAAATCCTTACTAATATTATAAAAGCGAAAGTGAGTTTGTTTGTTACGTCTTCACGCCTAAATGGCAAAACCGATTTTGATGAAACTGGTACACGGATCGACCATGTCCTGGAACAGGACATAGGATACTTTTTATCCCGGAAGTATGTTCCCTTGGGATATTTTTTTGCTATCACGCGGGCGAAGCCGCTGGGAGCAGCTAGTCGGTCCATAAATGAAGGAATTTTGAATTAAATTGAAAACCACCTTTTTTTTAAATTCGTTAAAAGGATATGATGATTAAAAAACACTTATGTAAAGATCCAAAAAAAGAAGTTTAATATCGATAAGATCTCTCATTGAATACTTGTTAATAGCTTGGAAACCGAATCTCGGCGCGAAATCACCGCTCCCACCTTATTTACTAGCGACCTACTTGTCAGGTATCGACTATCGATTACACTTATTAAGCGAGCGGGTACAACACTAGTGATAGGCGGGGTTGACAAGACCATGGTAGGCATTAACGGTACAATAACACTGTATTTACTGTTGCACATAAAATAAGTAAGTAAGTATTATATACGAGTATTATATCACAGTTAAAACTGTTAATTTGGTCAAAACCACTTTTAATGTCAATAATTGGGCAAAAGTAATTTAAAATTATTCAAACTCAAAACCTGTTAGATTGTTTTGGACGAAAGGTTCTGGAGTTGAGACCATTTATTTATTTATTTAAACTTCATGTACAGTAGTGGTACATAGGCCGACTTAATGCAACAAGGGATTCTCACCCAGTCAACCTTTGGGTTAAAAAGACAACACTGTCGTAGGTTTTGTGGTACCATGTACCGGAAGACGCAGCATCGAAAACCCTCGGCCTCTTAAAGTGGACCTATGACCTGGAGAGGGTTGCGAGTATCCGATAGAAGCGAGATGCTAAGGATCAGAGCAGAGTCACCTACTACAGGCATCATCATGCTTAGAAAGAGGTTCCAATCATAGACGTATTTTAGAAATAAAACATTGCATGTCTTTTTCTTCTTCTTCTTCCTGCCCTTATGCCATATTACTTGGGGTCAGCGCAACAGGTTTTTTTCTTCCATTCTATCCTGTTACTCGTCAAACTATCACTAACTCCCTTTTCTTTCATATCACTCTTCACACAATCCATCCATCCTTTCTCCATCCATCTACACGTATACTCAGAACTCCTTTAGTAATATGCGCATTATCCCTCCTTTTCACATGACCATACCAAGACATCCTATTACCTTTCAACTTTTCAGTCACTGGCGCCACTTTCAAACTTGCGTTGCATGTATTTTTTGGATTTGTATTTCGTAATCATTGAATTGATGGTACAATATCTCTATTGCAGCATCGTGCACTTAGATCTACTATTGCAAAAACACCCACTTATCTACAGTCTCAATGCAAAAAGACTTGTTGACAAGCGTCTATAGCACGCTTCATCTCATTAGTATTCTCTCTGCGAATACGACTCGATTACCGATGATGTCAGTGATCAGTTTACTTTCTTCTTCCAGGGCTTTCCCGGTCTGTCAATAGGATCTGCTTGGTATACAACGTCTCCTAGATAATGAGGATTCCAGTTACTGAATATCAGCATATATACGACATTTCTCTCATAATTTATTTGGTTGTTCACTTGTATCACTTAGCATTTTGTTATTTTATTAAAAATATCTTTGTGAATGAATAATTGGAAGAAAAATATATTTTACGACCGAACTTGGGCTCGCAAATAAAAAAGTGACATTCCATTCCAGTATTGCCTGTGGTGCACAACGGTTTTATATTTTTTAAATTTCTGTAAATGCATATTTGGACGATCATTACCAACTACACTGTGTTTATTAAATAGCCTCTTATACGTTTGGCAACTATTGCGCAACTCCGCGGAACTGTCACAGTGCGCCCGGACGAACTCGCGCCATTTCTCCGCGTTCACTAAAACTAATGGAAAAAAATAATGTAATATTTATAAAAAAAACTAGGCAAGCGAGAGTCGGATTCGCGCACTGAGGGTTACGTGCAAACTTACCTATGAAAACAGTTAAATTCCCGAATTGAGTTGCGAAGATTATTCCGAATCACAAAAAAAGCTTTTTTGTGACGTAAATAATGTCTTTCGCGCCATGTTTTAGAAAACGGTCGCTATTGGCTGAATCTATTTAAATGTCACAAATATTTCATTCGTTTGTCAAATATGTCGTTTTGGCGGCTTATTAGAATAATACAACTTTTTTATGTTAATGTTTACAAGAATTGAAATAAAATAGTTTTTCTGGACTATATAAACAATATTAATAATATGAAACCGATTCCAAAAATGAGCAAATAGCCTATTATGTTTTAGATCATTGCGAAGTAAAACTCCACTTAACTGTTATGTGTCCAAAAATATCTGTAAGCACATTGTAACTTTATCTACATTGCAAGAGTTCACTGCACTATGTTTTTATGAGTTAGCACGCACATAACAAACCACACTGCAGATACACAAAGAATAATATAAATACACAACACATTCATTTGGTACCTTATGTACCTAAACATAATCTTCGATTAGTATTCAACGATCATTTCAACAATTTCCCAATTACATATGATGGCAAAGTTGCGTATGTGTGGTTTGTATGAATCGCATGTCCTGATCATCAGATAAACGGAAACCTTACAGCATGGATTACGGCAGACCCTGACACAGTTGGGCACCGATGAAGCCTGACGAAGGCCGATTTACTTGATATGCTTAGAAATAGTGTCAAGATGGGAATTAATATGCAAAACCGTGATTTAAGACTGGTTGAAAATGATTTAGCTGATCTAGGAGCAAAAGACGATGCTCTTGTTGAAGATGCAATATTAGATCTAACAGATGCAGCAATTCATTTTGTTAAAAAATGCAAACATTTAGAGGTGTGCGGAACAGGGTGTTAAGTCCCATATACTTCCTTTGTAAATGAAAGATCCTCCGACAAGACAGGTTTTATGTCTGGTTTGGATAACTGCCCGATAGATGATTTCGAGTTGTTGTATAAGTCAAATCGCGCTTTGAACTTTAATTGCACGATGCAGGATTTCGTAGTTTAGTTCATAAGTGATGCCATAGATGCCTTTCAAACCCTGTGACAAATAAATTAGAGATTCAGAAGTAAGATTCATTGAATTATCATTATGTAAAGACAAACTTGCTTTGGAATGAGACTTGAGTTTTTAATAGTAACTGCAATGATACTCGCTACACATTCCATTTGTACTTACACCGCCGTAATCAACGCTATCTATAGAAAGAATCAATCCAATTTCTCTTCTAATATGCTCTATAATTACGCCCTAAAACGTAGGTGTTACGACAATATAGATGAATGTATTATCAAGATTATTAATGATGTATGTGGTCACGATTCGGCCCTTCTGTTGCATGTAGGAGTAACAGATGTGTTATAATTCCATCTATTTGTATTGAGTTTCATTGAACTTTGGTTTCGAGCTGAATTTGGACTGTCTTTGCGCCTGAATAATCTTATATCGAACAATCTCTGTGTTAATGAATTCAGCCTACATTCACGTTCTCAGTGACGTCATTGTAGTTTAGAGTCTAAAGTTTAGGACCAGTTTTACAAATGTATTTTGACAGAAGACCAATTATTTCGACACAGATTCCAAGGACCAGTTCAGTTTTTATTTCTTTGAAAGGCCATTAAAATTAAATGTCAAATGAATAGTCTCAAGCGATAATACTAACTAAGCTGCAAAGGTGAAACAATCTGAAGTACTGTTTGTTAAAACTAGACTATTAGGCGTCGTTTCTGTCTGTTTCTACCTAGATATTTATAAGTTACGAGTAGACAAACAGACTGAGATACAAGTTGAATATACTTAGAAACATATTTAGTTAATATCAATGGAATTTATTCTCAAACGAGTTACTATATCTTGTCTGTAATTGGAGCTGTGTTGATTGTCAATTATTATGATTTGTTACGTTTAAGCAAATTGCAGTTCCAATAATGAATTAAGGTCATAATCGAAGAATTTTGTATATTAATTACAACAATTTCGTCACCTCACGTCTATTATTTGAGAATGTCGATCTAATCAATGGATTTTGTAATCTTTATCTCTGTTAGTGGGATATGTTTTTGTGGTTAAACTGACGACTGATTTTGATTAAACGTAAGGTCAAAATAGTTACAACTTACTCACGATATTTGCGCGATTTGTAGCTTAGAATTGAAACTTTTTAAGGAATGCTTATCTACTTTGATTGCAAATATATTTCATTCTTTTATGTCCTTACGACCATCGTGTCCTTGCCTTTCAGTTATTCTTAGACACATTTCTCTTCATAATTATGATTCTCCACATTTTAATACATCTCATTCCACACAATTACTTCTGAACACGATTCCGAACGCCATTTCTTTCGACCCTCAGGTGATGCAAGTATACGTGATTATATTCAATTTGTTTCAAGAAAAGTTAACAATACAGTATTAACTTACTCAGAAATGTTAATAGTTTGTCCTCAGGCTCTGTGTTTGCACATTCTTTGAGCACTTATGTGGATAAGTATGCACGCAAATATTATTATGAATGATGCGAACAAAACAGACACATTATCGTAAATAATTTGCTGTTATGATGGTTCTATGGTTATTTTCATATTCGCACAATGTAATAGAGATTGACTAATGCTTTGATATTGGAGGTTGTACAGGGAATTTTAAGAAGCAACCTGTGAAGTTTATTCTAATTTTTTATTGAATTATGAACTATACGCTAAGTAGAGGTAGTGAATGATTATATAGTTGATGATTATTATTCACAATATTGTTTTTCAACAATATCAATAATGACAAAGTTAATCCAAGAGACTAAGTTTCAATTGAAAAAGTCACATTGGTTGGTATAATAATAATATGGCAATAGTAATAAGGTATAGATAGTAAACCCAGTGCTTTAAATGAAAAGAACGAAATTGTTTGCAGGAAAGACTGTTAAAATTTAGATACAGCAATGTAAGTCCTACTATATGGAACAATCAAATAAGCTGTTTTTTCTTTCACCATAGAATAAAATGTTTCTTGAAGTTTTGTTAAATTGTGAACTTAGCAATAGTATCTTTGTTTATGAATGTTGTCCATCATCATCATCATCAGCCTTTTTAATGTTCCCACTGCTGGGACTCAGGCCTCCTCTCTAGAAGAGGGAATGGGCCGTAATCCACCACGCGGGCCCAGTGCGGGTTGGTGAATGTCACATGTCTTCGAATTTTTGGTTCTAGGACATGCCGGTTTCCTCACGATGTTTTCCTTCACCGTTTTGAGAGCAGTGGTGATGAAATAAATTACACAAAGTAATGCGCGTGGCTGGGTTTGAACCCGCGACCTACAACTCGTAAGTCGGGGCCGTTACCACTCGGCCACCACTGCTCTCATGAATCTTCTTCTCTATGAATGTTGTATTGGTTAAATATTATATTTTACACTTGCATTTTTCTTTTAGAAATATAGTAAATACTATATTTCTAATTGAAAGGTTGCATAAACTTATATAACAATTCAATTACAAATAAAAAGTACTTCAATCAGAATGACGGACGTGTTCGGAAGTACAACGCGTTTCTAGACTGTCCGTTTCTACTAGAAAGTATTTCTAAGTACGAGTACTACGACTATTTGTGCGTAACACAAGTAGTTTAGAGAAACAATATTATCTAATAGTATTTCTATGTATTGAGGAGGAATGGATTTAAATATTTTAATTGATTTGTTCCTTGGTAACAGGAGGCAATCAATTATGTTTTTCATTATGAAGTGATGTTTTATTTAAGTTCTTATTCTGTATGTGTCTATTGAGTGTTTATTGAGAGTTTTGAGTGTCTATTGAGAGTTTATTTCTGTATATTGAGTGCTAGTTACCGTTTTTTATTTGTATTGTTGATTTAATTTTTACTTTAATTATTTATTGTTATTATATATTATGAGCCCGTTGTGTCCCACTGTAGGGCAAAGGCCTCCCTTCCGTTATTCCACTCTTTTCTGTCCATAGCCACTTCTTTATTTTAACCCTTCAGATACCGTCAATTAGAGACACAATAGTAAGACAATAGATGCGCGGCCACCGGTGGTCGCTTGGGGATTCATGAATTAATAGTTTTCTTAATCTGTTTCAATCGATACACCTTAGGCATATGATAATTTAGCTTGAACGACAATTGTCAAGTTTAAAGCGTTCGACTTCCTGTGATCTAATAAAATATGCAATAGAATATTTTTTTAGCTTTCAAAGAATTGATCTCTGTATTGATTTGTAGTTCAAAGATCACTGTCAGAGCTAAATATTTGGTCAATAGACGTTGTAACTAAATTATCTTTTTATTAGTTATCTCTTTAACGTCAACTCCCGTAGTGTTGTTCTAGATAGACTCGAATTATTCACTTATGCCACCGCTTGAGCTGTATCCCAGTTTAAACAATCTTTAAAGTTATCATGGTATTATCAACCTTATCTTGCTAAAAATAGAATTTAATCTCATTTGATGTGGATAGATTAATATGATTGAAAGTATAAAATGGCTATTGGACTACATTATGATCGTATATTAGATTAAGGAAATGAAATAAATAGAGGATTTGCTGTCGTTTACATTAAACTGATAAATATAAATTCAAATTCAAGACATTTGATCTTCTTGTTATATTGAAGTTAGGAATAAACTAGCACTAAAATATAAGTTATCTAAATAATATGACTTAATAATATATTTGCTCGAAGAATCGCCAAATTTATGTGGCAATGGGCAGGACATATTGCACGCAGAATAGATGGTCGATGGGGACAAATGTTCTGGAGTGGCAGCGTACCGGAAGACGCAGTACTAGAAGGCCTCTCACAAGGTAGACCGATGACCTGGATATATTATAGAGGAGGTCCATGCCCAACAGTGGACATCTTTTGGCTGAATTGATGATGATGATAAAAACACCACATGATTGTCAGCCAGTTTCAAAACTATTAGCCCATGGAGGCTGTTATTGAATTGCTTATTCAGGGTTGTGAAAATGACGACGACGATGATGATAGATTCTATAATATATAATCTTTTATGGATTTTCAGAAAGGGAACAAAACACAAATTCACAAACAGGTGGTACTAAATAAATTTATTGATATTAAAACACAAGGTGATAAATGCATTATTATATAGTGCCAAACTATACCAATAAAATTTGAGAGCCTATAAGGTGTTACATTATTGCCAATAATTTTCAATATGATTTTAATAACGTAACGAAACACAACTACATTGTAACTACGTATATTATGGCTGCCTCATAAAACTAAGTTTTTATAAGCAGTAAAAGAGAACAGCCTATTTCATGAAATATACTTTATTATTTTACATGTGAATTTATTAAGTATGTTATTACTTAGTTAAAATATATTACTTTCCATCAATAAGTTTTTATAAATGATATTAATTAGAATTTGACTGCTATCCCATCTGATAGTAAGCAGTAATGCAATTGTTGATGATGAAATGCATTAGTTTTAAAAAGCCACCTAAACTATAATCGGGCGGGAAGACCGCAGCATGCAAATTGTTCCAGTCCTTTGATATATACGGTATGAACGACGACGCGAAACGCTTAGTTTGGTCCGTAGACGTGTCAACAATTAGAGACAACTTTATTGAAAATTTTCTTAACAGTCAAAAAATCTATACCTATATTCTAGACTTGAATATGATTTATGAATAGTATAAAGCTGAAGACTTATTTTTGATTGAACGCACTTATCTCAGGAACCCATTTATCCAGGAAGGCTATAAGCTATCATCATGCTACAACCTATAGGAGCGGAGCAGTAATCAAAGATACAGGTAAAACCGAAGGTATATATTTCCATAGTTATGCTATATCTCTCGTTAGCTCTAGTTAGCTGTAGTTATCAATTAGAAGGGAGTTTGAGTGCCATTACTATAAAAAATATGCATATGACCTAAAACATTTCTATTGTTTTAAGACCGTAACAGTACTAATCTTACGTCAATGTGGTTTTAGCTACTTTTTGACCATTTTTAAAGATAAAAAAGGTAGAACATAATACTGTATCAAACGGAAAAGCATTAGAACAGCACTATCAAATATTTTACAAGTGCGATTTTAGGTTATATCCATATTTTTTTATAGTAATAGCACCCAAATCCCGATCTATAAATTACTAGCAGCTTTCAGCGGCTTCGCCCGCGTGATAGCAGAAAATTATCCCAAGGGAACATATTTCCGGGATAAAAAATATCCTATGTCCTATTCCAGAACATGGTCTATTCGTGTACCAAGTTTCATCAAAATCGGTTTTGCCATTTAGGCGTGAAGACGTAACAAATAAACAAACAAACTCACATTCGCTTTTATAATAATATTAGTAAGGATAATACATGCATGACAGTGTTAAGCAGAGCTATTTAACATTAGCCTTCACAAAGTAGGTGGCATATTACTTTTAAGACAACCGTTAAAACCAGCGTTTTCCTGTCATTACAAGATTAGACTTAACATGTAATGTTAATATGAACCATTAATAGTATTTATTCACGCCTAGCAAAGAGGCTATTTAAGTATAAACATGGTCCAGCTAAAGTTAAATGAAATCAAACCACTTTAGAAGCTTGTTGCAATAAATATCAGATTAGGTGCAAAGTTTAACATATAAATTTTGTAATGGTTCATTTCGAAATCAAATCCTTTAGTTACACTAATTTTCGATGTTTAGGTGAGAATAATCTAAATCGTATTATTTTGCAAGAACGATAAAATCGGAATATTGACTTATTGGTGATTCGGACAGTGTCCGTATCGACACATTTTTATTTCAATACTAGTTGAACCGGCGAACATTGTATCCCCTAACAGTGAATAAATTTAGTATATCTTTCGATTTAGCCAATCGATTGCGATGAAACAAAGCCTAAGTAAAATATCAAGTAACACACAATTTTAATGTATAAAAGTTATCTATTTCGATTTCTTATATTTAAATGATGCGCGCACAACTACAAACTTAAATATAATAAGGTATATGGTGAAAAAAGCGTTGTCAAAACTATTTTAACTGGACTTAAGGCGGCAACTTCGGGTAATCAATTCTTCATATTATATTTTTACTATTTTTTTATCTGACTAACTAAGCTTCAATAAATTTGATGGTGTCCGAATCGTCGGTAAAAAAATGTTATAAACTATCAGAGCTTTGCCCGCCTGCATAAAATATAGCCTTTGTTACTCGGGAATAAAGCAGCTTATTCCCGATCTATCGATCAAAAAATTTCAGCAATCAGACCAATACTTCTAGAGATTAAAAAAAAAACAAAGTTTACCTCTTTATAATATTAGTATTGATTTGGACACTGTGTCCCAATATATGTCCAAATCTTCAGTAACTCAATTTTAGTTGTTGAGGTGAGAATAATCTAAATCATATTATTTTGCAAGAACGATAAAATTAGAATATTTGTTGTGCAAAAGAAAACGATTTTGTTGACGTTAAAGATTCATTTGCATCATTATCGATTCTTAAGATTGAGGTCTATTAAAGATCGGATTAGATAAATTTTGTTTTTTTTTTATTGCTATCATCATTAATTTGATTAAAGATAAGATAATAGCTCCATATTAGAAATAACTCTTGTATCGTGGGTGCGTTCACAAATATACAACGTGTAACGTTAAATGCGCAAAACCTGAAAATAGTTTGACCAGAATAACGAGCAGAATCAATTAAACCACTTTTTAACGGTTAAATTTTTGAAGAAAATTTTCATTATAATGTCGCCCTGTCTATTTATGAATAGGTCAAGCTATCATGTGCGCAAACCAGCCGAAATAGGTAAACAAACACAAATGGTTGTAGTTCAATCAAATTTTCTCATACACGATATAATAAAAGTTCTTATTTCAATGCAGATATTAATTTTAAACAAACTGAAACTGCACATAAAACCTTAAATGATTTTTTTCTCACTGTATTAGGTCAATTAAATTGAAAATCATTTGGGGTGTCTGAGATTTTGCGCATTTAACGTTACACGTTGTATAAGACAACTCAATCCGGAACATCCATCTCATTTGTAGACCATACAAATATTAAGTATAGGAATGAAACCCGCAACATGCAGCGTTACAACCTTGGTTACAACACACTACTGTCAATCGTTTAGTCCCTGCGCCTACCGTGTCGTCGTGTTGACTATTTTATGTCAATTCATTTACCACAAATAAAACAAACCTTAGCCTGCAGAGTTTCAACGTTAGCCATGATAGCAAATATTCTTACCTGTAACAATAAAAACCAATATTTAGTACAATGACACAAAAAAAAACAGTTCTACAATTTTTTATTTTATTATAAAAATTTAAACATATAAAAATACATACTTCTGAAAAAGTTACTCATAGTCCTAGAACGCAAAGGGTTTTATACAGTAAAAGTCTGACACTATCTCCCGCCAACCAAGGGCGCGGATATGTCATTGGAGATTTTTCCCACCTACAAAAAAAAAGAACACAAAGGACAACTGAAAGAATATAACTCTGGTTTTAGTCAGTAAAAGTTTGACACGCCCTCCCAACCGGTTCTAGAGCAGGAGAGATCAACTATACAATACACATCTTTCCTAATATTAGTATAGATCTACGGCAATACATAGGTAGTTTTCCTGAACAATTTCTCCCAATCAAATAAACATGATGAGATCACCGTAAAAACCTTACATAAAATAAACTTATATTTAAATATTAACCATAAAATTAATCCGCCCAACTGCACATTGTCAGTGCAAGCTCCAACCAAACATAATTTTGATTTAAAACGACAGTTTCATAGTGGCACAGCGATTCAAAGAAATATGCCCCGAAGGACCAAATCTGGTTCGTATATGAGAACATTAATCATAATCTTAAAAATAAACAGACTCTGTGTAATGGAAATTTGGTTTATTTTTTAACTGTTATAATAATATTGATGTAAAACGTTATGTTTACATTTGGTTTCGTTCATAAAAAGGTATGACTTTAATGAAGGATTTTATTTCCGCTGCCGTTTCAGGTATCAAAGGCAAAAGGAATATAATAAAATTGTAGATAAATAAATGATGCATCCTGATCTGTTTGGTTCTTGGGAGGAATGTTAAATTCTGAAAAATTTGAATTATTCCTGTATTGTGGGTGTGTAACGCACGATATTAATATAAGATACCCAGAATCCAACCGGAACTGTAGGCCACACAAAAATTAGTTTGGTGCAGATATCGAATCCGTCATAAACAAACACAGCAACTAAACCACCAACTTAAAATATATGGGAGACCAGAGACCCAGAATCTTTAGGAGATATAGCCAAGGTTTAAAAAAAGAAAAACCAACAAGAACAGGTCTTATGCTTACTCTATAAAGTTACAACTAAAACTATTAACAGAGATGATACAGCCACATTCAAAGCTAGAATCTCTAAAACTGCTTCCATTTATGGAAACCAGAAAAAAGAAGCTACAAAAAAAAAAAAAAACAACCAAGCAAGACCAAGACATCACGTCTGAACTCCCGTTAAACTATTGTCCAAACACGGCACAGTAATGGCTCACCTGGGTAAACAGCGACAATCGCTTCAGTGGTGGGGAAGGTAGGACCGGGAATAATTGTCGGTCTGTACCGAAGGACCAACCCGTTAGTAAGACTTGTTATGTAGATAGAAGCCACCTTTAATAGATGCATGATGAGAATATGATGTTTTTCTAGGGTACTTTTTTTGACACAGAACTTTTTGGTAAAAGTGTTTTAAACGTCAGTTGTGCAGATTAGAATACAATAAATTTATTGTACACTAAAAAAGTAACACAACGTATTCATATACTTAAATCTAAGGATACAATGGTGGTCTTATCGCTAAAAGCGATATCTACTAGACAATCTTATGATAGATCGAAAGGACTATAATATTAATACAGAGGGTAGTCTGCGGTGTACTGCTAACAAATTAATCTAACACTCGAGAATTACAAACCTATCTAAAACATAATACTTGTATATTATGTCAAAATATTTCCATTGTTCTTTGAAGAGTTATGTATCAGTACAGGTCCGAGAATTTCAGTGTTGTGTACTGATGGACTGGTGACGTTTACTTGGACATGACGATGTCAGGATCTTTCTTAAGACAGAACTTTCTAGTGATCACGCTAATGTTTTATATGCTCACACTTATAAAGAGGCAAAAGTTATGTTATATGTATGTGTAAATTTGTTACTTCATGATCAATCCCCATAGGATCAGCTGGTAGGTAAGGATGTGGCTTTTATATCATTTTTAAACTAATCAATCTAACCTTATCATAAGTACTTGCTACAGACCAATCAGGTCCATATTAGATATAGTTGAGTCTTCCTTAGTAACTACAATTAATAAAGTACTCGCAAGCCTTATCTACAACGGAAAACAAGTAATGAATTTCTTCCATATTGAGTCTAGACTTTCCTTATTTTTACGATTAACCATTCAAATTATAAGTTAATTACTGCAGTTTAAGATATCAGTGTAACCGAACATGTCCTATGAATATTAATATAGTATAATCAAAGTTATAAACATGTCTGTTCCGTTAAGAGCAATATCAAATTGCTGCGTAATTAACGAAGGTTTTATCTCGGATTGAAGCTCAGTGTTTTAGTAAATCTGTCGTTAAATCCGTTCGTTAACTGATTGTAAATGTGTCATTAAGTTGGTTAATTTAAATTTAATAGTTATTTTATAATATTAATTTTAGTTGGAATAACTATTTACTGAATTTAATTTTCTTTTACGGCATTCAGTATTGGTGATTTTACTAAATATTTCTAGCATAGAATTTGATTTACCAGCTACTTATACAATTAATAATACTTGTACACTACGTTACGCCTTACGGGTAGTATTACAATCAACTTGATGTTCTTGATTTTTAGTAGTAGCTTCAATAAGATCATTATAGTACTTTGTAATCAATTCATGCTTTTCTTATTTCAAGTTGAGCGATCATCAAAATTAAACAACTTCCAACGTCGGGTTGAAGGGCCTCAGCGTCTCTTCCAAAAAATCATGCAACCTTTCAAACAATGCCTTAGTGACCTTTTTAATCTCAATATTCAAACAAATGCCAATAAAAAAACGTTCATCATCATCTTTTTAGCCGAAAAACGTCTACTATTAGACATCGAGATCAAGAGTCGCCATAACGAAAGTCTGACTCCAGCGATGAGGGTCACCAGGTCATCAGTCCACCATGTCCATCAAAACACGCTTTGCTTTAGCCAAAATAATGACAACGTCCATAGGAAACAATATTCCGGTACTAGATTAGAACCTACTTTACTAGTGCGAGTATAGTATAAGCGATGACTCAAAGTCGTGATCTTTACAACAAACCTTTGGTTATTGTTAGCTTCAACGGTACTTAAGCATGTCTTATTGGAAATCACAGAGTGGGCAAGGTTGCGAAACTAGAGAATTACATTAAAACAGGAAATAAGAAAAAATATATATATAAATATATAAAAAAGGAGAGACTGAGTGACTGATACAGCCGAAATTATTGGGACTAGGATTATCAAATTTTGCGCTAGGCCATATTTTATGACGTAGGCGACCACTAAGAGAGAATTTTCCAAAATTTACGCCGTGAGGTAATGAAACGGGGGTTATCAATCAAAGTTATGTTAAAGTATGGAGAAACTACTTCCACGAGAACGAAGCTACTTGCAGTACCTAGTCATTTATTAAGTTCACACTATTCGTTATCTTGTAAAGCTCATCAGTCATCATTGAAATCGCTGATTTCATAAACAATATCATCATCTTCCTGCCCTTGCCCTGTTTTATTTGAGGCCGGTGCAACACGTTTTTTTCTTTCATTCTGTCCTGTCACTCGTCACGCTATCACTAACTCCCTTTTCTTTTATATCACTTTGTTTCGATTTCATGAACAATATAACAGCAAATAAATTCTACATTTAGTGCTGTGAAATTATCGATAAGTCGACATCGTAAAATAGCAATTTTTAAAACTACACACCTTCTCGTGAAAGGCAGCCATAAGGTTAACTTTAAATTGTGGAAAAAGTTAAAAGAACGTGACACTGGTAATATGTTAACACCTACTTTTCAAGGTGTCACAGAATTAATAAAATTCAGCTAACAATTAAGATTGCGTCATTTAAAAACACTACTTAAACGTTTATTGCTATTTTTATCGTTAATATATCGATATGTTTATGGGATATCGATTGGAAAGTTCGTTTTATTGAAAAAATAAAGTGTATCATAAAAATAGTTGATTGGGGATTGAAATGTACTTCATTTGACAGTAATTAATTGCAAAAGATAATATGGCTATAAGTTATTAGTAAAATCGCAAGTTATTTCCTTTTATGGATGGTTACTTTATGTAAACATGATTGTAATATTTATTACAATAGCGTCTTACAAATGCTTTTAATCGTTTTTAACTGTTTATTTAATTGACTGTCAATTCTTGGTGATAATTTTACTATTAAATTATACTTTTGTATTTTCACCTATACTCTATACCTATTTTATAACAGCATGTACTAATAATCCAAACATTCAATAACCATTACACAATAAAAACAATACATAACGATAAACAACGTTTCTTACAATCTTTCTTCAATGCACACAATTTCTTTTGATCAAGACTTTGAACCGTAAATTTTATGATTACTAACAACTGCTGTAAACATTTTACAACATATGACTTTTCTCACATGATTCATAAACATAAGTTCAGGTGAATCACACAAAAATGCAGTTTTTCTGCCCGTTTATACCTGTTAAGGAAACGACCTGCATTTTTAGACGTTAAATGACCCGCAAAAAGGGTTTGATTAAGGAATTATCCGAATTAAAGTAGGTATTGGAATCCCTATAATGTGATGTTAGCCGAGAATCCAAGTGATTTTTGCTGTTAAGTGTTATTTTGTAACTTAGCTACAGAACGTTGCCATTGCGACATTTAAAAATGCCAGCCTTTGAATTTTCTATCAAGAGCAGTAATTCGGTGTTCCACAGGATACCATTTTGAGCCCTATCCTAAATTAATTCATTTGTTTTTCTTTCACGTTTGCGGGAGCGGTTCTACATTCAGACTCGAGTTTGATGTGTTATTAGATCTTTCCAAATGCTTAGTAACAGCCTGGAATTTGAAATCCATTAATAGGCTCTTCAACATCAAGCTCACCTTTTCACAGATTCTGGTTATTAATCTCTGCCTAATCTTCCGTTTGATAAACAGTTATAATATGTATATGTTCGTTAACATGTTATGATTATTATTAACTCAAGTAATGAAAAACGTAACTAGCTCAGATTAACAGAGACCATTTTGTTCTGGAGCTGATTTCTAAGTGTGTCACCTCGCCGCGGCTAAGTTGTGAGAGTGAAGTAAAGAAAGTATCCTGTTTCTTAATGACGGTCGTGGGCGTTAGAAATCTGTCAAGTTAATGAAATCTAAGATGTCGTTAAATACTACATGCGTTCATAAATGTCTGGAAGTCCCATAAATGAAGGCAGGTGGTTATTAAAATATGTAACACTAACTTTTGTCAGTAGTTTTGCCTGCGTGAAAATAGAAAGTTATTTAAAGGGACCATATTTCCAAATAAAAAGTATATGTATGCTATTTCAGGAATATTAACCAAATCTGGATAACCATTCATGAAGGAGTAACATATATACCCACATATTTATTTCCGCGTTTGTAATATTTTTGTGATACATTGAAAGATATGGTGTTTGAATACTGAGAGAATTTTGAAAGTTAAAAAAGATGAAGACAAAAAATGTAATCTTGATAAACGAGACATGAACAAAGAATCTAGTCTAGTCAGAAGCGAAAGCAACATTCAGTATCTAAAAACTTTCAAAAGAAATAAAGACTTGAGTATAAAAGAAAAACAAAATAAATCGAATCGTAAGCTTAACCTTGATTCATAAAGTTGTTATGTACTAGAATAGGATAACATAAATAGCATTAGGATTATTTATTTCTAAGAGATACGCGGAGGTGTTCTTAATAGTCAACCAACAATTGAACAAGGTGATGCTATAAATTATATATAACATAAAACATACGTACACAATCAACCTTATAATATTCCCACTGCTGGGACTCAGGCCTTTAAGAGACGGAAAAGGTTGTAATCTACGACTTAGGTCTACTACGGATTGAATGTCATATGTTTTCAAATTGTTGGTTCTAGAATCTGCTGTTGTGACATAAATAATGCTGGGTGAAGACATAAAATAGAGAATGTAAAACGCTTGCTAAGTTTGAATCAACCAACTACAATTCGTAAGTAATACTACTGTTAACACTGGGTCACCACTGCTTCTGTAAATTGTAGGTACTTTGTCTTAAAATGTCCAAATCAACTTTTATAAGACAAGCTCTCGGAGTAAATTCCCACTTCATTGCAATTTTTCAGTTCAATGAAGTAATTTTAGCCACTTGGTCTAATTGGGTCTTCACATTTAGGTAACACATAATCTTTTCAACTGGAATGAAAGCAAGAGTCCCTTGGTATTTCGATGGCCGCCCACCAGCTACTTATTCAATTGTTCTATATTAACATCATCAGCAAAGTGGCCTCAGTAAAAGCGTGGATGTAAAGAGGTTATTGTTCTGTAAAGGGCTTAAGTATGTCACTGTGGCTTTGTAAGACGAAGTAGTGTTAGCTGTGTTTCAATAAAGACTAGGTTAGTTTTTAATTTGGGACAAGTATTTATTTGAACTTTATGTGACAGTCATGGTATGGTATGTTATAGGCGGACTAAATGGCCGGTTAATTTTTGGGTTAAAACTGGGTAAATTGCTAAAGTGTGTAAACAAATATACGAGACACAAAATAAAAAAAAATAGAAATATACAAATGTGTAATTACGAGTAAATAATTAAGAGTACTCAAAATACAATAATTATGACGAAGAATATACTAAGATTAAACAGACTTTAAATAGTATAGTCATTGCACTCGGTAGATAAAACAGATAGACCACTCGATTTTTCCACTAGATTCGTTTAATGGTGTATTTTTTACACCATTAAACGAAAAAAAGTTGCGAAATGGAGGCCAATTGAAGCAAACTTTTTTGGCAGCATTTAGGAAACTCTGCTATATCATCTTCACAATATGTATCTGAAGCTTATTACTACCGTAGTGCAAAAACGAAAAAGTTTACGAGAAAGGGTTATCAAAAAACGCCCAAGTTCTGACTCACCAAATCGACCTCGAACCCTTACTAGTAAATTCCTGGCATACCTTTTTCCGTCATTACCCACAGACTTAATTGAATCATTTGCCACTAAAACGCCATCACTAGGCCACGCCTCACACGCGTGAGCGAGCACGCATTAAAAAATTAGCATTTCCGTGCATGAGTTGATTGTTTGAATTCGATGCGGTGCAAAGCTCTTGTGTTTCATATAGACTTTGAATTGATTGTAATACTGTGTGAATAGTTTAGCTTGTTGGAATTAAAGCATTAGATCATCGATTAAGGATTAGATTTTAGTTTCGTTAACAAACTGATTTCTCAAACTACGAGATCAGCAATTCTGTCAGAAGAAATAACATATCAGTCGTCTTCAGTATTACGAATGCTGCATTGTTTAAGCGACGATTTTTTGGATCATCAACTCAACCACTATAAACATCTGTATAGTAAATGAGAAGATTAGTCATCTACTTGATAACTGCGCAATCTTATAACTATGTGAAGACTTTAGCAATTATCTTGGAAAAGCTGTCCCAGTCTGTGCATAGCAACTGGATCAATTTGAGTACCATAAAATTGGGGATAAAGAATAGCATCATTTACTGGACGATATCGAAAGTGTAGCAACATTAATTGTAGCAGTAAAAAAAATGACTTATACAACTCAGCACTATTGTGCAATCATTATGGAACAAGTCGTGTTCCAGCAAGCAACACTGTTGTGCGCTGTGTAACGGTACCTGCCCGGCTACTGGGCATAAAAATGTGTAACAGGATGTGCGAATCAGTTAGGTTTAGCTTTTGCACTAAGTGACTAATAATTACTAGTACTTTTTGTGATTTTCTGCACGTCATTTTGTTTTAGATTCGTTGGAGGCTTTCGACATAGTGTGTTTTTATATTTTTATATTACTACTAGAATTATGAACTATAAAGCGTTAACAGATTCCTATAACGCTGCCAGTGATAGGAAATAGACCTCTGTAGATATCCTTATTACTCAGAACAAGTAAATTAGGTATGATTTTAATAAAAATATTAACCTTGTCCATAAAAATTTGAAGCACCATCTTACAATTAAAATTTCTTCGACCAATGACGCGTCACTTTTTATGCAACCCGCGAACCACAAAGCCACGGTGCAATCTTTGCACGTATGTGTACGAGTGTTTGCATGACTCACTGGGCGGCGCCACCATCGCTGCGCCGGCGCCGCGACAAGTTTCACCGTTTAAGGTAATTGTGCCTTGCCGTTCGTTTCATATAGATTTTTGGTTCATTTGCTTACGACACTTTTAAGTAGGTTAAGATAAGCTAATCTTTACTTAATAAGTGACCGACTTATGTTGAGTTGGCACTTTTTTGCTCGAATTTGACGTCTTTGTTTGTTTATTCAATTATTTCTATATTGCTTAATCATTGTTTGTTGACGTTAGTCAATAATGGGATTCATTGGCGTGAAGTTATGGAAGAACGCAACGTGGAGATATTTATGTAGATCATACTAACTTAATTCTGTAGAATCATAACATGAGAAAAACATCTTGAATTGAAGTGCTATGAAAATATAGTTTGAACTTATGATAAATAAGAAATCACGCTATATCATGGATGTTTTATGGACAATAGCAACATCCTGGTAAATGGTATAACAATGCAATTTTTTTTTTATAATATTCTCATTTTTATATGACCTTTAGTAAAGATTCTGAGTCAACTGATACTACTTAATATGTTAAGTACTTCATATACTATAAAATTCCTTTTGTGATCAAGATGGGAACCAACTCAGATTAAACTGATCTTCATTTACCGAACCCATTAAGAAGACTAATAAATATAATTTCTTTAACAAACTGCTCCTCTACGTATCCTGAACCGAAAGGCAATTTGTTTTTAAGTAAACGTTTTTAAGATTACTGATCGTAAATCATTGGTTTATTGACTGTAGAACCGATTTTGTATCTTCGTTAAGCCTAAATGAAACTAAGAAAAAATCTTTAATAGCTTGGTATTTGTTGAGAGGAATAATTATAAGGTTGGTTTTATCTAGAGCGATTAAAATGATATTCGAAAAGACAGTAAGTTTATGGTTACAATTTTGAAAAGAGATATTAACATTACTTTCAATGTCAAAAAAGATTGACAAGTGAAGTGTCTCTGAGACCGGTAAGGTTTTAAGAGCAGTTAGTGGTTGAGATAGACTGAAAAATATGTGTAGCGACTTTTTTTGAGAAAGAGATATCATCAAATAACTTTTTTCGCTCTGAGTGGAGTAAAAGGAAGTGTCAGACATTTATTGAGTAAAATACATCTGTCTTTTCATTGTTCCAGGCCCGCGGTGGCTCTTTCAAACCCTGGGTGTAGTGCTTCAACTTCGGAAGATAGTATTTCCAAGCTTGAGTCTATAGCGACATTTTCTTCTAAGTTTTTAAAATTCTTTGTAAAAGATTACGATACTGTCACCAATGTTTATTCATTAAGAATTTTATACATTTCAAGTACATCAAAAAGCATGTCTTCACTGTCTTGTAGTACGTGCTCATATTTTCAAACAGCGTTATTTTTTGACGTAACGTTATGAGCATTTAATCGAATGTCAATCAAAGTAATTAATGCTCAGCACGACATGTTTGTCACATACAGGTGGCGCTTGTGTCGCATTTCTATCAGCCATATGTTTTGAATATATTATTGGACCTGCGGATTTCCTTACGAGGTTTTCCTTGTGTGAAATGTGTCATTAGTTTTCCATTATTTATGCATCACGTAATTTTTTCACACGGTAGTGTATAATATATGATAATTATGTTTATCGTTTTCACATCTTTTTTTTTAATGGAATTTCATCCAATGACTTCTACCGCTCGGCGTGGAGCGATAGGGCGAGACTATTACTGACTAAAACTCACTCCTTCTTTGCCTTGCGTTTCAAGGGCCCGGATTTTGCGTTCAGAAGCGAAACTATGATCCTAATAGGCTTTGGCCTTGCTGGAAACCCTAAAATTTGCTAACATCACTTTGAGACGTGCGTGGATCACTACGCGCCGTTGACTACTCGGGCTTGATCCGGATGGTTACTAGGCAACCGAACGTAGTGCTACTCTTTGCTTGCCGTTCGCAAGCCCACATCTACTCACCAAAAATCGGGGCGTGAGGAAGTCCGATCCCTCATGTGTGAGGCCTCCATTTCTTTCGCTAGCATTACTGTTTCGCTGTCACCATTTTACAATAAGGTCGTTTTCACACCACACAATAAAGTCGTATTAGCATTAGTCATCTTAATACTGACAGCCCTATGAGATGGCTTGTGCCTAAACATTTTAAGGTCTGATAAATTTTGAGCGTCATTTGTTTTCTTTTCTTAATACCTTTTATCTAAATAGTCAGTAATATTTGCCGAACACTTACTTAATCTTCAAAGCGTATAAGTCAAGTAAGTAGATACTTGAAATGGTATAATATGAGTAATGAATACGTCAAAGATTAGAAAGTTTACTTCAAGATAGTCGTCTTGTCTTTCGTTTATGTCGCATGATAAAATCGCACGACTATACGTCAGTGAGAAAACATTATATCTTGCTTGTAGTTTACAGTTAATGCATCTTTATAAGCAGCCTCGTTTATGGAGACAAACTCTATTCCAAGGAATATTCACATTGGTAGGTGACAGAGGTTGATCTTAAGACAGTTGTGTGGCATTTATCTAGAAGATATTGGAAGGCTCTGGCAAAACACAGAGCATGTTATAAATTTAGTTTTTATTTATTTAGTTATCACATTTAGGAATTTGTAAGTAAATTCCATAATTCTTCAACTTATGTCGCTAAAACTACGTAACTGCAATTTGATGTCAAGTTTATTTTTAAACTTTAAATGAACTTTTCTCAAAATCAGTCTTTTTAACTTCGTCAACTTGACGATTGATAGGAAAAAGAGGATATGACCTATGAGATATGGCAGGCCGCTTAACCTTATGTTCGGTTTGGACAACCTCAAAAGATACGGAAGACTAACTCCAAAAACAAAACAAAGCTATTTCAAAATTCTTATCACCAAACTAAACAATGAAAAAATCGCATACCCATCGGCATCAAAGTGTTGTTGGTACAAATAAATGCTATTGAAACTTTTTGTCAGAAACCGTCCAGTCATTCTATCTGATGTCCTATTCTACTAATAGACATTTCATTAAGTTTACATTATGCAGATTCGCTTTCTCCAGTCAATACGAATACTTAATTAGAGTTTTAGGTTTATTTGTTATTTCTAAATTAAAATTTGTTCGATCTCGAGACAAGATCTGCTCTATATTATGTACCGTGTGTAAATATAATAATGAATAGAGAGCGTCTATTGAAGATTTTTGTAATAAAACTTGCTGTTGCTCAGTTCTTCTTTATTATTGAAATGCATCAGTTGTGTAATGAGAAGTTCGTAGTAAAGCAGATATAGAATTAATATCAATAGATGAGCAAGTTAAAGTTTAGTTCTTTGTCTAGTTTCAAAAGTTTGCTTACAGAATTTAGCTTTCTAGTGTATAGTACAATATCGATTGGCTTTCTATAATTATCTAAAAATGCAATACAAAAAAGGTGTATCTGCAGTTTTCTTTTGAAATTACCTACTGAGGCCTTACAGCGGTCGTGCGAGCGAGAAAGAGAGATGGAGCTGTACATATACCCTTTAAAGCTCCATCTCTTTAACAGTTTAGTTGAGGCAGTGAAGTGGATCGCGTTAAGATCTCGTGGTAGTACTGCTGTTCCTGTTTTCCTTCCTAGCTTTCTCTGTAGGTATTCCGCCTTTCGCGGTTTGACTGTTACAGTCAAAGCTATAGAAATTCTACCACTAATTTGTTCATCCGGCTCTATAAGATTTAATAACGGCACTTTTATGTTTTCAGGTTCCATTTAATTATAGTCGTGAATCTAGATCCGAACTGGGCTAAGTGCAGTTATAAGAACCAACAATCATAATTATGACTTTAATAATACTCGAGGTTTATTAAGCTTTAATATGTTTTAATGTTTTCATCACGATTTTGTTATTTTTTGTTTGTTAAAGAAGATTGATTCTTCTTATTATTGCTCGTGGTTTATTTTTAACGTAATTAAAATAAGTAACTTTTGCAGACGTACTTTCCAGAATATTCAATTTAAAAATCTTATTATTACTTTTTACTTTCTCTAAATGTTGTAATTTATTAAAGATAATGTGAATTGGCATCATAAATACCTAAAAAAACTATAGATTCATATTTGACGTTTGATTTTAAACTAATTTCAGACCACCAACGTGGTTGGTTCTGTTGGTTGGTTGGTTCCAAGTGAACACCATTTATATTACCTAGAATTGATTACCCTACAATTTTTAATTGCTTCTCTTTAGATTGTATTTTAAACTGTTACTGTATGCTTCCAATAATGATTGTATTTTTTAAGTTTTCTGATTTAAGTGAATTGAAATTTATATAGGAAAATAAAGATATGTCAGAACATATAAGTTTTATTAATTTGTCTCATTTTTCTAAAATAATTTTCCCGTATTGTACTTCTCTACAATTTTTTTTTTGCTTATATGTTTAAACCGTTCTAAACTGTCAATAGTTGACTAGCTTTTGACAGAACGACATTTGTCAAAGGCTAAGACGGATAGTTTCTAATTACAATCTTCTTCTTTCCCCAAAATTGCTCTCATTAAGCTGTATCATTAATTTCTTGATAACAATGGTTCAGTTCTTAAAATGGCGAAAACATAATTATTCAAATTATATATTTTGTAATTACTGTGCAAGTGATGCAACGAAAGCGAATGAAGCACTTCTGTAAATTGAACTATGCTTTTTATTATTTGTTTTGTGTTTGGAGACCAAGTTATGTTGGCTGTATTTAATTTATTTCGTGTAACTTTCAACACACATTGTTATATTTTGTTTTAATATGTTACAAGGCGATTTATGTTGTCAGTTTTGTGTGCGTTCATTTTCAAATAGCTATAGTCTTTCTATTTGTTTTTGTTCATAATAATTATTCAGAGAAATTTATTTCACTCACACATTTTTTGTAACATTTACAAATTTTTATATCCAAATCATCTTTATATTGTCACATAGTGACTCAATCACTCCACCATTTACGTCATTTAATAAGTAGACACCTTTATTTCTCTTTTTATTTTCATAAAAATCGCCTTAACAGTAATGAAGGGAATCAATTTCTTCCACGTTCTTTCAATACAACATTAGTAAGGTGGTCCAATGTAATGAATCCATTGATTCATGTTTCGACATAATTGTACCATTGATAAATGATACGATTGTTTTTTGGTACGGTGCGGTAACTCATTTTGGTTTGGAAGTTAATGTCCAAATATTATAAAATGAAAGAGCCAAAGAATGTTGGAAAATAAATTTGGATCTTTTCTATACTAATAATGGATTAAAAACAAAATAAAAAGACATATTATATATATTCGTATATACTCTTTTATGGCTACTCTTGAAATACATTTGGTACTATACAAATGAATCATAATTGTTTTTGGTACAAAGTCTACTGCATCGATGCATTTATTAATTTCTCCTTGTGGTCTATTGAAATTTATTGTGACAACATTAGTTTGTATTTTGTCATGAATATGCTCTTGAACATTGAAACCTCTTAGATGTAAAATTAGATGCTTGTTTTTAATAGGTGCTTATTTATGTTCTAGTTTCTGCTGTGGACTTTGAGATGACACTTATGACTAATGTTGGACTAAATTTTTGCTCTTTGATATATAAGGACAGGACTTATATCTTAAGGAATATATAATATGTAATTTAACGAATACATTAGTTTAGCTATTACCTACCAAGTACTGTTCAGTTTCCTCCTAAATTCAACTTTTAAAACTGTTCTATCCAGTCTTTTAGTATTTTTGCTATGTTCTAAAGCCTCTTTCTCCTCAGACATCAATCTCTGCCATCACACAGAGACGTTTGTTTAAGCTCGTGTGTACACTTCTTTGTGTTCGTCAGTGCACGTTGATGATGTTTGCTTTACAAAATAGTTTGGGGCAGGTGTGGTGTATGTATTTTTTTTTCTATAGAATGATACGTTTTTCTTTCTATTCGGATCTATGACAATTTTTAGGTGATGGTATAGCGTCCACAGCTTCATTTGAGGATCTGTCTGTTCTTGAATCTGCCAAGACTGTTTTTTTTAACTGGTTTTATTCCGATTTTGGCCTGACTATTTTCAATATGTTTTTCGATATAAGAAATAAAATGGGATTTTCCACATGTTCAACTAAAAGCAATAAATCAAAATGAAACTATCCTAACTGCAAAATGTTCTAAAGCATAAATATCTTCAATAAGCTCAATTACCATTCATGTACTATCACAGACAAGTAACACTATAGCTTTCCAGTATACACTGACTTCTCTTTGTACGTAAAGCTTTATAATATACGAGGTCTAGACAGACTAGAAGTGTATAATAGGTATGTTGTCGTATGTACAATCTCTTTATGACAATTATGTTCTACAATTGCGGATCATTTCTAAGAATCATTTATGCGGTGTTGGAATCGTTGATATGGATTGTTAATTGTTAGAGATTGATTTGTTGTTCGCATTTCTGAGTTTTGTATGGCATTATAGAAATTGATCTTGATTGTGTGTCATTGTCTCTCTAGTTTAATTTTATGTTCGGTTTCTATTATGATGACATGATGTAGGAGATTGTCGAGTCTTTTGTATTTTGGGTATTTTTTACAAAAAGCTCAGTTTCTTATTTTCTTAATTACATATTTAAGACACATCATTTATCACCGAGTTACATGTCTTACTAGCAGCATTTTCGTAACCTCTTTTTCACGATAATTTCATGACTGTTCATATGGGTGGCGTATTTTATTCTAAAGACCACACAGAAAAATTTACCATTTATTTCTCCAAACAGTTAATCACGGAAATAAATAAAAACTTTTGCCCAATTGACTGGCACGTTGCCAGAGGCCATGTGCGTAGGGCGCTATCAATCAGACGCAATGAGCGATCGATACGATATCGTAATAAAATTGCATTTCGTTATGACCGATGTATCTTGAAACAGACGAACCAAAGAGTGAATGAAGGAACGATGTCGGTGTTTAATTTCGGACATTCGTTTCGGACGTAAAGGGATTTATTTTCATCGATAAAGTTAATGGTGGTTCGGATATTAAACAGTGATGGCCGGACAGGAAAGGAATTAATAATGTCTTATAGTGTGCAGCTATAAATATTAGTATGAATGATTGTTCAAGTCCTATTAAAAACTTTCGTCCTTGCAAAAATGTTAAGGTAGAAATGCAAAGCTATACTACATATGATTTTAAATTAAATGGACCAAAGTGACAGCTGTACATTGGTTCAATGACAGCGGAGCACTGTCCACTACTGACACTTTGGCCTATCTAACTAAAACTCATGGTATAGAATATAATGTGAAAGTAACAAGCAAATCAAAAAAGCACAATTTTTAACTGTCGTTCCCAAAAGAAGATTTAACGTTTACTTTCAAATTAAATTGTGTCCATTAGCACCTAAATGAAATGAGATATCATAAAGATATCCAACCCACTAAATTAGACTTGCAATATATTTAAAAAATCTAAATCGCCGCCTCCCAGTGTTATCCAAATCTTAACGCATATGATTTATAACTACACTAAGAATTTCTAATAACTATATAGCTACCGTATAACGGTGATGTAATTTATAGTGGTCAATAAAGCAATTAATTTGATGAATTGTGATACACGTATAGTGATAACGTTTCTGAGGTCTGAGTGACCGGAATATGATAAAATTTGCGTTTATTTTATTTAACTAGGTCTTGGTAAATGGTTAAAAAAACTAGGTTGAAGGACCATCGGATGGGCGATCAAAATTTTTTACGAAAATTTGTACTTGCTGAGAGTGTTTAAAACTCAAAAAGGTAGTAAATGAACTATTTGATTGGTTTATTTTGACAGAACGGTTAGTACAGTGAATGGCGTACAGCTGTGTTGCGTGTTGTGGATTTGAAGCCCGCACGGAACCAATATTTGCAGCTATAGCCTACAGGTAGTTACTCTGGATCTCGGTGTCATGAGTAGTTGGCAATCTATATGTTAGTGTATATGTTTGTTGTTCATCTCCAGTAGGAAATTGTTTATTTTTCAAATCTGTTTTTTTCTTCAATCTTATATAATTCTAACCTTAAAATTTATTACTTTTTGCTATTCATATCACTATTGTTTCCACTGAAAACGTAAAAGTCTTCCGTAATTAAGTTCTTTTATTATGAAGGATATCGATTACCAACTTCAAAACCAAAAAGAACTGAACAGATAAATGGAAAATCAACATGTCTGCTTACGAGCAACCTAAAACAACCAACACGGCCGTTTGGTTAACCTTACACGGTCACCGCATCGATTATTAATATTTGTACTCTTTATCTTGAAGTGGAGCGGCACCTTACATGTGGGGAACAAGTTAGGGAACTTTATTGAACTTAGATAAGATGCTTCCTATAGTAAATATGAAGGAAAGGTACAAGCTAGAGTAGGAGTAGAAATTAGTTTGGATATTATTGATTAGTACATTGCTACGTACGTTACAGTTGATCCACTTTGAGCTGTGCAAGGTAATGTCAGATTTATTGAATTTGTCGCGCTATAAAGTACTGACATCGACCTTTTGTAAACCGGAACTTTTTGAAATTTGATTTGGCTATAGCAATATCGCTTTAGTATCATCATCATCAGCCTTTTAATGTTCCCACTGCTGGGACTCAGGCCTCCTTTCTAGGAGAGGGAATGGGCCATAATCCACCACGCAGGCCCAGTGCGGGTTGGTGAATGTCACATGTCGTCGAATTTTTGGTTCTAAGACATGCCGGTTTCCTCACGATGTTTTCCTTCACCGTTTTGAGAGCAGTGGTGATGAAATAAATTACACAAAGTAATGCGCCTGGCTGGGTTCGAACCCGCGACCTACAACTCGTAAGTCGGGGCCATTACCACTCGGCCACCACTGCTCTCTGGCCACCACTTTAGTATAATTTAAATTAATTCCAGACTTTTATAGATGTCTGATTAACCGTCCAATGAGACAGGTGCCAAGAACCAAGTACCATGGGTCAACTGATTTATGCAACTTTATAAAACTTTAAGAGAAATATTATAGTCAACTTTTTTGATAAACAAGCATCAAAGTCAACACAATTGTAATGTTTGTTTTTTCGCTTCCCTAGAAATCATTTTAAAGGAACCCGTTCCATTTGAACGTTGATGCCATGGCAGTAGTATATATCCTTTATACAAATAAGAAAAAGTTGGCTGTGGTGATACAGATTCTACCACTAAACCCCATAAAGGTAAAATATTAACGATAGAATAGTAATGTTACCTCAATCTCATTGTCCTTGACCCCTGGTCACACCTGTTTCAATCATTGTAACGTTTTATTTAGGGTAGAAATGACCCCAAGCGTTACCGATGAAGGGTGTTCCGCTTGAAGCCATACACCGCGACAAGTAGCTAGGCTTATAATATTATAACACTATTTAGATACCACATTTTAAAAAACATTGTTATTGGTTCCTGTGTTTTATTTATTTTTAAAATATTTGTCTGACTTGCTTCCGCTTTATCAGATTTTAAAAACGATAAGAATTTTTAGTTTAACAGGATTAAAAAAACAAACTACTATTTTGGAACCATATATTTCCGAAAGCTGATTCTTAGAGAGAAAATTATTGGATCTTCAAATTTTTTTTTAACTTTGTTTTTAAAATTAGATTTTTTTAAAAATTATATACCACATAAAATTCACGCATATTTATAAAAATAAGTACGAGTATATCATTATATCTACAAATGGGCAGTTTCATCGCACTTAGTAATCACGAGGAAACTGATCCTCTGATCAGTTCTATCACCTTATGAAAAACCTCGTCTTTATACCAAAATAGATGTAATTATAATTAGTCTCAGTGTCCTCACGATCTTAGTGTGAGGATTCATTTGCTTTTCTATCGTTCCCGGATCGAATATGGTAATAGGTAATCTTAACATCTAAATGAGCTGTCCGTGTGGTCTTTGCTACAAATAATGTATCTTATAACATTGTCATAGTGAAGACAAAACTATTTGTATAATTAGTTTGCCTAAAACTGCTAGCAATCTACTTTTATGCTACTATCTGAATAAATCATTATGTACTGACTGACTGATTAAAAAAATATTTTCGAGTTCTTTCTTGTTAGGTGTTTTTCCTATGGCAAATGTGACACATTTAAATTTTCTTCTTTCTAACCAAGCAAAACGTTTCTTTCGTGAAATCTTGATACGCATACATTTTTTTTTAAGTGGGAAAATCATTGATATCCCCCGCTTTTGGGCGGACCGGGACATAGTGTCAGACTTTTACTGACTAAAAACCTACTCCTGTTTTTTCATTGCTTTTCGTACCAGGGCCTAAATTTTTCCAGTTTGCACTTAGGAACGACCACTTTCATATTGATATTATCAAACCTACCCAAAACCGCAGCAGCACATTACTGATACATTATTCCAATATATTACAGCAGTTGGTCAATAGGTAATTCCACTTAGCTTCAAGCTTTCACATGCTGCCTGATAAACTCTAGTTACTAGATAAGTGCACAGACCGACAGATTTACGACTAACTTTATCAGGTAATAATGTTTTCTTAACGTTATTTCCATTAGTACCCTCAAAGGTAAAGATTTACTATATGATAGTGTAAATATTTAAAGTTTAAGTTACAGATACTTGTAATTGCTTGGTAAATGGTTGAATGACATTATTATAGGCCCGGTTTGGATGCGAAAAAGTTGAGATAGACTTAAGTGAAAAAGTTAATGTAGTCAACATTAAGTATTTCAACGTAAGCAAAGAAGAAAAACTGTCGACGCGCGACGATGGCAGTGTAAGTGACAGAAAAACTGCAGATGCTAAGTAAACAAACGATTGATGGTAAACATTATAGGTGTACAATTGTTTCTTTGAAATCAGCATAGATCTCGCATTTGAACTAGAACATACTGGTTAAGAAAATAATCTGAATGTAGAAAATCTTATTTGTTTTATTCAATGTTAAACTTCAAGGGAAACAAACATATTTTTTATTATTAACTGCCTGAAACCAATGATTATTTCAACAACCCATACAATCATAATAATATATTTGTTTATGTTCATATTCATTTTATTATTGACACACAACTGCTTATTATCACAGAACATAACACATACATAACTCACCAATTAACATTTGCGAGTAAAGCCCAAGGATATGACTGTGAATCGTTACTCAATTCTTCTTCATATTTTATGGAACAGGATACAATTTAAGTGGGAACAACAGCAGGTGCACTTAAAGACGTCCCAAAGTCATGAATGAGGTCAAATTCACACTACAAGGATGCAACAACCTTGATATTCAAATTTTCTAAAAACCATATGATCTACCCATTACCATTTACAGAGCCATAAATAAAAGTTAAATAATTATTGAATTATTTTATTGGTCTCAGTTAAACATAAGCATTACAATTCTTTTTTTAAATCATGCTATCACTTCCTCTAGCAGTACTCCAGACATTTACATTTGCCTTCACCTTGAAAATATCATCAAGCCCGTCCAAATTATATTCAGATTTGTTCACGTATCCAATGCAAACAGTCCCTGTGGCCACAGCTATGTTTGTCCGTACGTTTTTTACTTTTTGTGTGTCTGTCTGAGGGCTATTTTTGGGACGAGTGAAACACAAAAACATGTTTTAGATGGTCGGGTTTGCTTTAGTTGATCTATATAGGTTTTGAGTATGTTGAATGATATTGGTGATCAATCAGAGGCAACATTTGTTTTTGTTATTATTTTTAACACGAGATGTCCCTTAGTCTTGATATCTTCCTTTATTGTGTCCTCCAATTCTATATTTTTTTCTCTTGATATTATGGCTAGTTCTGTATGCAAAACATTGAGAGTTTATATATGATAATTAACACGACATTAGTAACTAATCCTAAGTCAACAAACTTGTTGACGTTTTCAATACAAATTAATGATATTTCATTTTAAACGGTATCTTCACACTCAATACCAAATATAGAAAATCCTTAATTAGCAACTTAATCAAAACACATAACTTCCTGCACAGCAAGAAATAAATCAAAGTGAATCAATGTCATTGGCAATGGCATTTGATAGCGACTATCGCATAACGGTAGTCAATACTTAATTGAGCCTCTAATGAGATTCGACTTTGAACATGGGAAAATGTAATTAGCAAGGCTCTAATTATGCGTCATGGAATTTGAGATAGCAATTTGTATATAAATGTTACGTAGGCTATAAAGTTTATTTGAGGAGCATTGTTAGAAGGTAGAAAGGGTCGTTAGATAGTGTTTGCATAGTATTGTAAAAGGAGGTTTATTGTATGGAAGTGTAGTTTATGGGTCAATTTGTGGAAAATCAAATTAGAATCTAACATCTGTTTTGAAATATAAAGTAGTAATAATAAAAATCACTCCTAGAGAGGGGGCCTGAGTCCCAGCAGTGGGAACATTTAAAAAAAAGGCTGATGATGATGATGAAAAACAAATGCTTTTCATTAAAAAGCTTAAATATCTCAAAGAAATAGGTACATGCATCAAGATATAGATAAGCCGCAGGGCACAACAGTACAATTATTTTATACTGGCATTGCTAACAATGTTTATTTACTATTATGTCCTTTTACAGTATAATCATGCCCTAAGTAGCAATACATCTAAACCCTTGGCCATACCACCTGCAGCGATGGTAACCTCACAAGCAGGTCCATCGACAATGACCATTTATCCTCTGACCATCACCAGCCTATTAAACAATAAAAGATGCTCACAATTTACCCTAAGAATCAATAACATTAAATCCTTTACCATATTTGTAAAACGGGAACTCTTTTCCTAAGCTAAGTAGTCATTAAGTAACGTTAGTCCACTAATACGTCAATCTAGAACGCACTGTATTTGGTAGTTCGAGTTCTTTACAAGTAAGGTAGAAGAATTTCTAGTGTGTAAACAAAAAGAAAAAATGGTTCTTCAATGAACTGTTTAGTGAGATACCTACTGAAACGGCTGGGAATTGAAGAACGTTAAAGTGAAGTAAAATATAGTAACGTTCTAGAGAATATGAATATAGAGTGTCTGCCAGTGTCTGTGTTTCCCTATGGCTACAATATAGGGATCTTTAAGACAAAAGTGGATATAGTTTATTTCTGAGCAATGTGACTGGAGTAAAACACGAGCCTAAGAATATATGACCAAACAATTGAAATCATGAATGAAAAACTTAAAAGTTACCTTAGTTTAAGCGAGCAACCCAGACCCTTACAGAGGACCTGCTATGAAACAACATAAATTATTAACACAAAGTTTAGAGGTAGGTATTTGTAATAAATAATTCTCTATCATATAAATTTTTCAAAGAAATCTAAGTATTAACTTAGCCTTTAAGCAGAAGATTAACGAAATTATAATGTACTAATAAAATACTAATTTGTAACGAGAAATTTCGTGAAAAACATGCCAGTAAGAATACTATACTATTGTGCTCACAGCAATGTTCTAAAATCATTTCTACTCGTAATAAAAAGCTATGACACCTATACGATCTATATGAAGTGATAATATATGCTTCTCTATACGATATATTAGAAAATGGTGAAGTTCTTCGTGGGCGATGAATTAGCGACTCGACACTATTTATGAGCGATCATTATCATTAAATGCAACACATTATGCTGCATTATGCCTTAGAACTTTATCGGCTTAAGACTATGGGTCGTTGTGGCTACCGTGATTAGAATACAGTTTGATTAGGTAGCTTGTTTAGTTAGAGATATCGTATGATAGAGGAACTTTTATAGTGACTTACAGTGTCTTTAATTGGGGCTATATGGGTTGTCCAAAAAAGAGTCCTGGAACGCAAGGCAAAGATGGAATATAGGAAGGATTATATTTGGGGTTTTTGTCAGTAAAAGTCTGGCATGCCCTTTCACTCTACCCTAGAGTAATAAAAGCATGAGATTTAAAGGCGACATAAATTACGTTACATTAGAGAATTCGACCAAGAAGACATCAAATCTTCAAGTATGGGAAAATTAGGTTACTAAGTGACGAGTCTCATATAGTTTTGCCACAAATTAAGGTCCCAGCTACTGAAAATTTGGTAACGAATTGACTGGAGAGAAATATGAGGCAATAGATGGCATATTCTCCATTCGGTGCACTCATTTACGCTTCAAAAACTGAACAGAAGCAAGCCTTAAACAAGTCTTAATAAGATATAACTATGGAACAAAAATTCTAAATCGTGCATCGTGGTTTTAGAACTCTTCGTACGATCAGAACATATACACCCACCCGAAATCAACTATTGTCCAGTTACACGTACCTACTAAACTATACACACGTTGAGTTGGAGGGTCTTGCCTTTTTAAAGGACTTTACTCTAAAAAAATTCACATCGGCCACATGGGCACTTATAAAACGTCACAAACTGCACTCTCTGTTCCGCATACCTCCAAAAGGCAGCCATTGACACATCAATTAAACAGAACAGCCTAATTCTCGTCCAACGTTTGTCACAAAGTCACAATTCGCTTGAGAATCATAAATCGTGCTCCAACTTTCGTGACTCCGTGAGTCTTGTGTGCTGCTCTCAAAACTGACTGCAGTTCATCATCTTAATATATTCCGGTTTGTTTTATTGCAGCTGTTACTTTGATGGACAGATAAGTTTTGAGAAAGCTGTTGTTCCTTTGGTAATGGTTTCTTTCTATGTAAAATTTTGTAGTTAGAATTTTATAACGAAACATCCTGGTCATACAATGATGCGGTTTTAGGTTTGATTGCAATTTTTTGGAAAGAAAAATTTAAGAAGTCAGTCTATTTGATTACTTACACTAATTAAGACAATATAATTAGAAGTTTCAATGTGCAAGATAAATGGATCTTCAGAACGATATCTCAAGTGATCAGAACTAAAAATACATAAAGCTCTCGAAGGGCTAAGCAGTGTTAAATCCATTGTTATGCCAGTAGGGCTTTAAGACCTGTACATCCCGGTCGCATTTGCCAAGATATGCGATGGTGCACATAGGTATTCGGATTTTCCTAGTGTATTTTACATGGACACCGAGATCGGAATTTTGGCTATAAGCTGACCCCTATTAGTATAACTAACCAATGATAAATGGGAAAGTCATACCTTGCTCTTTAAACAACCCATAGATACAATACAGAATTTAGATAAGACAAAGATTCTGTGATGTGGAGAGTTTTAGGCATTTTGATGTAAAAAAAAATTGTCGTTTTAGAAGCTTTATGACTTGCAATCGATTTTAGATTTGAGCATTTGAAGGGTAAATTTTCTCAAATTTTACTTTAATGAAAACCGGTCAAAATTGGACATTTAAGTGAGATTTCAGATAATCTTAACGCAAAACACTCAATTCAGAAACTTGCTCTTGCGCTAACAACTTAAGTCTCTCTCTATCACTCAATGGTTTGCTGGAAAAAAACTCAACTTTGATTTAAGCTCGCCTACGAACATGAACTATGACATCCACATATTTTGTTATTTCTCATGGTGTACAATAAAGAATTAAAGTAGTTTCTTCCAAAGAAAATGTAAAAACAAATGCGGGAGCAACTTCTCCAAAAACATCTTATTTACATAGTACCAGTGAGACCACCATAAAAACTGGCCACAAGATACAGCTTTGTAACATTATGTACGTAAGATATGGATCGCTTTCTTTATGTCCGACACGTCTCTCTTATCTAGACGAGAATCAATTAACTAAAATCGAAAGTGACGCCTGACAACCAGTACAAAAACGTTCTCATTAGTTGTTCGCTCCTTTCGATGGTAATCTTGATGAAATGAGATGAAGAATAGTTTTTTGCGAAAACGGAAAATCTTTTTTTGGAGTTGGGAGATCATCCAATAACCTCTCTTCCTCTAGGGTGGAGAGAGAGAGCGGGTCATTTTTTTACTGACTCATACCTACATATCTTTTAGTTGCCCTTTGTTTTCCAGGGCTGCGGTAACTCTTTCAAACAATCTCGCAACATGGTACATCTTTTAGAAATTACCGTGGCTTTAGCGGTCATCGGTCCTGTTGGGCGTTGATAATTTTGATGACTCTTTTTTGATCCTTACCAGAGCTAATGGTTATCCATTGATTATGATTCGCAAGCTCTTCGCAAATAATGTTGAGTTTTGATGCTACTACTTATGTAGTAAGTATTCAAAAATAATTCATTCTAATTTTACAATTTAGTTTCTAAAGGAAAAATGAATGGTTAGTTTTGTAAAAGACAACATGGAAAAATACAACAGGATTCTATACAATATAAATTGTTAGCTAAATCCAGTGATGATAGTTATAAAAGATTTCTTTACCTGCAGTGGCACGGAATAGAAACAAATGGGAACTCTTCATGGAATAATACATATAAAACAAGCTGAGAATAATGACTTAATTGCTTACTTTTGTATTGACTTCCCCAGTGCAGCTCCAATAAGGCCTACTCAATTAAGAAATAACAAACACCCAACTACAGCCATTTAAGTATAGAATTATGTTCTGTAACCAACACAATTCATTGACATTGCCATTTTCAAAGTCAACGACATTGTTGCGGCGTGTTATTATGGTTATAGGCGCATTAAATCAACCTGACTGCTTAAGTTCATTCAATATACAAGAGAAAAGCGATAAGAAAATACCCACACACAGCATACACTTCAAAAATGATGAACAAATCAATTGGCTGAAATATATGGCAATGTTTATTAGCAATAAACACACTTCTACCATATTTTAGGCCTAAAAGCTAATTTAGGTTTTTTATTGATCTATAAATAACAATAAACGATGATCATTGACAATAGCCAAACTATTCGAATCGCTAAATCCATTTGCATGTCTGCAGCCCCATATAAGTCCGAAGAGGTCACAGAAGCATCTCGTTCGCGAAACGTGACTAATCCAGTGTTGACCGTTAAGACGATATCTAAATTATACATTGTGTATAACAAAATGGTTGTACGTTTTTCGATTTCTCCCCGTCCAGCCAACCACGCCCGTAGTGCGTCCGATGGCATTTACCGGTCCTGATATTGTTTGCGCTCCGCCATTTTCGCATTGACAACCTCTGATCAGATATAATGTACATTTCGTATTGAATGCAAGGGAATTTATGCGGATTCATGTCTGCGTTGTTGTGATTTTGTTTATCGTCGAGCTTGTGAAAGCTACGGACTATTAAGATGGCCGATTTAAATACGTGAACTAGATGATGTGAGATCGGCACGAGCTCAGTTTTTTACTTGAACTATGACGTTTTTAGATAGAAACTTATGATTATGTTCTTGATGATGGCGATCGATGTTCCGGATTCTCATAAAGCACGAGTTAATAGCTATTTTGCTCCATAATTGGTTGCTCTAAGCTTTATAAACAACTGTTTCTATTTTCTGTAGGTGTTTGAAAAGTGGCGGAAGTATTTTATAAAAAGACTTTTCTACTTCTAACTGACGACTCATTTTGCTTCTTTATAGGTTTTGTACCTGAGGAATCGTGTCGCTTAAAGGGCGGTTTATGTTCAACCAAGGACTAATACACATCGACATTACGGTATACCTACATACAGATCTAGAAATGATAAGTATTGAGGGTGTCAGCTGCTTATCGCTTCCAGATAAAAGGGTTAAAGGGCTACTATTGTACTCGTGGAATGTGGAATAGAAACTCATGACAATTTATTACATATTGTCACCTTGAGATAAGAATTTAAGAATTTTCGACTCTCCCTTAAAGTATCTTAGAAATCTTTTCAAGCTATTCCTAGCTTTCGTAAAATTCTCGATCTGCTAAATAGCATTGTTCTATAAATGGATACAATTGGGATAGAATTTGAACTCACAACCTTTATTTCTCCAGTGTCTGCCACAACAATAGTACTTTATTCTATTTTCGAAAGTATTTGTAGCATTGTCTTGAAAAGCTTACCAACTTTAAGTTAAGCTGCGATTACTTTTACTTTGGTTGGTTCTTAATAAGCAGTTGGCACCTTTGATCTTTCGTCTCTTACGCTATGTGACATAATCATAAACTAAATGGATTACGTACCCTCATTCGAGCGTATACTTCCTTTGTATAATTAGTTGTTGAGATGAAGAAACGTACTAAAATCATTTATTAAACCTCTCGTGATATTCACAGAGCTAAAAGAATTAAAGAAAAAACATATATTATATCTTTACTAGCCAATAAAAACTACTTATAAAACATCACAGCTAGGTCGCTAAACTTTGCCATTGGTCCTGATCCCCGATACGATTGTTTTGAAGCTACGAACCGTGAAGAGGTATTTAGTTGAATAATTCTGTTGATAATGTCATCGACTGTCGACTGAGTAATTAGCTTTCTAGATGATAGAATGATTATTTTTGAAGATGATGATATTGACGATAAATATATTTTGCTTGTTATGGGTGGCAATGTTGCAGAAGATAATGTGTATAGACAAGCCGTAATGGTATTGATTAATTTGGTCATAATCTAAGGCTGAATGTTTTTGAGGACGATGAAAGTGAAGATAAGGTCATTTTAGATGTTGGCTATTGTTTTATTGATGGATATTTTGGTGGAGACAATATAATATGGGCGTCTGGAGAAGAAGTGCTTTAGATTTTTGGTTAGATAGAATACCCTTTATTATACACAATAACAACAGCTAATTTCGAACTAAGTTTACTTTATGACTGTAGTTGAAGTAAATTTTAGGTGGTTACATGTGAGCAGTTTTATTGTTGATAGCGTGAGGCTTATATTTACTTATATTGCTTGGATATAATCTACCTAATAATGTTGATCCTAAACCTTCTCAAAACTATTAAATGGCTTAACAGTTTTCACAAAGACATTATATACATATTAGTCTATTCATTCGATTTATACAGAGAGGTTAATTACTTTACAATGCTTTTAAACTTAGCTTTGATTTATGCTTCGCTTACAGAACTGGATCGATTTCCGCCATTAAGTTTTACAATGCTATTAGTTTTACAACTTTTACGCTATTCTTTTGAAAGTTTTTTTCTCACACATGATTAGCGAATGAACTTGTCTCGTAACGGTGCTAATATTATAACTGTTTAGATTTCTTCTTTTGACACCTTAGTATTAATCATAATAAACTTAAGACAGGTGAGAGATTAATTTTCTTTCTTACAACTGACTGTATTTATATTTGAATAAGGTAATCAAAAGCTAACATAAATATTAAATACATTATTAATTTAAAATCACTCAATATTAAACACACTGTCAGCAGTTAGTTAGACAGAAAAAATAATTGATTGACTTTCACACCAAAACAAAAGAGTGTGAAGTTTGCAAAGATTCATTTACTTACAATTACGCCTTAAAAGTGTTGGATAATAAATTATCAAGAACACGAACGTGGATGCCATTATAGTCACGACCTGTGCTGACTCTCCAGCGGAGAAGATTTATGGTCTGATCTGTTCGCACACTTCATTATTAAATGTTAATTCGATTCTGGAGTAGTTGAAAGCACTTTCGGAAACCTAGATTGGAGATGCGAAGATAGCATAGAAGATTTTGATAAATCTAGTAAATGTAGGGTGGCTTTTTGTATTTTTGAGAATTCAAATATATTTTTTGAAAATAATTGTAATAATAAAATGTGATCATAAAAGAGACCACTCACTCTAATAATAGAGAAAGAAAAACATCTTTCAATAGGGCTGGGCTATACAACTCTACTATCGATGCGCTTACAGCTTCCGATCATGTTTATTTCGAGATACCCAAATCGGGTCTTACGATGTTCGGCAATGGCTATTTGCGTACCATTGGTTTACAAGGAATCCTGGTTAGTCTTTAAATAACAATGACTTGTATTACCTTTTAAGTTTCCAGAAAGACAGCTTTATTCTTACGCTTGGGCAAAATATAGCAGAATATAAGTACGTTCATAAAAGTATTTTAAGCAACACACAAGTTGCTACATTGCTGACACCTTAAACTTCACTCTAGGGGGCAAAACACCGTAAACCAAATTAACTTATCAACAGCAAATAACATAAACTTTGCTGTCAAACACACTTCGAATAACCACCCGATTTTAAAACTTATTGCTCATACAATAAGAGCTTAAAAAAGAAGGCAAAGGTCGGTAATACTGGACTCAAGATTACATGGTGACTGATTCCAGGGTAAATACTGCTGGCTTTAATATACTTTTATGAAGCCTTTAATGTTTTGGAAACTTTTAATTTGGTTATACAAAGTTTTAAAATATTTTAAGATAACAAATATGAAAATGTTAGATATCATAAATGATTTTATTTATAAACTTCAGTGGAGCGTGCGTGGTAGACCCTTACTAATTTCGAAATCTGTAATCATCAATGATATAAAGAAAAACCAAGTGAAGACTCCACGACCCAAATATCTAAAAAAAAATCGAGGTGATCTGACCTGAAATGAAATGGGATAAGACTAGGCAGAGAGAGATAAAATTAAAGGGAGGCATTTGCAGAAGGCATATGCCCAGCAGAGCTTTGATAGACAGGCAACGTTGTGGATTGCTTAACACTTACAGTATTAGTTCTTAAAACTTACAAAGCCAACTACTACGTTAAATTAGCATATTAGAAAAACACCATAACATGAATTCAATTACCTACTTGCCAAACGAAGAGCATTAAGATTCCAGCTTTATGCAAAAATATATCCAGTATTACTCAGAAAACAGATGCATATAACACCAATAGTACATACCTGTGAACAAAAAACAATAGACATTAACATTTATAACGAGGAATTTATACTTAGAAATAATAGTAATGGTCGTGATCAAACTGTTAAATATGCTGATAATGGGATTACGGAGAAAATCGATGAGGCCATCGATTTGTTTACGGACAAATGTCTAGACAAAGACAAAAACTTTTCATATTTAACGCTAAGTGTGCAATAGAAAGTGAAGTCTATTGATGGACTTTTTCTTGTATCCTACAGGAAAGATTTCCTTAAACAGATTCTTTAGAGGAGAATCTAGAATAACGGACTAAATTCCGTTATTCTAGATTCTAGAAACCTTTGGCTATGGGAGAAGTGATAATTGAATTTTTCTTCCCGATTTAATATTTAGGAAACCAGTAATCCAAGAGATACTCGTTATTCACATCTATATTTTCTTTGAGTTATAGTGACACCGTTTAAAACGAGGTGGCCTATATATTATATTGATTAAGGTAGCTTCTCTACAACGTTTGTATCAGCCACATCAAAAAAAACCAGCAGCTGCAAATAACCACATAACAGTCCCGCACTCTAAAGCTAACACCACGAACTTCTCAACAAAGGAGTTTTGATTAAGAATTGCGATCACGGATGCAATAAGAATAAAATACAAAGAATAAGGGTTTCATTAGAAAACAACATACCAATGCGGTTAAAAATTTTGCATAACCACCTGAATGTATGGAGCTTTGTGTATGGCTATGCTTACATAAACAACGAATCTGTAGAGTAGATATGATTTGCTTGCACAATGTGATTTTAAAGATAAGGATCATAGTAATTGCGGGTTGATCGACCAATGTAATAATGCGACAGTTAATCAGCAATTTTACAATGCCAATAAATTACGTTCCTATGTCTTAGAAACCGATAAAAGAGCTATCAAACTACCCACGGTACCCACTAAAAGACAGACCTCAAAGATCAGAGCACTGAGGCAATAAACTAAAACAATGTTAGATAAATGAGTAAATGTGAACAGTTACATCAACAGGATAATTTAAATTAGTCGACAATAGCAGTGTTGAAAACGATATAGACAAAGATGTTGGACGTAAAACTAAATCAGTGTAAACCCTTAAAGGTTTAGGGTACTGTGAAGTCACGAGTTCATGTTCCAATCTCTTTCAAATATGTGTACAATTAATCACTAAGCTTGTGAAACTGTTTCCGAAGACTGTTGCACGTTTAGTTGAAAATGAACGTGTTTAAGGCACAGGGCGTGACGATAGGTAGCGGTTTAGTCACGCTGGTGAATTAACTACTGAGGTTGCAAATGGCCCTATATCTATTTTTGCTATAAATAGATAATCGGGAAACTTGAAGCTAGAGATGTCAAACCATTTCACCAATTTTAAGATAAGTCGTTCGCAGCAGTGTGTGTATGGAATGCTTTGCCAATATTAGCAAGACAAGAACAAATATCATCTTTTAAAATGTTGGTCAGGGATAACATATATTTGCGTTATCCCCTCGTTAAGCACACAACAGCGACGGTTAGGCTTAAGAATTAAAAGAGCTTTCTTTGCTGCATACAGATCATCTCTTGAATTACCTGTCATTGACCAAACATTTAAAGTAAGAACCAAGAAACAAAGCTATGGGAAGAACGTAACCTAACCTAACCTAACTTGGTAAGAGACAAGAGTCTCTCATTCAAAGTAAATCTTCAGCATTTGGAGTAACTTGACTTCTATCTTCAACAAGTATTAGACTGGTGATAATAAGTAAGTATATTTGCATATGTAATCAAACCTTCCGGTGTTAAGCCGAGACGCATGCGTTCAGTAAAATATACAAGTTCTGATTTCACGAGAACTTGCAAATGAATCGCCTAAACAAAAGTTACAAATACCCCGTGTTTATGCAGACAGAAAAAAGGTAGTACAAATGTATGGTTTCCTAATATTTGCGGAATATGTATGAAGCGAAAGTTTTCATTCTTATGGATAAAGAAACATTTTTAGTGCTTTTTATGGCAACTAATGGTGTTATGAGTCTCTTTTTAGGATGTGAAAAGATTATTCGAAGAGGTGTTATATTTTAGTATTCATAATAGACTAATGGTAGTGTGAAACTTACGAGATTCATTTTAATATTTTATTGCATTATTATTTAATGATGAGAGTTATATTACTTGTTGCGAAATTATTGTTTTTTTTTTATTGTGAGAAAATTCTTACACATTATTTAATTTTCTTTAGAGATTTTAAGATAATATGGAAAATGATTACCAAGGAATGTGCTTTTACTAGTCATTTATTTATCTCAAAATAATTTTCAAATATTCAAGAAAACGCAAAAATGATGTAATAGAAAATTCCTAGAAATAGAAATAGCCGGCGCCACTTCTTATCCGTAATGTTTTTATGTTTTTCGTAGCAACCGATAAGAATGAAAAGGTACCGGTGTAATCAAAGCATGTGAGTTACTAATAGGCTGTATAGGCACGCCCGATGCTTACGCCATCTTTGATAACGATTCCTAGGTTCTTTGTTTTAGTCACACGTACTGAGAATTTTTAATTTATTTTATTTCCTTTTTTACCATATTATTCTTTTTATTGGCAATACTGATTCTGTAGATTTCTCTGAATATTCTAAAGTACTAAGACTGCTGTATAAGCTGTTCTTTATACGTTTTCTACTTTCATAACACAAGTTATGTAGATTTTGGATGCTGATTTCTGAATCAAAAATTATATCAAATTTGTAATTTAGCTGTACTGATACTTCGCGTAAAGATTTTACGGCATCCTCTCCATTATTTCGACTCGTGCGATAATTTCGTCAAAAGTGATTGAAATCTAGCAATTAACGTTTCATTTGCATTTTTCAATAACTTATGAAAATGATTTCCTAGAAACATGGTCATTAGGTTTTATCACTTGATTTAAATTCACGACTAAGAACTTCCATAATGAGTGAAAGAAAATTATTTCCTTTTGAAATTATGATTTTCTATGAATGGAAAGAAATTATAAAATAGACATATAATTTCTATTTATAGTGTCTGCATTGATGCTTTCATATCTATCCCTTGGAATAGAAAACCTGAGATATGCGTAGTAACATAGGATATCATCTTGATTTTACTATTTATCATCTTGTGAAAGTAATAGAAACTGAGTTGATACTACGAGACTCGATTAATGACATTTTTTAAGTTATATTTCACTTACTTGTAAATAATTATGCAACTTCTCATGCTTTTCGTGATTGATATAGGCTGTTACAATTTGACGTCGATATCAATCTTTTTGGTAATTATTTTAATTGGGCGCATTGAGCATTAACGTTCGCAATAAATAATGCAATTTCTGGTTTTATAATTTGTCACAAAAAAGGACATCTTAACGACTTTCCGATCGGCGTTAAAATGACAAAATTAATTACATCGACAACCAAGGCGATAACTCTTCGCAGTGTCTTTAATTTATCGAAAACTTTAGCCTTAAAGATAATATATTCGAATGTAGGTAGAGACAAGCACCCGGCGCCTTCTACATTATGCTCATACTATTTATGGACAGGAATGTCTTAAGAAAACATTCGTTCCAAAAACAATTAAACGTTTGCGTTTTTAAAACAAAAACATAACCAATTTTAGACTTTATGGCACACGTAATACGAAACAATTGATTACATCACACTGCATTGTATGTACAGTTAACAATTTTATGTAGGCATGCATCCATGTATGTCCATCATTATTTTGAACCTTATATACAAATAGATAAAGATGATATATAAAATTTATGTTAGTAAAAGTAAGTTTGTTTTTATGTAATTAATTGGGCGCTACAGGATATCATTTTACGAGCAGTGATAATAATTATGAGCGGGCTCTGTGAGGGTTAGCATATGTGCAATGAAAATAATTTCAATGCAATCATAGAAACAATGAAGTTAATCATTCAGATTATTCAAATGGATCAGCGAAATAAAATATGAAGTTCTTACGAAACCGAATGATTTGATATAGAAAGCAACAACATTACAGCACCGCAGGAAATATTAACGATAGATTTATATTGAATACAAAGGAATAAATTTCAAATTCATTTATCCATCTATAGTTTTATCATATGATAAAGAGTGAAACTCCGCCATTACCGCCTTCTTTTGAGGTGTGAAATCATTAATCTATTCTCCCGCTCTCTCTATATCAGACTTTTACTGATTAAAATCTAGGTTGATTTTAATCAGTAAGTCCTTCATTTGCTTTTTGCGTTTTCAAATGTTTCCGCAAAATACTTTACCAGGAATGAAGTAATTCAAGAAAAGCACAGAAATTATAAAATATAAACGAATAGCTGCTCCCAGCGACTTCGCCCGCGTGATAGCAGAAAATGATCCCAAGGGAATATACTTCCGGGATAAAAAGTATCCTTTGTCCGTGTACCAAGTTTCATCAAAATCGGTTTTGCCATTTATGCGTGAAGACGTAACAAACAAACTCACTTTCGCTTTTATAATATCAGTAAGGGTACAATACAAATTCAATGACTTTATTGAATTACAAATTCAGGCATTTGTGTCACTTGACCCAAAATTCGTAATATCAAATGAAATTTAAATATTCAAATGTATGCTTGAGTTAAGCAAATTCTAATTGCAGTTTTATAGTAAGCGTAGGTCTATGAGCCAGGGCTATACGACTAAATGGCACCAGTACTGCTAATATCAATAACATGTCTGGTCTGTCGACCACCCGTTGCTTTGATACATTCAATACAACACCTTTATCAGATCCAGAAACAGCTGTCAAGGGAACCACTATACAACAAAGTAATGATTATCTTTAGTATATCAATAATCTTTTGATATCTTTTATTTACCGACTGGCGCCATAGCTTGACCGCCAATTGTGTATGATAAGTAACGATAATGTTCTGTATACAATTTTTTATCTTTAGTAGCTACGATAAATGGTATTTTATGTGCAAGTGATTTGGATGGTCTAGATATTGACGTTTTGCATCGGCTTAATCATCGAACGATATTTTTTTATCTCATTGCAACAGTGCATATGCATGCATATACATATGTAGTAGTTACTTACCAGTGTGTCACTATGGGCTTTTTTTATTATTATTGTTGATAGGTTTGCGCTTGACCGCTATCTCACCTGATAGAAAGCGATGATGCGGTCGGTTTTGAAAAAAATGCTATAGTACTATGTTCAAGACTACTAACTCCCAATCCTAACTCCTCGTTATTATTGAGTTATCTTAATGATTTGATATTTTTCATAGTATTTATTAGTTTATTATTTTAGCATATTTATGTATTTCATTTATTTATTATTATATACATATAAATTATATTTTTAAATATTCAATAAAAAAAATGTATTTTATTATTATAAATAACTTATTTTATACTTTTCCGTTTGTAGTACATATCTGTTATTATTTTGTTTATTGTGCAAACCTACCACAGTGTTGTCTTTTTTAACCCAAAGGTTGGTTGGTAGAAAATGCCTTGTTGCATTAAGTCCGCCTATGTACCACTACTGTACATGAAGTTTAAATAAATAAATAAACTCCCTTAAGACTTTGTCAGCAAAACGAATTCAAGATGTACACTCCAGTTTTTGTTCATTCAAAAACTGGTTTCTTACATAACAGGAAATATCTATTAACCCTAACTTAACAATGGCTTGACACTTTATCGGGATACTAACAAAGTTAACCAAAGTCACAATCACGGTGCCAGTGACTACTTATTTATACAGGAAGTTGCGCTTGCGCACAATTGAACACCGTTAAACAAACTCGATCATTCTATTCCGGTTATAGACGTAAGTAAACAATCACGCATATTTACAGTTGTGGGATAAGCTGGAAAATTAAAGTTCTATTTTATATTGCTTCGAAAAATTTAAAGTAATTAGTTGATTTTGTCATCTCCGTTATTGATGAGCTGAGATATTGAAAGTTTTTGTCATTCGTTGAATGATAAGAATCAATTTACATTCTCATAAGATATCATAGTACTGCATATTATCTAAGGGCATTTACTCTTCACGGTATTTAAAAAAGACTGGGAACTCTTTATTGTCAAAAATAATTGTCATGCTTTTTATCAAATTTGTAAGTAAGTCTAACTTATGCTTAGTTGCCAGGTCAAAAAAGGAAGTTACGAACATTTTTGAGAAAATAGTTCTTTGTGTAATTTATTTCATCACCTCTCAAAACGGTGAAGGAAAACAAGTTCGTAAGTATTAACACCATCATAGATTTTTTTTATCTGATGTTCTATCGTTTTGGTATGCAGGTTGCGCAATATTATAGTTACTGCATTTTGGACTTCGGCATCAAGAAAGTTAACTTTAATCCGTTATTTAATTATATTCTCAATTTCTCACGTGTGAAATCGAGTCCAAAGCTACCATATAGCTCCCAACTTTTCAAAATTCAATTCTTTGACCATAATCCGCGTGTTAACCGTAAAAGCAAATCAATCGGATTATAAAGATATCGTCACATGCATTTTACGTAAGTTTTCATGTAAAACGAAGCCGTATCGTGTGTATATCGATAAAGATATTATTGCTTCATAGAACAGATAGTGGTGGCCTCGATAGATATCAACTTATAGGTGCATTTTGTTTCCATTAATATGCTGTGTTTGTTAATACTGATCCATGAGTAATAAAGCCTTTGAATAACAAAGCTCACAAGCAAGGCTCAGTTTAGCTCTGAAATAATAATGATTTATTTTTTGGTTAGGATATTATTAAATAATTTCTACCACTCTGGGTGGAGCTACAGGGAGTATAAGACTTTTACTGACTGGGATACTTCCTTGGGACTTGTGTTATTACAGTTGCCGTTCCAAGGCCTCAGTGACTGCAGCCTAAGGCATTGTTTCTTGGTTATCATAATGATAATTGTTTTCTAATATAGTATAGGCATAAGTAAAACTTATAATATCATTGCGGATGTGTACCTAAATGTTTTTTGCTGCCTAAAATGAAAAATACTAACCCGTTTTAGATTTTATGACTCTCACATTAACCTTATCATTTCCAATTCATTAATCTGTTATTCTTCTCAAATCTCATCGTTCTTTTGTTTTAAATTATAACCTGTTACTGTCTTGAACATTGGTATAATTGGCTTAAAAAAATAACATTGTCGAGTTTATCACAATTCATCATTATTATCAGTCCATTAGCTGTTAATGTCTTCGCTTTCTCACGCCTTACAATCGTATTGTTTCGGTCATTATTAATATTAGGGTTGGGGTCACTTACATTTCTTATGGGACTAATTTGACTATCGGATTCATTCAACTCTACTGCCGCTATGATTTCTTCTGTATATTTTTTTTTCGACTCCGCTTTAAGTGGTTTTCTTTTCATTGATGACCAGATTGTTGTTACATTATTATTGATCTGCCTATCTCATAGTGCGTTGTGTTTATTTTTCGTTTCTGTGATATTTCACTCGATTTCGTAATACAAGATAGATCTATATCTTAATATATTTTTATCTACTTTTGATGTGATATCTTTCCAAATTGAAATGTTATCGTCAGCACTTAGGGTTATTAAGAAATCGTAGCCTTTTGGCGCCATGTTACGATTACACATTAGATATTAGTAGAGTTAGTTCGAGTCTGTCTGGTTCAATAACTATAGCTTCTTATAGACTATGTAATAAGTATTTGTATGTGTAGAGTCAGGCAAGACATATCAAAAAACAACATAATACCATTTGGTAACAATTTCAAGACGATTTTTTTTGCGTGGAACCTTGGTCATATTTCTGGTTTACTTTTTATAACATAGCTTTCTAACTGTGTAAAATCTCAACTATTCAAGAGTTTATTTGAAACAGTCATACATTCAGATAGACCGATAAAATTGCATTCAAATATATTTTCACGAGCATACAAACACATACTTCAATATTTATAATATATGTAATAATGTTCATAAATGTGTAGATACTCTGCGTAATTGACATCGGTATCAGGTTTAAATGTATATGGTAACGGTATTCAATAAAATTTTCCAAAAGGAAGAAGGCTGTCAGATGCATTTGATTGTGATAATATAATCTACCGAACATTTTCTGCCAAGGATTATGCAAAGTCAGGAACTTTTAAAACAAGAAATGCTTAACTTCCTCGAGATATCTTTGACCAAATTGTTCGGACATGAGTAAGGTTGACTTAAAAAGGTTTTAAAAACCAATTTACTTAATGAATCAATGTTGTTTTTCTTATCATTTAATTAATCAGCACTGAGAGCTATCAGAATGGATGATATACGACGGAAAACAGATTGTAATTACACCTCGTACTGTTATATGTACTGCTGGAGCCCTTATTACATGGATTTAAGAATCATTATTGTTTGTTTCTTTGACTTTATCGTGATTTAGCCTTTTCCTCGCTCTGTTATCTTAGTCGGTCTGTTGTTTAACATTTCTGTTTATAGGTTTTGTTTAAGATCTTTTGCTTGGAGCTTGTTCTTTAAATATTGGTTCAACCAGCCGTTGCTTCAGAATAGAAATGTTTTATGAAGAAATCTGATTGGGATATTGTTTGACTATTAAATTATTTACATCCGTAGCTTATCCGTTCATTGTTGGATTACATCATTATACACTTTTGTTGGGTTCTTTGATTTGCTATTGGTACACGTGTTGATGTTTTGTGGTTAGGAACTCGTCTTCAAATTCTGATGGTAAATTTGGCCCAGCTGCTTACTGTATACTATAGATATTGCAAAAAATCTTGTTCTTAGCAATAGGAACTATATATACCATACATAACGTATTTTATATTGTCAGATCTAGTTACCTGACAATATAAAGTCTAAATTTAACACGGTTCTTACCGTTTGACTACAAATGGATTGCTTGATGACTTTAGACTATCTCAAGCAAAAACAACAAATTATAATTTCTTATCTTTACACTTCCTTTTACAAGCAAAGAAAGTTTCTCAATATAAAGTTACTTTGTGATTGCAATCATAACTTCGTGACCAAGGTGTCAGCATCGGCGCCGACGCACATCCGCTAATCTTATCATAACGCGTTACTTAACGTACATTTCTGCACTTGCATCAACAGCTGCATGTTCCGTCGAAGATTCCAGATAATGTACAACTAGTTTAACGATAGAATCGTATGTGGAGGAGACTCTTCGTATGTTTTTGATAGCGCGGTTGATAGACGCCGTTCTAATTATTGGTTTGTTTATACATTGTATTTAATTGAGGATTCGTAAATAAAATCTTTGTTTACGGACAACAAGGTGGCGTCTAGATAATAGTATGTACTAATCAAATCTGAATCAATATTGTTTTGAAATATTTACTTTAAATATTTAGGTATTAGTTGGCGTTGATATCATTTTGTTTTATAACAATACATTTTCAAAATTTCTTGTTTTTGAGACTGGTTTAAAGATTACGTCTATTCTTCATTTTGACATAAGACTTGGCCATTACCAAGAAGAACTGTAAGAGTCATACAAAACATATACCACGTCCGTTAAAAACGGGCTTTCTACTTTGTAACAGGAAAAATTGCTCAAGTTTACGTGAACTAGTGTCTAAGCTCGATAAAATGGTATCTTAACGCTAGATCGCTATGGCCGTCAGCGATACCGATGGTGAGATTACGCAATATGCTGTCTTACCAGCTTTTTCTGAGTGCAGAAAAATAAGATGCTTAGCTTTAAGCGTGGGTTTAATATAACTTGAAGATATTATTAGTTGGATATTCTGAAGACATCAAGACAATTTTTAGCATCTGGATAACTATCTTTAAGTGGAAGCTGGATTGGAGTGAATGGTCAAGCAAATGACTTTGGTTTCTATTTCCTTTTGCATTTACCAATATAAAAATAAGAACATCAATTTTTTAGTATTTTGCCATATTTTTTTTGCTTAATCTACCTTATATTCCATTTAAGAGGATTTTCGGAATGTTTTTAAAGTGCATCTTTAAAGGCTTGTATTTCTAAATATATTGATTTCTGACTAGATTCCATAAAACCGACTTCGTTATCACTTAGTGCATCAATGAAATAACACTTAGCTTCATTGATACTAATGTTACTATCTATGTTATAAGTGTTATCATGAATGACTGATATTATAGCGAATTCCTTGTTATGAGTGTATTTACTTGTCCTCATTCAGGATCGTTAGACTGGGTTCAAATGGGTTTGCATTAATATGACATGTCTTACCTTAGAAAAAGAGATATTTTGTGAGCAACCAAGGTTAAAAATTGGTTATCGAAAATGAAGTAAGATATTATAAATATAAGTACAAACTACGACAAGAGTTAAAAAAGATATCACCGAAAAATTTCAATGGTAAAAAATGATACAGGCAGGTTAGATTTTATTATGGGTTTTATATATTTTAGTTTTTATTCAAGTATATTTGTTATGTTTATATCCGTTATAGGCTTTGAAATCATGCACCGATGAGCTCTGAACCGGCAATATTGCGAAGGTGGTAAGACCATTAAAATAATGCATTAACAAATTGTACAAAAGCATACACTAGTAACCATGAAAGTATACTCTAGTATTCTATACTATAGTTATGTATCTCCCCCGATTAAAAAATGAGGATTTAGGTATAAGTTATTTATAGGTAAGCTGCTCCCAGCGGCTTCGCCCGCGTGATAGCAGAAATTTATTCCAAGAGAACATACTTCCGGGTTAAAAAGTATCCTATGTCCTATTCCAGGACATGGTCCATCCGTGTACCAAGTTTCATCAAAATCCGTTTTGCCATTTAGGCGTGAAGACGTAACAAACAAACAAACAAACTCACTTTCGCTTTTATAATATTAGTAAGGATGTATGACGAGCCTTAAAGTAAACTGCTATTGTTTGTTGTGCTTTCATCCATTCCTATTTGTTGTAAGTGAGCTATTGTCAATAAAGATGTTCAATAATATAATCTTTTGTCATTTTCTGTTTACATAAAACTAAAATTATATCTTGTGACAAGTTAATGCAGAAGAATGACAGCCTGAAGGTGTAAGGCAGACATATCGTGAGGCACCTAACTTATGGAAAGGCATGTTAAGTATGTTTGTTTATTTCGACGTGACATTTACTGGGTCAGGTAAATTGTAGACTTAATGTTGATGCGGAAATACGAGTCTAAAAAAGAGAAAGGGTTTTCTTTCTTGAGTATGTGTAGTCTTTTAAGATTCCGTATCAAAAGGGTCCTAGCTATCTCCTTATTGAAAGAAAGAACGAAAAATATTGCTTACTTCGCTATCTGTCTGTCTGTCATCAAGCTGTACCACATGAACCCACGTGACAGCTAGACAGTTGAAATTATCACAGATGATGTATTTCTGTTACCGTTACAACAACAAATATCAAAAGCAGAATAAAATGAATCTTTAATTGGGTATCCCATCTCAAACAATCAACGTAATTGTTTTCTCGTTTGTTGTCCGACTCGCACTTAGCCGTTTTTTTATGTTTTGCCTTAGAACATCGAAATTGTAGATATTTCTAATGACATAATTAATTGTCATTCTTAGTCTTTACTGATCTACTCAAAAATTTAAACATTTATGTGATCGGTTTAAATAAACTTGAACGGGTGAATAATATTCATGGGTTAGACTTGATTGAGCATGGCAAAAATGGAGGTATATTTTTTACAGCTATGGATGGATCAAGCTGTAACGATGACGTTGACATTCGGAACCATCTTTGTTTCGAGTAATTGGTCAAATCGTACCGCATACCATCGGCCCATGTGGTACGAGTTGCTGAAATTAAAAATAAATTATATTTTTATTGGTCAACTCGTCCTATGTTACTATCACAATGAGAAAAAGTACAATCAGTAGCAAAAGTATTAATGTGGAAATTTTTCTACCAAATTCTATCAACTGCAAAAATGTTGCCATGTACGTTTTAATGACTCATACCTAAACGACGCGAGATCAAACAAGCGAACATCCGAGTACCATTGTTAGCGCATCCTGTGAACACAAGGTTAATATTGTCATTTTGCACTAGCACAATGATTTTACAGAATGTAGTCATGTTCGCGAAATCATTGCTAACAATGGGCTTTTGAATTTGTTTCGTGGTGCGATTGTTTATGAGGGATTGTGGATGTATGATCACTAGTATTGGTGTTACATTGAAAAATATATTGTCATTTGTTTAGTTTTCTTCAGATATGGTAGTTATCTAAAAACAAATTACAATCACTGTTAACGTTTGTAAGCATTACATTCTGTAACACACTTCTGTGATTAGGGTTGTATTTATAATCAAACATAATTCCTGAACACCTAATAAAGATCGATTCCATATTCTATTTTATTTGTTTCACAAGATTCATGTATTCTTCATTTTAAATTCTTTTTTCTCCTCCCTTCGTTGTAGTTTGAGTAAATATAAGTATATAATATATTATATATAGAGTATTTGTATTTTATAGATTATTTGCATATGTAATGTCTTATATTGCACCTACCACTATTTGTCTCACCCAAAAGGTTGACTGGTTGAAAATGCCTTGAGGCATTAAGTCCGCCTCTGTACTCTTGTGTGCATAAAGAATAAATAAAATAAAAGAACCATGATGCTAAGTTACGTAGATGCTACAAGCACACAAACCTAAATTTTGCAGACACCCCATTCAATTCTAACTTAGTGCCCATATCAGCCTCATCGACTCAGATTTCGTTCAAAACATAAACACTAATCACATGACCCATCTTCCTACCTTTTTCGTTACATCCATTTAAGCCCACGAACAATGGCACATATGCCCTTTTTATTATTATCTCTGAATTACAACAATAATTTAAATTTTATCGGTTGCAATTTGGATTTGTAAATTTCGACCACCCATTGGCGGTCCGGAGATACCCTGAAGTGGATCATCCATTTAGGATGTCGATAATCATAATTTAGAATTCGAGACTTGATGGGTCTGATTTTTGTTTAGGATGGTATAAATTCCGAATAATTGGTACTTTAAATCGTACGTTGTAAATTCTTTGCATAATTTTGTTACCAGCTTGCACAGTAGGTGTATTTGGGAGGTCAGCGGGACTGTTAGCAACTGAAAAAACACTGCTGGGTTTAAGTCAGTAAAAGTTTGAAACTCTCTCCTGTTTTTGTCTCTATCATTTAAAGAAAATTGGATTTGAAAAATTTTTAGCTGCAATAACTAAATGTATATAGATTATATTTAAAAAGTATAATTTTTAAGCGTAAATTATGACATCAATTTTGTGTTTAAGATTGTTTATTGCCTGATATCGTAAGTAAAAATAAACTGAAAGCCTAAAAGTATACACACCAAAAAAACTAGAATTTCAATGAGCAACGACATGTAATTTCTCCGTAACATAACAATTTAGAAAACACAAAGATGCGTATTGTGTTCCAAGTCCATAAGTGTTAATACACTGATTCGGTTACAGATAATCTTGTTGTTGATTCTGCGGGCAGCTCACCTAACAGTGTTATGGTCACGACAAAGACAGAGTATTCCTATGTGATCTGGTTTATACATGAGGACCATACGATCTTGAATTCGCAACAAGGTTATAGAATACAGTATGCACGAAACAATAATTTGTAATGTACAGTTTTGAGAATTGATCTTAAAACTGGGCACGTTTGACGTTCTGTCTGCAGGTGTGTTTTGGTCTCCATCTGATCCTTATAAATTTAGAGATTACGTTTAAGGAATATCTTTAGATTCTTTGACTCATAAAATTCTGATTTTGTTTTTGTTACTACCTGGTTTATCATTAATCTTCAATGGATGGTTTGTTAAAGGAGTGACATGGAAGAAAAGAGAGTCAGTCAAAGCGTGACGGCTGGGAAAACAGAATGGAAGAAAAAATTGTGTAACACTGACCCTAAGAAACACGGGAAAAAAGCAAGAAGATGATGAAAATGATAATGATTATTTCAAGTTAGGAACAACTGTTTTGCCATTAGTAAACTACGAAATACATAAAAGTAATTTTTGTTTCGTGTATGAACAAATAATTTGTCATCATTATGTAGAAAAGGCGAAACATTATTCACATGCAAGACTAACAATGTATTCGAGGACAGCATTTGGCTTTTTCACATTTCGCAAAAGTTCATTGTTTTAGTTACATCATTCCCCTCAATACATACTTTTTGTTTAACAAGCAATATTAAGATTAATTACAACGCATATAGGCTCATTTTTCATTGAAACTGCGTCAAAATTTGCATAATGATCAGTAAATAAACAGAGATGTTTCGAGAACGTTGGAAAATTGATTGTTGTGTCGATGGGGGGCATTTCTGTCAGATGCCTGTGTTTCTTTAGTTTATGTGGGGTTATATGTTATAAAGACTGAGTAAACTCGTAAAAACTTCTGAATATATAATAAGGAGCTTTCATTAATTTTAATAATATCTTTTCTTTGAGATGAAACTTTATTTTACTGTTTTAGTGGGACTTTTGTTTTTTTTTTTGTTTGTTGTGTGTAAAAATGGTAGAAATATTAACGACAGAGTTGGTACTAAACATTTTTTGATATATTTGCTTCAATTTCTCTTGGTTTTGAACATCCATCTTTTTTTCTCTTATTACCTACCCAAAACCAAATGGATGTCAAACTAATACAATTTCAAATAAATTTACACCAAAGCAGCAAATAAACCTAACCTAAACTACTTCGACTAAACACAACATTTCAGTCAATACTCCATTCAAGACTTCCGTGAGTAACAGCAGGTAAAGTGTGTTTCTTTATCGCTTTTGATAAGATAACATCAGGGGGTCAACACAGTGCAGCGTACAACAGCCTCGGATTTATTGTTGATTTCACTAACATTATTTTCTTTAAGGCAGTGGTTTGTAGTTTTGTTCTCTTAGTTTGGGTACAAGTCTCTCTTTTGCAATCGAATCTCTTAATCCAATCTGTTTTGAAAAAGGTGTGTCGACGGTAGAACACGACTTGCACTTTACAGGGTAATCTTTATATCGATGGAGTATAGTTTAGAAATTGATTTAACTGGGCAACTTATTATATAAATTATTTCAACTTCCTATTTCCATTTAATTTAAAACAAAACAGGTCTCAACACAGCTCCATGCAGAACTCCCCCAGAAATTCCAATTATAAACAACCAAAATTTCCTTAAACGCACGTGCACGCCCATAAATCCCGTATAATATCAGATGTACAATAAAACAATGGTGCGACTCTGTAACCATTGAAGGCATCAAACCAGGCAATTGAACAGGCAGAGGGCAACGCTGCCCGCTAACTTGCATAGGAAGTGTGATAAAACGGTCCATGGGAACCTGTTACACTGACTTGTAATGGACAGGCTTGGATCGCTAATGCAAACTGAAGCTATACTTGCTCCGTTTTTGTATAATTTTGTTTATGCAAATTTTAAACTTGACATGGGTATACCTATGAGTATTTTAGTCATAGAAAAATAACTATTTATCAAATATTGTTTGAAGTAGATTAGAAGGAAGTAACGTTCGTGTTATTTGGAGCTCATTTTGAATATGTACCAGTTTTTTTTAAATTATGAAATAGAATTTCGTCGCAATATACCTATGAGTAAACCCCCAAACTAACAGGATTATTTGCATATCATCTCAGATTTCAAAGTGATGATTCAGTGTTGCACTACTTGAAAATTTTCATCATTCGTGTGTCATTGCGGGGTGCCAGCTGAAAAACTAGCACTGGGTGTCTGACGCCCAGCAATTACTGAGAAGCAACCTTTCGTTTCGGGTCCGCCCAGCGTAACTGTATATTTCTGTACTCTTCTTTTTATTATTTTGTGTTGTTACCGTTGTATAGTATTGCCTACTTATATTATTTCTATTCTACCCATATCGTTTTCTAATACCTTTGATTTAATGTTCATAAAATACGAATCAATAGTAGTAGGACGGTGTAACAAACGTCGGGCTAAATGGAAGTTCCTTTGTTTCATACCCACATTGGCTATTACCAGTCATGTACTAGTATAACTATGATTTGTAGTCAATGTTCGAAGCACAAGCAAGCAAGAATATAGCATGTGAGATTAATGTGGAGGATTCAAATCTTATGGTGGCTGTATTTGTTAACGGTAATACAAGTCATCATCATCTTCCTGCCCTTATCCCGTTTTATTTGGGGTCGGCGCAACACGTTTTTTTCTTCCATTCTGTCCTGTCGCTCGTCACGCTATCACTAATACAAGTATGACTAAATTAAGTGTTTTTATGAATAGGTTATGAGGAAGATGATTATAGGTAGAACGGGAGTGACTACCGAGGTAACGGCTAATAGAAGTATAAATTATAAAGAAAAAAAAATCATGCTTTACTAACTGCAAATAAATTGGGACAAGGGCATATGTGGATTTTATAAGCAGTTTCTGTTTCTGCAGCTAATGTAAGTAGACTTTCTAACAATACTATGTAGCGTAGAGTACACGAGGGGCCCATCAATAGTTCAACGGCTAGGATTTGAACTCACGACCTCTCGACCGCCAGTCAATGCCTCACTCGTTGGTTTATTGTCGCTTGATACTACGGAGAAGTTTCAAAGATTTATTATGGAGGTTCTTGAAATTGGTTTTACTTTGAATAAGCTGTAGATCAAAATAAAGATATTAAATATAAGAGATGCTAGTTTGTTCTTTAAGTAAGTTAAATTATGTTGAATAACCAGTAAGAGCGTACATTTAATGTAGGTACCTACATAATACCGAAGATATATCTTATTGGAATCAATGGTATAGCTTTGAAATCCTATGTTGTGTCCAAAGGAAGTCTGCGTTTTATGGGACATTAAAATAGTATAGAATAGTATCAAAGCAATATACATACGCCTTTATTTCTCAAGTGCCAAGTCCTTGGTCGTTATTTATCAAATACTCCATAGTACTTTGAATTCAATAAGTTCAATAACCGATTGATACTAGAGATAATTACTATATCCTCATTTAACCTGGTAATGATCACCTTTCAAAGTATCAACTTCATTTATACTCTACTCATCTTTCAAATAGTTCATCACTAACAAGGACTTCGTTATAATCTTCTAAAAAAATATAACCCAGCTCCATTCATTGACATGAGACTAAATTAATGCTTCCTTCCGGCAGAGCCACGTGTTCACAAGAGGGATGTCTGCTATCTCATGACTTTTTATTGGGATTCCTATGAAATTGTGTTCACTTTTTTTCTATTACTTTGTCGACTTTTATATTTAATACTCATCAACAGATGGTAGCTTCTTTTTCTTATCTGTCTTTGGGGAGTCATTTGTTCAGTACGTTACTGTTATGGATAGCCTCATGTTAAAAAAATATTAATATTATTATTTAATATGCTTGTTTGTTTGGTGCTTGTGAGAGGTATTTTGCATACATATTGTTTTTGAAAACAAAAGTATGCTGGCAACATTTTGAATACACGTTTAAAATTTTAATAGTGCGTTTGCGTGTTAAGGAATGTCTGGTTTAAGTTTATAGTCTACAAGTATCTTCCTTACTTGCATTTACTGAAAATAATATGTCCTGCTGCTATAAAAGCAGCAGGACATATTATTTTCGCAGTACATAACATTACAGGAGCATTAACGATTAACCTTTTCGTTGTATTCTTTCTTAGTTGCTTTTTACGACTTTTGATTTTGAGGCGGCAACCTAGATAGTGTTTACAAACATTTTTTAACTCTGTAAGATATATTTTAAGTTTCTAGTCGACAAAATTACAGTTATCAAACAGTAGCAGTCTTGTTTACTATTTGAACAGTTTCTGCACATACAAAGCAATATTTTTTCTCAAACACAGGTTCGTTGGCCCAGAAATTGCTTGCACAGGTCTCTACGTGTCAGTTTTGACTCAAGTGGTATGTTTGCACAGATGGCTACCGTTTTTTATATCACCAAGCGTTTTGAGAATGGTACAATATGACGTAATACTTGGAAACATTCGAGTAACGACTTTTTTATATTCGTGGGTACTGTATTTTGGATTGTTTGTAGAGCACAAGTTCACAGCATGTGTTAATATGTTGCAATAGACTCACTGTTACCAGATACCCGAAAATGTTAGAGGCAATGTAAGATAAGCTGTAACATAATATAATATTCCACAACTATTACACAACGCCGTCTAGTCCCAAGCTAAGCAGAGCTTGTGTTATGGGTACTAGACAACTGATAGACATACTTATATATTTATAAATACATACATATTATAGATAAATTACACCCAGACACAGAACAAATGATTATGCTCATCACACAAACTTTGTATTGAAACCTGTTAAAATCGATACATATCAAAACGATAAAAATAAACATCCTCTCAAAACATTAATTTTATTTGCTAAACCAGTTACTGTTTTAAATTCTATTAATATGTATGTATCAGCAAAGTTAATCACGAATTGAATACGAAATGAGTAGAAGTTGATACACATAGCGGCCTTCACTTTCTTTGTGTCAATTCTACATCAGCATAATCTCAAGGTCTGATGAATCATAGATTGTTGCATAAAATGAATCACACGTATGTGGTTGTAGACTCATTAACTGATTACGTAGCGTCTAGACACGTGGTCAATATTTTGTTTAAAATAGATGACATTTCTGATTCATTTATTACAATGCTGTTTAAGAGTGTATGTTTCTTTAACTTTGTCCTACCTACCACGTCATGGACTTCATTCATATGCACAGGTTTTTTTTTACGGTGGGTAAAAATAATCTTATAACAATCCCCGCTCTTGGGTGGAGCGGGAGATAGTGACAGACTCTTACTGACTAAAAACCCACCCCGTTTCCTCTAGCCTCTTCATATCGGGGCTCGAGCTTCTTTTCTGATAACCCTGACCCCAGTAGGCTTCGACCCAGCTGAGCCCCTCTTGTTGCTGATAACTCCTCGAGGCTCGTGGGAACAGTGCGCGCCGTTGACGTCTTGGGCTCGGTCCGGACAGTTACCGGACGATCGAACAGCGAGCTACCCATGGCTTGCCGTCCGCGAGCCCGCGTCTACGGTGGCCGGAAATCGGGATCGGAATTCGGGCGGCGGCGGCGAGGGCGCCGTTGCCTGATGCGGTCTGCCTCCTCCTTTGCTAGCATTACTGCTTTGCAGAAGGAGGCGACCGCCTGCCATTCCTCCTCGCTCCGGACCATGGCCTCGACCAAAGGACCGGATGCATATGCACCGGTGCATTTTCTTATCGTTTTTTTATTAAAGATTTAAATGGATCTCAATTGATATTGAGATGTCAAGTCTTGACTTGTTAGATAGCTATAGTCAGCGTAATTGATTTTCATAATCAAAATTTGCTGCGATTAGACCACCCACAATGAAGTTAGAAGATCTTAATTTAATTATGTGTTGAAATTTATTACTAGAATAAAGATAATGCGGACCTTTTGACCAGCGCGTCGTTTAAATTCGGTGATAATGATTATGCTAATGGCACATTTGTATACCAGTTTAAATTTTTATTTTTACAAGATTTATCTATTCAGGACGTCCGTCTTTACTTACGATTTTTATTGTGATACTTAAGTTCTCTAAAGTTATTTTCCCGTTGTGTTCCTGTGTTTTGACTTCGTTGGTCTAGTGGTCATTAGGTCTATTGTTAAGCACGAGGTCTTGAATTCGATTACTGGATCGTGCAGTTTTTTTGGGTCTAGAGTCTGAATTTGTGCCTCGTTGATAGTAATAGGCTTACTCTTTTTACATGTGACTTAATGTGAGTGAGCTATGCGTAATACTACACCTCTCACTTAACTCTTTGGAGTAGGAATATAATAATGGTGATAAGTTAGAACTATGTATTTATATTTCTCAGTTCCTCAAATCTATTTATGTAGGTGTTTGGAGGAACAAGTAAATTATAACTCGTTTTACATTAATAGTAAAGCTCCAATGAAGCAATATACTACCAGTTACTGAATGAACAACGTACCCATTATTAAACCAATCAGAGTTGAACCCGCGACCGGTACTGTTACGACAGAGTACTCGTTCGAAATGTCAATGGTTATTTAACGTGCGTTTGCGCATAATGGTTAAAAAATCGACTTTTATGAATAAGCCGCCTGAATTAAAATTTGAAAGTGATTTTTTTTTGGTAATTTTATTGATGCTTTAAATTTTGCACTTTAAAATTTTCTTTAATATGGCTATTGGTAATGTTGGGAAAACGAGATATTACGATGGGGACAATGAAGAAATTCCGACATCTTGTAATCTTCTATAGGTACAGTATTTATAATATTTATACCTGAGCAAGATCTATATAGCTATCAATGATGAAGCTAGACTAATAACAGTCATACCTCTTGCTATGTTTGTTTTTAATATTTAACTGATTTTTATTTAAAAGTCCAAACTTTTACGAAAGCCATTGTTATTTACCAGATAAAAAAATTGCCGTATGACCTCATTTTGTTTCAGGTTGCATTTGCAAATCTACTGTTGGACATAAGCCTCCTAAGTATCGTCATAAAGATTTAAATACCAGTGACTAACATTGAGGAGTTTATCATTTTACCAGCGAGATAACTTTGAAAGTCCATTTTCTGAGATGGCTGTAGTACTGCTCGAAAGAGTCACCACGACCACAAAGCCACATATAAAACACGGACAGGTTTTACTCAATAAATGTCTCACTCCACCCAAAGCAAGAGGAGTAATTTGATAACTTCTCACCTTCTAAAAAAAATCAGGGCCTTTGCATAACAAATGTGAACATTTTCAATACGTTACTGATAACTGTGACTTATAGTGTTACCTGATTACAAAATTGTGTCTGCAGTGAAAGTAGTTGCAACCTGCATAATTTAATATATAATAATCCATGTCGGTAAAGTGTTTTCGTAAAATTATGGTATTTAAGCTGCGTGTTATGTACGGTAGTTATTAGCGTTATTTTATCAATTTGCACTAGGTTTAGATGTTAAATTAAGTTCCTGCTTTCGTAATATATATTTTCAACAAAGTATGAACTTTATTAATCTCTTATTTGAAGATCGGTCCTCATTGTTAGTCGTTACGAATAGACAGAAGCCAGAAAATCTGTCACCAGTCATGCTAAGGGGTTTTTTGTGATATATTCCATTTTAATACCAAACATCTAATACCACTGATATTTCTTTGAACGCATTTTTCTTGCCTATTCTGAACGGAGACCGAGGTGGGAAATCCAAGGTAGAGATGGCGTGTCAGACTTTTACTGCCTAAAACTGCACCTGTGTCCTTCAGTTGCCTTTTGCGTTCTAGGACCACGGGTTTCTTCTTTCTAGATAATGAATTAACCAGTTATTAGGTTGAGAAGGTCACGTAGTCACTCTATAAAATGCTGGTTTCAGCTGCATCCAAATATGGTGAAATCAGAACCCAATATAGTTAGGAATAGGCTATTAATTAGGATAGTATATTGGAGAAAAATTCATTTGGTGACAATTTGAAAGGACTCTTCAGAGTTTTTGAAATGAAATAAATACAAAATCATAACAGTAATAGGTTACTAAATCATCCACAAATCAATTTTATTATGACTTGCAAGACAAAAGGGACTCTATAATTAAATTGTCATATCCTTTTAGTAACCCAAAAAAATGCGAACCCAATTCACGACACATTCTTACAAAAAACGGCACGGGACCATAATAAAAGTTCACAATGGAAAAGGATTAAGATATCGTAGAACAATGGCCTATTTACCGAACTGGTTTGCCATGGGGACTGCAGACAATGAGGCACCGATGAAAACGTTAGCTTGCATGGCAATGGACTTGACTGCCCAACGGTTCGCGATTAGGGTTGGCGACTTGGATATTTAGACATTAAATCATAGCTGTTAGGGATGGTTACTTTACTTTACCGAATCGTTCCTCATTTGCTTTTAGAAAGGCATATCCCATAAACCCCATATTTTTGAGAGATCTCGCCATAGTAAAAAAGTCTTGCTTTACTAAGATCCTTCGATTGAGACATATTTCAAATCTGTTGGTCAATGTAACTGTTAGGGGAAAGTTTTGATGCATCGGCTTTTTTTTTTAATTCGTATAAACTAGTGCTTGACTGCGATCCCACCTGATGGTAAGCAGTGATGCAATCTCTGATCCTTTCCGTGCTAACATTGCACAGGGCAGTAGGAAATAGTTCTACCGCATTGCCATCCCTACAAACGGTATAGTGAGGTCATACGAGTAATTTTATGATAGTTGCATTTTACTTCGGTTAACGTATCTTTCTTCCGGTAAAAAGGTACTAAAAATAGCGAATTACAGTACGTTCTTTAAATGAGAGAGAAGTAAGAGTCCAGCGGTAAAAGCCCTGACTTACAAGTACATCGTGATTTTAAACCTAGACTGAGGCTTTATTTTGACTAATTTATTTTTAAAAAACTTCTAAAAAAGGAGGAGGTTCTCAATTTTTTGTTTGTTGGTACATAACTTTATCGCTTGCCAACCGATTTGAAAAAATATTTTTTTGTTGGAAAGTGAAAATGGATTAAAAGCTTGTTACTTCATCTAACGCAATTCAACGCGATGTTTGACGCAAAGGCAACGTAAAAAAAGAGAGATAACGCCTGAAAACTACAAAACTTGCTCCAGGAAATAGCTGATTTTTTTAAACCCTTACAAGTTTTTGAAAAAAATTTCGTTATTTAGAATTTTAGTAAAATTTGCAAGGCTTCTATAGTTTTACTTTTTTTACTTTTTTAATTTTTAGGCAAATTATGGAGTGTCAAAGTTCATACAAAATAGGAGATTTTCAGAAGTCTTTACTAGGTTAGTTTTACACAAATTTAGAAATTGATTTCAATAGAAGCCTAGATAATATCCACAAGATAGTGTGTTTCCAAAATGTCTAATGAAAAATGTGTAATAACGTCATAATCAGTTATGAGCGGTTGTAGAAAAACAGTGTAAATGTGTGTCGTGATGCACCACCTTAAAATAACGCTTTATCCAATCAATATTAATGGACTAATCAAATAAATCATAAATGTCTACAGGGCAGAGAGTGACAAATCAAAACAAGTCTGGAAGAAATATTGATCTCACACAAGTTTTTATGCTCTATAATTTGAATATAATTAATTCAATAATACTAGATATTATTTTAGTAATATGAATATCGTTAAAAATTTAACTATTCTGAGACCAAGTTAATTATAGCTATGACAAAATTATAATATTGGGATATGGTAATTACTTTAGGATACACATAGACAATAATTATACACATACATAAAAATATTCAAATACTGTATTAACAGATTTCTCACTATACTGGTATGATATGCTATAACTAGGTATATTGGTAACCTAATTATAGCATATCGTCGACCATATCGTCACTTTCCATCAGGTGAGATAATGGTCAAGCGTGAGCCAATGATCAATAAAAAAACTGGGTAAGTGCGACTCAGACTCGCGCTCTAAGGGTTCTTTACAAACAGATTTGATTTTTGTACAGCTTCAAGAATCTGCAGGCCTGAGTATATGGTTTTAATTTCAACTTGATACCTCCACGCGTTTCCGAGATAAAGGGGCTTGACTGACAGATGGATGGATGGACAGAAAGTAATCTGATAAGTTGTCGTTTTTATTACAAAGTGTTTCTAAGTCACCTCTGCCCTGAAATGCAAAGGGCAGCTAAGGAAACACAGGTGTTTTTAAGTCAGTAAAAGTCTATCACTCTCACTCTACCCAGAGTAACAAAAGATATTTTATAATTTCCCAACCACAAAAAACAGGTAGCACTTATCTGAAAATCTAACTAGATTATTTAAATATTTGATCTCAAATCTTTTACTACTAAAGAGTTATAACTGTTCAAACAAACATTAGTTTTTAACATGGCCATAGACAGACAGCTGTAATAGTGTCAACTGTCATTTTAAAACGCGTGGGTGACAGACGTGTCAAGTTTCTCGTCAAAAAAAAGTTTGATTTGAGATCCCTAGTCTATGATTAAACGAAAACCTGATGTAATTAAAAATTAATTAGGTATTATTAGGTGGGTTAGGTATTAGGTAGCTTTTATAATGGGAGAAATGACGTCCTATTTGTATGACATTTGGTAATAATATAAAAAAAATAATTAATGATTACAATTTTTTATACGACCATTTTATAAAGATGACATCATTTATTTATTTATTTATTTATTTATTTTATTCTTCATGCACAAAAGAGTACAAAGGCGGACTTAATGCCTTAAGGCATTCTCTACCAGTCAACCTTTGGGTGATGCAGAGACAAATAAGTCGTGGTAGGTGCAATATCCGTTACATATTAATACAATTATTCATATAAATACATAACATACAGATACACAATACATAATATATATAATTACACTTATACAATAACGAACAGAAAAATACAAGAATGGAAAAGAAGAACACACAAATCCAGAGGAACAATTGGTGCAAACAAATAATGTGAAACATATTAGCGCTGTGACGAAACCACTGCCAACTTCCTACGAATATACTCGCGAACCTTCACTTTGAAAGACAATCGATTGGTTGCCATCCTGATATCCTGAGGTAGTGCATTCCAAAGAGAAATAGCTTGGACATAAAAAGAATTGTGAATGAAGTCTGTACGGTGAGTAGGACAATGAAGTAGACGGTTATGTGATGACCGTAGACTTTTGTTGTGATTGGCGCAAATGTATTGGAAGTGAGGGGCTAGATAACTAGGGAAATTTGGAGAGGCTAAAAATGAGAACAAGGTAGACATCATCATCTTCCTGCCCTTATCCCGTTTCATTTGGGGTCGGTGCAACACGTTTTATTCTTCCATTCTGACATTTTTATATAGGATGAAAGCAGGAAGAAAATATAAGGATAGGTAGTTACATTGTATGAATCTGACAGCTGTCATCCCCACCATTCTATAGCAATTGTAGTGTACTATGAAGAAAAAAAAAGACAAAAATGGCGTGACTAATTATAGTATTATTCATATCCGCACCCGCATATAGAATTTTAATTAGAATTTTTATGTCGACGGTATTTTTCTGGTAGTTGCGCAGGAAACCAATTTGTATTCAAATAGTTACCAACTCCGCACTTGTAAACTACCTCATAACTCACTGCTTATAAAACTACAAAATACGTACTATAAACAGTTTCTATTCAAACATTGAATTCCCCTTCGCGTTTATAAAATTGATTAACCGCTTCCCGTGTTCCGTAAAATTTACTGTAAAATACGAATTCATATTAATTAAAGTTCATAATTTACTTGTATGCATCGACGTCTTTAATATCGACCGTTAGCCGCGTGGGCTAGCGTGGGCAAGCGTTGCCCAATTCATGAATGGAGTGGACGCCGTCGAGTTCGCCCACGCCCGTTATCAATGAATACTTGTGTAGAAATACGCCGGCTTGTCTGCAAACACAGTGTTGCGAAATGCTGCCATTGAAAATGCTAGTTTGCTCTAGTTACTGACCGACAGCTGTATAAATTTATTTGTTGCCAAAATAAATGTTTTGGCGAGTGGGTGCAAGTTTCCGGCCACTGTGCGCTATGCCGTTTTGTTTTATTAATTTTATTGTTTCTGCTATCGCGTCATGGACTTTATTAACCATTGTAACTGTTTCTTTCCGTGTCATTTTTTTATGTGTATTATTAGCAGCTATAGCTACGGATATGGCTTTTTTAAATTCATCAAATACCTTTTTCTGCTAGTTGGAGGGAGAGGGTGTTTTCTTCTTCTTCTTCTTCCTGCCCTTATCCCATATTACTTTGAGTCGGCGCAACACGTTTTTTTTCTTCGATTCTGTTCTGTCACTCCTCACACTATCACTAATTCCCCTTAGTTGGAGGGAGAGGGTGTGTCCGACTTTTTCTAACTAATGTAATTTAGTTACCGTTTTGCGTTCCAGGGCTGCGGCGATTTGCCTGGATAAAGCTGTGGCGCTAACAGGTGGTACATGGCTTCTAATAGAATTATTATAACTCTTTGATTAATTGGTCTTTGTTCGCTATGGGTTATTAACATTATTTAATAGTGAATGGTTTGAATGAAAGTTGTATTGAAAGTGACTTCATTTGAATCTTAACCAAGGTCAGCCTCAATTTCGTGGTGTTGGTAAATAAAGTGTCTATAGTGTGTTGACATTTCATTATATTGCCTTTTACAACTAATGATGTTGCTTTTGCGGTTTTGGACATTTTTGTGGCTTGAGAATATGGTTTATGATCCTGCTGATCTACTGATTTTACTCTTTAAAAATATGAATGACGATAAAAAAAAGGTTGATATAAAAATTATGGCAATCTCTGATTGTTTTAACTTCATTTATAAACTTAAAGTCAAATATGACATAACGTGTAATGGTTGTCCACTGGTAATGGCTCCGACTAGCGAGTAGTAAGGTGCCAACACCTTTTGCTGAGTTTGAACCCATGTTCAAACTCAGCCGGGCGCATTAATTTAATTCTTCACAACTGCTCTCAAACGGTGAAGGAAAACATCGTGATGTAACTGGCATATATTAGAACCAAAAAGTTGAACACATGTGACATCTATCACCTCGCATTAGGCCCGAGTGGTGGATAACGTCCGTTACCTCTCCTAGAGAGAAAGCCTGAGTCCAAACAGTGGGAAAATTATAAGGATGATTACGTTGTGATGCAACGAATTTAAAAGAAAACACTGTTAAAGAATTAATGATAGACACATATAAATAATGATAGATACATTAAAGAGCCTACAGTTTTCAAAACTAAGTAATCATAAAACTATATGAACTAGTACTGTGTTAGCTAAAAGAGAAACATAGTAGCAGTTACCTAAGAAAGGTTGCCTTAGCGTCTCAATATTAAGATTTTCTATCCAGTCTGGTATACAAGCTAATTTACAGTGTACATATAAACAGAGTCTGCACAGTTGAACTCTCGTGGCCGCTACTTTCGCGGCTTCCAATTAAAATTTCAATTAAATTCTAAAATCTTGTCAAACCCTATAACCTTGGTTGAGCTGGTACAAGTTTAGAAGGGTAAGCGACAGGCAAGAACGTAGAAAACTAAAGTAAAATAGATCTGTAAAAAAATCTTTGTTTTATTATGGAAACAATAAGTAAGAATTTTACTAAGTGTGTCATATTTAATTCATCATATCTAAATATGATAACTCTATTATTCATTTTATTTCTAATAAAAAAAAAATAACATTGATAAATTTAATGAAAATAGTAAACGTTCAGACTATAACAACGCATGTCTAATCACAAATTCCTATTCGATGATGAAATGATTTGATTACATACAATCATTCGTTGTAATTGAAGATAAACCAAAAAAGGTACTACACCATAAAAACTGCATCAAAATCAATTCAACTACTTCACTTCACTTGAATGTTCCGCTGCTGCACTGTACAGGTTAAACCAACGCCACTTGTTTCCTAATCATTGACTTCGATCAAATGGACCACTTCGAGTGTTAATCACTTCGCAGGCAAAAGCGAAATGTTTTGAGACTTTCCTTCGAGAACACTGATAGGTGAGGTTTGTTGTGAAACTCGAGTTAAGTAGCACTAATGGAATAGGAAGTAGAATAAAGCTTTACTGAAAGGGCTTATCTCAAAAATGGTGCAGATGAAATTAGTAGAGTCAATGGAAAACAAAAAAAGGTTGTCAATGAAGATGTAAAAAAGGATAAAGGAAGATCAATTTTGTAATGTATGTAGACAACGAAAGTTGTTGTAATCTTCAGTAAATATAATAGCATACTATAACTTATTAGTTCCCATCACGTAACTAGATTTAGATCAATTAAAAACAAATGAAGTTAGTGTAGATGAATTTAGTAAAACTATCTCTCTAAATACAATAACTAAAATAAAACATAGTTAACATACCAAATCTACAGACGAACCAATATAAACGCATCTAACTCCCTCGTTTGCAACCCACCTATAAACCAAACATTGAAAATTCGTTCTGCTTCGTTACGTCTAAAGTACCTAAGGTACTCGAAAATATTCAACAATAGAGAGAGTCAGTACCGTTCTGATCGTCTGACATACGTCCGTTTGGATCATGATAACTTTTTCTCATAAAGAATGCAGTAGATTGCTTGTCGAGTAGATTGACGCTAAAATTGTATGGTGTATTGTGTGTTTTCGAACGAGCTCGAAGGCAGGTATTGTTGATGGCAATAATTTAATGGGATCGACGATTGTAATGTGGAGAGAGCTAAAGTTTAATGGAATTGTTATTGCCATCTTTAATTGCCCGAAGCTAAAAATTTTCATGCTGATCCACGGGTAATAGAAGAATTTAAAACGCTATCAACGAGAGAAGTTACTGTTGTCTTAAGAGAAAGTGAACATACAATCGTTATTTCATCGTTCAAGCAAGCTTTTATTGAACAAAACATTAGTGCAAGAAATTGGTTGTTAACATTTCACATGATTAAATACTATAATCGGTTGCGAGTGAAAACATCAAAATCAATACTCATTGCAAAACTAATATTTATAGGCCTATTACAAAGCTAATTATTTAACACGTGCGCAAAATTGTTCCTGTATAATAATTCACTTATAATAATATATTTTATAGTTCGTGTTTTATTAACGTTTTATCTATTAACGAGTCACGTAAAGGCGTTAAAACTTAATATTGCGTTATGAAACTCATGAATGAATTATCTTTTGGTCGGTTCATTGACAAATCTGTCTGTTGCGATAACCTCCCTTGTTTAGAGTCCCAAATATAATTTACTATATTTAATTGCTACTTTAGAAGTGCGAAATTCTACTATAATTGTACTTAATGACGTAGAAGATAGTGGACGGATGTCAGTTTAGATTGCATAGGTCAAACGGCAGTTCCGTGGAAAAACTTGACCTAGTAAACTTCTTTTTGTCAAGGATGACGTAAAACTAGCAACTATACGCATCAAAAATTGGATGAGATCGTAATTGTTATGGAACAGCGGCAATTGATAAATACAGTACAGCCGCAGCAATAAGATGACCTATCTAGCGCAATTGTGCTCAATATAAAACATATGCTGCAAAATGTACTGCAAAACTAATCAATGGAAGCGACTCATTAGACTGTGTTACTCAAAGAAACGAAAAGACTTCAGGTTTAGACTAAATGTCGGTTTCTTTATACTGTGTAAAAAATATGTTATGCGGTATGAGGACTAAAAGCGTTGGCACCATTAGAATCCACGCATGGAGTGCAAAGGTCGTAGTCGTGCGTAAGTATTGACATAATAGCCCATCTTTTATTGGTATCTGATAACCCATTTCCTTCTTTGACTTCTATAGCATTTGTGAGATAGCAAATAACTGTTTTACTGTTAGCAGTGTTTATCTTTTATTCCGGATATTCTTATGTTGCCCTAGAATTTCAACTATTGGATTGTTGCTAGACTCGTTAAATTCAGTAATATGATGTTTTGATTTCCAGATCGAACATGAAAATTTATAAAAATACTGATCAAAAATTTCAAAATTGAATCTTAACTTTAGATAACTTAAGTTACGGGATTATATGACAGAGAAACCATGATACTGGTATGGAGAAGGCAACTCAAGGTTACAGGTGGGTTTTAGTTTCTAAAAGCTTAAGTAGTAATACATAATAAGACGTAAGTACCTAGAAAAAAATATTGAAGAAAGAAAAAAGTTTATTTGCTTCAAACATAGCGCATATTGTGGACCTAAAATTGTCTTATTATTAATATTAAAAATCTAACACGCCCTTTTATTGTATTTTAGAGTGGAAAAGATCACTGGATGATTTTCTACTTCAAGAGAAGCAAATTTGAGATCGCAATATTAAAGTGCTTAGAAGAATACATCTTCAGATAAACTTCTTTTTCACTAAAATGGGCGTAGAAAAGTTGTTGAACGTACATTGTGTAAAAGGCCATTAAAAGCGCAGTATCTGAAACAGGTTCCTTATTACTGGTTTCCAAGACAATAGCCTATCAATCTGTCAATACAGAGAGACTTACCAGGAACAGTTCTTGGCAGTGTGCTTACCTTTATCAGGTACGAAAAACTGAACTGCATTCGTATTAAATTGCATTTTCAATCGTGCTTAATCTCCTTGATATTTAAATACCTCTTAATGCAAAATCCTGTGATGATGAAGAAATAAAACAATTACCTGCAACAAAAATACAGAGAATAAACAAAGAGGTCATTATCATGCAAGATTTGATAGCAGTACTAAACGAGAACAAATTATTACGTCAGCAAGGAAATATTTATTCGCTGACATCAGTGCGTCTACATGGTGTGTATTTTTAAAAGCTTACTGTAAATCACTTTAGGATAGGTGGTTGTCAGTGAGTGAACATGCGGAAAAGTTAGGTTCAAGTCTTGTGACGTAACTTAGTATTGGATTATGCGTAGCTAGATTTAGAAATGAATCACTTGTACAAAAATCTAAAACTATTGATCTTTTGAATGAGACTTCATAATCTCAACTTTTCTTCACCGTTTTGAGAGGAAACATCGTGAGGAAACAGGCATGTCCTAGAACCAAAAATTCGAAGACATATGACATTCACCAATCCGCATTGTGCTCGCGAGGTGGAGTACGGCTCGTTCGCTCTCCTAGAGAGAAGGCCTGAGTCCCAGCAGTGGGATCATTAAAATGCTAACGATGATGATGAATTTCGACTTTTAACTAATATCAGGTTTGAAGTGAATCTTAATCTATCAACCAATCTAGCTAGTACAATATTTAAAGATGATAAAATAAACACAGCCTGTATATTTAGTAATATTCTTGCGTAGGCGCAAAAGTCAGTTAATGAATGAATGAGAGAACAAATCGATTTTTTTTATTGAGAACTTGTCAATGACATATTCATTCATGTTTTTTTAAATGTGCTAATATGTTTTGGGCGCGGCTTTAACGGTTTTTGATATTTGTATTGAAATAAAAAATATGTACATACGAGTACATTGCGTTGGCAATTTGACTCGTATTTGGAAATCTTGAATGAATTTCGTATATTTGAAGGTCTGAGACTACCTTTAAGGAACGAAGACGTAGTTGTATCATAATATGTTTACCAAATTACAGCAAGGAAGGAATATTAAGATCATGTTGACTCTTTTACATATACGCACGAATAATTTATCGACTTCCTTGTCATAATGGTGCCTTGGATTATATGGTATCATCGTAAGACTTACTAGACGATCATGTTGACAAAGTGATTTTTTTTTATATTGACAATTAACTGATTCAAGTAATGTTTTGCCTCCTTTGCTACACGAGTATTTGTTGCATAACAACACGCTTCATACCAACCAGCTGTTCCGATGTTATTGTTTCGCTTGAAACGTGGAAAAATAAGTTCAACTTGTTTATTTTTATTACTAGTATAACAAAAGCTATGAACGATATACCATCGCAATAGCTTTTCTATGTAGGAGTCCACGTGTTTGGTGACTTCAGGGTCAAATGTTAGGAAACTTTTGAGTAAGCAGTTTGAAGTTAAGAGCAGTAAGATTAATGTAAGTACGCTAGTAGGTGTAGAAGAATCTAGAGATGACATAGATAGAAAAAAATCTGCAGATAAAGAAGCATCTTCCAGGTTTAAGTCATATAAAATGGATAAGGCTATATTCAAAGCATTTATAGACTAATAAAGATGACCCTAATAAACAATCGTGACTTAACCTAATAACAACTACATATACCGATTTAATTTCTATCATTAGTGTCCACATCGATGGTTACTTTGCACTAAACACAATTCACACCAATCTCGTTACATATGTCTTCATATCTATTCTATTACAATATATGCGCAATGGAATAATTCAATGATGCATAATTATGCGAGAACAGCAATTTAAAGCGAGATAAAGTTTATCTCGTAACAAGCCTAGATACTGACGTAATCGGCTAATGCGTCTTTGTTAACAGATGGTAGGGAATTAACGGTTTTTCTAGATACATCATTTGTATTTTATAGTTCTTTAACCTGTTGACCTTATGGCAGACGTTTAAGTTCATTATCGGATTTCTCAATCGGTCTTTTTTGTTGCCGTCTTTCAATAAGTCGATGTCCAGCTTTAGATTTATGGACTTTACTTTTAGAGGATTCAATTTTAGCTTGTACTCTACCAACTCGTTTCTTTGTTTATTAAGTACTAGCTTTTGCCCGCGCGGCTTCGCTCCCGCTCTTCCCTACTCCGCCCTACTATACCCAACTCTACCCTACTCTACCCTACCCTACTCTACCCTACTCTACCCTACTCTACCCTACCCTACCCTACTCTACCCTACCCTACCCTACTCTACCCTACCCTACTCTACCCTACCCTACCCTACTCTACCCTACCCTACCCTACCATACTCTACCCTACCCTACCCTACTCTTATTTTTTTTCCATAAGAACCTTGTCCTCACGATAACAATCACAACAAAAAAAAAATCAGCCAAATCGGCCAAGCCGTTTTCATGCCAAGTCGTGACAACGGAAAACGGGGGTCATTTTTATATATATAGACTAACTGATGCAACAGATGTTGAACTATCAAAGTGGTTTACAATTTTTCGAGTATTTTATCCAATTTGGACTTAATAAGACCCTTCTTAAGACTTCAACAAATAAGAGTAGGTAGTTTAAGTAATTCAGTAATTAAATTCTCTAAGTGTCTAGGGAGATATCTGGGAGTCGACGTGTTTTGATTTTAAGGAGTCTACGCACTACGCCGTGTCATACTATAATCCTGCCAGAAAGGCACCAGTCAAAAAAAAAAAAAAAACATTAGAAAATATGAGACTATACACAATTGAATTTTCTGTCACCGACTACTCCATCACTTAGTTGCGTGCCATGCACAGTGCGTATTGGCAAAGGCAAAATATTCTTGCAAGACTAACTGGTGTGCGAAAGGGGGACCGTTAAGCATGCTGGTTATGATGGCATATGATGACCATTATACACGAGTATTTTACGTTCAAGACGGCATAGTAGTCCAAACCGTATTTCTTTCCGTGCTGGATATGATCCTAGCACAGTCATGATATGACACGATTGTACTTAGCAGAAACCTTTAAGGTGGATAATATGCTAGCTTACGTTGGCGCACATGACCAGTTTAAATAAAAGTAGTCCCTAGTTATAGACCGGAAAACAAGGCATTTGTAAATAATAAGCGAGAATTCAATATTATGCTGACAATTCAATCATTCATCCAATCACAAGACTGCAACAGAAAATTGGCACATTACCTGTCTCCATTGAATTACTAGAACTGTTGCTAGTTTTAAATAATTCATATCTCAATTGAAACTTAATATAATATTGAGCAATATTATTGCCAGTCAGAAGTTACTGTATTCTCTTCATCATAATATTATGACTCTATTTATGCGTGAGGGGGTTTGAGAAATGCCAGCGCATAATCTTTGATCACCACTAAAGAGTTTAAAAGTCAAAAGCTCTATTCAAGCAGCCGTTATTTTGAAATTAATGAAAGTTTAATATCTTGTAGTACCTATATTAAATAATTTACACTTAAATATAAAGCCTTATAATATCCTTATTTAGCACTTAAAATATAGTAACTTCAGCCAGTGGTTTTGCCTTGCGTGTAAGTTGAAAATTTCCATGATGGAACATACGGAATAAAGAATATTTCTGCTGTTCCAGGATCACCAAATTTCATACAAACCCGTTTAACTTACAGTAATAAAAATACAAACACAAATGTCTACATACAAACTTTCATCTATATCTATAATATTTAGTGTGAATCTCAATATCATTCATATCATTACGGTGGTGCATCACGACTCACATTTTCACTGTTTTTCATACAACCGCTCATAACTGATTATGACGTTATTACACACTTTTCATTAGATATTTTGGAAACACAGTATCTTGTGGATATTATCTAGGTTTCTAAAGAAACCAATTTCTAAATTTGTGTAAAACTAATCCAGTAAAAACCTCTGAAAATGTCCTATTTTGTATGAACTTTGACACTTCATAATTTGCCTAAAAATTAAAAAAGTCAAAAAAGTAATCCTCTAAAGACCTTGCAAATTTTATTAAGATTCTAAATGACGACAACTTTTTCCAAAAACTTTTAAGGGTTTAAAAAAAAACAGCTATTTCCTGGAACAAGTTTTGTGAAATTTTCGAGTAAATCTCGGAATTACCGAATACTAACAGAGTTTCCAGGCGTTATCTCTCTTTTTTTGCGTTGCCTTTTCGTCAAACATCGCGTTGGATTGCATTAAATGTAGTAACAAGCTCTTAAAGCATTTTCGATGTTTACGATAAGCGAGTGGAGAAGGACCCTCTTAAGCATTAAGCATCTCAAGGTAAGCGGTAGGGGGTTACTGCTAAGTGCTAGGTAAAATGTTCAAGCGGTTCACTTTTACATGCTAGAAGCTGAGATATTCTTTGTTATCAAGTATTTGCCTCGAAATTATTTAGTCTTAGCTATAGTGTAGTCAATCAGCGGATTCATGTGATAGATGGTCGCTTCAAACATACTTTTGACTATCATTATAGGTACCACTCAAAATTTGTATGCGAAGCATGTCTATTGTCTAACCATACATAAGTACATATTAAAACTATTAGACAAACATATACCAATGAGTAGGAACCGACTGACAGATCTTGTAGCTCATAAAACTGGGGCCCAGTAATGGCTGTATCAATCAATTGAACAATTACAGTGATGCAAAACACCAGGTGGTCAGTTTTACGTAATAACAATTGTTCCATTAATATTAATGATACACAGACTATGTTAAAGTCACCGTTAAAATATACAGACGGTGTTTTCTTAAAATATGCAAGACATTGTTAAGTGTAAAAGCTAATTGGATTTAACTGAAGCTTTTGATCAATGAGTATAGAAATTAAAGGTAAATGAAGTAAATTTTGTAGATAAGTTGAACATAGATCTAACAAAGATCCGATGCATATCTTTAGGCTTTCAGTTTTGTTAAGCAACGTCTCTTATTCTTAATCAATCCCAAAAACTGATCGGAGAATTAGACATGTTTTGATAGGTTGTGACTTCGAAACAAATGCGACCGTTTCTTGTAAATATGAAAATTATCCTTCTGATATATTTCTATTTTAGGATAGGAGTAACGCCACTCTCACTCGTACAGAAATGATTAAGTTCAATGTGATAAAGAACGAACAAGAAAAAACATGAACGTACGAGTATTCGCAGCTTATCAAGAAGTGTTGGTTGTAAGGCCAACCCAGGGTCAGTCGGTCGACAAGAGGTCAAAAAGGTTAACTTGGTGTGACTTGTAAACGATGGAGTAGCTTCCTGTAAAGTACTCAGTTTATGAGCTGATATAAATTGAATTGTCCTTTGGTTTATAATGGTCAGAATACATTTGGTAGAAATTATATCGTTCAGCTAGATTTTTAGCTATTTCAATTTAATATGATTCTATTAGCAGAGGTTCCTCCAAAGACTATAAGATATATGTTTATGAAAGAGCTGTCCGGTTTTAATCAGAGACAAGCTGCTTAAATCAGTAAGTTTGACTTTTCTGACCAAATTCCAAAAATAACTGAATCAAATATACATAATATTAAATATAATTTTGGTTAATTCAAATGCGGTATTTGAACTAAAATCAAGATATCACTAAAATATGATTAGTAACTTGGTGCTGCATAAGATCACGAGCCATAGCTACAACATAGAGTCATATACTTTGACACAGTTTGATCCGGTGAGATAACTGATAACAGTGCAATATAAAAAATGATGGATGGCTTTGAAAAATGTGGGTAGATATCAGGGTAAATGTGAATATTGTAAATCATATTGAATCTGGTGATAAAGATAAAGTTGACTATGAGGGTAAAAGTTCATTGTATTTTATACCAAGACCAAAACAAGACATTTTAGTAGTGCTGTTGGAATAAGGAACTAGGTCAAAACTAAAAGAAGTCACTGACCAAATTAAGACGAATTAATTTGCTACTGAATTCAATACCGTCGCGTCGAACACAAAATTTCAAAACAATACAAGCCCACTCTAAAACTAACAATATTGCAACACATTACCCAACAACCATCTTCAATTTTGTCTAACTATCTGTTCACATTAATTCGCATTTTGCTTTAGAAACTGGATCGTAATACCATATTAGGTTTGAACCGTTTGGTATCACTTTCTGCTACCCATTTATGGGTAAGAATGCCTCATGAATTATCCCCAATGGTAATTTGCTTTTGAATTTTTTAACCACAATGCTTGAAGTAGCGAATTTTGTTAAGGAACTGGTTGGTATGCTATTCAAGCTTTTCTGTTTTGTTGCTATTATAAATAGGATTATAAAGGCTTTTCTTTTTGTTTCATGTCTGATGTCATCATTTATTCTGTTGCAAGGTTATTTACATTTGTTACTTGTTGTGGGCTATGTTTAATGCAAATACTTCTCACTGTATCATGTCCTTTGTCTGTAAAATAATACGGACACTAAAGAAAAAGAATAAACTACAAAAAAGATTTTTTTTTCAGAATTATAAAGCCTAAACAGAAATATTAGTAGAAAATTAGACGATAAAAGGATATACATAGTTGCAGGATGGATCCAATTTTTAAAGTTCAGACCTTATTTAGCGATTATCACATACCAAACTTTGAACGCTATTTGCTTTGAAAGTGAAATTTATTATGCTGATGTCACCAGGATTGTGACAACTGACAACACATACAAGTATTATGTACATAGTTATCTTTCTGTATCTACTTATCTACGAAAAATCTTCCAACAATTGCGGAGCTAGTTTGCCATTGATGTTTAAAATATAAAAGAAAATGAAATTTTAAGCAATAAAGAGTTGGAAAGGTCATAATGTTATACGTGTGTAATAATTCTGGAGAATTGAACTTACTTGACAAGTAGACAATCGTGGGAAAGGAGTAGTGATATACATCAGATAATCTACAGTGCCATCAACAGTTTTAGAAACAGAAAAAAATTAAGAGTTTCTTAGAAACGTGCTCGTGCTGAATATTATTCTTTATCATTTCTGATATTACAATATCATGTATTTATTATCTTTATTTTATCATGTATGCGCTTGTCATTGTCTTTCTAAGAATTTATAGTCTTAATAATTTTGGAGTGAATTCATCTATTGTTTCAAATATTAATAATTTTCTTTGTCAGTTGACAGTAACATAGTCGCCTCATGGATATTTTAATGAAGCTAATGAATGTATCAAAATAATGAAAATCAGAAGATTATGGGTATATTTTCAAGTTAGGAAATCATTAAATGGATTTTTTATTGGCAACAACTTATCTATCCCATTACGTTTTATATTTTACCATTAAAGTTAAAATATAGTAAAAACATTATCTGCCATGATAGTAATACATTTGTTGATCTTTAAACTCCTGTTTCCATTCAAGCAGAATTCATTAGTTTAAATCCATCCAGGCTAATCTCAACCATCTATGTAAGACGACTTCATTCCCACGAAAGATTTTATCTAGACCACAGCATTCAATATAATTAGCTTGCTCAATTAAATCTAGATTCTCGAGATTCAATGGTCCGTAGGTTCAATGTTTTTGCGATTAGAAAATAAGCTTTCGATTTACTGTGGTGACTAAAAGAAATAGATAAACTGAATAGACTTTAGACATTTAAAACTGAACTAAAGATGATAATGTTGATGATTTTGTAATCGATATAAACGTTTTGCGGGATATATTTGATTTGGACGCATAAAAGAGTATCGATAGCACTTAAATTGACGTTATATATAGTGTTGGGTTAGAGGTCAAAGCTGAGCATGTAAAAAAGGTAACTGACCCACCGCCCACTAGCATGGCTGCAATACATTACCCTTAGTTGACTTCGACATCTTGCGTAGGATGTGAAGCAGATGAGATAAATCTACGGATAATGTACCAAATTACTTCTATATTATCTTATAATTCTTTCCATAAACCGACGGTTTCTGCTAGGTTTTTTATTGTTTATTTGTGAATTTGTTCATAGGTTTTGTTCGTCTATTAGTGTGTGTATTTCTTCTTCCCATTTAAGGTGATTTTCCGGTGCTGCGATTAGATAATGCCAGTAGGTAACTACAGTACAAAATTTAGTAAAAGTTTTTTTTGCAACTCAGTTTTGCAAAAATAAAATGGAAAACAATGAGGAAATCTGAAGAGTCCCATAAACGGTGTCCAAATATTATGCAAATATGAGGCTGTTTTTTACGATAAGTACTAGTTTATTTTTATTATTAAATTCTATTATCGCGCGCCAATTCAATCAATCAAGCCGTACCTAATATTTGCTGGCAATCAAGTTTGTTCTCTTATAAATCATGAAAATGGGTAAATATTTATGATTTCTTATAAATATTGAAAAAATTTCACATACCGTGATATTTTTCACGTGTTTGAGGGAAAAAATAAATGACGCTTGACCTCATTGCAGAAATAATAAGTTTGTATATATAAAAACTGCGGGTTGAAACTTATGGAATCATGTCGATCACATGATAATTATGTAAGAAAAGGAAAATTTTATTTTCAAACAACTATAAAACTAAATAATGATGGGAACAATTTGAATATTGACAAAACATGCTTACAGTTACATAATTAATATCCAAATACATAAATCAAGATCCATATCCAAAATAAAAAATGTTAAATAGGCTTCAGATAATTGTATACCAATTTGTTTATTTTTAAGGAAAACAAATTGCTATATCAACTTGGTAACGGAAGGCCATCAACGCATTTTAAAAATACGATTCTCGAAGCACCTTATTATGGAAATTTGTTGGTTTATTGTTATTCGTTTTAGGGACCTTGATAAGAGCTAAATTTAAAACCTACGTTAAGTCTTCATGAGGAATGGAAGTGGTATTATTTGTTAACATTTACATAATCATCTTTTTTATCGCTTTTAGCAAAGTGCTCAAGCATTCAATATGGTATTGTATCAGGTTTATTGGGTTAACTATTAAAGGTATCTGGACTTTAAAATACGAGTATGTTTTGATCCTTGAGTTTATTTCGATGTTTCTTCTCAGGGATAGGCCAAATTTCTATAAATTGACAGTGTTTTTAAAAACCTATTTGCAAAGTAAATAACATTTGGGGTGCCACGACAGAAAACCTCCACGAGTGCCCGTGGACTGTAGTTCCCTTGCGGACACGTCCCGAGGGAAGACCAGTCTGCGGGACGGTGCACCCTGGGAGGCGGCCATAGACCCCCTTGGGCACTCCTACCCAAGGGCCTCTATGGCCGTCTGCGAATGTTCTGTCAGACGGACCGCTTCAACGCGTGTCCCTCTGCCATGGCAGAGGGCACAGTGGCGAAGCAAGAGCGGGCCCGGTGTGCACTCACACTGCCGCCGGGCAGGCAGGAGGAAGACGTGTTCCTCCTTCTGCCACCGTTAGTCTCGTAGCCCCAGAGATTGTCCAAGGTCATGTTTCTGACTCTTGATGGGGGACGAGGGCCTTGGCTTAACCGCCCGGGCCGCGAGGAAGACAACCTCTATAAAAAATTACCCCAAACCTCCAAGCGGCGGCGCACCGTGAGGGAGGTTGTTAGCTTGACTAATGGGTAGCTAAATTAGTCTCTAGTGCGAACCACGTATTTGAGCCAGTACCTAAAGTATCTACTCGTGGGAACTAAATGGAATCCAAACTTTTTAAAAAACCACGTGAGAGTGATGCGCGGTCGGAGTCCGGCGCGGCATCCAGAAGGAGCTCGGAGGGCTCGGAGAGTGAGGTGGAAGCGGGCGGTTCTGGGAGACACTCTAGTCTCTCCCAGAAGAAGCGCTCCGCTTCTTTTAGAAAGGAGGACGGATCGTCCTGCTCCGAGGGGCGGGCAAAGATCTCCACCAACAGCCGTGGCGCGGGCCGAGTCCGCGGAAGGGGAAGGGGCCTCACGGCTAAGAAATCCGCCGAGCGAGCCAACAGGCTTGCTGCGGAGGGGCGCCAACCCGGCGCGGGCGACTCTGGGAGGGACCTCTCAGAGCCGTCCGGAAGCGAGAGGTGCACCGAGGCGGAGTCAGGTGGGGAGGCGGCAATGCCCTTCAAGGAGCTGGCCGTCACACTGCTGCGTGACGTGGCCCGCCAGCGGGACAAGGCCACGCGGGAGAGGACGATTCGTCGCCACGCCGCATCCCTCCAGGGGGCCCTAGACTCCTCCCTCGAGAAGAGGGTGGCGGAGCTCCGGGTGGAGCTCCGGGCCGAACTCTGTGCGGAGATCCGGGCGGAGCTCGCCAGAGCACCGAACGGAGGCCACCAGGAGCCCATGGAGGAGGGGCGCGAGCAGGAGCAGGGGCAAAGTCGGCCCCAGCCCCAGCCCCAGCCCGAGCCGGAGAGTCAGCTGCTCACATTGATGCAGCGGGAACTCGCAGCTTTGCAGCAGGGGCTGCAAAAGCAGCAGCTGGAGTTCCAGCAGCGCATCCAGCAGCAGCTGTCTGTCCTGGAGGGCATTGTCCTGCGCCCTCCACTGGCGGCCTCTGGGCCGAAAAAGGCGGCTTCTTATGCCGCTGCCGCGGCCACGGGTACTGCGCCCAAGGCGGGCCCGTCGGGGCAAGTGGGGCGCGGGGCTGCGGCGCCGGAGTTCGCGAGGCCAAGGCCAGAGCTTGCGAGGCCAGCCCCGACGGGCAAGCAGCAGCAGCGGCATAAAAAGGGTGCGGCGGTGCCTGCCGCCAAACCGGCAGGTTCTCCTGCCGCTGTGGCGACTAGGCCGTGCTTACCACCTCCTCCACCCGAGGAGCCTGGCGCCGAGTGGACGGTGGTCGGTGCCAAAAGGCGGGCGGGCAAGGTTGCCAGGGCGGCCAAAAAGCGCGCGAGGCGGCAGGAGCGCAAGAAGCGGGCCATGGCGGCACGTCTTCGCGCCCCGAATTCCGAGGCTGTAGTAATTACGCTACAGCCTGAAGCGGAAAAGAGGGGCGTGACGTACGATGACGTCATGGAGAAGGCGAAGCAGGCGGTGTTGCCCCACCTTGGCGAGCTCGGAGCCGCTGCGGGCTTCCGCATGAGGCGCACTATCACCGGGGCCCGAATTCTCGAGGTCCCCGGTGCGGCCAGCGGCCCTGCAGCAGATGCCCTGGCCGCAAGGATCAGGGCGTCCCTCAGTGCGGAAGAGGCCCGAGTGTCCAGGCCCACAAAGTGCATCGACATGCGCATCATGGGACTGGACGATTCCGTCAAGGTGGATGAGGTGGTGGCCGCCATCGTCAAAGCGGGTGGGTGCACGACCGAACAGGTTCGGGCGGGCACCATCCGGGCTGACAGCACGGGCATGCGAGCCGTTACGGTGAGCTGCCCTGTGCAGGCGGCCAAAACCATCACCGGGGAGGGCCGACGGCTTTTGGTGGGCTGGGTCTCCGCGCAGGTCAAGCTGCTGGAGCCCAGACCTCTGCGGTGCTTCCGCTGCCACGTGGGGCACCATGTGGGAGCCCACTGCGCCGCGGAGGATCGCAGCGACCGCTGCCACCAGTGTGGCCAGCCCGGTCACAAGGCCGCAGAATGCCGTGCTACGCCGCACTGCTACGCATGTGCGGCGGCCGGCAAGCCGGCTGACCACCGGGCTGGGGGCAGGTCCTGCGACCCCCCCGCCAAGGCCAAGGGCAAGGCCCACAGGCCCATCCCCGCCAATGTCCTCGCCGCCGCAGCCGCCTCCTTGGCCGCCGCCGCCATCGCCGCCGCACCCGCCGCCGCGGCAGTGCCCCCTAGGGGGGCTCGGGAGGAGACCGTAATGGAGTGTCAATAACGGCCCCATTACGTCTCCTCCAGGCGAACATCAACCACTGCGCCGCCGCTCAGGATCTGTTGCTCCAGAGCATGGCGCAGTGGTTGATCAATGTCGCCGTAGTCACCGAGCCGTATTTTGTCCTGCCCAGGGGTGACTGGGTTCAGGACCTGGACGGCTCGGTGACCTTAATTACGTCGACCGCCGCCGGTACCCCGCCCCCCGAGTCCGTCACGAGGGGGCGGGGTTGCGTGGCAGCACGGTTCGGGGACATCGTCGTGGTGGGCGTCTACCTGTCCCCGAACCGATCTCTCGACGAACTCCATGTCTCTCTGTTGGAGCTAAATTCCGTCGTCGCTGGGTTCAGTTCCCTCCCCGTGATCGTTTGCGGGGACTTCAACGCCTGGAACACGGCTTGGGGTTCCCGGTTCACGAACCAGAGGGGTCGGATGGTGGAGGACTGGGCCTTAGAGCTGGGCCTGGTCGTACTGAACCGGGGTTCTGTCCCCACGTTGGTGAGGATGCGGGGTGAGTCGGTGGTGGACATTTCGTTCGCCAGCCCCGCTCTGTCGCCACGTGTCGTCGACTGGCGCGTGATGGAGGAGGTGGAGACGTACTCCGACCACCGGTACATCCGGTTTGACGTCTCCGCCGAAACCTCGGCCGCGCCGGTCCGACAGAGCCCTTGCGGTCCGCGGTGGGCGCTTAAGCAGATGGACCGGGAGCTCCTCCTGGAAGCCGCGACGGTACAGGCCTGGGTGCAAGCACCGGACAGGCCTGTCGACATTGACGTCGAGGCGGAGTGGTTCCAGGAGGCCATGTCGCAAATTTGTGATGCGGCAATGCCCCGTGTCCGTCCAGGACGAGCTAAGCGCCAGGTGTACTGGTGGTCGCCGGAGATCGGCGCCCTGCGCAACGCGTGCAATCACGCGCGACGCCGGTACGCCAGGCACTGCAGGCGCCGCATCCGCCCGCCGGATGCGGAGGCCAGAGAGGCGGAGCTGTATGAGGGATACAGAGAGGCGAAACGCACCCTCCGAACGGAGATAAAGCGGGCCAAACTCGAGGCCCGCAACGTGTGGCTGGGGTCTCTGAACGCGGACCCGTGGGGGCGCCCGTACAAGTTGGTACGGGATAAGCTTCGCCCCTGGGCTCCGCCGCTGACTCAGAGTCTCCGGCCCCAACTCGTGGAGGGTGTGGTTAGCACTCTGTTCCCTGTGCAGGGGGAACACTCCCCCCCACCCATGGCTCCGCCTCCGCCAGCGGTGTCTGACGCGGACCGCAACAGCGACGACGACGACGATGCTCCAGAAGTGACCGAGGTAGAGTTGAGAGTGGCGGTGCGAAGGCTGAGTGCCAAAAACACCGCCCCAGGACCCGACGGCTTGCCAGGGAAAGCCTGGGTCCTGGCCATGGAGGCTCTCGGGCCTCGACTGAGAGGGCTCTTCAGCGCATGCTTGGAGAGGGGCCAGTTCCCACTTCGCTGGAAGACGGGGAAACTGGTCCTCGTAGCGAAGCCAGGGCGCCCTGCGGACTCTCCGTCCGCATACCGGCCCATTGTGCTGCTCGACGAGGTGGGCAAGCTCTTTGAAAGAGTGATTGCAAACCGCCTCGTCGTGCGGCTAACACGGGTGGGGCCGGACTTGTCGGACGGACAGTTCGGCTTTCGCAGGGCGCGCTCTACAATAGACGCCATCATGCGCGTGCGAGCCCTCACGACAGGGGAAGCGGTGTCCCAGGGTAGGTGTGTCGTGGCAGTGTCCTTGGACATTGCCAACGCCTTCAACTCCCTGCCCTGGAGTACGATCCGGAGGGCACTCCGGTACCACCGGGTGCCCGAATACCTCTGTCTAGTGGTCGAGGCGTACCTGTCAGACAGGTACATTGTCTACCCCGGTCACCAGGGAGACTGGAATCGTCGAGAGATGTCGTGCGGTGTTCCGCAGGGGTCGGTTCTAGGCCCACCCTTGTGGAACATCGGCTACGATTACGTGCTGCGCGGCGACTTCCCTGACGGGGTCAGCGTGGTTTGCTACGCAGACGACACGCTGATCCTAGCGCAGGGAGAGTCGCACCAGGCGGCGGTCGCTCTAGCGACACGCGGGGTTGCGATAGCCGTTGGTAGGATCCAGGAGTTGGGACTCGAGGTGGCGCTGCATAAATCCGAGGCAATGTGCTTCCACGGCCCTCGGAACGCGCCACCATCGGACTCCCAACTTACGGTAGGAGGAGTTCGCATCGGCGTCGGGTCGACGATGAAGTATCTGGGACTCGTCCTCGACAGCCGGTGGAATTTCGTAGAACATTTCCGACGTCTGGCTCCCAAGCTTCTCCGGGCTGGGGCTGCTCTCAAGCGGCTCCTGCCCAACCTTGGGGGTCCAGACGCCTCCTGCCGGAGGCTCTACGCGGGGATCGTTCGGTCCATGGCCCTCTACGGGGCGCCGGTGTGGGCGCCGTCGCTGGCAAAGCGACCGGCGTCCATACTGAACGCCTGCCAGAGGGTCATGGCAATACGGATGGTGCGGGGTTACCGCACGATCTCCCGCGAAGCGGCGAGCCTTCTGGCTGGCCTACCACCGTGGGATCTGGAGGCAACAGTCCTTGCACACATGCACGACATGCGCGTGGAGATGCAACGCCGGGGTGAAAGTCCACTGCCGCAACATGTCAAGGCATGGCGGACAGAGCTCCGGCGGGATCTCATGGTGAAATGGCGTCAACGGCTATCGCAACCCAGTGCTGGGCACGCCACGATTATGGCGGTAAGTCCCCTCTTTGAGGCGTGGCTGGAAAGACCTCACGGCGTCCTTACCTTCCGCATGACGCAGGTCCTCACCGGACATGGCAAGTTCGGGAGGTTCCTGCATCGGATTCAAGCGGAAGAGACGCCCGGGTGTCGCCACTGTGCGCAACGCCCGGAGGACACGGTGGAGCACACCGTCGAGGTGTGCCCTGCCTGGGCGGAGCATCGCCGTGCCCTCGTGGGGGCGATCGGCGGCGGAGACCTCTCGCGCCGGGCCCTGGTCGAGGCCATGGTCCGGAGCGAGGAGGAATGGCAGGCGGTCGCCTCCTTCTGCGAAGCAGTAATGCTTGCGAAGGAGGAGGCCGACCGCATCAGGCAACGGCGCCCTCGCCGCCGTCGCCGGGATTCCGATCCCGATTTCCGGCCACCGTAGACGCAGGCTCGCGGACGGCGAGCTATGGGTAGCTCGCTGTCCGATCGTCCGATAATGGACCGAGTCTAAGACGTCGACGGCGCGCACTGTTCCCGCGCGCCTCAAGGAGTTGTCAGCAGCAGGAGGGGCCCAGCTGGGTCGAAGCCTACTGGGGACAGGGTTGTCCGAAAGGGAGCTCGTGCCCCGGTATGAAGGCTAGAAGGAACGGCGCGGGGTTTTTAGTCAGTAAGAGTCTGACACTGTCTCCCGCTCCACCCAAGAGCGGGTTTCGTCAAAGATGATTTTCCCCGTCGAGAAAAAAAAAAAAAAAAAAAAAAAGTAAATAACATTTGTCATTTATCAAGGCTGTAGGCTTCTTCAGTCAAATTAAATAATCCAAAACTGTCAATGCTGAGGCACTAAAAGAAGTGGATTTTCTAGCTGATTCCTATTCTAGCATATTTGGGTAGAGTTTCCTGCTTGGAATGTCTAAAGAAAGTCGAACAACACTAAATACCAAACTAGGTTCTTGGGCCTCGCCTTACTGCACAAGTGAATATCGCTATCGCTTCTCATAACTTCATTCGATGCGAAAACTGGCTTCGAACATTCAGGTACTACCTACTGATATTTCAATTTTGCGATAGCTCATCTTACGTATCTTCACTTACAATCTAGACACAAGTAGGCAATGTTAATTGGTGCCTAGAAAGTCTGGGACGAAGAAGATTACCGTGACCATTAACGTTTCACTTTAATTGATTATAATGACAGTTTTTGCTAAGTGAAATTGTTAGTATTATGTGGACAAGTTTTTGTAAAGGCTTCACAATTACACGCAAATTATCTACAGGTATGTCTTCACGTTTGCTAAGACCATTACTATGTAAATAGTTGAAATTAATGTACGGACTTTCTATATGGATTTTTCATCCTATACTTCCTTTTGTTCTTCTTGGTATGTCTTTTAAGATTCTGTTTTCTTTTTAGTTTGCAGTATTTTCATACTACTTAATGTATTATTTACTTGTATTTTGCATGTCAAAAGGTAGACACCTACTGGAACCCAAATCATTTAAGAGATTACCACTGACTTGAAAAAGTAGCTGCATATCTACATATTGTTTACCCATATTTGGAATACATAATCATCATCATCATCATCAGCCTTTTAATGTTCCCACTGCTGGGACTCAGGCCTCCTCTCTAGGAGAGGGAATGGGCCATAATCCACCACGCAGGCCCAGTGCGGGTTGGTGAATGTCACATGTCTTCGAATTTTTGGTTCTCGGACATGCCGGTTTCCTCACGATGTTTTCCTTCACCGTTTTGAGAGCAGTGGTGATGAAATAAATTACACAAAGTAATGCGCCTGGCTGGGTTCGAACCCGCGACCTACAACTCGTAAGTCGGGGCCATTACCACTCGGCCACCACTGCTCCTAAATACATAATAATTATACCTAATTGAATTTGATTGTCAGTATTGGTTTTGAAACCTTCAGATGCAAGTTTGGAATTGTCGTAATTTTCCGTATTGTTGATTGCAATACTGGGCCCTTGACTCTTATAGATAGTAGAAATAAATGTTCCTTCTATTAGTCACTAAATCGATTGTTATCAATCATTTTAACAAATGTTTGTTTGAGTTTAACCATTGTATAACGTGACTTTAATAGTTATTAGCACGCCCATAATAGTGTTGTTTATAATTTGAATGAACACAGCCCCCCTAGCCAAGTTACAACCGTTTCGCTTGCGTCAAACGCTTCGAAACAAGCTTTCGTCGAATTCATTTGTTCTAGCCACGTGACTGAGCGTTGAGATGACGTCATTCCCGTACATTTGAAGCTTTCTACTAGCGTTAACTATTGCAGATAAACAACTTGGCTAGGGGTACAGATTATATAAGTCCATAGTTACAAATAGGAGAGAATTCTAAAGAAGTCCGTATCCAGTACAATATTTCTTTGAAATTTGAAAGCGGACTGTTTTCGCCAATTGCTTGTCCTTGCCTTATATAGCTCCTCAATTTTGAATGACCATTGAAATATTTGTTCACCAGTTCTATAATAATAATGTTAACATTGGCTCATTTCAAGCTGTTTTATGTATGGTACTTATAATAAAATCAACATTCTTGTTTTAATAGATTATCTACTTAAAGGTTACTTTTGTTAGCGAAACATTCGAAACTTTGATGGTGATAAAATTGGTTAATTTTGTTGCATATAATGCTTAACTTTAATTTATTATGAGTAATAAAGTTTAAGCCATGTTATGAGGTAAACATAATTATAATTTACCATTTTAAACTGTATCTAACTTGTCTTATGAGTATTACAGTAATGAACGAAATTAATGAAGAAATAGGTATAAAGTTGACTAAAATCCAGAACCTGTATCAAGGTATCTTTAAATTAAAATTGAGTATAAAAAATCACCAATCTAACTTCAAACTCGGACACGTTCTTACAAGTTCTAAATACATTTCGAAAGGAGATAAGCGCAGGAAATAAAACATCAAAGTACTGATAAAAAGCCTAGTGGGTAAGTACGTAACGTTTCTATTTGTAGATATGTCGAAATCAACTTGTAAGTGCATGTAACAAACTATGTGACTATCTAACTATTGCATTACTGTATCATATCGCAACTTTGTAACTGAGGAACTGAAATATTAACAAAATTTTAGTAGAGCACTATGGTGAATGAGGTGAATAAGCTGATGAAGTTGCTGAAAAGACTACAGAAGGTGACATGACCATTGTAAATGTTAAGCGAGAAGAAATAGTTCTGCATAATGCTAAAGGAAGCCTAAACTATAGTTAGCTTCAATTCAACTAACTTGCCAACGAAACTTCAGCAGAAAAAAAAAATGAAATTTTTGTATACGTCTCCAATAGTCAAGTAACAATAGCAAACTACTTTTTCAAAACCGTTAAATCAATGCTAAAGGTCTAAGAAACATTACACCTAGTCCTATAAACTAAGTAATATCTATGATTCCAAGAACAACATGGAAGTATACAATTCCACTAAATAATTTAACAAGCAATCTTACGGGTCTATAACAAGCATAAGACAGAAATAGGTATTTAGCCACAGCTCTATGCAATATGATAGTGAAAGCCAGCGAAATTGAAGGGTGGAAGGCTTAGAAGCTTTATTTTATACTTATTGCAGGATTTCTCTACTAAAGGTCTTGGAAAATAATTTATATTTCGATATTGCGTTAGATGGTTTACACACTGGTTTTAATGTTGCAATGGCCCTTAGAAATAACGTCTTAAATAAAGACAAAGGTAATGAGAGCGATAAGAATAATGAAGCTGGTTGCACAAAGATAAAATTTACATTGTTTTTCTTTGATACTTGCGTTAAAAATGAAACATATTTCAAAACGATGTTGATTAAGTCAGTCTACTTAATAATTAAGAAATTTATAATCCCCGCTAACAACGTAATTGTACGTAATCGAAATAACCTCAAAATAATTAACAATGACAGGTATATTCTGATGTCTAATTAAGAAAATTTATCATGCTTCAACAACCTCACTATTTAAACAAACCTCACCTCACACAATTAGCTCTAAAATAGCAATTTGAAAATTAATTAAACTATCGCTGCGACGATCCGTTCGTGTGAAAGCAACTTTATCTATAACTCGTTAACGGTATGCATTCAGATAGTCAGCAGCCAATTTATTACGCTGCGTATCGTTCCATCTGGGATGTATTGATAGCAATGGAAGACACGACTTTGTTACAATGAGAAATTATTTCAAATAACGGACGCTGGCCTGACTTAATGGTTGACAGAGGATTTGCATGATGGGAATCGAGTTGTTTTTAATGTTTTCCTATGTTTGCTGGTCTATTATAAACTTGTAGAACGTGATGTTGGAGAAATTGTGGTGGTTGCTCCAGAACGAAAAAACAATCGAGAGTAAAAATCTTTATGTTGTTGTTTTTGCGTTGCATACAATTGTTTCGACAGGCGAGGCAGAGTTTGAAAGAGTACAAATACTAATTGTGTTAGAGTTAATTCAAGGGTGGTGGCCGAAGCCATATGTCGTAGCTAGTGGCGTGTTAAAATTATGATAATTTTTTATTTTAGATTTTCAAAATTGGTAGTTTTATACGATTAAGTAAGCTTCTACTTTTTAATAAAGATAGATCATTAATATCTTCATAACGACTGCTTACATTCGCAACTGCAAAAGACCCCCACGTTCATACCATTACACTTTAAATCGAATAGCCAATTAGAAACCTCAGAACTACCTCCTGCTGTGATGAAACTAAAACCATTGGAACTATCAGACCTTCATGGCCAATATTTAAAACAAAACCGAGTAAAACGATCGCACAAAATGAACACAAAGCATATCTCGTTAGCGTTGACAAGAACGATAAAGTTGCCTTTTCAGGTAAGAGGTGAGCAGATCTGAGAGTTGAAATAAATCCTATTATAACATTGTGTCATAAGCTCAGGGTTACATTGTAGAAGTTTGTATGTAAAGTAGAGTATATTGCAAAACTCCTGTTTTATAATAAAACAGTAGTTATTAGATTCTTATGTTCTTTGAGGTTATATTTTGCATATTTAATGCATATGAATCAGGAAATATCAGATATCGTAGGATGACGATGTAAGTGAAAATAATAAATGATAATCATGATTGAAAGTTTAGTTTTAATGTGGTTACACTAGCACTATGCCAGCGAAATCTTTTGCGAGAATATTTTGACAAAATCTTTACACTCTTCAAACTGTTTTTGAGAGTAGCTTTGAAAAATTATTAATAGCAAACTTTATTATTTACTCATGTTACTACTCGTGCAACCTTTTAAGTATATTAGAATATGGGATGAGATTTTGCAACTAATAAAATTCCCACTATTCATCTGTTTAGAGATTGGTTTTGTTTCGTTTTCTAAAAACCATTTCTTGATGCTTGTCTACTCGTCTACGTCAAAAAAAGGACCTTTGTACAAATTTTCAGGTTCCTAGTTCTAAAAGTTTTGGCTGTACGTTGATATGTCAGTCTGCCAGTTTCTCTTTTTATCAGATTGCCTCTCTTTATTACTCTCTACATAAAACTTCCTTTCACAAAGTAATAAGCCCGTCAATCCATCATACATTTAAACCTTATTCCTCATTACGGATAGAGAAAATAAAAATAGAATCTTCACTAGTTTATCTTACCGTTTACGTCGTTAATGTCAACCGAGTGATGGATGAGCATCAATTTAACCTATATCCCTAATAGGCTGATAGTACGGGATGGTTACAAGCTACTGAGCATTACTTTAACTTATATTTAGTAGTTAATTTAAATTTGTTACCTCGTAAAGTTTAAATGTGATTCTTATCAGTGAAGTTATCAAAGTGCAAGGGTGGCAACATCGGAGCTTGATAGCAATAAGAAAACCTGCTTTAACTAAGGGAAAGTAGACAACTTTGTGATACAGAAGATAACGGAAGACCTATTTAATAAAGCAGTTTCTATCAATTTACTTGAGAAGGAATCTATAGAAACGTAGTTGTGTTATGATTACTCAAATGTCTTGCTGATGGTGGCGCGTGTGTTCATTTAGATGCCAGATGGCATCAAGCGAGACTGGTTATGTCCTAGCTGAGATTAGCTTATTGTATTTCAGAAATTTCTTGAAGTTAATTGCACATTCTTCTCCATAGAGAAGCTATAAGCTATATATAATATATAAGGATACATGATTTTTTCTAACTAACCTACTTCTCAAAACTTTTAAAGTGCATGTAAATGGTTTGATTGAAATAAAAGCTTTCAGTTTGACTTAACAGCAAAAAATAGTATTTTTTTCATTTCAAACTAAAATAAAGGGATCTACACCATTATACAATTTTGACATTTCACTTCCTAAAAGATTTAATAAGGTTTAAAGTTTGTTTTAAACTTTTAGGAGTGTTATTTTTGCCGATTAGAAGACATATCTGGTACATGTCCACAAAGTGCAGAACATTATATTATAATAAATGAATCTAAAAACCTAAGTAGGTACCTAATAAATACTAAATTAATAAAGTTTCACTTTTGTTCCATTCGTGGTTCTCCATCCAAGAAAGGAAAGCAAGTAACGCTTGTTATAAACATTAATAAACTTAACGCAGTCTTTTTGCAGATAAATTTATTAACAATAATGTAACATTTATACTTAAAGCTGTTGAAATGAATTATTACTCTTTAGCACGATTTGTGAAACTTACGTTATGGCAAGAGTATGTAAAATGGGTATGGTGCATGTCCAATGAAGACTACATGTAGGTATTTTATGTTGAATAAAAGCTACCACATATAGCGATATGAGTAACGATCTTGGGGATCAAGCCGTTGACATAACATCTGGTCGAATGATTGTCGAAAACAGTTAAATAAACATAGCGTGACATATTGCATCCCGTGAATTTTATTAAAAACTAGCTTTCCGCCCGCGGCTTCGCCCGCGTGGACTACAGTTTATATCGCGCGGGCAGAGACCCGTGCTCAGCAGTGGAATTATAGGTAGCCTATGTGTTATTCCAGTTTCTCTTCTACCTACCTACCAAATTTGATCTAAATCCGTTCAGTAGTTTTTGCGTGAAAGCGTAACAGACAGACAGACAGAGTTACTTTCGCATTTATAATATTAGTAGGGATTTATAAAAATAAATATACTTGTAAAAGTACAGTATAAACGACTCACGTATTTGAAGTTAAACAAGAACTGTACAGTTATGTCAAATTAGTACACAGTAATTTTACCCTAACATTTCTCAACTATGTGCATGTGCACTTTTACGGCATTTTGAGATTAACAACGTAGAGTGTAATGCCGAAGATGACACGTTTTCATACAACATTTCTATTCAAAATATTTTACGAACGTTTAGCTGCTAAAGCTTTGCTAATAAAATTTTCAGCTTTTCTGAAAAAACTTGTCATTTCTAGTATTATGTCTCGTCTTAATGCTTTGAAATATGTTAACATATTTCTGCTTAAATGTTTTTGTCTTTCAAGCCAAGAAAACTTAGTAGAACAGGTACTGAGTAAAATTTACTGATTGTAAAAAAGAAAGAAACATAAAATCACTTAACTGTAGGTAGAACTTCCCGAGGAAACATCAATCAATCCAACCAATATAAACAACACGAATCGATCAATCTTAAAACATACCTAATTTGGGCTTTAAATACTTACTACCCACTTTTGTAAAATTCGGTCTCTCACGCCCACAGTCATCCAAACGCATAAATATTATTGCATTGTAATCTAAACAAGAAAGTAGCGTCCATTTGTTTTATTCAAAATGTTTAATAAAACAAATAATTTTACAAAGGTCATACATGTGTTTCTTTAGCATGCAAACTTCCCTTTAAAGGTAACATGACCTCAAAGTTGTATAAATACACTGTGTCAGAACTTAACACGATACTTAAATCAATTATGTGTTAACCAATGGAGAGGATTGGTTAAGACCTACAATAATGTCATGGTAAAGAAGTTGATTCTAAAACAAGAAAAAAATATTTGCTTGGAAGCTTGAATATGATTATTATTACACTCAAATCCAAAGCATATACAATAAGAGATACGTGTAGAAGAAAATTAAAACTATAACAACACTGAGAAAGGGAAAGTAAGGACTGAAGCAGGAAATCAATATTTAAATGATAGTGGTAAAATTTTCTCCACAGTTATTCATTCTGAAGTAAGTGCAGGAAATGTTAAAACTATTATTACAAGCAAAACTAATGAAGAATCCATTCTTTATTACTTTAGCGATACAATGTGTGAAGGTCTGACGTCACATCTTACTCAACAAGGGCTATTGAACCTCAATGATAGGCACGAAAGAAAAAATAAAATAAATCTTAATATAATAAATACTTATTGGAGCACGATCGACCTCTTTGCGTTTGCGCAGCCTCAGGGTGTAGAATATGATGAAGTGCGTACATATGGTTCGAGTAATATCAGGTTGTGAGAAATTCTGTCTTTAGTTTTATTTATTGCTCCCACTTGGTTAAGTAATACTGTTTTTTTATCAGCATGTGTAGTAATTTCTGCTATTCTTTTAGAAATATAACGCATTTCTAAAAGTACAGCAATTCATTTTACAAGTTTTCTTCTGTGTCTTTTCCTGTCTCCCTTAGTAAGGTTACGCATCCTCACTAATCGGCACCAAGATATTGTATCCTATATTGTCGGCTCTGCCTAATGGGCTGAATAGAGGTCTCTCTCAATTGTAGACCACCAGGTTGATAGTGGGCGAACTCTACCTTTCTTTTGTTCTGACAATTTTTACGACATGGTCTTTGCTTTCGCTAACGTGTCGATAGCAATTCATTTTTTGTAAGTAATTGTCTATAAATAGTAGTTTATCATCATCGTTAATGGTAAAGAAAATGCGGACATCAAAGGCTTGTATGAAATTATATTGTTTTTTTTTCTGTCAAATTTTGCGAGAGCTTAGAAAATTAAGAATTCTGCACACACCATCGTCATTTCGCCTTTTAGATGATTTGCAGAATTTTTTAAAGAATAACTTAGTCATGCGTTAATGTGAATGAAATTTTGATAAAGGGGGATTAACGGTTAATCAAAAATCAATGATGAGGTCACACCTAATTTCTTATTTTTGTGCGGGGGCGAACGTGCTTTCATCGAGTTAAAGCTTAAAAAGTAAGGTTTTATATTTTGATTATCATATTTTCAATCAACTGCTTGGATACCTACTTTTTAATATGTATATTTGTATTTCTTATATTTTGATGTAAATTTGCTTTTCAACTTTATCACAGGTACAATGGTTTACTTATTTTTTAATTATTGACTAAAAAACTCATAACTATCTATCCAGCGATGCAACACACATAGTCATATAGTTGGTCTCTCATATGGTCATATAGCTCTTTAGCAACCTCGGTATAACAACATATTGTAACAATTGTAACAAGTGTATATATTATTTTTAATTATTTAAGTTTATTTTATAATTTAATTAGTTCCAAATGTAAAATTTACTAAAATTAAGGTTAAGTTATTAAAACTTCATGTAACACAAAGGTATAAATTGACTTCATATTGTTCAAAGTTTTTTATTTGCAAAAGTTCCGTTTTAATCCTTTATTCTTCATATAATACGATACGCACAATGAAGCTCGAAATATTAACGCAATAAAGTACATAATTATGACCTCCTACTTGGTCAAAATAAAACAAATTTTATGATCATGTTCTTAAGGTTGAAATTCCAATGATATCTATATCTAAGAATTTTGAAGTATTAATTAGTTTTATACAATGTGCGCGTAATTGTTAGAGTTTGTTCCAAAAATAGTATTTGCTGTTGTTTTACGAGTCTGAAGCTAAAATAATGATGTAAAACTATATGGCGATATTATACTAGGTATGCCTACTGCTCGAGTACCTTGAATAGTGTTGAAGTATTCAAAACGGACAAAAGTCTTAATTTGTTGTGGGCGTTATTCGAGGCAATCTTTTTTAAACGACAATGACATAGAAGTAAAAAACATGATTGCCCTTCACAAACTTAATGAAGAAGTTGACGCAGAAAAAACTGTTGCAACACAACTAAAAAAAGTTAATGAAATAATTATTTTGTTAATAAGTAATTAAGTTTTTGTCATACAATTATGTTTCAATGCTATAGGAAAATGGATCATGCTTTTTCGATTCTGTTTAGTGTCATTGACGAAACTAGTAAAAAACAAGCTTGACGCCATGAAGCATGCTTTTTTAATGAGTACCATATTAAAATATAATAGAGTATAATATGTGAACCAAATAAAAAGGGTTATTAACCCATTACGGTTTATCAAGATCATTTAAAAGAAACCAATGTTAAATTTTCTGAACTAAATACACCAATTACAAATATACCATGATGCATGGGAAATGAAATTAAAATATCAAATACAGAAGTGAACTTTGGGTTCAAATTCAATACAAAACACCATATGATTTTAAGACTTCAACCAAAAACTTTCATGAATAAATCAACTTCTAACTAAAGGCTATTATTAAAAATATCTCTATTAATAGAGCAGTCATACAAAACTGAGATTGTTCGTTATAAATTGTTAGTTTAAACGCAAACCATTCCTGGTAATCAATACTTAATTCTAAGTAATAAATTTCGTTACTACAGGACTTCGATGAGACAAATTGCTTTAGAAATGAAACTTAAAATCAACCTTGTGCTTTCCATTCTATGGTTGGTTTTTGGTTGTTTTGTTGCCATTAGTTTACAAGCCTTAATCTGTAGATTTTAATGCTTTCTAAATTATATTCTCCCATGGTAATGAAAGGTGCATGTATCTGATGGTTTAATTTGGGTCAACAGACATTGTGGTGGCTAGTGGTTAGGCTTGTCGGAAATTACGTATAAATAACCGACTTTAGGATTATTATTTCATTTTATTTGTTTATGTGTTCACTTTCTTCTTTGTACACGCCCTTTTCCGCCTCATTAGTTTTACAAACTTTGTTTTAACAAGGAAGTACATCGGCTTACTCAATCGTTAAGATAGTAAAAACAAAGCCAGTTACTAATAATTTGACAATTCAGGACAGGTCAGTAACCTAATCAGACAAATTTGTATTACTGCAATTTTGCACTAAAAAACTAATTGGTTTAAATGATATCAAGCTGTCTGTTCGTTTAGTGTATTAACACTATATTGAAATAAATGTCTATGCACATAACATTGACCTGTTAAGAAGATTAAATCGAAAATAAAAATGACAATTCAACGCCAGAACCCAATTTTATTGCTATAAAACTCACTATTATCACTTTGATAATTACAATTTCTCAAATTCAAAAGACCCTTTTCAATTAGCGGTGTTCGAAACACCAAACTGAGGCAGATGGTATATTTGGATCCATTTTTTATTTTACTTTTTATGGTATCCATCCGCAGGTAATGGAAGACATTATATGATTTTTTCAAAACAAATTGAAACTGGAATTAAAGATAAGATTATAAATTGACAAACGTAGACAATATAGGTATTAGAGCATTTTAAAGCCTAATAGTCAAAATGCAGGTTCCTTATGATGATCCACCATTTGCATCAAAATGACGAATGTGATCAATGCAAGCAGTCTTATTTCCGAGAAACCTGCATTTGATCAAGATACTTGATGCCAACCAGCAAAAATATTTTTTCATCTTTTCAAACCAAATTGCCACTAAATTCCAATCATATAAGTCATTCATAAACAAAATAGCAATAAACATGTCCCATAGAACATGGCGACAAAAGAACCTTACCGGAGCTTACTTCTGTGTCGCTATAACCAGTAAACAGCGATGTAAGGCATCCTGGTCAGGGTGACCAGGCTTGGGAAAACGTTTGTAAGGAAATAATTGATATAGGTGAAAGAAAATGAGAATGTAGAAATTATTAATCTATCTTGTATTTATTTTATTTATTTATTTATGTACACACAAACACTTAAAAAAGAAAAGAACAAATAAGAATAGAAGAGTACAAAGGATCTGCTTATCTCTAACGAAATTTCTTCCAGCAGACCTGTGACAGGACAGTTGGATAAGAAACGTATACACAGTGTGTATAAATTTAAAAAAATAAACAAAGTAAGTAATGAAATAGACTATAATTATCCAGATTAAATATCACAATACACAGTATCTGATTGAAGAATTCAAAATTGAGTCAGAGATCAGATAGAGTCATACGTAACTATTGTCAGTTTTAGTAAGTATTAAAACTTTATTATTACAATTTTATTTAAAGTTATCATAGGTACCCAGGATGTTGATTGTGTGCCCGAAACACTTCACTTTTTTAACCCAATCGATTGAAAGACCATACAGTGACATGGCTACCCTTATTCAAACCTGCTGCCGTCCCCCAACAATAATAGACCCTATTGCCTTCTCACTCGCATTATCTACGTGGAAAAGAGACAGCAGACCAATTCCAAACGCCCACGGGACTCCCGTGGTTCCAAAGATCTCGATTCAATTAGCTTTGCTGTTAATGCTATGTTGAGTGTTAAAGTTTATTTTTAACTGAGGTACTTTTTGTAATTTCGTATTGATTGGAAATTTTGATAATATATTTTGTTGATTAATTTAAGATTTTTTTTAGAGTTAAACGGGTATGTATTTGGTTTAGTTCTGGTGATTTCACTGCATTTTTTCCCATCTTTGTTATGTTTGGCGCCATTTATTTAACTCTTTACTACAATACTATCCTTTTAGGCTATATTTTAATAATCTGCATACCAAAGTCTGAGGCTAGGTTAAGTAAACGGTTCTCCGAAAGCTTTTAGTTTTAAATTATTTAGTTAGCAAAAACCTAGAGTTTATTTATTTCACGGAGCTTGTTCGTTAAAACAAATGACAGACTAAAAATAGACAAGTGTTTATCAACTCTCAATTATATCTTTCTTATTGTCTGAGTTAGTAAGAGCATAGATCTGATCATGCCAATTTTTTCCTTATTGCCACTAAGTTTTAAGTCTAAAACAAAATGCAACGTGTTACTTCGACTTGAATTTAATTTGCTAAGTTTAACAAATCAAATTGTGTTAGATAAAAAGTTTATTAAAATCTAATTTGTAACTGTTTTTGCAACAATTAATTGCAAAAAGTACTAACCCACGTTGAGAATCTTTTTTCCAACAATCTAAGTACTTAAACCTCAAAAGTTATAACGTTAAAAAAGTTATTCTAATGCTTATATGATAACAAAAAGTTCTCCAACTTACGCTATGTAGGTATTTTGCATCAACAGTGTCTTAAAATGGGCATTCCATTCTAACCAAACCACTTGCAGACGACAGGTCGCAAAGTATAGTCACTGAAGAAAGCATTGATAAAGCTAATCTGAATAAATATTTCAATTATAGGCGAGACGGGTTAGCACGTCGTAGTCTGGGATACTATGACTCATAACTTTCGCAGAATGATAAGTAATATTGCACGTTTTTCAATCCTAGACCAGCATGGTAATAAAGTTGAACTTGAACTGAGAAACCTCTTAGAAAACGGGTTCCTCCATCACATATACATCCTTTACCTTGGAAAAAAATATGGATACACTGATTGAAATCGTAACTTTCCAACAAGTCGCTTTAGGTTGCTATATTCGATAATAAATAGAGAATTTCAATTGAAAGCTTTCAACGAGAAACGTGATGAAGCATACACTAGGGAATTTCATAGCTTTTTATATGTTTTAAGTGTGGTACATTGCACTCCATACAAATGCTAATATAAGAAGCAAACGAAGTTCAAAGCAGGTGGGTGTTTATTTTGTTTTTGGGACCTTAAGCATCACGTAGCCATGTTTGTATAGGTGTCTGTTGCATGAATACCGTCTAACTTATTTAGGTCAGTTGTCCAAATGAGATGTTTGATTTCCAAAATGTGTTACTTTGTTGATGAAAAGATTATATATGCTTTTATTTGTGTCACTGCAGTAGCGCCACGATTTCCTTAAGGCTGGCCTTCAGTTAAATCAAATAAATGAGTTTTACAGATGCAGTAAATATTAGCACTTACAAAACCAAACGGAATAAACTAGAAGTGAAACGTTTTGTTTTCTAAAATTTTATTGAGGTCATTTTTAACAATAAAAACTCAGCATCTTTTATCACAAAACACTGAACAACTTTGGAACTAGACCAAATATTTATTATTAAGATTTTAATGGAATAACCAAACACTTTAACTGTTCATCGCCGCATAAGTGCATCAGTATTTCATCGACTGACTTAAACAAAGCAGAATCAATTAACATAAACGACCTGCATTTAAACATAGATCCGGATCGGAATCCAAATACATATTTAAAATCACAGCTAAATAATATAACTGTATCAGAAATCAATATAATAACACTGAATTATAATAACGTTTCTAAACATAATTTTGTAACAGTAACTTTCATGGTGAATAAGGAATAAAAGAAACAGTATATTGACCTTCTTACCATCCGGTATAAGATTGAGGAAAACTTTGTAAATAACAAAATAAAATTGATTATTGCGGTACTTCTATTCGATGATATAACTTAAACACTGCGGCATATGTCACTATTTATGCATTTTAGAGGAAACTGATGCAAAATAAACTATCTTGTATATTAACATAATATTATTATTCTTTACGATTTGTGCATATGTAATTAGAAAATTCATACACTAAAAAAAAAAGAATTGTTGAATGTACTAAAGTAGCGTAGGTTGAGTAACGAACTGCCACAGTCAACCCTTTTCATAGTTAATTTTACTATAACAAGAGTGAATTTAATAAAATCCACTTTGTTGATTTACATAATCCACCAGTTCTATTTGGTAAAATCAACAATTTCGTGTGTAGGATCATATTAACCCGCGGATTTGATAAAATTTACGCGGAATTTAGTAAAAGCAATCATTCTTTTTTTTACAGTGTAAAGAATAGTTACGCATGATTAATAGGTTTTTATAACATTACCGAAATACATTAACGACGATTTCAATTTAGATGTTTCATGTCGTACTGCTGCCGCAAGTTTGCCGTGCCCCAGCCGGTTGGTACGTTAGCAGTCCGACAACAAGCGCCTAAATTGAAAACGTATCTGACAGGCCGTGCGTTTGTACTCCAGTGATGCGCTATTCAACGCCGAATTAAATGCACGGTACTTGTGGTGGTTGTAACGTTGCCGTCCTGTTGTCGACCGTTCATAGTACCGGCGCCACACAGTTGCCGCACCGCGCGTTTTGTATGAAAAATACAATCGCCAGTACGATTAACTCATCGCATCGACACCGCCGTAGGCCATCAAAAAACGCATAAATTGAAAGCACCTTTAAGGTCATCATCATCATATCAGCCGAAAGACGTCCACTGCTGGACATAGGCCTCCCCCAAGCGTCGACACAACGACCGGTCCTGTGCTTCACGCATCCATCGGCTTCCCGCGACCCTGATCAGGTCATCGGTCCACCTTGTTGGAGGCCTTCCAACGCTACCATTACGGTAAGTACCTCACCCTTAAGGTAAGCCAACAAAAATTAAAATAATTATTACAATCTAAAAACAGAAATGAAATAAATAGGAACTATTTATCCTAATTAGAATAAGAACTTCCATAACAAAATCTGCCATATTTCTAATATCATAGATTTACTGTCAGACTTCGATTAAACTTTCTATTTGCATTTGCTGAGGTCAGCCCGGGACCCCTACATGACTACCTGTCCTCAGATCGGTGCCTTGTACGGCGTCTTTATCAGTTACTTTGCCGTGGAAATTATTATCAGACAGGGCAATTTTATTGGCTTCCTTTTCATTAGATTAATTTTATAGTTTAATTACTTTGTGGTAGTTTAGATCTGAATCGTTGAAGATGGCTGGGTTATCATTTCCAGTTTATGATCTAGGACATAATTTTTAATAGCTGCCTTTCAAAATTATGTTCTAACAGTATTTTATTTAAAAATTGAATTAATTTATAAATAAACCAATTTAAATATAAATTTCATAAATTCTGTTTTCCATTTTAATAGAGGTTGTCATTCTTTGATTAATTCGTACTTTTTTAGAATTGATAACAATCTTAATCATAAAAGCTTCAATTTTACCAGTTGTCTACTTTTTTTTTTACAAAAAAAGTAGGCTTTCTAAAATCCATTATCAATTTTAGGAAGCGTAAAAAAAAGTTGGGTAAATATTAACCGAACAAATTAGAAGGACTCGCCACCATTTATTTAGGGACGATACCCTCTCTTGTTTTAACTCTATCTGTTAGCATAGCTATCAGAATTGATGGAATATTAACAGCAGGTTCTACAGCGTCCAGAGAAGGCATTTTACGAACTAGCTTGACGGCTTTTGCATGTAGGTCCAGTAAAATAAAAACTAAACGTAGAATATTCTTAAGGGTATTTATTACATTGTAGTTTTTAATAGTTTTATTGCTCGTAAATAACATTATCATTGAATTAATGATCACAGTCATGAATCTGTAGTGCTTTTAAGAAACAAATGCGATAAGCGTGCGTTTTTAATGTTTTTATACCTACTGCATTATTAACGTGACTTTAAAATCACCGATTTTCAAAAAAATAAATGTAATACGTAGAATAATGTAGTACGTTTAATAGTATTTATAGCATTCACAATAATATTATAATATTATGTATTTTTGTTTATGTTTGATCTTCCTTCACTCGGCTTAACGGAATTAGATGAAATTTGACTATCTCTTGGAATTATATTATTCGCTTGGAGGAGATTAAAACTCTTAAAGCTAGGAGTATTCTAGACTTCCTGGAAGCCTCCCGGCTAAAAGAGTTACTCTAACAAGGTGGCGAGTCACAATAGATCTTTTAGGTCGCAGTGACTACATCAGTACGGGAGATGCATAGCCTTATCTTCAATAATAATAATAATGTCTTGGAATAGGATACAAGAAACTATAATTTCGGTCGGTAGTATTATGTATGTTACCTTGAAATAATGTTCTACCTTCACATGCTATTATTTTATAAGGCACACCAAGATACATTTATAAAAATGTATTTAAAAAAAAAATTATATGTGCCAAAATAATTTAATAGATTCAAATTGTTTTACAAAAACATGATGCTCAGATTTAAAATCTTTACAAAAATAAGAGAAGCAAGGAGCAGTGTGTTTGCATTAACGTAATAGTAGGTTAGGTAAGTCTAAGCTAGTGCAATGTTGACATTACACAGTTAATGTCAACAAAACGATTCTGTTCTGTAACGTATTAGCATTTGAAATATCGTTTGGCCAATTAATAGTAACTTTGAGAGAACTTTTAGTGTTAATGGAAATATATTGGTAGATTTTGAGACCGATTATTATAGTGTAGCTAAAGGCACAATAGGCAATAAGAATATAGTTAAAATCTTATCTTATAAATAAATACCAAAATAAATGTTTCTTAGACTATACTGGTCTGATGAAAAGAAGATTTAGATGTGAAAGCAGATCATAGTGAAGATATTGATTTGTTTTTATTTAAAAATCAAATTATACGTCAAATCATTTTTTATGTATGTAAATGTTTTATACTCGTAGTAAAGTAATTATTTAAATACTGGCATGAATTTAAACAAACATCCGAATGTCCAGTTTTGTATTCCAATTTAAATATTTGATTAAAGCTCTAGATGTTTGCATTTTAATGAGTTAAATTAAGAAGTGTAAATCTATGATAGTTATAAATCAATGGTTTTGCCGGAGGCTTTATTAGGAACAGGATTCCCATATCCTTAATGAATTTTAAAATTGCTCTAGTAGTCGGGATCTAAGTGTTAATCTTACCTGACGTAGAAATATTTGATAATTAAAGTTTGCTAATCAAATGCCTAATTGACGTTTCACGAGAACTTACGTGTTGTGTAACCCTTCAGATACCGTCAATTAGAGACACAATAGTAAGACAATAGATGCGCGGCCACCGGTGGTCGCTTGGGGATTCATGAATTAAGACTTGGAAAGGTAAATGTAAGAATTTCATAGAAGTTTACTATAAATAATTCTCGTTCACAAAAAAAAAATAACAAAAGCTTGTTCACTCAAATGATAGCTACTTCCAGGTAGAAAGATCAAAGCTAACGCCACTTCATTAAGGGTGTGAAAAAAGTCTTGAAGGGTACCGGTCCCTGAGGCACGAGCACTCGTTCTAACGGCCTCTTTGTTGATAACTCAGTGGACCACACTGGATGCTTACACACCAATGTGTCGCTGCCTTTATGTGTTCATGGATTATGGAAGATTAAGGAGACTTAACGGGATATAGGGGTAAAACATGTGGACCAATTGACTATCCTTCACAAAGATTTATTAGTTGTAGTAGAAAAAGATATTATAGATATTGATGACACAATTGAAGAACGGCAAAATTTATATTAAAATTTTAGTATCAACTTTATAGCAGAAATTGCGAATGTAAAGCTTCAGTTCATATTGTGGGTTTATTTCATTTCACAAGATTCTCGCACATAACGCTTTTATAGCAATCCGTGGGATTATCAGCTTTCCTATTCAATCCACTTAAATGTGCCGTATAAAATTTTTAATCAGGTTTATCTTGCATGGATGAAAAAAACCGTTAATTAAATGTAAAACCTCTTCATGAAGCTCAAGCGTGACGATAGACTCCATAACAATTTTGATATTAATATCGATTCTACATTTTTATAATTGCAATAAGTGGTAACAAAATTTCTTTTAACTCAAACTTATCTTTAACAAACTGTGTATAGAATGAAACAATGCTAACCTCAGTGCTAATCCCCAAGTGACTAAAGACCTGTTATAAATATCTCTTAGGCACATTACTTTGTAAAGGAGAAGGGGACTTCTGGGCCCAGCAGTAAACTAGTTGAAATTTATACTAAAAAAACCGTTATATTTTTCTTATGGAAATCACAAAATATGGTACCATGTTTCTACCCAGGAAGCGAGAAAACTTAAATTAAGTTAATAAAACTAAATAATCGATTAATAATGCCTGAATTACTAGTAATCGATTTAAATCGGAAAAATGTATGAAAATCGAGTGACAAGTGCATATTATCAAGCTTTCGTGAAATCGATTGAATCGATACATAGTGATTTTTTTTCGTCTGGTAACACTTATGTCTGACATCTATCAATCACTGACTGACAGATGCACTCGTTCGTTTTTTTCGTTCTGAGTGCGCTCATATTTTCTGATATTTTCCTTGTTTAATTGTTTAACCTCGGCTTTGCATATTTTAATGAACTATTTGACGGATCTTGCTACTCTATATTACCTGGCTCTCTATTTTGGACAACTATTTACGCCTATCGATCGGATATTGATGACATGGATCACTGTGTAAATTGTACGATTGCGACTGGTCCTCACCTTCCGCATTGCGCAGGTTCTCCTCAGACACGGAAACTGAGACCTTTAACCCTTCAGATACCGTCAATTAGAGACACAATAGTAAGACAATAGATGCGCGGCCACCGGTGGTCGCTTGGGGATTCATGAATTAACTCGTAAGTCGGGGCTGTTATTACTCGGCCAACACTGTTTCAATGTTAAGTATTTCGTAAATAGCATTAAAAAAAACTACAATTTTATAATATAACCTCACTTTTACTATAATTCATGGAACTTGGTTCCTGGATAGCAAAATTTCACAAAATTTTTAGTGAGGCCTAGTTATTATAACCTCTTACAAATAAGGCTAATTTGATTCAGTTAACACCTGGGCCCAGGAATCTATGGAGTCATTCCCTTCTCCTTTCCGTTACCTGAGCAACACAGTAGCTCATTTCATCAGTAGACTGTTACATTTTACAGAGTGACAAATGGTTCTTTTATGTGCTTATACTACTTCAAGCTAATGAAAAGTTGAATTTTGCATTTGCGCATAGACATTTAATCGTGATCATAGTAAATAGCTGTATAGTAAACTATCTATAAGGAGTTAGAGAAAGTAAGTAGAGCTCTATCAGATGTAATGACATATTAATTGGTTCCGCAAGAACTGAAACAGAATGAAGAGACTGTAAATGACTCCATACTACAGTTTGTAAAAAACATAGGTGGTCTAATCAATGTCGTAGAAACTGAAATTGATGATTAATAAACCTGCTAAAGAAGCCTTCAACAAAAGACTAAGCGTTTTTTATTCACTCTCAATTTAAACAAAAGACAATAAAAAACGACAATTTAAACAGCCACGCCAATTCCATGCAGACAAAAAGTATGAGTATATAACTACCCACAATTTTAGTACCGTGGGTAAAGCCGTTTCAAATGATTACACCAAAGTATTATATTAGATAATCTTGTAAAGTATTTGTCAAATGTACGGGAATTAAAGAGCTTATTATAAAACGATACACGTTTCGGTACTATTGGAATATTATTTGAATCGATTGAATCGATTATGGGAATAGGATTTTGTAATCGATTTTTGTAGTGTTAAAATTCATGGTGAGAATTTAAACAGTGCGTAAACGTAATATTTTTATGACGGCCGAAGTGAAATTGGATTTGATTTATACTCTTTTTATAGTGTAATTTTCTTTTATTAGAACGGGGTCTTACACTAAACTATTTACGATAATGTTTATTGTGAATAAGGCTGCTAGCATATTTCTTATAAGTCTATTTATATTTTATATTCTAAAGGTAATCTTTACAACTTGTGCGAAAAGATAAATAGCATTAACATTATTCTTACCTATTACAATTTTCATTCAATATACATAAATATACACAAGGTTTTTGATATTGTTGCACAAGATGTGATTACATAGTTGGTAGCCCATTTAAATGTGCGCGAATATGTCCTTGTTCTAAATTGGCTTTACGCAGTAACAGTAGATTTATTTGGGAAGGATTCTATAAATTCAAAAGTACGGTAATTAAGTACCGACAAGTTTTGTCGAACAAGTGACCAAGCAATCAGTAAACCAATTAATACCCTTTCCAATCGAATGTGAAATCTCAACAGATATGAAAAGTGAATTCAATTGGACTAAAGTCCTACGCAATGCAGCAATTAAAACTGCAGATTTATTTCCTCTGATCGTTCACTCACCCCTCAAAGTCTGTTCGAAAACTTTCACCCTATACATGCATATCTCGGCACGTCAAACCTTGACAGAGATACGCAGAGAGAGTGGATGTCCAAGTATCGTAGTATTTAAACTAGCCACTACTATCTACACTAGCAATTACTAGCTTTGAGGGCTGCCGACAGGATCTATCTTAGGCCACGTTGGAATCTTAGATTTGGAAAATAGATTTTTATTAATACAGTACAAAAAAAAAAAATAGTATTAGTAGTATTTTTTTTTAAGTAAAATTCTGTAATATGGTTTTGAAAAAAAAAACTGCATTAAAATGAGTATTTTTTGCTGTTATTTCAATAACATATAATTTGATAAGTATTTTGTAAGTCTTGTTATTTGTTAAATTTATAATATATACAACAAAGTTAAAATTATAAAGTTTAGTTAAGATTACCTAGCAATGTTTCATCATATTTGGACATCAAGTCAGTAGTATCGTTTATTTATTATCTAATAACGCCGTTGCTTTCACCAATCACCAATTACTAAAAGTTGTTGAACTTTGGCAAAACACTTCCGCACATTGTTAATCCAAGGTCACTGCAAAGTGACTCCACAATGACTATTACGTCATCTCTCTCAGACTGATCATGACAAATAACTTTTAGAAGTATCGATCGCCAAATATATTCTAACTGTTGTTTATATACAGGTGTTTCAGAGAAACTTCTATGAAATTACAATAGAATTTGAAACATTTTGAAAGAGTTAAAGTAGAAAATGAAAGTATGGGTATTGAAAAGATTGATTCAGAACCATATGCTTTAGATATCGAGACAGTAGCTAGTATAAGTCTTGATTTGCATAACGCCAATCCAATGCATCTGATAAACAATTATTTGAACCCTTCCTACAACAAGTCAGGAAAAATACCTCCTATATCTTAACTAGTCTGACACTAGATGATAAGGTAAACCCATGATACTGTTTTTATCTAAATCGGTTAAGTCATTAGACTAATTGGTGACAATATACAACTTGTAAGCTTTGCAAGTATTTTTAACTAAATGGGGTCACATTGAACAAAACTTGAAATATTTTAACGGTTTGATAGCTGTTGACTTTACTGATTTTCAATTGTTTTGAATTTGAATATTGTCCCAATATTTAATGGAAGTGTCCTAGTTTGAGCTTTTATTATCATAATTTGATTTCAAAACTGGTTTGGTTATTGCATCAACATTTGACCTCGTATTATAATTGTTGTGTTTTTTTTGTTGCACCTGTTCAAATCTCTATTTAATTTTTGTAATCAGATCACACAAGGAGAAATTTACATTTGACATTGTTTAATTAATGTTAGTGGCCTCATAATATGAACAGTAAAATCAGTTTTATTCATTTGCATAATGACGCTATGAAACAAAGAGTCGCCTAAGGACCGACCCGGTACCGTAAATAAAACTTTATTACCATCTCATTGATTATTATAATTACAGTTAAGTTAATCGATATGACTATAAGTTTAATTATATTAATCGCCAATAGCTAAACCAGTTAAATTGACAATAAAACAAGAACGTCCAGTTTTATTTTAATTGGTCTCATGTGTAGTACAAATTGGACCACTTGATCGTAGTTGACACTAGACGAAATAACATGTTTTTTTAAGATATAAGAACAAATAAATCAATTGTTAATTTAATAAATCCAATGCGAATGGATAAGTAAAAAAAAATACTGAAATAATTGACGCTGTTATAGACAATTCAAAAATTAATACAAGTCACAGATTCTTATCTATCATAGACATCAATAAAACAATCATTGTTTATAATTTAAATTTAAAACGAATAAACATAAAAAATCGTAATCTAGATCTAGATACAGATAATATCTTTGATTCTATTAGGAATCAGATAGTGACGATAATAAATCCTATTCTGTGAATTGATAAACCTAATAAATTTAATAAACCTTGAATATATAGGAGAAGCGATCGAGTGCTTAAAGCAACAAGTCAGTGAAATAGTTATAAAAAGAAGCAATAAGCCTCCATAATGCAGATTTTGCGATTCTTGTGCGATTTTAATGGACAGCTTAAATATCTTTCTTTGGGGTCATTGGCAACTCCACAGATGAAAACATTAGCACAGATTAATATTAGTCTTAATTTACTTTTTATGGTATAAATTTCGAAAGACAGTTGTTTTAGTAATTTTGGTTATAATGTATTCAAGCAGAGAAGAAACCGAAAGTGAATTTAATAGTCAATATTACTTTTGTTTTAATTTCACTTGTTTGTCATCAGTTGAAAATTTGTCGTGCTCACTCAAGTGAGTTTTTGAAGGTGGTGCGTGTGTAGGATTATTTAGTTCCTTTTAAAATGATTCGAGCTGGATGGTGCTTATGTACACGTCATGTTCGTGGACGGGCGCCATCAGTTGAGATTGAATATCTCTTAACTCTTAGTCTTAACTAGCACTGGCTTATTTTAATCTTTATATTTGTAAATGCTCTTTGTATCCATGTTGGTCTCACTTATAGACACCACAATACTAATGTAGGTATGTAAAAAGATTTTTGTAATACATAATATGAATAAAAGGAGTGTCTGTCAAGTTTCTGGCACGTTTTTGTTCACTTTGGAATGTGCAACTTTGCTGAATTTTTCTGATTGGCCGACTTATTTTTAATTTAAATTACTTCATCTAAATGGTTACAAAGAAAACGGCTTTGAGTTTGTTGGGAGTCAGTCACATTATCTATCTTTAAAAGGAATAAAAAAGTTATTGCATTAAAAAAAAACTTTAATTTTGATAGTTAGCAATTAGCAACAATCTAGAAGGAAACATTTTCAAATAAAAGGATAATAGAAATAGAATAAAGAGGTTTCCAAAATATGTTTTTATTAAGGGAATTCTGAGGTAACAAACATACCTAATTGGCAGATTTCTCTGATTTCAATATGGTGGCGCCCTGCTCCAAGAGTGTTTTTAATAGACACAAAACCGTACTCTTATTTTGAAACCTAATAATCTTAAAATGAATGCAAAATTACATTCTACATGAACAAAAACTTTGAAGCGCGGTATATAAGAGCAGACAGACCAGGTACTTAAAAAGCAATCAAAATCCATACACCAATGATTTCACTTTGAAATTATAAACCTCATTCCGCATTACAATTTCTTTAACCGTATTAATTTCAAGTCGTATATTTTTAAAACTTTTTAATTCTTTAATCCTTTCTATGTTGTGCAGCCGCAATTTCTTGTTGGCAAGGAATATTGGATTACACTTGCACTACCTACATAAACTCTTCAGACTGCCGACAGGCATAGTTATGGGCGTGGGTTATGAACCTTCGGTAGACCTGACTCATACCAGGATACGTGGCTTCATTTGTCTATGAGTCAATACACCCCCACAAATCCAGATTCAGATGACATTGTGAAATGTATGGAAATTATTGGGCAATTTCTTTGAAGGACTTCTACCAAATGATGAATCAGATTCTCCAAAAACAAATTCAGAAATTTAGATGGCATCTGAATAGATTTCTTAAGAACTTTATCACAAAACAGTTATACAAATCCGTGTTGATGAAAAAGTCGATAATAAGTAATGTACCACAGCAAAAACTTACTTGAATAAAACTTATTTTAAAATACTAAAAACTTGTACATACCTAGAACATGCAATGGTGGGGAATAATTACTGCAGTCGTTGGACACAGCGAAGGTTAATTGAGAGACACGATCTTTTTAATATATCACTCGTGCTAGTAAAGTTGTTTTAACTCATAAAAAAACTAATGCCGTTATCAATTTAATTTAACTGTTTATGACATTTCAATTTTGATAGTCAAGGATTATAACTTATTAATATATAGATCATAACAATCAAATACTGATGAAAAGAGATATTCAGTATCCTCCTCGTATTGCTTGTTTAAATTCAAATTGGAACAGACAAAACCCAATTAAGGTAGTCATAAATGAGTTTTCAAATTACTGATGTAGAAATCTTATCTAAAGATAATAATGTACATTACGAAGTCATGATTTCTGCAGTAAAGTTCACTAGATACGACGTTTACTAATAGCATTCCTAACCCCACACTTTATCACTGACATACAGTTTTCATGATATTCATATTATCAATAGTCAACCTCATAAATATCAGGAGCTATCAATGAAACTATTTCTGTGTACATAAATACTATTGTATTTATCTATTATTGACTTACCTAAAAAGCTGAGACTTGGCTTATCATCCACGGAATCATCGTCGTCAAAACATTCCAATTTCTTCGAATTCATATTCCCATCACTTTTGCATACAAGTTTGAGAACAAACTCCTTTTTTACAACACAGAAGGTCACAACCACTTGTCTCTACATGCACACCAGTACGGGATCAACTAACCAATTATATTTCACTGAATTCACTCACAAAATCAATAAATGTTCGGGGTTTATCACACACTTGGTTTGTTTTCTTTTTTTTAACAATGTCACGATTTTGGTCTGTTAACAGTTTGAAATTCGAATTTAAACAGTCCCGGCGCACGCGCTATCGTCCGTCGCGCGACGTCTCACCGACGCGAATGACGCTGCGTGCGGGGTAGACATGTGCGCCTAGATTCATGTTGAACGGACTGACCTGCATGATAATCTGATTATACATACATACTCGATATTGTTTGTAAGTTTTGTTCCTTATATAGCCTTATCTTTATTGACATTGGGTATGTTATAATTCTTAGTTTTAAGACTGGTTTGAAGTTAAAAGCGCAATTAATTATACATTCCAATTTGTTTTATACAAAATAAAACCAACATTCAAACAATCTGTGTGATAATGGTGTACACGAATTATTACTTGCGAAAGGGGTCGGTAGTCCCTCCCTCGAGATCGCATTGTTCTGTTCGCATGCGCCGAAACTATAGTAATAATATCACCCTCTATAGTACAGTTTTTGTATTCAAATTACCAAGCGAGTGTTCTGTCCGTTTCAAACTTTTAAACTGTGTCTAAATTTAAAAAGTTATCAGCTTCCCTGATTGAAATTAAACCCATAAAATTGGTGAGTGGGTTATAAAACTTTGATCAGATCGAGCGTGCTTCCTTACGATCGATCGGTCGAAAAAAGGGCAAAACTCACGTAATATATAAAAGGACGTTCCCACACCGTCTCTCTTTTTTATTTTTATGGTCCAAGGCCCTATGATTCTCCAACCAATTTCGTCAGAGGCGACCACTATATAATTTGGTGCACCATTAATCATCGCGAGTGATTCAAGAATGACAAACTGAGCTCCGACAGTGAAAGTCCGATACAGGTAAACAAAAATTTTGGGAACGATTGCTTTTGGATTTTGAATCGTATTAAGCAAGTGCATAGTGATGAAAATAATTTTGCTAAAAAGTAAAATTATTTAAACCCAAAAGCAATTTTAAACGTCAAAAATTGGAATAACCTCTGAGTAAATATTATCATTGTAGTCTTGATTTTGATTTAATATGTATTTTGATTTGTTGAAGAATTTCTAAAAGTGGATAATGAATATATCACTGACCATATTGACATAATCAGGATTGTTTCCCAGCGCAAAAATAATAGACTGATCATTCTAGTATTTTATTGTCAGATAATGCCATTGTTTGTGATATTTTTTTCAAAACATGACATTTATTTACTTTCACAGACAGCAGTTTCCATTGTTTATATTAGGAAATGTTAAACAAATATGAATATTTTTATTTATTACCGCATCGTATAGCTCAGGAATTTTAAAACATAATTAAAATGGATCGCGTATAAATAAAGCTTTATATGTTAATGCAATGTACAGACCTATACAAAACTTCTTACTCAGCAAAGTAGCGAGTGTTTGTTAATATCGGCTCACTTTCGTTGACAGGATGGTACACATGTTCATAATGTCACGTTATGTAACTCGTAAATAAATACTACAGCAAAATGTATGTTTTTCCAAGAAATTCAGATCGATATTTATATTCACTTCATTAAAACGATCGTTGGACACTTCAGAACTATATCGATCGATACAGATCGGTCGTAAAAAGCGCATTTAATTTTAATAGGCTCAAACACTTGTCATTAAACATCATTTACATAATGACCCATTCTTATACAGATGCTGGGCGTATTCTACGTAATAAAATTGATGATGGAAAACCTGAACAATTTATAAAAGTTGCACATGATTTAAAATGTAAGTAGGCGCGAATTACTTGAGTATTATGCGTGTTTAAAAACCTTGTCTTTCAAGGGAATCTCTGTTCGGTGCTTTTGCACATAATTACGTCTTCATGCAAAAGAAAATTGTGCAAGATCAGATTAAACAGTAACATATTTATGAAAATTACGAATGAAAATGTTAATTTTATAACATACATAATATGCAACAGAAATTGATCCAGTTCTGTAAGTGCAAAATGTTCAAGTTTGTAGACCGCAAATTACAGATTTGAATCTTTGTAGGATTGTAAACGGTATTTGTTAACAAGATAAATATTAAGTTACATATTTTTATCTCTTTTTAATTAGCTTGTTAGCAGGTGCTTTGACCGCTACTTTTTAATACACATGATTAATTTCGATAAAAAACAACGGCCAAAAATAATTCGTGTCTGAGACTATCTGTACCGGCTGCTTTGCTAGTTTCTGTATCTAGTAATTTATCTGTTCTGCCTGAATGTAATGCTATAAAGTTTGTCTTTTCTCTATTTATTATTTGAATTTAAACCAAGTCAGCCTCGCTTTATATTCTTACTGTCTTCCACAGAGTTATTTAATCAGGTGTTTGTAGTTCAAAACGGAGTCTATTATATCTTTACTAAAATTATGTTACTTTTCAAATTCTATGGCATTCTTAGTCATTATTAATGGCTTGCTGGTTTTTAAATAAGATAACATAAACCTCTTTATATCACTTCTCGATCTCTAAATCACCACATCTTCTACATTTACACATCCCTTCATACTATCACGCCAATCTTTATTTATATCGAAAACAATAATTCCAGCAATTTAAAGGCTCAGACTTTCTGATTCACCGTCTGGCTGTTTTTCATCAGAGCCTAAGGCATCCCCGACGTTCCCTTTTAGGAGTCCCTGTTTAAAATTCCGCTCCCGTACCGGGTGAGACGCGCTCCTAACATTTTTAGGCGTTCGCATTCGGGCACCGCTTCTTTCCCATAGAATTTTTTTGTGAACAAAAAGATCCTTTTGTTACTTTTTGTTGAATTTATGCGACGAACTTGTAAGTTAAGATTTTGTTCGAGTTCATTATTAACTATGTTGCTATTATTATTGCGTTTGTGGGCTATTGATGTTTTATCGACTGTGTTAATATGTTTGATAGTTTATTGAGGATCGGAATTTATTATGATTTGTGTTTTGTGTGGGATAAATCGTTACGTTGTTTGATTTTAGAAATCTTTACCATATAGAAATTTGATACTCACTCGTGCTAATTAGGATCTTCGGCAAATTACAGATCAATTTAGGTTCTTTGCCATAAATATCATCAACAAAAATCTAAATTTTAGAATGTGTTCATTAATTATGCAAATGCTAACAAGCGTTTCGAAGAGTTTCCTAAATAAGACATCTATTAAATCAATCATTTTAACGTGTTGTGTTTTATTTTAAAAAACTTTATAAGCAAGATCTTCAATATCATTATTTATACTAATTTATTTATTTAAGGATCACCAACAAATGTTACATCATCTGCTAATATTATAATTCTGAAGAGTTTGAATGTTTCTTTGTTTCTTTGAACGCTTTCAGACCGGTTTTGCCTATATTTTGGTATCTATGTATTTATGTACCTATTTTAGTTTTAAGTATATACTTTGTAATGCACCAAGTACAACTCAATTTTATGTCCAGATAATCTGTGTCTATTCCAGATTGCCTGGAAGAATGACATCGCGGAATCCAATAACTTCGCCATTGCATATTTTTGAATTTAAAGCTCAAATTGTATCATTTATTATCTTGGTATACAATTAAGTATATAATGCTTTAATCTCTGGGTCGAATGGGATTTTCTTCTAGTGCTAGTTCATTTATCGATTATATTTTATCTATATTATAACATTGTAGGTAGTACCACAGGAGCGGAATAGTAAGAAAAAATAAAGAGACTAAGTTATCAATATGTTTATCCATATATTTTTAATATGTAGGTTCAATAATTAATCGTGTACACTGAACAATTATTTTTTGAATTTCGGATACCATAATTGTCTTATTATTTGTGGTTATTCATATGATTCTTTACAACTTAGGTGATGCTAATCTTTGCATCGAAAAAAGTGGCCAACTCGATAATTTCGTCTGATAATTTTGTTCTCATAAAATAAATAATCTCATTGTGTCACACGTAGGAACTAAGAAAGTTCCAACTGTTAACTTAAAACCCAAAAAAGGGTTGTGAGAAATGCATGTGATTTAACTGAATGTGGGGCGTGTTCGTGTGCTGAATTGGAATTGAGTTTTCGAGTTAAAACTTTAATTTTAAAAACGTTTGTTACTGTCTGATAAACTGACTTTTACATTTTTAAGTGAATATTATTTTTACCAGAATTTTCTTGTAAAATACTTCTGCAGCTTTTTTGAGTAACTTCTGAATCTTTTAGTATTTAAACTCTATTTTCTTAGCTCTATCTAATGCTCTTAAGTACTTTTTCCTTACATTATCTTTTTGATTGAGATATATATAACTAGAAACTGACTGACATATTACCGCTGAGCCAAAAACTACTACACTGTGAACATGAGATTTTGCACAAGGCTTCTTTTTATGATGTAGTCGAGTACGAGGATAGGTTTAAAAAAAATTAAACTACATATTTCCATTCATTTTTAAGTAGGTACCCTCAAGGATAAAATAGCCTTCCTCCTTTTCACTAAATGGGGGAATTTCGTTTGTATGTAAATTCTTCTATGTAATAGTAATCCAAGTAAATAATGAAGGTGGTCATTATACCCAATAGACCAGTCATATTTTTTTCATAAACTTAAAACTTGATGCAAATTTTAACCAAAATGAATAAAAAAGAGACTGTTAAACCCTCGAGCAAAATTGCTGTATTTAGGTAAATCACAAAAAAATAAATAAATATTATTTTTTTTGGATTTTTCTTGGAAAAACAAAAACCCAAATAATATAATATATAGAATAATATTGAGAACATTTTTGCCAACGAAGTCGCTGATAAAGTGCGAGTTATACTATATATCATCATCATCATCATCATTTCAGCCGATACACGTCCACTGCTGGACATAGGCCTCCCCCAAGCGTCGCCACAACGAACGCTCCTGCGCGTCTCGCATCCATCGGCTTCCCGCAATCCTCACTAGGTCATCAGACCACCTTGTTGGAGGCCTATATATACATTGTATAAATAGCAATAGTCTTTTTTTAATAATTAAATGTTAATTTTAATGAGGTAGTTGTAAAAGCATTTGATAAATTGTATTCGTAAATGTCAGAAGTTACTATGAGCAGGTTACAAAGTTGACAAAGTTGGTTCTTACCAAAGGACTTTCTACTAATTTAATTCTCGTTGCGATCAAAGTTATGATATTAATAGTTTCTCTACTTAGCGTTTGATAATTAAACATATCTTTAACAGCCAATAATCAAAATAATTTTATATAATTTATCCCGACAGTATTAATATGAATATTTAGAAAAAATGATTAGGCTCATAATAAACTAGTGCGCCTCGCTAGGAACGATTGCATCACTGCTTACTATCGGGTGGGATTGTAGTCAAGCACTAGCATAGCATAGCATAGTCGGCCTTATAATTTTCCCACTGTTGGGTCTCAGGCCTCCTCTCTAGGAGAGAGAATGGGCCAGGCAGGCCCAGTGCGGGTTGGTGGATGTCACATGTCTGAATTTTTGAATGAATTTTTGGTTCTAGGACATGCCGGTTTCCTCACTATGTTTTCCTTCACCGTTTTGAGAGCAGTCAAGTGGTGATGAAATAAATTACACAAAGTAATGCGCCTGGTTGGGTTTGAACCCGCGACCTACAACTCGTAAGATCACTCGGCCACCACTGCTCTTAGTCAAGTCACTCTAGTCAAGCACTAGTTTATATTATAAAAAAAAAATGTAACCAATAATGCTATAATAGTGAAAATATCACACAGAATTATTTTCAGTAATAACTGTATTCAGCAGCTGCTGATGAAACTAGATATATCAACGTGCTATCAGTTGATCATCAAATTCCTTCCAGTAGCTCACCAAATGAAAGATCCAATCCCCATAATGTTATTAAAAACATGAGCTTTTAAGTAACCGATAAGATTCCATCAACACAGAAATAAAATGCGAAGAATTTATTAATGTAAATAATATTGAATTCATCTTGAGTGGATAAGGTTTGCAAAAAAGGTTTAGAGTAAAAAGTACCATCAAAGGCGCGCGGTTGGGTTCCGTACGTTGACTCTGTGACTCATCGGTTGGACGTAAAAACTTGCTCGCGGGCTCCTAAAATGCCGCGAGCACAGGTATTTTGTTGTTGTTAGGAGGATTGTAATCCGTGAATGTTGGAGTTAAAATTCTTAAAGAAAATCTTGGTATAATAGCTCAGATAGCATAGTCTGAGCTATATACGAAGTTAAATAGGAAAAAGGCCGAAAATTAAATAGGAACCTAGTTAACGACTTTGTCAAATGCTTTATTATTTACACGTGCTTGATTGAGAGTCAAATAGTTTAATTAGGAAAAGAATGTGTTCTGTTAAATTTTAAACAAATCCAGAATTAAAAAACTTAAAAAAAAATTTATAAATAATGTTGCAAAATTAATATATTATTTTTAGAATATGCGAAACCTCGATTCCAATCATTTTTGCATCATGTTATATTTTCCCAAAAATATTTTTATAAAGTCACAAGTTTGACACCACCGACACTAAGTTCAACACAGATCACGGCAGGTCTTTGCGTATATTGGCAGCCAACGTAGAGCTGTGTGCGGAAGCAAAACCACTCCTCAGTCACCTGGATGGATGGTGCGATTAACCAGGTACGGCAGGTACCACATAACGAGCTTATAACTTTGTGATTTTTCATGGTACAGTTATGAAATTTTGTACATAGATTTTTTACATAAAAATACTAGACACGTATTTCGGGTTTCACATATACTAAAAATATGGGAAAAAATTCTAAGGGTTTTATTTTTATCATTTAGTTTTATCCAAACTTTTATTAAAGCATCTTAAGAATCCAAACTCATCAGCACATCTTAGCGGCTCAATTTTTCTCTCATCTAATAAGTAAATTGTTTGCTATAAACAGCGGCAACCTGTTCCATTGTTATGTTGCACCCTCAGACAAGTTCAGTAGCTATGTCTGAATGAATCACTCATATGCTTGTGTGCCATTCCCATAAACGCTCAAGACTGCGCTAAATATGTTTTGCAAGGAGTCTGTATTGTGAGAAAATATTATGATCGTGTTGAATTTAAAGTTTATATTTTCTTTACAAGGCAAGAACATTCTGTGGAAATGGATGCTGATTGGATACGGAAAATTATGTAAAATAGTAATTTATTTTGTAAATTCTGTTTGCCTTTACTTCAAAATTTTAACACTGAAAATTGTGTCCCCACAGTTAAATAGAAATAGATAAGAAAAACGGTGGATGGAAGATTCAAAATGTTGGTACAATGACTATTATAATTAAGATTACAACTGATGGATTAATTGATCTTCCAGCAGTAGTCTAGCCTATTAGTAGTAGAGGAGAAAGAAGACATAAGACATACATTGAGGTAAGGATTGGACAATAAAGGTGCATTCATCATCATCATTTCAGTCGGAAGACGGCCACTATTGGACATAGGCCTACTCCAATTGTGGCCCCGTAACGTCTCGTATCTACCACAACATTGCAACCCTCACCAGGTCATCCGTCTACCTGGTCTAATAGAAAGCCTGCCAACCCTGCGTCTTCTGGTACGCTATCGCCACTTCAGAGCCGTAAACTGTAACCATCTGTAATCGTATTATTATATTCTATAAATAGCACAAAGAGTTCAAAATATTAACGATCAAACTAGAATAAAAACTAGAAATCAATTCAAACATTGATCAGAATTAAAATAATTAAGATATACATCATCTTCTAACCACCCAGTCCATTGCCAAAGCATAGTAGGTCATACACAAGTAACCTGTCAATATAATCCGTCATTAAGATATTCAACCGTAAGTTATTGATCTACAAGCTTTCAAATTGAATCAACAGACTGCTTTAACCTAATCAAGTTTTTGCTAACATCGAATGAACATTTGTAGGTAGAAGTAAGTTTTATGAAAGCAAATGTCATTATAATTCGTTTGATTGATGTATTGTGTAGTCAAATATTTTTTTTTATTACTGTGCTGTGTTTTATTTATACTTGAGTTGTAATCTAGGATATCTTTTTTAAAGCAGAGAGAGCCTAATCATTAAAATTGGGAGCTTTGATCATGATATTTGATATGTCAATTTCTTGTTTGGGTGCAGGAATTTCGTTTTAACTAGTCTTGATTTTGGTGTTTGTATGTTTATCAGTCAGGCAGTTCTTATACCTCTTGGTATCTTGTCCATATACCTTCACTGATGTCAAATCAACTTCATACTTAGATGTATATACAATTTTTCTGAAAATATGTTTGTTTACTCTGGTTTTTTCCTGATGTTTTTTCCTTGCTCTTGCTCCAAAAGCCTCAGGGTCAGGTACGTTAGCAAGGGATCTGGGTCTCTTGCTAATTAGTAACAAATACTGTCATTCCAGTATTTTGCTTAAAATGGTAACTGCTTATGCAGGTATATGCAAAGTATATGAAATTATATTAAATATAATTATCACACTAATATTATAAAGGCGAAAGTTTGTGGGTGTGTTTGTTACTTCTTCATTCTCGAACAAATGAATGGATTTGGATGAAAGTATCAGGTAGGCAGTAACCAGAGAATATGTTTCCATGAGATAATTTTCTATTTTCAAGCAGTTAAAGCACTGTGTTTTCACGGCCCTCGGAATGTGCCACTATCAGAGCCATAGGTCCGAACGTCCGGTAACTGTCCGGACCGAGCCCAAGACGTCGACGGCGCGCAGTGTTCCCGCGCGCCTCAAGGAGTTGTCAGCAACAGGAGGGGCCCAGCTGGGTCGAAGCCTGTTGGGGCCAGGGTTTTCCGAAAGGAACTCAAGCCCCGGTATGAAGAGGCAGGAACGGGGTGGGTTTTTAGTCAGTAAGAGTCTGATACTAGCTCCCGCTCCACCCAAGAGCGGGGTTTATCATTGGATGATTTTTGCCACCGAAAAAACAAGCGGTAAAAGCACAAATAGCATAAACATTAATTATGACCTTAACAACCAAACCACGCATCTGCCCTGCCATTTACATGTAGAACTTCTAATCTGTATAAGTCCCTAGTCCGATCAGAAAGTGTGATAGAGTAGTAAGCAGGATTAGAAGTAAATCATTGAATTTATCAAGTGTGCCGGAGACTAGATCCGTTATGGAATTTATAATGATTGTGTGGATTCCTTGCCATGATCTGAGATGTGGTTCTTAGTTATAGATCTGCAGTTATTATACTTTTTTTTATTGCTTCTTTGTAAGTGAAACCATTGGAACGGTACAAATGATCTCTACTGATCATAGACCCTACCACGAGTTCTTAATGCGATCCATTTTACAACCTGAATTGTTGGAGGGATAGGTGGTATAGCTCCATTCTTTGTTCTCGTTCGCACGCCTGATATTTTAACACGTTATGGTAAGCCTGAGAACAAGGGTCCGCAAGCACTTTGCCCCAGTTTTCAGAAAAATATTGTTTTTTAGTATATATTATTTGTTGTTTACTACAAAAATAAATTCAGGATAAGACGCAATTGTTGTTTGTTACTGTTTCGCAGAAGAGTTTTTTTTTTTTTTCAAAATTCAAATATGTTCATTTGTAACACATAGGTATAATGTATGTAGGTACAGTACATGGTGTTAATTATAAAATATCGACTCACTATGCGTTGCCTTGCTGGGCATACAAATATTGTTTACCAAATGGCAAACTGAAAAAACTGTGTTAGAACAGTTTATAATATTGCTTGTTAAACTTTAATAATAAAATATAACATAACACATCACAAAACCACAAAATTTATTTATATATATATAAGATATGTTATTGAGGATTTTCTAAATAAACCACAAATTGTTTCTCTGAAAATCAAAGTTTTGTTTATTTAATACGTCCTTACTATATTACAATGTTTAACCATGATCATTACACCTATAACTTACCTGAAAATCAAAGAAACGACATTTAAAGTTTACTAATATCGCCTCCTCAATTATATCCCTTTATTTCATCTCTTTACAATAGAATTTTTAACAATAAAATATGCAAAATAATCTAAACATCATCTGCCATTCAATCACACGTCACCCCGTTCCACAGAACATAAATTCCATTGACAACTTCAACGCGCAAAGCGCGGCAAACTTGAATTAATGAAATGTCATTTCATAATACAACAGTACGTCACTTATAAAACTAAAATAAAATTGTTTTACTGTTTTGCAAAATGCGACTGTGTACCGACCCTGACCCATAGATTTATAACTGACCCACCCAGTTCCACTTTAACATCTCTTACCTGTCACGTCGTCATTCTTAACTGAATTAATAATACTTTTATAGTAACACCAACAGGATGCTTACCTGAAAGAAAAAAAAAACAATATATTAAATAACATACACCACACAGCACAGACTGATAACAAAAATACATTACCAGTAACACAAGTTTATTTAACTTATAACATTTGGTCAAACTTACAAACAGATGAGTACCAAGTTTCCAACATTATCTTCTACAAAGATTTCCTCATCCAACTTCATAAAGGTATTAAACAAACGAACCTTAGAAGTTTACTATTTTTACTTTAATTATATTACGGAAGCAAAAGAAAGAGTGTAAATATTTACGTCCGTTAGATGCGCGTGCGCATCTGGCTTGAACATTGCCTTTCCAATAACTGTGATGGGATTGTGTGGTGACCATGTGAGGAAGGGTTAGAGAAACATTCTTTATTTTGTTCGTACTGATACTAGCTTCTAGCTACATCCTCAGCCTTTTTTCTGGTCCCACTGTTGGAACTCAGGCCTCCTCTCTTGGAGAGGGAATGGGCCGTAATCCACCACGCGAGCCCTGTGCGGGCTGGTAAACGGCATATGTTTTCGAATTTTTAGTTCCAGGACATGTCGGTTTCCTCACAATGTTTTTCTTTACCGTTTTGAGAGCACTGTTGATGAAATAAATTACATAAAGTAATGCGCCTGGTTGGATTTGAAACCGTGACAACGTACAACTCGTAAGTCGAGGCCGCTACCACTCAGCTACCACTGCTCATACTACCATAAGAATTAAAAGGCTATTTTTTTCAGGTGGGAAAATCATCCAATGACATCCCCTTCTCTTGAGCGCAGCGGGAGATAGTGTCAGACGTTTACTGACTAAAAACCCACTCCTGTTCCTTTTTCACCATTGTTCCAGGGCCCCAGGGATCTCTTTGGCATCACCCATGGCCCCAGTAGGCTACGACCCTGCTGGGCATGTACGGTTGCTGAGAAAAGACCAGACATCAAAGGGCCTGTATCTCTAATACTGTTATCATAGTTACCCTACTGAAGCCCTCGGGTACTGTCTGTACATGGAACTCCCGTTTGATTCTGTTGAAACACTGGTATGATTCGCTCAATCACGGCCAGGTAGGGCGAGTTGCTTCATAGTTACACCTTTCTGAAAGCAATCTTACGTTTTTGTATATAGGTTGAGTTTCTAGTACATACAGATGCAATAACGATATTTTTCGACCCTGTTTTTTATTTGGGAACTTGTGTTACCAGATGTAGCGTCAAAAATAACCTGTATTAGTTCTTATATGTACAATTTTATTGAATCGAACTTATTAAAGACGTGTTTAAAACAGTATATTGCAGAGCATTGTCTAGCAAAATTGTAAGTTCTTTGTAAAAATAAAAATCGTGAAACGCGCGATCAATGTAATGTCGGTTGTGACAAATTTTCTATGTAATATAAATGGTAGCAGGGAATTTCACCATTTAGTGGTACTCACAACCAAGACGTCGACGGCGCGCACTGATCCCGCGCGCCTCAAGGAGTTGTCAGCAGCAGGAGGACCCAGCTGGGTCGAAGCCTACTGGGGACAGGGTTGTCCGAAAGGGAGCTCGTGCTCCGGTATGAAGGCTAGAAGGAACGGCGCGGGGTTTTTAGTCAGTAAGAGTCTGACACTGTCTCCCGCTCCACCCAAGAGCGGGTTTCGTCAAAGATGATTTTCCCCATCGACAAAAAAAAAAAAAAAAAACGTATTCACAGAAGATTTTCAGAGAGGGTGGTCAAAGAAAAGATGGATGGATTGTGTGAGAAGTGATATGAGGAAGATGATGACGAAAGATTTTGTGCGAAGGAGTAGACATATATCCAATTGTCCCTCCTGAACCGATGCTTCACCGTTCTTAATTACTTGGAAAGTATAAATGTGTTGTACCGCCTTTTAACTTTTCCGGAAGATTTTGATTTTATGGTCACGACCCATAACATGTGAGGCGTTAAACTATTCATTCAATTCACGCTTTGTGCACGTGTTTAGTATATTAAGACAAACAATTGTCTTGCACAATCCTATACTAATAGAGACGAGCAACTATCAGAGTAACAATGAAAGCTTGTCAATTATTGTGTTGGAATTAAATTGTATAGGCGTGTGGAGTTGCGTCATTGTTTTGGTGGATAAGTTAGCAAACAGAAACTGTTTTGAATATTAAACTTTACTCTTATGTTAAAAGTTACTAGTTATTTTCTGCCAATTTTATGTTTGTCTTAAAGATTTAGCACCTCAGCTCACTCTCGGACTCCATACATAAGAAAAAGATGTCACAATGCTGGAAAGTATAAAGGATTTTAGTGATTTAATATAAAAACTACAGATTGGATTATAAAACACTAAAACAGTGAAATGTTGCTAGTAATCTGACGAACAATTAAACCAATTTTAATTTTATAATCTTCATGATTATTTTCTGTAGTATTTTTTTTTCAATCGTGTCAAATAGAAACACTATTGAAAGACAATGACAGCGCATACGCCGCCGGCGTTCGCTTGGGGTAAACCCAAAGCATGAATGGTAAGAAATCATCTAATCACTTCTTGGGGGCGTGTCAAACTTTTACTGACTAAAACCACACTTGTGTCCTTCAGTTGTCCTTTATGTTCTTAAGCCATGGGTTTCCCTTTCAGAAAATCTCCGCGGCCCTAGAGGGCATCAGCCCTGCTGGACTCTATGGTGTGCTGGCATTTCTTTGAGGTGTTAGTAGGACACTACACGCTGTCGACGACTTGGACTCATTATCATATTTTCAGCAAGAGTGTATCTAGTACCTACATATAATCCAACACACGGCTTCCAGATGTTGGAGGTAAAGCATCATCATCATCATTTCAGCCGAAAGATGTCTACTGTTGGACATAGGCTTCCCCCAAGTGTCGCCACAATGAACAGTCCTGTGCGCCTCGCACAAGACCGTTCATTGTGGCGACAGGTTCTGGAAAGTAAAACATATTTCATAACATTTAATTACTTTTAATATATGTCATTTTTCTCACATTAATTTAATAACAAGAAGCTAATTGCTATTCCGAAAGATACCAGCTTACATAACAAGCCACTTTTCGCAACTTGAAAAACTTAAGTTAAACTTAAGTATTTTGTTTCCACATAATTACGAGCAATTACATTAATTTCCCAGCAGGACGCCAAGTAAACACAACATTACTTCAAGTTATATCAAAAGTAACTTAAAAACATCAGTTAATCAAAGTGTTAAGTTATAATGTATTGCTTAAATTTGCTCTAAGATTAAGTAAAGCGGCAGATAATTGATTCACGAGTGAAAGCCGCGCGAAAGTCGCTTGATTAAACTTTGAGTCTGATAATAATTGTGCTTGTTATGTGCTTTTTTTTTTCGTGAGGTGACGGTACCAGTTGTCAGCCGTACGTATTTAGTTTTTTTTCTTGTACGTTAGTTTTTTTTTCATTCAGTTAATATAATTTTTTGTAGTCATATAAAAGGTTTGTATTATTTATTTTGATATTATTTAGTTTTATTTTATTATTTATCTATTCATGCAACAGAAAAAGATAGTCTATTATAAATATTATACTTGTTCTGTCTCACTAAGGCCGGTGTACCTTTTATCTGAAGTAAAAAAAATATTTCCGCAGTCTAGGGTGGTCTAGGCGGGTTGGTTTTAGATATATATTATGTAGGTTCACTTACGATTTTTCTGTATGCGTAAACTTGGAACAATATCCAGTGTTCCAAGCTTACATAATATTTCAAGCGTCATAAAAAATACTCTACACTCTCATCCAAAACCAAACCGTCTTTTATGAAATTGAACATCTATACAAATTAGACAACGCTGTTAGTAACGCCATCTATATCGACAAGCATGAACTAATCAGTTGCGTAAAGTTGCGTATTCTGATTTATGCAAGGGTAAGTACATTCCTGCCCATAGACAAAGCTCTTCAGTTGACAACGGCAATGTGCAACGTTATGCATAACACTATGCGAAGGCATGTGTCAAGCAAGTCTATTGTTTAGTTAGGTTTCGCAAAAAATCGTGATGTATTGTCAAAAGCCACTTATGGTCAAAATTTGCATAGACTTGAATTTGCAATGTGGCATTCTCTTGCGTATATATTTGCAATGGGTGTGGGTTGAACATCCTTTACATTTCACCTTTTCTTCATAAGCATGACTGAAAATGTACTTAATATGCATGATTGTGTATTCGTTTGTAAAATAATAAACATACAAATAAAACGTATACTATTGACTCAAAGTGCATACAATGTGTTAAATTAACAGATTACTTTCGAGATACAATAAAAGTCTCCAAAACGCTAATTGTTAATGTGGCTCAAAAGGCTGCCCAACTTAATTGGGACTGGGTGGATCATATCTGCTGAAAAAAAAAAAAAATTAAAAACATTTTGTCATGTATTTTTATTGCAACATAAAGGTTTAAATTCCCTACTAAAGGAGGCGAGTCTATTATGTTAGGCACCAAATAAACGTGGAATAACGGTCATTGTCCATTCTACATTTATTGATATTATAGTGTTTTAGTCACCCAAATGACAATGAAAAGGGCTATGCTCGGCATTGAAAATGAAGATATCCACATGAGAAACAAAGTTATCGACATAGCTTGAAGAATCATCAGACTTAAAAGCAGTGGGGAGGACACATTTCTTGCGGAACAGATGGTCAATGGGGCCAAAAGGTTCAAGAATGGCGACCACGTACTAGAAAATACAGCGTTGGAAGGTTTTCCACAGGTACAACGATGACCTGATGGATGCGAGACACACAAGACCGGTCTTTATAGCAACACTTAGAGGAAGCATATATCCAGCAGTGGACGTATTTCGGCTGAAATGATGATGAATCAAAACTACAAAAAAAAAAAACTTAATTTCAAAGACGATAACTGTCCCTCTCACCCCGATTACAGTCACTCAGATTGTATCAACTTATTTGTCTTGTATAACGGTAGTAATTTTTTGTGCCTTTCCTGTCTTATTGCTTGATATATTAATGTCTTTGTTAATTTGTCTACCTGCACAGACAGCATGACAAAAATAATTCATGATTTTTTGAATATTTGCAAATTAATCTTCAAGAAATTTAATTTTGTCGTTTAGCTTCTTACCTGTTTTTGGATTGATATTCATAAATAAGGAGTGATTATCTCCGATGCCTGCCCTGGAATGCAAAAGGCAATTGTGAACCGGTTATTTAATCATTTTCTAGTAAACAAGTATCCTATTCGTATTTCCACACATTTAACATTGTTTTATTTTTACAAAAAAAATCTAAAGTTTTAAAAAGCAGTGACGATTTGCTATAGATTTGAACTTTTGATAATATTAATTTTAAGGTTATTCTGCTCAGCTGACTAAAATGATTTTATCAGTAGCGACATCTATGAAGCTACATACGAGTATAAACTAAAAACTATGACATCTACAATGAGTTTAGCATGCGATTTCAACACATACAATAACCCAGCCAGGACAGTTGGTCGGATCCGACTTAACACAGGTCTGGTTGGAGGATTCTCCTTTTTTCATGGAAGTTTACAGGGCTTTATAATCTGTTCCGCAAATCTTTAAATACATATTGAAAAGACTATCTCAAAGCGAGTTTGCCTGAAAGTTACAAGCATACAAACGTAGTCACGAACATCAGCTAGTGCTGTATGAATAAAGAGTAACATTATTACATACACGGAACAAGCGATGCAGCTCACTATCCATTCCTCACAAGATCTAGCAAATAAACTGCTAGAAAACTTAATTACGAATTCTACATTCCTATAATGTCTTGCAGTAATTAGGAATAACTTCAAGTAATAAATACATGACGCCAAGATAACTATGTTTCAAATGTCATCAAACGTGTTTTCATGTGAGAGTAGGACGTAAATACTTCTGTAATTTCTGCACACAACTAGTGAAGGGACACGAGATGTTAGCTCTGTCATAATCGATAAAACGCATCGATAGAGTCGTTACTCGTGATCGATGATTAGCCAGCGATTAAGTCGATTTCAATTTTCTCGATATGGCACACCATTTTATATATAGCTATCAATGATTGCCGTGATTGATCAGAAAATGTAGTGTAGAAAACGTTTCTGAAGTGTGGAAGTGGGTTGAGAAAATATAGGCTGAATGCAAAGCGGTTTAATCCGATTTAGAATATAAACAAGTTGAAATTGATGGGGTTTTACAGATTACTTGCATTTAATAATGGATTTCACTTACGCAAAGACGTAGTTTACGAAATTACGATACAACTGACAGGGAAAGGAGGAATTAGTCATCTTATTTTCGTACCAATTGTTATCTTGATCTACTTTCCAAATCTGCCTTTTGTTTTTCATCTTTTGATATACAGAGTATGTTTTGACTTACTTAATAAATTTATTTTATTTTGTTTTGTAGCCTTTTTTCAGATTTCTCTAATTTTTGTTAACACATTTTTTTTGTATTATTTTATTCTGTTTGTTTTTTAGCAAAAACCTCCTTCAACACTTTTCAATCCTATCTCTTCTGTCTTCTTTTGACCATGTCATCTTTCCATCTTCTAAATGGTTTTTTCTGTCTCTTTCCTTCTCTTGAAAACTATAATTTAGCTACTTTATTACTTTACTAATATGACTGGATTTTAAAGCAACTTTGAAATTTTATTCCAAAGAAATGTTTTGGATTTCTATATACGATTTGTAATAGTGATCGATTCAACTTGCGATTCGACCCAATCCCTAGTGTTGTGCCCGGGAAAGTTGATACGTATTTATTTAAATACGTGTACCGTGTGAATGTTATTATTTATAGCCGTGGTCGTTGGAAAGCGGACACGAAAGCTACTGGCGGCGACGGTTCTTGAGATCAACTTGATGCTATTATATTGTGCTGAGGTTTATTGCTGAAGGAAAAGGAAATAAGCATATAAATATGCTGACGGTAAATCGACTAGGTACCAAGTACCTACATAAAATTGGGCATAGTACAGAACTCATCAATCATTTTACAATAATTTTTATTACAGTCGATAATACTATGACTGAAATGGATAACAATTAACACAGCAACATAAGTGTAAGTGTTAAAATTAAGATCAATACTGAAATTAAACTAAATGCTCACTGATCCAACATTCAGAAAAGTAAGTAAATGTGTTTATTCAAAACAAAGTAACGATAAGGGGTTATTTTTTTGGATTATGTGATAATATTAATAATCTTTATAGTCCAGAAAAATATTTTACAAATAAAATGGCATTAGGATCCTCTGTTTCGAGAAGTCTCTCTCTGATTAGTCTAAATGTAATATGCTCTTTGTAAGATACTTACTGAAAACATATTTATTGTCACCTTTGGTTAACTAAACAATCTCTGTAACATTGTCATCATCTCAATTTAACAAAAGTAATGAAGGCAATGATTTAAAAAAAGAACCTTATCTGTAACTTTCCGTTATGGCGTCGTACATCACGAGATTTCAGAACTTAATCAGCAAATTGACGTTTGCTATTACAAGCGTCGAAAGCAACGCGTACGGCTGTGTGAAAATCGTGATTAGTTTTATCAGTGTTGGCGTATGCTAATATCATTTTGCAAACTTCACCGCTGATGTAAAGGTCCTTTCATATGGTAACCACCTCGTTGACTAAAGTTTTGTCCGACAACGTTTGTGCAAGCCGGAAGCTTGTAAACAAGAGAATCTATTATTTCAAATTGACTTTCGACCCCGCAAGAGCCTGGTTTGTTGTAAAATACTTTGTTTTCCTTTAGAAGAAATCGGCATGAAATCGTAAAGTTTACATTAAATAGGCACAATGTTTGTTTGCGACACTATGAGTTGCGAAAAGCTTGGATGAAAAGTCATGCTATTTAAAATTTTGTTTTCTAAGGATTTGAAATCTAACACTAAAATTACAAAGGAAGTATATGGAAAGAACCTTTACAACTCAATAGTTACAAAGACTCATTCATTAAAAAATGATGGTACCTTGACAAACCAGCACCCATGTAGTAAAATATAATAATTGAAGTTGGAAACGTGTGAACTAAAAACATGGAAAAATATAAATTTAGGAAATAGCGCATTTGTGCGCTATTTCCTAAATTTATATTTTTTTGCTTAGGTTAAAGTCCTAGAACATGTCGACATAGGATTGATGAGGGTAGTTCATAACTACTAGATAATAATAATAATTCAGGACTGATTCATACAAATAAAATAGGTATATCAGACATAAATCTCTAAACAGATATAGAACAAGCATTTGCGATTCACGATTTTGATAGTTTCGAGATTATCAATGTTTTGTTTTCAATATATACCGAATGCAGTATTAGACAATGCAACAGTCTGGTGTGACATATTTGCTGGTACAGAAACCAAAATTAGCTGCCAATCATATCTGAAAGCGTCTTTCGAATGATAAATTATAAAACAACCCCACATTCACACCTCTCCTGAGCTTATCAAATTGAACCTAACATTTTAAAGCCTCGTCCACTAGGTCAATGAGACGCTGAAGATAAGCAAAACTAATGTAAGCATATTCAGGTCGCAACGGTTACTGCTAGTGCACTTAATCAAAGGGTAAACTGTGCTATTAGCGGCATCATTTTCTCCTGATTTGCATATATAGTGCCGTGTGTGGTTATAATAACTAGATGGTTCAAGTATACATTCTGGATGATTGGATGCTTCGATTTTAGTGGGGATGTGAAAGCTCGTGAGTATGTAGAGTAGTTTACTTTCATATAGGGATATTCAATTTTAGCTTGCATGTTCCCACGGTGTCTGCATACGTTTTTAATGATTTGGTCTAGAGTCAAGCATTGCCATTAGAAAGGATAAACTAGAATAAAATACAAAAGGTCTGAAAATTGTATAAAAATATCTCCAACGTCCAAAATAGAAAAGATAAAATGGTGGATAAAAACAATTTAAGAAAAGAATTTTAAATCCGATAAAGACAAAGTTTAGGATAACGAGTAGTAAATTCATAAAAATCCAGACAATTTTGGCGTTTTAGTTCCTGTCCCACTTCGAAGAAATTTCCAAGACCCAGCATGCGGTTGAAAAATCATTAATTCACATAAACTGACTGCCACTTGACCTTTCAAACAAGAAGGAGATACAATTTCAGCACCACATAAACAAGATTAAAAACACAACATCCAACAGTATCCAGATATCCATCTTCCCAGCAATCATGTTTTCTTATTTTGGCAATCCAATATCGGATTACTGTTTGTCCAATCTTTATCTTGTCTTGTAGTCTATTGCAAAATGTAGTTTATTACACCGATTTAAAAATTTCTTTGGGCTTAATTAACACTTTAAATGGAATCCAAAATTATATGCGATAAATACGAATCTGGATAGTGGTAATTTACTTATAAGCTGTCTCAAATAAATATGGATTTGTATAGAGTTATGTGTTTTGTGTAATTATTTTTTGGCAAAGATTGTCCACTTATTGGACGCCTGAAAGAAGACGTCACCGCGGCAATAATTATGTGATGATCTGATTACGTTTGAGGTAATTAAAGCCAAGATAGCTGTAGGCTATAAAAAGTTGTTATAATTTATAGGAAATCATCAATATCATTGGTTGGAAAAACTAAACATCTCTAAACTATATGAAACACATGTATCAGCTAACAGCTGCTAGTGTCTTACTAAATAATAATAATAATAAATTGTGTTGTTTTCGTACTTAATTCAACAGTAATGACGTTAAGCCATTCTGTTCGCTGTGTTATTATTATGTTGGATAAGTGTTTTGTATTCTATTCTTTACTACCTAATATCAATATGTTCATCATCATCAGCGCCACCAGTTTAAAAAGGCTTGCTATGGGGACTGTGGTTTGTTCTTTAATTGTGTTTTTTTTTTTAAATATCAAATATACCTACGTTATTCTTTTATATTTCTCTATGATATCTGCTTTAGTTTGTAACGTAAAATTCTAGTTACTTAAGTATCGTCTGTCGTTGTTAATTTGAGACTTGTAATAGTAAACGTCTAGACGAGATAACAGTAAGTACTAGGCTACTTGAAGCCCGTCTGCTGTCTCACATGTACACATTGACATACGTATATATTTTGTATATTATTCATTTTGCGGGCTGTGCCCTAATACGGTCTGTAATTATATATTTTAAACTTAGCTATAAGCCATTATGTAACTCCTAAAAGTCACTATCTGCAAATAATATGAACATGTATCCAAAATCATTCATTTTAAGTATATGCACAATTTAGACTTAGACACAAACCTTTAGCATATTATAACCAATAAAAAATACAGACCCCCTTTTATAATATTACTAGCTTTTGCCCGCATGGCTTCGCTCCCGCTCTTCCCTACTCTACCCTACTCTACCCTACTCTACTCTACCCTACTCTACACTACTCTACCCTACTCTACCCTACTCTACCCTACTATACTCCACTCTACCCTACCAAAATTCACATAAACCATCTACTAAATAGTCCGAACAAAGCCTAAAAATTTGGTTTGGATAGGTGAGCCCGTTCTTGAGTTATAAAATAACAACGAAAAGTGGCATTGATTTTTATATATATAGATTCTTCATAAGTAGGCCATACAAATATTTCGCACGCTTAATGGAAAACAGACCTAATTAAAAAATGTGAATATTTGTGGGTGAGGTAGACCGGGACGTAACTCATCGGATCAACGCAGGATGGATGAAATGGCGACAGGTCACGGGAACAACTTGTGATCCACGGATGCCCCTCAAGTTGAAGGGTAAAATCTACAAATCCGTGATAAGGCCTGTCATACTGTATGGATCAGAATGTTGGGCTGTGAAAAAGACGGATGAAAAAAGATTGCATGTTGCGGAGATGAGAATGTTGAGATGGATGTGTGGTGTGACGAGAATGGATAAAGTGAGAAATGAGTATATTAGGGGAAGTTTGAAAGTGGCGCCAGTGACTGAAAAGTTGAAAGGAAATCGTTTGTCTTGGTATGGTCATGTAAAGAGGAGAGATGAAACGCATGTTGTTAAAAGAGTTATGAATTTACATGTGGATGGATGGAGAGGGAGAGGGAGGCCAAAGAAAAGATGGATGGATGGTGTGAGAAGTGATATGAATGAAAAGGGAGTTAGTGATAGCGTGACGAGTGACAGGACAGAATGGAAGAAAAAAACATGTTGCGCCGACCCCAAATAAAACGGGATAAGGGCAGGAAGATGATGATGATGATTTGAAAATTGAACCTTATTATTGAAACATATAAACTTTTTCTTGAGTTAGGTCTCTTTATGATCAAGCATGCGATTTGTTCCGAGCGGGAATCGGACCCATGACATGCAGCGCAACAGCTAATCACTCAATCACTGCACCGACCGTGCTGTTAACTTTAAATACAGGAATGTAGCACACTAGTACGTACAGCTAAGGAGTGGAATTCTCTGCCAGAGTCTTCCTGATACAATCTAGAGATCTTCTAGTCAAGAGTTAGGTTACTTCAAAGCAAGCGTGCTTCATCGTCGACTACATTGTCGCTTTCCGTCATGTAAAATAGTGGTCAAGTGTGACCTTATCAACAGTAAAAAAATAGTATATTTAAAGATGATGATGATGATGATGATGATGAAACATTTGTTACTCCTTCACACTCAAACCGCTGAATGGGTTTAAATAAAATTGGGTTGGGATATGGATAGACTATGCCTTAAAATAGAACAACAAGGTTAATTTTTTACTTTCACTGGGCGAAGTCACCGTCAGAAGCTAACTTGCCATATTTATCACCAAAGTTTTCGCCGATACCATTTTATAATTCCTATTATTTTAATCGAGCAATCAGTCGCCTTATAAGATAGCGTTTATCCATCACACTTAACTGAAACATTTAAGTAATTTAAAACAAAGATAAGAATTCATTTTGTTTGCGGAAATTTTCGGCAAATTACTTGGTGCTATCCGTTTTATTTTGCTGTGTATTTTTTTTTGGTGACCATTGACAAAGTGAGATTGTTTATTTCCTGATGTCAATAGTGACCCAGGTTTTTGAAAAAAACTCTCGTCCTATATTAGGCGCATCGAGCGGGAAGGACGGACAACGCCATATTCTCCAAACCTCCTAAAAAGGTTCAAGGCCGACGGATTAGTCGACCCAAAATGATGATGCAAAGTGTTCCATGCCCGCTTCTCTGAGATGTATAAGAGAGCTACTCCTCAATACAAGATGAGGCCCACTGGTAGTAACGGTGTCTCTCGCTCCGCCCAAGAGCGGGGGTTGTCATTGGATGATTTTCCCTACCATAAAAATAAGCGGATCAACACTAATCCGGGACTGCGGAATTCAAACTGAATCCTCCATTTCTTCTTACACCGTCGTCACCTCTTACAAATCGCGTGGCCAACTCGAGGCGTTCGACACTAGAGAATAGAAACGAAACGGTTGTAACTTGGCTAGGGGGGCTGGTCACACACCAAGCAAACGAAAGGCGAGGAGGAATGGCAGGCGGTCGAAACAGCTCTTCTGCGAAGCAGGAAGAGGCCGACCGCATCAGGCTACGGCGCCCTCGCCACCGCGGCCGGGTTTCCGATCCCGATTTTCGGCCACCGTAGACGCGGGCTCGCGGACGGCGAGCCATGGGTAGCCCGCTGTTCGATCGTCTGCTAATGGCCCGAGCCCAAGACGTCGATGGCGCGCACTGTTCCCACGCGCCTCAAGGAGTTGTCAGCAGCAGGAGGGACCTAGCTGGGTCGAAGCCTACTGGGGCCAGAGTTGTCCGAAAGGAAGCTCGTGCCCCGGTATGAAGGTTAGAAAGAACGGGATGGGGTTTTTAGTCAGTAAGAGTCTGACACTATCTCCCGCTCCACCCAAGAGCGGGTTTTATCATAAGATGATTTTACCCATCGAAAAAAAAAAAGCAAACGAAAGAGTTCACGGGTGATTTCGCGCCATTCTGTCAAACGAGCATAGATTATAAAGTATTGAGCGTTCTATTTATTCAAGACCTTAAATAAGAAGTTCTTATACACAGACTATTTTATAGTCTGTGTATATCGAAAATAAGTTCTAGAATAAAGTCCAGAAAATGCTAGGCCTCAATGACAAGCAAAAAAAAAGCCAAAGCTATAAGCTTTTCTCGAATTTCCCTCTAACAAGTCACTTTCCTTATTAACGATGGACACAATTACACCGCAATTTTCTCCATTAAGTGGACATACTGAACAACGTTCAATTAACTACCAATGATCAAATTAAATCCGATTTATCTGTCAAGTCTTGGACGCACTCTCTTGCGCCAATTAGATCTCTATTGCTGGTGAGATTACTATAGGTACGATACTAGATTTCAAGCTAGAAAACATTGTACAAGATCGATCGACGTTTTCTCGACTTGTGATTCCTGAAATCTTAATATCTACTAAGCTCTGCTCCTTTAAATATTCTATGCGCGTATTCTAAGTGAGATATTTTCTGTTGACGTCTGTGTCTTCTGTCAGTAATGTGGGTAACATTCATCAGATCAGCCATCAAAGCAAGCGCGCACTGTTCCCGTGTGCCTCAAGGAGTTGTCAGCAACAGGAGCGGCCTAGCTGGGTCGAAGCCTACTGGGGCCAGGGTTATCCGAAAGGAAACTCGAGCCCCGGTATGAAGAGGGTCGAAGAAACGCGGTGGGTTTTTAGTCAGTAAAATTCTAACACTATCTCCCGCTCCACCCAATAGCGGGGGTTGTCATAAGATGATTTTTGGCCACCGTAAAAAAAAAGCCGTCAAAGCAAGAGTAAATTGGTATCTTTTGTTTCATCGGAAACCTCTATCATCAATTATTATCAGGTGAAATTATTCCATAAGCAGGGTGATCAAAATGCATAAATCTTGGTGTAAAATCTATAACAACGTTTGATACTACGTATTGATTAAAAAAAAATGACAGAGAGGACCAGAGGGGCGCCCACGAGCTGGAAGACGCAGCGCGGAAATACTCCCACAAGTTCGACTGTAAATCTGGTGAGGGTAGCAGAGGTTTTAATGCATATACGAGATGCGCAGTTTCGGTATTTGTGGCGACACTGGTAGGAGGCGTAATGTCCAACAGCGGACGCCTGTCGGTTGAAATAAAGAATAGAGCAAACTTTGTGATCATCTACAATAAATTAGTTTAACAGTATGAGGATGAATAGCTCTGGGTTGAAGCTTACTGGGGGCAGCGTTATCCGAAAGGAAACTCGAGCCGAGGTTAGAAGGAACAGGGTGGGTTTTTAGTCAGTAAAAGTCTGACAGTATCTCCCGCTCCACCTAAGAACGGGGGTTGCCATAAGATGATTTTTGCCCACTGTAAAAAAAAAAAAGGATGAATAGCTATTAAAACAAGTTAAAAATTCAGAACACGATGTGCATATTTATAGGTTTAATGCAAATATTTTATCAAAGTTTCTACAGCTCTGCGCATATGCACCATGTGTTATTTTACTGCTTTAATGGGCGTTCTATACAATTTTTCCTATATTTTATCACACATTAAAGTTCTTTTACGAGCATGTAGTAGCAGCTATGTGCCCATTACTTTTTCTGCGTTACTGGTCAAGTCTAGCACATTTAACTTGTAACTCGCAGTTAATTCATATGCTAGTTTTTAGTACCCTATTACTTATAGATCAACTTTTTATCCTATATTTATTGAGACCACCCATGGTTAATAGTGCTTTATGTCGTTCTATGTGATTTCTTTTTGTTTCAAATTAGCTCGGATCGGGAGTAAATGGAAGAGTTATTGCGGTATTACCGTGATATCGACTGTTAAGAGCCTTGAAGTTGTGATTTTAACTAGGTGTTCAATGTGGATTGTGTATTTATGTTGTTTATGCCAACGATTCATGGGTCAACTAGAAATATCAGTGCGCTTATTACGAGTGCTTTTTACTTCAATGCGATGAAAATCTTTGCCGCGTTTGGCTCTCTGATTGGTTTGGAGCAAGTTAATCGAAGCGTTGAACGTCATAAACGCAACTCGCATTCAACTCTGCATACATATAATATGGACTCAGTTATTAGAGTTCAATCTTTAGGTTTCAAAAAATTCATTTCCCTGTAGAACTTTGCGGTGTTGCATTTTTTTTTATTAGCCTATACTTTCCTACTGAGCCTCTTCTCTTAAGCCACCTCAAACCAGCTCTTGCGATAGGTGTTTAAGTCGTCCCGCCATCTCCTCACAGGTCGACCTCGGTGTTGCATTTACTTTTTTAAAAGTCCCTTATATATAGGAACTAGCTGCTCCCAGCGGCTTGCCCGCGTGATAGCAGAAAATGATCCCAAGGGAACATACTTCCAGGATAAATAGTATCCATGTCCTATTCCAGGACATGGATACTATGATTGTTTTAGTATCTTTATAAATATGAAATACATTCTAAACTATTTGGTCTCGCTTTATTTTATTATCACTGTAAAAACAAGAAAGTTGTTTCAGCACAGTAGTCTCATTACTAGACCCTCAATTAGTGCTTGTCCCCCTATTCCGTTCATCGATCAAGATGCAATCTGCAGGAAGCTGACTTGTTTATAGAGGTTTATGTATGTAGCCTAGAAAGGCTATCTGGGAGTAGCAGGTTTTCTACCTATTTGATTGTTTTTTTTTAAGTTTCGCTGGTATTTAGGAGCTGATGTGATTACATTTGTGGTTTGGGTTAAGGATATTAATAAAATATTGGTGGTTAAAGCAAGCAGGCAAATTTCAATGTCATAGTTTTTATTAAAAACCATGTTGATTTGGCTGGTATTTTGTTTTTGAATTTTTTATGTTGTATTGTATTAAAATCAATATAGCATAACTTCTATCTGATGCTTTCATTTTGATAATATATTTAGTAATATTGTAACTATTTATGTTTTGAATAAATTCAAGAGCAGTTTCGAGTACCTTTCTAAATAATTTTGAAAGGATTAATAACGATTCCCTGATAACAGTTATGGTAAATTAGTTTTACGTTAAAAATATTCGTAAGATTATTATCTTCATTCATAAAATCACGCTAATGATCCACGAAGACTTTAAGGAGAAACAGATTTTTGAAATATCTGGTAAATGTTATCTGATCAAGTTATTCATCTCATCCTTGGAAACTGTATCTGTAATAAATTCTTAATTTTATTAAGATTGAGAGGTTAAGCGGTTAAAAATCGACTGATAAGTACAGTTAATCAAAGTTATTATCTTTTTGGTTGTTTGTTTTGATTGTTTCTATTCTTTGTTTCAAGGTTTTTGATATGAATCATTCAATATACATATCGTCATTTGATTATTTTGATATCGTCATTTTACGGCTTTATAGCTTTAACTTTAGCTTTAGCTACAAAGAAATGTTGTTGTTCATATTTGAAATCTTGAGTTCTGTTTTTCTATGATTGATCATATAGTCATCATGACCTTCATCTTTTAAAACAACAAACACTATTCTAGAAAGTTTATTTTTGATACGTTACTTAGATAAAATTATTTTAATAACCATGGATGTTACGACATACTGATCTGTGCTTCAAGTTCAATAAACAAAACCCAAACAGGTTCTTATAATCGTATCTATTTAAAAATGCCGAAATATCCTCCTGCTTTATTCGGAAGAGCCGAAACGTGGTCAAAATCGGTATAATTTGGTTAAAACACCACGCAGAATTGCAAAATTATAGCCCCATGCGCAGGAGTCGCCGCGGAGACGTGTTTTGGTGGGAATCCATATTTTAGTCGTCCTCGTTATTAAGTTTTGTTGTGAGTAATAAGTATTATTAGAGGATTAGCGACCCTGCAGGCTATGTTTTGCTGTGTTTTAAGCCGCTAGTTATAAATTCTATAAGGAGTGTTCGAGAAGGTCAGGTGTTACATTAAGTTAAATCTCAGGTACAATAATATAGATAATCTTTTAACTCTGTATAAAATACACTTATTTATTTATAGACTTAAAAAAAATTAAATGTTAACCAAATGCATGTGTAGTATCCGACCCGAATCTTGATGTTCATGTTCGTTCGTCAGCAAGTCCGAAGGTTGAGGTTGGTGAGGAAATTCAAAGAATAAGAATCATTTATTTTGCAAACATGGGTATACTACCTACACAGGTGTTTTTTTTCAAACATTCATCTTCGTAGACACGAGATGAATGTTTGAATTTAGTTTATATATTTTAAATAAAATAATTCACAGACTGCAGACTGTAGTTTTTGTTAAAATTTAACAAATTATAAATTTTATTGCCTCTCCTAGAGATTGCTAAGAAACACGTAGTTAATGGAAAATCTTGTAATTAGTAGAATTTACGATTAAAACTGAAATTGCTTATAGATTTGGTTAGTCCCATAAAAAGTAAACTGATTTTTGAACATTATTAGCTCTTCAATAATATCTCTATGCAACAGCAATATCGAGACATATTGCTGTTGCATAGAGTGTTCTCACTTCGATAATACTGACCCACGTATTAATGTGGTCAACAATATTGTCGGAAGTCCAACAAAAAGTATCATCAGGAATCGAATATAAAAACTAGCGATACTCGTTACTTTCATAATTTCCAAAGGAAGGCAGGCTTTCTTTTAAATTACGGTGCTGGCTTCCGTTACTTAGTGGTGAAGTTGCAGGTTGTATCAGATCATTATGTCAATAACGACTCCTTTTGTGTTGTGTTTTTAAGATTCTTATAGATACGACCAATTAGCTTAAATTATTGTAAAAATTTGTTGCACAGAACATAAAAGAAATTTGTAAAATCAGTTAGGGCCCGAACGCAAAACTGCGATGCGACGCTGCATCGTTAAAATGTTATTTTACCAAGTTTTTCGATAAATTTGGATTATGTTTTAGAGGTTACAATATGCAATGAATTGCAATATAACGGTACTACTACAATTAATACTACTAACTAGAAAATGTGTAATGGAGCTGCTAAATTGGCTCCAAATACACAAAAAAAAATTGCAGAAAAGAACGCAATACGTAGACACCAAGTATCATAACCAAGGGCAGATAGATGTCTAGATGATAACCTCGTGTGTAAAGATACAGGCTATGCAAATTTAATATAGGAGTTTAGACCTTATGTCTGTGGTCTAATGACGTTTATCGGAACACTATTACTAATTTAAGACGTAGGTACATACCAAGTTCGAAATCAACCACAGAAATCATTCCTAAAACGAATGTTTACTAACATTGCTACAATATTACATCGACGCATTACGAAGCAGTAATTATGGTAATGTCGGACATTGATCACCGATGCGAGAGGTCAGTGAACTTGAAGGTATGATCGGAAATCTTGTTCGGTGGTTATTTTTAGGACTTCCTTATAGTTCTGCGGGTTTAAATTTGCGTTCAGCATTTGTTTCAGTTGTTGATTAATTTAGATGTTTTATATTTGAACTTGCTTCTGCCAGCGGCTTCGCCCGTATGAAAATAGGTTGCTCCATACAAAGTACAAGTTTCTCCATACAAACTTTGAACCCCTATTTCATCTGCTTAAGGGATAGATAAACGATATTCTTCTCTTAGTGCTCGGCTACGTCTTAAAAGGAAATCTTGTGCAAAATTTCACAATCCTAGTCTACGTAGTTTTGGCTGTGTGTTGATATGTCAGTCAGTTAGTTTCTCCGGTACCTCAGGTCCGGAGAAACCAGGAGCTAATACCTACTTAAGAATGAGCAAAAAGTTTGTTTTAGAATTTGCAGTTAATAGAGTAATATTTCAAAGCGGTGTTTTTATTATTATAAGTACTTCCTGTACCTCTCCAGGAAGAGCATGAAACTATCTTGAAGTATCCTTTATTGTATGTAAAATTTTAGAAACAATTCTACTTTACTGTTGATGATGTTTCAAACTCACAACCACACAATAGGGTTCTTTTTACCAACTTTTGACCAATTTTTCTTTTCGATTTTCAGATGTGATTAAAATATTAGCCATAATATCTTTAGGCTTTTTTTTCTACAAATTCTCCTAAAAGATAGGATCTATTCAGAAAAGAAAACTATCTTAATGGCCACACTGAATCTTAAAAAAAAAATAAAGACATGCTACTAACCTTCATTCCACGCCGAAGTAATATTCTCATGGTAGAAGTACTCCGTCTCCTCCTCATCCGACCACAGCACACCTTCAATGCTCGACGTGATACCCTGCCCATCAGGACCCTCTACTAACGACCTACGAGACAGCTGGTCATAGCTAGGAGGCCTTGACAACGAGTATCCAGAAATATCAGCCAAGGAAGACCGAAAATTTTTATAACTTCGACTATCTATAGGCCGGTAGCTGCGAACCGATCGGGAATCTTCGGATTTTACCGAATGCAGCGATCGACAATCGTAACTTGGACCCTCGCTTGAGCTAAGGTCCCCTAGGGAGACTTTGAAATTGTTTGAGGAAATGTCGCCTAAAGGGACCTCACATGATCGACGCTTCATGCTCGTCTTTTGCGAGGGAGTCTCCCCAGTCGCTTGCATGTGGCGGCTGACACCAGCACTGTGCAAGAATTCATTGGAATTGTACATTTTAAACTACACTAAACTACTAGGAACTTGATCTGACTAATTTTGCAGGAATTATTCGTTCGTTGGTTGAGGGCAATCTGGAACAAAAGAGAAAAATATTAATTACTACAGTTTATTTTTATACTTTAAATATCTTAAAAAAGTGAACCTGTGAATTATATTTCAGAAACTAAAATGAATTAACAGCGCCATCTAGTTAAGATCAGCCTAACTTACAAGAGCAACTCGTTATTAAACCATGGCTACATTGAAGTAACATCGCTCGACACGCCATTGCCACTGGCGCACTAGAGACTGTGAAAGTTACTGTGTAAGCTCATAGATGGCGCTGATTTCTAATTCATAACAATTTGGATAAAATTTTTGTGGATATAGGTACAAATTATTCGTATATTTACTTAGCAGTTGCAGTGATTACAAAAATGTTTAAAAACTACAAAAATTACCAAAATAATATAACTGTTCTACATTTTTACGTAGATAGGTAGGTGCCTATTTATTACTAGGCGTTGTTTGAAGTAGATTAATTTACACTTTGAACTGTAGATATTTAATTGAAATAATCTTATCTATCTTTAATGAGATATGCAGCGATCTTATTTTTAATCTTCAAGATGTAGATATTTAAAATCATTAATTCATCTATAACTCTCTGGTTTGACAGGCATCTGCACCAGGTGTCACCTGGCAATACTGAGCTATTAATATACGAAGCACCCTCGCTCTGGGCCCCCTAAGATAAATAAACTACCCACATATTAATATTTTTCTAGTTCATCGATCTTGTCTATTTGAGCAGAAGTCATTGAACTTATTTAGTATCGACATCGAACTATTTTTTGGTAAAATTTGACGGTTCATTGATCCGTCTATCACTATGGAGTTTATTGATAGTCTTAATAATTTCGAAATGTAGTAACTCACTGATAACAAAATTCTAATGTTCCCACTGCTAGGACTAAGGTTTCATCTCTAAGAGAGGGAAGCGCCGTAATCGATACGCGGGCTATATCAGGGGTCTTCAATTTTAAAATTCTAGGACATGCCGGTCTCCTCAGGATATTTTTTGTCTCCGGGCTTATAGCATGATTTTACATATTCATACAGCTAAAGCGAACTTTACACTAGGTATCATTGATGAAGTTAAAAAATTTGAAAATATGTGGCTGAAAAATCACTTAAACCAACGATATGAAGAATAAGACGATTTTCAAACTAATATGAGAAAGTGCCACGACAGCAATATGATCCCCGTAAAGTAGCTAATACAATTTGCTTAGAACCTTTTAGACATTTATCGTGAACTGTAAATGTAAGAATATAAGGCAATGTCGTCTAACTTCTCAGAGAGATGTAAATGCCTTGTATCACTTTGTACTTATTAAGAGCCTAGCCTAAGTAGAAACAGACAATTAAGCTTATACCCTAGTTTACCCAAAGCAAGCCTTTAAAGATAGGCTCATAAAACGCTAGGCTTAAGACGTAAAACATGACGCCAGTATTCCTGCCAGGAGATCTTTCAAGAGATAGTGACGAATTTCTAATTTAACCCTCGTAGCCATAACTTGGTTTTGATGTGTGTTTAATTTGTCGGAGCACACGGCACAAGGCTTGAGATAAATGGGGTTATCCCAATCTTTTGTTCATAGTTAACACGTGCCGAAGCCACTCACACGACCGCAGTAGTGTGGGGACACGGTCAAAGGTGGGATGTCGATATGGAATTTTTGTGGTTCTATCGGATATAAAATTTAGGCAGATATATAGATAATAAAGGATAAGGGTATAAAATTAAGTACTTTCAAATTATCGTATTTAATTCATGAATCCCCAAGCGACACCCGGTGGCCGCGCATCTATTGTCTTACTATTGTGTCTCTAATTGACGGTATCTGAAGGGTTAATTCCACAATCCAGGCAGCTGACACGTTTATAACTAATGCCATAGTTTTAATCAGAAAAATTAAGAAACACACAATGAATGATTTCACTAATATACCCATAAATAACGCTTCCTTGGCAATGTTATTCAAGTGCACTAACAAAAAAAAAAACAAAATCAAAACATTTATTTCAAATAGACAATTTGTAAGCACTTTTGAATAATCAAATGTCAATCAGTCCAAGAAAAGTGAAGCTAAATTGCACGTTCCAAAGCGTAGATCTTGGAGAAGAACGTGCAAGAAACTCCATGCACACTTCTCAACTTCTTTACTATTGATTGTGTGTTTTTGTATTGAATAAACGTATTATGTATCATCATTATATATGTTACAATTAAGCTAGAAAAAACACTTATGTTTACGTCATTAAGTGTGTGTATCCCAATGATTTTGTAGGCCTATATTCATGTTTATGACCTTTGTAAAACAATCTAACACGAGTATTATTTTTATTAAAAAAATAAATTTACAGTGTCAAATTATTGGAATCTCAAGTTTAAACAGACATATTGGCATCGAATTTCTTATCGATCGACCATACCCCATACCTACGCTCTGATTAATTATACAAGGGCTAGACTGCGGGTTGTAATGAAACTGCTGTCGAACGCTCTCTGGTACAATAGCCACCTTTGAACCGAACATCGATGAGAACGATTTCTTGCACAAATATCGATTCGGTTCGGGTTGTTTGACATTTGTGTGAAATATTGTCAAAAGTTATGTGGGGTATGATCATAATTTAGAAATGAATAATTGAGTGTGCTATTTGAATGGACGATAGTTAATTGATTGATAAGGGTTGTTTGCGAATAGTGGTTTGATGCAATTAATTTAGTTTCTGATTTTAATGATAGGAGTAATTTATAAAAAAAAATATCCATTTCATTTATATATGGCCGTTTTCCACTAAGTCTATGCAATGCGTAAATAACATGCTGGATTCTTCGAAAAAATCACCGTGGTCCTAGAACACAAAGGTTGTGAAAGAAGTCTGGTGGGTTTAACCCTTCAGATACCGTCAATTAGAGACACAATAGTAAGACAATAGATGCGCGGCCACCGGGTGTCGCTTGGGGATTCATGAATTAAGTTAGTAAAATTCTGTAAATTTTCTTGACTCACCCAGACCTGAACAATTTATTGGATAATTTTCTACGAATAGAAATACCGATTTTAAATGTCGATGCTGATCCAAGAAGTGACAACGTAACAGCACACTTTTGTCTGGGTAGGCCGAGCTTATATTTTTTTTTTTTTATATCGGTGTTGATTATATAATTGGTGATAAGCAACTTGATATTATCAACGCTGTTGATATTTTCAAGCAACTCATATACACACTTCCAGTCATATTTAGTTGTATCTTTAATGCGGCGACTGAGCGATAGCTATAACAGCTTCCTGGCTATCATGAGCGACAGAATGGCTATTTTTTTGTTTCGAAGTGGAAAATTATCCAATGACTACTCCCGCTCTTACAGTGCCTGCAGACGGGCCTCAAAAAAATGCTAGAAGTGCCAACAAAAAAAAGCTAGAAGCCGCTGCAACAAACAGTTGATCTCTTGTGGAGACTTCTGTTTTTAGACGTTTTTTTTAAACTGTGCATGATATGTAACACCCTGAACTATAGGCACCTAATCCAGTTTAAGAGTCAGGGTTTCTTTTTACAGCGCGCGACAGCTTGTGGCCGGAGAAGCTTGAAGCGGCTTCAAGCGTTTTTTTGTGACGGCACCGCCGCATGCGAGCCAAAAAAATTTAAGCGACGTTTTTTTATGGTTTTTGTGCGGTGAGGCTAAAAAGTATCGGGCGAGCGTGCCAGACTTTTACAGACTAAAACCACACCCATGTTCTTCAGTCACCCATTGCGGTAAATGATGTGGTTTTTCTTATTTGTAATTATGGTGTAATTTTATAAACTTACTAGCTTCTGCCCGCGACTTCGTCCGCGGAAAATTTCTTGTTTTAAAATAAGATTACACTCGATTAGACGATGCGCACGTTCAGCGCTAGATTCCTGAGCACGGGCCTGTGATGTTATGGCATTTTGCCTAGCGAGCCGCTGCGAGCGCTCAGCGCTAGTCTCCCTATCCCTTGTCTCAGAGACATGCTGCCTTAAATGAGATAGACGCTGCGCACGTTCAGCGCTAGATTCCCGAGCACGGGCCTGCGATGTTATGACATTTTGCCTACCAAGCCGCCGCGAGCGTTTAGCGCTAGTCTCCCTATCCCTTGTCTCAGAGACATGCTGCCTTAACTCAGATAGACGGTTCGCACGTTCAGCGCTAGTTCCTCGAGCACGGGCCCGCGATGTCCTCACATTTTGGCTAGCGAGGCGCTGTGAGCGCTCGGAGCTAGATTCTCTAGCGCGTGCTTGCGAAATATATTCTCTATTTCTCGAGAGGCGCTGCTCATTTTCAGGGGCAGATTCTTCCGTACGGCGTACTCGAGCGGCTCTTGTCTGTGATGTCTGCCGGGACAGTTGAGATTTCCTTTTAGACATGCTCTCAACAAACTACGCACAGACTTGAAAACAATTATGAACAAAAGGAGAGCGACTCGAACACCGTCCGCCTTTACAAAACAAAACAATCGTAATATCGAATAACTCGTATCGATTATTACGATAGAACGAAGTACGAAACTACGAACATACAAAAACGTACAACGAAATTACGATATTTTCGATTATGAGGTATCTATCAACAACAACAACCATACGAACGAAACAACCGAAACCAATAAGCAACTGACAGAAGAACTCCAACTAACGACAACGTGGGCATAATAATTCGAGAGGGTCATCAATCCACAGAAAGTCTTAACACCGCGATTCAGAAAACATGGCAAGTTCGGGAGGTTCCTGCACCGAATTAAAGCGGAAGAGACGCCCGAGTGTCGCCACTGTGCGGAACGCCCGGAGGACACGGTGGAGCACACAGTCGAGGTGTGCCCTGCCTGGGCAGAGCATCGCCGTGCCCTCGTGGGGGCGATCGGCGGCGGACACCTCTCGCGGCGGGCTCTGGTTGAGGCCATGGTCCTTAGCGAGGAGGAATGGCAGGCGGTCGCCCCCTTCTGCGAAGCAATAATGCTAGCAAAGGCGGAGGCAGACCGCATCAGGCAACGGCGCCCCCGCCGCCGCCGCCGGGATTCCGATCCCGATTTCCGGCCACCGTAGACGCGGGCTCGCGGACGGCGAGCCATGGGTAGCTTGCTGTCCGATCGTCCGGTAATGGACCGAGCCCAAGACGTCAACGGCGCGCACTGTTCCCGCGCGCCTCAAGAAGTTGTCAGCAACAGCAGAGGCCCAGCTGGGTCGAAGCCTACCGGGTCCAGGGTTATCCGAAAGGGAACTCGTGCCCTGGTTTGAAGGCTAGAAGGAACGGGGTGGGTTTTTAGTCAGTAAGAGTCTGACACTATCTCTCGCTCCACCCAAGGGCGGGGGTTGTCATAAGATGATTTTTGCCCACCATAAAAAAAAAAATAGGTAAAACGTCTGCACAATGAAAGTTACGCTAGGGGCATTTTGCGTTTTAGTAATTTTATATTATCTTCGAAACTGTATGACCAATTGCTATGCTGTAAATGGCAAATCTTATCTGTATAATGTTCTTGTGATACTGAAATAATTTATTGTCATAAGAATTAATATTTTGTTGCTCAAATAATCAACCAAACGTAAGTATGCCGAAAAAATATATTTTTAATGCAATAAAAGAAGTATAAAAGATGAAATATAAAAGATAGAGATATGGTACCGCGGACTTTTTTGTAGAAATAATTAAGACGGACCAGGTAGCCATACATTGTTTTTAATTCTAAGCAACTGTTTAGGCAGCGCACGCAAATAATTCTATTTTATGAGGTATTTTTTTCCGACTTGCTAGACAAAAGTTGTGATAGCTCGGTTAATATACATGCTATAGAAACAATTTATAGCCTATAGCACTCAGGAATAATGTAGCTTTCTGCCAGTAAAAAAAATTTTAGAATTGGATTATTAGTTCCAGAGATTACCCCCTACATACAAACTTACAAACTTACAAACTTACAAACTTACAAACTTACAAACTTACAAACTTACAAATTTTACCTCTTTATAATATTAGTATAGATGTGTGTTTAATTATGAACTCTGATCTGATTATTTTATTATTTAGTATATCTCGGGACCCTGACATCCCGGACCTTTGGAAGGCGTACAAGGAGCCGAAACCAACTTGCAGAGGCTCTTTGGTTAATACTAACCAAAGAACATTACTATTACGATTATCCCTGTACGAGATATGCTACTGTACACAAGAACAACTTTTTCATTCCTATATTAAATAGTTTTATTGCAGAACGCTAAAATATCTTCATTTTTCTATGTCAAAAACACACCCTAAATCCAATCAAATAAAAGAAAGCTGAAAGAGACAAAAATATACGGTATTTTCGGAATAATTCATACGCCTTCAGCCATATTGATTCTAACATGTCTGCGTCTCCGTCGACCAGACCATTTCATTTCCTGTGATGTCCCCAGCTAACATCGTTTTTTTTTTGGGTTCCACAGTAACGACTGAGAACCTCGTTTATATTTTGGCCATGTTTATTTGTTACCGTTTTAGGATGAGAAAGGTTCAAAACGATTTTTTTTTCTATACAGCTATTTGTTCTATACGACTACATCATCCCTTATCATCAGGTGAGATGGTGGTCAAACGAGAGTCTACCAATAATAACAAAGATTGATCTGTGAGAAGAAGGCTTGATCCAGAAGACAGCTCCTAGACACGGCGTGTATTGTCCGGAGGTTCCTCTCTCAAGAGCCCTGACTACCGGTAGCTTGGACCCTGTTCCCGATGCCGGTGGAATTCTCTTTGCCAGTGGGCTACTATTTTTATATTTAATATAGTATAATAAAAACTTTTAATGATTTTTTTATTATTTATTTTTTGAGAAATATTCAAAAATATAATGAACATGTGTTTTAGGTAAATAAATGGATTAATAATAATAAAAAGAAACTTTGGTATTTCTTATCGATTGTTCTCTGTAAAAACGACCAATTGAAAACGTGCGCTAGCTGCTCACGTTTTAGAAGTGCTCATGTAGGCCTATATGAAATTTAAAAAATAGTTTTTACATAAATATATTTTTTTAAATGTAAATAAAAAACCGCGCAAGAACAGATGGCCGTTGGGGTCGAAAGGTTCTAGAGCGGCGACCGCGTACCGAAAGACGCAGCGTTGGAAGTCCTCCTACAAGGTGAACCGTTGACCCGGTGAAGGTTGCGGAAATCCTATGGATGCAGTACGCACAAGTTCATTCATTGTGGTGACACTTAGCACAATGTCCAACAGTGGACGTCTATCGGCTGATATGATGATGAAGATGAACTTGATGATTCGCAGTCGATTTTGATCACTGATAAGTAACCATTTAGACTGGCCTGTTGGTCTAGTGGTTAGTAAGCCTGACTGTTATGCCAGAGGTCGTGGGTTCAATTCCCACCCAGGACAAATGTTTGTGTGATGAGCATGATCATTTTTTCTGTGTCTGGGTGTAATTTATCTATAATATGTATGTATTTATAAATATATATGTATGTTTATCAGTTGTCTAGTACTCATAACACAAGCTCTGCTTAGCTTGAGACTAGACGGCGTTGTGGGACAGTTGTGGAATAGTATTATATTATTATTTTTAGACCACATCGTATTGCTAGTATAATAGATCCACCGTATATTAAAGGCTTTTTTCTAGTCATGGAGTGCCAGTCTGAACTGATTGAGTGAACTGAAAACTTTAAAACCAACTTGTTTGGAAATCAGACAGGATCAGAAACCTCATAAATCCTTACTTAATATTATAAAAATGAAAGTGAGTTTGTTTGTTTGTTTGTGACGTCTTCACGCCTAAATGGCAAAACCGATTTTGATGAAACTTGGTACACGGATAGACCATGTCCTGGAATAGGCCATAGGATACTTTTTATCCCGGAAGTATGTTCCCTTAATATATATAATTTTCTGCTATCACGCGGGCGAAGCCGCAGGGAGCAGCTAGTGGAATAATAAAGTATGAAATATAGGAAAAGATCGTTGTTCAAACAGTGAGAACAAAGGGAAATACGTAATTAAGAAATTTTCCAAAGAGAAATCCTTTGGAAAATTCTATTAACTTTTAATTCTAAACTTTTTCCGGACAATATATCCCCGGGTCACACGTGTATCCCCTATTGTTTAATGTAATATACTGAACCGTGCCCTACACGTGCAACTTTTTTCGGACAATATATCCCCGGGTCACACGTGTATCCTTTATTCTTTTAATGTTATATACTGAACCCAGTCTTACACGTGTCTTATCACGCACTTCGTAACGTTTTTTTTTCAGTGGCTGAGCGCGATTGTCCGTGGTACGCGTTTACAGGCTATTGGCTTTTAATATCCGGACTAAAACGTGAATTCTGTTTTCTGTAAAATAAAATTGAAAATTAATATTCTGCTCGAAATTACTTGATTTGATATTAAAATATTCAGTTGGTGTTGTTATTAGATGGAGAGATTAATCCCTGATCTTAAATTCAATTTATTATTTAGTGAAGTTGCAGAGGTATATCTAAATAATTACAGTTAGGAGGTTTCTTGGTAGTTAAGATGTGGTGTGTACAGATTTTATATTACGATTAGGGGAGGGCGGGGCTGGTACTAACAAATTTTGTATTATAGTTTATATTTTCTTTGACAATGAACTTTTTAGTTTAATTTTTTATTGAAAACATGCTTTGGTTATTCAGCTATGATATTAGTTTCAAAATACATCCGGTATGTAAGTGCTTTCAGAAAGCGAGCTGTGAAAACCAAAAAAGTCATTTGTTAATACATGCCCCGCATTTGGGGCAAATATTAACGGAGCTGGGGTACGTATTAACGTAAGGGGCAATTATTAACATAGACAATTTTTTTATGAAATACTTAAATAAAACATCATTTACACAAATAAAAATGTTTTATTATAGATATATAGTTATACATACATATATTTTAAGCCTAAACAAGTGAACACACAATTTAAACTTAACGTTTTAAAGTTACTAAACTTTTCATAATCAACAATCTTTAAAGTTTTTATAAATCAGTACTAATTAACCACTATATCTACTGAGTATTAGAGCTTTAAAGCCTTCAAATATTTATTAAAATAGTTTAAACTTAACAATTAAGTATTACGTAATCAGTCACATAAAGTTTTTGGTATCAACAGTGTTAAGAATCTCAACCTTAAACAATAAAGTATTTAAACCTACATTTATCAACAATTCTCACAGCGTTAATTAATACTTTTTAGAATCAGTCAATCTTTAAGTTATACTAGTTTAAATGATCTTTACCTAATTTGTACTTAAAAGTAGACAGGAAATATGTACCTGTCTAGTTTGTTTTTGTCAAAAATTAATCAGAATACTCATCATCTGAGAAACAGTTGAGGCATATGTATTTTCTAATATCACCTTTAATACAGGTGATGTGAGCCCATCCTTTGCATAAAATACATTGTATCCAGTCAAGTCCAGATGTATCGTCATTATAAGACTCGGCGCAAACTAAACAGCAGCAGGTATCTTCTTCACTGTCATCCTGAAGAATACGCTTCTTCACCTTTTCTAGTTCTTCTCGCCGGGTTGATTTACCTTTACCTTTACCTTTCCCTTTGCCCTTATTTTTAGTTTCAGTCTGACTGATTTTTATCTTTTTACATGATTTTAATTTTGCTTCTTCCTCTAAGGCCAATTTTTCGGGAGTATCAGTGAGAATAGTGGATTTCCTTGAACGCTTTCGTTTAGATTCGACACATGGAGGAGCTTTTGGAAGCGGTCTTACTATTTCTATATTAAACTTTTCTGTAGGCTTCGTATTTGACGGTCCTGGTTCATTTGGCGGTGCTGATTCATTTGACGGCCCTGGTTCGCTCGACAGTCGCTGAAAATTTGATGGTCCTGGCTCATTCGATGGAACATGCGATAGCTGATCAATAACCTCTGAAACACTTATGTGAATGTCAGGCATGTTTTCTAAAATTTCATTTTGAATTGAAGATTCTAGATTAAGTGATACTTCTTCTGGATTGACAGAAGTATCTCCTGGCTGAAGGGATCCCTGGTTTTCCATCGAAGCAGTATTTGGATCGGGACGATCAGTTACAAATGATGGCGCAAAGTCACAATCTTGAAATACATCTTCATTGCACGGCCAAATGCCAGCTTTTTTAAATGAGTTGATGATATTGTTTTGAGTGAATGCCAGAGGAAATGCTTCTTTCACAATTCCAGGGAGATCGTAGAACGTCATTGTCTTCACAGGATGATTAACCATCCAGTTCGTTTGCTGTCGGCTAACGGTCCATACACACCGACATCCAGTGGTTGAAGATTATGGGAACAATGTGGAGGGAAACCCACAAAAGAATGATATGGTTGTTCTTTGCCTTCGTAACGACCTCCACATTGACATGAGAATGATGGTTATCCAACAACAATAAAACTGGTTCCTGCCAGATTGAGCGGGGTAAGTATTAACATGTTAATACTTACCCCGCTCAATCTGTTAATTTTAGCCCTAAGGTCACTTTTTATACTTCATCAATTACAGACAAAAATCCAGTAAAAATAATTACAAATAATTATAATAGTTTTAAAGTCAATAGAATAGAGATTAATTTAGGATAAACTTTGGTTCAATTTAGCGAATTAATAAATCTTAAATCAATTTATTACGAAGTACGAAAAGTTCGTTTACCTGTAAATCCGAGGGTCCTGTGCACAACTGTCACTAGCGACGGCCGGTCGATCACTGACAAGTCAGGACACGTTCGGCTGTGTATAAAGGGTATTCTAAACCGAGTCTCATACATTTGACACTTCGCGTTTGGCGGGAATAAGCTTGTTAATACCTACCTCCGTTAAAACCAGCCCCGCGCTCCCCTACTTGCTGCCAGCTGTTTTGTCCGCATCAAAGTAGAATATAGCCCCAAGGGATTACACTCCCTGGGTAAAACGTATATATAAGTTATATTATTATCAGGACATGGACTATCTGTGCAAAATTTCACCCAAATTCGTTCAGCCGTTCAAGTGTGAACAAGCAACAAATATACACACACATACAAACTTTCATCTTTAAACTAGAATTACATTAGACCGACGACGCACGTGTAATACGCCTGATGTGTACGTAGAATGGCGTCGCGAGTCCTCGCTTGGCGTGGATAAAGTGTAGCTCTACAAGTCTAGTTTCCATTATAAAATGTATGGAGACCGACGCGCCCAGATCAGCGGGTGTAGTATACGTGTGCGCAGTTTAGTTATATCTTTTTAATAATAGTACATAGCTGGCTTTTCGGACCCGATTGTAGCGTCACTTACTAAAGTTCAAATGTATTTTCAAACAATCCAGGACGCACTCAAATATTAGCCGTTTAAGAGGAGTTATAATAATAATATTCCACAACTATCGCCTTAAGGATTGGCCAGAAGTGGTTAAGGACAGGAAAGAGTGGAATAACGGAAGGGAGGCCTTTGCCCTGCAGTGGGACACAACGGGCTCATAATAATAATAATAATAACTATCACACAACGCCGTCCAGTCCCAAGTTGAGCAGAGCTTGTGTTATTGGTACTAGACAACTGATAAACATACTTATATATTTCTAAAGACAATACATATTATAGATAAATTACACCCAGACACAGAACAAATGATCATGCTCATCACATAAACATTTGTCCTGGGCAGGATTCAAACCCACGACCATAGCATGAAGTCTATGATGCTTGAAAAATAAATAAATAATATCTATTACTAGATTTGAAAGGTGTTTAATTTAATCAATAGTGAATGAATTTAAAAAAAAAAAATCTGTAATTCGAATAAGAGATTTGAGAAAAATACTTAACCCTTCAGATACCGTCAATTAGAGACACAATAGTAAGACAATAGATGCGCGGCCACCGGTGGTCGCTTGGGGATTCATGAATTAAAATAAATGAGTCAAGTACCCAAACGTAAGTATTGGTTCACCAATTTCATCCCGTTCATTGGAATAACCCGACCAGCTCCCATTAACTTCCACTTCACCTAAAAATATCCAACAATATCCATCAGCATCGTTAACTTTCCCGAACCGAAAGTTATTCAAAAGCTCTTGAATTATAACACAGTCGCAAACGAAAACATTTGGTCGTACCATGCTACCCTCGGAAAACTAAAAAGTGGTAACTCAATAAAAATTAGTTTCGAGAAATTATGGATGCTGTAGAAAAGTAATTAAGGTTTATATAATCTATGTATAAAAAAGAGCTGACTGACTGACATATCAATGCACAAAGGAAATTGCTAGGTCTAGAAACGTAAAAATTTGCACAATGCTTTCTTTTATTATGTAAGCAAGGTTTTCGGAAATTCGACTTTTAAGGCCGGACGCACACATTCGGTTTCCGGATTATTGTTTTCCGATCAGGAATTCAGATTCGGAATTCCGTGAGAGAAATACGGGGAAAATTTCAAAACGGATGTCAAGTTTTTTTCCATTCGGGAAAGATAAGAACCTGTGATAAGAGTATTTAGGTTTCCGAATCTGAATTCCTGACCGGGAAACCGAATGTGTGTGTCCTCGCTAAGTGGGTGGAATTCGTTTGTAAGCAAAATTTTATTCCTTGGGCTCATATATTATTTATTGAAACTTAGCATTAGTAGTAACCAAAGTAAATAAAAAGGTTTTCATTTTGTTTTAAAACTATTCTTATAAACGGTTTACTTGATTGATTGATTGGGTTAATACATATGAGCATTGATATATATGTACTACGTATATAACTCAATGACCTGAAGACTTTCTTTAGGTCCAAGGCTATTAACATCTATGTTAAATTTTATCCAGATCAGTTTAGCGACTAAGGCGTACCTACTTTCAAAACAAATAAACAGTTACTTTTTGCTGTTTAAATGTGAAAAAATTAATAATATAAGCTTTTTAAAAATTATCCGCCATATTGGATGTATAGTGATGTAGTTTTTTTTCGTATTCTTCTCAACAAACCTTCATAGCATACATTGTCATCCAAATTAAACTTGAGGAGGAGTGGCAGGCGGTCGCCTCCTTCTGCGAAGCAGTAATAGCAAAAGAGGAGGCCGGCCACATCAGTCAACGGCAGCGCTCACAGCGCCCCAGCCGCCGCCAGGATTCCGATCCCGATTTCCGGCCACCGTAAACGCGGGCTTGCGGATAGCGAGCCATGGGTAGCTCGCTGTCCGACCGTCCGGTAACTGTCCGGACCGAGCCCAAGACGTCGATGGCGCGCACTGTTCCCAGCAGAGTTGCCAGCAACAGGAGCCTCCTGGGGCCAAAGTTATCCGAAAGGGAGCTCGAGCCCCGGTATGAAGACTAGAAGGAATGGAGTGGGTTTTTAGTCAGTAAGAGTCTGAAAATATCTCCCACTCCGCCCAAGAGCGGGGATTGTCATTGGATAATTTTTGCTCACTATAAAAAAAAAAACAAATTAATATGTCTGTAAAATTTCAGCTCAATCAGTTACGTATAACTGGGGTAAAATTCATTTCCATAAAAAATTTTAAATAAATAAAAGTATGGATAGTGTGTTTTTTCACTGTTCAAATAAAGTTACGGGTTTTTTGTTGAGCCTGCGTGATGCAGAAAGTCAAAATAACTGTGCAAAAAAATAAAACTGTTTTTTTTTTTTTGAGATACTACTATTTGGCTTCCGAGGGTAGTATTATGCAGTGCTAAAGCTTCGAAGTGTCCGTCATTCACCCGGGTTCTGCTGTAATTAAGCTGAAGTTAGTGCCAAGCTTAAACCAGTGCTGTTGGAATTCCAAACGAAACGGATTTTTTTTAAACATGACAGGATTTAGCGAGGTTGGACCTAATTTAGGAGACTGCTTAACGAAGTTGTGAGGTTTTAAAAGATTTTTAAAGAAGGTTTTGCTTTAAAAAAGTCCTGATTTCATGGTTATTTTGCGTGAGTATCTTTAGAAGCAAGAGCTACTTCTTTTGGTAGTAGTAAACTGATGTCTAGTGGTAATGACCTCGACTTACGGATTCTGTCTTAGGATCAAACTCAGGTGCTTTACTTGGTATAATTTATTTCATTACCACTACCCTCATCATCATCTTCCTGCCCTTATCCCGTTTTATTTGTGGTCGGCGCAACACGTTTTTTTCTTCTAACCTGTCCTGTCACCCGTCACGCTATCACTAACTCCCTTTTCTTTCATATCACTTCTCACATAACCCATCCATCTTTTTCTTGGGCTACCTCTCTCCCTCCACATCTAAACTCATAACTTTTTACCCCTTTTATTGTTTTCTCACATTGTGAGAAAACCGTCCAGTCCTTGAACCAACAATTTTGTAGACCTGTGACATCCGCCAACTCACTCTGGGATTTTCCTTCTTTTAGGGAGGAAACCTGAATCCTAGTAGTGGGAACAGTATGAGGCTGAGACAGTTCAATTTTAAGTGTTAAGTTGCTGACATCTTACAAGCATAGTTCAATTGATGATTAAAAGAGGTTTCATTTAATTCAGAGCTATTTGGGTTCATAGATAAATAAAAGCAAACCAAAGCATTAATTTTAAATAAACCATTAACAAGCACTTAAGAGTTGTATAGAAGTCGGTCAGTTAGATAAAAGCTAATTGCATATTCTAAAGCTTAAATCTCTATGAAGAAAAATGTGCTCTGAACTCTATGAAAATTCTTTTTAAAATCCTAGTTACATAATTTAAGTCGCTTGTATTTATTTATACAGAATGTAAATGCTTGCAAAATGACAAATACATATATCAACACTACTCAGCGCAAATTTTTAAAGGCAACCCAATGACAACTCACGTGCCATCATCAGATAGATATTTAAGTGAGTACGTCAAATTGAACTGCCAAGCTCTTTTATATCATACTAGCTTTTGCCCGCACGGCTTCGCTCCCGCTCTTCCCTAGTCTACCCTACTCTACCTACTCTATCCTACTCTACTCTACCCTACCCTACCCTACCCTACCCTACCCTACTCTACCCTACTCTACCCTACTCTACCCTACTCTACCCTACTCTAGCCTACTCTACCCTACTCTAGCCTACTCTACCCTACTCTACCATACTCTACCCTACTCGACCCTACTCTACCCTACTCGACCCTACTCTACCCTACTCTACCGTACTCTACCCAACTCTGCCCTACTCTACTCTATTATACCCTACTCTACCTTACTCTACCCTACACTTCTCTACACTACTCTACCCTACTCTACCCTACTATACCCTACTATACCCTACTATACCCTACTATACCCTACTATACCCTACTATACCCTACTATACCCTACTATACCCTACTATACCCTACTATACCCTACTATACCCTACTATACCCTACTATACCCTACTATACCCTACTCTACCCTACCAAACTTCACATAAACCATCTACTGAATAGTCCAAACAAAGCCTAAAAATTTGGTTTGGTTAGGTGAGCCCGTTCTCGAGTTATAAAATAACAACGAAAAGTGGCATTGATTTTTATATATATAGATAAGTACTTCACTATGTCAGTCGAAAGATATCTACTGTGTCATCACAATGAACGGTTGCACTGGACTTCTCGTAACCCAAAAAATTATGTATTTATTTTTTTGTTAAAACTTCATGCAACACAAAGGCACAAAGGCGGATTTAAGGCATTCTCTACCAGTCAACCAAAGATAGTTACGAGAAAACCGACGGGTGCAAAGTAAAAAAAGTTATCTGCAATTTTGTGATTTTCTATCATCTTTATTGAATTAGTAACAATAAGCAGTTATTTAGCAGGTAATTTCTTTTTTCAAAAATATTATTATAAAGAAAACTATTATTTCTTTTATTTTTGACACTTGAAAGGTTTCTCATGTCTTAGAATATTTTATTTTTGTTAAGTTACTGCAATTATCAGAAATTCGCAAAATTGCAGATAACTTTTTTTACTTTGCACCCGTCGAAACATGCATAAATTACTCCATGATATTTGCATTTACAAAAGGAAAGGCATCCATCGTTCAGGGCCCCAAAAGGTTAAGGATACCTTTCCTCCTGAATATCGTCATTATGTCCAGTAACTCTCTGCTTTCACAATTATTTATGTACTTTATAGAGTTTCAAAAACTTCAAAATTAGTGCAACCTCGCCTTAACTTTTGAAAGTTACGCTGTGACAATTTATTGGTTTATGTATTGTTGTATATATGTGTATATAGTACACCACAAACTCTCATCAAAATCTTTTTTTCTCCTTCTTTCTCAAATCCATTTAAAGGTTGTCTGTAAAAAATCGCTTTTAGCGATAAGACCAGCCATTGTGACACGCTATTAATTTTGAGTCCCTTATGTAATTTTTAATTTTGGTGTACCAATAAAGAATATATCTATTTATCTATAGCCTGTGCGTAAACTTCAAACGTAGGTTTTTAAGCTAAAACTTTGAATAACAGATTAAGAAACATCCCGACAAGAGATCGTTACGGTTAAAGAAGATATGAGTGACATGGGTTGAGGAAGGTTGGCTTCAGTAGACCAGTCATGTGAAAACCATGTGTGAAAGGCGATTAACCAAAAAGGATTTACACTATAATGTATTGCGAAGTGGTATTAAAGATATATGTGATGAATGGCCACATTGGTAATGCTTTTTAAACAGTCGTGATGATATTGTGATGACCTTGATAAGTCTTGAATAATAGGATCCTGGTACGTAGTGCTGATGAAGATAAACACAGGACACAATATTTTGTTACTTTTGTACTGTTGGTACTGCTGTTACGAAGAAAAAAATCGGGTATCGAATCACAATAACATGCGGGTTGCGAAAAAATGGCTGTGAAACTTGGAGCATGAAACTAGTGGTCACTAGGGTGACCATCGTTTGGGAAATTATCATATAACTTCTTTCACCTTGGAATAGGGAATTTCAGACTATTAGTGACTGAAACCCTCGACCATTTTACAAAATAATACTCATCATTAATTATGCTCCTCGTGCATAAATTCCTCGTTCCAGCATCTGATATATGAAAGTAAGCCAATCAATAAAGATTAAGTAAAATGAACATTATTATCAATCTTATGGCAAAAGATTTTTGTTATTCAACGATAAAAATTATCTATATATCGCACCTTTAATCCAATACCGTCACTAAACGAAATTCTTCAAAAAACTGTTTTTAACGCCATCTGTCAGCGGAGCGCTAACTTTACAGATTGCTTTGATTCCAATAACTAATGACATAAAAAAACAATTATTCCTGAAAAGTTAATATAACTTTATTCATATCACTTGATGTTTCCCGTAAATCTTACAATAGCTCTCCTGCATAATTTGCTTATTTATGATAGTGACGGTATTGGATTAAAGGTGCGATATATAAAAGAAAGTCGTGTTTGTTACAACACTTATAACTCAAGAATGGCTGTACAGAAATGGCTGAAAATTGGTGGGTAGGTAGCTTAGAACCAGGTGACGGACATAGGATACAGTAGAGTAGGGTAGAGTAGGGTAGAGTAGGGTAGAGGAGGGTAGAGTAGGGTAGAGTAGGGTAGAGTAGGGTAGAGTAGGGTAGAGTAGGGTAGAGTAGGGTAGAGTGGGGAGAGTAGGGTAGAGTAGGGTAGAGTAAGGTAGAGTAGGGTAGAGTAGGGTAGAGTAGGGTAGAGTAGGGTAGAGCAGGGTAGAGTAGGGAAGAGCGGGAGCGAAGCCGCGCGGGCAAAAGCTAGTAACATATAAAAAAAGAAAAACTAGGGATAGGTAAGCTCTCTACACGGACAGAGTATTCAAAAATCTGCTCAGCTTTGTCCCAACTAAGTCAAAATCGTCTTCTGATCTATTCAGTTGCAACTGAACACAATACCATTTTAACTGGGTTCTATAAACATAATAATGACCCACTGTGTCCCAGATAGCATTGTACTTTTTATACCCATTTCGCATAAAAACGAGCAAGATAAAATAGATAAGACTGCAGGCTGTGCCATCTCTATTTAATGTGACAATTTAAAGTGCAGCATCATAAACTAGCTTTATGAGTTTTACAGACGGAAAATTTGTTGAACTACCTACAAAACTACTTTGTGTACCCATTGTAGCAATTTTTTTTGCAGCCATTTTTGCTTAGTTTACGAGGAAAGTTGATGTTAGGTACGAGCATTGCTGGCTTAGGGTCGCTGCACACAGGCCACAGCTGGCCATAACCACAAAATGCCACTACATGTTTCATGTAGTTTTCATACATTTTATATGGAATTGCCGTACGTGGTTGACGTCTGTGGCTGCCACTTTTGTGATCCGGAGTGGTCACTAAACGCCGATACAAAACGCCGCCGCAAATCTTTCGCACATTTATACCTTCTTCGACAGAGTCCAATATAATACTACGCACATGGGTTAAAAAGTAGGTGCCACCGACCACAAATGGCAGTCGCGCACTTCAGCTTCCTTTGTAGCCGCTTCTAGCTCCTCGTGACGGCGTTTATTGATGTGGTATGTGGCCAAACAAACTTTGTCGCGACAATATCCGTCTAAAGGAAGCATCATGGATGAAAACCAAAAAAAAAAAAACTACTTTTGAAACCATCTCAAGTGACAAAGAAATACAAACAAACCTAGTTATAATATCAGCCGGCATCCAAAGTAAAACAAAGCATAAAAATCGAATATTAAAAACCCTCTCAAAAAAGCTCCACAAATATAAATCTTGCCCCACTATTAACAGCTGACAATATCTATTAAAGTCACCCAGATAAACTTCGTAAAAAACAGTGACGCCTAAAGCACAATAAAATTACCTACAGAAGTCAATCTACATACAAAACGCGCTCGAGCAACGCACACATAGACACCGCTCACGGACACGATATTTCGGTAGCGTCTCAGCCCACTCGTCGAACAGTTCCGGCTCAAACGCTCATTAGTGTGCGTCCACCGAGCGTAGGTATAAAAAGTGAAGTACATACATGAGATTGTCTTCTGTACCTATCTATTTTGTGTCTAAAGTCGTTAGCTTGGTTATAGTTAAATTTATTCCGCCCCGGCTATGACGAGGCTATTTGTGGAGTCGGCAGCCCTCTTTAGAATAGGGACGAATTCGGGGAAATATGTAGACGATGTTGATGTAGATTTTTATTTTGGAGTATTAAAACTGTCTTTGATATATCTTGGTGTAATATTTTTTGTTATTATTCGCTCGCGTTTGCGCTGTATCTCACCTGATGGAAAATGATGATTGATGTGTTGTGGTCGACGCTGGAGCATGCTTGCATTAATTCTTGGTTTAAAGACCCCTAGATTTTTGCTATCAGGAAGCACAAAGTTGATTAGGGAATTCTACTCCTTAGCTATACGCCAGATGAAAGTGTTCCCAAAAATTTATTGTACGTGTAGATGGCAGGTTCAACCTGTATCGGAAGACGGCAAGCAACTAGTAGCTCGCTGTTTGGCTGTTCGACCAGGGACCAGAGCCCAGTCATCGACGACGCGTAGTGTTCCATACGAACCTCCAAGAGATATGAGCAATACTGTAGGGGCTAACAAGCACCTTTCTGTCATAGGAGTTACGGACAGTCCACTCTGCAGAGCCTGCATGGAGGAAGACGAGACAGCAGCACTATAGTTAGTGTTACGACCTCGGTTATCAGTTTGAACAAAAAAAAAAACCAGTAGAAAAATTTTTCCTTCTCATCAAGTTTAACAAATTGCTGCTGCATTTGTTTTAGACATCGTTTAAAGAAAGAAACAACGTATAAAAAAATAAAATAAAAACTCTGTTCAAGGCTCAAATGGCGCCTAACTCAGTATGCTACGATATTTACAACGATACATGTCATAACGCAGCGCTAGTATTCTGTTAAGGCTTGTGATGCCACGGACACACTTACAGAGGTTAAATAAACTAACGAAATAAAACAATAAAAAGTAAAACAGTGATAAAAAGCGTGAATTTATGATAACGTGTGTAATATAAATGGTAATAAAAATATCACAAGCATATACGAGTATACAACTAAGAACTAACCGCTAAAGTACAAAAAGGCTAAAACAAACAGGAGAGCTCAAACACAAATCACAAACCTAAGCGTTGGTTAAGCATCCTGTCACAACTACTGCAATGTTGCTAAGTTTAAACTTAGTTCCATTCTACGTAGCTTAAACACTACTTTGAGTTCTGTTGCACTTGTATTTGAAATTAATTCCCTGGAGGAATGTCCACTGAGTTTTGTTACGAAGTTCTGGGGCATTATTTTATACATTCTATGACGGGAATGAAGTCATTTCAACGCTCAGTCACGTGGTCAGAACAAAAGAATTAGAGGTGTGACGTTGATCACGCCTTGAGTAGTCGAGGCGTTCGAATCGAAACGAAATGGTTATAACTTGGCTAGGCGCGCAGTTTAAGTGTGAATAGGTTACTTCTAGGTAAGATTGTTCCTTCGTCGCCGACATCATCGCTTACCATTAGTTGAGATAGTGGTCAAACGCAAGCCTATATACACTAATATTTTAAAATGAAAGTTTTTTTTTTGTTTGCAGGAGGTAATCTCTGAAAGTACTGGTCCGATCGCTAATTTTTTTCACCGATGAAAAGCTACTTTATTCCTGATATTTTATGTATGCGGGCAAATGTAAAACCGCGGCCAAAAGTTAGAGCTACTAAATATAATATAAAGGAGTTGAAGAAACACGTTCAATGAAGTTTTAACTTGCATCCAGGGGCATAGCTACCGCTGTCTTAGCCGTGTTGATCATACGGGGCCCCCAGACTACAGAGGCCCCGACGTGTGTAAAAATCGTAAAATGTTATACGAGTATATCAATTTAAATTCTTTTATTTATAAGAGGCTAGTAATAAGTAAGTAATGACAATAATGGAAGTACAAATTCTATTGTTCATTTTAGCATTCTCTACATAGGATCACGATAAAATCTTAGTATCCTGATCCAGAATGTAAACGAGCTAATTTTCGATTGAGACTTGACCTGATTCACTCCATAGCTCAGTTGACAATATAAGATTTTATATTTCGTAAAACCGCGCATTTTGTAGTTAGTATAGCTTTGGTTTCCTTGGAAAGCGGTGCCATCATATAGCGGCCTTAATATTACGGACGCAAAAAGGTAGCCGTCTTTACGGTGACGACATGTGGAACGGCCGTTTTAACACACCGTCAGTCATTTTTTTAAAACAAACTTTAAACGAAAAGTATCC